>CM077663.1:124589209-125839209 GCA_039707655.1 Elymus sibiricus
ATTGATATTTCATCGGTGGGAGTGGTGCGTTGTGGTAGGTCCAACCTGGCGAGTTTCTATATCCCAGTGACAAAGTAGGGGACAAGATGCGTCTTTGTGATGTTTCTACTAGGGATAACACGATGGGGTTTATTCATATTGATTGAGTTTACTTTGTCTACATCATGTCATCGTTCTCCAAGCATTACTGTGTTTTACTTAATACTCTAGATGCATGCTGGATAGCGGTCGATGAGTGGAGTAATAGTAATAGGTGCAGGCAGGAGTCAGCCTATTTGTTTATGGACGTGATGCCTATATACACATGATCATTGCCGTGAAAATCGCATAACTATCCGCTTTTCTATCAATTGCCCAACATTAATTTGTTACCCACCGTATGCTGCCTACACGAGAGATGCCGCTAGGGAAAACTATGGCCCCCGGGTCTATTCACCTATATATTTATAAAATCTACAATTACCTTGCAGCCTTTATTTATCTTTTATTTTATTTTGCAATTTATATTTATCAACAATTATCTACACAACTCATTTGCTTGGAAATAATGAGATCAAGGGGATTGACAACCCTCTTGCCGGCGTTGGGTGCAAGTTGTTTGTTCATTTGTGTGCAGCCGCTGAAGACGGTTGAGGATTGATATTCCTATTGGTTCGATAAACTTTGGTTTCATAACTGAGGGAAATACTTATCCTCTTTGTGCTGCAATTACCCGTTCCTCTTCACGGAAAACCCAAAGCATATCACAAGTATCAGGACCTAGCTAGGCAGGAATGCGGAGGCTTATGTGGACGATATCGTGGTCAAGTCGCATGAGGCCAGAACGCTCATCGAAGATCTAGAGGAGACTTTTGCCCGCTTGCGCAAGGTTAACTTGAAGCTCAACCCCAACAAGTGCCTCTTCGGGGTCCCTTCGACCAAGCTCCTCGGATTCCTCGTATCTCACCGAGGGATTGAAGCCAACCCGGAGAAGGTTAAGGCCATCGAGAAAATACGCCCCCCGTGGACCCTTAAGGAGATGCAGAAGCTAGCAGGATGCTTGGCCTCCCTGGGGCGCTTCATCTCCAAGTTCGGCGAGCGAGCGTTGCCATTCTTCAAGATCATGAAAAGGTCTGGCCCGTTCAAATGGACCCCTGAAGCGGAAGCAGCCTTCGTGGACCTCAAGAGATACCTCACAAGCCCTCCCGTCATGGTCGCGTCGTGCCCCCAAGAGCGCCTACTGCTGTACTTGGAGGCCACCCCCAGACAGTCAGCGCGACCTTCGTGGTGGAGCGAGAGGAGCAAGTCAGCCCTAAGGTGAGGGCCGGGACCCCCGGGAAGATGTCGCATGGGGTCGTGCCGGTAGAGGGCGCACGTCAGGGGGCCTCCGCCATCCCTCAGGAAGCCCTGATGGACTCAAGCAACGGGCCTCAAGAGGCCCTGATGGCCTCAGGCGACGTGTCTCCAGAGGCTCCCGCGGCCCCCGTTTCCATGCTTCCGGAGGTCCCTGCGGTCGTTAAAGCCGCGTCCTCATGAGACCCCACGGCCCCGCCCCTTGAGCCTTCCAGCAAAGGCGATGCAAACACTACGGTCACGCGTCACCTCCAATGGCATGTGTACTACGTCAGCACGGTACTGAGGGACGCGCGCGAGCGCTACCTGGTACGTCTCCAACGTATCTGTAATTTTTGCTTGTTCCATGCTGTTATATTATCATTCTTGGATGTTTTACAATCATTTTATAACAACTTTATATCATTTTTTGGGACTAACCTATTGACATAGTGCCAAAGTGCCAGTTACTGTTTTTGCTTGTTTTTTACTTGGCAGAATATCAATATCAAACGGAGTCCAATCGCGACGAAACTTTTTGGAGCTTTTTCTGGACCAAAAGACACCCAGTGGGCCAAAGAAGTGCCGGAGAGGTGGGCCGTGGAGACCACAACCCATCAGGGCACGCCAGGTGGGCCCCGGCGCGCCCTGATGGGTTGTGCCCTCCTCGGGGCCCCTCTCCACCTCCTCTGGAGCCTATAAATTCCCAAATATTCCAAAAACCCTAGGAGAGTCGACGAAACACAATTCCAGCCGCCGCAAGTTCCAGAACCTCGAGATCCAATCTAAACACCATCACGGAGGGGTTCATCTTCTTCTTAGGTGCCTCTCCGATGATGCGTGAGTAGTCCACCATAGACCTACGGGTCCATAAGCAGTAGCTAGATGGCTTCCTCTCTCTCTCTTATGATTCTCAATACAATGGTCTCTTGGAGATCTATTTGATGTAAACTTTTGTGGTGTGTTTGTTGGGATCCGATGAATTTTGAGTTCATGATTAGTTTCTATCCATGAATATTATTTGAGTCTTCTTTGATCTCTTATATGCATGATTACTTATAGCCTCGTATTTCTTCTTCGAATCTTTGGTTTAGTTAGGCCAACTAGATCGATTTTTCTTGCCTTGGGAAGAGGTGCTTTGTGATGGGTTCGATCTTGCGGTGTTCTATCCCAGTGACAGAAGGAGCAGCAAGACATGCATGTATCGTTGCTATTAAGGATAACAAGATGGGGTCTATTCCTACATGAATAGATCTTGTCTACATCATGTCATCGTTCTTATTGCGATACTCCGTTTTTCCATGAACTTAATACACTAGATGCATGCTGGATAGCAGTCGATGTGTGGAGTAATAGTGGTAGATGCAGGCAGGAGTCGGTCTACTTATCTTGGACGTGATGTCTATATAATGATCATCGCCTTGATATCGTCATGACTATTCGATTTTCTATCAATTGCCCAACAGTAATTTGTTCACCCATCGCGCGCTATACTCATGAGAGAAGCCACTAGTGAATCCTATGGCCCGTGGGTCTACTTTTCCAACATATTGCTTTCCGATCTATCTTTTTGCATCTTTGTTTTCAGATCTACAAAACCAAAAACCCAAAAACATATTGCTGCATATTTTATTTGCTCTTTTTATTTTGTGCTCTTGATAGATCTATCTCTCCTATCTATCACTACCTAATCTATCTTTTACCGTAGAGAGATTGACAACCTCTCTTTCGCGTCGGGTTGCAAGTATTTGTTATTTGTGTGCAGGTGCTGCTTATTGGGTGGTGGTGATCCTCCTACTGGTTCGATAACCTTGGTTTCATAACTGAGGGAAATACTTACCGTCGTTGTGCTGCATCATCCCTTCCTCTTTGGGGAAATACCGACGCAGTCTCAAGCCACGTCAAAGGAATTTCTGGCGCCGTTGCCGGGGAGGAAGCGGTCTCTTCTACGTGCCTATCGTAGGCGCTGAGGGGACTCCATCATCATCTACTAGGTTCCTAATCACAAATATCATCTCCTTGCAATTACATTATTTGCCATTTGCCTCTCATTTTCCTCTCCCCCACTTCACCAATTTGCCGTTTTATTCGCCCTCTCTTTTTCATTTGCCTTTTCTTGCCGGATCTCTTCCTTGCTTGCAATCTTGTTCGCGTAGTCACGATGACTCAAGAGAACACCAAGTTGCGTGATTTTTCCAATACTAATAACAATGATTTTATTAGTACGCCTATTGCTCCTCCCGCCACTAGTGCGGAGTCTTGTGATATTAATGTTGCTTTGTTGAATCTTGTCATGAAAGATCAATTTGCCGGTAATCCTAATGAGGATGCCGCGTCCCATCAAAACACGTTCGTAGAATTGTGTGATATGCAAAAGATAAAAGATGTGGACAATTATATAGTGAAGTTGAAATTATTTCCTTTTTCCTTGCGGGATCGTGCAAAAATTTGGTTTTCTTCTTTGCCTCGCAATAGTATCGATTCTTGGAATAAGTGCAAGGATGCTTTTATCACTAAGTATTTTCCGCCCGCGAAAATTATTTCCCTTAGGACACAAATCATGAATTTTAAGCAACTTGAGCATGAACATGTTGCACAATCTTGGGAAAGAATGAAGTTGATGCTAAGAAATTGTCCTACTCATGGTTTAAATCTTTGGATGATCAAACAAAATTTTTATGCGGGATTGAATTTTGTCTCTAGAAATCTTTTAGATTCCGCCGCCGGTGGTACTTTTATGGAGATTACTTTGGGTGAAGCTACTAAATTTCTAGATAATATCATGGCAAATTATTCACAATGGCATACCGAAAGAGCACCTACTAGTAAAAAGGTTAATTCGGTTGAAGAAATTAGTACTTTGAGTGATAAGGTAGATGGTTTGATGAAATTGGTTGCTAGTAAAAATGCTCCTATTGATCTTAATGATGTGCCTTTGTCTACCTTCATTGAGAAAAATAGTGATTCCGTAGATGTGAACTTTGTCTCGCGAAACAATTTCAATAACAATGCTTATAGAGGTAATTTTAATCCTATGCCTTTTCCTGGAAATTCCTCTAATAATTATGGTAATTCCTATAGTAATCCTTATTACAATAATAGGAACACCTCTGATCTTGAGATTAATATTAAAGAATTTATCAATGCGCAAAAGGCTTTCAATACTACGATAGAAGAAAAGTTGAATAAGATTGATGATATGTCTAGAAGCATTGATAGAATTTCTCATGATGTTGAAAATCTCAAGTTGAAAGCTTTTGTGCCTAAGATTGATGAATCTATTAAAGCTTTATATGTCTCTATGGATTAAAGTAATAAAAGAACTGCTATGCTTAGAGCTAAGAGAGAAATCTTAGAAAAATCATTTTCTAGTGATTGCCTTCATAAAAAAGATGAAGATCTTAAAGTGATTGGTGTTTCTTCTATTGATTCCTTGTTTAGTAATATTAAAATTGATGATAAAGGGACCGAATTAGAGTCAACTTTATCTAGAAGGCGTCCCAATAATTTGGAGGGTGAAAATCTTGATGAAATTTTTGATAAAAGTGGGTTTGAAGAGGTCAAAACTTTAACTAGTGATGTGCCCACTATTTTGGATTGCAAAGACTTTAATTATGATAGTTGATCTTTGATTGAGTGTATTTCTTTGCTGCAATCCATGTTGAATTCACCCCATGCTTATGAGAAAAATAAAGCTTTTACTAAACATATCGTTAATGCCATGATGAAATCTTTTGAAGAAAATCTAGAGTTGGAGATTTCTATTCCTAGAAAATTACATGATGAGTGGGAACCTACCATTAAGGTGAAGATTAAGAATTATGAGTGCTTTGCTTTATTTTATTTGGGTGCTAGTGTTTCCACGATCCCGAAATCTTTATGTGATGTGCTTGGTCTTACCAATATTGAAGATTGTTCTCTTAATTTGCACTTGGCGGATTCTACTATTAAAAAGACTTTGGGAAGAATTAATGATGTTCTTATTCTTGCAAATAGGAACTATGTGCCCATAGACTTTATTGTGCTTGATATTGATTGCAATCCGTCTTGTCCCATTATACTTGGTAGACCGTTTTTACGCACTATATGTGTCGTGATTGATATGAAAGAAGGCAATATTCGTTTTCAATTTCCCTTGAGAAAGGGTATGGAACACTTCCCTAGAACAAAAATTAAGCCACCATATGAATCAATCATGAGGGCATCCTATGGATCCAAAACCAAAGATGACAATACTAGAATCTATGCGTTATGCCTAGCTAGGTGCGTAAAATGATAGCGCTTGTTGAGAGGCAACCCAATGAATAAATAAATTTTTGTTTTTTCCTTTCTGTTTTTGAGTGTTGACACAATTATGCCTCTGTTATGATTGTGTTTTTATGGTTTATTTAGTGTTTGTGACAAGTAAAGCCTTTAGGATGATTCATAGGATGAGTAGAAGTGATGTTGAATCTGAAACAGAAACTTCGCATCCAGTATATGAATTTTCATTTTTTGCTGAAACGTGATCTTGAGCTGAAATTTAAACACAGTGTTGCTATACAAATTCCTTACGTTGTCCTAATGTTTCAGAATTTTTAGAGTTACAGAAGTATGGATAGAGTAAAGATTACTAAAGACTATTCTGTTTAAGACATATTCTGTTTTCGTTGCACTATGGGTTATATTGAAGGGTATGAGTGATAACCCACAAGTATAGGGGATCGCAACAGTTTTCGAGGGTAGAGCATTCAACCCAAATTTATAGATTCGACACAAGGGGAGCCAAAGAATACTTGAGAGTGTTAGCAGTTGAGTTGTCAATTCAACCACACCTGGAGATAAATATCTGCAGCAAAGTGATCAGTAGCACAGTAATATGATAGGTTTGATAGTAGTAGCAGTAGTAACAGTAGCGGTAATAGTAGTAGCAATAGTTTTTGTAGCAGTTGGAACAGCAGCAACAACAGTAGTAACTTAGCAAGAACAATAAGTAGAAAGGTCGTAGGCACTGGATCGGTAACTCGTTGGATGATATTCATCATGTAACAGTCATAACCTAGGGCGATACAGAACTAGCTCCAGTTCATCAATGTAATGTAGGCATGTATTCCGTAAATAGTCATACGTGCTTATGGAAAAGAACTTGCATGACATCTTTTGTCCTACCCTCCTGTGGCAGCGGGGTCCATAAGGAAACTAAGGGATATTAAGGCCTCCTTTTAATAGAGAACCAGAACAAAGCATTAACACATGGTGAATACATGAACTCCTCAAACTTCGGTCATCACCGCGAAGTATCCCAAATATTGTCACTATGGGGTTGACGGATCATAACACGTAATAGGTGCATATGACTATGCAAGATCGGATTAAGAACATGGATATAAAGATGATAACATAAACGGTTCAGATCTGAAATCATGGCACTCGGGCCCTAGTGATAAGCATTAGGCATAGCAAAGTCATAGCAACATCAATCTCAGAACATAATGGATACTAGGGATCAAGCCCTAACAAAACTAACTCGATTACATGATGAATCTCATCCAACTCCTCACCGACCAGCAAGCCTACGAAGGAATTACTCACTCCCGGTGGGGAGCATCATGGAATTGGCGATGGAGAAAGGTTGATGATGACGAAGACCGAAGATTCCCCTCTCCGGAGCCCCAAACGGGCTCCAGATCTGGCCTCCCGATGAAGAACAGGAGGTGGTGGCGGATCCGTCTCGTGAAACACGATAATTCTTTCTCTCTGATTTTTTTCTCCAAATTTAGGAATTTATAGTGACCGAGATAGGGCAAGTGGGGCCCCAAGGTGGGCACAACCCACCAGGGCGCGCCGGGAGGGGGCTGGCACGCCCTGGTGTATCATGCCCAGCCTGGCCTCCCTCTCCGGTAGTTTTTGGCTCCAGTATTTTTTATATTTCCAAAATAAATCTCGAAAAAGTTTTGTTCCATTCCGAGAACTTTTATTTCTGCACAAAAACAACACCATGGTAGATCTGCTGAAAACAGCGTCAGTCCGGGTTAGTTCCATTCAAATCATGCAAATTAGAGTCCAAAACAAGGGCAAAAGAGTGAGGAAAAGTAGATACGTTGGAGACGTATCAACTCCCCCAAGCTTAAACCTTTGCTTGTCCTCAAGTAATTCAGTTGATAAACTGAATGTGATAAAGAAAAACTTTTATGAACTCTTTTGTTCTTGTTTACATATATATGCTTAAGTAGCACCCAGGTTTTTAGCAAAGATTATGACTAACCATGTCAACAATAACTCTTAGGAATTATATTTACTCATATCAATAACATAAGCAACTAGCGAGCAATAATAAGATATCTCAAGCGCCGTCACTTTGTCAGAACAATCATGATACAATATGACAATAGTGGTATCTCGCTAGCCCTTTCTGAGACCGCAAAACATAAATGCAGAGCACCTCCAAAGTTCAAGCAGCGAATAAACATTGTAATTCATGGTAGAAAAGATCCAGTCATGCTGCATCCAACATCAACTATACACAATGCATGCGGATTACAATAGTGCTCTCAGGTCTGGCGCTTAATTGAGAAGGTGGTGACTCGACTTAAAAGTAAATAGATAGTCCCTTCGCAGAGGGAAGCATGGATTTTCAGCGGTGGCAGAGCTCAAAGTTTTTAAAACAGAGATAGATATAATTTTGAGAGGTACACTCTTCCTGTCAACGTCACGACCAATAGTTATCAATATCTTCCATGCTAAAAAATTAGCGACGGTTCCCAAGCGGTAAAAGTAAAGGTTTACTCCCCCTCCACCAACTATCACACTCCACGGCGAGCCGTATCCACGGGTACCGTCCAAACCAACAACATTCCTGGGGGAGTTTTGTTTAATTATTTTTGATTTTTGATTTCGGGACTGGGAATCCCTATTACCGCCCCTCTCGTGTAAGGACAAGTGAATAAACACTCGTCATGAGAATAACCCGCTTAGTATGGTAGATACTGACCGCCCCCTGTCGCTCCATGAGCAGTCCAGGCGCACAAAACAGATGTTCATTTGAATTTTTAGAGGTGGCACATGCAAATTTACTTTGGAACGGCAGGGAAATACCGCATATAGGTAGGCATGGTGGACTCATATGGCATAACTTGGTTTAAGGGTTTTGATGCACAAGCAGTATTCCTGCTTAGTACAGGCGAATGCTAGCAATTAGATTGAGAAGCGGCCAGCTAGAGAGCGAAGACGGTCATGAACATGCATTACATATAATCAACATTGAATAATAGCATGAGTAGGATATGGACACCATGAACATAAATATCATGAAGGCTATGTTGGTTTTGATTCAACTACATGCGTGAACATGTGCCAAGTCAAGCCACTTGAAACATTCAGAGGAGGATATCATATCATCATACCGCATCACAACCATTTTAATGCATGTTGACACCCAAGATAAATCATTATCCACTCCTAGCTACTTAAGCATGGCATGAACAACTATAATCTCTAATGGTCATTGCAAACATGTTTGATCATAATGAGCTGAATCAAGGGATACTAGGTTAAACATATTTTACAAAAGCAAAAACAAGTTGAGTTCATACCCGCTTTTCTCTGCCATAGTCAATTCATCAAATGTCGTCATTATTGCCTTTCACTTGCACGACCGAATGATAAGAAAATAATAATAGTGCAAGAATGCCGTGCACTAAGCTGGAATCTGCAAACATTTTATTCAAGAGGAGTAGACAAGTAACATGGTCTCTTTGTTAGATAAACGATAATGCAGATGGGAACCACTCAACATTTTCATCATGGTCTTCTCCTTGGTACGACTCAAGTAAAAAGAAAATAATTTCAGAGAAACATACTGAAATATTTTTGGAGTTTTTAGTTTTTCATGAAGCAAACAAATTAAAGAACACAAAAACGAGAAAAACTATTTACACGGGAAAGCTCCCAACAAATAAAAGAAGAAGCGAGAAATCTTATTGGGTTTTCTTTTGATGCAGCAACTAAACTAGGCTAGAAAGAAAAACTAAAAAGAAGTAGGAAATGTTTTTGGGTTTTCTCAAAGTTTTTCAAACACACAAGAAGAAAGCGAGAAAAAGAATCTAGCATGGATATTACAATGGAAAAGTATGAACACCGACAACTGGAATGAAATGTGCGAACATGAATGTAATGTCGATGGAAATACGTACTCCCCCAAGCTTAGGGTTTTGGCCTATCTTGGTAATCACCATCCGTATGAATAATAATCTGGGCGATGGCTCATCGAAAACCTCGGAACAGACTCCGCGGCCCTCCTGGCAGCTTCAACCTCCGTGTTGTACTCATAGGCTTCGCTCTCAAGAACATAATATCTTCCCCTAGTGTGAAAATCAAAGAGAGCAGGAGCAGGCAATGCAACCGGCACAACGGGTTTCTTATAAAATCTCAACTTATAGGTATAATTGGTGGTCGTACCTGTAAGGAACTTATGACGCTTCATGGCATCAAAGTCTAAATACTGAGTGGGTAGGATGGGGTCATTAAGCCATGGTAATACATTTAATCTCTTAGCTACACGGGAGGCATAAATTCCTCCATAAAAATTACCACTAGCAGCATTGAGCTGCAACCTCCGTGCAACAATTGCACCAAGATTATAATCCGTATTCCCAGTTATAGCAGTGTGTAGGAGACTCAACTCATGAGCACACAGTGTACTATGATCTTGTTTGCCTACAACACATTTACCGTTAAAGAGCGCAAAAATATTGTAGTGATGGAAAGTGGATACTGTTAATTCTCCCTTGTGTAACCCCCCTATCTTCGCCAAAGCAAAGATTAACTAAAAATGACTCGTACTCAGATTTTGTTGGTTCATCGAGGGAACCCTCATATGGAAGTTTGCATGCATCGCTGAACATTTCTAACGGCATGGTAAAGGAATGATCGTACAGGTTGAATGAAACTCTAGACTCACGAGGAAAATATTTGAATTTCTTTGTGAAGGTTTTCGTGAGCTCGAGGTGTTGGGGACACTTATCTGCGATGAAGGAGACAAGCTCTGTGTTGCGAATAAATTGATCAAATTCCTCCATAATACCTGCACCTTCCATGAACTCATCGCAAGGCCACAAGCATGATTTGGTGGCGGCATCTCGCATCGAGCTTTCGCTTGGTTCAACATAAGACTGTCGAACTGAGCTTCCACTTGATGAGGCTCCCAAGGATCTCCTCCTCGAAGAACTCCTAAGGAATTGCATTTTATTCCTATAAAAATTCTTAAAAAATTTAGTCCACAAAAAATTTGTCAACAAAACTTTGTAAGATTGTTAGCAACCACTCCCAAGCATACATAGAGGCCATATTGAGCATCCAAACTACTTAGAACTCTAAGAATTCAACATGCAAGCTCATCTACAACAGCACCAAGAGTAGCTAATTATTCTAAAAATAACCCACTAAAACAAAAACTAATTGGAGCAATGGAGGAGTCACATACCAAGAAGTAATCCCTCCAAACAGTTTCGGAAACGGAGCTTCGAGCAAAGAGATCGAAATCCGCGGCTTTGAGAGCAAGAACACGAAAATGGTGGCTGTGGTGATTTTTTTGCTGGAGGTAGGTGACAATGTGGGCTAAAGAGATAAGTGAGGGGGCCCACGTGGGGGCCACAACCCACCAGGGCGTGCCCTGGTGTCTTGTGGGCACCCCCCTTAGGTGTTATTTGCACCAGAAATTCTTAAATATTCGGGGAAAATCGTGTTAAATTTTCAGGGCATTCTGAGAATTTTTATTTTTGGGTCATTTTTTTATTGCAGGGAGAAAACAGAAAACAGGATAATCATGGCATTTTATTTTATTTAACTAGCTAGAACAGAAAATAAAAGGTGGGAATAGAGAGTTGTGCTTACTAGATTCATCGACTTCATATCTCTCAAAAATGATCCATTAATAAGGTTGATCAAGTCTTATTAACAACCACTTCCGATTAGCATGAAACCGAAGAACTTTCGTAAAAACACTAGGTTAACTCAATGGGGATGTGCATAAACCCTACAATAAGTATATCATATTTCTTTTTGGCAGTAGGTAGAGGTAATTGAAAGCCTCCAATAGTGATGGTCGGAGATTCTTCAATAACATTTATACCATTCACTTGGAATTCTTTCTTCGGAAAGTGTACCGTGTGCTCATTACCATTAATATGAAAAGTTACTTTGCTTTTATTTCAATCAATAATAGCTCCTACAGTATTCAAAAAGGGTCTACCAAGGATAATCAACATGTTGTCGTCCTCGGGCATCTCAAGAATAACAAAGTCCGTTAAGATAGTAACATTTGCATCGACAACGGGCACATCCTCACAAATACCAATAGGTATGGCTGTTGATTTGTCAGCCATTTGCAATGATATCTCGATAGGTGTGAGTTTATTCAAATCAAGTCTTTTATATAAGGAGAAAGGCATAACACTAACACCGGCCCCCAAATCACACAAAGCAGTTTTAACATAGTTTCTTTTAATGGAGCAAGGTATAGTTGGTATTCCCGGATCTCCAAGTTTTTTAGGTACTCCATCCTTAAAAGAATAATTAGCAAGCATGGTGGAGATTTCAGCTTCGGGTATTTTTCTTTTATTAGTGATGTTGTCTTTCATATACTTTGCATAAGGGGCCATCTTCAAAATATCAGTTAAGCGGGTACGCAAAAAGACTAGACTAATCATTTCAGCAAAGCGCTCAAATTCTTCATCATCCTTTTTCTTAGATGGCTTAGGTGGGAATGGCATGGGCTTCTGAACCCATGGCTCTCTTTCTTTACCATGCTTCCTAGCCACAAAGTCTTTTTTATCATAACGTTTATTTTTAGGTTGTGGGTTATCAAGATCAGGAGCAGGCTCTATTTCAACATCATTATCTGGTTCTACATCATTACTAGGTTGAGCATCATTGTGAACATCATCATTATCATTTTCATTATCACTAGGTTGATGTTCACTACCAGACTGAGTTTCAGCATCAGAAATAGAGACATCATTCTTATCAGGAGGTTTTTGTGTCTCAGGTTCACTAGAGGTATGCAAAGTCCTATCATTTTTCTTTTTCTTCTTCTTCTTAGAAGGACAAGGTGCATCAATATTAATTTCTGAGAGTCTTGTTCAATTCTCTTAGGGTGACCGTCAGGATAAAGTGGTTCTTGCGTCATTCTACCTCCTCTAGTTACTACTCTAGCAGCAAAATCATGCATATTACTATTCATTTCATCAAGCAATTCTTTTTGAGACTTAGCAACTTATTCTAACTAAGTTTGAACCATAGAGGCATGCTTTCCTACACCTCTAACATCATTATTGATTCTAAATAGCAAGTCACTCAAGCAAGCAATCATATCACAATTGTATTTCAATTGTTTCAGAACATGGGCGTTGAAATGATTTTGCTTCATAATATAGTTATCAAACTCATATAAGCATTGACTAGGATGTTTATTGTGAGGAATATCACCTTCATTAAACTTTAGTAAAGAATTTACCTCTACCACATGTGGAGGTGGTGGTGTGTCAAGGTCATGTGATTCTTCAATAGGTGGCAAATTCTTAACATCGTCAGCTTTAATACCTTTTTCCTTCATAGATTTCTTTGCCTCTTGCATATCTTCAGGACTGAGAAATAAGATACCCCTCTTCTTCGGAGTGGGTTTAGGCGGTGGTTCAGGAAGAGTCCGATCATCATAATTCTTCAATATGTTATTCAATAATTCCTCAGCTTGTTCAACAGTTCGTTCCCTGAAAACACAACCAGCACAACTATCTAGGAAGTCCCTAGAAGCATCGGTTAGTCCATTATAGAAGATATCAAGTATTTCATTTTTCTTGAGAGGATGATCAGGCAAAGCATAGAGCAACTGGAGAAGCCTCCCCCAAGCTTGTGGGAGACTATCTTCTTCAATTAGCACAAAGTTAAATATTTCCTGTAAGGCAGCTTGTTTCTTGTGAGCAGGAAAATATTTTTCAAAGAAGTAGTAGATCATATCCTGGGGACTACGCACACAACCAGGAGTAAGAGTATTGAACCATGTCTTAGCATCACCCTTTAATGAGAACGGAAATAACTTAAGGATATAATAGTAGCGAATCTTCTCATCATGAGCAAAGAGGGTGGCTATATCATTCAGCTTAGTAAGGTGTGGCACTACAGTTTCAGTTTCATAGCCATGGAAAGGATCAGATTCAACCAAAGTAATTAACTTTGGGTCGACAGAGAATTCATAATCCTTATCGGTAACAAAGATAGGTGAAGTAGCAAACTTAGGATCACATTTCATTCTAGCATTCAAAGTCTTTTCCTTATACTTGCATAGTAATTTCTCATGATCATCTCTATCCTTGCAAGAAAGAATTTCTCTACTTATCTCTTCGTCCATAACATGACCTTCAGGTATCTTAGCCATTTCAAACTTAGGAGAGCTAGACTAATAGGAGTTTCATAATCATAATCAGTTTCATAAGCTTCATCAATTTCAGCAGTTTCAGTAGTTTCATTTTCTTTAGCTCTAGCAATTTGTTCCTCAAGAAATTCTCCTAGTGGCACATTATCATCAAGCATGGTACTAGCCTCATCAATAGCATAATTCATAGCAGAGGTAGAATCATCAATAACTTGCGACATATCAGGATTACTAGCATGTGGTGGTGTTGCAAGCTTACTCATAACAGAAGGTGAATCAAGTGCAGAGTGTGATGGCAGTTCCTTACCTCCCCTCGTAGTAGAGGAAAAAAATCTTGGTCCTTGGATCCTTCAAATTCTTCATAGTGATAAATTGATATAAATCCCAAGTGACTCAACAAATATTGCTATTAAGGCCTCCTTTTAATAGAGAACCAGAACAAAGCATTAACACATGGTGAATACATGAACTCCTCAAACTACGGTCATCACCGCGAAGTATCCCAAATATTGTCACTATGGGGTTGACGGATCATAACACGTAATAGGTGCATATGACTACGCAAGATCGGATTAAGAACATGGATATAAAGATGATAACATAAACGGTTCAGATCTGAAATCATGGCACTCGGACCCTAGTGACAAGCATTAGGCATAGCAAAGTCATAGCAACATCAATCTCAGAACATAATGGATACTAGGGATCAAGCCCTAACAAAACTAACTCGATTACATGATGAATCTCATCCAACTCCTCACCGACCAGCAAGCCTACGAAGGAATTACTCACTCCCGGTGGGGAGCATCATGGAATTGGCGATGGAGAAAGGTTGATGATGACGAAGACCGAAGATTCCCCTCTCCGGAGCCCCAAACGGGCTCTAGATCTGGCCTCCCGATGAAGAACAGGAGGTGGCGGTGGCCCCGTCTCATGAAACGCGATAATTCTTTGTCTTTGATTTTTTTCTCCAAATTTAGGAATTTATAGTGGCGGAGATTCGGCAAGTGGGGCCCTGAGGTGGGCACAACCCACCAGGGCACGCCGGGAGGGGGCTGGCACGCCCTGGTGTATCGTGCCCAGCCTGGCCTCCCTCTCCGGTATTTTTTGGCTCTAGTATTTTTTACTTTTTCCAAAATAAATCTCCAAAAAGTTTCGTTCCATTCCGAGAACTTTTATTTCTGCACAAAAACAACACCATGGTAGTTCTGCTGAAAACAGAGTCAGTCCGGGTTAGTTCCATTCAAATCATGCATATTAGAGTCCAAAACAAGGGCAAAAGAGTGAGGAAAAGTAGATACGTTGATGGAATAAGGAGTGACAAGAGCCTAAGCTTGGGGATGCTACCGCACCCCCAAGATATATCCAAAGAGTAACAAGCAACTAAGCTTGGGGATGCCCCCGAGTGGCATCCCCTCTTTCTTCTAATGACCATCGGTATTTTACTTGGAGCTATATTTTTATTCGTCACATATCATGAGTTTTGCTTGGAGCGTCTTGTATCTTTGCTTGCTTTGCTTGTTTGTTTTTCCTTTGTATCCTTGCTGTACACACCTATTTGAGAGAGCCAAAATTATGATATGATTTGTTAGAATTGCTCTATGTGCTTCACTTAAACTTTTTAAGCTATAGATTTGCTCTAGTGCTTCGCTTATATCTTTTTGAGCACAGTGTGCTTGGAATTTTTTGTAGAAATACTCTCATGCTTCACTTAGATTAATTTGAGGGTTAGTAAATTTTGAAGACAACCTCTCATGCTTCACTTATACCATTTTGAGAGATGAAATCTTTATGCTCATATGCTTCACTTAGATTTATTTGAGCTTGTCAAAAAAGCAATGGCAATATATGAAACTAGTCCCAAAGTGATAGATATCCAAAGAGGATATAATAAAAACTTTCATGAAGATCATTGGACAAATTAAACTTGATTCTTTGTAATTGTTTTGAAACATGAAGATAGTAATATGTGAGTTATGCTAGTGAGTAATTATGCTTAGTTGGAATATTGGTGTTAAGGTTTGTGATTCCCTATGCAAGCACAAAATTCAATAGTTATGCAATGAAGTTACATCCTACTTATGGTGCATTATTCGGTGTTAGTTATGCTCAATGCTCGCTTATGTGAATTTTCGTTTCTTGGTTTGGTTGCTTCTCAATCTATTTGCTAGCCTCCATTTGTACTAAGTAGAAATACTACTTGTGCATCCAAAATCCTTAAACCAAGTTTTGCCTTATGAGTCCACCATACCTACCTATATGCGGTATTTCCATGCCGTTCCAAGCAAATTTGTATGTGCCATCTCTAAAATTTTCAAAATAAATTTTCTCTTTTGTGTGCTTGTACCGCTCATGAAACGGTGGGGAGTGTCCAATATTTTTCCATGCTAGATGTGTTACTCTCAAGATGAGTGTTTATTCACTTGTCATTGCGCGAGAGTGCGGCGGTAATAGGGATGCCCATTCCCAAAATGAAAAAGAAAATAATATTTACTTTATGTTGTCAAATAATAAATTCCTTGGAAAGTGTTGGTATGGAAGGCAACCGTGGATACGGCCAGCCATGGAAAGTGAAAGTTTGGTGGAAAAAGGAATAAACTTTATTTTTTGTTTGGGAACCGCCTATGATATATCTAGCATGGAAAGTATTATGAGCTACTTTGTCGTTTTCGTTGACAGGAAAGGCATGCCACCCAAAATATTTTTTCTCTCTCAATTTAAACGTTGAGCTCTGGCACCTCTACAAATCCCCACTTCCCACTGCGAAGGGCCTATCTATTTACTTTATGCAAATTTTATTGTTACTTTGAGTCTCCATCTTCTCTTATAAAGCACCAACTAGGGGGCACTATGATCGTACTTGAGCATTGGGCATAGCTAATATTTGAGTGTGTCTCATGAATGGATCAATGATTGAGCATGATGGGCTAGGGATAACTTTCTTTAGTGTTGATATTTTGAAAGACATGGATGCTTGTTGGCATGCTTGAGTATTGAAGTCATTATGTTAAAACTAGACTATTGCTTTGAATCATCTACAAGTCCAAATGTCCATTCTATACAAAAGAAAAGAATATGAGATGAACATGTTAGGAAGCATTCCACATCAAAAATTCAGTTTTTATCATTTACCTACTCGAGGACGAGTAGGAATTAAGCTTGGGGATGTTGATACGTCTCCAACGTATCTATAATTTTTGCTTGTTCCATGCTGTTATATTATCATTCTTGGATGTTTTACAATCATTTTATAACAACTTTATATCATTTTTTTGGGACTAACCTATTGACATAGTGCCAAAGTGCCAGTTGCTGTTTTTGCTTGTTTTTTACTTCGCAGAATATCAATATCAAATGGAGTCCAATCGCGATGAAACTTTTTGGAGATTTTTTCCAGACTAGAAGACACCCGGTGGGCCAAAGAAGTGCCGGAGAGGTGGGCCGTGGAGACCACAACCCACCAGGGCACGCCAGGGGGGCCCCGACGCGCCCTGATGGGCCGTGCCCTCCTCGGGGCCCCTATCTACCACCTCTGATGCCTATGAATTCCCAAATATTCCAAAAACCCTAGGAGAGTCGACAAAACACAATTCCAGCCGCCACAAGTTCCAGAACCTCGAGATCCAATCTAAACACCATCACGGAGGGGTTCATCTTCTTCATAGGTGCCTCTCCGATGATGCGTGAGTAGTCCACCATAGACCTACGGGTCCGTAGGTAGTAGCTAGATGGCTTCCTCTCTCTCTCTCTCTCTCTTATGATTCTCAATAAAATGGTCTCTTGGAGATCTATTCGATGTAAACTTTTGCGGTGTGTTTGTTGGGATCCGATGAATTTTGAGTTCATGATCAGTTTCTATCCATGAATATTATTTGAGTCTTCTTTGATCTCTTATATGCATGATTACTTATAGCCTCGTATTTCTTCTTCGAATCTTTGGTTTAGTTAGGCCAACTAGATCGATTTTTCTTGCCATGGGAAGAGGTGCTTGGTGATGGGTTCGATCTTGCGGTGTTCTTTCCCAGTGACAGAAGGGGCAGCAAGACACGCATGTATCGTTGCTATTAAGGATTACAAGATGGGGTCTATTCCTACATGAATAGATCTTGTCTACATCATGTCATCGTTCTTATTGCGTTACACCGTTTTTCCATGAACTTAATACCCTAGATTCATGCTGGATAGTGGTCGATGTGTGGAGTAATAGTGGTTGATGCCGGCAGGAGTCGGTCTACTTATCTTGGACATGATGCCTATATAATGATCATCGCCTTGGATATCGTCATGACTATTCGATTTTCTATCAATTGCGCAACAGTAATTTGTTCACCCACCGTGCGCTATACTCATGAGAGAAGCCACTAGTGGATCCTACAGTCCCCGGGTCTACTTTTCCAACATATTGCTTTCCGATCTATCTTTTTGCATCTTTGTTTTCAGATCTACAAAACCAAAAACCCAAAAACATATTGCTGCATATTTTATTTGCTCTTTTTATTTTGTGCTCTTGAGAGATCTATCTCTCCTATCTATCACTACCTAATCTATCTTTGTACCGTAGAGAGATTGACAACCTCTCTTTCACGTCGGGTTGCAAGTATTTGTTATTTGTGTGCAGGTGCTACTTATTGGGTGGTGGTGATCCTCCTACTGGTTCAATAACCTTGGTTTTATAACTGAGGGAAATACTTACCATCGTTGTGCTGCATCATCCCTTCCTCTTTGGGGAAATACCGATGTAGTCTCAAGCCACGTCACTACCCTATGCAGCAGAAGCTCCTCCTCGCGCTACTCATCGCCTCCCGGAAGCTGCGCCACTACTTCCAGGGGCCCCCCATTAGGGTCATTTCCGCCTACCCTCTGGAGCAAATCTTGTGCAGGCCCAACGCCGCTGGCAGGGTCGCCAAATGGAACATCGAGTTGCAAGCCTTCCAACTGGAATTCTTCACCACCATGGTCATTAATGGTGCGGCTCTGGCAGACTTTGTAGCTGAATGGATGGACCTGCACGAGGAGGAGCCTCGGGATGACAAGCCCCTCCTCCCTGGGGACGAGGAGCCCGAGGGATGGGTCCTATGCTTCGATGGAGCTTTCTCCAAACAGGGAGGGGGGGCTGGCGCCGTACTCACCTCGCCAGCGGGGGACAAGCTCCTCTACGTGGTCCATTTGTGCTTTGGGCATGACGAGAAGGTCTCCAACAACATTGCGAAATACGAGGGTCTCATTGCCGGCCTCAAGGCTGCCTCCGCCCTCAGCATCAAGCGCCTCATCATCAAGGGCGACTCCCAGCTCCTCGTCAACTTCTCCAACAAAAAATACAAACCCAAGGATGAGCACATGGCGGCTTACCTGGAGGAGGTATGTAAACTCGAGAAGCGCTTCTGTGGTTTAAAGTTGCAGCACATCCCGCGTGGCGCCAACCAGGAGGCCGACGACATTGGCAAGCGAGCGTCGCACCGGGAGGCCCAAAGCCCCGGTGTCTTCGAAGAAAGCCTCCTCAGGCCGTCAGTTGTGCCGCCCGCCATCGGCACCACACAACTGCGTGAGGAGCTACCACCCGCACCGCCAACAGGTGCGCCAGACTGTGGCCCGTCCTCAGGGGACCGCTTTCTACTAGCACTAGAACCTCAGGAGGGCGGCTGGACCGACGAATTCAAGGCTTACCTGCTTCGCGGCGACCTCCCCGCGGAAGATGCGGAGGCAGAGCGCGTCGTCCGACAAGACACTGCCTACTGCCTGTGGGACGACGAGTTGTACCGCCGACGGGCTAACAACGTCTCGCTACGGTGCATCTCGGAAGAACAAGGGCACGAGCAGCTCGCCGACATCCATGGGGGATATTGTGGACATCACTCCTCGTCAAGCACGCTTGCCGGTAAGGCGTTCCGCTGGGGTTTTTATTGGCCTACTGCGCTTCGCGACACCACCGAGCTGGACCAGTCCTGCGAAGCCTGCCAGTTCCATGCCAAGCAGATCCACCAGCCCGCGCAAGGGCTCCAGACAATCCCGCTCTCTTGGCCCTTCGCGGTGTGGGGGCTCGACATACTAGGCCCTTTCCCTCGCGTGGCCGGTGGATACCGGTACCTTTGCGTCGCCACCGACAAATTCACCAACTGGGCGAAGGTCGAGCCCGTCCACACCATCCTGGCTGGCTCGGCCATCAAGTTCATCAAGGGCCTCGTGTGCCGGTTCGGCATCCCTAACCGCATCATCACCAACAACGTCTCCTAGTTTACAAGTGGCCTCTTCAAGTCATATTGCTCTAACCTTGGTACGCAGATATGCTATGCTTCCGTGGCCCATCCTTGAAGGAACGGCCAGGCCGAGCGGGCCAACATTGAGGTCCTCAAGGGACTCAAGACAAGGAGCTTCAAGAAGAAGCTTGAGGCATGTGGGACGGGGTGGCTGGATGAGCTGCAGTCCGTGTTGTGGTCCATCCGCACCATCGCGACTAAGCCCACCAGCGAAACCCTCTTCTTCCTCGTCTACGGGGCTGAGGCGGTCCTTCCCTCGGAGCCTAAGCACAGTTCCCCGTGGGTCTTGGCATTCGACGAGGCGCATCAGGATGACCCGCGGGAGGCCGACCTTTTGCTCCTCGAGGAGGCCCGCCGCCAAGCCGCCCTTCACGTCGCGAGGTACCAGCGGGCCTTGCGGCGCTACCACGGCCGCATCATCCGTCCTCGTACCCTCGAGGTCAGGGACCTCGTCCTGCGGCGGATCCTCTCTAGAGAGGGCTTCCACAAGCTCTCGCCCATGTGGGAAGGCACCTTCAGGGTCACCCATGTCTCCAGGCTGGGCGCAGCCCGCTTGGAGACGGAGGACGGAGTTCCCGTGCAAAACGCATGGAACATCCAGCACCTCCGCAAATTCTACCCGTGACACTATCACGTAAGAATGAGTGGGGCTGTACACGCGCCGGAGCCTCCTGAAGTGCCATGCCTTGGCCACGGGAGGACTCCCGCCCACGCCCAAGTGGAAGCCCCAGGCTCCGCGCTGGCGGAATGACTGTCGAACCGCGACTATGCCCACGCCCAAGTGGAAACCCCATGCTCCGTGCTAGTGGAATGAGTGTCGAACCACGACTATGCCCATGCCCAAGTGGAAGCCCCATGCTCCGTGTTGCCGGAATGACTGTCGAACCACGACTATGCACACGCCTAAGTGGGAGCCCCATGATCCGCACTGGCGGAATGACTGTCGAACCGCGACTATGCCCACGCCCAAGTGGAAGCCCCATGCTCCGCGCTGGCGGAACAACTGTCGAACCGCGACTATGCCCACGCCCAAGTGGAAGCCCCATGCTCCGTACTGGGCGTGAAAGCTGCCATCCTATCCGCTTGTAAACAAGTTTGTTGCTCCTCTTAAGAAAAATCTTTGGTTTTCCTAAGTCTTGAGGTGTTTTGTTGAAGTCCTTTGGCAAACCGCGTGTTCGTTGTCTCCCTCATGTGCTTCGCACGAGCGGTGGTTGGACACGGTGCCTACGCTTGGACCATCCCTGGCGGCATCGGAAGCCCAAGTGGTGGGCTCCGAGCCGTGGGCCGGTTTTTCGTGCATACCACCTCACCAAGGCCCTTGGTGTCTGGTCTCCTCACGCGACACACATGAACGAGCCAACGAGAGCGCACTGTTCTGGAGGCGAACCCCCCAGGTAGTACCCATGCGAGCAGGGGACCGCTTTTGGTCGGAGGGCGGCACACCGAACATTTTGCCTCAGGAGTCCATGATTATTCCTGGCACCCTCGCCCCCTGGTCTTGCTCAGTCTCGACCCAGGTTGCCAGCAACGACCGGACCTCGTGCGAATGCCAGGATTTAATGATGGCAAGAACGGAAGCAAGCACGAAGAAAAAGCAATGAGGGAAACCCCGCGAGATCAAAAGTACTCCCTACAGCGACGAAAGGTCCAAACAGGGGCCATCGGTTCCACGCCCCGACGGATCATGAGCAAACACTAAACAGGAAGACCAAAGTCAACCTAAGGAGACACATTGCTTCCACCACCACCGGCGCCTTCGCGTTTGCCGTTTCCTCCCTAGCCCTCGTGGCCGTCAGGAGTGAACTGTTGATACGTCTCCAACGTATCTATAATTTTTGATTGTTCCATGCTATTATATTATCTGTTTTGGATGTTTTATATGCATTAATATGCTATTTTATATTATTTTTGGGACTAACCTATTAATCTAGAGCCTAGTGCCAGTTTCTGTTTTTTCCTTGTTTTTGAGTATTGCAGATAAGGAATATTAAACGGAGTCCAAACGGAATAAAATCTTCGGAATAATTTTTCTTGGACCAGAAGACAACTACCAAGCTTGGAGACCAAGGCAGAGGAGCCGCCGTGTGGCCACAAGCCACAGAGGCGCGCCCTAGGGGTAGCGCGCCCCCTGGCTTGTGGGCCCACGGCAACTCCCCCAACCCTAATCTTCGGCCTATAAATTCCCAAATATTCCCTGTATACCAGAGAGAGCCACGAAAACACTTTTCTGCCGCCAAGAGCCTCGGTGCCCGTGAGATCCAATCTTGGAGCCTTTTCCGGTAATCTGCCGGAGGGGGATTCGATCACGGAGGGCATCTACATCAACTCCATTACCCCTCCGATGATGCGTGAGTAGTTCACCACAGACCTTCGGGTCCATAGCTAGTAGCTAGATGGCTTCTTCTCTCTCTTTGCTCTTCAATACCATGTTCTTCATGGTCTTCATGGAGATCTATCCGATGTAATACTCTTTTGCGGTGTGTTTGTCGAGATCCGATGAATTGTGGGTTTATGTTCAAATTATCTATGAATATTATTTGAGTCTTTTCTGAATTCTTATATGCATGATTTCATATCTTTGCAAGTCTCTTCGAGTTATTGGTTTGGTTTGGCCAACTAGATTGGTAATTCTTGCAATGGGAGAAGTGCTTAGTTTTGGGTTCAATCTTGCGGTGTCCTCACCCAGTGACATAGTAGGGGTAGCGAGGCACGTATTGTATTGTTGCCATCGAGGATAAAAAGATGGGGTTTTCATCATATTGCTTGAGTTTATCCCTCTACATCATGTCATCTTACCTAATGCGTTACTCTGTTCTTCATGAACTTAATACTCTAGATGCAGGCAGGAGTCGGTCGATGTGTGGAGTAATAGTAGTAGATGCAGAATCGTTTCAGTCTACTTGACACGGACGTGATGCCTATATGCATAATCATTGCCTTGGATATCTTCATAATTATTCGCTTTTCTATCAATTGCTCGACAGTAATTTGTTCACCCACCGTAATACTTGCCATCATGAGAGAAGCCTCTAGTGAAACATATGGCCCCCGGGTCTATTTTCCATCTTATACTTTCAGATCTAAAACCAAAAATACCAAAAATATCTTTGCTGCAATCTTTTTACTTTTGTTTTACTTTCCGTTCAAGCAATCTATTCTATCTATCTCTATTAGATCTCATCCTTGCAAGTAACCGTGAAGGGATTGACAACCCCTTTATAGCGTTGGGTGCAAGTGTTTGATTCTTTGTGTAGGTACACCTATTGGGGACTTGCTTGTATCTCCTACTGGATTGATACCTTGGTTCTCAACAACTGAGGGAAATACTTATCTACTTTGCTGCATCATCCGTTCCTCTTCACGGAAACCAACACATTCTCGAGAAGTAGCAAGAAGGATTTCTGGCGCCGTTGCCGCGGAGATACATAGCAAGTCAAGACAAGAACTTTTCAGTCAACTTGTCAATTTCTGATTTGGTTGCCGGAGAGATCTACATCAAGCCATCCAAGTACCCATCACAAACTCATCTCTTGCATTTACTTTATTTGCCATTTGCCTCTCGTTTTCCTCTCCCCCACTTCTAAAACGATTTTCTAAAAAGATTTGCTCTTTTTCTCTCTCTTTTTCCCTGGATCTCTTACTTGTTGCTATGTCTAGCGTTTCTACTGCCCCCTTGTCACCAGATTTTGAAATCCTTTACTTCAAGCAAAAACAAGGGGAAAATTTGAAAGATGCCTGGTATAGGCTAATGGAATCTTATCGTAACTCCAATCTGAAAGGAGATGCCAAAGTTTTGCTTAGAAATTTTTACATTGGTTTGGCTTTGCATCATAGAGAGCTTTTAGATTTTGCCTCAAAAGGAAATTTTATTGAGTTAGATACAAACGCTGCTTATGAAGTTCTGGAGGGGATTTTTGGGGTTCCTCCACCCAACAAAGGGTTTGCTTTCTCACAAGAAGGAGTTCAAATCCTCGACAAATTGAGTGACTTACATAAGCACTTGGTCGAGTTACAACAATATCATGAACCCCTCAAACATATTAATGGAAACCTCAATCGTTTGAATACTTTGATTACTCTTTGCAATAAGCGTTTGGATATTTTGGATATTAAGATGGATCCTTCCCCCACGAATCCGGGGAAAAGGAAAGAACCCCCGGATTTGAGAAGGCCCTCACAAAAGTTGCCAATACCAAAGATGACAAGACCTAGATCTATTGCGTTTTGCCTAGCTAGGGGCGTTAAACAATAGCGCTTGTTGGGAGACAACCCAATTTTATTTTTGCTTTCTGTTTTTTGTTTCTGTTTTGGTGTGTTTTCCACATTATTACTTCTGTAATAATTTTGTTTTCTTGTTTAAATTAGTGTTTGAGCCAAGTAAGACCTTTGGGATGGTCTACGGTGTTTGTTGATTTGATTTTGCTGAAAAATAGAAACTTTTGCTCTCAGTCCAGGAATTTTGTAAATTCACTGGAACGTGCTTTTGATCTGAAATTTTTACACAAGATTGATCGGAAATTTGTATATCAATCTTGTGTAAAAATTTCAGATCAAAAGCACGTTCCAGTGAATTTACAAAATTCCTATACTGAGAGCAATAGTTTCTGTTTTTCAGCAAAATCAAATCAACAAACACCGTAGACCATCCCAAAGGTCTTACTTGGCTCAAACACTAATTTAAACAAGAAAACACAATTATTACAGAAGTAATAATGTGGAAAACACACCAAAACAGAAACAAAAAACAGAAAGCAAAAATAAAATTGGGTTGCCTCCCAACAAGCGCTATTGTTTAACGCCCCTAGCTAGGCAAAACGCAATAGATCTAGGTCTTGTCGCCACACGGCGGCTCCCCTGCCTTCATCTCCAAGTCTTCTTGGTTGCTTTGGTCCAAGAAAAATCATTCCGAAGATTTTATTCCGTTTGCACTCCGTTTAATATTCCTTATCTGCAATACTCAAAAACATGGAAAAAAACAGAAACTGGCACTAGGCTCTAGATTAATAGGTTAGTCCCAAAAATAATATAATAGCATGGAACAATCAAAAATTATAGATACGTTGGAGACGTATCAAGCATCCCCAAGCTTAATTCCTGCTCGTCCTCGAGTAGGTAAACCACAAAAACAGAATTTTTGATGTGGAATGCTACCTAACATATTTATCCATGTAATATTCTTTATTGTGGCATGAATATTCAGATCCGTAAGATTCAAAACAAAAGTCTAATATTGACATAAAAACAGTAATACTTCGAGCATACCAACAAGGCAATTGTGTCCTTTCAAAATAACATGGCCTTAGAAAGTTATCCCTACAAAATCATATGGTCTGGCTATGCTCCATCTTCCCCACACAAAGTATCTAAATCATGCACAACCCCGATGAACAAGTCAAGCAATTGTTTCACACTTTTAATGTTCTCAAACCTTTTCAACTCTCACGCAATACATGAGCGTGAGCCATGGATATAGCACTATAGGTGGAATAGAATATGGTGGAGGTTGCAAGGAAAAAGGAGAAGATAGTCTCACATCAACTAGGCGTATCAATGGGCTATGGAGATGCCCATCAATAGATATCAATGTGAGTGAGTAGGGATTGCCATGCAACAAATGCACTAGAGCTATAAGTGTATGAAAGCTCAAAAGGAAAACTAAGTGGTTGTGCAAAAGAAAATTCCACTAGCTATATGAAAGTGACAAAATAGGAGACTCTCTATCATGAAGATCATGGTGCTACTTTGAAGCACAAGTGTGGAAAAAGAGAGTAGCAATTGTCCCTTCTCTCTTTCTCTCGTTTTTTTTTTGGTGGGCATCTTTGGCCTCTTTTTTTTTATTTGGGCTTCGCTGGCCTCTTTTATTATTTGTAAAGTCCGGAGACTCATCCCAACTTGTGAGGGATTCATAGCTTCCATCATCCTTTTCTCACATGGGAACAATGCTCTAATAATGAAAATCATCACACTTTTATTTACTCATAACTCAAAAAATTACAACTCGATACCTGTGACAAAATATGACTCTATATGCAATATGAAAGTGATGGTGCATGTCATGAAAAACGGAACGGTGGAAGTTGCATGGCAATATATCTCGGAATGGCTATGGAAATGCCATAATAGGTAGGTATGGTGGCTGTTTTGAGGAAAGTATAAGGTGGCTGTTTTGAGGAAGGTAGGTTTGATGCACCGGCGAAAGTTGCGCGGTACTAGAGAGTCTAGCAATGGTGGAAGGGTGAGAGTGCGTATAATCCATGGACTCAACATTAGTCATAAATAACTCATGTACTTATTGCAAAAGTCTATTAGTTATCAAACAAATCATTAGACGCATGCTCCTAGGGGAGAGGTTGCTAGGAGTTAACCATTGCGCGCTCCCGACCCTCACACAAAGGTTGACAATCATTAAACAAATCATGCTCCGACTTCGTTACATAACGGTTCACCATACGTGCATGCTACGGGAATCACAAACTTTAACACAAGTATATCTTAAAATTCACAATTACTCACTAGCATGACTCTCATATTACCATCTTCATATCTCAAAACTATAAGCAAGGAGTCAAACTTCTCATAGTATTCAATGCACTTAATATGAAAGTTTTTATTATATCCCTCTTGAATGCCTATTATATTAGGACTAAATTCATAACCTAAACCAATTACCATGCTGTTTTAAAGACTCTCAAAATAATATAAGTGAGGTACGAGAGTTCAATAATTTCTATAAAATAAAACACCACCGTGCTCTAAAAAGATATAAGTGAAGTACTAGAGCAACATTGCCTAGCTCAAAAGATATAAGTGAAGCACATAGAGTATTCTAATAAATTCACGATTCAGCGTGTCTCTCTAAAAAATATGTGTGCAGCAAGGATGATTGTGGCAAACTAAAAAGCAAAGACTCAAATCATACAAGACGCTCCAAGCCTCAAGTAAATTTACCGATGGATTGAAGACGAAAGAGGGGATGCCTTATGGGGCATCCCCAAGCTTAGGCTTTTTGGTATCCTTGAATATGGCTTGGGGTGCCTTGGGCATCCCCAAGCTTAGGCTCTTGCCACTCCTTATTCCATAGTCCATCAAATCTTTACCCAAAACTTGAAAACTTCACAACACAAAACTCAACAGAAAACTCATGAGATCCGTTAGTATAAGAAAAATAAATCACCAGTTTAGGTACTGTTGTGAACTCATTCTTTATTTAAATTGGTGTAATATCTAATGTATTCCAACTTCTCCATGGTTCATACCCCCCGATACAACCCATAGATACATCAAAATAAGCAAACAACACAAAGAAAACAGAATTTGTCTAAAACAGAACAGTCCATAGCAATCTATAGACTTCGAATACTTCTATAACTCCAAAAATTCTGAAAAATTAGGAAAATCAGGGAAATTTGTATATCAATCTTGTGTAAAACTTTCAGATCAAACGCACATTCCAGTGAATTTACAAAATTCCTGGACTGAGAGCAAAAGTTTCTGTTTTTCAGCAAAATCAAATCACAAACACCGTAGACCATCCCAAAGGTCTTACTTGGCTCAAACACTAAATTAAACAAGAAAACACAATTACTACAAAGGTAATAATGTGCAAAACACTCAAGAACAGAAGCAAAAAAACAAAAACATAAAATAAAATTGGGTTGCCTCCCAACAAGCGCTATTGTTTAACGCCCTTAGCTAGGCATAATGATTTCAATGATGCTCACATAAAAAGTAGTAATTGAAATATGCAAAAGAGCATAATGAATCTTATGACAAGCACATTTAAGTCTAACCCACTTCCTATGCATAGGGATTTTGTGAGCAAACAAGTTATGGGAACAAGAATCAACTAGCATAGGAAGGCAAAACAAGCATAACTTCAAAACTTTGAACACATAGAGAGGAAACTTGATATTATGGCAATTCCTACAAGCATATGTTCCTCCCTCACAATAAATTTCAGTAGCATCATAATCAAATTCAACAATATAGCTGTCATAAACAATACTCTCTTTATGATCAACATGTTGCGGAACGTTGCATGGGAAACAAAAATTTTCCTATGCACACGCAAGATCTATCCATGGTGATGAGCATCTACGAGAGGGAGAGTGGATCTACATACCCTTGTAGATCGCTAAGCTGGAAGCGTTAAGAAACGCGGTTGATGTAGTCGAACGTCTTCGCGATCCAAATCGCAAGCCGTCCCGCGATCCAATCATGATCCGTCCCGCGATCCAATCACGGTCCTTCCGATCTAGCGCCGAACGGACGGCACCTCCGCTTTCAGCACACGTACAGCTCGATGACGATCTCCACCTCCTTGATCCAGCAAGCGAGGGTGGAGAGGTAGATGAGTTCTCCAGCAGCACAATGGCGTGGTGGCAGTGGTGGTGGAGCTGATCCGGCAGAGCTTCGCTAAGCAATACCGAACAGATCTAGAGGAGAACAGATCTAGAGGAGAACATATCTAGAGGAAGAAGAGGGCATCACGTGGCAATTAGGGTTCATGGGGCTACCCTCAAAATCCCTCAATATATATAGGAGGAAGGGGAGACGAGGCAGCCTTGGCCCCTACTCCAAGTAGGTTCAGACGAACCAAATAAGGGAGGAATCCACTTCCCACAAGGGTGGTGGAATCCTATTAGGACTCCTTCCTAATATGGATTTTCCTTCCCCCACTTGGGTTTTTTCCTTTCCCACTCTTTCCTAGCCGCATGGGCCTTGTAGGGCTGGTTTTCCCAGCCCACTAAGGGCTGGTGCAACACCCTTAAGGCCCATGTGGCCTCCCGGCATGGGTGGCCCCTCCCGATGGCCCTCCGGCACTCCCGGTACACTACCGGAAATACCCAAAACTTTTCCGGTGGCCAAAACGGGACTTCCTATATATCAATCTTTACCTCCGGACCATTCCGGAGCTCCTCGTGACGTCCGGGATCTCATCCAGGACTCCGAACAACCTTCGGTCACCAACATACCTAACTCAACTATACCGAAGCGTCACCGAACCTTAAGTGTGCAGACCCTGCGGGTTCGAGAACTATGTAGACATGACCGAGACACCTCTACGGTCAATAACCAATAGCGGGACCTGGATGCCCATATTGGTTCCTACATATTCTATGAAGATCTTTATCGGTCGAACCACGATGTCAAGTATTCAGACAATCCCGTATGCAGTTCCCTTTGTCCATCGGTATGTTACTTGCCCGAGATTCGATCGTCGATATCTCCATACCTAGTTCAATCTCGTTACCGGTAAGTCTCTTTACTCGTTCCGTAATACAAGGTCCCGTGACTAACTCCTTAGTCACATTGCTTGCAAGCTTCTTGTGATGTTGTATTACCGAGTGGGCCCAGAGATACCTCTCCGTCATACGGAGTGACAAATCCCAGTCTTGATCCATGCCAACCCAACAGACACCCTTGGAGATACCTATAGAGCACCTTTATAGTCACCCAGTTACGTTGTGAAGTTTGATACACACAAGGCATTCCTCCGGTGTCCGGGAGTTGCATGATCTCATGGTCGTAGGAACAAATACTTGACATGGATAAAGCAGTAGCAATAAACTAACACGATCAACTGCTATTCTTACAATTGGGTCTTGTCCATCACATCATTCTGCTAATGATGTGATCCCGTTATCAAACGACAACTCTTGTCCATGACTAGGAAACCATAGCCATCTTTGATCAACGAGCTAGTCCAATAGAGGCTTACTAGGGACACATTGTTGTCTATGTACCCACACATGTATTTGCGTTTCCAGTCAATACAATTATAGCATGGATAATAAACGATTATTATGAACAAGGAAATATACTAATAATCAATTTATTATTGCCTCTAGGGCATATTTCCAACAGTATCCCACTTGCACTAGAGTCAATAATCTAGTTCACATCACCATGTGATTTACATTGTTTAAACACCCAATGAGTTCTGGGGTTCGATCATGCTTTGCATGTGAGAGAGGTCTTTAGTCAACGGTCTGCAACATTCAGATCCGTGTGTTCTTTGCAAATCTATATGTCATACTTCAGATGCTACCACACTCCATTTAGAACTATTCCAAATGGCTGCTCCACTATACGTATCCGGATTGCTACTCAGAGTCATCCAGATAGGTGTTAAAGCTTGCATTGACGTAACCGTTTACGACGAACTCTTTATCACCTCCATAATCGAGAAATATTTCCTTAGTCCTCTAGTTACTAAGGATAACTTTGACCGCTATCCAGTGATCCACTCCTGGATCACTCTTGTACCCCTTGACAGACTCATGGCAAGGCACACAGAGGTGCGGTACACAACATGGCATACTATATAGAGCCTATGGCTAAGGCATAGGGGACGACCTTCGTCCTTTCTCTTTCTTCTGCCGTGGTCGAGCTTTGAGTCTCACTCAACTCCACACCTTACAAATCAGGCAAGAACTCTTTCTTTGACTGATCCATTTTGAATTCTTTCAAAATCTTGTCAAGGTATGTACTCATTGAAAGTTTTATCAGACGTCTCGATCTATCTCTATAGATCCTGATGCCCAACATTTAAGTTGCTTCATTACAGGTTTTCCTTTGAAAAACTCCTTTTCAAACAACCCTTTATGCTTTCCAGAAATTCTACATCATTTCCGATCAACAATATGTCATCCACATATGCTTATCAGAAATTCTATAGTGCTCCCACTCACTTTATTGTAAATACAAGTTTCTCATAAACTTTGTATAGACTCAAAAACTTTGATCACCTCATCAAAGCGTATATTCCAACTCTGAGATGCTTGCTCAAGTCCATAGAAGGATCGCTGGAGTTTGCATACATTTTAGCATCCTTAGGACTGACAAAACCTTCCGGTTGTATCACATATAACCTTTCCTCACGGATACCGTTAAGGAAACGATGTTTTGACATCCATCTGCCAGATTTCATAATCGAAAAATGTAGCAACTGCTAACATAATTCCAACAGACTTTAGCATCGCTACGGGTGAGAAAGTCTCATCGTAGTCAACTCCTTGAACTTGTGAAAAACCCTTTGCCACAAGTAAAGCTTTATAGACGGTGACAATACCGTCCGCGTCTGTCTTCCTTTTAAAGATCCATTTGTTCTGAATGGCCTTTCGCCCTTCAGGTAATACTTCCAAAGCTCATACTTTGTTTTCTTACATGGGTCCCATCACAGATTTCATGGCCTCTAACCATTTTTTGGAATCCGGGCCCATCATCGCTTCTCCATAGTCTCGTAGGTTCATTGCTGTCTAACAACATGATTTCCAAGACATGATCACCGTACCACTCAGGTCAATACGTATCCTTGTCTACCTACGAGGTTCGGTAGTAACTTGATCCGAAGTTTCTTGATCATCATCATTAGCTTCCTCTTCAATTGGCGTAGGCACCCCAGAAACATCTTTCTGCGTTGTGCTACCATCCAACTGAAGTGACGGTTCAACAACCTCATCAAGTTCTACTTTCCTCCCACTCAATTCTTTCGAAAGAAACTTTTTCTCGAGAAAGGACCCGTTCTTAGCAACAAACACTTTGTGCTTGGATCTGAGATAGAAGGTATACCCAATGTCTCCTTAGGGTATTCTATGAAGATGCATTTGTCCGCTTTGGGTTCGAGCTCATTAGGTGAAAACCTTTTTCACATAAGCGTCGCAGCCCCAAACATTAAGAAATGACAGCTTAGGTTTCAGCCAAACCATAATTCATACGGTGTCATCTCAACGGACTTAGATGGTGCCCTATTAAAGTGAATGTATTTGTCTCTAATGCTTTAACCCAAAAACGATAGTGGCAAAACGATAAGAGACATCATAGTATGAACCATATCAAATAGGGCACGGCTACGACGTTCGGACACACCATCACTCTATGGTGTTCCAGGCGGCGTGAGCTGTGAAACAATTTCCACATTTTCTTAAGTTGCATACCAAACTCGTAACTCAGATATTCACCTCCACGATCATATCGTAGACATTTTATCTTCTTGTCATGATGATCTTCAACTTCACTTTGAAACTGCTTGAACCTTTCAAACATTTCAGACTTGTGTTTCATTAAGTAAATATCCCCATATCTACTCAAATCATCAGTGAAGGTAAGAAAATAACGATATCCACTGCGTGTTTCAACACTCATTGGACCACATACATAAACATGTATCAATTCCAATAAGTCACTAGCCCGCTCCATCATACCGGAAAACGGGGTCTTAGTCATCTTGCCCAAGAGGCATGGTTCACATGTCTCAACCGATTCGAAATCGAGTGAGTCAAAAGATCCATCAGCATGGAGTTTCTTCATGCGCTTTACACCAATATGACCTTCGCGGCAGTGCCACAAGTATGTGGTACTTATCATTACTAACTTTGTATCTTTTGGCATCAATATTATAAATATGTGTATTACTACGATCGAGATTTAATAAACCATTCACATTGGGTGCATGACCGTTGAAGGTATTATTCATGTAAACAGAATAACCATTATTCTCTAACTTAAATGAATAACCGTATTGCAATAAACACGATCTAATCATGTTCATGCTCAACGCAAACACCAAATAACATTTATTTAGGTTCAACACTAATCGCAAAGGTAGAGTGAGCGTGCGATGGTGATCATATCAACCTTGGAAGCACTTCCAACACACATCGTCACCTCGCCCTTAGTTAGTCTTCGTTTATTCTGTAGCTTTTATTTCGAGTTACCAACATTTAGCAACTAAACCGGTATCTAATACCCAGGTGCTACTAGGAGTACTAGCAAGGTACACATCAATATCACGTATATCAAATATACTTCTGTCGACGTTGCCAGCCTTCTTATCTACCAAGTATCTAGGGTTTGTTCCGCTTCAGCGACCGTTCTCCTCATAATAGAAGCACTCAGTCTCGGGTTTGGGTTCAACCTTGGGTTTCTTCACTGGAGCAGCAACTGACTTGCCATCCATGAAGTTTCCCTCCTTGCCCTTGCCCTTCTCGAAACTAGTGGTTTTACCAACCATCAACACTTGATGCTCCTTCTTGATTTCTACCTTCGAGATGTCAAACATCGCGAATAGCTCATGGGATCATCCATCCCTGGCATGTTATAGTTCATCACGAAGCTCTAGTAGCTTGGTGGCAGTGACTTGGAGAACTATATCAATCACTATCTTATCTGGAAGATCAACTCCCACTCGATTCAAGCGATTGTAGTACTCAGACAATCTGAGCACATGCTCACTGATTGAGCTATTCTCCTTCATCTTGCAGGCAAAGAATCTTTGTTGGAGGTCTCATACCTCTCAACCCAGGCACGAGCCTGAAATCCAATTTTAGCTCTTGGAACATCTCATATGTTCTACGATGTTCAAGAATGTCTTTGGAGCCTCAATTCTAAGTCGTAATGCATGACGCACTGAACTATCAAGTATTTATCACAACGTGCCTGTCAGATGTTCACAACATCCACAGACGACGCTAGAGGGGGTGGCGTACCGAGCGGTGCATCAAGGACATAAGACTTCTGTGCAGCAACGAGGACAATCCTCAGTTTACGGAGCGAGTCCGCATAATTGCTACAACCATCTTTTAACTTACTTTTTCTCTAGGAACGTATCAAAAATTCAAGGGAGCTACAGTGCGAGCTAGTAATCTACAACATAATTTGCAAAGACATTTTGACTATGTTCATGATAATGAGTTTAGTTAATCATATTAAAAAACTCCCACTCAAATTGACATCCCTCTAGTCATTCGAGTGTCACATGATCCAAATTCACCAACTCAAGTCCGATCATCACGTGAGTTGAGGTGGTTTCAATGGTGAATATCTCCATGTTGATCATATCTACTATATGACTCATGTTCGACCTTTCGGTCTCTTGTGTTTCGAGGCCATGTCTGTACATGCTAGGCTCGTCAAGTTTAACCCGAGTGTTCCGCATGTGCAACACTGGCTTGCACCCGTTGTATGTGAACGTAGAGTCTATCACACCCGATCATCACGTGGTGTCTCGAAACGACGAACTTTCGCAACGGTGCATACTCGGGGAGAACACAATTTTATCTTGAAATTTTAATGAGGGATCACCTTATAATGCTACCATCGTCCTAAGCATAATAATATGCATAAAAGGATTAACATCACATGCAAATCATAAGTGACATGATATGGCCATGATCTTATGCTTCTGATCTCCATCTCCAAAGCACCGGCATGATCTCCATCGTTACCGGCATGACACCATGATCTCCATCATCTTGATCTCCATCAACGTGTCGCCATGAGGTTGTCGCGCCAACTATTGCTTCTACAACTATTGCTAACTCATAGCGATAAAGTAAAGCAAAAATGGCGAAAATAATTAAAGACAACCCTATGGCTCCTGCCGGTTGCCGTACTCATCGACATGCAAGTCGTGATAATCTATACAAAACATGATCATCTCATACATCACATATATCTCATCATGTTTCTGGCCATATCATATCACATCATACCCTGCAAAAACAAGTTAGACGTCCTCTAATTTGTTGTTGCATGTTTTACGTGGCTGCTATGGGTATCTAGCAAGAACGATTCTTACCTACGCAAAACCACAACGGTGATACACAAGTTGCTATTTCACCTTCTACAAGGACCGCCTCTGTCGAATCCGATTCAACTAAAGTGGGTGAGACAGACACCTGCCAGCCATCTTTATGCAACAAAGTTACATGTCAGTCGATGGAACCGGTCTCTCGTGCGTGGACGAGTAAGGTTGGTCCGAGCCGCTTCATCCCACAATACCGCTGAATCAAGAAAAGACTAAGGAGGGAAGCAACCTGAATATCAACGCCCACAAACTCCTTTGTGTTCTACTCAAGATCTCATCTACGCATAGACCAAGCTCTGATACCACTGTTGGGGAACGTTGCATGGGAAACAAAAAATTTCCTACGCACACGCAAGATCTATCCATGGTGATGAGCATCTACGAGAGGGAGAGTGGATCTACATACCCTTGTAGATCGCTAAGCTGGAAGCGTTAAGAAACGCAGTTGATGTAGTTGAACGTCTTCACGATCCAAATCGCAAGCCGTCCCGAAATCCAATCACGATTCGTCCCGCGATCCAATCACGGTCCTTCCGATCTTGCGCCGAAGGGACGGCACCTCCGCGTTCAGCACACGTACAGCTCGATGACGATCTCCACCTCCTTGATCCAGCAAGCGAGGGTGGAGAGGTAGATAAGTTCTCCGGCAGCACAACGGCGTGGTGGCGGTGGTGGTGGAGCTGATCCGGCAGAGCTTCGCTAAGCAATACCGAACAGATCTAGAGGAGAATAGATCTAGAGGAAGAAGAGGGCAGCACGTGGCAATTAGGGTTCAGGGGGCTGCCCTCAAAATCCCTCAATATATATAGGAGGAAGGGGAGAGGAGGCAGCCTTGGCCCCAACTCCAAGTAGGTTCGGACGAACCAAATAAGGGAGGAATCCACCTCCCACAAGGGAGGTGGAATCCTATTAGGACTCCTTCCTAATTTGGATTTTCCTTCCCCCACTTGGGGTTTTTCCTTTCCCACTCTTTCCTAGCCGCATGGGCCTTGTAGGGCTGGTTTGCCCAGCCCACTAAGGGCTGGTGCAACACCCTTAAGGCCCATGTGTCCTCCCGGCGTGGGTGGCCCCTCCCGATGGCCCTCCGGCACTCCCGGTACACTACCGGAAATACCCGAAACTTTTCCGGTGGCCAAAACGGGACTTCCTATATATCAATCTTTACCTCCGGACTATTCCGGAGCTCCTCGTGACGTCCGAGATCTCATCCGGGACTCCGAACAACCTTCGGTCACCAACATACATAACTCAACTATACCGAAACGTCACCGAACTTTAAGTGTGCAGACCCTGCGGGTTCGAGAACTATGTAGACATGACCGAGACACCTCTACGGTCAATAACCAATAGCGGGACCTGGATGCCCATATTGGTTCCTACATATTCTATGAAGATCTTTATCGGTCGAACCACGATGTCAAGGATTCAGACAACCACGATGTCATACGGAGTGACAAATCCCAGTCTTGATCCATGCCAACCCAACAGACACCCTTGGAGATACCTATAGAGTACCTATATAGTCACCCAGTTATGTTGTGATGTTTGATACACACAAGGCATTCCTCCGGTGTCCGGGAGTTGCATGATCTCATGGTCGTAGGAACAGATACTTGACATGGATAAAGTAGTAGCAATAAACTGACACGATCAACTGCTATGCTTACGATTGGGTCTTGTCCATCACATCATTCTCCTAATGATGTGATCCCGTTATCAAATGACAACTCTTGTCCATGACTAGGAAACCATAGCCATCTTTGATCAACGAGCTAGTCCAATAGAGGCTTACTAGGGACACATTGTTGTCTATGTACCCACACATGTATTTGCGTTTCCAGTCAATACAATTATAGCATGGATAATAAAGGATTATCATGAAGAAGGAAATATACTAATAATCAATTTATTATTTTCTCTAGGGCATATTTCCAACACAACATGCATAAAGTTTTTATCATCTTCCAAAATAGTGGGATTATCATCAACTAAAGTTATGACCTCTCCAAACCCACCTTTATCAAAAAATTCATAAGATTGAACACTCTCCAAATATATGGGATTCTTTTTACCTAAAGTTGACGCTCTCCCAAACCCACTTTCGATACTATTGCAAACATATTCAACATGAGGCTTAAATAAATTTTCAAGATCGTAAGAAGCATTATCATCCCAATCATGATCATTGCAATAAGAAGTGGACATGACAAAATTATCATCCCCAAGCTTGTTGTTTTGCATATCATTAACATAATTGACATTAATAGAATTTATAGTAACATCATTGAAATCATGCTTTTCAATCAAGGAGCTATCATGAATCACCTTATAAATCACTTCATCAAAATTTTCAGATTCATGATTTCCAAGCAAAACTTCATAGAGATAATCAAGTGCACTCAACTCACAATCAATTGGTTCATCATAATTTGGTGTTTTGAAAAGATTAGCAAGTGGATGAGGATCCATATCAATAGATTTTTAGCAAGCGAAGATGCAAGCAAATAGAAGGCACATGGCAACACAAGCAAACAAAAAGCAAACGAAAAGACGAACGGAAGAAGGGCGAATAAAAAGGAAAATCTTTTCTAAAAATCGTTTTAGAAGTGGGGGAGAGGAAAACGAGAGGCAAATGGCAACTAAAGTAAATGCAAGAGATGAGTTTGTGATGGGTACTTGGTAGGCTTGATGTAGATCTCCACGGCAACGGCGCCAGAAATCCTTCTTGCTACTTCTCGAGCATGCGTTGGTTTTCCCTTGAAGAGGAAAGGTTGATGCAGCAAAGTAGATAAGTATTTCCCTCAGTTGTTGAGAACCAAGGTATCAATCCAGTAGGAGATACAAGCAAGTCCCCAATAGGTGTACCTACACAAATAATCAAACACTTGCACCCAACGCTATAAAGGGGTTGTCAATCCCTTCACGGTTATTTGCAAGGATGAGATCTGATAGAGATGGATAGAATAGATTGCTTGAAAGGAAAGTAAAACAAAAGTAAAAATAAGGCAGCGAGATATTTTTGGTATTTTTGGTTTTAGATCTGAAAATATAATATGGAAAATAGACTCGGGGGCCATAGGTTTCACTAGAGGCTTCTCTCATGAAGGAAAGTATTACGGTGGGTGAACAAATTATTGTCGAGCAATTGATAGAAAAGCAAATAATTATGAAGATATCCAAGGCAATGATTATGCATATAGGCATCACGTCCGTGTCAAGTAGACCGAAACGATTCTGCATCTACTACTATTACTCCACACATCGACCGACTCCTGCCTGCATCTAGAGTATTAAGTTCATGAAGAACAGAGTAACGCATTAGGTAAGATGACATGATGTAGAGGGATAAACTCAAGCAATATGATGAAAACCCCATCTTTTTATCCTCGATGGCAACAATACAATACAATACGTGCCTCGCTACCCCTACTTTGTCACTGGGTGAGGACACCGCAAGATTGAAGCCAAAACTAAGCACTTCTCCCATTGCAAGAATTACCAATCTAGTTGGCCAAACCAAACCAATAACTCGAAGAGACTTGCAAAGATATGAAATCATGCATATAAGAATTCAGAGAAGATTCAAATAATATTCATAGATATTCTGAAAATAAACCCACAATTCATCGGATCTCGACAAACACACCGCAAAAGAGTATTACATCGGATAGATCTCCATGAAGATCATGAAGAACATGGTATTGAAGAACAAAGAGAGAGAATAAGCCATCTAGCTACTAGCTATGGACCCGAAGGTCTGTGGTGAACTACTCACGCATCATCGGAGGGGCAATGGAGTTGATGTAGATGCCCTCCATGATCGATTCCCCCTCCGGCAGATTATCGGAAAAGGCTCCAAGATTGGATCTCACGGGAAAAGAGGCTTCCGGTGCCAGAAAAGTATTTTCGTGGCTCTTTTTAGTATCCAGGGAATATTTGGGAATTTATAGGCCAAAGAATAGGGTTAGGAGGGCTGCCATGGGGCCACAAGCCAGGGGGGCGCCCCCCCTAGGGTGCGCCCCTGTGGCTTGTCGCCACACGGCGACTCCCCTGCCTTCATCTCCAAGTCTTCTGGGTTGCTTCTGGTCCAAGAAAAATCATTCCGAAGATTTTATTCCGTTTGGACTCCGTTTAATATTCCTTATCTGCAATACTCAAAAACATGGAAAAAACAGAAACTGGCACTAGGCTCTAGATTAATAGGTTAGTCCCAAAAATAATATAAAATAGCATATTAATGCATATAAAACATCCAAAATAGATAATATAATAGCATGGAACAATAAAAAATTATAGATACGTTGGAGACATATCAATCCGCTGGTGCGCCCTCGTGAGCAGTACCCGCCGCAGGGGTAGGAGGGGAGGCCGCCATTCCGAGCCCCGCGCCCCCAACAGGAAGCAGCGGAGCCATCCCGTGCCCGGGCGCGTCAGCGGCGCCTCGGTAGGGCGCGTTCTCCCTGCTCTCCTGGGCCATAGAGGGCGGCTGAGGAGAAGGCATCGGGCTTGGAAGCTTCCTAGCATTTCTGCCCGAGGAAGGCCTGCGCAAAAAGGGGGGGTCAGGTGCCCGGGTGAACTAGAGCAATCGAGGAGGAGGCAGGATGCTTACTCGTCCCTGGCGGTCCACCTCCGTCTCTTCAACACCCAGGTAGTATGCCGACGCTGCCCCCAGGCGGAGTCTTCCGCTCGCAGCCGGCCCCGGGAGGCGATTGGGCGACCTCAGTGCTGGCCCCAACCTTATTCGCTGGGGGAAGGGTGGGAGTTTTGCACAGCCCCTCCCGCGAGGGCCTGAGGTCTGGAGGCTGCAAACCCAGGGCTCTCCAGGAGGCCGGCTTGTTGGGAGGAAGAACCGTCGCTCTCCGCGGTCGCGGCCGGAGGCCTTAGGCTGCCTGGACCCTCGGGCTCAGGGGTCGCCAGGAAAGGGTTATCCCGGGGCCCCACGTGGCCCTCGGGGAGCAGCCCCCATTGGTCGAAGCGGGGCATCCCCTCAGCAAGGGTTACCTTGGTCTTGTAATTATACAGGGGGAGCCCACGATCAGGAAGCTCATTGGCCTCTTTGCCGATCAAAGTCTTGAGTACCCCGCCTAGCACATCAGGCGGTAGGCCTTCGGCGTAGAACCGCATGGTATCCGTCGGGTCAGTGAAAGTGCACATCGAACAAGAGTGACGCTGAAGAGGGGCTATCCTCCGGCGGAGGAATTCTCTCAGAACCATCGTGACTGTCACTCTTGTGGCCCATAGGATGGCAAGCCTCTTCATCACCCGCGATAGCTGCGGATCGTCGAGCCTTTCGTGCCGCCATCCAGAGCTTGGCGCTGCCGGAAAGGAAGGAATCAATAACAGGGGGCTGTATTGGGCGGCATCCACATAAACCCATTGCTTCGTGAAGCCCTTCGCTTCATGGTTAACCTCCATGTCGATGCACCCGCCCGCCGTCGTGCTTGCGGCCTGGAGAGACACGCACCCGAACCACTGGTTGGCTACGGTAAGCCAGAGACGGAAGAAATGTCGATGTAACGCCACTGAGGGGGTCACACCCAGGAAGGCCTCGCATAAAAAGGCAAAGACCGAAAGCAGGAGGATAGATGTTGGCTCAAAGTGCAGCGCGTGAACCTGGTAGTGCGTAAGTACGGCAATGAAGAAGTCCAAAAACGGAGGCAATAAACTAGAGAAGAGCGCAGGGAGATGGATGGCAATGGTGGTGGCATCCAACTCAGTAGGACGATGCGAGGCTGACCAAATCTTGGTTGGCCCCCATTCGTTGAAATCGGCCGCAATCATCGGGAGGACCTTATCGAGCCCCTCGCGGTTGAGCACGGTAGACTTGCCCAGGGCGGGCTCCGGTGCCGCTGGCTCGCTCGCCGCCACCACCGCCTCCCTCCTCTTGACAGGGGGACGGCGGAGAGTCGGCGAAAGAAGGGAAGCGTGGTGCAAGAAGGAAGGTGCGAGACAATGGACGCGAGACGCGGAGGGGCAACGATGGTCCTGAGCTGCGCACAGGCTTTACGTCAGCATGGGCGGTTGCCAGGCATCGTGGGAGTGGGGGCGTCCCACGTCTCATCGTGCGCCACACGCCGCGCCTGGCCCGCAGGTGGTTGGGGCCCGCATCGTTTCATCCCCTCCGAACGGCGGGATCGTGTGTGCCGCGGCCCCGGGGGCTACCATCGGGACTTTGGGACTGGAGGTACCCAGGCCCGTCTGCCTGAGGCCCAAGTCGCGACGGACGGCCCGAGCCCAGCACGGCCCGCCGTTAGGCTTCACGAGAAAGACCTTCATGAGGGCCCCCGCCTCGCGAGGCATTTGGCCGGTGGCACCCTTGCCAGTCTCTTGAGGACGCCCTCGCAAGGTTGCCTCCCGGGGACGCCTCCGGGGGCCTCACGGGGCGCTTAAGTCAAAGATGGTTCGACGGGGTCGCGCAGCCCGCCCCATCGTAAGGATAGCGCGCGCCCTGCCGAGTGTCGTCCAGGGCCCTGGCAGGAGGCTTCGGAGAGAAGACTTTCCCTTAGGTGTTACGGGAACCGGGCAGGCGCGTCGGTTCTCAAAGCGACCCCCAAAGGTTTCTTGTTTGGTGTAAGAAGGCCAAGGCTGGGGGCACGCCAGGACGAAGGTCATCATCGAGCCCACCAGTGCATCACGAAGGGAGGCTTTTGCAGGCGAAGACTACTTTTGTCAGGAAAAATTGCAGTCTGGTCCCCTTTCGAACTGGCACTTGTGGCAACCCTTCCCGCCTGATATTTTTCGGGGGGAGGGGACCAAAGCCAGTATAAGAGGAGAAGGGCAGCGACGGTAGAAGGGACTGAACCTCTCTGTATTCACCCTCATCCCCAAAGAAATCCAAACAAGCAGGAGTAGGGTTTTACACCACGCGGTGGCCCGAACCTGGGTAAACCACCGTGTCCTTTGTTCTCCCCCAAGCTCAAGCACGCCGGAGCATCGCCGTAGGTTAGCAAGAGAGAGCAGGGTTGGAGAGCCAGCGCACCCCAGAGTTCGAACCTTTCTTGGGTCCCCGGAGCCCCGATTCTGACAAAAATAGAATACGAACATGAGAGCATCATGAATATTAACATAGCAGCAAGTTTTTCATCATATCGCTTCTCATAAACAAGTAACAATCTTTCCACAATTATTGAAGTATGAAGCATAAACTTTATTGACAATCAACAAACTATGTTCTTAGTCATTGAGACAATCATAATTCATCATATTCTAGAGAAGAGTCCATGTAAGAGATTTTATTCTAGCAAGTTCACATACTCAATTATCATTTAGTCTTATATGATTGTTGACACTCATTGCATATTTTTGGAGCTAATATTTCCATCGGACACATAGGAAGATGGGGGCTTCAAAGTAATTGCCACCCAACTCATTTACCACAAGGATAATGTCAACAATAATGAATCATGATCACCTACATCCAACTGGATATATATATATATATATATATATATATATATATATATATATATAGAGAGAGAGAGAGAGAGAGAGAGAGAGAGAGAGAGAGTAACACTATTCTGATCCTGGGATCAGAATAGTTATTCTCATCACCGCGCGCTATATAGGGGCGACGGGATCCTCCCGAGATCGCGAGAAGGAAAAAAGAAAAACACCTTCCCTCAGCACCCACCTCCCCCCCGCAACCACCCACGATCCTCTCGACCAACCTCCCGCCGCCGGCCCCCTGGCTCCGGCACGCCTCCCACTGCATGTGCGCCGCCGCCGACCACCCCGGCCCCTTCGTCACTCCTTGACCCCGACGTGCCTCCCGCCGCCATCTACCCAGCCCCGTCGCCGCCCCGACCCCAACGCGCCTCCCGCCGCCGGCCGTCCCGGCCCCATCGCCGCCGCTCGACCACGATGCGGCTCCCGCCGCCGGCCTTCCCGGCCCCGGCCCCATCTGATCAGCCTCCCCTCGTGCTACTGAGGCTGGCTCTCGGCCTCTCCTACCCTCACCTCTTCTCGTCGTCGGTGCGTCGTGCGGCTGGAGCACGCGCAGATCCGGTGGTGGAGCTCCAGCTCTGGCCGCATGGCCCTGCCCCTACACCACACCTCACCGGAGTGCCTCCACCAACCGCCGACCAAATGCCCCGCCACTGCCACCGACTACCAGGTCGATGCAGTACATGCTTGTGCAGTGCGCCTCCTACTGCTGTCGTACTGCACGCCCGTGAAGATCCCCGTGCTGCCACCACCTCTAGTCACTTCAATTCAGTTCAACCTGCCCAGCCACATCAGCTCGATTGTTTGTGTTTGGAAGAACAAAACAGAGTTGGCTGAAAATTTTCAGCAGTTCAATGAATCTCACAGTGGAAGGAATCATGTGGGAAAAAGTTGCTTCCACCCATTCCGGTGCTGCAGCAAATTCTGTTTATTGTGTGTCATCACAATTTTGTTTATATACCATGTGGTGCTACTTCTCTCTCTCCCTCTCCCTCTCTCTCTCTAATTGATTCTAATCCACAGCCGACAGTGCTCCCAAACATCTACGGATGGAGCTCTTGCGACTGATTGCTGAAGTTCTAATTAAAAATGAAGAGAAGTCCAGTGAAGAAACGGATTCTGTGTGCTGTGAGCCGCCGCTGCTGCGCTTCTGTGTGCGGTGTGCACGCCCAAGAACGCAAGCATGAAGAAGTTAAACTGACGAAGATAACTACTAAGTTAACTAACGAAAGGAGGAATGCGTGAGGCATATGGTTTTCGTTAGTTTATATATCTCTACATATTTAATCAGTGAACGACTCCCTGTTTTATTTGAAAAATCGGATTTTTCCAGTTACTAAAGAATAAAATAAATAAGTTCAATTTGAAATACCGAAGAAGTTTCATGTTTCTAACAAAACTCCAATCTTCACATTTCTAAAAATACACAAAATAAGTTCAAATAAAAAAGTTAGAGCGGTTCGATGTCTATAAAAAATAAGGATTTTTTCGTTACTAAAGCAAAACAGAGAGAAGTCCAAATTGATAACTACCGGAAGTTCACGTATTGCATGGTGTGCATTTCATACGGGAAAAAAAGAACAAAAAGGCAAAGTTTAAAAATTTGTTGCTAGAAGTTCAGGTGCTCAGCGTGGGAAAGTTTAAAAATTCTTGTGAGAGAGGTTCATCGTGTATTTACATGTGCAAAAACTCACAAAAATATGTTGTTTTTGTGAATTAAAATAAACAAAAATGCTCTACATTAAAAAGTTTCTCCTATTCAACAACTTTCCAAGGTGTATAAATATTCTTATTCTGAAAAACGGTTAAAACAAAATGGTGCACGTTGTTCGAAACAAAAGCTTAACCGTTATGTTTTAGAAATTCATGTTTTAGATATAAATGCGAAGTTCATGTTTTAGAAATTCATAAGTTCACGTGTACCACATACTGAAGAAATTCATCAATGAAAAAAGGACCGCTTAGGCCATTTCACCGACAACAAAAAAAATGCCTAAAAATGTCGCGAGACAAAAAAACAAATCGTAGAAAGTGAAAATAACTATAATTTTGTTTTGTAAGTTTAACCATTTCTCAAAAAAATACCTTGAAGTTCAAATTTAAATAATAGGGTCGTTCAATGTTTATTACAAACCTGTGATTTTCCCCGTAACTATAGAATAAACCTAGAAGTTCAAAAATTAAAAATGGAGCAGTTTGAAAAGTTTATTAAAAATGGTGTTTTGGCATTTTACTAAAAAAATTGGAGAAGTTCAAATTTAAATAACATAGAAGTTCAAAATGTTTATAAAAAACCAAGAAGGTCAAATTAAAAAAACCGAGCAGTTTAAAAAGTTTGTAAACATGGCAGTTCAAATTTAAGTTCTGGCAGTTCAAATTTAAAGAAGTGAGCGGTTCAATGTTTATTACATAACTAGGACTTTTCCCTATACTAATGAATTAAACCAAAAAGTCCTAATTAAAAAATGAAGTTGTTTGATGTTTAGAAAAATCTTAGATTTCCCCCGATACTAAAGATACACAATGAAGTTCAAATAAAAAAGGTAGAGCGGTTCGATGTTTATAAAAAACTCGGATTTTTTTCATTACTAATGCGAAACAGAGAGAAGTTCAAATTCATAACTGCCAGAAGTTCACGTACTGCATGGTGTGTGTTTTCATAAATGAAAATAGAAATAGAAAGTTAAAGTATAAAAATTTAGTTGCAAGAAGTTCAGGTGCTCGGCACGGGAAAGTTCAATACTTGTTGTGAGAGTGGTAGAAGTTCAAAGTGAAAACACCGGGAAGTTCAACTACTACACGGAATGCATTTCAAATGAGAATAAAACGAATAAAAAACTAAAATCCTAAAATATTTGTTGCAAGAAGTTCACGTGCTCCTCCCGGTGCAGTTCGAGATCTCTAGTGCGAGTATGCTAAAAGACAAATGGGTGAGAAATTACAAACAAAAATATGTGACAGAAGTTCAACGTGGAAACAGCAGTAAGTTCAACTACTACGTTAAATGAATTTCGGATGAAAATCTTTTAAACCATCGCGAGTATGAAAAAAATGACCAAGACGGAAAAGTTGCGTGTTTACAGCAGCTTTGCATCGGTATATCACTTGCTCAATTCCGGTGAGTGGATGGAGAGCTACGAGCAAAAAACAGTACGTGAAGAAACAGAGTGAAGTTCAGGTAGATGTGCCGATGATGTTCAAGTTCTTAACGCGGTGCATTTTCGAAGACTCTGTTTCGCGATAAAAGGCAGAACGCGTCATCTCGCTGTTTTTGAAATTGCTTGAAAACGATTAGGAATCAGAGAAAATCACCTACATGAAAAAGTTTCGCATTTTCCGTAGCTTTTCAACGGTATATTATTTGCCCCATTCCAATAAAGTGTTTAGAAATTACGGCCAAAAAACATTTTTGGCCATTTTCGAAATTGACTTAAGACCGTAAAGAATTAGGAAAAACAATCTACATAAAAAAGTTTCGCATTTCTTCAAGCTTTCTTGCTCCATATCATTTGCCTCATTCCGATAAACCATTGAGAAAATAACGTGAAAATATGAACTCGGTACAGATTCGGCCATTTTCCAAATTACTTTTAAAGAATTCATTGTTAGAACAAAAAATTTATATGAAAAGATGCGCATTTTCATAAGCTTTCCAACGCCATATCATATGCATCGATAGGACTAGCCGTTTTCAAATTAACCCCAAAATACGAACCCGGCTGTTCGGTTTCCAATATTCCGCCATTTTTTAAATTCCTCTTAATCCGTAGGGAATTTGGAAAAATGTTCAACATGTGAAATGAGCGGATTTGCAGCAGCTATCCAACGCGATCTCATTTTCCTCATTCCGATAAACGGTTTAGAAATGGGCTCGAAAATACGTTTCACGTTTTGTGTGTGAAGAAAAACGGTTTTCAAAACTGCTCTTAAACCATTTAGATTTTGACAAAAATTCAACTTAGGCCGTGACCGTCATGTCCACAGCTTTCCAACGGTATATTGCAAGCCTCATTTGGACAATGTTACGGGAAGTTCAACCTCTCACTAAGGGAAGTTCAGGTCGAACAACTCAGGCAGTAAAATTGCAACAGACGCAAGTTCATCACATCCCGAGAGCAAAATCGGCCAACGAGCGAGATTCCTATTTAAAATGGGCATTTAGTTGCTAAAAACCATTCCCAGATTACACTTACATCACATAGAACATGACTGACCAGAAAAATTCGCGCGGGGAGACACGGTTGCGAAGATAGCCCGAAGGTCGGGTTCCTACAAAGGGACGTTCAGGTTGTGTAACTCAGGAAGTTCAACCCGTGATCAGAATAATATTCTGATCCCATGATCAGAATAGTGTTTATATATATATATATATGAATCTTTCCTCAACATGTAATGCTTGCCAACTATAGAATTATGAGGTAGGAAAAAGGAATAAACATTATTGACTCTTATGTAGAAGCAAACACATGAAAGTAAAAGATAAACCCTTCGCAGAGGGAAGTAGAGGTTTTCATGCGCTTTTTAATGTTGGATGTGCAAACTCTCAATGGAAAAGAACGTCACTTTATATTGCCCCTTATGATAGCAAACTTTATTATGCAATCTGTCGCTTTTATTTCTTTGCCATCAGAAGACCATACAAACTTTATTTTGCCTTACAATAAAAGATCATACATACTTAAGAGCAATTTTTATTGCCTCGTGCACCGATGACAACTTACTTGAAGGATCTTATTCAATCCATAGGTAGATATGGTAGATGATACGTTTCCAACGTATCTATAATTTTTGCTTGTTCCATGTTGTTATATTATCATTCTTGGATGTTTTACAATCACTTTATAGCAACATTATATCATTTTTTGGGACTAACCTATTGACCTAGTGCCAAAGTGCCAGTTGCTGTTTTTGTCTGTTTTTTACTTCGCAGAATATCAGTACCAAACGGAGTCCAATCGCGACGAAACTTTTTGGAGATTTTTTAAACCAGAAGACACCCAGTGGGCCAAAGAAGTGCCATAGAGGTTGGCCGTGGAGACCACAACCCACCAGGGCATGCCAGAGGCCCCAGGCGTGCCCTGATGGGTTGTGCCCTTCTCGGGGCCCCTCTGCACCGCCTCTGATGCCTATAAATTCCCAAATATTCTAGAAACCCTAAAGGAGTCGACGAAAAACACATCCAGCCGCCGCAAGTTCCAAAACCTCGAGATCCAATCAAACACCATCACGGAGGGGTTCATCATCCTCATTGGTGCCTCTCCGATGATGCGTGAGTAGTCCACCATAGACCTACGGGTTCGTAGGCAGTAGCTAGATGGCTTCCTCTCTCTCTCTCTCTTTTGATTCTCAATACAATGGTCTCTTGGAGACCTATTTGATGTAAACTTTTGCGGTGTGTTTGTTGGGATCCGATGAATTTTGAGTTCATGATCAGTTTCTATCCATGAATATTATTTGAGTCTTCTTTGATCTCTTATATGCATGATTACTTATAGCCTCGTATTTCTTCTTTGAATCTTTGGTTTAGTTAGGCCAACTAGATCGATTTTTCTTGCCATGGGAAGAGGTGCTTTGTGATGGGTTCGATCTTGCGGTGTCCTCTCCCAGTGACAGAAGGGGCAGCAAGGCACGCATGTATCGTTGCTATTAAGGATAACAAGATGGGGTCTATTCCTACATGAATATATCTTGTCTACATCATGCCATCGTTCTTATTGCATTACTCCGTTTCTCCATGAACTTAATACACTAGATGCATGCTGGATAGCGGTCAATGTGTGGAGTAATAGTGGTAGATGCAGGCAGGAGTCAGTGTACTTATCTTGGACGTGATGCCTATATAATGATCATCGCCTTGGATATCGTCATGATTATTTGATCTTCTATTAATTGCCCAACAGTAATTTGTTCACCCACCGTGTGCTATACTCAGGAGAGAAGCCACTAGTGAAACCTACGGCCCCCGGGTCTAATTTTCCAACATATTGCTTTCCAATCTATCTTTTGCCTCTTTTGTTTTCAGATCTATTATTCCAAAAACCCAAAAATATATTGCTGCACTTTTTATTTGGACTTTTTATCTTTGTGTTCTTGAGAGAACTATCTCTCCAATCTATCACTACCTAATCTATCTTTTTACCGTAGAGAGATTGACAACCTCTCTTTCGCGTCGGGTTGCAAGTATTTGTTCTTTGTGTGCAGGTGCTGTTTATTAGGTGGTGGTGATCCTCCTACTGGTTCGATACCTTGGTTTCATAACTGAGGGAAATACTTACCGTCGTTGTGCTGCATCATCCCTTCCTCTTTGGGGAAATACCGACGTAGTCTGAAGCACGTCAGTGGACTCTCATGGAGAGAAACTAGGTTTAAAGGGTTATGGACGCACAAGTAGTATCTCTACTTGGTGTGGAATTTTTTTCTTTGGCTAGCAAAAGATCTAAAGCAAGCATCGCATGTTAAAGGATCTATGACAATATAACTTCTACGTGGATGTAAACAAACATAATCATTATGTTGTCTTCCATGTCCAATATCAACACTTGATCTTTATATAATATTTGGTGGGGGCTCACAATCATAAAAGATGTCCAAGATAGTGTATTTATATGTGAATCTCGTCTCCTCTATCATAATTTTGCATAGATTGCATCAATGACTAATGCTATGTTTGTTTATTCCCAACAACTTTTATCTAACATACTTCTTCTATGTGAAGTTATTACTCCCCATGGGATGAGCATATGATGTTTCTATTTCTTTTATTTCATTGCTATGATTGATGCATGAGAGTAAAGCAAGTAAACTCAAACTAATCTTTATTATATAACTCTCATACTCGATTACAAAGATAGATAGAACTCAAAGCACAACTCTAAGCAAAGCAAACCCGAAATTTTATTTCTCTAAATCATGACATAACTAAGGATCAAACTAAAATAGATGATAATGGCGAAAGTGGTGGTGATACGATACTGGGGCACCTCCCCCAAGCTTGGAACAAGCTAAGGGTGGTGCCCATACCGATGTACTCAAGCGTCCTTGTTGGGTGATGACGATGTTGATGATGATGTAATCCTCTTAGCGATGATGCCCCTTAGGATGCGGGTCTCCTCATTAAGCTTACCAAGTTCCCGCTTGAGATCTAGATTCTCTTTCCTAAGTTTGTTGGTGATGATCGTTGCTCCTTCCGTCAAAGGAGGGGCTTTTCTGGAGGAAGCAACAGTGGTGTCTACCTGTGTACGACGATAAGGGGTAAAGCGAGTATTGGAGGGGGTAACCTTGTTTGGTAGACTTGAATTTTTGAATTCCACGTTGGTACGTCTCCAACGTATCGATAATTTATGAAGTAGTCATGCCATGTTTGCCTATGTTTACAATACTTTTATATGATTTATTTAGAACTAACCCGGACTGACGCTATCTTCAACAGAATTACTGTGGTGTTGTTTTTGTGCAGAAAATAAAAGTTCTAGGAATCGCCCAAAACTTTTTTATGATTTTTTTTGGAGAAAATGAGAAATACCGGACCGAAGAACCATCGGAGGGGAGCCACATGTGGCCACAGGGCAACAGGGCGCGCCCACCCCCCTGGGCATGCCCTATAGGCTTGTGGGGCCCATGTTGCTCCGGCTGGCGTGATTCCAACGCTGAAAAATCCTATATATATATACAGAAACCTTCAGAAATTAACCTAGAACTTCTGCTCCGTCGCCGCAACTCTCTGTATTAAAGAAAAACTCATCTGGAGCCTTTCCAGTACCCTGCCTGAGGGGGGAAATCATTACTGGTGGCCATCTTGATCATCCCGGCGGAGGCCATGACGAGGAGGGAGTAGTTCACCCTCGGGGCAAAGGGTATGTACCAGTAGCTATGTGGTCTCTCTCTCTCTCTCTATCTATCTCTCTCTCTCTCTCTCTCGTGTTCTTGAGATGTCATGATCTTGATGTATCACGGGCTTTGTTAATATAGTTGGATCGTATGGTGTTTGTCCCCTTGCTATCTTCTTGTGATGAATTGAATCTTTCCCTTTGAGATTTTGTTATGTTGGATTGAATATTGGATTTGAGATCACTTCATGTATGTCTTGGTACTCAACTTGCGGATTCCATGGTGACATGGGGTAATATATGCATAGGGGTTGATACACGATCTTGTCCTACCTAACACCCCGTTACGCCTGGCGGGATCTAGACTGGCCCCACAGACCAACACTAGTCTTTCCTGTGCACTTTGTCCTCACTCGTGCGCACCCGGGACCAACTTCCCGGTCGGTCACCCATCCTAGAATTGCTCCAAGCCAAGCACTCTTTACTTTGGAGTTCTTTTCGAATGGGCTCCCGAAAAAAAAGGAATTCCTTGTTGAGATGAGTAGTCTATCATTCCTATTACAAATCTTGGTGTACTCTTTGAAGTTCTTTGTGTTGGATTGAATATGATGAATCTGAAATTGTTTGATGCATGTCGAATAATTAACCCACGGATACTTGTGGTGACATTGGAGTATCTAGGTGACTTAGGGTTGATTGATATGTATCATTGGTGTTATTTTAGTACGCACTCTAGGGCTGCTTGTGACACCTATAGGAATAGCCCAATAGATCGTTCGGAAAGGGTAACTTTGAGGTGGTTCTTACTACCTACAACAATTTCATATTATGTTCTCCGCTAGATATGAACTTTAAAGTGATTCCGTGTTGCACGTTGAGGGATGATCATATGATTCTATTATGTTAGCATTGTTGAGAGATTGCACTAGTGAAAGTATGAACCCTAGGCCTTGTTTCCAAGCATTTATATAACGTTTTGCTCGCCGTTTGCCACTTGCTACCTTGCTCTTTTTATATTTTTAGATTACAAAAACCTACATCTACCATCCATATTGCACTTGTATCACCATCTCTTTGCCGAACTAGTGCACCTATACAATTTACCATTGTATTGGGTGTGTTGGGGACACAAGAGATTTCTTGTATTTGATTGCAGGGTTGTTTGAGAGAGACCATCTTCATCCTACACCTCCCATGGATTGATAAACCTTAGGCCATCCACTTGAGGAAAAATTGATCCTGTCCTACAAAACTCTGCGCTTGGAGGCCCAACAGAGTCCACAAGAATAAAGTTGTGTAGTAGACATCACACGTGCATGTCTTCGGGTCCACGCAACGGTACTTCTTCTTATTCATCGCTTGAAGGTTCATATCTTTTCAGGTCAACCTCTTCCTCTTCTTCTGTTGTCCACCCATAAGAATCCACATCCCCATAGGCTCGGGGATTGGCAATGAGATCTGCAACATAGCTCTCTCCTTCTGAATCTTGTGATGACATATTGCTCTTAAATCTGTCAAAAAATGGCCAAAAACAAGAACGTAGGAGAAACTTGCGATGCGGTGGTAAAAACATACGGGATTATATATAATGATTTTTTTCTAGGTCAGAATGCGTGTTCAGGAAGAAAACAGAGTCCGGGAGGCACACGAGGGCCCCACAAGCTATCAGGGTGCGCCTTGTTGCCAGGTGGCTCCCTCGTGGGTCCCCCTGACTTGTTTTTATTTTTGCAATTTTTCTAAAATACCAAAATTGACAGAACTTATTTTTTTTTGGAATTTTTGGAGTCGGTTTATGTCGTGGGAATGACCCTGACAATAGTACTAGGGGGTACGAATAGAGGGGAGAAGTCTAGCTACGGCTCAGGTGTTTCACTCGGATGTGTACGAGTTCAGGCCCCACTCGGAAGTGGTAAAAGCCCTACGTCTTGAGCCGGAGGCTGGTTTGTTTTGCTTATGGGGGAGTAGGAGAATACCAGTGTCGGAACCTTGCTACGGCGTCCGGTGGTGGCTTATATAGTGTGCGCCACCACCAGCCGAGCGCCGCAATAAATGCTAGTTAAAGCTACGTTACAGGAACTGCTACTTTAACTAGAGCGTTACCGGTAATGCACGATTGATTAACCCAGCAGACGTCTCTTCGTAATACTCAACGTTACGTCTCCTGAACCGTTGGGTTCCCGTTGACCGAGTGTGGCTGTGGCCATCCGAGTGTCTCTTCAAGCCTGTCCGAGTGACTCTTCAGGTCTGACTGACTGCACTTCCACCTCTGGAGTTTCAATGTCGATGAGGGTCCCTAGATGGGCCAAGAAATCAGCCTTGTGACCCTACCCATGGTAGACGACCTCATCAGTAGCCCCCGAATCCATGAGGTTTGAATGGTCGGGTGATTGAGATTCGGGAACGTCAACGGCACCTCGGAGGTGCTTCAGAAAATGCCTTGGAACATTTCTCACCCGGCTCCTAATCTTGACGGATTTAGGATTATCATTCCTTGGCCGAATGACTTAATTTGCATATACGATGTTATCTTTGTAATCAAAGTGTTTCTCCGGAGAAACGATCCGAATGCACAGTTATTCCGTCCGAGTGTCTCATTATAGACTGCCTGGTCATTCGGTTTGTAAATGAATCGTCAGGCGATCCGATGCACCGAGCTCTCCCCTCATAAGGCATGAAGAGGTCTTCGCGCGTTCGAAATCGCGGAGGGCGCGTGCAGACGTGCAATGAAACGGTTATTCCACGGGATTTGGGGGTAGTGGGCACGACGCCTCGATAACCGCGCCGCGATTTTCGCCACGTGTCCCTGAGAGCCTGAACAGTAGATCCGCGGATCTCTCTCCGTTTGCGGATTGACGGCCATAGATTCCGCCCAATTTTTATTATAAGAGGCAGGGGCACTGTGCGAGGGGGAACAGATCTCACTTCTCCTTCCTCCCTTCGGCTTCTCCGACGCCATCTACCACACTCCACAGAGAACTCCACCGCGAGTCGAGCCCAATATCGTCGGAGATGATCCGCGCGGCGACCGCAAAGGCCGAGCGAGCGAAGAGAGGCTCGCGCGGTTCTTCCTCGAGTGCCAGGGCGCCGGCGGGATGGACCCAAGGCGACTGGATGGTGTCGTGGGTCACGAAGGCCCGGTTGCTCGAGATGGAGGACCAGGGTCTCCTGACCAAAGGGAGCTGGCGGCTGCCGGGGGCGGGCGAAGACGAACCTTCGCCGCGGGGGAACGAGCGCGTTCTCTTGGTGACTCACCTCGAACGAGGTTTTTCCCTTCCGCCCCATCCGTTCTTCCGTCGCTTCTTGGATTTCTTCGGTGTTCAGCTTCACCATATTCCACCCAATGCCATGGTGTACCTAGCTGCTTTCGTTTCTTTGTGTGAGAATTTTCTGGGCTGCCACCCTCACTGGGGCTTGTTTAAGCACCTGTTCACTTGCCGGGTGATGACCGTAAAGAAACCCACTCGGTCAGAGGATAAGACCAACGTGGTCCAACTATGCGGGGGATTGGGTATCCAGCTGCGGGGCAAGGTGTGCTTTCCAGCGATCAACTTTCCCGACTCGGTGAAGGGCCGGCAGGAGAACTGGTTCTACTGCCAGGATATTCCAGTCGGAGAGAACCAACCGGGACTTCCTCTGTATACGTCGGAACGCATTCGGTCACTTCCCGGGCTGACTATAACCAAAGAAGAGAAAGTAGGCGTAGACATCCTAGTGATTGCTCTGGTAGCCTTAGTGCAGAAGGGTGTCAACGGACTGGACTTGCTTGAAGTTTTCTTTCAGAGGAGGATCCAACCATTGCAGGCTAGAGTCCACCCCATGTGGGAATATACCGGAGTAGATGACATCACTCGGACGCACCCTGAAGAACTTGACGTAGAGATGGTTCAAACCAAGATCAAAGCAGTCACTCCAGTGTGAGATAACCCCAGGGGGAGCAGGCTGGTGCTTCCACTCTCATCAAAAAATCTGCCGAATGAGGTAACTTCAGAGGACCTGTTATCCGAATGATATTGTTGTTCTTGTCGAATATCAGCTTGATTGATTTATTTTCCATTCAGCAGGCTTTCGTGGGCTTGATTAGTGAGATTCCAGTCGTCAATCGAGGTCTGATTCATGTGGCGAGTGATACAGACCTCGCGGGAGATTCAACCGGAGTGGAGGAAGAGGAAGAACAACAAGAAGGCGGCGACGACGAGAATGATGACGACAAAGAGGGCTCGGGCGGGAGCTACGAGGTGGAGTCCTCGCGCTCAGAAGGCCGCGTGCCCGAATCCCGCTCCAAGTCATGCCATGACCCAGGGGTTGCTGGCGGCGGTCCGAAGGCGTCGAATGTTGTCAAGCCGATTACCAGTGCACCCTCGACCCGTAATTCGAAGCGTGGTTGTGCGGAACTGGCTTCATCATCCGAGAAGGTTGCGAAGCAAGCCAAAGTTGTTGCAACAAAGCCCCGGAAGGCGGTTCCCATTCCGAGGATCAAGTTGACCATCCCAGTTGCTTCAGCGTAAGAACTTTCACTCGAAGATTATTGCCAAAATCCATCCGAGTGAGTTTTAAAAATCCGAATGTTTTCTTTATAGTGCTGATACTTCAACTACTTTGCCTGAACCCCAAACTCTGGAGAGGGAGCGAGCCGAAGTAGATGCGGTGTCTTCGAAGGGTAAATTTTGAGACTTTTCTTGCATATGCTGTGATTTTGCTTCTGCTTACTTCCGAATGATTTTTGTACACTTGTAGCTCCGACTGAAGTGATCGACATCGATGTGGTTGACAAAGCTGATCTGCCAAATCCTACTGCAAACAAAGAAGGTGCATTGCAGGAGCCATCACTTGCAGGTGCCTTGGCGTCATCATAGGGAACCAGCTCGGGTGCTGGAGTCGCACTCGGGACCGGCACGTCAACTCTTATGCCGACTCCTCGTGAGACCAACATCTTCTTGCTACACCATGTCCCAGAGGACCAAACGGGAGCGAGCAAAGAGGCGCTGATCCAGCTGGAGCTGATGTGCGATAAATTGAAGACGGCGTACGACGCGAGTGTGGCACTGCAGAAGAATGTCCTAGTAAGTACTCTCGTAAGTACCTTCCTCATTCGGCACCTTGGTACATTTGTCCGTAGTTTAAGACCCGAGTGGGTTTGCATCTGGGCACACCCACTGGGTGTTGACTTTCCAGTGGGGGCGCGCTGAGCGCACCCACTAGGTGTAGTCCCCGAGACTGCCATCGACTGAAGCAGTCGGCGGTAGTCTAATAGCGTAGAAATGTCTGCCCTGCCGTCGAAAAAAGTGTCTTGAACTTAAATTTTTCCAGTGGGGGTGTGCTGAGCGCACCCACTGGGTGTAGTCCCCGAGGCTACCATCGACTGAGCAGTCGGCGGGAGTCTTAGAGTTTTGGAGTCTAACCGGATGATCTGTATGTTGTATCCGATTGACGAATCATATGTCTTTGCCTGATCGTAGTTTTTCTTCGATTTGTTGTTTGTAGTCTGTTTGTGAGCTCGGAAGCCACTACAATGCTCTGAAGGAGGAGGTGTTGACCCTGCGCCTCGACCTTGAAGCTGAGAAGGCCAAGAGCGCCTGACTGGAGCAAGAGAAAAAGCGTTGGAAGGTATTGTTCTTCCTGTCCGACTGTTACCGTCTCTGTTCTTTCTCCCTGTCCGACTGAGTCTACTTTGTCAGATCTTCGTGGAGAAAATCGTAAACTTGTCGAGAGACTGAAGAATTCCATTTCTTTAGTAACCGTGAAGACAGCCCTCGAGAGGAAGGACACAGAACTGGCAGCGGCTCAGAAGGAGGCCAGTTGGAAGGCCAAGGAGGCCGAGGAGAAGCTGAAGTCAGTCGGGAAGCTAGAAGAGGAGAAGAAAACCCTTGAGGTCGTCGTGAAGAAGTCCACGGAGGAGCTCGCCGAATGGAAGACCAAACTTGAACATATCATTACCAAGAAGGCTGAGCTGGAGCAATTCATCGAAGAGTTCGGCGATACCGTGCGTGAAAACTCAAAGGTAAACTCTCCCGAATGACCCATGTGTATTTTTGAACAATCGAATGAAATTTGCTTGACTTTGATTCCCTTTTTGTTCGGCTGAACCTAGAATTCTGCTTCGACATTGATGAGGAGACTGACAAGATCGAGAAAGAGCTAGATCCGTCCCGAGAGCTGCTCAAAGATAGTGCTGCCCTGGCCTTTCTCCGTTTGGAAGAACGTGTCGACGAAGCGGTTTCATATATCAAGAGGCTCCGCACTGGTATCGTGGACATCGGAAAGGAACTCTTCACCGATGAAGAACACTCCAAGGACCTGGAATCCACTCTTACCCGAGTGAGAGACATCCCGAACCGAGTGAAGATCTGGAAGAAGTCAACGGCCCGAGCCGGAGCTGACATTGCTCTCTCACTAGTTCGGCTCCACTGCAAGGGAGTGGATGAGAAGAAACTGAAGTCCTTGGAGGTCGCCAATCGGAAGCACGCCAGAATTGAAGACTTCATGGAGATGTTCATGGAGGCGGCCACCCGAATTGCAGAGAGCCTTGATCTGGACACGTTCGTCGAAGCAGTGCCTAACCCCGAGTGATCGCCGGGCTAGAAACTTCTTTAAACATTTGCCTCGAAATGCCGAGTAGTATCTATATCAGTAAGACCTTTAAATGAGCCTGAGGCTCCTATCGTCCGTACTTCTGCTTTGAACAATGCAGTTCTCATCTGCCTTATCTTAACTCGAACTTTGATCTTTTGAGTGTTTTATACTCGAGCGATTGCAGGATCGCGCATGGGGTTTCGAGTGTGTATAATATTTGTACTCGGCATGAATTTTAACTTAGGCGATGCGAGACCGCGACTAAGCCCCCGAGTGTAGGCGAGACTTGCACTCGGATTAGTTCTTGCGAACAATGATGGTCCTATCCATCTTGTCTTTCGAGTGAGAAGGATGTCTCACTCTAGACATTTTTAACTTTGGCGAAGCGGGACCACGGCTAAGCCCCCGAATGCAGGTGGGACCTGCACTCGGATTAGTTTGTCCTTAGATGAACAATGATGGTTATGTTCATCTTGACAACCGAGTGCAGAGGATGTCCCACTCGAAAGGTTTTCTAACTTAGGTGACGCGGAGTCGCGGCTAAGCCCCCGAGCGTGGGCGAGACCCTCACTCGGAGTAGTTTGTCCTTAGATGAACAATGATAGTCCTGTTCATCTTGACAACCGAGTGCGGAGGATGTCCCACTCGAAAGGTTTTCTAACTTAAGCGACGCGGAGTCGCGGCTAAGCCCCCGAGCATGGGCGAGACCCTCACTCGGAGTAGTTTGTCCTTAGATGAACAACGATAGTCCTGTTCATCTTGACAACCGAGTGCGGAGGATGTACCACTCAAAAGGTTTTCTAACTTAGGCAACGCGGAGTCGTGACTAAGCCCCCGAGCATGGGCGAGACCCTCACTCGGAGTAGTTTGTCCTTAGATGAACAATGATGGTCCTGTTCATCTTGACAACCGAGTGCGGAGGATGTCCCACTCGAAAGGTTTTCTAACTTAGGCAACGTGGAGTCGCGAGCCCCCGAGTGTGGGCGAGACCCTCACTCGGAGTAGTTTGTCCTTAGATGAACAATGATAGTCCTGTTCATCTTGACAACTGAGTGCGGAGGATGTCCCACTCGAAAGGCTTTCTAACTGAGGTGATGCGGAGTCGCGGCTAAGCCCCTGAGCGTGGGAGAGACCCTCACTCGGAGTAGTTTGTACTTAGGCAAAATCAGGTTTGCGGCTAAGTGTTTTGTGTTTTACACCCACTGGGGGTGGCAATCAAATTTCAACAAGATATAATGAAACAAAACTTTATTCATCGAGATCACTCGGATTCATTACTGGAATGACAAACTAAAGTAGTTATGTTCTAGGTGTAGAACTTGCGAAGCAGGTCCGCATTCCAAGTCCGGGGCTCTTCTACTCCAGCTTCGATATTGTAAAGCCGATAGGCTCCATTGTGCAAGACTTTGGAGATTGCATACGGCCCCTGCCACGGAGGCGCTAGCTTGTGGGGTTTCTGCTGATCCAGTCGGAGGACAAGGTCTCCTTCCTGAAAAGCTCGGCCCTGGACGTGTCTGTCATGGTAACGCCTCAAATCTTGCTGATAGAGCGTCGATCTGATGAGGGCCAGCTCCCTCTCTTCCTCTAGAAGGTCGAGGCCATCTTGCCATGCGGCTTCGGCTTCAGCTTCATCATATAGTTCCACTCGGGGGGGGGGGATTGTGCTGAAGATCACTCGGCAGCACAACCTCTGATCCGTACACCATGAAGAAAGGCGTGCGCTTCGTAGAGCGGTTTGGAGTCGTCCGAATGCCCCACAAGACAGAAGGCAATTCTTCAACCCAAGCTCCAGCAGCATACTTCAGGTCTCTCATCAATCGGGGCTTCAGACCTTGCAGAATCATTCCGTTTGCACGCTCTGCCTGTCCATTCGACTGCGTGTGAGGCACTAAGGCGTAATTAACCCGAGTGCCTTGAGAGAAACAGAATTCACGGAACTCTTCCGAGTCGAAGTTCTTCCCATTATCCGTGATAATATCATGTGGTACGCCGAATCTGAAGATGATCTGCCGAATGAACTAACGGCAGTACCTCCATCCAAACTCTTGATGGGCTTCGCTTCGACCCATTTGGTGAACTTTTCAACCGCCACGAGCAGATGTGTGAATCCACTCGACCCAGTCCGTAAGGGACCGACCATATCGAGGCCCCATACTGCGAATGGCCAAGTGATCGGGTTCGTCTTGAGCGCGGACGCTGGCTTGTGGGACTTATTCTTGTAGAACTGACACCCAACAAACAGGTCCACCGGGTCCCTTGCTGCTTCATTGGCTCGAGGCCAATAAAAACCCGCTCGGAAAGCCTTAGCAACCAAAGTTCGAGAGGACGCATGGTGGCCGCAAGTTCCCGAGTGGATTTCATGTAAGATTTGCAGCCCTTCCTCTGGGGAAATGCACTTTTGGGTGACTCCTGTGGTGCTTTTCTTGTACAACTGGTCTCCCATAACTTCGAATGACTTGGATCGATGTACGATCCGATGGGCTTCTTCTCCGTCTTCGGGGAGTTCTTGTCTGAGCAAGTATGCCAAATAGGGTTGAGTCCACTCGGGAGTAATTACCAGCATTTCGTGGACCAGATCCACTATAGCTAGAACTTCAACCTCAGTCGGATCAGAGACCGACTGCTTGCGGGGGCTCCTCTGTGAAAGGATCTTCTGCGATTGTTGGAGCGCGCAGATGTTCAAGGAATATGTCTTTCGGGACCGCTCGCCGAGTGGACCCAATCTTTGCCAGGTCGTCTGCTGCCTGATTCTTTGCGCGAGGAATGTGATGCCGTTCTAGGCCTTTGATACGTCTCTAACGTATCTATAATTTTTGCTTGTTCCATGCTGCTATATTATCATTCTTGGATGTTTTACAATCATTTTACTACAACTTATATTATTTTTGGGACTAACCTATTAACCTAGAGCCCAGTGCCAGTTTCTGTTTTTTCTTTGTTTTTGAGCTTCGCAGAAAAGGAATATCAAACGGAGTCCAAACGGAATAAAATCTTCGAAATGATTTTTTTTGGATCAGAAGGAACCTACGAAACTTGGAGATGAAGTCAGAAGGTTCCCGAGGAGGCCACAAGCCACAGGGGCGCGGCCACCCCCCCTGGCCGCGCCCCCCTGGCTTGTGGGCCCCTCGGGAGTCCACCGACCTCCCTCTCAGCTCTATAAATCCTCAAATATTCCAAAAACCTCAACGCAGAACCTAGATCGGGAGTTCCGCCGCCGCAAGCCTCCAGAGCCACGAAAAACCAATCGGGAGCCCGTTCCGGCACCCTACCGGAGGGCGAAACCATCACCGGAGGCCATCTTCATCATCCTGACGCTCTCCATGACGAGGAGGGAGTAGTTCACCCTCGGGGCTGAGGGTATGTACCAGTAGCTATGTGTTTGATCTCTCTCTCTCTCTCGTGTTCTTGAGATGGCACGATCTTGATGTACCACGAGCTTTATTAATATAGATGAATCATATGGAGTGTTTCCCCTCTCTATCTAGTTGTGCTGAATTGAGTTTTCCCTTTGAAGTTTACTTATCGGATTGAGTCTATAAGGATTTGAGAACACTTGATGTATGTCTTGCGATGGGATATCTGTGGTGACAATGGGATGTTCTATTGATCTACTTGATGTATGTTTTGGTGATCAACCTGCGGGTTCCGTGACCTTGGGAATCTATGCATAGGGGTTGGCACATGTTTTCGTCTTGACTCTCCGGTAGAAACTTTGGGGCACTCTTTGAAGTTCTTTGTGTTGGATTGAACATGACGAATCTGAAATTGTGTGATGCATATCGTATAATCAAACCCACGGGTACTTGTGGTGACATTGGAGTATCTAGGTGACATTAGGGTTTTGGTTGATGTGTATCTTAAGGTGTTATTTTAGTACGAACTCTAGGGCTGTTCGTGAAACTTGTAGGGATAGCTCATAAGATTGATCGGAAAAGATAACTTTGAGGTGGTTTCGTACCCTACAATAATTTCTTCGTTTGTTCTCCGCTATTTGTGACTTTGGAGTGAACTCTTTGTCGCGTGTGAGAGATTTACATATGATTCAACTATGTTAGTATTGTTGAGAGAAATTGCACTAGTGAAAGTATGAACCCTAGGCCTTGTTTTCAAGCATTGCAATACCGTTTTTGCTCACTTTTGTTACTTGCTACCTTGCTGTTTTTATATTTTCAGATTACAAAAACCTATATCTACCATCCATATTGCACTTGTATCACCATCTCTTCGCCGAACTAGTGCACCTATACAATTTACCATTGTATTGGGTGTGTTGGGGACACAAGAGACTCTTTGTTATTTGGATGCAGGGTTGTTTGAGAGAGACCATCTTCATCCTACGCCTCCCATGGATTGATAAACCTTAGGTCATCCACTTGAGGGAAATTTGCTACTGTCCTAAAAAACTCTGCGCTTGGAGGCCCAACATGACTCTACAAGAAGAAGGTTGCATAGTAGACATCAAGCTCTTTTCTGGCGCCGTTGCCGGGGAGGCTAGGTAAGCGGCACTCACATCCCGTCAACGAAGCTCTTTCCTGGCGCCGTTGCCGGGGAGGTGAGTGCTTGAAGTTATATCTTTAGATCTTGCAATTGAATCTTTTAGTTTCTTGTTTTATCACTAGTTTGGTTTTATAAAAGAAAACTACAAAAAAATGGAGTTTAGGTTGCATCATTTGTTTCGTCTTTATAATGTCTTTCGTGAAAATAAGGATTCAGAAAATTGTGCTCAATTGGTAGAGGAAGAAATTATGAAAATACTTAATGAGAATTCCTTGAATGATGAGCATGATTGCAATGTTGCTTGTATGAATTCTCTGAATATTCATGATGCTAATGATATGCAAAGCCACAAGCTTGGGGATGCTATGTTTGATGAAGAAGATATTTTTAATCCCCCAAGTTTTGATGAGCAAATATATTATGATGATGGCATGCCTCCTATCTATGATGATTATGATGATGACATGTATGCTATAAAGAGTGATAGTAACCATGAAACTTTTCATCATGATTTTAATATTGAATGTGGTTATGTCAATCAAGTATCTCATGATAGTTATTTTGTTGAGTTTGCTCCCACTACCATGGATGAGAAGAAATTTGCTTATGTGGAGAGCGATAAATTTTCTATGCTTGTGGATCATGAAAAGAATGCTTTATGTGATAGTTATATTGTTGAATTCATTCATGATGCTACTGAAAATTATTATGAGGGAGGAACATATGCTTGTAGGAATGGCAATAATATCAAGTTTCCTCTCTATGTGTTCAAAGTTTTGAAGTTATGCTTGTTTTGCCTTCCTATGCTAGTTGATTCTTGCTCCCATAAATTGTTTGCTCACAAAATCCCTATGCATAGGAAGTGGGTTAGACTTAAATGTGCTTGTCATGAGATTCATGATGCTCTTTTGCATGTTTGAATTATTATCCCTATGTGAGCATCATTGAAATCATCATGCCTAGCTAAAAGGCATTAAAGAAAAGCGCTTGTTGGGAGGCAACCCAACACTTTTACTTTCTGTTTTAGTGTGTTCACATGATTAAGCAACTGTATTAATCATTTTTTGTGTCTTTTATTTAAATAAAGTGCCAAGTAAAGCCTTTGGGATAGTGTGGATGATAGTTGACTTGATTCTGTGCAAAAACAGAAACTTTTGCTCTCAGTCCAGGAATTTTGAAAATTCGCTGGAACGTGCTTTTGATCTGAACTTTTTACACAGTCTTGATATACAAATTGCCTAGATTGTCCTAATTTTTCAGAATTTTTAGATACAGGGAAGTATTGTTACACTACAGATCTTCACAGACTGTTCTGTTTTTGACAGATTCTGTTTTGCATGCATAGTTTACTTGTTTTAGTGTTCCCATAGCTTATATTCAGTAATATAAACTATGGGAATGATAGAATACAGTAGGTATTATGTGAGAATAATTATGAATCTTGTCTTGACGGTACCTAAGTGAATGATCTTTGTTTATTATACTAACCCATCTCACGAAGTTCCGTTAAGTTTTGTGTGATTGAAGTTTTCAAGTTTTGGGTGAGACACCGATATGAGGAGAATAAGGAGTGACAAGAACCTAAGCTTGGGGATGCCCAAGGCACCCCCAAGGCAATATCCAAGGAATACTCAAGCGCCTAAGCTTGGGGATGCCCCGGAAGCATCCCCTCTTTCGTCTTCAACACTATCGGTATATCTTACTTGGAGCTATATTTTTATTCGTCACATAATATGAGTTTTGCTTGGAGCGTCATTTTATTTTGTTGTTCTCTGTTAGGTGTTATTTATAATCTTGTTTTTCAATAAAAAGTTCCAAGAATTGCCTTTAGGATGCTTGCATTGCATGTTTTGATGAGTGCTGTGTAAATACAGAAACTTTGGCTGTAGTGTTTGAATTTTCATATTTTACTAGAACGTGGAAAGTTTCTGAAATTTTTACACAGTATTGTCATATAAATTATTTAGCATGTCCTAAATTTTCATAATTTGTTGAGTTACATAAGTACACTGTTTACATAAATTTCTACAGACTGTTCTGTTTGGACAGATTGCTGTCATAGTTTTGTTATCTACTTATCCTATAGTTTCCATAGCATATATTGGTAGATATAAATTGTGGAAATGATAGTATACAGTACCTAATGTTTGAAAATTATTATGCAACTTGTCTTGGCAGTACATAAAGAGTTGATTTATTATTATGTGTACTAACCTATCTCACGAGTTCTTTTCGAGATTTGTGTGGATGATGTTTTTGAGAATAGGTGAAACCATGATATGAGAGGATTGAACGAGATACAAAAGCTCAAGCTTGGGGATGCCCAAGGCACCCCAAGTAAATATTTCAAGAAGTCTCAAGCATCTAAGCTTGGGCAGGCTACGCATCCCACCTCTCTTCATCGACAATTATCGGTTAGCCTATGTTGAGCCTAAATTTTTATTCGTTCACATGATATGTGCTATTCTTGGAGTGCTATTTTTCTTTTGCTCGCTGTTTAATAAAATGCTTAAGATCTGAAAATATTTATTGAGGGAGAGAGAATCCTCGCATAGCTCCTTAATTGTTTGACTACTCATTGATCTTCACTTATATCTTTTGTGAGTAGCTTGTCATTTCCTCTCATGCTTCACTTTTACCTTTTTGAGGGATGAAATCTTTATGCTCATGTGCTTCATTTAAATTTGTTTGAGCTTGTCAAAAAAGCAATGATAATATATGATACTAGTCCCAAAGTGATAGATATCCAAGGAGGATATAATAAAAACTTTCATGAAGATCATTGGACAAATTAAACTTGATTCTTTGTAATAGTTTTGAAACATGATGATAGTAATATGTGACTCATGTTAGTGAGTAATTATGCTTTAGTAGGAATATTGGTGTTAAGGTTTGTGATTCCCTATGCATGCACGAAAGTCAATAGTTATGCAATGAAGTTACATCCTACTTGTGGTGCATTATTCGGTGTTAGTTATGACTCAATGCTCACTTATGAGATTTTTCGTTCCTCGGTTTGGTTGCTTCCCAATCTATTTGCTAGCCTTCATTTGTACTAAGTAGAAATACTACTTGTGCATCCAAAATCCTTAAACCAAGTTTTGCCTTATGAGTCCACCATACCTACCTATATGCGGTATTTCCATGCCGTTCCAAGCAAATTTGTATGTGCCATCTCTAAATCTTCAAAATAAATTTTCTCTTTTGTGTGCCCGTACCGCTCATGAAACGGTGGGGAGTATCCAATATTTTTCCATGCTAGGTGGGTTATTCTCACGATATGTGTTGATTCACTATCATTCACGAGAAAATGGCTGGTATTCGGGATGCCCAGTCCCATGCTCAAAATCAAATCAAAAAAATAATGAAACAAAACTCCCCCAAGAATGTTGTTGGTATGGACGGTACCCATGGATTCGGCTCGCCGTGGAGTGTGATTGATTGGTGGAGGGGGAGTAAAACGTTACTATTCTGTTTGGGAACCGCCTATAATGTATCTAGCATGGAAAGTATTGTGAGCTACTTCGTCGTTTTCGTTGACAGGAAAAGCTTGCCACTCAAAATATTTTTTCTCTCTTAGTTTAAACCTTGAGCTCTGGCACCTCTGCAAATCCCACCTTCCCTCTGCGAAGGGCCTATCTATTTACTTTATGCAATTTTTATTTTTGCTTTGAGTCTCCATCTTCTCTTATAATCACCAACTAGGAGGCACTATGATCGTACTTGAGCATTGGGCATAGCTAATATTTGAGTGTGTTTCATGAATGGATCAATGATTGAGCATGATGGGCTAGGGATAACTTTCTTTAGTGTTGATATTTTGAAAGACATGGTTGCTTGTTGATATTCTTGAGTATTAAAGTCATTATGTTAAAACTAGACTATTGCTTTGAATCATTTACAAGTCCAAATGTCCATGCTATACATAGAAGAAAAGAATATGATGAACCTGTTAGGCAGCATTCCACATCAAAAATTCTGTTTTTATCATTTACCTACTCGAGGACGAGCAGGAATTAAGCTTGGGGATGTTGATACGTCTCCAACGTATCTATAATTTTTGCTTGTTCCATGCTGCTATATTATCATTCTTGGATGTTTTACAATCATTTTACTACAACTTTATATTATTTTTGGGACTAACCTATTAACCTAGAGCCCAGTGCCAGTTCCTGTTTTTTCTTTGTTTTTGAGCTTCGCAGAAAAGGAATATCAAACGGAGTCCAAACGGAATAAAATCTTCGAAATGATTTTTTTTGGATCAGAAGGAACCTACGAAACTTGGAGATGAAGTCAGAAGGTTCCCAAGGAGGCCACAAGCCACAGGGGCGCGGCCACCCCCCCTGGCCGCGCCCCCCTGGCTTGTGGGCCCCTCGGGAATCCACCGACCTCCCTCTCAGCTCTATAAATCCTCAAATATTCCAAAAACCCCAACGCAGAACCTAGATCGGGAGTTCCGCCGCTGCAAGCCTCCAGAGCCACGAAAAACCAATCGGGAGCCCGTTCCGGCACCCTGCCGGAGGGGGAAACCATCACCGGAGGCCATCTTCATCATCCCGACGCTCTCCATGACGAGGAGGGAGTAGTTCACTGTCGTGGGAAACGAACACCTATGGGATCAAGGAGATCCCTTACGGTTCGGCAAGGGGAGAGGGTTGCACGAAGAGCAGAACTAACGAACAGCACGCGGGGGATTTACCCAGGTTCGGGCCGCAAGGATGCGTAAAACCCTACTCCTGCTTTGATTGTATTATTGTGGATGTTCTTGGCCAAGTTCTGGGAGCTACAGTAGCAGCTACGCATGCAGAATGGGCTTTCGAAGTGCCATCCCCCTCCCCTGTACGTCTCGGGCCTCCTTTTATGTTAGTCAAAGGGGCTACCACAATGGCGTACAAGATAAGGCATGAGGTGGAAAGTAACTACAGTGTTACCACAGTATTATCATACCTAACCCTGACGGCTTAGGACAAAACTCATTAAATGCACCGTGAGGTGTCCGTCGAGGTGTCCCTTAGCGTCTCGGGCTTGGAAAAGCTTTACAGGGGATGGGCAAAAGCAGCCATCCCATCAGCACCGCTTAAGCATCGCGTGGCCAGCATTACGCCACGTCACCATGAGGACAAGCCCTAAACGACAAGGCTGGCCGCTGCACTGGAGCGATAGCGCTGCACTGTGCAGAGCCTTGCCGGGGCTGAATCCTTGCCGGGCCCGGGGCTTGCCGGGACCGAATCCTTGCCGGGCCCAGGGCTTCCCGGGACCGAATCCTTGCCGGGCCCGGGGTTTCCGGGACCGAATCCTTGCCGGGCCCGGGGCTTGCCGGGACCGGGTCTTGTCCGGCGCGAGGCCTTGCCGGCAAGGGTCTTGCCGGGCCTCCGCAACCCTTTGGTCTTCTGTTTTCTGGTCTGATCGTTGACTTGAATGTCTCCTTGTCGTCTTAGTCTCATGATTACTCCTAGCTATTCCCCGGCAAGGCTTGCCGCGGTACGGCTACAACTGCCCGTGCACAAGTAAGGGGTACTAAAAAGACCCATACTTTAGTACACCGACAGGAGCCCCCGGGCCTAGGCCATACACGGGTGCCAAGCCTGTTGGGCTAGGCCCAAAACAGTGCACGGGCACGCGTGGCAGGGAATAACTGCTCGTAATCATTATCTCTTTTACCACGCCCCCGCCCCCCCACTACGCGCATTAATCGCGCGACGTGAGAGACGTGGGCGGAAACTCCGCTGTAAAAGCGGGCGGTAAAGAGCCCGCCTCGCGCCTTCCCCATAAAAAGGGAATCGCAGAGGGCACTGCTCATTTACCCCCTCCGCCTTTTCAATCTCAATCTCAGAGCCGTCGCCATCGTCTTCTTCCTCGCGCCCAAAGCAGAGCTTTTCTCCCTCCACCCGCCTCCACCGCGCTCTCGACGTCTTCAGCGACCACTTCCATAGCCACCATGCCGCCCAAGCTGAGCAAGGGCAAGGCGGCGGAAGCGGCTGCCGCGGCGGAGAGCAAGCTGGTGAAGATGCGGAAGGAACGCGCCGTCTTCCCCTCGACGCTTGATGCGGAGACCTTGAAGAAGAGGTACCAGTTCGCATGGGCGACTGAGACCACGGCGCATCCAGCCACCAAAGTGAGTGTAGCTTCTCGCAAGGCAGAGCCAGGAGACTATCCCTTCTTTGCCGATTACTTCTGGTGCGGCCTCTGTCCCCCGTACTCGGATTTCTTCGTAGATATCATGCTCACCTACGGCTTCCAGCTGTTAGATTTCACGCCGAATGCCGTGACTTGTATATCCGTATTCGTGCACCTTTGCGAGAATTTTGTTGGGGTCATCCCGAGCACTGCACTTTTCCGGCACTACTTCTACCCCCGCATCCAAAGGGGCGACGCCCTCTCCGGCAGCATCGCTTGGATCCCGAGGACGGCAACCAAGGAGACATACCCACAGGGGCTCTACCGCGATAGATGGGATGAGTGGCGCGGCAAGTGGTGCTGGGTCCGGGAAAAGGAGCCCCAACCGTTCTGCGAGGTGCGGAAGCAGAAGGTGGCCCGCGGCAAGGATTGGGGCGCCGCGGACCCTGACGACAGCAAACTCACGATCGCCACCACCAGGATACTGCGCCTCAGGGCTGCCGGGCTGAAGGTGGAGATGATTGCTTCAGATTTCCTTCGCCGGCGCATCGCCCCACTGCAGAACAAGGGGCGCCCTGCCTGGGAGTACAGGAACGCTGCCGACGTCATGAGGGTGCGGCCTGGGCTGGATAATGATCTGACAGCCATGTGGCACGCAGCCCTCTGCCAACAGCTCTTCAATTCTGGATCAGTGGGAGACTTGCCGGCGGGCGTCGTCCCACTATGCAACAACTCATCACTGACCTCCATCATCGCCATGATGCCGGCGTTTAATGCCCATAGCATCGACGAGAGGTGGATCGAGCCGTCCGCGGAGCAGGCGCTGGCGTTCTTCGACAACTTTGCGGAGAAGGCCATCCGCGCGGAGAACCTTGTCCGCGCCACCACGGAGGAGGAGCTCGCCTACATCGCCAACAGGGCAGAAGAGGCGAACCTTGCCGAAGAAGGCGGCAGCGCTGAGTCCAGCGAAGGCGAGGACTTGCTGCTGGAAGATCTTGCCGGGCGAGACGAGGCTGCCGGGGAGCCAAGCGGAGCCGCTGCCGGGAGCTCTTCTGCCGGAGGCGCCGCCGAAGAGGAAGAAGAGGAAGAGGAAGAGCCCCCAGCTCTTCAACACAGAAAGAGGCGCGTCCTCCGGAAGAACGTCACTGGCGCTCCAGCCTGCCAACCTCCCTCAAGCAGCGAGGCTTCCGGGAAAGGGGCGGCTGGCGAGGCCGCGCCGCAACCTGCCGCTGCCAAGCAGCCCAGGGCCAATCCTCCTCCTCCTCCGTCAGGAAGTGCGGCGAGGGTCGGCTTCGACCTCTCCGCCATCAGCTCCGAGGAAGAAGAAGAAGAGTAAGAGTCCCGCCACAGCCTTGATTCTCGTCCTTCTAGTTTTGCTTGATTAACTTGCTCTGTTTTTGCCTCCTTAGGGATGCGGAGACTCTGGCACAGAGGGTGGCGAAGAGGGCCAAGACCTCAACAAGCGTCGAGCCGCCAGCAAGCACCTCGGGCGCGCCGAAAACGGTTCTCGTCAGCTCGGAGTCAAGCCCAGAACACAACCCTCGATGCAGTCCTCGACGCAGCCCCCGGCGCAGCCCCCAGCGTGAGTCTTCTACTCACTACCCACTGGCGCGTGCCGGGGTGTGCATCTTCTCTGCTGACATCTCCGGGCGTGCAGGAGCGGAGCAACAGCGAGAAGCGACAGCAGGAGCTGCCTCTGCCATGCCACCTCCGTCGACCACACCGCTCAGGGGTGAGTCTTCGGGCAAGCTCTACCGTGACGATGAGGAGGGGCCGGCAAGCGCAAGCTTCGGCAACCCCTTCCTTGATGCAGGTAAAGTTACTTGCCCCAAAGAATTCTTGTCGCTTTGGTTTTTCTTCTTTTTGTCTTCTTGGACTTCCTTCCCAGCTTCATCTTAATCAAGTTCTTGGCTTTCAATCTTCTACTGACAGAGCTCATGGATACTGACGCCGTCATTGAAGAGACCGCCAAGGATGCCGCCACTGAAGCCGGCAAGGTTGCTGCCGAAGAGGCCGCCAAGCATGCCGCCGCCGAGGCTGCCAAAGCTGCTGCCACCGAGGCTGCTGCCGCTGAGGCCGCCAAGGCCGCTGCCGCCGAGGCCGCCAAGGCCGCTGCCGCCGAGGCCGCCAAGGCCGCTGCCGCCGAGGCCGCCAAGGCCGCCGAGGGGGCCGGTGAGGAGACCCGCGGCAATACTGATGGCACTTCCGCCGCAGGAGCGCCAGGCGCTTCTACTACCGCGGGGCCCTCGACTGCCGAAGACCAATCCTCGTCGTTCCAGGCCCCTCCCTCAAGCCAATATATCAGGGCCGGCAAGAACGTTGTCAGCATGCCGGGGTCAGCAATCATTGAAGAGCTGGTTGAAGGGGAACATCTTGACGGGGAAATCACCGTCGCTGCCGTCAGTGAGCCCAAGGAGGAGCAACTACTTCAAGCCATGAATGACAATTATCAGAAGCTCCAGACGCTCTATCGCGCCCGGAAGGAGAAACTGGACTCCCGGGCAGCGCTCGTCGAGGCCGCGGAAGGAGACTTCCAACAACGCGTCACGGAGACACAGGCTTGGTATGACGAGGCCCTCCAAGAGCTGAATATTTATCGGGAGCAGCTGGCGGAAGAGCGGAACGTCCTCCTGCTGAAGCAATCAGACATCGAGAAAGCGCAGGAGGAGGCCGCCCAGCAAGCCGCTGCGGCAGAAGCCCTCTTGACGCAGCGCCGCATCAGCCTTGACACCCAGGAAGAGGTCCTTGCCGCCCGCGAGGCGGCGCTTGCCGCCAAGCTTCGCAACAAGGATGAAGAGCTCGAAAGTCTTGTCGCGCGGCGGGTCCAGGAGCTTGAGCAGAAACACTTGAAGACGCTCAGAGCTCTAACTGAAGACCACGCCGGCAAGCTCAAAGAGGCCCTCGACGCTGCCGGAGCTGCGGAGACCGCCAAGAACTTGCTGGAGGAGAAGACGAAGCAGCTGGAGGTCGCTCTTGAGGACCACGGCAAGAAGGTCTCAACACTCGAGGCCGAGAGAGACAAGGCTCTCCACAGCCTGATGGAGACGCAGGCCGCCGCATCCGAGAAGATCCAGCAGCTCTCCTCCGCCAAGGACTCCATTGAAGATCTGAAGCTAAAGCTATCCACGCTGGAGGAGTCTCTTGAGGCTGCCCGAGTTCGCGAGAGGACTCTTATCAAAGACCTCCATGACGAACAGGAGCTGCTCCAGAACGCCGCCACCACCCACAACGAGTACACCTCAAGCGTGAAGCTCTGGACTGCCAGGCTGGCGGACGTCGCCGAGAAGCTTGGCGCGGAGCTGGAGACCATGGACTTGCCGAGCTTCGAATACTCAGTCGACGACAACATATCCTCAAGCGCCAGGCTAACCATGTTCTTCGACAAGCTCGTCGACGCCCTCAAGCTACTCCAGGCGAATCAGACAAGCAAGCTGGCCGACGAATCCCGGAAGCTCTGCCAGCTCGTCCTCCGCAAGGTGTTGATGAAGGTGGCGTACAGAAACCCTGGCGTCGACCTCTCCAAAGCCTTGAAGAGCTTGCCGAAGGACGCGGACGTAAAGGCTCTCGAGGAGCTTGTCGCGCCCATCGTCGATCGGGTGAGCCAGGTGAAGAGGGTCGAGGGCGATCGCCGGCATTAACTGTAGCCTCCTATCTCTTCCTCATCTTGCCGCCAGCATTCCATGTAAAAGACAATTCGTCTTATGTCAGAAACGCGGCAAGCACTAGATGTAATATAACTTGCTCTCTTTGAATTATGGCCTGCTATTCCCTTTGTTCAATTTCTCTCTGTATGGCGTGTACCCTACGCTTTGCTGGGAACTTGCCGGAGCATAACCCCGTCGCGAGCGCTGGATTCAGGTCGTCAGCAGCTTGCGGGTAGTGCTGCTCACGGCAAGAAATCTTGACGCTTTCAGTGCGGCCACCTAGACTGTTGAGCGGACTCGAAACAGAGTAGGGGCGCAGCCGATCACGACAAGATTCCATCGCGTGTAGGTTTTCCATACAAAGCCGAAATCGTTCAAGGGAATACAGCCTTACAAAAATCAAAATCTGCTTAAGGGGTTTAGCAACTTAGCTCTGCTTTTTGTCGCTATTCCTTTTCTTCCGGCAAGGCGCCAACCTTGAACGTCGTCTGGCCTCCATACCACCATTCTCCTACCCCCCCCCCCCCGGCAAACTTGCGCGCAAGGGAATCTTCTATCTCTTGAGAAAAAGAAAGAAGAGAAAATAAAGGTATGGAACCCTGACGGTTCGTTAGCTCTTACCGGGATCAAGTGCAATACATATCTCAGATAATACATGCATATAGAATGACATGAAATCAACAAGAGATGTAAAGCACACAGATCTCATTAAAATATGCACAGGGATGTGCCTGCTCTGTACAAAGGATTACATGCCAGCGGCAACACTTGTACAGAATGGCGTTGCCGGGATCTTGCCGGAGCGTTACGCTGCCGCGAGCGCTGGATTCGGGTCGTCAGCAGCCTGCTGGCCGTATCGCTATCACAGCAAGAAACCCGAACAACTGCGCCTTACGGGTAGAACTTGCGAAGGTGCTCGATGTTCCAGGAGTTGCTCACTGGCAAGCCCTCTTCGGTCTCCAGGCGGACTGCGCCAGGCCTGGTGACTCGCACTACCCGGTAAGGGCCTTCCCACTTCGGCGTCAACTTGTTGGAATTCTTGGCCGACTGAACGCGCCGAAGAACAAGGTCGCCTTCCTCAAGACTCCGGGCGTGAACCTTGCGGCTATGGTAGCGGCGCAAAGCTTGCTGGTAGCGAGCGGCTCGCACAGCAGCCCGAAGACGGTTCTCCTCAAGGAGCAGCGCGTCATCTTGCCGCAGCTGCTCTTGCTCAAGCTCATCATAAGCGAGCACTCGAGGTGACCCGTATATGAGTTCCGTGGGGAGAACTGCCTCCGCTCCGTAGACCAGAGCGAAGGGCGTCTGGCCGGTGGCTCGATTTGGCGTCGTCCTGATCGACCAAAGAACCGCCGGCAACTCATCAATCCAGCGTCTTCCATGCTTGTGCAGCTTGTCGAAAGTTCTGGTCCGGAGACCACGCAGCACCTCAGCGTTTGCCCTCTCCGCTTGGCCATTGCTTCTCGGGTGAGCAACAGAGGCAAAACAAATCTTGCCGCCAAGGTCTTGGACGTACTGCATGAAGGTGCGGCTTGTGAACTGTGTACCGTTATCAGTGATGATCCTGTTCGGCACACCAAAACGGCACACAATCCCCTTGACGAACTTGACTGCTGACTGTGCTGTCACCCTCCTCACTGCTTCCACTTCTGGCCACTTTGTGAACTTGTCGATAGCAACGTACAAGTACTCGAAGCCCCCGGCAGCGCGGGGGAAGGGACCCAGTATGTCGAGCCCCCAGACCGAGAAGGGCCAGGAGAGAGGGATCGTTTGGAGAGCTTGAGCTGGCTGATGAAGTTGCTTCGAATGAAACTGGCACGCTTCACACTTGGTTACTAGTGCCGTTGCATCCTGGAGGGCAGTAGGCCAGAAGAATCCTTGCCGGAATGCCTTGCCGACAAGGGCTCTTGAGCCTATGTGGGATCCACATACGCCCCCATGAATCTCTGCCAACAGCTCTAGTCCGTCCTCCCGAGGAATGCACTTCAATTTCACACCGTTGGGTCTCTTTCTGTACAGGACGTCGTCGACGAACTGGTACATACTTAACTGACGGGCTACTTTCTCAGCTTCTTCCTGCTCCTCAGGGAGTTCTCCTGTCTGAAGGAAATGGACTATTTGCTGTGCCCATGCCGGAGCCTGTGGCTCGACGACCAGGACTAAAGGCGTCTCTTCAGCTGCGGGAGCATTTGCTTCTACGGCAAGAACATGAGGCTCTTGGCGGAGCAGCTGCTCACCGGCAACTGGTATTTCTTCGGCAGCAGGGGCGCTTGCATCCGCGGCAAGAACCTGAGGTTCTGCGCGAAGCCGCTGCTCACCGGCAACCGGTATTTCTTCGGCAGCAGGGGCGCTTGCTTCCGCGGCAAGAACCTGAGGTTCTGCGTGAAGCCGCTGCTCACCGGCAACCGTGTCGTTCCCGGCTAGATCCTTGCTGGGGGCTTCGGGAAGCCCTGCCGGGAAGTACTCGCCGGTACTTAACTTTCTTCTCTTATCAGGCCTTGTCGATGGCGACACGGATGGTTGAGTCAAGCGGAGCACAAAAGTCCCTGGTTCCACAGGTAGCTTGAGTGCGGCACGCTTCGACAGGTCGTCGGCAATGCTGTTCTCTGATCGAGGAACATGCTCTGTCTGAAGACCGTCAAAGCACTCCTCCAGCTTCCTCACTTCATCGACGTATGCTTCCATCAGCGGGCTCTGATAATCTTTGTTGACCTGCCTCACGACGAGCTGGGAGTCACCCCTGACGATGAGCTTCCTGATCCCAAGGTCTGCCGCGATCCTGAGACCGGCAAGCAGTCCTTCATACTCTGCCGTGTTGTTGGTCGATCTCTCCTGGGGAAAATGCATCTGGATGACGTACTTGAGGCGCTCTCCGGTGGGTGCGACAAGCAGCACGCCGGCACCGGCGCCTTGCAGCGAAAAGGCTCCATCAAAGTACATGATCCATTCGCGATCTGTTTCCTTGTCGGGAATCGCTGATTCTTGAACTTCGTCGTCTGGCGTTGGGGTCCATTCTGCAATGAATTCTGCCAAGGCCCTGCTCTGGATAGTTGAAGAACTTTCAAACTCGAGACCAAAGCATGACAGCTCCAACGCCCACTCCACGATCCTGCCGGTTGCTTCTGGGTTCCGGAGAATCCGTTGTAGCGGAAAGCGAGTGACGACGGTGATCTCATGTGCTTGGAAGTAATGGCGCAGCTTCCTCGAGGCCATGAGAAGGCCGAAGAGCAACTTCTGCACACCAGAATACGTCGACCTAGCCCCCTACAACAGGGAGCTGACGAAATAGACTGGGCGCTGCACCATCTTCTTCTTCTGCACTGCCTGACTTGACTGCGCGGGTCTTTCCTTGTCAGCACCAGACTTTGCCGGGGCTGGCCCCGGCAAGTCGCTTGGCGGGCCTGCCGTTGCCGCTGCATCCTCCTCTGCTTTTCTCTCTGCCACCAGCGCAGCACTAACCACTTGATTCGTTGCCGACAGATATAGCAGCAACGGCTCTTGTGGTCTAGGCGCGACTAGTACTGGTGAAGAGGAGAGGTACTTCTTCAAATCCTGCCGCGCTGCCTCCGCTTCTGGAGTCCATTTCATTGGACCTGCCTTCTTCAAAATTTTGAAAAACGGCAGGGCGCGCTCAGCAGACTTTGAGATGAACCTACTCAAAGCAGCGACGCAGCCGGCAAGGCGGCGCACATCCTTAACTCGTCTTGGCGCTTCGATCTGCTCAATTGCCTTGATCTTGTCGGGATTGGCTTCAATTCCACGCTGAGATACAAAGAACCCGAGAAGCTTGCCGGATGGGACGCCAAACACGCACTTCTCGGGATTGAGCTTCAGGTTGATCCTGCGCAGATTTGCAAATGTCTCCTCCAGATCTTGAATGAGCGTTGCCTTGTCCTTGGTTTTGACCACTATGTCATCCATGTAAGCTTCCATATTTCTATGCAGCTGGGCCCCGAAACCAATCTGGACAGCTCTAGCAAAGGTCGAACCAGCACTTTTCAACCCGAAAGGCATACGCAAGAAGCAATATGTGCCACACGGGGTGATAAATGCGGTCTTCTCTTCGTCTTCTTTCGCCATGAAGATCTGGTGATAGCCTGAGTATGCGTCAAGAAATGACAGCAAATCGCAACCGGCAGTGGAATCCACAATCTGGTCGATGCGCGGCAAGGGAAAGGGATCTTTTGGACAGGCTTTATTGATATCTGTAAAGTCAATACATAGCCTCCACTTACCATTCGCCTTGCGCACAACAACCGGGTTGGCCAACCATGTAGGATGGAGGACTCCTCTAACCAGGCCTGCCGCCTCAAGCTTCCTAATCTCTTCCGCAATAAACTCTTGCCGCTCCAAGGCTTGCTTCCGCACCTTCTGCTTGATGGGCCGCGCGTGGGGATAGACAGCTAGGTGGTGCTCAATTACCTCCCTGGGAACACCGGGGATGTCAGATGGTTGCCATGCAAACACATCGACATTCGCCCGCAGGAAGGCAACGAGCGCGCTTTCCTATTTGTCATCAAGGGTGGAGCTTATGGTGAAGGTTCCCCCCGTCCCGTCCTCCTTGGCGGGCACCTTCTTGGTCTCAGGCGGAGCAGCCTTGGATTTCTTGATCTGGCCGGCAGAGCTCTCTGGGGCACCCTCGACGGCAGCGCAGCACTCTGGAGAGGCGCGCTTGCTGGAGTTTGTACCAGAGGTCTTGCAGGGCTGCTTCTTCTTGCCGGGATCTTGAGCGGCAGGAGCATGCGCCTTGGCGGCGGACGCTGCAACTGCTTCCCGGTAGAGCTTGTCAGGGCAAATGAGCGCGTCTTTCTTGTCGGAGTGGACAGTGATGACGCTCATTGGACCGGGCATCTTCAAGACGTTGTAGGCATAGTGCGAGGCCGCCATGAACTTAGCCAGCGCTGGGCGGCCAAGGATTCCATTGTATGGCAACGGAATCCTGGCGACGTCGAAGACGACCTTCTCCGTCCTGAAGTTCAGCTCGCTGCCGAAAGTTACCGGCAGCGTGATCTTGCCTTTCGGCTGGTTCCTTCCCGGATTGATCCCTTGGAAAGAACCTGTCTCCTCGAGATCTTCGTCGGGAATTTGCAGCCTCTTGATCACATCGGGCTAGATCAGGTTCAGGCCGGCCCCACCGTCAACTAACATTTTCATCACCTGGAGGTTGCGAATCGTTGGCGAAACCAACAACGGCAAGCACCCGACCGCAGTTGTGCGATCAGGGTGATCCTCGGCGTCAAAAATGATAGGCGTGAGGGACCACTTCAGTGGCTTCCGGGCATCGAGGGATGGCTCTGCCGCATTAATCTCACGCGCCCACTGCTTGAGCTGGCGGTGAGAGGAATGCAACGAAGCGCCCCCGTCGACGCACATGGCCTCTGTAGCCTTCTGGAACTCGTGTTCGCTGGACTCGTCGCCCTCTGCATCATCATCATCATTTCCTTGTTCTTTGGCGCGGCCCCGGGCAGGCTTCTCTTGCTGCTGCCTGGGCTTGCCGCGATGACCTCCTCGACCGCGCTTCCTGCCAGACCCTCCGGCACCATCTTGGGCTCTTTCCTTGTCGCGCCTTTCGTACTCGGCGCGCTGCTTCTCGGCAAGCTCCTCAACTTGCCGGCAGTCTTGGAGATCATGGCCCTTGGTACGGTGGATCTTGCAGTACTGCTTGCCGGATCCTTCTAGCTTGTCGGCAGCCGCCAAGGCCTGACACGCCGCACACCCGGCAACCTCCTTGCCGGGGTCGTCGGTCTTGGACTTCTTGGCGGTGCCGGTGTTGCCCGAACCTTCAACGGCAAGCACGGCCTTGCCCTTGCGCTTCTTGTTCTTCCGCCGCCCCTTTCTTGCCGGGGCAGGAGCGTCTTCGCTGTCGGAGTCGACTCTAGCGCCAGCGTTCTCGCCGGGGAGTCTCCTTCCTTCTTCTGCCCGAGCACATTTGTCGGCCAAGGCGTAGAGCTCGGCGACATCTCTGACTTTGTTCATCGCCAACTCCTCCCGCATCTTACGATTGCACACATTCTGATGAAAGGCGCTGATGACGGCGGCGGGATGAACGTCAGGAATGTTGTGCTGGATGCGGCTGAACCTCTGGATATACTTGCGCAAAGTTTCGCCCTCCTTCTGGGGAATGATGTGCAGATCACTCTCCTGGCCAGGAGCTTGATGGCCGCCGGTGAAGGCGCCAACAAACTGATGGCACAGGTCGACCCAAGAAGAGATGGAATTCTTGGGCAGGTGCATCAACCACGATCTCACGTTGGGCTTCAGTACCAACGGAAAGTAGTTGGCCAGCACCTTATCGTCACGAGCCCCGGCAGCCTGCACCACGATGGTGTAGATGCTCAAGAACTCGGACGGATGAGTCTTGCCGTCGTACTTCTCCGGTACTTCCGGCTTGAAGGAGCGGGAGCTAGGCCACTGGACTTGCCGCAGCTCACGAGTAAACGCTGGGCAACCCACCTCGTAAGGTAGGCAGCCAGGGTACCCTGGCGCGGGCTCGTCAACAGAGGTCCCAGCGCGCTTGTCGGACTGGCGACGCGCTTCCCTTCGGCGCTCGATGGTGGTTCGAGCGTCCTCCTTCTTCCGTTCCCGAAGAACGTGACGTTGATCACGGCGAACCCGCGGATCAGACGATGCCGTGGAATCATCCTCACGGGCGCCGGTCCGCCGAGTTAACGACCGCTCTTGACGCAGCGGAGGGGAACGCAACGTAGTCGTTCCAGCTCCGGTCTTCTCTCCATCGCCACGCACCAGCCTAGACGACTGCAGCCATGAGGGTTCACCCTGCTGCGGTACGTCGTTGTTGGCTAGGCCGATGAGGCTCTGGATAGCGGCTCGCCACTCGTCTAGCTTCTCCGCGGCGGGAGGGAAGTCTAGGAGCAGCTGAGCTCGCGCCAACGCCTCTGCTGACGTAGGCGGCGGCGACAGGTGCGAAGAGCGTGAGGTGCTCAAACTCCTAACAGGGTTAGAAGGAGCACCATCACGACTCTGCACCCGCGCGCGGCTTCCACCAGCTCGCTGGCGCGGATCTTGGCCCTGCGCACCCTGGGAGTGATGCGCAGGGGTCTTCCCATGCGGACGCCCAGAACCACCAACGTCTTGAGGCCGCACGTCACGCGCGTCCTGAGAAGGTCGCGGTGCATGCGCCGGCGTATTCGTCCTGGAAGGCGCCGCTCCATCCTTGGAAGTCGCTGCACCACCCGCAGGTTGCGCAGCTCCATCCTTGGACCTGTTGCTCGTCCGGCTCGGATCGCCGGAACGCCGTGGAAGCTCGGAGCCTCCACCTCCTCCACCCGCGTCTACCCCATCGCCTGCGCGCGCAGCATCAGGCACGATGGATGCGGATGGACCAACCGCCGTGAAACCCTTCTTCTTGGGAGCCATGGTGGTGAAGATGATCAAAGATCTGACGCGCTGATCACTAGATCAGGTTCGCACAACCTCGATCCCCCTACCTGGCGCGCCAAAGATGTCGTGGGAAACGAACACCTATGGGATCAAGGAGATCCCTTACGGTTCGGCAAGGGGAGAGGGTTGCACGAAGAGCAGAACTAATGAACAGCACGCGGGGGATTTACCCAGGTTCGGGCCGCAAGGATGCGTAACCCCCTACTCCTGCTTTGATTGTATTATTGTGGATGTTCTTGGCCAAGTTCTGGGAGCTACAGTAGCAGCTACGCTTGTAGAATGGGCTTTCGAAGTGCCATCCCCCTCCCCTGTACGTCTCGGGCCTCCTTTTATATTAGTCAAAGGGGCTACCACAATGGCGTACAAGATAAGGCATGAGGTGGAAAGTAACTACAGTGTTACCACAGTATTATCATACCTAACCCTGACGGCTTAGGACAAAACTCATTAAATGCACCGTGAGGTGTCCGTCGAGGTGTCCCTTAGCGTCTCGGGCTTGGAAAAGCTTTACAGGGGATGGGCAAAAGCAGCCATCCCATCAGCACCACTTAAGCATCGCGTGGCCAGCATTACGCCACGTCACCATGAGGACAAGCCCTAAACGACAAGGCTGGCCGCTGCACTGGAGCGATAGCGCTGCACTGTGCAGAGCCTTGCCGGGCCCGGGGCTTGCCGGGACCGAATCCTTGCCGGGCCCGGGGCTTGCCGGGACCGAATCCTTGCCGGGCCCGGGGCTTGCCGGGACCGGGTCTTGTCCGGCGCGAGGCCTTGCCGGGCCTCCGCAACCCTTTGGTCTTCTATTTTCTGGTCTGATCGTTGACTTGAATGTCTCCTTGTCGTCTTAGTCTGGCGGTACGGCTACAACTGCCCGTGCACAAGTAAGGGGTACTAAAAAGACCCATACTTTAGTACACCGACCTTCACCCTCGGGGCTGAGGGTATGTACCAGTAGCTATGTGTTTGATCTCTCTCTCTCGTGTTCTTGAGATGGCACAATCTTGATGTACCGCGAGCTTTATTAATATAGATGAATCATATGGAGTGTTTCCCCTCTCTATCTAGTTGTGATGAATTGAGTTTTCCCTTTGAAGTTTACTTATCGGATTGAGTCTATAAGGATTTGAGAACACTTGATGTATGTCTTGCGATGGGATATCTGTGGTGACAATGGGATGTTCTATTGATCTACTTGATGTATGTTTTGGTGATCAACTTGCGGGTTCCGTGACCTTGGGAATCTATGCATAGGGGTTGGCACATGTTTTCGTCTTGACTCTCCGGTAGAAACTTTGGGGCACTCTTTGAAGTTCTTTGTGTTGGATTGAACATGACGAATCTGAAATTGTGTGATGCATATCGTATAATCAAACCAACGGGTACTTGTGGTGACATTGGAGTATCTAGGTGACATTAGGGTTTTGGTTGATGTGTATCTTAAGGTGTTATTTTAGTACGAACTCTAGGGCTGTTCGTGACACTTGTAGGGATAGCTCATAAGATTGATCGGAAAAGATAACTTTGAGGTGGTTTCGTACCCTACAATAATTTCTTCGTTTGTTCTCCGCTATTTGTGACTTTGGAGTGAACTCTTTGTCGCGTGTGAGAGATTTACATATGATTCAACTATGTTAGTATTGTTGAGAGAAATTGCACTAGTGAAAGTATGAACCCTAGGCCTTGTTTTCAAGCATTGCAATACCGTTTTTGCTCACTTTTGTTACTTGCTACCTTGCTGTTTTTATATTTTCAGATTACAAAAACCTAGATCTACCATCCATATTGCACTTGTATCACCATCTCTTCGCCGAACTAGTGCACCTATACAATTTACCATTGTATTGGGTGTGTTGGGGACACAAGAGACTCTTTGTTATTTGGTTGCAGGGTTGTTTGAGAGAGACCATCTTCATCCTACGCCTCCCACGGATTGATAAACCTTAGGTCATCCACTTGAGGGAAATTTGCTACTGTCCTACAAAACTCTGCGCTTGGAGGCCCAACACGAGTCTACAAGAAGAAGGTTGCGTAGTAGACATCAGCCTTCAAAATTCTTTCCAGCTTCCAGACCGCGTTGCAGTATCCAGTCATTGCTGGACTTCGAATGTCCCACTCCTTCATCACTTGGTTGACAACGAGGTCTGGGTCGCCGTAGACCATCAAACGACGAATGCCAAGTGATATGTCCATGCGGAGCCCGTACAGGAGGGCTTCATATTCGGCCTCATTGTTTGATGAGTCGAAATGGATTTGGAGGACATAGTTCAGCCGGTCTCCTTTGGGAGAGACAAGAACCACGCCAGCCCCCGAGCCATTGAGCATCTTGGATCCATCGAAGAACATAGTCCAGTGTTCGGGAACACTCAGAATTGGTTGCTCCTGCTCGATCCACTCGGCCATAAAATCAACCAATGCCTGGGACTTGATTGCTTTCTTAGCTTCAAACTTGATCTCCAGCGGAAGGAGCTCGATTGCCCATTTTGCCACTCGGCCGGCAGTGTCCATGTTATGCAGGATCTCCGACAGGGGAGCACTGCTGACGACCGTGACCGAGTGATCCTAGAAGTAATGAACCACCTTTTTGGCAGTCAGGTAAATACCATAGGCCAGCTTTTGGTAGTGCGGGTACCTTTGCTTGGAAGGGGTTAGCACTTCTGAGATGTAATATATGGGTCTTTGAACTTTGAAAGCTTTTCCTGGCTCTTCGCGCTCTACCGCAAGGACTGTGCTCACCACCTGGCTGGTCGCCGCAATGTACAGGAGTAGAGGTTCCTGGCTGCCCGGAGCAGCTAACACTGGTTGGGTGGAAAGCAATGCCTTGAGTTCTGCGAATGTGGCTTGCGCTTCATTGGTCCACTCGAATTTGTCGGACTTCTTCATCAATCGGTAGAGAGGGAGTGCCTTCTCTCCGAGTCTTGAAATGAATCGGCTCAGGGCCGCAAGGCATCCTGTCAACCTTTGTACGTCGTGTAAACACTCTAGTTGCTTCATTCGCCGATTTTGTCCGGATTGGCATCAATCCCTCGTTCGGAAATGAGGAAACCGAGTAACTTTCCTGCTGGCACTCCGAATGTGCACTTAGCTGGATTCAGCTTTATCCCAAAGCGCCGCAGGTTCGCGAAGGTTTCGGCGAGGTCAGTCAGGAGGTCGGAACCTTTCCTAGACTTGACTACGATATCGTCCATATAGGCCTCCACGTTCCGACTAATTTGCTTTTGCAAGCACTTCTGGATCATGCGCTGAAAAGTGGCTCCAACATTCTCCAAGCCGAATGGCATCGTGATGTAGCAAAAGCACCCGAATGGGGTGATGAAGGCTGTTTTTATTTCATCAGGACCATACATTCGAATCTGGTGGTACCCGGAGTACGCATCCAGGAACGACAGACGTTCGCATCCGGCTGTAGAGTCTACTATCTCATCTATCCGAGGTAAAGGAAAATGATCCTTCGGGCAGGCCCGATTGAGGTGTTTGAAGTCAATACACATACGGAGTGACTTGTCCTTCTTCGGTACCAAGACAACATTCGCGAGCCACTCGGAGTGGTAGATCTCTCGAATGAACTCGGCGGCGAGGAGCCGAGCTATCTCTTGACCAATCGCCTTACGCTTCTCGACGGAGGATCGGCGCAAGTACTCCTTGACTGGCTTGGCCTTGGGATCGGTTCGAAGTCGGTGCTCAGCCAGTTCCCTGGGAACACCAGGCATGTCAGACGGCTTCCATGCAAAAATGTCTCAGTTCTCACGGAGGAACTGGATGAGCTCGGCTTCCTATTTGTCTCCGAGTGAAGTGGAGATGTTCGTCAGAGCGGCGCTCGGGTCACTCGGATGAACATGGATTTGCTTAGTCTCGCCAGCCGACTGGAAGGCTGATTCTGAAGCTGACCGCTTTGATCTGAGCAGATCAGCAGTGTCTACTTCTTTTTTGTACCCTTCAAGTTCGACTGGAAGCACTTGTTCATTGGCTATCTTTGTGCCCTGCTGAAGGCACTCTTCGGTGACCTTTCAATCACCAGTGACCGTAATCACACCCTTAGGTCCCGGCATCTTGAGCTTGAGATACACATAACATGGTCTGGCCATGAAACGTGCGTAGGCGGGCCTACCCAGGATGGCGTGGTAAGCACTGCGGAAGTCAACCACCTCAAAAGTTAGCCTTTCCTTTCGGAAATTCTTCTCGCCGCCGAATACTACGTCCAGGGCGATCTAGCCGAGTGACTCTACCTTCTTTCCAGGGACGATCCCATGGAAATGCATGTTGCTCTTGCTCAATCGGGACATCGGGATGTCCATAGCCTTAAGCGTGTCGGCATATATGATATTAAGCCCGCTGCCTCCGTCCATTAGGACCTTGCGCAGACGGACACCACCCACTACTGGGTCAACGACCAATGCTTGCCTCCCAGGGGTGGCGATGTGAGGCGGATGGTCGGACTGGTCGAAGGTGACGGGCGTCTTCGTCGAGTTGAGGTACTTGGGAGCAGTCGAAACTGCCATATTGACCTCCCGATTGATAACCTTCAACTGCCTCTTGCTTTCAACGTCAGCAAAAATCACGTTGAGAACCTTGTCGACTTTCGGATACTCGGGAGCATCTTCCTCATCCTCGACATCGACCTTCTCACTCGAGGGCTCAACGCCCATCTCCTGCTTGAGCAGGCGACATTCCCGAGTGGTGTGCTTCGGAAGCACACCATTGCCTTCTTCATCCGTTTTGGTATGAATCTGGCACGGTTGGTCAAGAATGTCGGATTTGTACTCGGACTTTTTCTTGGGAATCCATTCTTTCTTCTTTTTCTTGGGCTTTGGCTTGCCTTGCCCTTGCCCTTGGATGGCTGCGACCTCTGCTTTGCCGGAGGCATCGGCCTTCCGCTTCTGATTTTTCCCGACGTTGCCTCCCGATTGAGAGGCGTTGCCGGCTCTCGCTTTACCGCTACAGAGGCGGTCTTCTTCCTCTCCATTGCCGTACTTGTTCGCAATCTCCATGGCCCGACTGAGGGATAGATCCCCAGACCGACTGAACTTCAAGACTAACTCTCGATACCGAGTGCCTGCCTTGAAGGCGCACCCGGCCTGATGTTCGGTGACATTTTCCACGGTGTTGTGCAACGTGGTCCAGCGCTGATTGTACTCTCGGAGAGTTTCATTGCTCTTCTGAACACAGTGCTGGAGCTCTGTCAATCCACCCGGGCGTTTGTAGGTGCCTTTGAATGTTTTGATGAACACTCGGGCCAGATCTTCCCAATAGTAAATGCAGTTGGCAGGCAACTGATTTAGCCACGCCCGCGCAGATCCTTCCAATATGAGCGGAAGGTGCTTCATGGCAACAAAATCGTCGCCGCCGCCGATCTGGACAGCGACTCGATAATCTTCGAGCCACGTTTCTGGCTTGGACTCGCCATTGAACTTTCCAATTCCGGTTGCCAGTCGGTAATTGGGGGTATTTGTGCCTCTCGGATGTATCTGCTGAAGCACCCGAGACCAGTAACTCCCCAGCCGCTCGCTCGGTCTCTGTCATATCTGTTCCGATCGACCACTCGCTGAGTGATGTCCGATCGGGCATCATAACCTCTGTGCCGAACGGGGCTCTGCTCGCGGTTTCTCCTGAGTGGATAATCTCCGTCATATGGGCGTTGGCCACGCAGACGACCCCTCGGAGGGGGATCCGACTGAAATCGCGTTCATCACGCCCGCGTCCTCCATACGGGCCTCTCGGATAAGGAGGAGTTCGCGGGTCCTTCCTCGGCGCGAGCGGACTGTGAGCCGACTGCACAGTATATGCCCGAGATTCATTGTGAATACGCTGATGAGATTGTGATACCTCTGAGTTTTGCTGTAGGGCGGTCTTCAGCAGAGCCTGGATCTGCCGATTGCCCTCGCCTGCAGCCGAATCAGATGGCTGGATCGAATCCGATCCGAGTGGCCGCGGCCAAAATCAACAAAGGCGTGCGCATCACCGGGATGGTGTATGGACGATCCTTCATGAACGTCAACTGGCGGTGGCTACGGCTAGAACTGGGAAGTTCCCTTGCCGCGCGTTGGATGAGTGAATGCTGTAGCCACTCGAGACGCTCGCGCTCAGCCAGGGTGGCTTGGCGAGCGGCCTCCAGGGCTATCTCTTCGGGGGTGTTGCCCGCAATGGGCGTCTGGAGGACTTGGTCATTCCTACGCCTGATTTCCTCCCGCTACTCCCGAGTGAGCGGTCGGGGAACATAGCCGTCGGTGCTGGCGTTGCGGTGGTCGCCGTCCCGATCGCGAGTGTCTCCCGCCGAATGCCCCGGAGGGGCAGTGTCTCGGGCTGGGCCGGCCATCAAGACCTCCGCCAGTTCGCTGCTGCTCTCGAGACCGGCAGCATCGAAGGAGTCATCATCCGAAGACGAGAAAAGGTAGTGGACTGACTCGTCAGCTTCGAGTGCAGCCACTTGCTGCCCTGCGGCCTGGGCCGCCACAGCATGCTTGATCCAGCGCTGCAGCCGAGAGCGCCCAGAGCGCCGGCGAGAAGCCGCAAGACGAGTCGGAGAAGTCGGTCGATAGGGTGTAGACGGTTGCCGGAGGAGGACTCCGAACGTCGTCGCGCTAAAGTGCACTGCGCCGCGGGCGGGCAGTGCCTTAGCGTCCAGCGGTGCCTCCTGCGGCCATGCCGAATCATTGACGGCGAAGCTGAGGGACCCGAAGAGGATCTCGCCGCTGAAAGCGTTCATGATGAACGAGAAAATGGAAATTCCACCTGCGCCGGAATTCGCTAGATGCGCAGCCCCACGGTGGGCGCCAACTGTCGTGGGAATGACCCTGACAATAGTACTAGGGGGTACAAATGGAGGGGCGAAGTCTAGCTATGGCTCAGGTGTTTCACTCGGATGTGTACGAGTTCAGGCCCCACTCGGAAGTGGTAAAAGCCCTACGTCTCGAGCCGGAGGCTGGTTTGTTTTGCTTATGGGGGAATAGGAGAATACAAGTGTCGGAACCTTGCTACGGCGTCCGGTGGTGGCTTATATAGAGTGCGCCACCACCAGCCGAGCGCCGCAATAAATGCTAGTTAAAGCTACGTTACAGGAACTGCTGCTTTAACTAGAGCGTTACCGGTAACGCACGATTGATTAACCCAGCGGACGTCTCTTCGTAATACTCAACATTACGTCTCCTGAACCGTTGGGTTCCCGTTGACCGAGTGTGGCTGTGGCCATCCGAGTGTGTCTTCAAGCCTGTCTGACTGACTCTTCAGGTCTGACCGAGTGCACTTCCACCTCTGGAGTTTCAATGTCGATGAGGGTCCCTAGATGGGCCAAGAAGTCAACCTTGTGACCCTACCCATGGTAGACGACCTCATCAGTTTACTTACCGTATCACATACCTACCCTTTTTTAGCTTTCTGGAGTTTTCCGAAAGGTCTCTCTTATGTGTACTTCCGGGGTCATAACTTGAATAATATTAGTTTCAACATCGACGGGCGTACCTAAGATATAGTGTTTAATTCTTTGCCCATTCACCACTCTCCTATTTTTGCCTTCAAAGTTTTTAACCTTGATAGCACCGGAGCGATAAACCTCCTCGACAACATAAGGTCCTTCCCATTTGGAGAGAAGCTTTCCTGCAAAAAATCTGAAACGAGAACTAGGTCTCCTGAATTGAATTCTCGTTTTTTGATTCTCTTGTCATACCATCTTTTAACCTTTTCTTTAAACAATTTGGCATTTTCATAAGCTTGTGTCCTCCACAAATAACCTCTTTTCACTGGCAAGTTTAAAATCATAGTTAAGTTCTTTAATTACCCAATAAGCCTTGTGTTCTAACTCAAGAGGTAAGTGACATGCTTTTCCATAGGCCATTTTATATGGAGACATTCCCATGGGGTTCTTATAAGCAGTTCTATAGGCCCATAAAGCATCGTCAAGTTTCTTAGACCAATTCTTTCTTGATCTATTAACAGTCTTTTGTAATATTAGTTTTACTTCTCGATTTCTTAACTCAACTTGACCACTAGATTGAGGATGATAAGGTGATGCAATTCTATGGTTAACATCGTATTTAGCTAGGACTTTGCGGAAAGCACCATGAATAAAATGTGAACCACCATCGGTCATTAAATATCTAGGGACTCCAAACCTCGGGAAGATAACATCTTTAAGCATTTTAATAGAAGTGTTATGATCAGCACTACTAGTTGGAATAGCTTCTACCCAGTTAGTAACGTAATCAACAGCAACTAGAATATGATTATATCCATTAGAGGAAGGAAAAGGTCCCATATAATCAAAGCCCCAGACATCAAATGGTTCAATAGCAAGTGAATAATTCATAGGCATTTCTTGACGTCTACTAATGTTACCAATTCTTTGACATTCATCACAAGAAAGGACATGCTTACGAGCATCTTTGAAAAGAGTAGGCCAATAAAAACCAAATTGTAATACCTTATGTGCAGTTCTGTCATCAGCATGGTGTCCCCCGTAGGCCCTGGAGTGGCACTTTTGTAGGATCTATCCCTGTTCATGCTCAGGTACACAACGTCTAATAACACCATCTACTCCTTTATAAAGATGCGGATCATCCCAAAAGTAATGTCTCAAATCATAGAAAAACTTTTTTCTTTTGTTGATAGGTGAAACTAGGTGGCATATATTTAGCAACAATGCAATTAGCATAGTCTGCATACCAAGGAGTACTATGGGAAGCATTTATAACAGCAAGTTGCTCATCAGGAAAATTATCATCGATAGGCAATGGGTCATCAAGAACATTTTCCATCCTAGACAAATTATCTGCTACGGGATTTTCGGCTCCTTTTCTATCAGCAATGTGCAGGTCAAACTCTTGGAGTAAAAGCACCCAACTAATCAACCTAGGCTTAGCTTCTTTCTTTTCCATAAGGTACTTAATAGCAGCATGATCGGTGTGAATAGTAACTTTGGAATCAACGATATAAGGTCTAGAGTTATCACATGCAAAGACAACTGCTAAAAATTCCTTTCGGTAGTCGCATAATTCTTTTGAGCATTGTCTAGGGTCTTACTAGCATAATGAATAACATTAAATTTCTTGTCTATTCTTTGCCCTACAACGGCACCGACAGCATAATCACTAGCATCACACATGATCTCAAATGGTAAGGGTAAGTTCCAGTCTGGTGGTTGAACAATAGGTACAGAAATCAAGGCTTTCTTAAGTATTTCAAAGGCTTCTACACAATCATCATCAAAAACAAAAGGAATGTCTTTTTTAAGAAGATTAGTTAGTGGCCTGGAAATCTTTGAGAAATCTTTAATAAAACGCCTATAAAAACAAACATGACCAAGAAAACTTCTTATACCTTTAATATCTTTAGGACATGGCATTTTCTCTATTGCATCAACTTTAGCTTCGTCTACCTCAATGCCTCACTTAGAGATTTTATGCCCAAGTACTATACTTTTATTCACCATAAATTGGCACTTCTCCCAATTCAAGACAAGATTAGTTTCTTCACATCTCTGCAAAACTCGATCAAGGTTGCTCAAGCAATCATCGAAAGAAGTACCGTAAATGGAAAAATCATCCATGAAAACCTCAAAAATCTTTTCACAAAAATCAGAGAATATAGCAGGCATACATATTTGAAAGGTATCAGGTGCATTACATAAACCAAAAGGCATACGTCTATAAGCATAAGTTCCAAAAGGGCAAGTGAAAGTAGTTTTTTCTTGGTCTTCTTTTGACACTGGTATTTGAGAGAAACCAGAATATCCATCAAGAAAACAAAATTGTGTTTGCTTAGATAGCCTTTCTAACATTTGATCGATAAAAGGTAAGGGGTAATGATCTTTTCTAGTGGCTTTGTTTAATTTCCTGAAATCAATTACCATCCTATAACCAGTTATGGTTCTTTGTGTAATAAGTTCATATTTATCATTAGGAACAACGGTTATACCTCCTTTCTTAGGAACACAATGAACATGACTTACCCATCTACTATCAGCAATAGGGTAAATTATACCTGCCTCCAGAAGCTTTAGTATTTCAGTTCTTACCACTTCCTTCATCTTAGGATTTAATCGGCGTTGATGATCAACGACAGGTTTAGCATCAGTCTCCATATTAATCGGGTGCTGGCATAGAGTGGGGTTAATGCCCTTAAGATCATCAAGAGTATATCCAATAGCAGCCATGTGCTTCTTCAGAGTTTTAAGTAATCTCTTCCCTTCATGCTCTGAAAGGTTAGCACTAATAACAATAGGATATATCTTCTTTTCATCAAGATAAGCATATATCAAAGTATCGGGTAAAGTCCTTAACTCAAACACGGGATCTCCTTTGGGTGGAGGAGGATCCCCTAATATTTCAACACGCAAATCGTGTTGGAGAATAGGTGTTTGTCTAAGAAGTATATCATCTATCTCATTTCTTTTTTTCATATGCATATCATTGTCATGATCTAGCAAATATTGTTCTAGTGGATCAGTAGGAGGCACGACAATAGAAACAAGACCAATTATTTCATCCTTACTAGGTAATTCTTTTTCATTTTGTTTTCTTCCGAACTTAGAGAAATTAAATTCATAAGACTCATCACCAAAGCTTACCTTCACTTTCTCAGTAACACAATTAATTTCAGCATTAACAGTATTCAAAAAAGGTCTACCAAATATAATGGGCCAAAAGCTATCTTGTTGTGAACCAAGTACTAGGAAATCCTTGGGGTACTTTACTTTTCCACACAAGACCTCAACATCTCTAACAATCCCAAGTGGTGCAATGGTGTCTCTATTTGCAAGTTTAATAGTGACATCAATATCTTCAAACTCAGAGGGTGCTATGTCATTCATAATTTCTTGGTATAAGGTAAAAGGTATAGCACTGACACTAGCACCAATGTCACATAAGCCATGATAACAATGATCTCCAATTTTAACAGAAACAACGGGTAGGCCAGTAACAAGTTTATTTTTATCTAACTCATCCTGATTGTTTCTAATAGGTTTCGCAATTCTAGTAGCTTCATCACAAAAATAATAATCTGTCTATCAATATCATCAGATAGGAGATCTTTAACCATAGCAATATTAGTCTCAATATTTATTTGTTCACAGGGTTTAGGTGTTCTAATATAACTTTCATTAACCACAGTTGTAGCTTTAGCATGTTCCTTAATCCTAAAGGGAAAAGTAGGTTTCTCAATGTAAGCGGTAGGCACAACTGGATCAACATGATAAACAATTTTTCCTCTTTAATTTTAACCGGTTCCTCTAATGGGTTTTCAATAGGTGGATGATATTTAAACCAGTTCTCCTTAGAGAGATCAACATGAGTAGCAAATGATTCACACAAAGAAGCTACTATCTCGAAGTCAAGCCCATATTTATTGCTAAACTCATGAAAAGTATCAGTTTCCATAAAAGATTTAACACAATCAAACTTAAGCTTTATACCTGACTCTTTACCTTTGTCGAATTCCCAATCTTTAGAGTTGCGTTTAATTATTTTTCATAAGATCCCATTTGAATTCAATAGTCCTCTTCATGTAGGAACCAGTAGAAGAAGAATCAAGTAATAATTGATCATCATGAGAAAGCCGAGCGTAAATTTTTTGTATAATCATTTCCCTCGAGAGCTCATGGTTGTGGCAAGTGTGCATCATAGATTTAAGCCTCCCCAAGCTTGAGCGATGTTTTCTCCTTCACGAGGCCAACAATTATATATAAAGTTCCGATCACGATGGACTAGATGCATAAGATAAAACTTTTGACAAAATCCCAGCTTCAAGCGATTCCAGTCCCATGATCCAATATCATCCAATAGCCTGTACCACATTAGTGCTTTTCCCTCCAAAGATAAAGGGAAAACTTTCTTCTTAACTTTGTCTCCGGATAAACCTACAAGCTTAAACAATCCACAAATCTCATCTACAAATATCAAGTGGTAATCAGGATGAGTTGTACCGCCATAAGGATTAGCCAGCAGTTACTCTAACATACCATAAGGAATCTCATAATAAATATTTTCAGTAGGTTCAGTAGGTTGAGTGGCAACTTTTTCTACTTCAGGCGAAGATGCCCCGAACAAGCCACTCAAAGGGTGACCGTCCATAGTAACAAGCAACAGTAAATTTTAGCACGTATCGCAAATGTTTCCTTACCAAGTTCCACTTACCAGAAGCGCTTCACTCCCCGGCAATGGTGCCAGAAAAGAGTCTTGATAACCCACAAGTATAGGGGATCAATTGTAGTCCTTTCGGTAAGTAAGAGTGTCGAACCCAACGAGGAGCAGAAGGAATGATAAGCAGTTTCGAGTAAGGTATTCCCTGCAAGTGCTGCAAGTAACATTGATAGATAGTTTTGTAACAAGGTAATTCATAACAAGTGACAAGTAGCAATAGTAAAAAAGGTGCAGTAAGGTATACCAATCATTTTTTTAGCAAAGGACAGGCATGAAAGTACTCTTATATTAAGCAAGTGCTCCCGAGGACACATGGCAATTTCTGTCTAGTCATGTTCATCATGTTGAGAATATTCACATTCGTTACTTTGATAATATGATATGTGGGTGGACCGGTGCTAACATGTTGTTCTTACTTGAACAAACAACCTACTTATGATTACCCCCTCTCGCAAGCATCCGCAACTACGAAAGTAGAAGATAAATCTAACCATAGCATGAAACGTGTGGATCCAAATCAGCCCCTTATGAAGCAACGCATAAACTGGGGTTTAAGCTTCTGTCACTCTCGCAACTCATCATCTACTTGTTACTCCACAATTCCTTCCCTTAGGCCCATAACATGGTGAAGTGTCGTGTAGTCAACGTTCACACGACACCACTAAGAGAAGCAACAACATACACATCATCAAAATATCAAACGAATACCAACTTCACATGATTACTTATAACAAGACTTCTCCCATGTCCTCAGGAACAAAAGTAACTACTCACACATCATCAACATGTTCAAGATCAGAGGTGTAATAATGGAGATCAAGGATCTGAACATAATATCTTTCACCAAGTAAACAACCAAGCATCAACTACGAGATGTAATCAACACTACTAGTAAGCCATAGGTACCAATCTGAGGTTTTGAGACAAAGATTGAATACAAGAGATGAACTAGGGTTTGATATGAGATGGTGATGGTGAAGATGTGTATGAAGATTGGTCCTCCCACGAGGGAGGAAGCGTTGGTGATGACGATGGCTTCGATCTCCCCCTTCCGGAGGGAAGTTTTCCCGACAGAATCTCTCTGTCGGAGATCAAAAGGGCCTCTTCCTAGGTTTCTCCCTCGAGATGGCGGCGCTTTGTCCCGAAGTATCCTTATGATTTTTTTCTAGGGAAAAACACACCACGTAGGAGAATAGGGGGGTCGGGAGACCTGTTGGGCCCCCACAAGGCAACAGGGCACGCCCGGGGGGTGGGCGCACCCTGTTGGCTTATGGCCAGCAGGTGCCCCCCTCTGGTATATTTTTGGCCCAATGATTCTTATATATTCCAAAAAAAATCTCCGTGAAGTTTCAGGTCATTTGGAGTCCGATGAATTTTCTGCCATTTTCTTGGTTTTCATGTCCGGAATTCCAGTTTCGAGTGATTTCCCTCTTTGTGATGTACCTTGCATATTCAGAGAGAAAAGGCATAGGAATTGTATCATAATGGGGAGTAATGGACAAGAATGAGATAAATATCAATTAGAATTCATGATGCAAAATGGATGTATCAATATACCTTGGGATCCGGGTGGATCAATTACTTGAGCACTATATGCCTAGCTTAATGGCTTTAAAGAAAGCGCTGCCAGGGAGACAACCTGGAAGTTTTAGAGAGTCATTTTATTCTATTGTGTTCTTTTAAAATAATTAAAAAAACAATAAAGTGGGGAACTTAAAACGTTTTCAAAAAGAAAAGTGGAAGTGAGAAAGACGAGCACCATTGAAGTGGGGGCTAGCCTTGAACTTTGTTCATGCCCATGGAAACTTTGTGAATCTTGATTACGACAACTTTTCAACAAAAATAATTGTCCCCTTGTACAAATCCATTGTATTATAAAAGTAATGTGCCAAGATTTACCTTTGGGATGTTTGAATTGCTTGTTTGATGTGTGTTGTGCAAAAACAGAAACTTTGGCTATAGTGTTTGATTTTTCATATTTTACTGCAACGTCAAAAAATTCTGAAATTTTTACAGAGTACTTTTATGCAAAGATATTATTATTTCTTAATTTTCAGAATTTTTTGAGTTACAAAAGTATATGTTTCATTTGCATCTTTATAGGCTGTCCTATTTTTTACATATTACTGTTATAGTTTCTTGTTTGCTTATGTGTGAATTCTTGTTGAGCCCCATTGATTTGGGAGCCATAGAATTGTGATAGAATACAGTAGGTAATGTTATATTATAATTATACCTTAATGTTATGGAAGGACATGACGGGATTTGATGATTATATGTACTAACCTTTCTAATGAAAGTTATGTTAAGTTTTGTGTGGATGAAGCGTTCGAAGATCGAGGTGTTATTGATGTGAGAAGAATAAGGAGAGGCAAACGTTCAAGCTTGGGGATGCCCAAGGCATACCAAGTAAATATTCAAGGAGACTCAAGCGTCTAAGCTTGGGGATTCCTCGGAAGGCATCTCATCTTTCTTCCTCGACAATTATTGGTATGTCTCGGTTTTTTGTTTCGTTCACATGATATGCATAAATTCTTGGAGGGGTCATGTGCCTTTTATTTTTATTTTAGTAATGCACCATGCTGGTATGGGATAGTCCTTAGTTGATGTATAGAATGCTCTTTGCATTTCACTTACATCTTTTGAGTATGGCTTTATAGAATGCTTCATGTGCTTCACTTATATCATTTGAAGTTTGGATTTGTGTTTCTCTACATATAGAAAACTGTTATTTGTAGAATGTTCTTTCGCTTCACTTATATTTATTGGAGCATGGTATTTTGTAGAAATAATTAAACTCTCATGCTTCACTTATACCTATTTATAGAGTCAACGGGAATTGGTCATTCACATGGTTAGTCATAAAATCCTACATAAACCTTGTAAATCACTGAATATGATATGTTTGATTCCTTGCAATATTTTTGCGATATTAAGATGGTAATATGTGAGAGGTACTAGTGAATGATTGTGGTTTACAAAGAATATTGGTGTTAAGGTTTGTGATTCCCGAAGAATGCACGTATAGTCTCTAGGTATGCGATGAAGTTGGAACATGATTTATCCTTGATTGAAATCCTTGTGTTGTTTGAGTCGGGGGCGCGCAATGGTTAAATCCTCCATACCTCCTCCCTACGGCTGCACTAGTAGTACTTTGCTTCGAGAAAGCTATTACAACTTTCACAGTAAGTATATGAGTTCTTTAACTAATGTGAGTCCATGGATTATACGCACTCTCACCTTTCCGCAATTTCCTAGCCTCTTCGGTACCGTGCATTGCCCATTCTCACCTCGAGGATCGGTGCAACTTTCGCCGACACATCCGAACCCCATGATATGATATGCTCTAACACACATAAGCCTCCCTATATCTTCCTCAAAACAGCCACCATACCTACCTATTATGGCATTTCCATAGCCATTCCGAGATATATTGACATGCAACTTCCATCATCATCATATACATGACATGAGCATTCGTTGTCATATCGCTTTGCATGATCGTAAGATAGCTAGCATGATATTTCCATGACTTGTCCATTTTTTGATATCTTTGCTATGCTAGATCATTGGACATCCTCTTACACTACCAGAGGCATTCATATAGAGTCATAATTGTTATGTGTTTATTTGTTATATCGAGTTGTAAGTAAATAAAAGTGTGATGATTATCATTATTAGAGCATTTTCCCAGTGAGGAAAGGGTGATGGAGACTATGATTTCCCCACAAGTCGGGATGAGACTCCGGACGAAAATAAATATGACGGAGGCCAAATAAGCCCACCATAAAAAAAAAAGAAAAAGGGGGAGGCAAAAGGTGCCCACCTAAAAAAAGAGAGAAAAGAGAGAAGGGACTTTGCTACTATCCTTTACCACACTTGTGCCTCAAAGTGGCAGCATGTTCTTCATATAGAGGGTCTCCTGAGTTGTCATTTTAATATGCTAGTGGGAAATTTTCATTATAGAACTTGGCTTGTATATTCCGATGATGGGCTTCCTCAAATGCTCGAGGTGTTCATGAGCAAGCAAGTTGGATGCACACCCACTTAGCTTCCGTTGAGCTTTCATACACTTATAGCTCTAGTGCATCCATTGCATGGCAATCCCTACTCCTCGGCATTGATATCTATTGATGGGCATCTCCATAGCTCGTTGATACGCCTAGTTGATGCGAGACTTTCTTTCCACTTTGACTCCTTTGATATCTACCTCCACACTCTATTCCACCTATATGCTATGTCATGGCTCACACTCATATATTGAGTAAAGTTGAAAATGCTGAAGCGCGTGAAAAGGTATGAACCAAATGCTTGACTTGACATCGGGGGTGCTCTTGATTTATACTTTGTGCTAGGAAGACTAAGCATGACAGGCTATATGATTTTCTAGAGATTGCGTTATTTAACCTTGTTATTTTGAAAGACATGATTGTTTGTTGGTGTGCCTGAGTATTGATGTCTTTATATCAAATTATAGACTATTGCCTTGAATCACTTGTATCTTAATACTCATGCCATGATTAGACATTTATTCAAGATTATGTTAGGTAGCATTCCACACCAAAAATTATCTTTTTATCATTTACCTACTCGAGGACGAGCAGGGATTAAGCTTGGGGATGCTGATATGTCTCCATCGTATCTATAATTTTTGATTGTTTCATGCCAATACTCTACAACTTTCATATACTTTTGGCAACATTATATAATATTTTTGGGACTAACTTACTGATCCAGTGCCCAGTGTCAGTTCTGTTGTTTTTGCACGTTTTGCAGAAAATCCAACAGAGTCCAAACGCAATAAAAATTACGGAGATTCTTTTTGGAATATAAGTGAATTTTGGGAAAAAGAATCAACGCAACACGGCGCCCTGATGGCTTGGGACCACCCGTAAGTCGGTTGGGGCCCTTCTTTCGCCGCAAGAAAGATAATTTCCGAAGGAAAATCCCATCAAAATTTCAGCCCAATCAAAGTTAAGAATCTCCAGATATTTAAGAAACGGTGAAGGGGTCAGAAAACAGAAGAGAAACAGAGAGAGATCCAATCTCGGAGGGGGCTCCTGCCCTCCAGAAGCCATGGCAACCATGGATCAGAGGGAAAACTCTCCTCCCATCTAGGTGTGAGACCAAGGAAGAATAAGAAGGAGGAGGGGGGCTCTCTCCCCCTCTCTCCAGGTGGCGCTGGAACGCCGCCGGGGCAACCATCGTGACGACAATCTACACCAACAACTTTGCCGTCATCACCACCAACTCTCTCCCCTCTATGCAGCGGTGTAACACCTCTTCCCCCGCTGTAATCTCTACTTAAACATGGTAATTAATGCTATAAATTATTAACCAATGATGTGTGGCTATCCTACGATGTTTGAGTAGATCCTTTTTGTCCTATGGGTTAATTGTGGTATGGTGTGAGTTGTATGTTAATGGTCTTGTCCTATGGTGCCCTTCATGTTGCGCAAGCGTCTAGGATTACCACTGTAGGGTTTTGCAATATGTTTGTGATTCGCTTATAGTGGGTGGCTAGAGTGACAGAAGATTACACCAGAGTAAGGGGGTTGTCTACATATGGGAATAAAGGGGACTTGTAACTTATTGCTCTGGTTGGGTTTACCTTAATGATCTTTAGTAGTTGTAGATGCTTGCTAGAGTTCCAAACATAAGTGCATATGATCCAAGTACGGAAAGTATGTTAGTGATACTTGTGATCTGCGTTGAGTTTTCCACGAAGAGGAGCGGGTGCTGCAACACAGTATAGATAAGTATTTCCCTCAGTGAGAACCAAAGTTATCAAACCAATAGGAGTAGCACGCAACCCCCGCCTTCAGCGACTGCAAACAAGGAAGCAAACACTTGCACCCAACGCGGGCAAGAGGGTTGTCAGTCCCCTTGGACTCGTTATTTGCAAGCAAATGAAGTGTGTAGATGATAGTTGATAAATGTAAAATGCAAAATAAATAAAAGGTAAATAATGGCAGAAAGGTAATGAAAGCTTTTGTAAATATATAAGTGGATAGACCCGGGGCCCATAGTTTTCCCTAGTGGCATCTCTCATGTAGTAAGCATACGATGGGTAAACAAATTACTGTTGGGCAATAGATAGAAAAGCGCATAGTTATGCAATATTTATTCACGGCAATGATCATGTATATATAGGCATCACGTCCATAAGCAAATAGGCCGACTCCTACCTGCACCTATTACTATTACTCCACATCGAGAGCGCTTCTATGCTTGCCTCTCTATGTATTAAGTTAATGACAAACAGAGTAATGCTTGGAGAACGATGACATGATGTAGACAAAGAAAACTCAATCAGTATGAATTAAACCCATCGTTTTATCCTTGGCGGCAACAATACAAAGACGTGTCTTGTCTCTTTCTGTCACTGGGATATAGAGCACCACCAGATTGAACCCACTACAATGCACCCCTCTCACTAAAGAAATATTAATCTAGTTGGCCAAACTATTTCAATTGATCGGAGAGATTTACGAAGCTATAATAATCATGCAAATAAGAATCATAATAGAATTCAGAGAAGACTCCAATTTTTTCATGAATAATCTGAACATAAACCCACAATTCATCGGATCCCAACAAACGCACCGCACAAAGTGATTACATCAAATAGATCACCGCGAAGATGCGGTGATCTTTGTATTGAAGATCAAGAGAGAGAGAGAGAGATAGCCATCTAGGTACAAACTACGGGCCCGTAGGTCTGTAGGGAACTACTCACACATAACCATGGGAGCAGCAAGGTTGATGTAGAGGCCCTCCGTGATCGACCCCCCTCCGGCAAGGCACTGGAACAGGGCTCCAGATGGGCACACGGCGGAACAGAGACTTGCGGCGGTGGAAAAAGTGTTTCGGGAGGCTCTCTAGGGTTTTTGGGAAATACTAGAATTTATAGGCCAGAGAGGGACGTCAGGAGGCGCCAGGGGGATCCACCACACAACAGGGCGTGGACACCCCCTGGGCATGCCTGATGTGTGGTGCCTCTCTCGTGCGGCCTCCGGTCTCCTCCTGAAGCTGCCAGGTCTTCTTTTGGTCCAGAAAAAATCTTAAAAAAGTTTCGTGGCAATTGGACTTTGTTTGGTACTGTAAACCTAAAAAGCCAAAAACATGCAGAAAACAGCAACTGGCATTGGGCATTGGGTTAATAGGTTAGTGCTAAAAAATAATATGAATTGGTAAATAAATACCCAAAAAGCATCCTAGAATAATAATGTTATAGCATGGAACAATCAAAAATTATAGATATGTTGGAAACGTATTTAGCATCTCCAAGCTTAATTCCTGCTCGTCCTCGAGTAGGTAAATGATAACAACATAATTTTTGATGTGACATACTACCGAACACGTAATCTGTTTTAGGTATGATCATTGAGAAACGATGAATTAATAAACATCAACATAGTAATATTTGTAGACATAAGTAACAGAATCATCAAGTTTCAAAATATATGATCCTAAAATATGTTCACCCCCTATTCATTTTATCATATTAGTATGGCATGGCTCCGTCTTCACCACATAAATACAAATGTCAAGCACTGATACATCCATTCTGCATCATGATTTCTTATCGATATTTATGTTATTCTTGTCCTTGATTCCCTATTATCATACAATTCTTATGCTTTTTATCTCTAAATGTGCAAGGTACATCACAAAGAGGGAAATATCTGGAAACTGGAAGTCTGGACTGAAAACCGAGGAAAAGGCAGAAAAACCACCAGACTCCAAATGACCTGAAACTTCACAGAGAATTTTTATGGAATATTTAAGAATTTCTGGGCCAAAAATATACCATAGGGGGACCACCTGCTGGCCACAAGCCAACAGGGCGCCCCCAGGCCGCGCCCTAATGGCTTGTAGGGCCCCTGCTGGCCTCCCGACGTCCCTCTTCTCCTATATGGTGTGCTTTACCCTAGAAAAAAATCATAAGCAACCTTTTGGGATGAAGCCTGGACAGAGGCCCTTTTGCACTCCGGCAGTCAAATTCTGCCGGGGAAATTCCTCTCCGGGAGGGGGAGATCGAAGCCATCGTCATCACCAACACTTCCTCCTTCGTGGGAGGACCAATCCTCATCAACATCATCACCAGCACCATCTCATCTCCAACCCTAGTTCATCTCTTGTATTCAATCTTTATCTCAAAACCTTAGATTGGTACCTGTGGGTTACTAGTTGTGTTGATTACATCTTGTAGTTGATGCTTGTTGGATTACTTGGTGGAAGACATTCTGTTCAGATCCTTAATCATTATTATTATACCTTTGATCTTTAACATGTTGATGAGGTGTGAGTAGTTACTATTGTTCCTGAGGACATGGGAGAATTCATGTTATAAGTAATCATGTGAAGTTGGTATTCGTTCGATATTTTGATGATATATATGTTGTTACTTCTCTTAGTGGTGTCATGTGAACGTCGACTACATGACACTTCACCATGTTATGGGCCTAAGGGAAGTCATTGTGGAGTAACAAGTAGATGATGGGTTGCTAGAGTGACAGATGCTTAAACCCCAGTTTATGCATTGCTTCATGATGGGCTGATTTTGATCCACATGTCTCAAGAATTTAATTTCTCCAAGTTTGGTGGACAACCACATGAGAAAGAATTACCTAGTAAGGATGAAATAATTGGTCTTGCTTCTATTGTCATACCTCCTACCGATCCGTTGGAACAATATTTACTAGACCATGAAAATGATATGCATATGAATGAAAGAAATGAAATAGATGACATATTTCTTAAACAAACACCTATTCTTAAACACAACTTACCAGTTGACATTTTAGGGGATCCTCCTTCACCCAAGGGAGATCCCGTGTTTGAGCTAAAGACTTTACCCGATACTTTGAAATATGCTTACCTTGACGAAAAGAAGATATATCATGTTATTACAAGTGATAACCTTTCAGAGCATGAAGAAAGAAGATTACTTAAAACTCTAAAGAAGCACAGGGCTGCTATCGGATATACTCTCGATGATCTTAAGGGCGTAAGCCCTATGCTATGTCAACACAAGATTAATATGGAACCGAACGCTAAACCAGTCATTGACCACCAACATCGTCTCAATCCTAAGATGAAGGAGGTGGTAAGAACCGAAATATTAAAACTTCTGGAAACATGTATAATTTATCCCATTGCTGATAGTATATGGGTAAGTCTTGTTCATTGTGTCCCTAAGAAAGGCGGTATAACTGTTGTACCTAATGATAAAAATGAGTTTATTCCACAAAGAATAGTAACTGGTTATAGGATGGTGATTGATTTTAGGAAATTAAATAAAGCTACTAGGAAAGATCACTACCCTTTAACTTTTATCGATCAAATGCTAAAAAGAATAGCTAAGCACACACATTTTTGATTTCTTGATGGATATTCTGGTTGTTCTCAAATACCTGTCTCAAAAGAGGATCAAGAAAAAACTAGCTTTACTTGCCCTTTCGGAACTTATGCTTATAGGTGTATGCCTTTTGGTTTATGCAATGCACCTGCTACCTTTCAAAGATGTATGACTGTTATATTCTCTGACTTTTGTGAAAAGATTGTTGAGGTATTCATGGATGATTTTTCCGTTTATGGGACTTCTTTTGATGATTTCTTGAGCAACCTTGATCGAGTTTTGCAGAGATGTGAAGAAACTAATCTTGTCTTGAACTAGGAGAAGTGCCATTTTATGGTGAATGAAGGCATAGTGCTTGGGCATAAAATTTCTGAACGAGGTATTGAAGTGGACAAACCTAAATTTGATGCAATTGAGAAAATGCCAAGCCCAAAAGATATCAAAGGTATAAGAAGTTTCCTTGGTCATGCTGGTTTCTATAGGCGTTTCATCAAAGATTTTTCAAAGATTTATAGGACGTTAACTAATCTTCTTCAAAAGGATATTCCCTTTGTTTATGATGATGATTGTGTAGAAGCTTTTGAAGTACCTAAGAAATCTTTGATTTCTGCACCCATTGTTCAACCACCTGATTGGAACCTACCATTTGAAATTATGTGTGATGCTAGTGATTATGTTGTTGGTGTTGTTCTAGGGAAAAGAGTAGACAAGAAATTGAATGTCATTCATTATGATAGTAAAACCCTAGACGCTGCTCAAAGAAATTATGCCACTACTAAGAAGGAATTTTGGCAGCTGTTTTTGCGTGTGATAAGTTTAGACCTTCTATTGTTGATTCCAAAGTAACTATTCACACTGATCATGCTGCTATTAAATACCTTATGGAAAAGAAAGATGCTAAACCTAGACTTATTAGGTGGGTACTTTTACTTCAAGAGTTTGATTTGCATATCGTTGATAGAAAGGGGGCTGAAAAACCATGTGGCAGATAACTTGTCTAGGATGGAAAATGTACTTGATGACCCACTGCCTATTAACTATAATTTTCTTGATGAGCAACTTGCTGCTATAAATACTTCACGTAGCACTCCTTGGTATGCTGATTACGCTAATTATATTGTTGCTAAATATATTCCACCTAGCTTCACCTATCAAAAAAAGAAAAAAATCTTTAATGATTTACGACATTACTTTTGGGATGACCCACATCTTTAAGAGGGAGTGGATGCTGTTATTAGACGTTGTATACTGCTACTTCTTGAGCTTGCGTTTGTTTTCCCTTGAAGAGGAAAGGGTGATACATAAAAGTAGATAAGTATTTCCCTCAGTTGTTGAGAACCAAGGTATCAATCCAGTAGGAGATACAAGCAAGTCCCCAATAGATGTACCTACACAAATAATCAAACACTTGCACCCAACGCTATAAAGGGGTTGTCAATCCCTTCACGGTTACTTGCAAGGATGAGATCTGATAGAGATAGATATAGAAGATTACTAAAACGAAAAGTAAAACAAAAGTAAAAAGATTGCAGCAAAGTATTTTTGGTATTTTTGGTTTATAGATCTGAAAATATAATATGGAAAATAGACCCGGGGGCCATAGGTTTCACTAGAGGCTTCTCTCTTGAAGGAAAATAATGCGGTGGGTGAACAAATTACTGTCGAGCAATTGATAGAAAAGTGCATAGTTATGACGATATCCAAGGCAATGATTATGCATATAGGCATCACGTCCGTGTCAAGTAGACCGAAATGATTCTGCATCTACTACTATTACTCCACACATCGACTGACTCCTGCCTGCATCTAGAGTATTAAGTTCATGAAGAACAGAGTAACGCATTAAGTAAGATGACATGATGTAGAGGGATAAACTCAAGCAATATGATGAAAACCCCATCTTTTTATCCTTGATGGCAACAATACAAATACGTGCCTCGCTACCCCTACTTTGTCACTGGGTGAGGACACCGCAAGATTGAACCCAAAACCAAGCACTTCTCCCATTGCAAGAATTACCAATCTAGTTGGCCAAACCAAACCAATAACTCGAAGAGACTTGCAAGGATATGAAATCATGCATATAAGAATTCAGAGAAGATTCAAATAATATTCATAGATAATCTGATCATAAACCCACAATTCATCGGATCTCGACAAACACACCGCAAAAGAGTATTACATCAGATAGATCTCCATGAAGATCATGAAGAACATGGTATTGAAGAACAAAGAGAGAGAAGAAGCCATCTAGCTACTAGCTATGGACCCGAAGGTCTGTGGTGGACTACTCACGCATCATTGGAAGGGCAATGGAGTTGATGTAGATGCCCTCCGTGATCGAATCCCCCTCTGGAAGATTACCGGAAAAGGCTCCAAGATGGGATCTCACGGTAACAGAGGGTTCCGGCGGCGGAAAAGTATTTTCTTGGCTCTTTTTGGTATTGGGGGAATATTTGGGTATTTATAGGCCGAAGAATATGGTTAGGAGAGCTGTCGTGGGGCCACAAGCCAGGGCCCCCCCCCTAGGGTGCGCCCTGGTGGCTTGTGACCTCACGGCAGGTCTCCTGCCTTTGTCTCCAAGTCTGGCAGGTTTCTTCTGGTCCAAGAAAAATCATTCCGAAGATTTTATTCCCATTTGGACTCCATTTAATATTCCTTATCTGCAATACTCAAAAACAAGGAAAAAACAGAAACTGGCACTAGGCACTAGGTTAATAGGTTAGTCCCAAATATAATATAAAATAGCATATTAATGCATAAAAACATCCAAAACAGATAATATAATAGCATGGAACAATAAAAAATTATAGATACGTTGGAGACGTATCAAGCATCCCCAAGCTTAATTCCTGCTCGTCCTCGAGTAGGTAAATGATAAAAACAGAATTTTTGATGTGGAATGCTACCTAACATATTTATCCATGTAATATACTTTATTGTGGCATGAATATTCAGATCCATAAGATTCAAAACAAAAGCTCAATATTGACATAAAAACAGTAATACTTCAAGCATACTAACAAACAATTGTGTCCTTTCAAAATAGCATGGCCTTAGAAAGTTATCGCTACAAAATCATATAGTCTGGCTATGCTCCATCTTCACCACACAAAGTATCTAAATCATGCACACCCCCGATGACAAGTCAAGCAATTGTTTCACCCCTTTTATGTTCTCAAACCTTTTCAACTTTCATGCAATACATGAGCGTGATCCATGGATATAGCACTATGGATGGAATAGAATATGGTGGAGGTGATGTGGAAAAAGGAGAAGATAGTCTCACATCAACTAGGCGTATCAACGGGCTATGGAGATGCCCATCAATAGATATCAATGTGAGTGAGTAGGGATTGCCATGCAACGGATGCACTAGAGCTATAAATGTATGAAAGCTCAAAAACAAACTAAGTGGGTGTGCATCCAACTTGCTTTCTCACGAAGACCTAGGGCAATTTGAGGAAGCCCATCATTGGAATATACAAGCCAAGTTATATAATGAAAAATTCCCACTAGTATATGAAAGTGACAAAATAGGAGACTCTCTATCATGAAGATCAAGGTGCTACTTTGAAGCACAAGTGTGGAAAAAAGATAGTAACATTGTCCCTTCTCTCTTTTCTCTCTTTTTTTTGGTGGGCATCTTTGGCCTCTTTTTTTTATTTGGGCTTCATTGGCCTCTTTTATTATTTTGTAAAGTCCGGAGACTCCTCCATTCTTATGAGGGAATCATAGCTTCCATCATCCTTTCCTCACATGGGACAATGCTATAATAATGATGATCATCACACTTTTATTTACTTACAACTCGATACCTACAACAAGATATGACTCTATATGAATGCTTCCGGTGGTGAACCGGGATAGGCAATGATCTAGCATAGGAAATGACATCAAAAAATGGACAACCCATGAAAACATCATGCTAGCTGTCTTACGATCATGCAAAGCAATATGACAATGATGGTGCGTGTCATAAAAAAAACGGAACGGTGAAAGTTGCATGGCAATATATCTCGGAATGGCTATGGAAATGCCATAATAGGAAGGTATGGTGGCTGTTTTGAGGAAGGTGTATGGTGGCTGTTTTGAGGAAGGTGGGTTTAATGCACCGGCGAAAGTTGCGCGGTACTAGAGAGGCTAGCAAAGGTGGAAGGGTGAGAGTGCGTATAATCCATGGACTCACATTAGTCATAAAGAACTCACATACTTATTGCAAAAATCTATTAGTTATCGAAGCAAAGTGTTAGACGCATGCTCCTAGGGGAGAGGTTGGTAGGAGTAAACCATCGCGCGCTCCCGACCCTCACACAAAGGATGACAATCATTAAACAAATCATGCTCTGACTTCGTTACATAACGGTTCACCATACGTGCATGCTACGGGAGTCACAAACTTTAACACATGTATTTTTACCATTCCACAATTACTCACTAGCATGACTCTAACATCACCATCTTTATATCTCAAAACTATATGCAAGGAATCCAACTTCTCATAGTATTCAATGCACTTTATATGAAAGTTTTTATTATATCCCTCTTGGATGCCCATTATATTAGGACTAAATTCATAACCTAAACCAATTACCATGCTGTTTAAAGAGTCTCAAAAAAATATAAGTGAGGTACAAGAGTTCAATTATTTCTATAAAATAAAACACCGCCGTGCTCTAAAAAGATATAAGTGAAGCACTAGAGCAACATTGCCTAGCTCAAAAGATATAAGTGAAGCACATAGAGTATTCTAATAAATTCACGATTAGTGCGTGTCCTTCTCAAAAGATGTGTGCAGCAAGGATTATTGTGGCAAACTAAAAATCAAAGACTCATATCATACAAGACGCTCCAAGCAAAACACATATCATGTGGTGAATAAAAATATAGCCTCAAGTAAATTTACCGATGGATTGAAGACGAAAGAGGGGATGCCTTCCGAGGCATCCCCAAGCTTAGTCTCTTTGGTATCCTTGAATATGGCTTGGGGTGCCTTGGGCATCCCCAAGCTTAGGCTCTTGCCACTCCTTATTCCATAGTCCATCAAATCTTTACCCAAAACTTGAAAACTTCAAAACACAAAACTCAACAGAAAACTCGTGAGATCCGTTAGTATAAGAAAAATAAATCACCACTTTAGGTACTGTTTTGAACTCATTCTTTATTTATATTGGTGTAATATCTACTGTATTCTAACTTCTCCATGGTTCATACCCCCCGATACAACCCATAGATACATCAAAATAAGCAAACAACACAAAGAAAACAGAATCTGTCAAAAATAGAACAGTCTGTAGCAATCTGTAGACTTCGAATACTTCTATAACTCAAAAATTCTGAAAAATTAGGACAATCAGGGAAATTTGTATATAAATCTTGTGTAAAAAATTCAGATCCAATGGATGCTCTGGTGAATTTATAAAATTCCTGTACTGAGCACAAAAGTTTCTGTTTTTCAGCAAAACCAAATCAACAATCACCGTAAACCATCCCAAAGGTCTTACTTGGCACAAACACTAATTAAAACAATAAAACACAATTACTACAGAGGTAATAATGTGCAAAACACTCAAGAACAGAAGCAAAAAACAGAAACATAAAATAAAATTGGGTTGCCTCCCAACAAGCGCTATTGTTTAACGCCCCTAGCTAGGCATAACGCAATAGATTTAGGTATTGTCATAATAGTAAGGGAGATCATCCATGCTCATCTCATACTCCCTTATTTCAGCGGCAAGTTTTCTTTGTGGCAAACAAAAATAATCAAAAGGGCTAAATTTAATAGGATAAGGATCCTTAAAATCAAGTGCGGGAGGGATAGGTTCCTCCTTCGGCCCCCTATAGTGTATAATCAATTCGTCATTGTAAGCTTTCCTTTGGTGGAAATTCATAAGCCTATCTCTTAATATGAACTCTAATCCATTGTTTTGTATAGCAAAATTATCATTGAGTTCGGAAATCTTATCAACCAAAACTTCGGTAGGAACCCTTTTTCTCAAATTTTCATTATAAGCCACATAATCCGGAGATTGCAATCTCATTATTTCTTCTTGATTAAAAAGGATCTCCTCTATAGGGGGACATCCACCATTAATTTTATAATGAGCAAAATTTTCGCTAGCCTCTTTCATGATGAATCTAAACTCGTGGGCTAGAAATATAGTGGCAGCACGCTTAACGGAAGAATGCTGAATATTAGAGAACTCTAGAAAAATCCTTTGTATGCAAGGATGCATATGAACGAATTGCCTCTCAAGTTCAATTATTAACAGCGTTATTGCATCTGCAAGACTATTAGTTTTATTGAGAATAGACCCTCCTAAAGTAGGTAGCGTACCAGCACAAGTAAAGAAATCTTGAATAACACCTTTTCCAATAATATTACCGTCTCCTACTTGAAAAGTTTTAGCTTTATAATTAGGAGGAGATTCAGTTTCATGATCTAGAGAGCAAGATCCAAATTTTTCCTCAAGATTTGTACTAGCAATACCCTCAAAATTTTCAATGATAACCTTCCCAGATTCAGACATGATGGCAACGAATCGAACTAGCACACAAGCAAACAAAAAGCAAACGAAAAGACGAACGGAAGAAGGGCGAATAAAAAGGCAAATCTTTTCTGAAAATCATTTTAGAAGTGGGGGAGAGGAAAACGAGAGGCAAATGGAAAATAATGTAAATGCAAGAGATGAGTTTGTGATGGGTACTTGGTAGGCTTGATGTAGATCTCCCCGGCAACGGCGCCAGAAATCCATCTTGCTACTTCTTGAGCTTGCGTTGGTTTTCCCTTGAAGAGGAAAGGGTGATGCATCAAAGTAGATAAGTATTTCCCTCAGTTGTTGAGAACCAAGGTATCAGTCCAGTAGGAGATACAAGCAAGTCCCCAATAGATGTACCTACACAAATAATCAAACACTTGCACCCAACGCTATAAAGGGGTTGTCAATCCCTTCACGGTTACTTGCAAGGATGAGATCTGATAGAGATAGATATAGAAGATTACTAAAACGAAAAGTAAAACAAAAGTAAAAAGATTGCAGCAAAGTATTTTTGGTATTTTTGGTTTATAGATCTGAAAATATAATATGGAAAATAGACCCGGGGGCCATAGGTTTCACTAGAGGCTTCTCTCTTGAAGGAAAATAATGCGGTGGGTGAACAAATTACTATCGAGCAATTGATAGAAAAGTGCATAGTTATGACGATATCCAAGGCAATTATTATGCATATAGGCATCACGTCCGTGTCAAGTAGACCGAAACGATTCGGCATCTACTACTATTACTCCACACATCGACCGACTCCTGCCTGCATCTAGAGTATTAAGTTCATGAAGAACAGAGTAACGCATTAAGTAAGATGACATGATGTAGAGGGATAAACTCAAGCAATATGATGAAAATCCCATATTTTTATCCTTGATGGCAACAATACAAATACGTGCCTCGCTACCCCTACTTTGTCACTGGGTGAGGACACCGCAAGATTGAACCCAAAACCAAGCACTTCTCCCATTGCAAGAATTACCAATCTAGTTGGCCAAACCAAACCAATAACTCGAAGAGACTTGCAAGGATATGAAATCATGCATATAAGAATTCAGAGAAGATTCAAATAATATTCATAGATAATCTGATCATAAACCCACAATTCATCGGATCTCGACAAACACACCGCAAAAGAGTATTACATCGGATAGATCTCCATGAAGATTATGAAGAACATGGTATTGAAGAACAAAGAGAGAGAAGAAGCCATCTAGCTACTAGCTATGGACCCGAAGGTCTGTGGTGGACTACTCACGCATCATCGAAAGGGCAATGGAGTTGATGTAGATGCCCTCCGTGATCGAATTCCCCTCCGGCAGATTACCGGAAAAGGCTCCAAGATGGGATCTCACGGGAACAGAGGGTTCCGGCTGCGGAAAAGTATTTTTGTGGCTCTTTTTGGTATTGGGGGAATATTTGGGAATTTATAGGCCGAAGAATATGGTTAGGACAGCTGTCGTGGGGCCACAAGCCAGGGGGCGCCCCCCCCTAGGGCGCGCCCTGGTGGCTTGTGACCTCACGGCAGGTCTCCTGCCTTCGTCTCCAAGTCTGACAGGTTTCTTCTGGTCCAAGAAAAATCATTCCGAAGATTTTATTCCGTTTGGACTCCGTTTAATATTCCTTATCTGCAATACTCAAAAACAAGGAAAAAACAGAAACTGGCACTAGGCACTAGGTTAATAGGTTAGTCCCAAAAATAATATAAAATAGCATATTAATGCATAAAAAACATCCAAAACAGATAATATAATAGCATGGAACAATCAAAAATTATAGATACGTTGGAGACGTATCGTATACTTGAGCATGAACAGGAATAGATTTTAAGGAAGTGTCATTCCGAGGCCTACGGAGGACACCACGCCGGTGACAGAACTGCACACAAGGTATTACAATCCGGTTTCTATTGGCCTACCCTTTTTGAAGATGCTCGTAAGTATGTCCTTTCATGTAATGGATGCCAAAGAGTTGGTAACATTGGTAAACGTCGGGAAATGCCTATGAACTATTCACTTGCCATTGAACCATTTGATGTTTGGGGTTTTGACTTAATGGGACCTTTTCCTTCCTCAAATGGGTATACTCATATTTTAGTCGTTGTTGATTACGTTACTAAGTGGGTAGAGGCTATTCCAACTAGTAGTGCTGATCATAACACTTCTATTAAAATGCTTAAGGACATTATTTTTCCGAGGTGTGGAGTCCCTAGATATTTAATGACTGATGGTGGTTCATATTTTATTCATGGTGCTTTTCGTAAACTTCTATCTAAATATGATGTTAACCATAGAATTGCATCACCATTTTATCCTCGGTCTAGTGGCTGATAACCCACAAGTATAGGGGATCGCAACAGTTTCGAGGGTAGAGTATTCAACCCAAATTTATTGATTCGACACAAGGGGAGCCAAAGAATATTCTCGAGTATTAGCAGCTGAGTTGTCAATTCAACCACACCTGAAAGACTTAATATTTGCAGCAAAGTATTTAGTAGCAAAGTACTATGGAAGTAACGGTAACGATGGCAAACGTGACAGTAGCAGTATTGTAGTGATGGTAACAGTAGCAACGGAAAAGTAACTTAGCAAAGATCAATATGTGAAAAGCTCGTAGGCAATGGATCAGTGATGGATAATTATGTCGGATGGCATTCATCATGCAACAGTTATAACATAGGGTGATACAGAACTAGCTCCATTTCATCAATGTAATGTAGGCATGTATTCCATATATAGTCATACGTGCTTATGGAAAAGAACTTGCATGACATCTTTTGTCCTACCCTCCCGTGGCAGCGGGGTCCTAATGGAAACTAAGGGATATTAAGGCCTCCTTTTAATAGAGAACCGGACCAAAGCATTAGCACTTAGTGAATACATGAACTCCTCAAACTACGGTAATCACCGGAAAGAATCCCAGTTATTGTCACCCTGGGGGATGCGGATCATAACTCGTAATAGGTGTCTACAACTTGCAAGATAGGATCAAGAACACATATATATTCATGAAAACATAATAGTTTTAGATCTGAAATCATAGCACTCGGGCCCTAGTGACAAGATTTAAGCATAGCAAAGTCATAGCAACATCAATCTCAGAACATAGTGGAAACTAGGGATCAAACCCTAACAAAACTAACTCGATTACATGGTAGATCTCATCCAACCCATCACCGTCTAGCAAGCCTACGATGGAATTACTCACGAACGGCGGAGAGCATCATGAAATTGGTGATGAAGGATGGTTGGTGATGACGACGGCGTCAATTTTCCCTCTCCGGAGCCCAAAACAGACTCCTGATCTGCCCTCCCGAGGAAGAACAGGAGGTGGCGGCGGCTCCGTATCGTAAAACGCGATGAACTCTTCTCTCTGATTTTTTTTCTCCCCGAATAGGAATATATAGAGTTGGAGTTGAGGTCGGCGGAGCTCCAGGGGGCCCACAAGACAGGGGGGCCTGCCCTAGGGGGCGCGCCCCCCTCTGGCTTGTGGCCAGGTGGTGGACCTCCTCCGGTTGATTCTTTCGCCAGTATTTTTTATTAATTCCAAAAATATTCTCCGTAAATTTTCAGGTCAATCCGAGAACTTTTATTTCTGCACAAAAATAACACCAAGGCAATTCTGCTGAAAACAGCGTCAGTCTGGGTTAGTTCCATTCAAATCATGCCAATTAGAGTCCAAAACAAGGGCGAAAGAGTTTGGAAAAGTAGATACGATGGAGACGTATCAACTCCCCCAAGCTTAACCCATTGCTTGTCCTCAAGCAATTCAGTTGACAAACTGAAAGTGATAAAGAAAAACTTTTACAAACTCTGTTTGATCTTGTTGTTGTAAATATGTCTAACTGATGTTCAGAATTTCAGCAAGGATTATAGACTAACCACATTCACAATAACATTTAGGTCTCACATTTACTCATATCAATGGCATAACCAACTAGCAAGCAATAATAATAAATCTCGGATGACAACAATTTTATCAAAACAATCATGATACAATATGATATAATGGTATCTCGCTAGCCCTTTCTGAGACCGCAAAACATAAATGCAGACCACCTCCAAAGAACAAGGACTGACTAGACATTGTAATTCATGGTAAAAGAGATCCAGTCACAATCATACTCAATATCAATTAATAACAAAGCATACAAACAACGGTGGTGCTCTCTAACTGGTGCTTTTTATAAGAAGAGGATGACTCAACAGTAAAGTAAAATAGATAGGCCCTTCGCAGAGGGAAGCGTTGATTTGCAGAGGTGCCAGAGCTTGAGCTTTTAAAACAGGGATGAATAATAATTTTGAGCGGTATGCTTTCATTGTCAACATAGCAACCGAGAGATCTCGGTATCTTCCATGCTAGATACATTATAGGCGGTTCCCAAGCGGAATAGTAAAGTTTTTACTCCCCCTCCACCAATCAATCACACTCCACGGCGAGCCGAATCCATGGGTACCGTCCATACAAACAACAATCCTGGGGAAGTTTTGTTTCATTATATTTTGATTTGATTTTGAGCATGGAACTGGGCATTTCGAATATCAGCCACTTTCTCGTGAATGATAGTGAATCAACACATATCGTGAGAATAACCCACCTAGCATGGAAGATACTGACAGCCCCTAGTTACTACATGAGCGATTCGGGCATGCAAAACAGAATATTATTTGAAGATTTAGAGTTTGGCACATGCAAATTTACTTGGAACGGCAGGTCAATACCGCATATAGGTAGGTATGGTGGACTCATATGGAACAACCTTGGGTTTATGAAGGTGGATGCACAAGCAGTATTCCCGCTTAGTACAAGTGAAGGCTAGCAAGAGACTGGGAAGCGACCAACTAGAGAGCGACAACAGTCATAAACATTCTTTGAGATTAACCAACATTGAATGCAAGCATGAGTAGGATATAAATCACCATGAACATAAATATCGTGGAGGCTATGTTGATTTTGTTTCAACTACATGCGTGAACATGTGCCAAGTCAAGCCACTTGAATCATTCAGAGAAGGATACCATCCCATCATACTACATCACAACCATTTTAAAATGCATGTTGGCACTCAAGACAAACCATTATACACTCCTAGCTAATTAAGCATGGCATGAGTAACTATAATATCTAATTGTCATTGCAAACATGTTCCATCCAAAATGAGCTGAATCCAGAACGATGAGCTAATCATATTTACAAAAACAAAATAGGTCGAGTTCATACCAGCTTTTCTCCATCTCAATCACTTCATCATATATCGTCATTATTGCCTTTCACTTGCACGACCGAACGGTGTGAATAATAATAAGAGTGCACGTGCATTGGACTAAGCTGGAATCTGCAAACAATAACTCAAAGGAGAAGGCAAGGTAATATGGGCTCTCTGTAAGATAAACAATGAGGCATATGAGAGCCACTCAACATTTTCATCGTGGCCTTCTCCTTACGACCCAAAGAAAAGAAATTTCGAAACAAGAACGGGAAAAACTATTTACACGGGAAAGCTCCCAACAAGCAAAAGAAGAACAAGAAATCTTTTTGGGTTTTCTTTTAATGAAACAACTAAACAAACTAAAAGGTAAAGCTAGAACTAATTTTTTTTGGATTTTCTCAAGGTTAATCAAGCACACAAGAAGAAAGCGGAAAGAAGAAATAAAATACCATGGATGATACAATGAAAACGTATAAGCACCGACAACTGGAATGAGTGTGTGAACATGAATGTAATGTCGGTGAGAAATACGTACTCCCCCAAGCTTAGGCTTTTGGCCTAAGTTGGTCTAGTGCCATGGCTGGAAATAACCATCTCCTGGATACTCCGGAGGATACTAAGGGTTCCACTGGTTGGCGAGCTCCTGTGGCTCCCACTGAAAAACTGGATCCTGATACGGATGAAGGGCTGGTGCCGACTCAGGTGCTGGGGGTTGCGACAGACCCCAATATCTGTAGATGTCCTCGGGCATAATAGTGTACCTGCCTGAATGGATATCGAACAAAGAAGAAGCAAGCAGAGTAATGATCTCACAAGTACCCTGACTAAATACTAGGTTGTAAAGCAGCCTTCTATCATTATCCTTCCTAATAAAATCATGTGCTACCATACTATCATAGTCTAAATATCTTGTAGGTAGTAACATTTCCTCTTCATCGTCAAGCCTAATGGGTATTTTAAAGTGTTTGGCTAGACGAGATGCATAGATACCTCTGAATATGGGGCCCTTCAAACGGTTTAAGTTCAACCGTTGAGCCACTATAGCACCCAGACTAAAAGTTCTATCAGCAAGTAAAGCGTGGCGCAGAATAGCAAGGTCGGGAGCACTAAGGCTTCCACTCTCCCCACGACCAACTAAACATCTCCCCGCGAATAATGAATAATAGCGTAGAACAGGAAAATGTAAACTAGCCGCTCTTGCCTTTGACACCCCTCTCTCTTCCCCCACAGTGATTGCGGCAATAAAGTCCTCCATGTCTCTAGGACGTGGTTCACTGGTGCTGCCCTCATAAGGTATTTTGCAAACTTTGCAAAAATCGTAAAGTTTCATCTCCTTAGGCACATCATATAAGTAAAATTCTACCATGGGAGGATTCTTCCTAGGATAAAAGTGAAAATTTTGCACGAAGATATTAGTGAGTAGGAGGTACTGGTCACACTTATCGTTGAGGAAGTCGGTGATGCCTGCATTCTTAGCCAAATAATAAAAATCTTCATAAATTCCGGCCGCCCTCAAGAATGCATCACTTGGCCATTCATATGGCCGAACCTCCGCGACGCGAGGAAGATTATATTTGGACTTCTTCACCTCATTTTCATCTTCTTTAGAGCCCCGGCTTGAAGAGCCTCTTAATAAACTCCTCATCATTTTTTTCTGAAATTTTTAGTGACTCACAATAAAGGTGAAAAAAACTCAACAAAACTTATAGCAACTACTCCCACAAGTGCCTAGAGGCTATATCAAGCATCAAAACTACTTGGGACCATATAAATTTGACAGGCAAGCTCAAGAACAAGGTCACCACAGCAGCAAAAATTTGCAATATATAAAGCACTAGAACAAAAACTAATTGGACCATTGGAGGAGTCACATACCGAAGAACAATCCCGCAAAACAGTTTTGCAAATGGAGCTTTGCACAAGGAGATCGAAAATGGCAGCAAAATGAGCTAGAACACGGGTTTGAGCAATGGTGGGATTTTTTCTGGAGGAAGACGAAGTGGATGGTGGCTAGAATAAGTGAGGGGGGCCTACGTGGGACCCACAAGCCAGGGGGGCGCGCCGAGGGGGGTGGGCGCGCCCTGCAGGCTTGTGGCCCACTGGTGCAGCCCCCTGATGTGTTCTCAGTGCCAAAAATTCTTAAATATTCCAGAAAAAATCATACTACATTTTCAGGGCATTTGGAGAACTTTTATTTTCAGGTCACTTTTTTATTGCACGGATAAAACAGAAAACAGAAAAATAATAGCATTTTTACTGTAATTGACTCTAAATAATAGAAAGTAAAAGTTGGGTACAGAAAGTTGTGCTTTCTAAATTCATCCATCTCATGCCCGTCAAAAAGAATCCATCAATAAGGTTGATCAAGTCTTATTGACAAACTTTTTTCGAATGACACGGAACCGGAGAATTTTCGAATAACACTAGGTTACCTCAATGGGGATATGCATGTCCCCAACAATAAGTATATCATATTTCTTTTTGGCAGTAGGGAGAGGGAATTCAAAACCTCCAATAATAATCGTTGAAATTTTTTCAATGGAGTTGATACTATGAACTTGAGATTGTTTCTTCGGAAAGTGTACCGTATGCTCATTACCATTAACATGAAAAGTGACATTGCCTTTGTTGCAATCAATAACAGCCCCTGCAGTGTTCAAAAAGGGTCTACCAAGGATGATCCTCGGGAATATCAAGAATAACAAAGTCCGTTAAGATAGTAACATTTGCAACTACAACAGGCATATCCTCACAAATACCGATGGGTAAAGCAGTTGATTTATCAGCCATTTGCAAGGAGATTTCAGTAGGTGTCAACTTATTCAAATCAAGTCTACGATATAAAGAGAAGGGCATAACACTAACACCAGCTCCAAGATCACATAAAGCAGTTTTAACATGGTTTCTTTTAATAGAGCATGGTATAGTAGGTACTCCGGGATCTCCTAGTTTCTTTGGTATTCCACCCTTAAAGGTATAATTAGCAAGCATGCTGGAAATTTCAGCTTCCGGTATCTTCCTCTTATTTGTCACAATATCTTTCATATACTTAGCATAAGGAGACATTTTCAGAATATCAGTCAAGCGCATACGCAAAAAGACAGGTCTAAGCATTTCAACAAAGCGCTCAAAGTCCTCATCATCCTTTTTCTTGGATGGCTTAGGAGGAAAGGGCATGGGTTTCTGAACCCAAGGTTCTCTTTCTTTACCATGCTTCCTAGCAACAAAGTCTCTTTTGTCATATCTTTTGTTCTTAGGTTGTGGGTTATCAAGATCAACAGCAGGTTCAATCTCCACATCATTATCATTACTAGGTTGAGCATCAACATGAACATCATCATTAATATTATCACTAGGCTCATGTTCATTACCAGATTGTGTCTCGGCATCAGAAATAGAAATATCATTTGGGTTTTCATGAGTACCTATAACAGGTTCACTAGCAGCATGGAAAGTCATATCGTCATTCTTTTTCCCTTTATTACTAGGATGATTAGGTGCATCAAAATTAATTCTCTGAGAATCTTGCTCAATTCTCTTAGGATGGCCCTCAGGATACAAAGGTTCCTGAGTCATTTTACCACCTCTAGTCACAACTCTAACAGAATGATCATTGTTCTTACTATTCATCTCATTAAGCAAATCATTTTGTGCCTTAAGTACTTGTTCTACTTGAGTAGTTACCATGTAAGCATGTTTACTAATAAGCTTAAGATCATTGACAGTTGTACTCATATAATCACCTAAGCGATCAAGCATGTAAGCATTGTGTTTCAATTGTCTACTAACATAAGCATTGAAATTTTCTTGCTTAACAATAAAGTTATCAAACTCATCCGAGCATTGGCTAGCAGACTTATTATAAGGAATATCACCTTCATCAAATCTACGGAGAGAATTTACCTCTACTACCTGTGTCGGGTTATCAAGACCATGTATTTCTTCAATAGGTGGTAGATTCTTAACGTCTTCACCTTTAATACCTTTTTCTTTCATAGATTTTTTTGCCTCTTGCATATATGCAGGACTGAGAAATAGAATACCTCTTTTCTTCGGAGTTGGCTTTGGAGGTGGTTCCGGGAAGAGTCCAATCATTATCATTGCTCAATATATTATTCAATAGTAGTTCAGCTTGTTCAACAGTTCGTTCCCTGAAAACACAACCAACACAACTATCTAGGTGGTCCCTAGAAGCATCGGTTAGTCCATTATAAAAGATATCAAGTATTTCGTTTTTCTTGAGAGGATGATCAGGCAAAGCATTAAGTAATTGGAGAAGCCTCCCCCAAGCTTGTGGGAGACTCTCTTCTTCAATTTGCACAAAGTTAAATATTTCCTGCAAGGCAGCTTGTTTCTTATGGGCAGGAAAATATTTTTCAGAGAAGTAATATATCATATCCTGGGGACTACGCACACAACCAGGAGCAAGAGAATTAAACCATATCTTAGCATCACCCTTTAATGAGAAAGGAAACAACTTAAGAATATAGTAATAGCGAATTTTTTCCTCATGAGTAAATAGGGTGGCTATATCATTCAATTTAGTAAGATGTGCCACAACAGTTTCAGATTCATAGCCATGGAAAGGATCAGATTCAACCAAAGTAATTAACTCGGGATCGACAGAGAATTCATAATCCTTATCAGTAACAAAGATAGGTGAAGTAGCAAACTTAGGATCATATTGCATTCTAGCATTCAAAGATTTTTCCTTCCACTTGCATAGCAATTTCTTAAGATCATCTCTATCCTTACAAGCAAGAAAGTCCCTAGCTACCTCTCCTTCCATAACATAACCCTTAGGTATATTAGGCAGTTCATATCTAGGAGAGCTAGGTCTAGCAGGTGTATCATAGTATTCAGTTTCAATAATTTCATCAGATTCAGAAATATCATCAGTTTCAGCATTCACTCTAGCAATTTGTTCATCAAGAAATTCACCCAGTGGCATAGTATTATCAAGCAAAGTATCATCATAAGCATCGTGCATAGCAGAAGTGGCATCATCAATTACTTGTGACATATCGGAATTACTAGCAGGTGGTGGTGTCGCGAGTTTACTCATAACAGAAGGTGAATCAAGTGCAGAGCTAGATGGCAGTTCCTTACCTCCCCTCGTAGTAGAGGGATAAATCTTGGTTTTTGGGTCTTTCAGATTCTTCATAGTGATCAACAGATATAAATTCCAAGTGACTCAGAGAATAGAGATATGCTCCCTGGCAACGGCGCCAGAAAAAGGTCTTGATAACCCACAAGTATAGGGGATCGCAATAGTTTTCGAGGGTAGAGTATTCAACCCAAATTTATTGATTCGACACAAGAGGAGCCAAAGAATATTCTCGAGTATTAGCAGCTGAGTTGTCAATTCAACCACACCTGAAAGACTTAATATCTGCAGCAAAGTATTTAGTAGCAAAGTAGTATGGAAGTAACGGTAACGATGGCAAACGTGACAGTAGCAGTATTGTAGTGATGGTAACAGTAGCAACGGAAAAGTAACTTAGCAAAGATCAATATGTGAAAAGCTCGTAGGCAATGGATCAGTGATGGATAATTATGTCGGATGGCATTCATCATGCAACAGTTATAACATAGGGTGATACAGAACTAGCTCCAATTCATCAATGTAATGTAGGCATGTATTCCATATATAGTCATACGTGCTTATGGAAAAGAACTTGCATGACATCTTTTGTCCTGCCCTCCCGTGGCAGCGGGGTCCTAATGGAAACTAAGGGATATTAAGGCCTCCTTTTAATAGAGAACCGTACCAAAGCATTAGCACTTAGTGAATACATGAACTCCTCAAACTACGGTAATCACCGGAAAGAATCCCAGTTATTGTCACCCTGGGGGATGCGGATCATAACTCGTAATAGGTGTCTACAACTTGCAAGATAGGATCAACAACACATATATATTCATGAAAACATAATAGGTTCAGATCTAAAATCATGGCACTCGGGCCCTAGTGACAAGCTTTAAGCATAGCAAAGTCATAGCAACATCAATCTCAGAACATAGTGGATACTAGGGATCAAACCCTAACAAAACTAACTCGATTACATGGTAGATCTCATCCAACCCATCACCGTCCAGCAAGCCTACGATGGAATTACTCACGAACGGTGAAGAGCATCATGAAATTGGTGATGAAGGATGGTTGGTGATGACGACGGCGTCGATTTCCCCTCTCCGGAGCCCAAAACAGACTCCAGATCTGCCCTCCCGAGGAAGAACAGGAGGTGGCGGCGGCTCCGTATCGTAAAACGCGATGAATTCTTCTATCTGATTTTTTTCTCCCCGAATAGGAATATATAGAGTTGGAGTTGAGGTCGGCGGAGCTCTAGGGGGCCCACAAGACTGGGGGGTGCGCCCTAGGGGGGCGGCGCGCCCCCCTGGCTTGTGGCCAGGTGGTGGACCTCCTCCGGTTGATTCTTTCGCCAGTATTTTTTATTAATTCCAAAAATATTCGCCGTAAATTTTCAGGTCAATCCGAGAACTTTTATTTCTGCACAAAAATAACACCAAGGCAATTCTGCTGAAAACAGCGTCACTCCGGGTTAGTTCCATTCAAATCATGCAAATTAGAGTCCAAAACAAGGGCGAAAGAGTTTGGAAAAGTAGATACGATGGAGACGTATCAGTGGCCAAGTTGAATTGAGCAATCGAGAAATAAAATTAATTTTGCAAAAGACTGTCAATAGATCCAGGAAGAATTGGTCAAAGAAACTAGATGATGCTTTATGGGCTTATAGAACTGCTTATAAGAACCCCATGGGGATGTCCCCATATAAAATGGTATATGGAAAAGCTTGTCATTTACCTCTTGAGTTAGAACATAAAGCCTATTGGGAAATTAAAGAACTTAATTACGATTTTAAACTTGTCAGAGAAAATAGGTTATTTGATATTAGCTCACTAGATGAATGGAGGACACAAGCCTATGAAAATGCTAACTTGTTTAAAGAAAAGGTTAAAATATGGCATGACAAAAGGATTCAAAAACGGGAATTCAAAGTAGAAGACCTAGTGCTTTCATACAATTCTCATTTCATTTTTTTGCAGGAAAACTCTTATCCAAATGGGAAGGTCCATATGTTGTCGGGGAGGTCTATCGCTCCGTGACGTGGCTTGAGACTGCGTCGGTGTTTCCCCAAAGAGGAAGAGATGATGTAGCACAGCGACAGTAAGTATTTCCCTCAGTTATGAAACCTAGGTATCGAACCAGTAGGAGGATCACGCAACACTATGTAAACAACACATGCACACAAAGAACAAATACTTGCAACCCGACGCGAAAGAGAGGTTGTCAATCTCTCCACGGTAAAAAGATAGATTAGATTGTAGATTGGATAAATAGATCTCGCAAGAACACAAAATAAAAGAGGCAAATAAAAAGTGCAGCAAACTATTTTTGGGTTTTTGGAATAATAGATCTGAAAACAAAAGTGGCAAAAAGATAGATCGGAAAGCAATATGTTGGAAAAGTAGACCCGGGAGCCGTAGGTTTCACTAGTGGCTTCTCTCATGAGTATAGCACACGGTGGGTAAACAAATTACTGTTGGACAATTGATAGAAGATCAAATAATCATGACGATATCCAAGGCGATGATCATTATATAGGCATCACGTCCAAGATTAGTAGACCGAAACGATTCTGCATCTACTACTATTACTCCACACATCGACCGCTATCCAGCATGCATCTAGTGTATTAAGTTCATGTAAAAATGGATTAATGCAATAAGAACGGTGACATGATGTAGACAAGATCTATTCATGTAGGAATAGACCCCATCTTGTTATCCTTAATAGCAAAGATACATGCGTGCCTCGCTGCCCCTTCTGTCACTGGGAGAGGACACCGCAAGATCGAACCCATCACAAAGCACCTCTTCCCATGGCAAGAAAAATCGATCTAGTTGGCCTAACTAAACCAAAGATTTGAAGAAGAAATACGAGGCTATTAGTAATCATGCATATAAGAGATCAAAGAAGACTCAAATAATATTCATGGATAGAAACTGATCATGAATTCAAAATTCATCGGATCCCAACAAACACACCACAAAAAGTCATTACATTAAATAGATCTCCAAGAGACATTTGTATTGAGAATCAAAAGAGAGAGAGAAAGCCATCTAGCTACTTCGTACGGACCCGTAGGTCTATGGTGGACTACTCACGCATCATCGGAGAGGCACCAATGAGGATGATGAACCCCTCCGTGATGGTGTTAGATTGGATCTCGCGGTTCTGGAACTTGAGGCGGCTGGAAGTATTTTTCGTCGACTCATCTAGGGTTTATGGAATATTTGGGTATTTATAAAGCTCAGAGGCGGTGGAGAAGGTTCCCTAGGCGGCCACAACCCACCAGGGCGCGCCCGGGGCCCCTGGCACGCCCTGGTGTCTTGTGGGCGGCCTGGGCTCCCTCCTGGTTACTTCTTTGGCCCACTGCCTCCTTCTGGTCCAAAAAAATCTCTAAAAAGTTTCGTCGCGATGGGACTCCGTTTGGTACTGATATTCTGCGAAGTAAAAAAACAAGCAAAAACAGCAACTGTCACTTGGCACTAAGTCAATAGGTTAGTCCCAAAAAAATGATATAAAGTTGCTATAAAATGATTGTAAAACATCCAAGAATGATAATATAAGAGCATGGAACAATCAAAAATTATAGATACGTTGGATACGTATCAGCATCCCCAAGCTTAATTCCTACTCGTCCTCAAGTAGGTAAATGATAAAAACAGAATTTTTTTTGTGGAATGCTACCTAACATGTTCATCACATATATTTTTTCTTTTGTAGCATGGACATTTGGACTTTTAGATGGTTCAAAGCAATAGTCTAGTTTTGACATAAAGACTTTAATACTGAAGCATGCCAACAAGCAACCATGTCTTTCAAAATATCAACACTAAAGAAAGTTATCCCTAGCCCATCATGCTCAATCATTGATCCATTCATGAAACACACTCAAATATTAACTACACGCAATGAACAAGTATGATCATAGTGCCCCCTAGTTGGTGCTTTATAAGAGAAGATGGAGACTCAAATTAAAAATAAAAATTGCATAAAGTAAATAGATAGGCCCTTCGTAGAGGGAAGTAGGGATTTGTAGAGGTGCGAGAGCTCAAAGCTTAAATTGAGAGAGAAAAATATTTTGGGTGGCATGCCTTTCCTGTCAACGAAAACGACAAAGTAGTTCTCAATACTTTCCATGCTAGATACATCATATATAGGTGGTTCCCAAACATAAAGTAAAGTTTATTCCTTTTTCCACCATTCTTTCACAATCCATGGCTAGCTGTATCCACGGTTGCCTTCCATACCAACACTTTCCAAGGAATTTATTATGTGACAACATAAAGTAAATTTCTTTTTCATTTTGGGACTGGGCATCCCTATTACCGCCGCACTCTCGTGCAATGACAAGTGAATAAACACTCATCTTGAGAATAACACATCTAGCATGGAAAAATATTGGACACCCCCTACCGTTTCATGAGCGGTATGAGCACACAAAAAGGAAATTCATTTTGAAAATTAGAGATGGCACATACAAATTTGCTTAGAACGGCATGGAAATACCGCATATAGGTAGGTATGGTGGACTCATAAGGAAAAACTGGGTTTAAGGATTTTGGATGCACAAGTAGTATTTCTACTTAGTACAAGTGGAGGCTAGCAAATAGATTGAGAAGCAACCAACCAAGAAACGAAAATTCACATAAACAGGCATTGAGCATAACTAACACCGAATAATGCACCATAAGTAGGATGTAATTTCATTGCATAACTATTGACTTTCGTACTTGCATAGGGAATCACAAACCTTAACACCAATATTCTTACTAAAGCATAATTACTCACCAACAGGACTCACATATCACTATCATCATGTCTCAAAACTATTACAAGGAATCAAGTTTAATTTGCCCAGTGATCTTCATGAAAGTTTTTATTATATCCCTCTTGAATATCTATCACTTTGGGACTAGTTTCATATATTGACATTGCTTTTGACAAGCTCAAACAAATTTAAGTGAAGAACATGAGCATAGATGTTTCATTTCTGAAAATAATATAAGTGAAGCATGAGAGAATTTCTTCAAAAGTTACTAACTCTCAAATTAATCTAAGTGAAGCATGAGAGTATTTCTACAAAAATTTAAAGCACACCGTGCTCAAAAAGATATAAGTGAAGCACTAGAGCAATTCCATAGCTCAAAAAATTTAAGTGAAGCATAAAGAGCAATTCTAACAAATCATAGCATGATTTTGGCTCTCTCAAATAGGTGTGTCCAGCAAGGATACTTGTGACAAACTAAAAAAGCAAAGCAAGAAAAGACTCAAATAATACAAGACACTCCAAGCAAAACTCATGATATGTGATGAATAAAAATATAGCTCCAAGAAAAATACCGATGGTCGTTAGAAGAAAGAGGGGATGCCACTCGGGGCATCCCCAAGCTTAGGTGCTTGTTTATCCTTGGATATTATCTTGGGGGTGCTGTAGCATACCCAAGCTTAGGCTCTTTTCACTCCTTATTCCTTCATCCATCGTGATCTCACCCAAAACTTGAAAACTTCAATCACACAAAACTCAACAAAACCTTCGTGAGATCCGTTAGTATAATAAAGCAAATCGCCACTTTAAGTGCTGTTGCAAACCCATTCAAATTTTATTATTGCATTATATCTACTGTATTTTAACTTTACCATGGCTTATACCCTTCAAATACAAACCATAGATTCATCAAAACAAGCACACAATGCAACGAAAACAGAATCTGTCTCAAACAGAACAGTCTGTAGTAATCTGTACTCTAACCATACTTCTGTTACTCTAAAAATTCTGAAACAATAGGAAAACGTAAAGAATTTGTATATAAACACTGTGTTAAAATTTCATATCATTATCACGCACCAGTAAGAAATGAAAATTCATTCACTGGAGTCAAAGTTTCTGTTTCAGATTCAGCATTGTTTCTACTCATCTTATGAATCATCCTAAAGGCTTTACATGGCACAAACACTAAATCAAACATAAAAACACAATCATAACAGAGGCATAATTGTGTCAACACTCAAAAACAGAAAGGAAAAGATGAAAATAAATTTATTCATTGGGTTGCCTCCCAACTAGCGCTATCGTTTTACACCCCTAGCTAGGCATAAAGCATAGATTCAAGTATTGTCATCTTGGGTTTTCGTAGAGATATTTTTATCAAGAGGTTTTGGAAATATAACTTGAAACACATCATCCATAGAAACCTCAGCACTATCAAGTTGTCCATCTACGTACCCTCTTTGATTCCCGGCCACAATCCAAGAATAATGTTGATTAACATCATTGAAAACTTGTTGGATGATATCTAAAACGGGGACCTCCTTTTTAAGATTCTCATCAAAAAATTCTTTATTTCCAAGCAGGTTGTAACAGCCCGAGACCGACGCTCCAGAAGATTCCCCTTTTATTCCATTGTCATCGCGTGATTCGTTTGGTTGTCGCATTCATCATCGCATCATTCACATCATCTGCATAGCATCGGCACTTCGTTGTCATCTTTTTTTTCAAAAACTTGCATCCGTTCGTAGTCGCCGGTTCTCTCCGTTCGTGTCGTCGACCGTTTCGAGACCAACCACACACGCATGCGCCCACGGCATCATTTCAAATATTGTTTAAAAGTGCGTATGAAACGTTCTCGTAGCGGATTGAAAGTTGACATGCAGTCTCAATATAGTGTAGGTCGTCCGCCTGCCAAATTTCGTCGCATTCAGAGGTCGTTTGATACCCCAACCGTTAAATATATAGCGACACTATAGTCGGTAAAACGTCGGACGTTTTCGGTATTTCAAAACTTTATCACGGGCCGCAATCCTCCCTCTCTTCTCAGCCCAACCACCCCTACACAGCCCACCTAGCCCAGCTAGCCCCCCTCCAATCGGAGCCGGCGGATGGAGATCCGAAGGTCCGAAATCGGACTAAAAACCTAAAGCCTAGCCTACCTGCTATATATAGACAGACCTCCCCTTCCATTTTTAGCCTTCTCCCACCTCCACGTCAAATTACGCGCTGCCTAACCCTAGCTCCGCCACTTGTTGGCGCCCCAATGGCCGCACCGCCACCTGAGCCGCCGCAGCCACACCCTGCAACCAATCCGGGGCTGCCACGTCGCCCCTTTGCAGCCACCAGCCACCGCGGCCCTGCGAGCCCGAAGTGGGCCTGCCCGAGCCCATCGCGGCCCGAGCCAACCGCCGCCGCAGCACTCCCTCGATCCGATCTGGTCGAGGAGAGGAGATCCTCTCGATCCCGAGCCGCCGATGTCTCCCCGCGCCTCCGGACAGCCCCGGCGAGCCGCCGGCGACTCAGGCGAGCACCGCCCCCTCGCGTCTCTCCTCCTCCCGTTCTGCTCCCTCTTTCTCCCTCACGACGTCTCTCCCTCTCTGTGTGAAGCAGTCCCCGCCATGGCCATTGACCAGAAGCTTCGAGCTCCCTCCGCAGACCAAGCCGTGGATCCGGACGGGATCGACCAGATCCGCCTGTTCCAGGCCGCGCCTCACCGTCGCTCCGAGCCGTCGCCGGCACGTAGACCCTGCCGCCGTCTGCCTCTAGCTCGGGAACTAGCAGGGAGACGACCCGCTCGAGCCTCCCGCTCACGTTCAGCGCCCGCGTGGGCCAGCAGCAGGTGCGCCAAGGCCCAACACCCCCCCCCCAGCCGGCCCAGCTCCGCGCCGACGTCAGCCCAGCACCGACCCAGCCCTATGGACCGCAAAGTGAGAGCCTCTGCTTATCTTGCGCCATGTGCATCATATTGTTATCGTGCGCCCTATGCCTCTGTTTAGGCCCGTGTATAGTTTCGGCCCACGTAGTATTTTTCCGACTAGAGGATTTTAGCTAATTAACCAGGATTGCATAACTGCAAATGTCATGTTTTTAAAATCCCTATAACTAATAACCGTGTATCGGATGAAATAAATTGTATATGAAAAAACGCGTAGAATTTTGTGTAGATACGCGATATCCCGCTTTCGTAAATGATAAAAATGTTTAACATGCCATTTTTTGTTAATTTGCATAATTGTCATGATTTGCATTGCGCATAATTATTTAAGCGTGTATCCGAATTAACCAAACTATATATGTAAAATGTGTAGATTGATTATATCGCATTTTCATGCAGGATAAAAATGTTTGATGTGATGTTTGCATTTAATTTCATAAATGACTTGCTAAAACGTTTTATGTCCTAATCTCGCATAAATGTTGTGTCATTTGTTTTATAGCAAAAACCCACATATTATATATGATTTTGGGGTAGAAAAATCTATAGAATTTATTTGTGCATTTAGTTTTGTCTTTTGAGCAAATAGGTGTGCATGTTATTTTGCTATGATGCCCTTTTGTTTATTTCGTGTGAATTAATCCATGCATATTTTGGAATAGTTGCAAACATGAGATATGCCCTTGGACATGTGTGCTAGGCCCTACTATTTTTCGTTGCTATAGAAATGCATGTTTAGGTGTTATTTTCTTGTTGTCAACATGCCATAAAAATATTGCTGTTTTGAGGGTCCAGAATAATTCCAAGTCTGAAACTGTTATTTTGTTGCCATGTTGCCATGTGATTTGCTATTGATCTAGGAGTCTTTTGTGGTTGCTCCAATGGAGTCTTTTGTTAAGCACGTTATTGTCTATCAGGTTGTGTCATTTGTTGCCATGTATAGTATTTGCTTCATAGTTTTGTATGTTGTCCAATATGTCAATCTGTTAAAAACTGCTGCTCATGTCAAGCCTAATTTTCACCAAGTCTGAGAATTTGTTTTCTTCAAAATGCCATGTCGTGTTGATGCTAGCCATGTTTCTATGCATAATTAGACCTTGCCACCATGGAATGATTTGTAGTGCATCGTGTCCTCTACCATCTTGTAGATTTTCATGCCATGATATGCCCTGTAGCATATAGTTTTACTGCTGCCAATATGCCTTCACAAAAATCTGCTCTGTTAAAAAAACTGTGATTTCCACCAAGTCCCTAAAGCTATATTTTGTTGTCATGTTGTGAGCTTCCTACCATGTGTTCCATGATTGTTTTGAGTATGAAATGTGAAGATGAAATGAAGTGTGTGTTATATGCTACTGCCCCATGCTTAGTTTGTGCATATTAGGATCTTGGAGCTTGTTGTATTCATGTGTGCAATATGCTATGTTGCTGTTTTGGACAGATTTCAACTAAAACTTGTATTGGTGATTGTGGTTGAACCGTAGCTCCGTTTTGGGCATGCCATATATGAATCTTGCCTAGAATTGCATGTAGTTTCATGTTATCATGTTGCATCCATGTTTTGAAGTGCTTGTGGTTGTCATTTTCATGCATTTTCATTCATGACATGTTCATCTTGTGTGTGTCGTAACTTCTAGACCGTAGCTCCGTTTCGTATGATCCATATATGTAAATCGACTAGAATGACGTGTAGAATCATGTGGAGCACTTTATTTTGCTGATTAAAAAATATAAAATGTGTTAGGACAGATCTGGACCAAACTCATAATTTGCATATGGGGTCGTTTTGGAAACACTATAAGTTGTTTCCGGCCTCATTTAAGATGCCTAGATAGTGTAGTTTCATTATGCTTCACCTCTTGCCATGTTTAACAACATTTAATATTGTCGTGTACCTAACGAGAGTGAACTAAGTAATTCAAATGTGGAGTTGCGTCAATATGCAACTCGTTGCATATTGAACTTCACTTAATGTGTAGTGTTTGACTGTTGCTTCTTGCCATGCCATGCCTTGCATATTTAAACCGGACATGCATCATATTTGTTTGTGCATCATGTCATGCATATGTTGTGGTGTTCATCATGTGTTGATTGTTGTTTCCGGATTGCTTCTTCTCGATAGAGTTCCGAAAGCGTTCGGAGTGTGAGGATTCATTCGACTACGTTGGCTCGTCTTCTTCATGGATCCGTTCTTCTTCCAAGCGGGATCTCAGGCAAGATGAACATTTCCCTGGATACCATTACTATCATTGCCATGCTAGATGTCTCGTTTCTATCGCTTGTCTCGCTACCTACCACTTGTTTGTCAAGCCTCCCAAATGCCATGATAAGCCTCTAACCCTCCACATCCCAGCAAACCATTGTTTGGCTATGTTACCGCTTGCTCTGCCCTTCTTATAGCATTGCTAGTTGCAGGTGCAAGATGTTTCCATGCGACAGCATGGATATTTTTGATATATCACAATATTATTGCTACTTAATTTAATGCACATATATACTTGGTAAAGGTGGAAGGCTCGGCCTTTTGCTTGGTGATTTGTTCCACTTTTCCCACCCTAGTAACTTGTGAACCGGTGTTATGTTCCATATTGAGCGCTCCTAACATGCTCGGGGTTGTTATGGGGACCCCCTTGATTTTCGTTTTAGGATAAAACTTGTCTGGCAAGGCCCAACTTTGGTACTACATTTGCCCAACATAATAATTTTGATAATTAATTTGACGCATAGGGATTTAGCGCTACCCGAGGTTCGTTATTCAACATAATACAGGGGGGCAGTACTGATGGTGCTGGTCCAAAACAGAGTCGTGTGTGGGGCCAACCCGGGGCAACTCAGGAGATTTCTATCAGGCCACTGTACGCTGCGCTCATCTGGTCGTGTCCTGAGAACGAGATATGCGGCTCCTATAGGGTTCGTCGACACACCGGGCGGCCTTGCTGGATTTGTTTTACCTTTCTCAAACGTCTTGTGCGCGGGATTTCAAGGACACTTCAGGCTATCTCGAGGTTGAGATTTTCCAACAGAATTTCCAAGGAGATCACGGGTTTCGTGGTCGAGGTTATTCCCGCGACGTGTGGTTAGTTTGTGATGGATGAGTTGGAGCACCCTTGCGGGGTTAAATCTTTCATGAGAGCCGTGCCCGCGGTTATGTGGCAACTTGGAAATTTTGTTTAACACCCGATCATAGCAAACTTGAAGTAAACTCAAATAAAATACACCAACTATGTGCGTAACCGTGATTGTCTCTTCTCGTGAATTTTTGAACCGAGAGAGAACACAGTGGGGTTATGTTTGACCGTAAATAGGTGTTCAGGATTACTTAGTGATCATTACTAGTTCACGACCGTTTATGCGACGATCATCCCCCCTTATTCTTGTACCCGTAAGTTAGTCACTCAAATAAATGCTTAGTGCTTGTTACAGCCTCACCACTTAACCATACCTTACCCATTAAGCTTTGCTAGTCTTGATACCCTTGGAAATGAGATTGCTGAGTCCCTGTGGCTCACAGATTACTACAACAACAGTTGCAGGTACAGGTAATGTGATGATTTGACATGAGCGCATTTGATTTGGAGTTCTTCTTCTTCTTCATCGATCATAGGATGGCTTCCAAGCTGGCAGCCTGGGATAGCAAGGATGGATGTCATTTTATCGTTTGTTTTCGTCCGTTGTCGGACCCTGCTCTTCTATATGATGATTTTATATGTTGTTGTATTGATGTGATCTTGATTTAGCTTGTGGCGAGTGTAAGCCAATTCCATATACTCATCTCTTCTTTACATGTACTTGTAATGATATCCATTCTTGTGAAACGACGAGATGTGCTTCTATCCGTATCGAGGCCCTCGAGCCAAAACGAGGATAGGATCGCATCTTGGGCATTACACAGATGCCTCAACATGTAGTCACTATTGTAAAGGATCTCCCCTATAACCGGTTTTTCATGGCTCATACCAAAAAAATCAAAAATCTCCCTAGCATCCTGTACTATGTGATCAAATTCATTCATGAGAACAAGCGTGGCTAACTTTTTAGCTTTGGGATACTTTATAACGAGCAGCTCATAAAACAATCTTTGCAAGGTAGGATGGGTACGAATAAACCTATTTTCAAGTTTCAGAACTAGCGCTCAAATAGCTTCCACATAAGTTTTAGTTCTTCTCAATATAGGAGTATCATCGAGAGTCAAATTTCCAACACAATTGAAAAATTCTTGGATAGTTTCTTTTCCTATAACGTTCCCTTTGTTGGAAATATGCCCTAGAGGCAATGATAAATTAGTTATTATCATATTTCCTTGTTCATGATAGTCATTTATTATCCATGCTATAATTGTATTGATTGGAAACTCAATTACATGTGTGGGTACATAGACAAACAATGTGTCCCTAGTAAGCCTCTAGTTAAACTGGCTCGTTGATCAAAGATGGTGAAGGTTTCCTAGCCATAGACATGAGATGTCATTTGATAATGGGATCACATCATTAGGAGAATGATGTGATGGACAAGACCCAAACTATGAACGTAGCATATGATCGTGTCAGTTTATTGCTATAGTTTTCTGCATGTCAAGTATCTGTTCCTATGACCATGAGATCATGCAACTCACTGACACCGGAGGACTACCTTGTGTGTATCAAACGTCACAATGTAACTGGGTGACTATAAAGGTGCTCTACAGGCATCTCCAAGGGTGTCTGTTGAGTGGGCATGGATCAAGACTGGGATTTGTTACTCCGTGTGACGGAGAGGTATCTCAGGGCCCACTCGGTAATACAACATCACAACAAGCCTTGCAAGCAATGTGACTAAAGTGTTAGCCACGTGATCTTGTATTACGGAACGAGTAAAGAGACTTGCCGGTAATGAGATTGAACTAGGTATAGAGATACCGACGATCGAATATCGGGCAAGTAACATACCGAAGGACAAAGGGAACAGCATACGGGATTAACTGAATCCTTGACATAGAGGTTCAACCGATAAAGATCTTCGTAGAATATGTAGGAGCCAATATGGGCATCCAGGTCCTGCTATTGGTTATTGACCGGAGAGTGTCTCGGTCATGTCTGCATAGTTCTCGAACCCGCAGGGTCTACACACTTAACGTTTGGTGATGATATAAGTATAGTTGAGTCGTTATGGTGGTTACCCAAGGTTGTTCGGAGTCCCGGATGAGATCCCGGACGTGACGAGGAACTCCGGAATGGTCCGGAGGTGAAGATTGATATGTAGGACGAAGGGAATCAAGTTCCGGAAGTGTTCCGGGAGGTACCGGGAAATTGACGGAGTACCGAAAGGTGTTTCGGGGGGCCCGGGCAAGTGTTGGGGGCCTCATGGGCCAAGGTGAGGGGGCGCACCAGCCCACAAGGGGGCTGGGCGCCACCCAAACCCTAGCCCACTTCGGCCAAGGGTGGGGGAGCCCATCTAAGGGGCTGCCACTAGGTAACTTGGGGGCCAAGCCACCCTAGGGTTTCCCTAGGGGGCGCCCCCCCCCTCTGCCTTGGCCGCCACTCCTAGATGGGATCTAGGGGCGCCCCCCTCCTCCCTTCCCCCCTATATATATGGAGGGAGAAAGAGGGCAGCCGCACCCATCTATTCCTTGGCGCTGCCCTCCCTCTCCCTTGTTCTTCTTCTTCTCCGCGTAGCGCTTAGCGAATCTCTGCTGAAATTCCTCCACCACCACCACCGCCACGCCGTCGTGCCGCCGGAGGACTCGAGCTACTACTTCACCATTGCTCGCTGGATCGAGGAGGTGAAGGCGTCATCAAGCCGCACGTGTGCTGAACGCGGAGGTGTCGTCCGTTCGGCGCTAGATCGGAAGGACCGTGATCAGGATCGTGAGACGGTTCGTGATTTGATCGCGGGACGGATCATGATGGGATCGCGGGACAGATCGTGATTGGATCGCGAGACGGATCGTGATGGGATCGGGGGACGCTCGGCGATTTGGATCGCAAAGACGTTCGACTACATCAACCGCGTTTCTTAACGCTTCCGCTTAGCGATCTACAAGGGTATGTAGATCCACTCTCCCTCTCGTAGATGCTCATCACCATGGATAGATCTTGCGTGTGCGTAGGAAAAATTTTGTTTCCCATGCAACGTTCCCCAACAGTCGCATCTGAGCTAGGTCTATGTGTAGATGAGATCACGAGTAGAACACAAAGGAGTTTGTGGGCGTTGATATTCAGATTGCTTCCTCCCTTGGTCTTTTCTTGATTGGGCGGTATTGTGGGATGAAGCGGCCCGGACCAACATTACTCGTACGCTTATGAGAGACCGGTTCCATCAACTGACATGTGACTTCGTTGCATAAAGATGGCTGGCGGGTGTCTGTCTCTCCCACTTTAGTCGGATCGGATTTGACAAAGGCGGTCCTTCATAAGGTTGAATAGCAATTTTTGTATCGCCGTTGTGGTTTTTGCGTAGGTAAGAATAGTTCTTACTAGATACCCATAGCAGCCACGTAAAACATGTAACAACAATTAATGGACGTTTAACTTGTTTTTGCAGGGTATGTTGTGATGTGATATGGCCAATTACATGGTGAGATATATGTGATGTATGAGATGATCATGTATTGTATAGAATATCACGACTTGCATGTCGATGAGTACGGCAACCGGTAGGAGCCATAGGGTTGTCTTTAATTATTTTCTCCGTTTTTGCTTTACTTTATCGCTATGAGTTAGCAATAGTCGTGGAAGCAACAGTCGGCGCGACAACCTCATGGTGACACATTGATGGAGATCAAGATGATGGAGATCATGGTGTTATGCCGGTGACGATGGAGATCATGCCGGTGCCTTGAAGATAGAGATCAAAAGCACAAGTTCATGGCCATATCATGTCACTTATGATTTGCATGTGATGTTAATCCTTTTATGCATCTTATTTTGCTTAGGACGACGGTAGCATTATAAGGTGATCCCTCACTTAAATTTCAAGATAAATTGTGTTCTCCCCGAGTGTGCACCGTTGTGAAAGTTCATCGTTTCGAGACACCACGTGATGATCGGGTGTGATAGACTCTACGTTCGCATACAACGGGTGCAAGCCAGTGTTGCACGTGCGGAACACTCGGGTTAAACTTGACGAGCCTAGGATGTACAGATGATGTGACGGTGACCCGATCTTTCGATGAGAGTGGGGATAACTATCGATTTGGTGGATTTTGAACTTGACGATCCGGCTATACCGTACCCGACGATACGCCTCGACAATCGCTAAACCAATCTCCGATGGTTATTGATCTTGCCGTAGGCGCGATCAACCTGAACAACGAGGTTCGAGTTCCTGCAAGCAACCGAAGAACCAGCAAGAACAATGATGATTGCAATCTGAAATTGCGGATAATAAACTAAGCACACAAAATAGTGGGGTTCCTGATAGAGGATCTGACAAGGCGGTAGTCCTACACGTCTCGCAGATGCGAATTGTAGCGAAGCTAAACAATGTCTAAACAAAAACCCGAGTCTAAACCTAACAAAAGCTACCTATTTATTAGGTACGAACGCCGTCTATCTGTTGACGTTGCGCGTCGCCGAGTCCAACACAAATACGAATCGAAGGAAATATCTTAATCATCAGGAGCCGGCCCACATGTGGATTATTCTCTAATTGATGTGGTGGGCTGGTGCGTATGTGGCCTTCTCTGGTCGATGAGGCCTGATGCTTCTTCTCTCCTTTTGCACTTGTGCACGTAGCATGCAACTTGGCTGGGTTGATTCTTGCATGCAAGTGGTGCTGCCGCTAGCTTGTGGAGTCAACGTACAATATTTGACAGCTTCTAACTTGGTGCATCTTTCTCTCGTCATCTTTTCAACACCTCCATTCCTAAGTACAAGTAAATCAGAACATGAATGTAACATCATATGTTCGTCAGTTAAATCATATGTACAAAGAAACGATAGTACCTGGCCATTTATTTGTCTCGCACGTGCTCTAGTCATAGGTCCAGATGGAATAACAGATGTAGAAATCATGATGGGTGCAACTGTGGCAGAGATGCCCTCATCAACAGACATGGCCTCGGAACACAAGAGACCGAAAGGTCGAACATGAGTCATATAGTAGATATGATCAACATGAAGATGTTCACCATTGAAACCACCTCATCTCACGTGATGATCAGACTTGGGTTGGTGAATTTGGATCGTGTAACACTTGGATGACCGGAGGGATGCCAATTTGAGTGGGAGTTCTTTAGTAAGATGATTAACTGAACTCATTATCATGAACATAGTCAAAATGTCTTTGCAAATTATGTTGTAGATTACTAGCTCGCGCTGTAGCTCCCTTGAATTTTTATATGTTCCTGGAGAAATAGAGTTGAAAGATGATGGTAGCAATAATGCGGACTAGGTCCGTGATATGAGGATTGTCCTCGTTGCTGCACAGAAGGCTTATGTCCTTAATGCACCGCTCGGTGCGCCACCCCCTCAAGCGTCGTCTGTAGATGTTGTGAACATCTAACAGGCACGTTCTGATGACTACTTGATATTCAGTGCGTCATGCATTACGGCTTATAATTGAGGCTCCAAAATGTTTTGAACGTCACGGAACATATGAGATGTTCTAAGAGCTGAAATTGGGATCTCAGGCTCGTGCCCGTGTTGAGAGGTATGAGACCTCTAACAAGATTCTTTGCCTGCAAGATGAAGGAGAATAGCTCAATCGGTGAGCATGTGCTCAGATTGTCTGGGTGCTACAATCGCTTGAATCGAGTGGGAGTTGATCTTCCAGATAAGATAGTGATTGATATAGTTCTCCAAGTCACTGTCACTAAGCTACTAGAGCTTCGTGATGAACTATAAAATGCCAGGGATGGAAATAATGATCCCTGAGCTATTCGCGATGTTTGACACCACGAAGGTAGAAATCAAGAAGGAGCATCAAGTGTTGATGGTTAGTGAAACCACTAGTTTCGAGAAGGGCAAGGGCTAGGAGGGAAACTTCATGGATGGCAAGTCAGTTGCTGCTCCAGTGAAGAAACCCAAGGTTGAACCCAAACCCGAGACTAAGTGCTTCTATTATGAGGAGAACGGTCGCTGAAGCGGAACAACCCTAGATACTTGGTAGATAAGAAGGCTGGCAACATCGATAGAACTATATTCGATATACGTGTTATTGATGTGTACCTTGCTAGTACTCCTAGTAGCACTTGGGTATTGGATACCGGTTCAGTTGCTAAATGTTAGTAACTCGAAATAAAAGCTATGGAATAAACGGAGGCTAGCTAAGGGTGAGGTGACGATGAGTGTTGGAAGTGTTTCCAAGGTTGATATGATCACCATCGCACGCTCACTCTACCTTCGGGATTAGTGTTGAACCTAAATAAATGTTATTTGGTGTTTGCATTGAGCATGAACATGATTAGATCGTGTTTATTGCAATACGGTTATTCATTTAAGTTAGAGAATAATGGTTATTCTGTTTACATGAATAATACCTTCAATGGTCATGCACCCAATGTGAATGGTTTATTAAATCTCGATCGTAGTAATACACATATTTATAATATTGATGCCAAAAGATACAAAGTTAGTAATGATAAGTACCACACACTTGTGGCACTGCCGCGAAGGTCATATTGGTGTAAAGCGCATGAAGAAACTCCATGCTGATGGATCTTTTGACTCACTCGATTTCGAATCGGTTGAGACATGCGAACCATGCCTCTTGGGCAAGATGACTAAGACCCCGTTTTCTGGTATGATGGAGTGGGCAAGTAACTTATTGGAAATAATACATGTTGATGTATTCGGTCCAATGAGTGTTGTAGCATGCGGTGGATATCATTATTTTCCTACCTTCACTGATGATTTGAGTAGATATGGGGATATTTACTTAATGAAACACAAGTCTGAAACGTTTGAAAAGTTCAAACAAAATCAGAGTGAAGTTTGAGATCATCGTGACAAGAAGATAAAATGTCTACGATGTGATCGTGGAGGTAAATATCTGAGTTACGAGTTTGGTATACAACTTAAGACAATGTGGAAGTTGTTTCACAACTCACGCCACCTGGAACACCATAGTGTGATGGTGTGTCCGAACGTCGTAGTCGTGCTCTATTGGATATGGTGCGAACTATGATGTCTCTTATCGATTTGCCACTATCGTTTTGGGGTTATGCATTAGAGACAACTACATTCACTTTAAAAGGGGCACCATCTAAGTCCGTTGAGATGACACCGTATGAATTTTGGTTTAGCGGAAACCTAAGCTGTCATTTCTTAATGTTTGGGGCTGCGACGCTTATGTGAAAAAGGGTTTTCACCTAATGAGCTCGAACCCAAAGCGGACAAACGCATCTTCATAGAATACCCTAACATAACAGTTGGGTAAAACTTCTATCTTAGATCCAAGCACAAAGTGTTTGTTGCTAAAACGGGTCCTTTCTCGAGAAAGAGTTTCTCTCGAAAGAATTGAGTGGGAGGAAGATAGAGCTTGATGAGGTTGTTGAACCTTTGTTTCAACCAGAGAATAGCGCAGCGCAGAAAGTTGTTTCTGTGGAGCCTACGTTAGTTGAAGAGGAAGTTAATGATGATGATCATGGAGCTTCGGATCAAGTTACTATCGAACCTCGTAGGTCGACAAGGACGCGTACTGCTCCTGAGTGGTACGGCAACCCTGTCTTAGAGGTCATGTTGTTGGACAACGATGAACCTACGAGCTATGGAGAAGCGATGATGGGCCCAGATTCCGAGAAATGGTTAGAGGCCACGAAATCCGAGATGAGATCCATGTATGAAAACAAAGTATGGGCTTTAGAAGTATTACCTGAAGGGCGAAAGGCCATTCAGAACAAATGGATCTTTAAAAGGAAGACGGACGCGGACGGTAATGTCACCGTCTATAAAGCTCGACTTGTGGCAAAGGGTTTTTCACAAGTTCAAGGAGTTGACTACGATGAGACTTTCTCACCCATAGCGATGCTAAAGTCTGTTGGAATTATGTTAGCAGTTGCTGCATTTTTCGATTATGAAATCTGGCAGATGGATGTCAAAACATCGTTTCCTTAACGGTATCCGTGAGGAAAGGTTGTATGTGATACAACCGGAAGGTTTTGTTGATCCTAAGGATGCTAAAAGGTATGCAAGCTCCAACGATCCTTCTATGGACTGGAGCAAGCATCTCGGAGTTGGAATATACGCTTTGATGAGGTGATCAAAGTTTTTGAGTTTATACAAAGTTTATGAGAAACTTGTATTTGCAAGAAAGTGAGTGGGAGCACTATAGAATTTCTGATAAGTATATGTGGATGACATATTGTTGATCGGAAATGATGTAGAATTTCTAGAAAGCATAAAGGGTTGTTTGAAAGGAGTTTTTCAAAGAAAAACCTGGAATGAAGCTACTTAAATATTGGGCATCAGGATCTATAGAGATAGATCAAGACGTCTGATAAGACTTTCAATGAGTACATACCTTGACAAGATTTTGAAAGAGTTCAAAATGGATCAGTCAAAGAAAGAGTTCTTGCCTGATTTGTAAGGTGTGGAGTTGAGTGAGACTCAAAGCTCGACCACGGCAGAAGAAAGAGGAAGGACGAAGGTCGTCCCCTATGCCTTAGCCATAGGCTCTATATAGTATGCCATGCTGTGTACCGCACATGTGTGTGCCTTGCCATGAGTCTGTCAAGGGGTACAAGAGTGATCCAGGAGTGGATCACTGGACAGCGGTCAAGATTATCCTTAGTAACTAGAGGACTAAGGAAATATTTCTCGATTATGGAGGTGATAAAGAGTTCGTCGTAAAGGGTTACGTCAATGCAAGCTTTGACACCTATCCGGACGACTCTGAGTAGCAGTCAGGATACGTATAGTGGAGCAGCCATTTGGAATAGCTCCAAGTGGAGCGTGGTAGCATCTGCAGTATGACATATAGATTTGCAAAGAACACACGGATCTGAATGTTGCAGACCGTTGACTAAAGACCTCTCTCACATGCAAAGCATGATCGAACCCCATAACTCATTGGGTGTTAGATTCATAAAAATGTAAATCACATGGTGATGTGAACTAGATTATTGACTCTAGTGCAAGTGGGAGACTGTTGGAAATATGCCCTAGAGGCAATAATAAATTAGTTATTATCATATTTCCTTGTTCATGATAATCATTTATTATCCATGCTATAATTGTATTGATTGGAAACTCAATTACATGTGTGGGTACATAGACAAACAATGTGTCCCTAGTAAGCCTCTAGTTAAACTGGCTCGTTGATCAAAGATGGTGAAGGTTTCCTAGCCATAGACATGAGATGTCATTTGATAACGGGATCACATCATTACGAGAATGAAGTGATGGACAAGACCCAAACTATGAACGTAGCATATGATCGTGTCAGTTTATTGCTATAGTTTTCTGCATGTCAAGTATCTGTTCCTATGACCATGAGATCATGCAACTCACTGACACCGGAGGAGTACCTTGTGTGTATCAAACATCACAACGTAACTGGGTGACTATAAAGGTGCTCTACAGCTATCTCCAAGGGTGTCTGTTGAGTGGGCATGGATCAAGATTGGGATTTGTTACTCCGTGTGACGGAGAGGTATCTCAGGGCCTACTCGGTAATACAACATCACAACAAGCCTTGCAAGCAATGTGACTAAAGTGTTAGCCACGGGATCTTGTATTACGGAACGAGTAAAGAGACTTGCCGGTAACGAGATTGAACTAGGTATAGAGATACTGACGATCGAATCTCGGGCAAGTAACATACCGAAGGACAAAGGGAACAGCATACGGGATTAACTGAATCCTTGACATAGAGGTTCAACCGATAAAGATCTTCATAGAATATGTAGGAGCCAATATGGGCATCCAGGTCCCGCTATTGGTTATTGAACGGAGAGTGTCTCGGTCATGTCTGCATAGTTCTCGAACCTGCAGGGTCTACACACTTAACGTTTGGTGACGATATAAGTATAGTTGAGTCGTTATGGTGGTTACCGAAGGTTGTTCAGAGTCCCGAATGAGATCCCGGACGTGACGAGGAACTCCGGAATGGTCCAGAGGTGAAGATTGATATGTAGGATGAAGGGAATCAAGTTTTGAAAGTGTTCCGGGAGGTACCGGGAAATTAACGGAGTACCGAAAGGTGTTTCGGGGGGCCCTGGCAAGTGTTGGGGGCCTCATGGGCCAAGGTGAGGGGGCGCACCAGCCCACAAGGGGGCTGGGCGCCACCCAAACCCTAGCCCACTTCGGCCAAGGGTGGGGGAGCCCATCTAAGGGGCTGCCACTAGGTAACTTGGGGGCCAAGCCACCCTAGGGTTTCCCTAGGGGGCGCCCCCCCCCCCCCCTCTGCCTTGGCCGCCACTCCTAGATGGGATCTAGGGGCGCCCCCCTCCTCCCTTCCCCCCTATATATATGGAGGGAGAAAGAGGGCAGCCGCACCCATCTATTCCTTGGCGCTGCCCTCCCTCTCCCTTGTTCTTCTTCTTCTCCGCGTAGCGCTTAGCGAATCTCTGCTGAAATTCCTCCACCACCACCACCGCCACGCCATCGTGCCGCCGGAGGACTCGAGCTACTACTTCACCATTGCTCGCTGGATCGAGGAGGTGAAGGCGTCATCAAGCCGCACGTGTGCTGAACGCGGAGGTGTCGTCCGTTCGGCGCTAGATCGGAAGGACCGTGATCAGGATCGTGAGACGGTTCGTGATTTGATCGCGGGACGGATCATGATGGGATCGCGGGACAGATCGTGATTGGATCGCGAGACGGATCGTGATGGGATCGGGGGACGCTCGGCGATTTGGATCGCAAAGACGTTCGACTACATCAACCGCGTTTCTTAACGCTTCCGCTTAGCGATCTACAAGGGTATGTAGATCCACTCTCCCTCTCGTAGATGCTCATCACCATGGATAGATCTTGCGTGTGCGTAGGAAAAATTTTGTTTCCCATGCAACGTTCCCCAACACCCTTGCCCCCCAAAAAAGTTTTAGCATCCAGATTACCAGAACGTCCAATATTAGGAGTCCTGCCATCATCTGTTTCTGCCATACCAAAATCACTCATGATGACAATCAAACAAGAGATCTGATGAGAAAAAGGCAAACGGAAAAGAGGGCGAATAAAACGGCAAATTTGGTGAAGTGGGGGAGAGGAAAACGAGAGGCAAATGACAAATACTGTAATTGCAAGGAGAAGAGATTTGTGATTAGGAACCTAATAGATGTTGATGATGTCTCCTCGGCACCAGAGATTGGCACGTTGAAGAGACTGCTTCCTCCCCGGCAACGGCGCCAGAAATTCCTTTGACGTGGCTTGAGACTGCGTCGGTGTTTCCCCAAAGAGGAAGGGATGATGCAGCACAGCGACGGTAAGTATTTGCCTCAGTTATGAAACCAAGGTATCGAACCAGTAGAAGGACCACGCAACACTATGTAAACAGCACCTGCACACAAAGAACAAATACTTGCAACCCGACGCGAAAGAGAGGTTGTCTATCTCTCCACGGTAAAAAAGATAGATTAGATTGTAGATTGGATAAATAGATCTCGCAAGAACGCAAAATAAAAGAGGCAAATAAAAAGTGCAGCAAAGTATTTTTGGGTTTTCAGAATAATAGATCTGAAAACGAAAGTGGCAAAAAGATAGATCGGAAAGCAATATGTTGGAAAAGTAGACCCGGGGGCTCGAGGTTTCACTAGTGGCTTCTCTCATGAGAATAGAACACGGTGGGTAAAATAATTACCATTGGGCAACTGATAGAAGATCAAATAATCATGACTATATCCAAGGCGATGATCATTATATAGGCATCACGTCCAAGATTAGTAGACCAAAACGATTCTGCATCTACTACTATTACTCCACACATCGACCGCTATCCAGCATGCATCTAGTGTATTAAGTTCATGGAAAAACGGAGTAATGCAATAAGAACGGTGACATGATGTAGACAAGATCTATTCATGTAGGAATAGACCCCATCTTGTTATCCTTAATAGCAATGATACATGCATGCCTCGCTGCCCCTTCTGTCACTCGGAGAGGACCCCGCAAGATCGAACCCATCACAAAGCACCTCTTCCCATGGCAAGAAAAATCGATCTAGTTAGCCTAACTAAACCAAAGATTCGAAGAAGAAATAAGAGGCTATAAGTAATCATGCATATTAGAGGTAAAAGAAGACTCAAATAATATTCATGGATAGAAACTGATCATGAACTCAAAATTCATCGGATCCCAACAAACACACAGCAAAAAGTCATTACATCAAATAGATCTCCAAGAGACCATTGTATTGAGAATCAAAAGAGAGAGAGAAAGCCATCTAGCTACTGCCTACGGACCCGTAGGTCTATGGTGGACTACTCACGCATCATCGGAGAGGCACCAATGACGATGATGAACCCCTCCGTGATGGTGTTAGATTGGATCTCGCGGTTCTGGAACTTGCGGTGGCTGGAAGTATTTTTCATCGACTCCTCTAGGGTTTATGGAATATTTGGGTATTTATAGAGCTCAGAGGTGGTGGAGAAGGTTCCCGAGGCGGCCACAACCCACCAGGGCGCGCCCGGGGCCCCTGGCGTGCCCTGGTGTCTTGTGGGCGGCCTGGGCTCCCTCCTGGTTACTTCTTTGGCCCACTGGCCTCCTTCTGGTCCAAAAAAAATCTCCAAAAAGTTTCGTCGCGATTGGACTCCGTTTGGTACTGATATTCTGCGAAGTAAAAAACAAGCAAAAACAGCAACTGGCACTTGGCACTAAGTTAATAGGTTAGTCCCAAAAAATGATATAAAGTTGCTATAAAATGATTGTAAAACATCCAAGAATGATAATATAACAGCATGGAACAATCAAAAATTATAGATACGTTGGAGACGTATCACTCCGGTGCTATAAAAATTAATAACTTCGAAGGCAAAAGCCCGAGAGTGGTGAATGGGCAAAGATTCAAGCATTATATTTCAGGTACACCCATTAATGAGCAGACTAATGTCATCCAAGTTATAACACCGGAAGAACACGTAAAGGAGGCCTTCCGAAACATTCCAGAAACCTGAAAAGGGGGTTGGTATGTGGTACGGTAAGTAAACCAACTCCAAAAATTCCAAAAAATAATTTCAGTTGGTTTTGGTATTTTAGAAAAATTCCAAAAATAAAACGAAGTCAGGGGGACCCACGAGGGAGGCACAAGCCAATAGGGCGCCCTCCCCCCCAACCCGGGTGCGCCCTGATGGCTTGTGGTGCCCTCGTGTGCCTCACGGACTCCCATTTCTTCGCGAGCACGTATTCTGACCTAGAAAAATCATTATATATACTCCCGTATGTTTTGACCACCGTATCGCGAGTTTCTCCCCTGTTCTTGTTTCAAGCTATTTTTATGACACATCTAGATCGTCATGACTTCGCCAAGCTCTCCCAAGGACAAGTTCTTCGAGAAGTTCATCAACCCCTACCTGCCGGAGGTGATGAAGCACCCTCAAGCCATTGAGATGCGTGAGGGGCTGCTCCATATCCGGGATGTTCAAGGTCCCAAGAAGGAGGGAAGTGATAAGGCCAGGCTTGCAGCTGTGGAGCTGGAGATTTTCAAGTGCCAAGGGATGGTTGAGCGGGGTTTGAGTGCTAACCACTCTATGATCATGGATTTCATCCGAGAGAACAAGCTGGACACAAGGAAAGTGGGAGAAGTTCTTTTCAAGCTTCAAGAGCGGATCGAGCACCTCCAAGATCAAATCTATGAACTTCAAAGCCAAAACTGTGGGTATGAATCTAGGTTTAAAAGGATGAGTCACGCTGCCAATTTCGGGATTCCCGATACAAGATCTCCTTTCTATGATGGGGAGCCTATGCCTTGGAGGATGGAAGGCATCACTACTTCATCACCACCACCATCACCCAAGGAGGACGCTTGAGCACATGGGTATGGGCATCACCCTTTGGCTTGTTCCAAGCTTGGGGGAGGTGCCCCGGTATCGTATCACCATCACTTTTACCACATTTACCTATTTTAGTTCGATCTTTAGTTTTTCGTGATTTAGAGAAATAAAGTTTCAGATTTGCTTTGCTTAGGATTTTGCTTCGATATATACCTATCCTTGTAACCGAGTATGAGAGTTATATAATAAAGATTAGTTGAGTCTGTGTGCTTTACTCTCTTGCACCAATCATCATAGCATGGCAGTAAAAAGAATAGGAAAGATCATATGCTTATCTCATGAGGGGTAATGAATTCACTTAGAAAATAGGTATAAGTAATAAAAGGTGTTGAAAACCAACAAACATAGTATTAGTAATTGATATAATCTCTGCAAAAGTATGATAGAGAAGAGGAGACTTACATATAAATATACTATCTTGGACACCTTTTATGACTGTGAGCCCCCATCAAATATTATATAATGATCGAGTGTCGATGTTGGACATGGAAGACAACATAATGATCATGATTGTTTGCATTTGCATAGAAGTTATATTGTTTTGGATCCCTCAACATGTTATGCTTGCCTTAGACCTTTTGCTATCCAAAACTTTTCCGCACTAAGTAGAAATACTACTTGTGCATCCATGACCCTTTAAACCCAGTTTCTCGCCACGAGAGTCCACCATACATACCTATGGATTGAACAAGATCCTTCAAGTAAGTTATCATCGGTGCATAAAGCAATAAAAATTGCCTATAAATATGTATGATCCTTTATTGTAAGGGAAAAATAGATTTGTACGATCTTGTGATAATGAAGAAATAAAAGTGACAAAGTGCATAATAAAGTTCACTATCACGAGAGGCAATATAAAGTGATGTACCTTTGCATTAAGAGATTACACATCCTAAACAAATAAAAGTGCATGACAACCTATGCTTCCCTCTACGAAGGGCCTATCTTTTACATTCTTACAAAAGTTTGTTTTTGTGCAAGAATCATCAATATTCTTCCTTATTTCTACCTACCAACTCCCTAGTCGGTAAGCATTATATGTTGAGGAAATATCCAAACAAATATATCCAGTTGAATGTAGGTGATCATAACTCATTATTGTTGACATTATCCTTGAGGTAAATGAGCTGGATGGCGATAGTAAAGTTTCCATCTTCCTTTGTGTCCGACGGAAACATTAGCTCCAAAAATATTCAATGAGTGTCAACAATCATAGAAGGCTACATGATAGTTGAGTATGTGAACTTGCTAGAAGCGAAAGCTCTTACATAGACTCTTCTCTTGACTATGACAGTTATGATTATTTCAATGGCTAATATCATTGTTTGTCGGTTTCCAATAAATTATATGCTTCATACAACTTCATTTGTGATTAGATTATTACTTGTTTATGAGAAGCTATATGATGAAAAAATTGCTGCTATGTTAAAATTCATGATGCTTTCATGTCCGTATTCTGTTTTTATCGACTTCTCTCTCTCAAATCATGTGGTCATTATTATCGAGCTCGGCTTTCGCTTGAGGACAAGCGAGGTCTAAACTTGGGGGAGTTGATACGTCTATTTTGCATCCTGATTTCTTATCGACATTTATGTTATTCTTGTCCATGATTCCCTATTATCATACAATTCTTATGCTTTTTCTCTATAAATATGCAAGGTACATCACAAAGAGGGAAATATCTGGAAACTGGAATTCTGGACTGAAAACCGAGGAAAAGGCAGAAAAATCACCAGACTCCAAATGACCTGAAACTCCACGGAGAATTTTTATGGAATATTTAAGAATTTCTGGGCCAAAAATATACCAGAGAGGGACCACCTGCTGGCCACAAGCCAACAGGGCGCCCCCCAGGCCGCGCCCTAATGGCTTGTGGGGCCCCTGCTAGCCTCCCGACGTCCCTCTTCACCTATATGGTGTGTTTTACCCTAGAAAAAAATCATAAGGAACCTTTCGGGACGAAGCGCCGCCGTGTTGAGGCGGAAACCTGGGCAGAGGCCCTTTTCCACTCCGGCAGTAAGATTCTGTCGGGGAAATTCCTCTCCGGGAGGGGGAGATCGAAGCCATCGTCATCACCAATGCTTCCTCCTTCGTGGGAGGACCAATCCTGATCAACATCTTCACTAGCACCATCCCATCTCCAACCCTAGTTCATCTCTTGTATTGAATCTTTGTCTCAAAACCTCAAATTGGTACCTGTGGGTTACTAGTTGTGTTGATTACATCTTGTAGTTGATGCTTGTTGGATTACTTGGTGGAAGATACAGATCCTTAATCATTATTATTATACCTCTGATCTTTAACATGTTGATGAGGTGTGAGTAGTTACTATTGTTCCTGAGGACATGGGAGAAGTCATGTTATAAGTAATCATGTGAAGTTGGTATTCGTTCGATATTTTGATGATATGTATTTTGTTACTTCTCTTAGTGGTGTCATGTGAACATCGACTACATGACACTTCACCATGTTATGGGCCTAAGGGAAGTCATTGTGGAGTAACAAGTAGATGATGGGTTGCTAGAGTGACAGAAGCTTAAACCCCAGTTTATGCGTTGCTTCATGAGGGGCTGATTTTGATCCACATGTTTCATGCTATGGTTAGATTTATCTTAATTCTTCTTTCGTAGTTGCGGATGCTTGCGAGAGGGGGTAATCATAAGTGGGTTGTTAGTTCAAGTAAGAACATCACCTTAGCACCGGTCCACCCACATATCAAATTATTAAAGTAGCGAACGTGAATCAACTCAACATGATGAACATGACTAGACAGAAATTCCCAAGTGTCCTCGGGAGCGCTTGCTTAATATAAGAGTACTTTCAGGCCTGTCCTTTGCTATAAAAAGGATTGGGCTACCTTGTTGCACCCTTGTTACTATTGTCACTCCTTACTTGTTACGAATTATCTTGCAACAAACTATCTACTATTGTTACTTACATCACTTGCAGAGAATACCTTGCTGAAAACCGCGTGTCATTTCCTTCTGCTCCTCGTTGGGTTCGACACTCTTACTTATCGAAAGGACTACGATTGATCCCATATACCTATGGGTCATCAAGCACCACGGTGTCAAGTCAGGCAATTGGATCATACTTTTTTAACGCGCTTCAGCTTTTTATTACTCATGCAATATATGAGCGTGAACCATGGATAGAGCATAAAGGTGGAATAGAATATGGTGGTAGGTTTCAAAGGGGTAAAAGTGGAGAAAAAAGTCTCGCATCAACTAGGCGTATCAACGGGCTATGGAGATGACCATCAATAGATATAAATGCGAGGAGTGGGGATTGCCATGCAATGGATGCACTAGAGCTATAAGTGTAAGAAAGCTCAACGGAAGCTAAGTGAGTGGGCATCCAACTTGCTTGCTCATGAAGACCTTGGGCATTTGAGGAAGCCCGTCATCAGAATATACAAGCCAAGTTCTATAATGAAAAATCCCCACTAGCATATGAAAGTGACAAAACAAGAGACTCTATATGAAGAACATGGTGCCACTTTGAGGCACAAGTGTGGAAAAAGAAGTAGTAGCACTGCCCCTTCTCTCTTTTCTCTCTTTTTTTATTTTCTTTTTCGCCTTTTTTTCTTTCTTTTATTTTTTTCCTTTTTTTCTTTTATTTTTCGTCTGGAGTCTCATCCCGACTTGTGGGGGAATCCATCATCCTTCCCTCACTGAGACAGTGCCCTAATAATGATGATCATCACACTTTTATTTACTTACAACTCAACATGAAAAATTATGGTATGACTCTGAAAGCACATTTGCTCCCTTGGTGGTTTTGGTAATTAATAACAACATATATCTCATTGTACTAATATTTCCACTAAGTATATTTCAGGAAAAAGTTCAATGATGGAATGGCAAAAGGATTGTGGAGAGACCCCTAGATGCAAGGAATAGGATTGGAAAAGCTTCAAGCAAGAAGACTCTACATTTTACTTTGTGAGAAATCACTTTGAGTCTATAGAAAAGCCAATACTATTAAAAGGGGGTGAGGTATTGATGGTGAACAAAATGATCCACGTGCACAAGTGATAGTCAGCAAAAACACCCGCAAGCTCTTCCACAAAAGTCTGTCAAAAGCCTATCATGCAAAATCGGTGCCACCAATATTTCCCACTCGGCCCTACCGATTTTCACATCAGACAGATCCCAGGCAAACCCTAAGTTTTCAGTACAACCGATTCTACATCGGTGCCACCGAGTTTCAGCTGCCAACTTTCTATTGCCCATTTTCTTAAATTCGGAATTTCTGAGTTTTCTAGATCGGTGCCACCGAGTTTGCATTCTGCCGTTGGTTACCTTTGTCGGTACTGCCGAGAACTATATATCGGTCTCACCGAGATTCAAAAGTTGCTACCTTTTGAGCAACTCGGTACCACCGAGTTTTATACTTCGTGCCACCGAGTTGGTTAGTAAAGGTGTAACAGTTGGATTTTTAGAGATGCCTATATATACCCCTTCACCACCACTCACTCGACAGAGAAGCACTCAGAACTATTCCATACTTGCCCCATCTGATTTTCTAAGAGAGAGCCACCTACTCATGTGTTGAGATCAAGCCATTCCACTCCAACCATATGAATCTTGATTTCTAGCCTCCCCAAGTTGCTTTCCACCCAATCAATCTCTTCCACCAAAGCCAAATATGTGAGAGAGTGATTGAGTGTTGAGGAGTCTATCATCTTGAAGCACAAGAGCAAGGAGTTCATCATCGTTATCGAGCCTATTACCTTTTGGAGCGTGGTGCCTCCTAGATTGGTTAGGTGTCGCTTGGGAGCCTCGTACTTCGTGTTGTGGAGTTGAACCAAGAAGTTTGTACGGGCAAGGAGATCGCCTACTTCGTGAAGATCTACCCATAGTGAGGCTAGTCCTTCATGGACGGAAGCTGTTATGGAATAGTCAAGGTTGCTACTTCGTGGCCCCTTATGGGTGGAGCCCTCCATGGACTCTCGCGACCGTTACCCTCTGTAGGTTGAAGACTCCATAAACGTGGACGTACGATAGCACCACCTATCGGAACCACGGGAAAAATCTTTGTGTCTCCAAATTGCGTTTGATCTTCCTCCCTATCCTCTACTACATATGCTTGCCTTTACTTTCCGCTGATATACTCTTAGACATGCATGTGTAGGGTGTGCTTGACTTGCTATCATTGCTAAAATCTGCCAACACTTAAAATTGGGAAAAGGTAGAAATTTTATTTTGTCAAGTAGTCTAATCACCCCCCCTTCTAGACATAATTTCCATCCTACAAGTGGTATCAGAGCTTTGGTCTCCATTGCATTGGTTTCACAACCTAGGACAATATGGTGTCTAGCGAGGGAAATTATCACCGTAGAGTTCCATACTTTGATGGTACAGATTTTGCTGGTTGGAATCACAAAATGAAAATACATATTCTTGGTCCTAACCCCGCCGTTTGGGTTGTTGTTCGTGTTGGCTTGCAAGGTGAATTCTTTGGTGATGGAAAGGAATCGGATCGTGAAGCGACCGCGGAAGAATTGAAGATGTTGCAATACAACGCTCAAACATGCGACATTCTTTTCAACTGCCTATGCCCCGAAGAATTCAACAAAATCAGTCGTCTTGAGAATGCCAAGGAAATTTGGGACACTTTGGTTGATATGCACGAAGGTACCGAATCCGTAAGAGAATCCAAGTTGGATGTTCTTCAAAGTCATCTTGACAAGTTCAAGATGAAGGATGGTGAAGGAGTCGCGGAAATGTACTCTAGGCTAGCTCTCATCACCAATGAGATTGCCGGCTTGGGAAGCGATGAGATGACTGACAAAATCATCATCAAGAAGATACTTACAGCTTTGGATGAGAGATACGACACCATGTGCACATTGATCCAAATGATGCCCAACTACCAAGATCTCAAGCCTATGGAAGTCATTGGAAGGATTGTTGCTCATGAGATGACATTCAAGACAAAGAAGAGCTTCACAACAAGTCTACCGGTGCTTACAAAGCCACAAGTGATGCTCCCGCAACTTCAAGCGACAACCTTGTCACCAATGAAGAGATAAGCCTCATGGTCAAGAAATTCAACAAGTTCTACAAGAATAGAGGCAAAGAACGAAGCTCCAACTCAAGATATGAAGAGAAGCGTTCGTCAAGTCGTGACCGAAACTGCAACAATTGTGGGAGGCCCGGACACTATTCCAATGAGTGCACGGCTCCCTACAAACGAAGAGAAGAGTCACCTAGAAGACGAAGCTCAAGAGATGAATCACCTCGAAGAGAGAGAAGGAGTAGAGATGACCGTTATGAACGAAGACCCTCAAGGAGAAGTATGGACTCGGAGAAGAAGGAAAAGTACACCAAGAGCTACTCAAAAAGAAGACATCAAGCTCACGTTGGTGAATGGGTTTCCGGCTCCGAATCCGACAACCACTCCGAGAGAAGCTATCACTCCAACTCCGACTATAGTCAAGATGAAGGTGTTGCCGGACTTGCACTAGTGACTACCAACTCCTATGACATATTTGATTCACCAAATGAAGGAAGTGGAAGTTGCTTCATGGCTAAAGGCCCCAAGGTATAACACCGCAAGTATCTTGATTTCAATAGTGATGAGGATGATTTACTTGGAGATGATGACTTGCTCCTTGATAAAACTAGTGATATTAGTCAAAATGAACTTGATAACTTTCATGTTAGTCAAGATAAGTCATGTGATGATGATAAGATGGAAATAGAGCGACTAACTAAAGAATTAAACACTCTTAAGTTAGCCCATAAATCTACTCTAGAAGATCATATAGAGCTTGTAAAGACTCATGAGAAGCTACGCTTCGAGAAGCTCACCTTGGAGCAAGAACATGAGTTTCTTAAAGCTATCAATGAAAATCTCCGAAAGAAGACTTCATCTTATCTAGCCAAACAATTACTCTTGTCTACATTTATGCCACAAGTCAAACCTAGACAAACTAGTAGCAAAGGCAAGAAAGGTTCTTCATCTATTAGCAACAATAAAAATGCTAAATCTAATGATGTTGCTTCTAGTAGTTCTATTGATTCCACTAATGATGATTCTCTTAGCCAAGTTACACTTGAGCAAGAAAACGATTTATTGAAAGGAATTATAGAGAAAGGTATCTACAAAAGTCTTGCCGGATGTAAGAAATTTGAGGAGATTGTACGCAAGCACGGAGGATACCGAAAGAACCATGGCATTGGATACTTCAACGCAAATGGAGTTGAATGGGAAGAAGGTCAATACCCCAAGCCAAAGTTTGTTCCTCAAAGGGAGAAGTATGAACATACTCTCCCCAAGGGAACAAAAGCTCAAGATAACCTTCCATCACAAGACCACAAGCTCAAGGGCAAGGACAAGCTTCAAGAGGAGATTGACTCATATGAAGATGAATCTCAAGCTTTGGTCAAGTGGGTTCCCAAGGCTTCTACAAGCTCAACTTCTACAAGTGCCACTCAAGGATTCCCAACAAGTTGATATGGGTCCCCAAGAAGAAGAACTAGAGAAGTTCTTGAGGGGTGACTCCGCCAATGAAATTCACTCATATTCATTATTGGCAAGAACTAGTTGCAATCAACATCAACTTTATGCAATAGTTCAAAGAGTCACATATTCCCTCAAAGGTAAGCAAGGGACAAGGTAATTAAAGAGTCCATGGACATCATCTTATATGATTTGCACTCCATGTCCATAGATATCCTTGTATTTGTCTCTTGTGCTTGGGACTAATCCATGTAGGTGAGAAGAGTAAGGAAACAACAAGGATGCTCCCAACTCAAGATGATCTTCATCAACTTTGAGCATCCACCACTACATCACCCACATGAAGTCTTCTATGACAAACCCAAGGTTAGTTTATCCCTCTTATGGGGGGATGTCACATCAAGGGGGAGCTTTACTCTAAGACTTGAGTTAAAGCATCTCTTAAGAATGTGAAAACATTAAATGCTTTATGTAAAAGTGGTAACCCCACTTGTGCTTAAACGATGAGTATGACCTATGATCAAGTATTCTTACTTGGCTCCTGATAATCCCCAAGTGCAAGGAATCATCGTAGCAATTTACAAAGGTGGAAGTGATAAGTATGGAGTGTCGAACCCACAAGGAGCTAAAGGTAAGATCAATATTCTCTCAAATCCTATCTGCCACCGATACGACTCTACGTACGCCGAACGTTTGCTTCCAACTAGAAACGAGAAATAAAGCTATGTTGTGGGTATGAAGAGAATAGCTTTGCATGATATCGGAGAACTAAAATATAAAAATAGGTGCTGTTATCATAAAGTTAGAATATATTACAATATATTACAAACAGCGAGTGTGGAATAATGATGGGTCGGTGTGCGGAATTGTCCTAGGCAATTGTTAACAAGATCGGTAATCATTATTGCAATTTTATATGAGGGAGAGGCATAAGCTAACATACTTTCTCTACTTGGATCATATGCACTTATGATTGGAACTCTAGCAAGCATCCGCAACTACTAAAGATCATTAAGGTAAAACCCAACCATAGCATTAAAGCATCAAGTCCCCTTTATCCCATACGCAACAACCCACCTACTCGGGTTTATGCTTCTGTCACTCAAGCAACCCACTATAAGCGAATCATGAACGTATTGCAACACCCTACAGCGGGAATCCTTCACATGTGCGCGGCATGGAAGGCACCATAGGACAGCACCAAAATAAACATACAACTCAAACCAATCTAGATCATCAATCAACCCATAAGACAAAAGGAATCTACTCAAAACATCATAGGATGGCAACACATCATTGGATCATAATATGTGGCATAAAGCACCATGTTCAAGTAGGGGATTACAGCGGGGTGCGGGAGAGTGGACCGCTGAAAGGAGATGAGGATGGTGATGAAGAAGGTGATGTTGATGAAGACGATCACCGCGGCGATGGTTCCCCCGATGGCACTCTGGCGCCACCGAGAGAGAAGGGGAGAGGGTCTCCCCCTTGTGCTTACTCCTCCATGGCCTCCCCCTTGAGTGGGGAGAGGTTCTCCCTCTGGTCCTTGGCCTCCATGGCGATGATGGCCCCTCCGTCTTCCTCCTCCATGGTCTCCGGTGAAGGTGACCCCCTCCGGCAGGGTGCCGGAGAGGGCCAAGATTGATCTTTCGTGGCTACAGAGACTTGCGGCGGCGGAACTTCCGATCTAGGTTTCTTTTCGGAGATTTCTATATTTATAAGAGTTTTTGGCGTTGGTCCCACGTCTGAAAGGTTCCCGAGGAGGTGACAAGCCAGGGGGGCGCGCCCTAGGGGGGGCGCGCCCCCCACCCTTTTGACTTCCTCGGCCTTCCTCTCCAGTGACTTTTCGCTCTAGTATTTTTTATATTTTCCAAAAATATTCTCCGTAAATTTTCAGCTCATTCCGAGAACTTTTATTTCTGCACAAAAACAACACCACGGTAGCTCTGCTGAAAACAGCGTCAGTCCGGGTTAGTTCTAATCAAATCATACCAAAATCATATAAAATTATTGTAAACATGGCATGAATACTTCATAAATTATAGATACGTTGGAGACGTATCAGCATCCCCAAGCTTAATTCCTGCTCGTCCTCGAGTAGGTAAATGATAAAAGAAATAATTTATGAAGTGTGAATGCTAGCAAGTGCACAAGTTTGATCAATGATAATTCCAATCACTTTTTCTAGCATCAATATAGACCATAAACACTAGCTCATCTCATAAAACTTCTCATGATCAAGTAACAAGCTGTCCACATGTTAAAGTATAGACCAGAAAGTTTCTTGAAAACTAACAAACCATATTCCTAGTCATCGAACAATTACAATTCATCTTATTTTCAGGAAGGGTCTATGTAAGAGCTTTGATTTAGCAAATTCCACATACTCAACTATCATATAGTCTTCCATGATTATTGACACTCAAAGCATATTTTTAGAACAAAATAGCATCCATCGAACACAAAGAAAGATAGGGGCTTAATGTTTCGCCTCCCAACTTATTTATCATATAGATAATTGTCAACAATAATAATTCATGATTAAATATATTTGTGTGGATATATATGTCTAGATCATTCCCCAACACATGACGCTTGCCAAGAGAAAAAGACGAAATATAGGAAGTGGTGAAGATCACCATGACTCTTGCATAAAGGTAAGTACTAGAAAGTAAAAGATAGGCCCTTCGCAGAGGGAAGCAGAGGTTGTCATGCGCCTTTTGTTTTTGGATGTGCAAACCCTTAATGCAAAGGAACGTCACGTTGTATTGCCCTTTGTGGTAGCAACCTTTATTATGCAGTCCGTCGCTTTTATTTCTTTACCATCACAAGTTCGTGCAACGCTTATTTTCCCTCACAATAAAAGATCATACATATTTAGGAGCAATTTTTATTGCTTTTTGCACTGATGACAACTTACTTGAAGGATCTTACTCAATCCATAGGTAGGTATAGTGGACTCTCATGGCAAAACTGGTTTAAGGGTGTTTGGATGCACAAGTAGTATTTCTACTTGGTGAGGAAGTTTTGGCTAGTATGAGGTGGAACCAAGCACCACATGTTGGAGGATCCATAACAATATAACTTCTATACAAATATACCCAAACATAGCTCATTAAGTTGTCTTCCTTGTCCAACTTCAACTAATTTGCTCAAGTTTGAAAATAGTTAATGGGTATTCACAATCATAGAAGATGTCTGAGGGAGTCCTGGTTTAAGGTGTCCTCGGAAGGCCGACCTATTTGTTATGGGCCGGACTATATGGGCCACTTGCTGAGCATTGGATGAACCGAAGACCCTGTCTTCAGGAAGGAAGCTTCAAGAATCATGGCGTATTCTCCACGTTTGGAGTAGTGAATAGGCATGTTTATCCCTTTGACGTGTAACCGACCATGTGTAAACCCTAGGTACCCTCGGCGACTATATAAGCCGAAGGGTTTTAGGTTGTAGGCTAACAGAACTCATCTATGGTTTTAGTCATACGATCTCGAGGTAGATCAACTCTGCAACCCTTATACCATCAATATAATCAAGCAGGACGTAGGGTATTACCTCCATAGGAGGGTCCAAACCTGGGTAAACATCGTCTCCCCCTTCTCCTGTTACCATCGATTCTAGTCTCACAGCTCGGGACCCCCTACCCGAGATCTGCCGGTTTTGACACCGACATTGGTGCTTTCATTGAGAGTTCCGTTGTGATCGCCAAAGGAATCGATGGCTCATCTTGTCATCAACGAAGAGGTCCGCAACACGGGCACTTTCGTCCCCGGACAGATCTTCGCTTTCGGCAGCATTGTGCTGCACGCCGACCCGACCGGCCATCTAGGCCGTGTCGGAAGTTTTGCCCCTGATCAAGAGGTCAGATTCGGGAACTTAGAGTTCTGCGTAGACTCTCGGGGTGATCTATCGCTAACCGGGCTCGCAGTCTCGCCTGCCACGCCCGAAGACTCTAAGGCTTTAACCTCGGATCCATCTTCCGGCCCCGCCCACGGGATCTACCCTGGCGAGGATCCGACTCTCAGTCCGGACCCGGTCATAGTGCCAGACGTTCGGACATTTGTTATTGCCGAACACTCTCCCCACGCGGACGCATCGAAGGTTTACTCCGGAAGTTCTGGGCAGGCCGACCCGATCAAGCTCTCGATACTCAACGAGGCTCTAGATCGGATCTCGTCGATGAAGATTACCGACGACCTAGCCCCGATCTGTTCTTAGATCGGGCTTTAGACGGGTCAGGACGAATTTTTCGTCCCACCCACCACCCACTTGGTAGCCACTGTCGAGGATTTAACCGACATGTTGGACTATGCTTCTGAGGAAGCAGAATACATGGATGAGGAGGATCGCGCCCTCAACCCCGTTAACACCGGGCAGTGGACTGCCACCTCCACATACGACGTCTACATGGTGGACACTCCGAAAAACGATGGCGACAAATCGGATGAAGCACCGTCAAGACGCCGAAAGCCGCATAAACGGTCAAAAGGAAAAAAGGGAAGAAAAGCTATCGATGGCACCGGGGACGGAGAGACCCCGGAAGACATCGGCGATCCCGAAATCCCCGAACACCCGTTAGAGGGTCAGGAGAGGCTGGAAGACCGGCGCAACCCCGACGATCTAGATGATCCCGAGGACGACGATTACCTCCGCTCTATCGAGGCGAGGATAATGCGGAAGCCGATGACTTCGCCATCCCCGATAATCCTGCAGATCAGGAACTATTCAGGCAACAGCTTATAGCCACGGCCCGCAGCCTGAAAGCAAAAGAACGGTAGCTCAAAGCCGAACAAGACAACCTCAATGATCGATGGACCAGAGTCCTCTCAGCTGAGGAAGGATACGGTACCGGTCTATCGGACCAACCTAAGAGCTATCCACGCAGAAGGCTGCTGCCACAATTCGATGACGAGCTCACTGATACGCCGTCTCCCAAACATACCCCATACAACAAGCCAGACCGCCCTCCTCGAGGACGAGACAGGACGGCCGACGACACCGGTTATAGGACGATGATACCTCGTAGACCGGGAAAAGAGCCACTAGAGCCCGATGACAGGTTCGACCTACGACACGACCTGGACTACAGAGCAGGTCGTACGCGATCCATCTACGGATCCAGAGGATACTCACCCGATAGACGGGAAGGGTACCGGCCTTGGTTCGACCGCAACAATGAAGGACGGGAACAAAACCGAGCTAGGACAGACGCCGATCACCGGCGCGACATAGCTCGGGTCAGAGGCGCTGCCCACCCACCGTGCTTCACGGACGAGGTGATGTGGCATCAGTTCCCGGAAGGGTTTAAACCCGTAAACATAGAACAATACGATGGGACAACTGACCCAACCGTATGGATCGAGGATTTCCTCCTCCACATCCACATGGCGCAAGGAGATGACCTCCACACCATCAAGTACCTACCCCTGAAGCTCAAGGGGCCAGCTAGGCACTGGTTAAATAGCCTCCCCGAAAACTCCATCGGGTGTTGGGAGGACCTAGTGGATGCATTCCGATCTAACTTCCAGGGCACTTATGTTCGGCCGCCGGACTCCTCCGACCTAAGCAACGTCGTCCAGAAGCCAGGAGAGTCCGCGCGGCTATTCTGGAATCGTTTCTTGACCAAGAAAAACCAGATCGTGGACTGCCCGGACGCCGAAGCAATAGCCTCTTTCAGGCACAATATTCGGGATGAATGGTTGGCTCGTCAGCTCGGCCAGGACAAACCAAGGACAATGTCCGCCCTCACATCACTCATGACCCGCTTTTGCGCGGACGAGGATAACTGGTTCGCAAGACGTAGCCACAACCCCGAAGACCCCGGAACCTCTGAAGTTCGGGATGGAAACGGGAAACCGAAGCACAACAAGAACAAGCGTCGGCACAATAATAGTGATGCCGATGACACGGCTGTTAACGCAGGCTTTCGCAACTCCCGGCCTGGGCAGCGGAAGAAGCCTCCTAAAGGCAATCGCGACGGACCCACCCCACTGGACAAGATCTTGGAGAGGCCTAGCCAGATCCACGGCACTCAAGAGAAGCCCGCCAACCACATCAACCGTAACTGTTAGGTCTTCAAACAGGCCGGCAAGCTCGCATCCGAGGACCAAGGCAAGAGCCCACGCAGCGAGGACGAGGATGAGCCCCGTGGTCCGATCGGTGGCGGACAAAAGAAATTTCCTCCAGAGGTAAAAACAGTAAATATGATATGCGCCACCCATATACCCAAAAAGGAGAGGAAGCGCGCCCTTCGGGATGTCTACGCCATAGAGCCGGTAGCCCCGAAGTATAACCCATGGCCGGCATACCCGATCACCTTCGATCGACGTGACCACCCGACCAGTATCCGTCATGGGGGTTCGGCCGCCCTAGTCCTAGACCCCATCATAGACGGGTATCACCTCACCAAAGTCCTAATGGACGGAGGAAGTAGCCTCAATCTGATTTACTCAGATACGGTGAAAAAGATGGGCATAGATCCATCAAGGATCAAGCCCAGTAACACTACCTTTAAAGGAGTGATCCCACGCGTTGAAGCCCGGTGCACGGGCTCTGTAAGCCTGGAAGTAGTGTTCGGCTCGCCCGATAACTTTCGAAGCGAGGACTTGATCTTCGACATCGTACCTTTCCGCAGCGGCTATCACGCCCTGCTCGGCCGTACAGCGTTCGCTCGCTTTAACGCCGTCCCGCACTACGCATACCTCAAGCTCAAGATGTCCGGCCCCAAGGGGGTCATTACTGTCAATGGCAACACAGAGCGCTCCCTCCGAACTGAGGAACATGCGTTGGCCCTGGCGGCCGAACTCCATTACACTGATGATCGGCAAGCGCCGACATCTGCCGTAAAGGCACCCAAGGCTGGGAAGCGAGCTCGGTCTCAACCCGAAGTGCCAGAACCTTCTTCTCCCCATAAATAGGGATTCACCCCCATCGCGCGGCCCTATAACCGGCTAAATACGTGCCGACGAGGCACAACTTCGCGCTCAAAATTCCATGGGCAGCGGTGGGGAAAATTTATTAAAGGGTAAGTGTTCGGCTGGACTGAACTATCACCATCAACATGTCTTCGGACACACTACAGGTACCATAAAGTACCTGCTACGACGTAAAGCTCATTGACATTTCGGCGACTTCTCAAGACTTTTCTCCAAAATCCGCTCGCCGAACATTACACCCATCGCGGTATACAACTCCTTGGGACACGCAGGAGCGGATAAGCGACAGGGCACATCGAGGACGTCAGGTCACCTATCGAAGACCCTTGGTATAACCCCTCCTGTAAGGTTTATATTTCATTTTTAATACCTATAAACAGTTGTATCAGCAATTTGAATAATAAGAGTTGTTGAGTAAAATACAGATGTATCATGCATGATCGTTTCGCTGTTTTTGGCACACTCTCTATTTTCCCTCTCTTCTTGCGAACCTATTTGGTATACTATACGATGCAACCGGCTAGTAGACCGGGGGCTCGAACTAAAGAAAATCGCCTTAAGCACAACTGATTCTTGCGTTCGGCGTCTTGGAATTCCGCTTTATATGCATTGGTTCCAAACTATGTCTTGGGTCAATAGTTGGGTTGCCCGGCTCTTGTGCTTGCCCCTTTATGTTCCGCTCGTTCGGCTAAAAGGGCAAAGGGAGAACCGTTGCGATTGTGCTTCCGGCTAGCCTGGTCAAGCACCTCAGCGGAGAAAGCCGAAAACTGACTGTCATGGTATGCGAGAACCGGTCTGCGAATCCGAGCTTAACTAAATCTCGTCAGAGGTTACTCCGTGTCATACGATGGGTTTGGTATTAGTACAAACCAGGTGATATAGGCTTTGGCCACGGTTCTTCCGAACATCACAAACACCTGGGGGCTAGTCATTAGCCCCCCGCACTCCTTTCTCGCGCCCATACGGCTAAGTGAAAGCAATAAAGCATTATGGTCCGATTGCCTTGTCCGCCCCACACTACCGCCTTCGGGTACCGATAGCTCGGCTAAGGGTCACAGTGTGATTGGCAGAGACACCCCGCGTAGTATCTACATGGGGGCTGAAGCCAACGACTCGCAGCTTTCAGTTTTAACGGCCACACAGGAGTTATAAAGGATGCAAAACATAAAAGACATGATGAACCATGCATTTTTAAATATAAACGCGTTAAAAGGTCTTCGGACATATTACAACGCATTTACTCGTAAACGTTTTCTCCCGAACATTGAGCCTCTATTGCCCGAGCACCCTCCATTACTCTGGAGAAGTATAGCTCGGGGCACCTATGCTCCTTTCCAGGAGGCGGAGGGGCGGTGGCTCTCTTCATCGGATCCAGCCCTGGCCAGTGCACCTTGGCCTTCGCAAAGGCCATCCGAGCTCCCTCAATACAGGAGGAACGCCTTAGTGCGTCGATCCGGGGCGAGGCGTCGCTCAGCTTCTGCACCAGGCCGAAGTAGCTGCCTGGCAATGGCTCGTTGGGCCATAGCCGGATGCAGAGATCCTTCATGGCCGGCTCCGCCATCCGGTGTAACTCCATCAGCTGCTTCAGCTGCTCAACAAGGAGAGGAGAGCACTCGGGGGCTTCAAACTGCGCCCAAAACAGCCGAGCTTCATCTCCTTCTCCCCACGAAGCATAGAACTGGTTCGCGTCTACTGTGCTCTTCTGGAGGTCCGAGCAGGCGCCTGAGGAACGCCATACTTAGGTAAGCAACGCAAACTTGCTATCCCCGAAGACACACTGCAATAAATACGGCTTACCATCCATGATAGCCTTGGCCTGGCTGACTTGCTCTTCAAAAGACCGCCTATCCACCCGCTCCTTTTGGAGATTGGTTTTCAGGGTGGATAGTTCGGCGGCCTGCTCCTTGCCTTTCCACTCAAGGTCCTCGCACTTTTGGCCGGCGTCCTTGAGCTCCTGTTGGATTTCCTCCACCCGAGCCTCATGCTTGTCGCTGGTGGCTCTCAGGGCGGATAGTGCGGTAGCCGCTTCTTTGGCCGCCGCCCTCTCAACAGCAGCCTCCTGCTTCGCCTTCTCAAGCTCGGCCTTGAGCTTCTCAATTTCCTTCGCCGAGGCTATGTAGGCATTAAAACATATCAAAAATACTGCGTTGACAGTACGGTAATGAAGAATTTGGAAACTTCAATCCGGCCTACCTTGCACCTCGTCGAATCTCTTGTTCAGAGCGTCAAGCTCGTCTTCGGAGCTTTTGAACTTCCGATTTAGCTCGTCCAGCTCAGTAGCATTAGCAGCCGCCGCCGTCGACGAAGCCTATAAAAAAAACATATCAAGTTACATGGGTTCAAAACTTCCGAACTATCATAATTATGATCCTGTGTCCGGTCCCCTTAAGGGCTGTTAGAACGTCCTGAACTAATATTGTCCTATACATAGTTCGGATAATGATCTATGATTGACCCCCAGGTAAGTTTTTCCAAACTCACCTAGGGCTCAGGGGCTGCCATGTATATAATGATAACACAAAGAAATTAATATTTCACAAACAGAGCATTACGTGGCTCACCTGAAAGCCCGTCAGGACACCGTTGAAGGCCTCCTTCAGTCCGCTGTCTACGGACTGAACCCATAGCCGTCCACCCATTGGTCGGTGGCGCTGGTGGGGATCGGTTGACCCGATCTCCAACCGGGGATTGAACCGGTGCCTCCGGAGGCATCGTGCGCTCCGGAGACAGCCTTGGAGGTGACTGGACATCTCCTTGTCCGGTCTCCTCAGTATCCGGGAGGGGCTTCTCCCCCGGGTCTTCGGCGGCCGAGGTCTTAGCCTCGACCATGACGTCATCGCCCCCACCTCCAGTGTCCGGCTCCAAAGGAGCCTGTTGGGATGACACCTCCACGGCATCCTTCGCGGCGCCCGGAGGAGAGGGGTGCGACGCGGTCCCGCTCTCCGCTAGCTCGGCGGGCGGGGTCTCCCCGTTCGAAACTTGATCGGTGGGGAGAACACGCGGTGGGCTGCAAGTCAATAGGCGTTCACATGTTAGTAACATTCAAAATTTAGCACTAATAGCTCAGGGGGTCTTCGGATCTTTACCTTCGAGCTGGGGGCTTGACCCTGAGGTTCCTTCGTGGAACCCTCTCGAAGTCCTCGGACTCGTTATCCGAGTCTGAACTGTCGTCGGACAGGACTACCTGTGTCCGGCGCGCTTTCTTCTGGGCGGGAGGAGGTACATCCTATGAGGCGTCCGATGACGCCGCCCTCTTTCCTGCGAGGGGAGAATTGCCTCCCCCTCACCCTCGTGCTCCTCCTCTTGATTCGAGGAGGCATGGATTTCTTCGGACACAGCCCCTGGCTGGTCCCTGTTGCGCAGGCCTGCTCGGCCTGATTTCTTCTCCTGCTCTTTCTTCTCTGGCGCCCTGTAAGGCGCCACGACGAGCATCTCCGACAGCAGCTGGGACCTGGGGTCTTCGAGCTGCGGAGCCGGGCACTTGATGCCCGTGGCCTTGCTCAACCATTCCTGTGGAAGTAATCGGAAAGTGCTTAGATTTTCTTTAGGAAAACAGAGCCGATTTAATGAAACTATGTTATACCTCGGAAGGGGGTTTATCGGCGCGCAGACCCTGGTCCTCCTTATTGGCTGGCCAGTTCTCCTGCGCCTTGAACATCGCCTTCCACAGCTTCTCCCGAGTGGTGCGGAAAAGCTGGCGGATCGTAGGCTCATCGTCAGTCCGATAAGTCCACATAGGAGAGCCCCGGCGCTGGCAAGGGAGGATGCGCCGCCGAAGCATAATCTGGACCACATTGGTCAGCTCGATTCCGTCCTTGATCATGGAGGCGATGCCCTTCTGCAGGTCATCCACCTCTGTATCCGACCCCCAGCTGAGGCCCTTTCTAACCCATGAGGTCAATCTGGTCGGGGGGGCGGATCTGAATTCGGCAGGAACAGTTCCGCCTTCCTTCCTTGGCTCTGTGATGTAAAACCACTCTTTTTCCCAAGTCTTGATGGTGTCGATGAAGGTGCCGGATGGCCATACTGCGCGTGGGAGCTTGCCGATGACCGCCCCGCCGCAGTCTGCGTGTGCGCCTGCGACACACTTCGGCTTGATGTTGAATATCTTGAGCCATAGTCCGAAGTGTGGTTCGACCCGCAAGAAGGCCTCGCAGACGATGATGAAGGCCGATATATGCATGAAGGAGTTCGGCGGGAGGTCGTGGAAGTCGAGTCCGTAGAAGAACATGAGGCCCCTCACGAAGGGGTGGAGCGGGAAGCTCAGTCCTCGGATGAAGTGAGGAATGAAAACCACCCTCTCGCCTGGTTTGGGGGTGGGAATCACCTGGCCCTCCTCTGTGGCGCGGTGGAAGATGTTGGCGGGGAGGTAGCCGGCCTCCTTGAGGTCCCGGATGTCCTGGTCTATGACCGTGGAAGCCTCCCACTTGCCGTTGGAGCCTGAGCCGGCCATGGCTGAGCTCGGAGGAGGAAGGGAGGAAAACCTAGATCTGGGCTCTGGAGGCTCAGTAGATTGGGGAAGCAGGGGTGCGAATGGGAAGTGCGGATAAGCCTTGGGGTTTTTCTTCCCCTTTTATTGGGCTTGTCGCCGGTTAGCCTCCCTTCACTGTGCCGTGAATCCCTCCGCTTCCCAAGACGTGTGTGCCATTATGCGCGCATGATTAAACATATCCCGTGTGAGACGGAGCACGATCTGTGCATTAATGGATCGTGCTGATGAAAACGGCCTCGAACCGCGAATCGAGTCTTTGCGACTGGTTCAGTGGTCGTGGTGGGCCGTGACCTTTCATCTTAAAGGTTGTCAGAGAGCACTATTGACTCCTTGACGGTTGGCCTTCAGGGCCGAGTTATTCATGGTGTTCGGACGATCTATGATCAGAAAAACTACACGTCGTCGAAGGCCGAACTAAAGCCCGGCCGATCACCATTTGGAGAAAGGAACTTGCCTCGCAAGCCGAAGACTCTGATCATATGAAGCAGCTAGAGCTAAGACCCTTGGCGTTGGAGGCTAGTTCGGGGGCTACTGAGGGAGTCCTGGTTTAAGGGGTCCTCGGGAGGCCGACCTATTTCTTATGGGCCGGACTATATGGGTCACTTGCTGAGCATTGGATGAACCGAAGACCCTGTCTCCAGGAAGGAAGCTTCAAGAATCGTGGCGTATTCTCCACGTTTGGAGTAGTGAATAGGCATGTTTATCCCTTCGACGTGTAACCGACCATGTGTAAACCCTAGGTACCCTCGGCGTCTATATAAGCCGAAGGGTTTTAGGTTGTAGGCTAACATAACTCATCTAGGGTTTTAGTCATCCGATCTCGAGGTAAATCAACTCTGTAACCCTTATACCATCAATATAATCAAGCAGGACGTAGGGTATTACCTCCATAGGAGGGCCCGAACCTGGGTAAACATCGTCTCCCCCTTCTCCTGTTACCATCGATTCTAGTCTCACAGCTCGGGACCCCCTACCCGAGATCTGCCGGTTTTGACAACGACAATGTCCAAGATAGTATATTTATATGTGGAGTCTCTCTTCCTTCAATATTTTTCATGAATTGTTCAGGTGACCAATGCGGTGTTTGCTAATTTTCAATAAATTTCACCACCTATACTTATTATGTGTGAAGTCATTACTCCCCATGGGATAAGTATATGAAGCATATTTAATTTCAGATTTATGATATTCAATTCATTCAACCATTTACTCATAGGATATAAGTGAAGCACGAGAGTGAATGACAAACTACTCCAAAAAGATATAAGTGAAGATCAATGAGTAGCCAACAATTAATTAACTATGTCAGGACTCTCTCATCTAAGAATTTCAGATCCAATGATTTTATTCAAACAGCAAAACAAAATAAAAATAGCACTCCAAGAATAGCACGCATCATGTGAACGAATAAAAATTTAGGCTCAACATAGGCTAACCGATAATTGTTGAGGAAGAGAGGTGGGATGCGTAGCATCCCCAAGCTTAGATACTTGAGACTTCTTGAAATATTTACTTGGGGTGCCTTGGGCATCCCCAAGCTTGAGATTTTGTATCTCGTTCAATCCTTTCATATCATGGTTTTACCTATTCTCAAAAATTTCATCCACACAAAAACTCGAAAAGAACTCGTGAGATAGGTTAGTACACATAATAATAAATCAACACTTCATGTACTGCCAAGACAAGTTGCACAATAATTTTCAAACATCATCTACTGTTTACTATCGTTTCCACAATTGATATCTACCAATATAGGCTATGGAAACTAGAGGATAAGTAGATAACAAAACTATGACAGCAATCTGTCCAAACAGAACAGTCTTTGCAATTTATAACAACAGTGTACTTCCGTAACTCAAAAAATTATGAAAATTTAGGACATTATAAGGAATTTATATGACAATACTGTGTAAAAATTTCATAAACTTTCCACATTCCAGTAAAATATGAAAATTCAAACACTACAGAAAAAGTTTCTGTTTTTTACACAGTACACATCAAACATGTAATGCAAGCATCCTAAGGCAATTCTTGGAACTTTTTATTGAAAAACAAGATTATAAATAACACCTAACAGAGAACCACAAAATAATATGACACTCCAAGCAAAACTCATATTATGTGATGAATAAAAATATAGCTCTAAGTAAGATATACCGATAGTGTTGAAGACGAAAGAGGGGATGCCTTCCGGGGCATCCCCAAGCTTAGTTGCTTGGATCTTCCTTGAATGTTACCTTGGGGGTGCCTTGGGCATCCCCAAGCTTAGGTTCTTGTCACTCCTTATTCTTCTCATATCGGTGTCTCACCCAAAACTTGAAAACTTCAATCACACAAAACTTAACGGAACTTCGTGAGAAGGGTTAGTGTAATAAAGATAAATCATTCACTTAGGTATTGTCAAGACCAGATTAATAGTTGTTCCCAGATGATGCCTACTGTATTATAACATTTCCATAATTTATACCACTAAATATAAGCTATGGAAGCAATAAAACAAGCAAACTATGCATGCAGAACAGAATCTGTCAAAAACACAACAGCCTGTGAAGATCTATAGTGCAGCCATACTTCACTGTCTCTAAAAATTCTGAAAAATTAGGACAATCTAGGATATTTGTATATCAATAATGTGTAAAAAAATTCAGATCAAAAGCACGTTCCAGTGAATTTACAAAATTCCTGGACTGAGAGCAAAAGTTTCTGTTTTTGCACAGAATCAAGTCAACTATCATCCACACTATCCCAAAGGCATTACTTGGCACTTTATTGAAAATAAAAGGCACAAAACATGATTACTACAGTAGCTTAATCATGTTAAAACACAAAAACAGAATGGGTAAATATTGGGCTGTCTCCCAACAAGCGCTTTTCTTTAATTCCTTTCTAGCTATGCATGACATTTTAATGATACACTTCCAAGCACAATTCCGATGGTAATTTTATTCATACTCTAAAATATATAAGTGAAGTTCATAGAGCATTCTACAATTAATATAGATTAACCAATATCCAAGCTCAAAATATACAAGTGAAGCACACGAAGCATTCTATAAAGCCATACTCAAAAGATCTAAGTGAAGCGCATGAAGCATTCTATAAATCAATGAAGGACTATCTCATACTAGAAGGGTGCATAAAGGAAAAGAAAAACACTAAAGACGCATATCATGTAACAAAAACCGAGGTATACCGATAATTGTTGAAGAATAAAGATGGGATGCCTTCCGGGGCATCCCCAAGCTTAGATGCTTGAGTTTCCTTGAAATATTTACTTGGGGTGCCTTGGGCATCCCCAAGCTTGAACTCTTGTCTCTCCGTATTCTTCTTATATCGATACCTCCTCGATCTTCGAACACTTCGTTCACACAAAACTTAACAAAACCCTCGTGAGATCCGTTAGTATAATAAAGCAAAATACTACTTTAAGTACTGTTGTGAACTCATTCCAAATTCATATTAGCATTATATCTACTGTGGTCCAAGTTCACCATGGTTCATACCCCCCGATACTACCCATAGATACATCAAAATAAGAGAACAATGCATAGAAAACAGAATCTGTCAAAAACAGGACAGTCTGTAGCAATCTGGAAACTTAGTATACTTCTGTAATTCAAAAAATTCTGAAAATTTAGGACAAATTAAAAAAATTGTATAGCAGTACTGTGTAAAAATTTCAGCAACTTTTGACGTTCCAGTAAGAAATGTAAATTCATGCACTACAGTCAAAGTTTCTGTTTTTGCACCGCACAAAGCAAAAAAGCAATCTAATCATCCTAAAACCAAATCTTGGCACATTATTTTTATAATACAATGGATATATACAAGGGGATAATTATTTTTGAGAAACTTCCATGAAAAATTCTACATTGTTTCCATGAGCATGAACACAAGTGTTCAAGGTCGACCCTCACTTCTCCAATGCACAACCTTCCAGTCACTTCTCTTTGAAAACTTCTTAGGCATAAGAGGCAAGTAATTCTTTTTGTATTTTTCATTATTTAATTTTTTGTATGTTTCACCCACAACTAAATAAAGCAAAAAGGGAAAACAAAATCTACTTAGTGAAGAGAGCAAACAAGCACACACGAGAATATCAACCCCACGCTATTGCTCCCCGGCAACGGCGCCAGAAAAGAGCTTGATAATCCCCAAGTGCAAGGAATCATCGTAGCAATTTCCAAAGGTGGAAGTGATAAGTATGGAGTGTCGAACCCACAAGGAGCTAAAGGTAAGATCAATATTCTCTCAAATCCTATCTGCCACCGATACGACTCTACGTACGCCGAACGTTTGCTTCCAACTAGAAACGAGAAATAAAGCTATGTTGTGGGTATGAAGAGAATAGCTTTGCATGATATCGGAGAACTAAAATATAAAAATAGGTGCTGTTATCATAAAGTTAGAATATATTACAATATATTACAAACAGCGAGTGTGGAATAATGATGGGTCGGTGTGCGGAATTGTCCTAGGCAATTGTTAACAAGATTGGTAATCATTATTGCAATTTTATATGAGGGAGAGGCATAAGCTAACATACTTTCTCTACTTGGATCATATGCACTTATGATTGGAACTCTAGCAAGCATCCGCAACTACTAAAGATCATTAAGGTAAAACCCAACCATAGCATTAAAGCATCAAGTCCCCTTTACCCCATACGCAACAACCCACCTACTCGGGTTTATGCTTCTGTCACTCAAGCAACCCACTATAAGCGAATCATGAACGTATTGCAACACCCTACAGCGGGAATCCTTCACGTGTGCGTGGCACGGAAGGCACCATAGGACAGCACCAAAATAAACATACAACTCAAACCAATCTAGATCATCAATCAACCCATAAGACAAAAGGAATCTACTCAAAACATCATAGGATGGCAACACATCATTGGATCATAATATGTGGCATAAAGCACCATGTTCAAGTAGGGGATTACAGCGGGGTGCGGGAGAGTGGACCGCTGAAAGGAGATGAGGATGGTGATGAAGAAGGTGATGTTGATGAAGACAATCACCGCGGCGATGGTTCCCCCGATGGCACTCCGGCGCCACCGAGAGAGAAGGGGAGAGGGTCTCCCCCTTGTGCTTCCTCCTCCATGGCCTCCTCCCTGAGTGGGGAGAGGTTCTCCCTCTGGTCCTTGGCCTCCATGGCGATGATGGCCCCTCCGTCTTCCTCCTCCATGGTCTCCGGTGAAGGTGACCCCCTCCGGCAGGGTGCCGGAGAGGGCCAAGATTGATCTTTCGTGGCTACAGAGACTTGTGGCGGCGGAACTTCCGATCTAGGTTTATTTTCGGAGATTTCTATATTTATAAGAGTTTTTGGCATTGGTCCCACGTCCGGAAGGTTCCCGAGGAGGTGACAAGCCAGGGGGGCGCGCCCTAGGGGGGGCGCGCCCCCCACCCTTGTGACTTCCTCGGCCTTCCTCTCCGGTGACTTTTCGCTCCAGTATTTTTTATATTTTCCAAAAATATTCTCTGTAAATTTTCAGCTCATTCCAAGAACTTTTATTTCTACACAAAAACAACACCACGGTAGTTCTGCTGAAAACAACGTCAGTCCGGGTTAGTTCTAATCAAATCATACCAAAATCATATAAAATTATTGTAAACATGGCATGAATACTTCATAAATTATAGATACGTTGGAGACGTATTAGCTCCTAAGTCAATATACTCATATATAGATGACTCCGTCATCGCCAAAGTGCTTGGTAGATACTAGAGTGGTTTTGCATGTTTTGCCATGATTTCATTGGACATCTTATTGTGTGAGCATGCAGGTTTGCATATCTTTTATCATTCGAGGACATCCAATTGTTGCTATTTGGACTTTGTTTTCTCTTTTGCCAATTGGATGGACAAGAATGCCTAGGACCCCTCTCTAGCTATCTATGCTTTCTCATCTCAAGTTCTATTCATGCTACATCACAAAAATTGAACAAGCACTTCTCGATCCCTCTGTGTGAGATGCACTCGGAGTTCCATATCGACAAGGGCTGCATTCCAAAACCTCCCTACAGTGTAACTCGGTGTGACCAACATAAAATTCTCGGCTCCACCGATTGCCTTAGGGTTGACCTAATTTTGCATCTCGGTACCACCGATACCATAATCTTGGTTGCACCAAGTTTCCATGTCAACTGACGGCAGTGGAAATCGGTGGCACCGAAATTTTTGTATCGGTGACACCGACAGTGAGGGGTATATATTCCGCGGACCCGACGCTTTGAAATTAAATCTTCGAGCGTCGTGTTCCCCAGCCCCTAACTGTCGCACCTGGACCCCTGGTCATCGCCCTTGCTTCCCCGAGCGCCTCCACCGCTGGGATCCTCGCCGTCGACGCGAATCTACTCCGCCGTAGAGGATCTTCACCAAGTTAGGGTATGATCTGATCTCCCCTTGCGCTCCACTGTCTGATTCTTGTGCATTGGTATATTTTCGTCGATAAGCCACCATCTGCTATCCTCCTGCTCCCCCAGAAGCTCTCATAGATTAGCGAACGAAGAAAAAGTTAAGGTTAGCCGTCCGCAGAACAACTCTCGGTGTCACCAAGTCGCAAAAATCGGTTCCACCGATTTTGATTCTAAGGTTTCTGAGAATGGTCTCGGTGAGACCGAGTGGTTTCTTTCGGTGTCACCGAAGAAGCTGCCAAGTCTCTGTGAAGCAGACCATCTGTCTCGGTGAATCCGAAAAATCTGACTCGATGCTACCGAATTTTGTTCTGCAGAAAGCTAAAACTAAGGTTTTCTTTGTTCAAACTTTTAAAACTTCTGTGTTTTGTGATGCTCAACCTTTTTTGCTCTTCTATACTCTTTTCACAGGGTCAGAGATGTCAGGATCAGATGACAGTCAGAATAATCTCAGAGAGCCCAGTGTTGATGCAGACCCATGCACTAGTCCCGAGGCTAGCTCTTTTGCTTCAGATGACAATCCCAACTCCCATGATCTGCCTAAAGCTACAACTAGAACCAGAAGGAAGCTGAATTCAGATGAAGAAGATTCAGATTTTGTGCCAGAAGAGGTCCTTGCCAAGCAAAGGCAAGACAAAGCAGACAAGGCTGCCAAGAAGTCTGCTAATGAGACTACCTCAACAAGAAAGGTAGTAAGGAAGGAGTATGCCAGCTCAGAGGCTATGAAAGCACATGTGAGTGCTAGGGCTTCCATGTCTGTTGAGCCCCCAAGGAAGTCTATGCCCAAGAAGGCAAGAGAGAAGAAGACAAGCAGGAAAAGGATCATACATGTTATTGGAAGACCAACTTCTATGTATGAAGATCCAGCTGATGCTGAGGCTGAGGAAGAGGAAGAGCCAGCTATCAAGGCTCCTCCTAAGAAGAAGAAGAAGCTGCTTGCTGATGCTATGCCAAGCCAGGCCCCATCCAAGAGCAAGCCAGCTGCACCCAAGAAATCCACTGCTCCAAAGCCCAAGAGGACTACCAGAGACATCCCAGTTGCTGCCAAGAACAAAGGTACTACCTTCAGAGAAGCTGAGGAGGAAGCACTGTCAGTTTTGATGAAGCTGAGACCACACCTTCCTAAGCACAATGCCAGCCATCCGCTTGGTGAGGACATGAAGAAGAGGACGGATTCTGGACTGAGAGAGTGGAGAGCCATGGATCCTTATTCTCAGAGGAGAAGGACAACAGTAGACTACAGATTCTACACCAAGGAACAGCATGACTTCTATGAGACTATTCTACTTGACAAGAGCCCTGCAGTTAGTGATATGAGGTATGTTGATTGGGAGTACATCAAGAAGAACCAAGATTTCTTTCCATGTGTGCAGGATAATTTCCACTGCATTGGCATTGATGAGTTTGTTGGAAAAGAGTTCACTGCATGGAATGACGAGATGATCATGCAATTCTACTCCACTGCTCATTTCTATGGAGATGGTAGGATTGTATGGATGACTGAAGGCACCAGATATGAATCCACTGTTGATGAGTGGGCTACCATCTTAGGAGCCCCACAGGTGCAAGAAGGAGACTTGGATGTGTACTCTGAGCCCAAGGCAAACCACAACTCCATGGTCAATATGTACAATGAGATCCCTGCTGCAAATGTGCATTCACACAAGCTTGGATCCATCTATTTTCTTCAGGATGGCCTACGCACCACCAACACCATCTTGAGGTATACATTGATGCCTAAGTCTGGAGATGAGAAGATGATCAAGGGCTATTCTATCAACATGTTTCTCCATATTGATCAACACACCAGATTTAGGGTGATGGACTTGATAGTTGAGACAGTGAAGAGGACTGCTGCAGATCAGAAGAGATCATGTGGATATGCACCATACATTCAGATGCTTATCAACTCCTAGCTGGAGAAGCACGTGTATGCACTTGATCGACCACACTTGCCACTCCTGCCAGAGCTCGAAGACAATGTCGTGGTGATGGATCCAGATCATCCCACCTCAGCTACAGCATAGGCAGAGACAAAGGTAGCCAGAGACACTAGTGCTCAGGTGCCAAAGACCCGGAGTGAGCAGATGGATCTTCTTCTCAGTTCTGTGCTCAGCATGCAGAAGGACATTGGAAATATCTTGAAGAACCAGGACAGTCTGGGAAGGATTGATGAGAACAAGTTTCACATTCTCAACAACAAGGTGGATGAGCTCACAGTGACTATAACTGAGCTCAAGAGAGAAGTAGATGGCGTGCCCAGTCCCCACACCACAGATGATGATGAGGACAGTCCACCCCTCAGAGCCGACACTCAGTTCATGACTAAAGCCAGGACTCTGATGTCTACTACGCAACTTTATTCTTGTAGACTTTGTTGGGCCTCCAAGTGCAGAGTTTTGTAGGATAGTAGCAATTTTCCATCAAGTGGATGACCTAAGGTTTATCAATCCGTGGGAGGTGTAGGATGAAGATGGTCTCTCTCAAACAACCCTGCAATCAAATACAAGAAATCTCTTGTGTCCCCAACACACCCAATACAATGGCAAATTGTATAGGTGCACTAGTTCGGCGAAGAGATGGTGATACAAGTGCAATATGGATGGTAGATATAGGTTTTTGTAATCTGAAAATATAAAAACAGCAAGGTAGCAAGTAACAAAAGTGAGCACAAACGGTATTGCAATGCTTGAAAACAAGGCCTAGGGTCCGTACTTTCGCTAGTGCAATCTCTCAACAATGCTAATATAATTGGATCACATAACCATCCCTCAACGTGCAACGAAGAATCACTCCAAAGTTCTTATCTAGCGGAGAACATAAGAAGAAATTGTTTGTAGGGTACAAAACCACCTTAAAGTTATCCTTTCCGATCGATCTATCCAAGAGTTCATACTAAGATAACACCAAGCTATCCTTTCCGATCGATCTATCTAAGAGTTCGTACTAGAATAACACCATATGATACGCATCAACCAACTCTAATGTCACCTAGATACTCCAATGTAACCACAAGTATCCATGAGTTAATTATATGATACGCATGAAACAATTTCAGATTCATAATACTCAATCCAACACAAAGAACCTCAAAAAGTGCCCCAAGATTTCTACCGAAGAAAGTAGGACAAGAACGTGTATCAACCCCTATGCATAGATTACCCCAATGTCACCGCGGGAATCCGCAAGTTGAGTACCGAAACATATATCAAGTGAATCAATAGTACACCCCATTGTCACCACGGGTATCCACATGCAAGACATATATCAAGTGTTCTCAAATCCAATATTCAATCAAACATAACGAGATCTCAAAGGGAAAACTCAATTTATCACAACAAGATAGAGAGGGAATAACATCATGTGATCCGACTATATTAACAAAGCCCGTGATACATCAAGATCGTGACATCTCAAGAACACGAGAGAGAGAGAGATTGAACACATAGCTACCGGTACATACCCTCAGCCCCGAGGGTGGACTACTCCCTCCTCGTCATGGCCTCCGCCGGGATGATGAAGATGGCCACCGGAGATGGATTCCCCTCTCCGATAGGGTACTGTAACGTCTCTAGATTGGTTTTTCGTCGATACAAAGAGTTGCGGCGGCGGAGCGGAGAGTCTAGGGTTATTTCTAATGGTTTTTATATTTATAGGATTTTTGGGCGTCGGTTTCACGCCAAGATGGGCCACGAGGAGGGCACGATACACCAGGGCGTGCCTGGGCCCTCTGGCGCGCCCTGGTGGGTTGTGCCCACCTCGTGGCTCTTCTCCAGTGGTTCTTTGCTCCAATATTGCTTATTTGGTCCAGAAAAAATCACCAAAAAGTTTCGGGCGATTTCGAGAACTTTCATTTTCTGCACACAAAAACAACAACACGGTAATTCTGCTGAAAACAACGTCAGTCCGGGTTAGTTCTAAATAAATCATATAAAGTGCATCAAAACCATATAAAAGTATTGTAAATATAGATGAATATGGCATGAATACTTCATAAATTATCGATACGTTGGAGACGTATCAGACTCCTACAGTGACTGCTCCAGAGTTGAGGCCTTCTTCATCAGCACCTGCTATAGCTCCATTAGCTCCTCCAGTTCCATCAGCTACTCCAGCACCTCCAATTGCTACTCCAACTCCATCCATGATGTCTGCTGAAGTCTTCGCTGATGCCATTCTCTCGACTCCTTCATCATCTACCGGAGGAGATCAGCCCCAGAGAGATGCTTAGTTCTATACCTTTGAACTTTTTGGTAATTTATTGCCAAAGGGGGAGAGGTTGTATAGATCATTAGGGCTTCGAGAGAGGGAGAGTGTTGCTTTTTATCGCTCTTCAAAAACATTGCTATCTTTTGGTTTGTGTTAAACCTTGTTTGTGTTTGATCATATACTTGATGTGTGCTGCTACTATTTCCTATCCTTGAGATGCCTATGAGATGAGCATTCACTCTTGCTTGTTGTGTTGTGCTATGATGTTCACTCATATTACTCTCGCACACCACCAAGTTGTAAGTGACATGGAAGAGTGCCCCATACACCTAATCGATTGTGCATTTGCATTCAAACGCAAATTCAAAATAGTGCACAAATTTAGGGGGAGCTCTTGCTTATCACATACTTCTCAAAGCAACGATTATATTCATTGATTATATCATATGTCGAAACTTTGATCTATATGTTGTCATCAATTACCAAAAAGGGGGAGATTGAAAGCACATTTGCTCCCTTGGTGGTTTTGGTAATTAATAACAACATATATCTCATTGGACTAATATTTCCACTAAGTATATTTCAGGAAAAAGTTCAATGATGGGATGGCAGAAGGATTGTGGAGAGACCCCTAGATGCAAGGAATAGGATTGGCAAAGCTTCAAGCAAGAAGACTCTACATTTTACTTTGTGAGAAATCACTTTGAGTCTATAGGAAAGCCAGTACTATTAAAACGGGGTGAGGTATTGATGGTGAACAAAATGCTCCACGTGCACAAGTGATAGTCACCAAAAACACCCACAAGCTCTTCCACAAAAGTCTGTCAAAAGCCTATCATGCAAAATCGGTGCCACCAATATTTCCCACTCGGCCCTACCGATTTTCACCTCAGACAGATCCCAGCCAAACCCTAAGTTTTCGGTACAACCGATTCTGCATCGGCGCCACCGAGTTTCAGTTGCCAACTTTCTGTTGCCCCTTTTCTTAAATTCGGAATTTCCGAGTTTTCTGGATCGGTGCCACCGACTTTGCATTCTGACCGTTGGTTACCTTTGTCGGTAATGCCGAGAACTATATATCGGTCTCACCGAGATTCAAAAGTTGCTACCTTTTGAGCAACTCGGTACCACCGAGTTTTATACTTCGGTGTCACCGAGTTGGTCAATAAAGGTCTAACGGTTGGATTTTTGGAGATGCCTATATATACCCCTTCACCACCACTCACTCGACAGAGAAGCACTCAGAACTATTTCATACTTGCCCCATCTGATTTTCTGAGAGAGAGACACCTACTCATGTGTTGAGATCAAGCCATTCCACTCCAACCATATGAATCTTGATTTCTAGCCTCCCCAAGTTGCTTTCCACCCAATCAATCTCTTCCACCAAAGCCAAATCTGTGAGAGAGTGATTGAGTGTTGAGGAGTCTATCATCTTGAAGCACAAGAGCAAGGAGTTCATCATCGTTATCGAGCCTATTACCTTTTGGAGGGTGGTGCCTCCTAGATTGGTTAGGTGTCGCTTGGGAGCCTCCTACTTCGTGTTGTGGAGTTGAACCAAGAAGTTTGTACGGGCAAGGAGATCGCCTAGTTCGTGAAGATCTACCCATAGTGAGGCTAGTCCTTCGTGGACGAAAGCCGATATGGAATAGTCAAGGTTGCTACTTCGTGGAACCTTATGGGTGGAGCCCTCCGTGGACTCTCGCGACCGTTACCCTCCGTGGGTTAAAGACTCCATAAACGTGGACGTACGATAGCACCACCTATCGGAACCACGGGAAAATCTTCGTGTCTCCAAATTGCGTTTGATCTTCCTTCCTATCCTCTATTACATATGCTTGCCTTTACTTTTCGCTGCTATACTCTTAGACATGCATGTGTAGGGTGTGCTTGACTTGCTATCATTGCTAAAATCTGCCAACACTTAAAATTGGGAAAAGGTAGAATTTTTATTTTGTCAAGTACTCTAATCACCCCCCCCTCTAGACATACTTTCGATCCTACAGACTCTATATGAATGCCTCTGGAAGTGTACCAGGATGTGCAATGATCAAGCATAACATCTATAAAAAAAACATGAATGGTGGCTTTGCCACAAATACTATGTCATCTTATATGATCATGCAAAGCAATATGACAATGAAAGTACTAGTCATATGATGTAACGGTGGAAGTTGCATGGCAATATATCTCGGAATGGCTATGGAAATGCCATAATAGGTAGGTATGGTGGCTGTTTTGAGGAAGATATAATGAGTCTTATGTGCAACAGAGCGTATCATGTCACGGGGTTTGGATGCACCGGCGAAAGTTGCACAGATCCTCGAGGTAAGAATGGGCAATGCACGGTACCGAAGAGGCTAGCAAATATGAGGTGGTGAGAGTGAGTACATCCATGGATTCACATTAATCATAAAGAACTCACATACTTATTGCAAGGTTTTATTATCTCTCTCAAAGAAAAGTACTACTCGCATGCCCCTAGGGAGGAGGTTGGGAGGAGTTAACCATCGCACGCCTCCGACTTAAACATCACTAGGATTTCAACGAGGAATAAGAATGCTCACACATCATCACCATGCCATAAAAATATTAAGATGAACAGCAAGTTGACACCCTCTAATTTAGGTACTGTTATAAATTGATCCTTATTTTATTATTGCATAAGGTACTGTATTCTAATTTCTTCATGGCTTATACCCCCCGATACAATCCATAGCATCATCAAAACAAGCAAACTATGCAAGCAAAAACAGAATATGTCTAAAACAGAACAGTCTGTAATGATCTGTAGATAACCTATACTTATGTAACTCCAAAAATTCTGAACAATTAGGAAACCTGAGGAATTTGTATAGCAAGACTGTGTAAAAATTTCAGATGAAAAATACGTTCCGGTAAAATCTAGGAAATTCTGCACTGAACGCTAAACTTTCTGTTTTTGCACCATATCAACTATACTCATCATATAAGTCATCCCAAAGGCTTTACTTGGAAAAAACACTAATTTAAACATGTTCTAAAAAAACAGAAAGTAAAAACAAAAATTTAAAGATAACTATTGGGTTGCCTCCCAACTAGCGCTATTGTTTTACCCCCCTAGCTAGGCATATTGCATAGTTTCAAGTGTTGTAGTAATCATGAGAAAAATTAATCATGCTATAATCGTATTCCCTTCTTTCAGTAGAAAGTTTTCTAATGGGCAAGCAAAAATAATTGAAGGGACTAAACTTTACAACACAAGGATCCGTGAGATCTATCTCCGGAGGAGAAGGAGGCTCCTCTTTAGCCTTTTCATAAGTAATAGTAAATTCTTCCTTGTATAGGTTCCGGTAAAAATATTTCCTTAATTCTCTCTCAAGATCATAATCTAATCCAATATTTGGAATAATAATTTGGTCATTGTATTTGGAAATATTTCAATTAAGACATTAGGTGGAACGTTTTTCCTAAAGTTTTCATCATAAGCAACATAGTTGCTAACCGTTTAGCACGAGCATCTTGAATATTAGTGAACTCTAGAAACAACCATTGTATGGAGGGATGCATATGAACGAATTGTCTTTCCAATTCAACTATGAGTAAAGATATGGCATCCGCATAACTAGTAGTTCTAGCAAGAATAGATCCTCCTATAAATGGTAACGAGCCAACACAAGTGAATAAGTCTTGGGTCACACTTTTTCCAACAATATTACCACTACCAATACGGAATTTCTTTGTTTGCATAATAGGTTCTTCTTTAGAAGGATCATCATGCGCAAGATTAACAAGTTTTTCCTTAGCAACTTCATCAAAATTTCTTTTAGCATTATCATTGAGAGGTGAAGTTGAATGTTTTAATGCCTTTGCACTATAGGCGGAGGTATCACTAGTTTCAAACTCAGACATGATAGCAACTTTCAAGCAAGTGAAACAAGCAAAGAAGTAAACTAGCAATGATAAATATTTTTGTATTTTCAATTTTTATGAAGCAAGCAAAATATAACAGCAAATAAAAAGTAGAACAAGTGAATGATAATTTGTGCGAAGGTACTTGATAGTAGGTTGGTGATACTCCCCGGCAACGGCGCCAGAAATCCTTCCTGATACTTGTGATTTGTGTTGGGTTTTCCGCGAAGAGGAGCGGGTGATGAAGGACAATATAGATAAGTATTTGCCTCAGTGAGAACCAAGGTTATCGAACCAATAGGAGTAGCACACAACCCCCGTCTTCAGCGACTGTAAACAAAGAAGCAAACACTTGCACCCAACGCGGGCAAGAGGGTTCAATCCCCTTGGACTCGTTATTTGCAAGTAAATGAAGTGTGTAGATGATAGTTGATAAATGTAAAATGCAAAATAAATAAAAGATAAATAATGGCAGCAAGGTAATGAAAGCTTTTGTAAATATATAAGTGGATAGACCCGGGGGCCATAGTTTTCCCTAGTGGCATCTCTCATGTAGTAGGCAGACGGTGGGTAAACAAATTACTGTTGGGAAATTGATAGAAAAGCGCATAGTTATGCAATATTTATTCACGACAATGATCATGTATATATAGGCATCATGTCCATAAGCAAATAGGCCAACTCCTGCCTGCATCTCTTACTATTACTCCACGTCGAGAGCGCTTCTATGCTTGCCTCTCTAAGTATTAAGTTCATGACAAACAGAATAATGCTTGGAGAACAATGACATGATGTAGACAAAGAGAATTCAATCAATATGAATTAATGATGACCCACAAGTATAGGGGATCTATCATAGTCCTTTCGATAAGTAAGAGTGTCGAACCCAACGAGGAGCAGAAGGAAATGACAAGCAGTTCTCAGTAAGGTATTCCTGCAAGCACTGAAATTATCGGTAACAGATAGTTTTGTGATAAGATAATTCATAACGAGTAGCAAGTAACAAGTGTAAATAAGGTGCAGCAAAGTGGCCCAATCCTTTTTATAGCAAAGGACAAGCCTGGACGAACTCTTATATAAAGCAAAGCGCTCCCGAGGACACATGGGAATTTCTGTCAAGCTAGTTTTCATCATGCTCATATGATTCGCGTTCGTTACTTTGATAATTTGATATGTGGGTGGACCGGTGCTTGGGTACTGCCCTTACTTGGACAAGCATCCCACTTATGATTAACCACTCTCGCAAGCATCCGCAACTACGAAAGAAGAATTAAGATAAATCTAACCATAGCATGAAACATGTGGATCCAAATCAGCCCCTTACGAAGCAACGCATAAACTAGGGTTTAAGCTTCTGTCACTCTAGCAACCCATCATCTACTTATTACTTCCCAATGCCTTCCTCTAGGCCCAAACAATGGTGAAGTGTTATGTAGTCGACGTTCACATAACACCACTAGAGGAGAGACAACATACATCTCATCAAAATATCGAACGATTACCAAATTCACATGATTACTTATAACAAGACTTATCCAATGTCCTCAGGAACAAACGTAACTACTCACAAAGCATATTCATGTTCATAATCAGAGGAGTATTAATGATGATCAAGGATCTGAACATATGATCTTCCACCAAGTAAACCAACTAGCATCAACTACAAGGAGTAATCAACACTACTAGCAACCCACAGGTACCAATCTGAGGTTTTGAGACAAAGATCGGATACAAGAGATGAACTAGGGTTTGAGAGGAGATGGTGCTGGTGAAGATGTTGATGGAGATTGACCCCCTCTCGATGAGAGGATCGTTGGTGATGACGATGGCTTCGATTTCCCCCTCCGGGAGGGAAGTTTCCCCGGCAGAACAGCTCCGCCGGAGCCCTAGATTGGTTCTGCCCAAGTTCCGCCTCGAGACGGCGGCGCTTCGCCCCGAAAGCTCTGTTATGATTTTTTCCAGGTCAAAACCCTCCGTATAGCAGAAGATGGGCACCGGAGGGCTGCCAGGTGGGCCACAAGCCACAGGGGCGCGCCCAGGGGGGTAGGGCGCGCCCCCCTGGCTTGTGACTGCCTGGTGGGCCCCCTCTGGTATTTCTTCTGCCCGGTATTTTTTATATATTCCAAAATAATTCTCCGTAAGTTTTCAGGACTTTTGGAGTTGTGCAGAATAGGTATCTCAGATTTGCTCCTTTTCCAGTCCAGAATTCCAGCTGCCGGCATTCTCCCTCTTCATGTAAACCTTGTAAAATAAGAGAGAAAAGGCATAAGTATTGTACCATAATGTGTAATAACAGCCCATAATGCGATAAATATCATTATAAAAGCATGATGCAAAATGGACGTATCAACTCCCCCAAGCTTAGACCTCGCTTGTCCTCAAGCGAAAGCCGAAATCGATAAATATGCCCACAAGTTTAGAGATAGAGGTGTCGATAAAATAAAATACGGACATGAGGGCATCATGATCATCTTTAGAACAGCAACATATATTGACATATAATTTCTTATGCTGAAGTAACAATTCATTCACAAGGTAAAGTATGAATCAAGAACTCTATTGAGAACCAACAAACTATGATCTCAGTCATTGAAGCAATTCCAATTTATCATAACGTAGGAAAGAGTCAATATAAGAGCTTGTAAAGCAAATCCACATACTCAATCATCTTTTAGTCTTTCACAATTGCTAACACTCACGAGGTACCTATGAGGTCCAAGTTTCAATCAGACACAGAGAAAGATAGGGGCTTATAGTATTGCCTCCCAACTATTTACCTCGAGGGTAATGTCAACAGTAATAACTCATGCTCGCCCACTTCCAAGTGGATATATGTGTCTATATCATTCCCCAACACATGACGCTTGCCGGAAGATAAAGGCGAAATAAAGAAAGTGATGGAGATCACCACGACTCTTGCATAAAGGTAAGTACTAGAAAATAAAAGTAACAGATAGGCCCTTCGCAGAGGGAAGCAGAGGTTGTCATGCGCTTTTATAGTTGGATGCGCAATCCCTTAATGCAAAAGAACGTCACTTTATATTGCCCCTTGTGATAGAAAACTTTATTATGCAGTCCGTCGCTTTTATTTCTTCCCTATCACAAGTTCGTATAAAGCCTATTTTCCTCACACTAATAGATCACACATATTTAGAGAGCAATTTTTTATTGCTTGCACCGATGACAACTTACTTGAAGGATCTTACTCAATCCATAGGTAGGTATGGTGGACTCTCATGGCGAAACTGGGTTAAGGGTGTTTGGATGCACAAGTAGTATCTCTACTTGGTGCAGAGGTTTTGGCTGATATGAGGTGGAAGCAAGCGACACATGTTGAGGGATCTATAACCATATAACTTCTATTCGGAAGTAAGCAAACATAACTCATTATGTTGTCTTCCTTGTCCAACATCAACTTCTTAACATATAATATTTTAATGAGTGCTCACAATCATAAAAGATGTCCAAGATAATATATTTGTATGTGAACCTCTCTTTCTTTATTACTTCCTTTTAATTGCCACAATGACCAACAGCTATGTTTGTTAACTCACAACAAATTTCAATCGACATACTTCTTATATGTGAAGTCATCACTTCTCATAAGATTAACATATGTACTCTTTGCTTTTATTCTATATTTCTTTCTATTTCTTTTTCCTCAAGATCAAGATCATATCAAACAAGCAAAGCCCTCAACTCAAAACTACTCTTTATTATATAGCTCTCGGACTTGCTTACATAGGGGGAATATAAAGCAAAACTCAAAACAAGATCACACTAAAAATTTATTCTACTAGATCAAGATATAACCAAGAGGATCGAACTAAGAAAAACGATAAAAGTAAAAACAAAAGGTGTGATGGTGATACGATACCGGGGCACCTCCCCCAAGCTTGGCACAAGCCAAGGGGAGTGCCCATACCCATGTGTTTAGTTGTCTTGCTTCGGAGGTGGTGATGTTGGAGTTGTTGATGAGGTTGGAGGCTTGTCCTCCGTCTTCCAAGGCATAGGCTCACCATCGTAAAAAGATGAACGGGTCTCCGGGATCCTCAAATCTGCAGCCAAACTCATCCTCTTAAATCTGTATTCATACTCACAGTTTTGGTTTTGTAGGTCATAGATCTGAGTTTGGAGATGCTCGATTTTCTCGTAAAGCTTGAAGATGTGCTCTCCGATGTCCTTGGCGTCCAGCTTGTGCTTATGGGTAAACTCCGCGATCATCATGTGATTGGCATTGAGTCCTCGTTCCACCATCCCTTGGCACTTGAAAACTTGTTGCTCCATTGCTTCGAGTCTTGTCTCCACGCTTCCGGTCTTCTTAGGCCCCTCAACATCACGGATGTGCAGCACCACCTCACGCATCTCAATGGTTTGAGGGTGTTGCAGCACCTCCGCGAGGTAGGGGTTGATGACCTTCTCGAAGAACTTGTCCTTCGAAGCACTTGGGGACGTCATATTGATCTAAATCTGCTACAGAAACAACTCAAAACGAAAACAGGAGATATTGTCGTGATACAAAGGTCAAAACCTTCGGGAGATTATATAATGAATTTTTACCGACCCGAAGGAGTATTCCACAAGAAAACGGAGTCCGGAGGGTACACGAGGTAGCCACAAGCCACAGGGTAGCGCCCAGGGGGTAGGGCGCGCCCCCCTGGCTTGTCGCTTCCTCCTGCACTTTGCGGACTGCCATTAATTTTTCTAATTTTTTAAATATTCCAAAATGGATAAAAAATTGCCATTGAAAAAGTTTTGGAGTCGGTTTACTTACCGTACCACATACCTATTCCTTTTCGGAGTCTGAAACGTTCTGGTAGGTCTCCCTAATGTACTCCTCTGGGGTTATGGTATTGATAACATTGGTTTCAACATTTATGGGAGTACCTGAAATATAATGTTTAATTCTTTGACCGTTTACCACCTTCGGGTTGGTGCCTTCGGCGTTGTTGATCTTGATGGCACCGGAACGGTATACCTCCTCGATAACGTAAGGACCTTCCCACTTAGAGAGAAGTTTTCCTGCAAAAAATCTTAAATGAGAATTGTATAGCAAGACATGATCACCTACATTAAATTCACGCTTTTGTATCCTTCTATCATGCCATCTCTTAACCTTTTCTTTAAATAACTTGGCATTCTCATAGGCTTGGGTTCTCCATTCATCAAGTGAGCTAATGTCAAATAACCTCTTCTCACCAGCAAGTTTGAAATCATAATTGAGCTCTTTAATTGCCCAATAAGCTTTATGATCTAGCTCAAGAGGTAAGTGACAAGCTTTACCATAAACCATCTTATACGGAGACATACCCATAGGGTTTTTATAAGCAGTTCTATAAGCCCACAATGCATCATCAAGTTTCTTAGACCAATTCTTCCTAGATCTATTAACAGTCTTTTGCAAAATCAATTTAATTTCTCTATTGCTCAATTCTACTTGACCACTAGACTGAGGATGATACGGAGATGCAATTCTATGATTAACATCATACTTAGCAAGCAATTTACGGAAAGCACCGTGAATAAAGTGTGAACCACCATCAGTCATCAAATATCTAGGGACTCCAAATCTAGGGAAAATAACTTCTTTAAGCATTTTAATAGAAGTGTTATGATCAGCGCTACTAGTTGTAATAGCTTCTACCCACTTAGTAACATAATCAACAGCAACTAGAATATGAGTATACCCGTTAGATTGTGGAAAAGGTCCCATATAATCAAAACCCCAAACATCAAATGGTTCAATAACAAGAGAGTAATTCATAGGCATTTCCTGACGTCTACTAATATTACCAATTCTTTGACATTCATCACAAGACAAAACAAACTTACGAGCATCCTTGAAGAGAGTAGGCCAATAAAACCCAGATTGTAGTACCTTATGTGCAGTTCTATCTCCAGCGTGGTGTCCTCCGTAGGCCTCGGAGTGACACTTGCATAGGATCTGTTCCTGTTCATGCTCAGGTACACAACGTCTAATAATACCATCTACTCCTTCTTTATAAAGGTGTGGATCATCCCAAAAGTAATGTCTCAAGTCATAGAAGAACTTTTTCTTTTGTTGGTATGTGAAACTAGGCGGTATAAATTTAGCAACAATGTAATTAGCATAATCAGCATACCATGGAGCATTATGTGAAGCATTTATGACAGCTAATTGTTCATCAGGAAAGCTATCATCAATAGGTAGTGGGTCATCAAGAACATTTTCTAACCTAGACAAGTTATCTGCCACAGGGTTATCAGCACCCTTTCTATCAATAATATGCAAATCAAATTCTTGTAGCAGAAGAACCCACCTAATAAGTCTAGGTTTAGCATCTTTCTTTTCCATAAGGTACTTAATAGCAGCATGATCGGTGTGAATAGTTACTTTGAAATCAACAATATAAGGTCTGAACTTATCACAAGCAAACACGACCGCTAAAAATTCCTTTTCAGTAGTAGCATAGTTTCTTTGAGCACTGTCTAGAGTTTTACTGGCATAATGGATAACATTTAATTTATTATCGACTCTTTGTCCTAAAACAGCACCAACAGCATAATCACTGGCATCACACATGATTTCAAATGGTAGATTCCAATCAGGTGGTTGAACAACAGGTGCGGAAATCAAGGCATTCTTTAGGATTTCAAATGCTTCTACACAATCATCATCAAAAACGAATGGAATATCTTTTTGCAAAAGATTGGTGAGAGGCCTAGAAATCTTAGAGAAGTCTTTAATAAACCTCCTATAGAAACCAGCATGACCAAGGAAACTTCTTATACCTCTTATGTCCGTGGGACACGGCATTTTTTCAATAGCATCAACCTTAGCCTTATCAACTTCAATACCTCTTTCGGAGATCTTGTGCCCCAAGACAATACCTTCATTAACCATAAAGTGGCACTTTTCCCAATTCAAGACAAGATTAGTTTCTTCACATCTCTGCAAAACTCGATTAAGGTTGCTCAAGCAATCATCAAAAGAAGTTCCGTAGACGGAAAAATCATCCATGAAGACCTCAAGAATCTTTTCACAAAAGTCAGAGAATATAGCCATCATACATCTTTGAAAGGTAGCAGGTGCATTGCATAAACCAAAAGGCAGACGTCTATAAGCAAAGGTACCGAAAGGGCAAGTAAAAGTGGTTTTTTCTTGATCCTCTCTTGATACAGGTATTTGAGAGAAACCAGAGTAACCATCTCGAAAGCAAAAATGAGTATGTTTGGATAGTCTTTCTAGCATTTGATCAATAAAAGGTAAAGGGTAATGATCTTTCTTAGTAGCTTTATTTAATTTCCTAAAATCAATTACCATTCTATAACCTGTAACAATTCTTTGTGGGATCAATTCATTTTTATCATTAGGAACAACGGTAATACCTCCCTTCTTAGGGACACAATGAACGGGACTAACCCATCTACTATCAGCAACAGGATAAATTATACCTGCCTCCAGAAGCTTTAGTATTTCTTTTCTTACCACTTCTTTCATCTTAGGATTCAACCGTCGTTGGTGATCAATAACTGGTTTGGCATCAGGCTCCATATTAATTTTATGCTGACATAGAGTGGGACTAATGCCCTTAAGATCATCAAGAGTATATCCAATAGCAGCATGGTGCTTCCTCAGAGTTTTCAATAATCTCTTTTCTTCATGCTCTGAAAGGTTAGCACTAATAATAACAGGATATATATCCTTTTCATCAAGATAAGCATATTTCAAAGTATCGGGTAATTGTTTAAGCTCAAACACGGGATCACCCTTGGGTGGAGGAGGATCCCCAAGTATTTCAACAGGTAAGTTGTGTTTCAAAATAGGCTGTTGATCAAAGAAAATTTTGTCTATTTCATTCCTCTCATTCATATGCATATCATTTTCATGGTCTAGCAAATATTGTTCTAAAGGATCAGTAGGAGGCACAGCGATAGAAGCAAGACCAATAATTTCATCTTTACTAGGCAATTCTTTGTCATGGGGTTGTCTACGAAATTTAGAGAAATTGAACTCATGAGACACATCCCCAAAACTCACAGTAACTGTTTCTTTCTCACAATCAATCCTAGCATTAACAGTATTCAAGAAGGGTCTACCAAATATAATGGGACAAAAATCATCTTGTGGGGAACCGAGAACAAGAAAATCAGTAGGATACTTTATTTTCCCACACAAGACTTCAACATCTCTAATAATCCCCATTGGTGCAATAGTATCTCTATTAGCAAGCTTAATAGTAACATCAATTTCCTCTAGTTCAACTGGTGCAATATCATGCATAATTTCTTTGTATAAGGAAAAAGGAATTGCACTCACACTAGCACCCATATCACATAAGCCATGATAACAATGATCTCCTATTTTAACAGAAACAACAGGCACGCCAACAACAGGTCTATGTTTACTCTTAGTATCAGGTCTAGCAATTCTAGCAGCTTCATCACAGAAATGAATAACATGCCCATCAATATTATCGACCAAGAGATCTTTAACCATAGCAACACTAGGTTCAACTTTAATTTGTTCAGGGGGTGTAGGTGTTCTAATACAACTCTTACGAACCACGGTTGAAGCTTTAGCATGTTCTTTTATCCTAACGGGGAAGGGTGGTTTCTCAATATAAGCAATAGGAATAACAGGATCAACATTATAAGTAATAGTTTCCTCTTCAACTTTAATAGGTTCAACTACTTTCACTTCAATGGGAGGATGATATTTAAACCACTTCTCCTTAGGGAGATCAACATGAGTAGCAAAAGATTCACAGAAAGAAGCTACTATCTCAGAGTCAAGTCCATATTTAGTGCTAAATTCACGAAAAGCATCGGTATCTATAAAAGATTTAACACAATCAAACTTAAGATTTATACCTGACTCCTTACCTTCGTCGAGTTCCCAATCTTCAGAGTTGCGTTTAATTCTTTCCAATAAATCCCATTTGAATTCAATATCCTTCTTCATAAAGGAACCACCACAAGAAGTGTCGAGCATGGATCGATCATTATGAGAAAGCCGAGCATAAAAATTCTGAATAATAATATCTCTTGAGAGCTCATGGTTGGGGCATGAATATAACATTGACTTAAGCCTCCCCCAAGCTTGAGCGATTCTTTCTCCTTCACGAGGCCAAAAATTATAAATATAATTCCGATCACGATGAACCAGATGCATAGGATAAAACTTCTGATGAAATTCCAATTTCAATCGGTTGTAGTTCCATGATCCAATATCATCACATAGCCTATACCATGTCAATGCCTTCTCCTTCAAAGATAAAGGAAAGACCTTCTTCTTGACGACATCCTCGGGCAAACCTGCAAGCTTAAATAATCCACAAACTTCATCCACATAGATTAGATGCAAATCAGGATGTAGTGTTCCATCTCCTGCATAAGGATTAGCTAGCAGTTTCTCTATCATACCCGAAGGAATTTCAGAATAAATATTTTCAGTAGGTTCAGTAGGTTGAGGGGCAACTCTTTGTGCTTCCGGTCGAGGTGAAGATACCCCGAACAAGCCCCTCAAAGGATTACTTTCCATAGTAACAAGTGACAGTAAATTTCAGCACAGTATATAAATTTTTCCTTACCAAGTTCCACTCACCAAAGGCGCTTCACTCCCCAGCAACGGCGCCAGAAAAGAGTCTTGATGACCCACAAGTATAGGGGATCTATCGTAGTCCTTTCGATAAGTAAGAGTGTCGAACCCAACGAGGAGCAGAAGGAAATGACAAGCAGTTCTCAGTAAGGTATTCCTGCAAGCACTGAAATTATCGGTAACAGATAGTTTTGTGATAAGATAATTCGTAACGGGTAGCAAGTAACAAGTGAAACTAAGGTGCAGCAAGGTGGCCCAATCCTTTTTATAGCAAAGTACAAGCCTGGACGAACTCTTATATAAAGCAAAGCGCTCCCGAGGACACATGGGAATTTCTGTCAAGCTAATTTTCATCATGCTCATATGATTCGCGTTCGTTACTTTGATAATTTGATATGTGGGTGGACCGGTGCTTAGGTACTGCCCTTACTTGGACAAGCATCGCACTTATGATTAACCACTCTCGCAAGCATCCACAACTACGAAAGAAGAATTAAGATAAATCTAACCATAGCACGAAACATGTGGATCCAAATCAGCCCCTTACGAAACAACGCATAAACTAGGGTTTAAGCTTCTGTCACTCTAGCAACCCATCATCTACTTATTACTTCCCAATGCCTTCCTCTAGGCCCAAACAATGGTGAAGTGTTATGTAGTCGACGTTCACATAACACCACTAGAGGAGAGACAACATACATCTCATCAAAATATCGAACGAATACCAAATTCACATGATTACTTATAACAAGACTTATCCCATGTCCTCAGGAACAAACGTAACTACTCACAAAGCATATTCATGTTCATAATCAGAGGAGTATTAATGATGATCAAGGATCTGAACATATGATCTTCCACCAAGTAAACCAACTAGCATCAACTACAAGGAGTAATCAACACTACTAGCAACCCACAGGTACCAATCTGAGGTTTTGAGACAAAGATCGGATACAAGAGATGAACTAGGGTTTGAGAGGAGATGGTGCTGGTGAAGATGTTGATGGAGATTGACCCCCTCTCGATGAGAGGATCGTTGGTGATGACGATGGCTTCGATTTCCCCCTCCGGGAGGGAAGTTTCCCCGGCAGAACAGCTCCGCCGGAGCCCTAGATTGGTTCTGCCCAAGTTCCGCCTCGAGACGGCGGCGCTTCACCCCGAAAGCTCTGTTATGATTTTTTCTAGGTCAAAACCCTCCATATAGCAGAAGATGGGCACCGGAGGGCTGCCAGGTGGGCCACAAGCCACAGGGGTGCGCCCAGGGGGGTAGGGCGCGCCCCCCTGGCTTGTGACTGCCTGGTGGGCCCCCTCTGGTATTTCTTCTGCCTAGTATTTTTTATATATTCCAAAATAATTCTCCGTAAGTTTTCAGGACTTTTGGAGTTGTGCAGAATAGGTATCTCAGATTTGCTCCTTTTCCAGTCCAGAATTCCAGCTGCCGGCATTCTCCCTCTTCATGTAAACCTTGTAAAATAAGAGAGAAAAGGCATAAGTATTGTACCATAATGTGTAATAACAGCCCATAATGTGATAAATATCAATATAAAAGCATGATGCAAAATGGACGTATCAATTAACCCCATCGTTTTATCCTTAGTGGCAACAATACAAAGACATGACTTGTCCCTTTCTGTCACTGGGATATAGAGCATCACCAGATTGAACCCACTACAATGCACCCCTCTCACTGAAGAAATATCAATCTAGTTGGCCAAACTATTTCAATAGATCGGAGAGATTTACGAAGCTATAATAATCATGCAAATAAGAATCATAATAGAATGCATAGAAGACTCAAATCTTTTTCATGAATAATCTGAACATAAACCCACAATTCATCGAATCCCAACAAACGCACCACACAAAGTGATTACATCGATAGATCACCGCGAAGTTGCGGTGAACTTTGTATTGAAGATCAAGCGGGAGAGATAGCCATCTAGGTACTAACTATGGACCCATAGGTGTGTAGGGAACTACTCACACATCACCATGGGAGCAGCAAGGTTGATATAGAGGCCCTCCGTGATCGATCCCCCTCCGACAGGGCACCGGAACAGGGCTCCAGATGGGCACACAGCGGAACAGAGACTTGCGATGGTGAAAAAGTGTTTCGGGAGGATCTCTAGGGTTTTCGGGAAATATTAGAATTTATAGGCCAGAGAGGGACGTCGGGAGGCACCAGGGGGAGCTTCTTGTGATGAATTGAGTTTTCCCTTTGAAGTTTACTTATCGGATTGAGTCTTTAAGGATTTGAGAACACTTGATGTATGTCTTGCGATGGGATATCCGTGGTGGCAATGGGATGTTCTATTGATCCACTTGATGTATGTTTTGGTGATCAACTTGCGGGTTCCGTGACCTTGGGAATCTATGCATAGGGGTTGGCACACGTTTTCGTCTTGACTCTCCGGTAGAAACTTTGGGGCACTCTTTGAAGTTCTTTGTGTTGGATTGAACATGATGAATCTGAAATTGTGTGATGCATATCGTATAATCAAGCCCATGGGTACTCGTGGTGACATTGGAGTATCTAGGTGACATTAGGGTTTTGGTTGATGTGTATCTTAAGGTGTTATTTTAGTACGAACTCTAGGGCTGTTTGTGACACTTATAGGGATAGCTCATAAGATTGATCGGAAAAGATAACTTTGAGGTGGTTTCGTACCCTACAATAATTTTTTGTTTGTTCTCCGCTATTTATGACTTTGGAGTGAACTCTTTGTCGCACGTGAGGGATTTACATATGATTCAACTATGTCAGTATTGTTGAGAGAACTTGCACTAGTGAAAGTATGAACCCTAGGCCTTGTTTCCAAGCATTGCAATACCGTTTTTGCTCACTTTTATCATTAGTTACCTTGCTGTTTTTATATTTTCAGATTACAAAAACCTTTCTCTACTATCCATATTACACTTGTATCACCATCTCTTCGTCGAACTAGTGCACCTATACAATTTACCATTGTATTGGGTGTGTTGGGGACACAAGAGACTCTTTGTTATTTGGTTGCAGGGTTGTTTGAGAGAGACCATCTTCATCCTACGCCTTCCATGGATTGATAAACCTTAGGTCATCCACTTGAGGGAAATTTGCTACTGTCCTACAAAACTCTGCGCTTGGAGGTCCAACACGAGTCTACAAGAAGAAGGTTGCGTAGTAGACATCAAGCTCTTTTCTGGCGCCGTTGCCGGGGAGGTGAGTGCTTGAAGGTATATCTTTATATCTTGCAATCAAATCTTTTAGTTTCTTGTTTTTCACTAGTTTGGTTTTATAAAAGAAAACTACAAAAAAATGGAATTGAGGTTGCCTCATATGCTTCATCTTTTTAATGTCTTTCGTGAAAATGATGGAAAGGAAAATTGTGCTCAAGTGTTAGAAGAAGAAGTTATTAAAATGTTTGGCACTAAATCTTTGAGTGATGAGCATGATTTCAATGTTGTTAGTATGAATTCTTTGAATATCCATAGTACTAATGATGATTGCACTAGTCATGATAAAAAGATTTCTTATAAGCATGTCAATTTGTGGAGTGCATAGAGTTTGTGAAGACATGCCTAAAAGGGAAGATAGATTTTGTAAGAGGCATAAGTATTTAGAAACTAAATGGTTGCAAGAGAGGCTATATGTTTGTGCTGAAAGACTTAATATTTCTCGTCGTCCTTGTGAACTTTGCAATGAAAGTGGTCATTTTAATTTCCAATGTGAATTATTTCATGATCGAATTGTGTCCAAAAATTGTGATAACCTCATTACCCTTGAGCATCATAATGAACTTAGTCTATTTTTGGGGTATGAAGAAATGAAAAATAAAACTAAGGATGTTCCAGCTTGGGTTCTCATGAAAATGATTGATTTTGATCTAAATGAAATCTATATGTATTGCGTGGTAAATTGCATTGAGAATCCTTATATTGCCAATTACTTAAAGACAAGAAAACAAATAGAAGATGAAGAGAATACTAATGAAGGGGAAGAGGTTTCCCAATATCCTCCTATTTTTTCTTATGATGAATTAGGTAACGAGGAGGAGCTTTTTATTCAACCAACCTCTTCAAAAAGAAGCTTGGAGGAATTAAATAAACCCACACATAATGTGGTGAAGAAGAAGAAAAGAAGGAAAAGTAAAGGTAAAGAGGTATCTCTCCCAAATAATGTTGCTCCCATTATTGATAGGCCTCGTGAGAATGAATCAAAAATAGTTGTGGAAGATGATACACTTGAGGATGATTTTGTTATGCCTATTACTTGTTGTGATAATTATGATTGGGAAGATAATGATACTTCTTATAATCTTGAAAATATTTATGGCACCAACTTGGAAGATGATGATAATAATTGCTATACTATTGGTGCTATTCATACTATTAATGATGAGAGTGATTATGTTTATGATATATAAAGCCACAAGCTTGGGGATGCTATGTTTGATGAAAATGACATGTTTGAGAATTTATTTGCTGCAATTAATGTTTGTCCCAAGCTTGGGGATGCTATGCTTAATGAAGATGATCTTTTTATTCCCCCTACTTTGAATGATCAAATTTGTTATAATGATTGCATGCCTCCTACTTATGATGACTATTGTGATGATACTCATGCGATGAAAAAGAGTGATGATTACTATTATGATACTTGTCATAATTATGAATGTCCTTTTACTGAATATTACTCTTTTAATGTGTAACCAATTTGTAGTATTCAATTCTTTTATGATACTCCCACTATTAGTCATGAGAAGAAATTTTCTTGTGTGGAGAGTAGTAAAATTTCTATGCTTGTAGATCATCAAAAGAATGCTTTATGTGCTGGTTATATTGTGAAATTCCTTCATGATGCTACTGAAAATTATTATGAGGGAGGAACATATGCTTGTAGGAATTGCAATAATATCAAGTTTCCTCTCTATGTGTTCAAAGTTTTGAAGTTATGCTTGTTTTGCCTTCCTATGCTAGTTGATTCTTGCTCCCATAAATTGTTTGCTCACAAAATCCCTATGCATAGGAAGTGGGTTAGACTTAAATATGCTTGTCATGAGATTCATGATGCTCTCTTACATGTTTCAAATATTATTCCTATGTGAGCATCATTGAAATCATCATGCCTAGCTAAAAGGCATTAAAGAAAAGCGCTTGTTGGGAGACAACCCAACACTTTTCCTTTCTGTTTTTTGTGTGTTCACATGATTAAGCTACTGTATTAATCATGTTTTGTGTCTTTTATTTCAATTAAGTGCCAAGTAAAGCCTTTGGGATGACTCATAAGATGAGTATAATTGATGCTGAACCAAAACAGAAACTTTTGACTCCAGTACAGGAATTTTAATTTCTTACTGGAGCGTGATAATGATCTGAAATTTTTACACAGTCTTTATATACAAATTATTTCAGGTTGTCCTAATTTTTCAGAATTTGTAGAGACAGGGAAGTATGGTTATACTACAGATCTTCACAGACTGTTCTATTTTTGACAGATTCTGTTTTGCATGCATAGTTTGCTTGTTTTAGTGTTTCCATAGCTTATATTTAGCGGTATAAATTATGGGAATGATACAATACAGTAGGTATTATGTGAGAACAATTATGAATCTTGTCTTGACAGTACTTAAGTGAATGATTTATCTTTACTACACTAACCCTTCTCACGAAGTTCCGTTAAGTTTTGCGTGATTGAAGTTTTCAAGTTTTGGGGGAGACACCGATATGAGGAGAATAAGGAATGAAAAGAACCTAATATTGGGGATGCCCAAGGCACCCCCAAGGTGATATTCAAGGAAGACTCAATCGTCTAAGCTTGGGGATGCCCCGGAAGGCATCCCCTCTTTCGTCTTCAACATTATCGGTATATCTTACTTAGAGCTATATTTTTATTCGTCACATAATATGAGCTTTGCTTGGATCGTCATTATATTTTGTTATTTTATGTTAAGTGTTATTTATAATCTTGTTTTTCAATAAAAAGTTCCAAGAATTGCCTTTAGGATGCTTGAATTGCATGTTTGATGTGCGCTGTGTAAAAACAGAAACTGTTTCTGTAGTGTTTGAATTTTCATATTTTACTGGAACGTGGAAAGTTTCTGAAATTTTTACACAGTATTTTCATATAAATTATATAGTATTTACTAAATTGTCATAATTTTTTGAGTTACAGAAGTACACTGTATTCATAAATTGCTACAGACTGTTCTGTTTGGACAGATTGCTGTCATAGTTTTGTTATCTACTTATCCTCTAGTTTCCATAGCCTATATTGGTAAATATAAATTGTGGAAACGATATTAAACAGTAGATGATGTTTGAAAATTATTTTGTAACTTGTCTTGGCAGTACATAAAGAGTTGATTTATTCTTACGTGTACTAACCTATCTCACGAGTTCTTTTCGAGTGTTGTGTGGATGAAGTTTTTGAGAATAGGTGAAACCGTGATATGAGAGGATTGAACGAGATACAAAAGCTCAAGCTTGGGGATGCCTAAGGCACCCCAAGTAAATATTTCAAGAAGTCTCAAGCATCTAAGCTTGGGGATGCTACGCATCCCACCTCTCTTCATCAACAATTATCGGTTAGCCTATGTTGAGCCTAAATTTTTATTCGTTCACATGATGCGTGCTATTCTTGGAGTGCTATTTTTCTTTTGCTTGCTGTTTAATAAAATACTTAAGATCTGAAATTCTTAGATGAGAGAGTCTTCACATAGTTATTTAATTGTTGACTACGCATTGATCTTCACTTATATCTTTTTGGAGTAGTTTGTCATTCACTCTCGTGCTTCACTTATATCCTATGAGTAAATGGTTGAATGAATTGAATATCATAAATCTGAAATTAAATATGCTTCATATACTTATCCCATGGGGAGTAATGACTTCACACATAATAAGTATAGGTGGTAAAATTTATTGAAAGTTAGCAAACACCGCATTGGTCACTTGAACAATTCATGAAAGAATATTGAAGGAAGAGAGATTCCACATATAAATATACTATCTTGGACATATTCTATGATTGTGAGCTCATTAATTATTTTCAAACTCGAGTAAATTAGTTAAAATTGGACAAGGAAGACAACTTAATGAGTTATGTTTGGGTATATTTGTATAGAAGTTATATTGTTATGGATCCTCCAACATGTGGTGCTTGCTTCCACCTCATACTAGCCAAAACTTCCGCACCAAGTAGAAATACTACTTGTGCATCCAAACACCCTTAAACCCAAAGTTGTTCCATATGAGTCCACCATACCTACCTATATGCGGTATTTACCTGTCGTTCCAAGTAAATTTGCATGTGCCAAACTCTAAACCTTCAAATAATATTCTGTTTTGTATGCCCGAATCGCTCATATAGTGACTAGGGGCTGTCAGTATCTTCCATGCTAGGTGGGTTATTCTCACGATATGTGTTGATTCACTATCATTCACGAGAAAGTGGCTGGTATTCGGGATGCCCAGTTCCATGCTCAAAAATCAAATCAAAATATAATGAAACAAAACTCCCCCAAGATTGTTGTTTGTATGGACGGTACCCGTGGATTCGGCTCGCCGTGGAGTGTGATTGATTGGTGGAGGGGGAGTAAAAACTTTACCATTCTATTTGGGAACCGCCTATAATGTATCTAGCATGGAAGATACCGAGATCTCTCGGTTGTTATGTTGACAATGAAAGCATACCGCTCAAAATTATTATTCATCTCTGTTTTAAAAGCTCGAGCTCTGGCACCTTTGCAAATCAATGCTTCCCTCTGCGACGGGCCTATCTTTTACTTTCTAGTACTTACCTTTATGCAAGAGTCATGGTGATCTTCACCACTTCCTATATTTCGCCTTTTTTCTCTTGGCAAGCGTCATGTGTTGGGGAATGATCTAGACATATATATACAAACAAATATATTTGATCATGAATTATTATTGTTGACAATTATCTATAAAAGCCGCCCTTCATCGCCGGTGGTGTGACGCCCCCAATTTCGACCGTACGCTAATCAAACACGCAATGCGTACGACCAAGATTAGGGACTCGCTGATCGATATCACAACACAACACTAGACACAAATTAAAGTCATACAGCTTCATATTACAAGCCAGGGGCCTTGAGGGTTCGAATACAAAGCTCGACAAGCACGAGTCAGCGGAAGCAAAAATTATCTGAGTACAGACATAAGTTAATCAAGTTTTGCCTTAAGAAGGCTAGCACAAACATAAGCAGCGGATCGAAAGAGGCGAGGCCTCCTGCCTGGGAACCTCCTAACTACTCCTGAACGTCGGCACTCTCCACGTAGTAGTAGGCTCCAGCAGTGGTGTAGTAGTCGTGTCCGGCGTACTCCATCTCCTGGGCTCCGTCATCTGAACGCGGTAATCGTATCGAAGGGTAAAGAGAATGCAGAGCAGCTGTGAGTACTCATCCAAAGTACTCGCAAGACTGACATCAGAACTATGCTAAGTATGCATCAGTATCAAGGAATGGGGTTATATCTGGACAGACTGCAGAAAGCAAGAATAGGGGGAAGGCCTAGTCCTATCGAAGACTAGCATCTTCAACATCTTGCAGCATTAGAAGAGAGTAGACTGGTATCTCATATATAGTCATATTATTGTAGCAATTTTATTAAGTAACCACGCCCAGAGATTCTTCCTCGACTCCCTGCGAGGAAGCAATCTCGGAGCCAACATTCATTTCAATTTAAAGTCTCAATTATAGTTGTAGAAGGTCAAGGTACAACTCCAAGTCGTCCTGTTACCGTGGACACGGCTATTTGAATAGATGAATTCATCCCTGCAGGGGTGCACCGCATTTCCAACACGCTTGATCACCTCCGGCCGAACACACTTTTCTGGGTAATGCCCGGCCTCGGGATTTCAACACGTCGTCGCCCCACCTAGGCTCAACAGAGAGGCCAGCCCGCCGGTCTAAATCCTAAGCACACAGGGGTCGTGGGCCCACTTGCCCTACGCGCTCCTGCACGATGCGTACGCGGCCGAGGTCAGCCCTAGTACACTCTAGTCCAAGAGCTGCACCGTCCAGGCCACTCGGGCGCGCGCCGCTCCATTGCTGACGTCCGAAGAGCTTTGGCTGATACAACGACGCCGAGTACCCATAACTTCTCCCACGTGATGGTTTGGTGTGCAATAAGGTCAACGACCAACTCAGATCAAATACCCAACCCATTAGCATTTTATTAATGCGGGGCAAGCGCGACCCATGAAGTGCGGTCCCGTCGCCCCGTCTCGAGGATGTGTGGCAAGGGCCTCTCCTGCCCGTCCACGCCTCATCATCATCAAACCGTGGGTACCCCTCAGGTCCGACCCATCACCAACATGTTCTGGTAACCAGGTCATAGTAACTGTGTGTATAAAACATCAAGACGGAACCTGAGGAATCACCCTCAAAGGGCCCCGCTCGATGTAACCGTCAAGGTGGACTTAGAGGAATCACCCTCGAGGGTCCCACACTTGAGGGGTTGCACGACAGAGTCATCGTCGGGAGTGGTGAAGGAGGAATCACCCTCGATAACCACGACTGACTAGCTACACTACAGAGTTAGCATCATGAGTACTTCACGAGGTGTCACCCTCGGTACTCGATAGTAGCTCTGCAGAGTCGTACAACTAAGGGGTGTGCGGTGATGTGAGGGGCCTGGCTCGTTGGTCGGTTGACCGAGTCTTCGAATCTTCGGGTCGTCGAGTCGTCGATGAAGAAGCAGGGGCAACTGGGACTAAGGGGGTCACAGGGGATTCATTGACCAACCTATACTAAGCAGTTGATATGATTGCAGGTATGGTAGCAGTTTATCAAAAGCAGGCTATGCATCAGAAATAGGAGCTAGCTGATACAGTAGCAAAATCTAATGCAAGGATAAGAGGGAAAGGAATAGGCGATATCGGAATGCTCAAGGGGGGTTGCTTGCCTTGCTGCTCTGCGGCAAAGGACTGATCGTCAACGGCGTAGTCGTACCCGGCAGCAGCGTCGGTCTCGGGGTCTACCAGTAAGAAGAGGGGGAAAGAAACAATAAATATAAATCACAGATGCAATCACGATGCATGTCATGGCAATATGCAGAGCTAGGTATGCACTAACGCAGTATTACACGTTGCAGACGGGTCGGAAGAATATCTGACGATATTTTCCGGGTCTCGGGCTACTACCGGACAGATGATCCTAATGCTAAATGTCCATGTTCATCATGTTAGGAGCATGTGACAGATGAACGGACAGCGTATTCGGATTCGTGGGATTTTTCTGATCAACTTTCGTGTATAAATTATTTTCATCCGAGCTACGGATTATTTTATAATAATTTTTAAAGTTTTATTAATATTCAGAAATTAAAACAGATTATTTAAATTCAATAATGAATTATGACATCAGCATGATGTCATGCTGACATCAACAGTCAACAGTCCTGTTGACTGGTCAAACTGACCAGTGGGCCCCACCTGTCAGTGTCACTGTTTTAATTATGTTTAATTATTATTAATCACAATTAATTAAGGGGGTGGGTCCCACCTGTTAGTCACTGTTTAAACTAATTAATTAACAGGTTAATGAATTAATCTAATTAGTCTTAATCATCTAATTAACTAATAAATTACCTAATTAATTAATTAATTAATTTAACTAATTATTTATTTATTTTACTTTTACTTTTTTTTATTAAAACGTCCTGAGGGGGTGGGCCCCTGTTGTCATTGACAGTGGGGGGTTAGCCCCACTGGTCAGCCACACACACACACTACGCACGCACACGCACACACAGCCACGGACGGGGCCGGGGCCATGGCCGGCGACGGCGAGCGGCGGCGCGGGTGACTAGGGGGGAACGGGGCCGGCCGGGGCTACGGTGGCCGTAGGCGGAGCGGGGCCGTGAGGGCATGGGTGGGTGCGCACGCGGGCGCGGTGGGGGGCCGCCGCGGCGCAGTGCGGCGACGGTGTGCGGGGGGGGGGGGGGCGGGGCCGCGACGAGGGGCGAGTGGGAGGACGCGGATGCGCGGGGCCGCGGCGACGTCGGCAGGGGGGCGACGCGGGTGCGCGGGATGGCGAGCGGCGACGGCCAACGACGCGGGGCGTGGTGAGCGCGAGTGTGCGGGAGAGCAGGAGGGCGAGCGGCGAGCGCGCGACGCGGGGAGCGCGGGACGGCGAGGGTGAGAGGAGTGGGGGGAGCCCGGAGGCTCACCGGGAGGAAGGGCGGTGGCTGGCAGTGTGCGCGAGGGAGGGCGACGGCCGACGAGGCGACGTGGTGGTGCGATGGCGGTGCGGCGCCGGGGAGGGGGCCGGCGGTGCGAGGCGCCGGTGACAGCGCGGTGGGGGCGCGGGATCGATGCCGATCCAGATCCAGATCGGGGGAGGTGAGGGTCGGGGTGGGCTAGGGTTGCCCCGGGGGGAGTTGTAGCCCCTGGGGTGGTCGGGGTGGGCCGGCCTGCTGGGCCGGTGGCCCAATTGGGCTGGGGGGCTTTTCTTTTTACCCCTTTTTTTATTTGTTTTTGTTTTTCCTTTTATTAGTTTTCTGTTTTAGTTTTATTTTAATTTAGTGTATTTAAACTTTCTCAAAAATGTTGATTTCTACTACGCAATTACCTATGTAATATTTGACACACACCGAACATTTTAGTTTTGATATTTGAAAACTTTTATCGTTTGACTTTATTTTAAATTTGAATTTGAACGGGGTTTGAACCAACGCGAGTTTAACAACAGTAATTGTGGTGACGTGGCAACATTAGCGTGGGATTACTGTAGCTTAATTACATACATTACTGTAGCACTTAATCCAGGGCGTCACAGGTGGCAGAGCACTCCTCGCCACAGCCTCTCTCTCACTCTCGCCATCGACGCCCTTCTCTCCTCCTTCCCCGTCGACGCCCAACTTTCCTTCTTCGCCATGGCCGAGCGCTTCCCAGGCGACGGTGCGGCGGCCAATGGTTTTGGCCGCCGCCACCTGCACGAGGCAGAGGCTCGCCTCCTGTACGAGGCGGAGTACCCGGCGCCGCCCGACATGCGGGTGCCGGGCTCGTGGAGGCTCAGCGCCGGTGGGGTCCCCGTGCCTCCGCCGCCCACTGGTGCTGAGTGGCGCGCAGAGATCGCCAGGATTAGGTCATCGCTTTCGGAGGCGGCGCGGCAGCAGCCGAGGTACGCCCCGGACAGCCATAACCTATGGATGGCGTACTTCGAGCGCCGCCACGAGGATCAGCTCGCCTCCACGAACGGCGCTCCGGCAAGCCGCGGGCGCCACAATGCCGAGGGGCGGCGGCGATGGTGGGGCGTCCCCGGGCGCACACTCGAAGCCGTCCTCGAGCACATCGAGGGCGGCAACTCGCCGCGTCTCGATTACCCGGCGACATCCTTCTCATGCCGGAGTGGCTCCTCGTGGCAGCCGAGGCGCATGGCGGGGGCGTCATCGTCGTCGTCGTACGGCTCCCACTCCCACTCCTCCGGCGCACGGACGCCGCTCACCGCAGTGAAGGAAGAGCCCCTCAAGACGTCGGAGCGGCGTAGTGGTGGCATCGCCATCAACGAGGGCCGCCGCCACCAGCCTCCCCCACTTCCCGCGGCCACCTCCGCCTTGTCAGGCCGAAGACGGAGCCGGACACGGTGGTGACGCCAGTCCCCGTCAAGCAGGAGCACCTCGACATGGTCGCCGCCGACGAGACCGCCCTCAAATGGGCGCGGGACGACTACGTCCACGAGGAAATGAAGCGTTAGCGCCATGCCCTCGAGGAGATCGCCGCTCGCCGCCGCGGCCACAAGGAGGGTGACGTTGTCATCCTCGACGACAGCGACGAGGAGGCGCCCGGGTTGTCCAACCCCGAGCTGCATCGCCTCGGCGACCCAAGGCAGGGTTGCAGCAGGGACGGCGACGACGACGGCGGCGATGACGGCGGCGGCGACGGCGGCGACGACGGTGACGGCGATTACACCACCTTCTACAGTCTGCTCGGCATGTAGAAGGGCGGCGGCGGCGACGACGTAGCTGCGACGTAGTACCAGTAGTTGTTTTTATTTTAGTTTTTGTACAAATATCAATGAATCGCCTGAACTTCGTTCAAACTTGTGTCGTTTTGTCCGAATTTTGTCGGTTTTTTGTGTTCAAAAAGCGGCATCGGGGGCCTGCTTGGGGGGCGACGGGAACCAACCCGCCCCACGCCGTTTTTATCGCCGGTTGACCCCAGGCGGCGCTATTTCAGCCCTTGGGGGCGCCGAATGGGAGATGCTCTAAGGGTGTGTTTGGTTGGGGGACCAACTGGCATGGAATGGAATGGTTCCATTCCAGAGGAACGGGTCCGTTCCATTCCTGTGTTTGGTAGGAGCAAAAGAGTAGAACGGGTCGGTTCCGTTCCGGTGTTTGGTTGGAAGCACGTAATGAAAAATGGAACGACCTAAAATTTAAAATTTCGGCAGCATTTCGTTTGTAATTTGATTAAAAACAACATAACAATAGATATTGACAAGTTTATAACACATCAATGACATCACATAACATAATTTTCAACAAGGTGCACATACAACCATATAGTTCACATACGAAATTCCCAAAAGCATCAAAGTGCAATAGTCATACATGTCAAGTTCACCACTGGTTGACAACCACATATGTCAAGTTCACATACGAAATCTCCAAAAGCAGCCAAAGTGCACATAGTAATGTGTCAAGTTCACATAATTGTCAAGCATACAACCATATCGAATTTAGAAGTTCTTCTTCACATACCTACTCACCCAAACAGACTTGTTGATTTGGGAAAGTTTCATGAAGGCTCTTGCTGTCTTGGGGTTGTCCACAAGATGGGCATAGTAGTGGACTAGGTGCTCTTCATCAAAATCTGGCAATACAGACACTACATCCCAAAGGTCATCGGGTATATCATTATCATCTCCACTAGACTTAGCAAGCGCTTCAGCCACAAGTTTGAACCCATCTTTGAGAGTGATAACTAGTGGATCATCAACAACGTTCTTTACCTTAGCCTTCTTTTTGGGTGGTGCTTTGGGGTCAGAAGACTCACCAACATTTGGTGACGTGTTCACCTCACCATTCTCCTCGTCTTCAATATCAATAGAAAGAAGATCAACTAGGTAGAACTTTCCTACAAAGTGAAAACATAATTTGGTGACAATGGTTTCTAGAGGCAATAACATATAGACAATAACTATCTAAGGCAACTTCTTACCTGGTGGTACTTGTAAGCCTCTCTCTCGCGTTAATGCATCAGCTAAAACGGTCGCATCGTGTGCTGACCCTTCCCAACCAGCAAACACATATGTGAAGCGGAGATCAAAATCTACCGCTGCCATCACATTTTGGGTTGTAAAGGCCTTCCTACCACGAAACGAATGTTCGACATCTTTGGTAACACCAGCTCGCACATGTGTACCATCGATAGCTCCAATACAATCCTATATAGGGACAAGTATTAAATGTCATATCATATGGCCTACATACCTAAGGAATAGTTTCTGAAATTACCTTAAAATATAACGATTTCCTTCAATTTTTGCGGGGGTCTCCAATGATGGTGGCCGTATATAATCATTACGAAGCTCGCCTATGGCATGAAGAGTCTTTCTAAAATAGATGCTGGTTGTGCCATATGATCTACCAAAATTGGCTGACACCACCCTATTCCGAAGGTTATGCCCAATTGTATGCAAAAACATCGCTAATTGTTGCTCCACGCTAACATGTGGACTATCTTCTAGCAACTTGCGATCCCTCATTATGGCACACAAATTGAAAAACGCAGCTCTTTCAAACCTTAGCATGTTTTTACATAAGACATCGCTTTGCCAAATTTTTTGGTTTAGATAATCGTATCTGATTCGATCTCTTTCATGCATTGGGCCATAGGTAATACGTGGTCTTCTCTTCCTTACTATAGCCCGAACAATTACTGCCATTGCAGCTAGTGCAACAAAAACAGCAGCTCCCCTAACCATCTTTTTTCTTTTGTTCATCTTCATGACCATCTACAAGTTACCAATGATGCTTACATCAACATATATATTGCAAACATACACTGGACAGCAAATAAACATGAACACTAGCTGCATATACAAAGGGGGGGGGGGGTTATTCTACCTTCACAGTTCGAGTCCGGCCGTCGAGCACCCGCTGCTTGGAGTCCTTCCGTCGAGCTGCTGCAAAACGAGAGAGAAAGAGAGATTATCAGGCATCGGGAAGGGAGGAAACTGCCGATGGGGACAGGAAACGGCCGGCATGGATGGGAGGAACCGGCCGCCGTGGAGAGGAGGATTCGGCCGCGGCCGGGGAGAGGAGGAACGGGCCGCCAGGGATGGGAGGAACGGGCCGCCGACCGACTGGGAAGGGAGGGCCGCTGCAGCTCAGATCCATGGAGTGGGGGAGGAGGGGAGAGGAGGGGGAGGGGGAGGCAGCCGCCGGCCGACGGGAAAGAGAGGACCGGCGGCGCGGGCCAGATCCATGGGGAAGGGAGGAGGGGGGGGGGGAGGGGAGGGAGGCGGCGCACCTGGGAGCTGAGGACGAGTGCGAGGGAGGCAGCCGTTCCGCGTGGTCCGGCCGTTTTCGGGGTATAACCTCGTTCCACATCTGGGCGGAATATTCGCTCGGGGGAACCAGTGTGTGCCGGTCCCAATTTCAACTGAACGCGAGAACGTGGGCTAGGGGCGGGTCGGACCCGTGCCATTCCATGCCATCCCTTCAACTGAACACACCCTAAATATTGAACTTCCGGGACTCGTATGCATTTGCAAAGAAACAGAGCGCGATTCGTTCCCAGACCCAATGCACCAAAAAGTTCAAAACCCTTATCTCCCTCAAAAAAAGTAAAATTCAAAACCTTTTTCGTTCCTCCCGAACCGTCGCGTCCACCGCCGCCTCCCCATTTCCCACACCGCCACCGCCGGCGCCTCCTCCGCCGACGACGCAGCGGACGATAGACAAGGGGAGCGATGGTCTCCGCGGCGGCGGAGGAGGGCGAGGATCCGCGCTGGAGGAGGAGCAACACGGACTGCGTCTTCTTCCTCGTCTCCCGCGTCAGCTGTACCAAGGTGCCGTACCACTCAAAACCCTAGCGCAAATCCGTCGATTCGTTGGGTTTCTGTGTCTCCTTGCCGGTGAATGGCAGCTGGATGCCGGCTCGGTTGGTCGATTTACTGATCGGAGTTCGTGTGCGGTTTTGGTTGCAGGGGTCCAAGTGCGAGTACCGCCACTGCGAGGGCGCGCGGTTCAACCCCAGGAACTGCTGGTACTGGTTCCTCGGCAGCTGCGTCAACCCAAGCTGCACCTTCCGCCACCCTGTGTGTGATCCGTACATCCGTAACCTCTGAGCTCAATACCTTCGAATTGATATGTGTGTGCGCTTCTGTAATCGCAAAAAGAAGAAGTGCGTGTGCTTCCATGCTTGCTTGCATGCCTAGGTCGCTTGCTTTGGTGGTTAGTGATGTGTGTCATTATTACGCTTGTGCCAGGCTAGCTTCTGTTGCGGTGTAATTTGCGAAGAAGGGTTGCATGCCTAATACTATGTCATTATCACAGTGGATCTCTCTTTGCTTAAAAAAATATTCACAAACACCCTTGAGCTTATTCTAGGTATACATTAGCCCCAATTCTTCTCTTCCACCTTGCGCGCAGAGCCTGCCTACTGTTAGTCAGCGACAATTCGGTGTAGAATTTCTTGTTTGTATGCATTGTGAGTTTGTGACAACAAAGTAACAAACTATTCCATGTGTAGTTTTGTGCTTTGCTGCATGCCTGCGTTCCATTTAGGGGTGGAAATTTGTAACCATGAAATCAAAGAAGGGCTCACTTGACCCGGCGGCTAATTTATTTGAGTTTGTCTATGCTCATGTACCAATTCTACAAATAGAATATGAGATTCCATAGAATATCATGTTGTGGTATTTCGATGAATTGCCCTGATAGCGTGTTGGTGCTTCTTGTCTGACGATCTTCTCCTGTTGCAGCCAATGGAAAATTTCAATAGAATCAAGTCCTTGACAGTCCCACCCTCATCAGATGGTTCTGTTTCTGTCAAGACAGCCAACCCTTGTTATTTCTACTATAGCTCTGGCTGCAAAAAAGGTGACAATTGCCCCTTCCTACATGAGCCAACCCCTAACACTGAATCAGCGATTTCTTCTGAGGCTACTACTTTCAATCCTGCTGTCAATGAAAATTCTTCTGGAGATGAGATGGTTGAGGCATCGGAGGAGGCTCACGCAAGTCCTTGTCAGGACACCTTGTACCGCATAAAGAAATGCCACCCAAAAGAAGTTCCTGAGTCAATATATCTCGAATTTGATGGTCCTATTTCGGTCACACCTGAAACATCAATTGACATGGGTGAATACATAAAATGTTTCACCCACTCAGATCAGAGCTCAGAATATTCAACAATGGAGGATGCAGAGCAAGATGAAAGTCGTGATTCCTCCCCTGGATTTGATGTGCTCGTTGATGATGGGCTCTCTAACAATAATGATCTTGAGAAACAATTGGCACAGAAAAGAGATGCTCAGGTGCTTCATGCGAAATATGATATTGGAGATCCAGTCTGTTATGATCGGGATTATTATGATTCATGGTACTATGGGCAAGCATTTTGTAGCTTTGATGATCAACATGCTTATCTTATTAGTCATCCTGAAGGAGTTCAAGACCCTGATGTTGATACCACTTTGGGACACATACCACACGATACAAGAGAGCTTGCAAGGCCAAGTTTTGATGAGTATGACAGAATGTTTTTCAATTCCAGCTTAATCAGCTCAGCGGCAGATGATGTGTTTCCTCGTCAGCATACTGAGACAAGACACACTTCAAAGAGAAGACCTGAGAAGAGAAAAGGTGCCAAGAGCAGGAAGGGTCGCACTAAGAGGCGTCGGGGTCTTGAACCCGTCTGTAGTTTCCAAGGCATTGAATCAAGATCAACTCATCACAGGCAAGAGTCCTTGATGGAGGAGTGTCCTCAGTCTGTTGTCTGTGCTACCTTCAGGGGACAGAAGAAGAAACGTAGAGGAAAACAGCACAGTGTGACTTCTGCTAGATCTTCTGAACACCCTACCACAGATTTTACTGGGCCGAAGACCCTAGCTCAGATAAAAGAAGAGAATTGTATATCCAAGTCACGTTTTAGCCACTCTGCTGCTCGCATGCCTCATGGGGGATCTTTCTCAAATGATTTTGAAGGCCCAAAATCTCTGACTGAGCTTATGAAGGCTAAGGGTGGGATTTCAATCAGGCAGCGCACCATACTGTAGCAAGTGCATATAAACTGCAATATTGCCTGTTCTCTGCTCAGCTTGGTCAGAATGATGTTTATGGCAGCTGCGTTAGCAACTTGGGAGCACTATTGTCAAAGAGAATGGAACATGAAGTGTCACTTCTGCAGCAAACTATTTAACATTCTGGTTAATTTTAGGAGGAAGGAATCAACATTCAAGAATAACTAGCTGTAGTTGGTAAATGATGTTAACTAGCTTACTACTTCTTGTTGCTACGTTCGTAACTGTAAGTTAGGGCTCGCTGGAGATTCTGTTATGTCCTTTAGACCATCAGTTAACATTGTGGCAGGGTCATCTACTATTTTTCTGTACATCTGCACAGTTTATATTCCTTTCAGCTGCTTTACAATCAAGGATTAATAGCGCATTAAGGCAAGAAGAGAGGGGTGGTGATATTTGCTGTTGATTCTGCATTTAATGTTAAGCTACTTTAGGCGATATGCTGTTAGCTCGTGAATACATCACAACAAACAATAGTGTTTCAGCTAATAGTACTTGTGTAGGCAGGCAGAGGGTCCCGTTCTATCAATACACGACTTGGTGTCAATGCATTGTACATGCATACCTTATATCCTCCCTTCGTCTTGAGCCTTCTCCAGTTGTCACCATCATGTGACTCATCCTGATTTTCTTATGGTTACCCTTCCTTGATATGCATGTATATTATTAGGTTTGATCAATACACACTTTCCTCCCCACTGCAGACCTTATTATGCACCATAGGACTTCTTAGGTATGAACACTGAAACAAACACCCACGAACACAGGTAGAGAAGGACGGAAGTAATGCGAAAGGAAGATGGCGGAGCTACAGAGATCTTCCCAAACATTTAGGAGGTCTGGTTCATCTGGTCTGATCTGGCAGGAGAGGCTTATGCCTGAAGACCAGAACCAGAGGAATCAAGGGGCAGCTGGGGAGGCAGAGGTCAACAGCTTAGAACTCAAGGAGCTAAGGCACTCCCGTAGCATTGGGTCCAGGGGAGCTGTGGAGCGTAGGTGCAGTGATGGTGCTGAGCGCGGTGGCATGCCCAGCGATATCATCCAGGCCTTTCGTGCTCGGCATGTTCCGCCTGCTCTTGATCCACCTTCACCCAAGTTTGCTCGATGCATGTTCTGTGGAATTTTTAGGAAGGAAGGTCCCTCACAACCTTCCGAACCCAGAAGGTACTAGGGTGGTGTATATACTTTTGAGTGTTTGGGAATAGGTTTGAAGTTTAGGCGTACCACAATAAGTGTATGTTTGGTTTGTGTGAGGTTGTTTGAATAGGTTTGCACGTTTCATTATGTGCCATTGCTACCTTTCCTTTTCTTCTCAGTATTATCTTGGAAGTGAGAAAAAATAACATGCCCTTGTACAGTTTGTGCATATGATGCTTTTCTTCATTATACTATGTGTGTTACATTGCAAGGTTAAAAACTTGTAACTAATCGCTTATTGCTGATCTTTGTCTCTGTTCATGACACTGATCAGCCAGTAAATTCAGCTACTGAAGCTACAACCTGAGTTCACTTCTAGATGTAACAAGTTGTCTTTTATCTGTAAGGCTACTATTTTGTACTTTGTACGTATATTTGTAGCACACTCTGTACTTTCCTAGTTGTCTAAGTGAATTTACTGTTCCAATTTATTTATTTCTTCAAATATGGGTGCCTGGTCGAGAAACACTTTCTTAAAACTATATATAGGCAAAAATAAAGAAAAATCTGTTAGATATAGCCATATAGGATATCACATCATGGATTTTTTTTTAGCTTGGATCCACCGCTGGTTTCAGTTACCATCTGAATGATTTTGTTTGTGTGCATGACTAAGTCGAAGTCGAACTTTTCAACGGTGCATCTACTTCTAGTTGTACTTTTCGCTTATCACCGCCAACTGCTTTTATTTAGCAATACTTACAATGCTATCATGTGATGTAGGCTACTGTATCTGTGGACCATCCCGCCCACTTCACTCATAATTACTTCCTCCGTTCCTAAATATAAGTCTTTGTAAACATTCCAATAGGGGACTACATACGGAGCAAAATGAGTGAACCTACACTTTAAAATATGTCTACATACATCCGTATGTAGTTCAATAGTGGAATCTCTAAAAAGACTTATATTTAGGAACGGAGGGAGTAGTTCTTAAAGCTTAGTTCAGATCTTTATGAAATCCTGACTTCGGTCATCCTTTCGACTTGTGAGCTCATGCACACTGGAAACTTTCTGTTGCCTGTACTTGGTAACGTCAACTAAAATGTTTGCCTGAATGTTGTTTATGATCTTCCGCAGTTCCTGCTTCTTACTATCCAGGAAAAGGAGATCTTCCTCGGTGATATTCTTATGCAGAAGGTGGGATTGGAATCAACCATCCGTGTTCGAATCCCACCTTCCACTTAAGAATGTATTGCAGAGGCTCCTTCCACTATTAGTCTGTTCCTATTATCTAGGAAGAACCCTGTTGTATTTATGGCGAATTGTTCATGAATCTGGCTTGAAAAATGGTATGAATTTTAATTGATAGAGTTAGGCCCTGTTGTCGCATACAGTCGTGCAAATCAGGGGAAACCTGTATGTTGATGACTGACTGACTGTGCACGTAACTCACATTTCTACTTGTTAAAAGTTTGCAGCACTTTTTCATATGCAGAGCACATAGATTTGGCTTCAAATGGGTCGGGTGCAGACTTGCATTATGTGTACTGATAGCGGAATACATGAACGTCGCGTTTAAGTTTGACCAAGTCTACAGAAAAATATATAAACATCTAGAACACCAAATTAGTCTCATAAGATTCTTTATTATTTTTGTACTGTGTGTATTTGGTGTTGTAGACTCTTAGCACATTTTTCTATAGAGTTGATCAACAGCTTTGGTTTAGGACAAACCTAGAACTTCAATTATTTTGGAACCAATGGAGGTGACCACAACATAGTCTAAGCATGTCCATCTTAGGAGATATCATCATATTAGAAGGGTTGGATGCGCTTTGCTGCGGCGTTGGTGCTGTTGTGTTTCTTAAAAAAACTCTTTGTTTTAAGATATAAGGTATATAATTTTTCTGAAGTCAGAGAAATATATCAACAATCATAATATTAAATCGGTATGATAGATTCACCGTGAAATGAATTTCCATACTTTTTGTTTAACATTGTGGATGTCGATATTTTTTGCTCTGAACTTGGTCAAAATTAAAGAAATTTGATTTTTCAAAGAACTAATACCCTTTATATTTTGAAACTTATGGAGATGATGGAGTATGTTTATTTTTATTTATAATGCGGTGATTTGATGTGAATTTTATAGTGTGGTATGTGTTATCCGCTAACCAACGTACATTTATATGGAGAAATTTTTTGCGTCGGTGGTTGCATGTACTATATTGATGCTACAATATCACATAATTATTTTCTTTTTCTTAGGTGGTGGGAGGGTGCGCAGGATTAATATGTTTTTATAGGTTGATTGCTGCTGATTGATTTGAAAAATCATTGACCCGGTTAAAATCGCAAATCAAATCTAAAATTGAATAACTCAACTGAATGAAAGAGCTTCAAAATTAGAGAACATACATAATTAAAATTGAATGGTAGAGCTTCTTGAAAAATTATTGACCCGGTCAAATTCGGGTGACTCAATCCTAATTTGAAGATCAATTAATTGCGAGGCTTTAAAAATTAGGAAGCATAATGTACAGTATAAAAGAATTGAACGAGAGAGATTTGAAAATTGTTGACCCGGTTAAAATTGAATGATCCAATTTAAATTAAAGACCTCAGTTGAATGTGAGTTCTTCAAAACTAAAAAGCTTAGTGTTCTAAGGAGCTTAGTGTACATAGGATTGGTTGTGAGTTTTTTCTTCTGAAAAATTGTTTCCGCCACTTTGTTCTGTCAACTGACCGATCACGCGGTAGCAGAACTTTTTTTGTAAGTAAATTATAGGACTTGCACTTATGTCTGGCCATACTTTCTGCCCATCTGTGGGTTGATACTTGACAGAATTCCAAGTATCCAATCCGCTACGAAAGTGGATTTAAACATGTGGTGACGCCTTGATTCCCAGTGGTGTGCCAGGAGAACGTATCTCGTGAAACGGCCGGACTGGTGCACCAGATGCACCAGCGATGTCTGGGTCGTTGGATTCAAAAAAGAGGGACAGGATTCGGTGCGGTCATGGGCTGCTGGTAAATTTGCAAAATCGTCCTTGCAGTACACCTAAATCGAGCGATCTGTACCCACATCGTCTTGCTCCCTCTGCCCTTTCTTCTCTCCTGTGCCACCGTAGACCATGGGAGCTAGCGTTGGAAATATGTGCCTGATGTCATCTCTCTGCCTCTCCTCCCTCTCATGTACCTAGGCGAGGATCTCCGGCATAGAAGCTTAATCTCGCCCTGTGTTCCTCTGAATCGACTGTGCGCATTGTTTTATTTGGCAGCGATTGCTCGTCGATGTCCGCTATCGGTCGGGGGCGTCGATTCTATAGAGGTACAGGAGTTGATGGTCTTCTGTGATTCAAGTATGAAGGGTATATTCTCTTCTTCCCTTATCCATGAGTATAAGTGTTCTTCCAATCTGACCGTATTTCCCCCCAATTCATATTTCGTTTCCACATGATAGTTACTTTTTTTTATGAATAAATCAGTACTCTAGCAGTCGTTGGCTCGAGCCCAGTGGTAGCAGGCGGAACACAGATAGCTGTGCTACTGCTTGCTGATTGCTCAAATTTGTTGTTAGTTTTGATGTTCAGTGTTTCCTCAATTTAGGGTCATCAGTTCCTCAAATATAGTTGAATCTTATTGTTTCTATCACCACATGTTTTTATTTGAATATTCATTGACGTGTTTCTTGCAGATGGAGCGATTGCTTCATTAGATACAAGAAACAACACACCCAGCCAACATGACAATGAGACTGAATCTTCCAAGCTATGCTCTGATAATGTGGTACTTCTATTTGCAAGTGAAACATCAGCAGAATAGCCAAATCAAATTTGCTGAAAATATCTTTCACTGCTGCAAGATTAGCTCTGTTCTACTGCAGTTAATTCCCCATCAGAAAAATTGTTTAACGAGTTTTAGGATCCACTTCGTAGTTCACACATACTAGACTTACTAGAACTATTTTTTTTGTGATCGAGCTGTGTCATTTGTTTTATTTGCCGCAAACTCTGTACTTTACATCTTTTTCCCTTTTGTTTATGCCTACACGGACCAGCTGCATCTTGTTTTTAGCCTTGGTTAATTCTACCATATGCGATCCTTTTCCAGCTTTAATCCAACATTTACAAAGGAAGTGTAGTGAAGTATTATTCCCTATGGTACTTTTGTCTCTGAATATTTAGCCTTTGTACTTTTGTCTCTGAAATTCTATTGTGATCTTTTTTACTTTTGCATGCATGACATGTCGCGTCATATACATTTCCTACTGCCAATACAAGATACTATCCCAATCTTATCTTCACTACTGTAACAATGTGGTCCAAAGAAAATTTTGGTAAGAGAGCAGCAGGATGGAATCTTATACGAGACTGCTACAACAATATTGACTGTGATTTAACAAACCACTCAGTCGCCGGCGTGAGGAAATTCAGGCTTGAATACTATGTTCCTTATGATGCAGAATCATCTAATCATTTCAACACTTGGCTTCATCCTTCGGGGGGTATGATCTCCTATTCGCTTATCAATGCACTATGTTTTTTTCCTTTTGTCAATTTCCCCCAATTGCAGCATTTATTGGATTAGAAATCAGGAAAAGAGATGTGCTTGTTGTTTCCATGTGTCCTGGAAGCTTTAAAGTAACATTTGTGCATGAATGTTATGACTTGTATGTGAAAAAATGGTTAACATGGGGTTAGCGGACGTGCCTGGAGTAGATTATATTTGTTGTGTTTTCTTCTGGTTCACTTTGTTGATCTTAAAATGAAACTGCAATTTTATGTCCAATTGAACTTTCTGAAAGTATTACTAGTTCATCTTATGCATCATCTTTTCTCTTGTTGCAATACATGTTCTAACAATGCTTTCCGAATTAACAATACTGATCTAGTGTACATGTCCTCGAGTCGTCTTACGAATTCTTAATACATGTAACTGTAGTACGTGTGAATTGTAATTAGAGTTATTGATTTGGGTAGATGATTCTTAACAGGATGTGCAAGTGAATTTGAGGCCCTGTGTCATCCGGAAGGAACCAAGTTGTGATTTCACATCTGCGCTAATGCTCGATCTTCAAGCGCGACTGCTGGACGGCATCTATTTTGGCTGATGATTCTACTTGTACTCTGGCCAACCTGTGGCCATCACTTGTTTTCCCCAACTGTTTCTGAACTAAGTCTAATGCTTGCGTCTGTGCTTGCATCCGAGAAATGAGCACATCCGAAGAAATCACACTGTTTGTGCATTTGTGGTTTCATTCTATATGTATGTACACTGTCTCCAAATGTGTATATGAAAGTGGTGTACAACGGTGGCCGTGTCAAAATTTCTGGAGCTTTTACAATCATATCCTGATTTGAGTAAACTTCTGTGAGACAGTTGCAGTCTAGATGTAACTACTTTATTACATCTTGAAGCCTTTGTGCAACTTCTCCAGAGTATGACACCTCATATGATTAATTAATACTCTCATACAAAAGCATCTCTGAATTCTGTCATATAAATAAGCAAATCTAGGAAATGTCATTCTTTTCCACAGAGCAACCATATCGCAGATTCGTCGGCTTCAACTGGCTCACAATAAGTTGAAGCGTCCTTTGCAGAAGAAAGAGAAAAAAAAGCAACTGCAGATTTACATAACTCCTGTCAACTCTTTCTATTCACCTAAAAAATGAGTCGATCAGTCCCACCCTAACTAGACAGTCAAACAATTGTTAAGCTGGATCACCATGTACATAGATACAATTCAGTTAACCTCCAAGGGGGCTCAAGATCACTCTTAACTCCGTAAAAATTTACAAAACAAAAGCCCTTTTGTTCACTTACAAACAAAAAATCATCACAACAGTAACTTATAATGTTGCTTCTTTTATACTTAATATTACAGTATATCTGTCGAGCTTTCCACTAACGAGCCAAAGTACAGAGCAAGAATTTCTGATGAAGATGCTAAACATATCTATTACAGATGAACATGTTCTCACTTATCTTGATATTTTTCAGATGATGATGCTAAAATACGAAGCAACAAAAAACAGAGGAAAATAAATGAACGGAGCTCAATACACATAGTAATAAGGTTGCACTAATTCAGAAAGTAGTCACATGAGCATGACATATACCAAGCTGGCTACAACTAACAGTAACACAGAAAGACAAATCAAATCTTAAAATCTACATTAAGCTAGGCTTAGCATTTCCTTTCCAGGTCATACACATCTTTTCTTTGTAGTTAAACACGCCTAATGAGACAACATGGTTTAGTGTTAGCAACTTCCTGAAGCTAACAGTAACCGCATCCAGAGTTACAGACATAGAACATATGCATGCTTCAGTGATACACTTGCAAATGTGAGCTCCTAGAAAGACCTTAAGTCGAAACCCTCATCGCCAACGAATATCACCTCCATTTCCAGCAAGAACGTAGCCAACTGAATGACTTCAAATAGTTATTCGAACATCAAATTAGTGAAACCACCACCCCTACTTATTTGGGTCCTTTTGGATGCTATTTGCCCTGTAACGAATAAGAAAACCGCATTAGCAAAACTATGGAAAGGACATCGACATTCTTTCAAGGTTGCTTACTTTACCTCTTTTTCTTTTGGTTCACAGTCTGCTCTGAACCCCTTTTCAATCTCTTACCACTCCTTTTTGTGTTCGCTACATCTGGTGGATGAACATTGATCACACTTGGGAATGATGTTCCAACGAAGGATTCAAATTCTTGAACTTTACTTTGTTCACTAATGGCACCCATATATCCCAAATGCGTGAAGGCATCACCAACAGCCTTGTGAATATATCTCATTTTGTCCTCACAATGTTTCGCTGCATGAAGTGCCAAGCTGAATTTTGAACATGTTTCCGAGTACAACTTTTTTATGGTAGGTGAAAGACATGTAGACGGGCCTTCTAGTTCATGTCCGTTGGCATCATATGAAAGCTGACATGCAGCCATTTTAGTCCACCTATGCAACACATATTGACTAGGTATTTCATTACACCCTTCATTCTTTAGGACAACAATGATGTGACGGCAAATGATACCGAGTGATTCGAACATCCTACAAGAACAGTGTGTTGCCTTAGTACTAGTATTGAAACTAACTACTCTAACCTTGCCACTCTTGCTGCTAATACCAATGGTCCGGACCTCACCAACCTGCACGATTGATTTAACATGACAATAATCCCTTGCAGCCACCACCTGACGTTGAAATTCAGCAAAAGCCTCATGAGTATACACATCTCTACCATGACTCTCAATACTCCAACAAGTCTCGAGCATAGGCAGTGTATGAAGGTTGGCATTGTCTTCTTGCAATTCTTTTTGCCGTTGTTCCTCTAAAGCTGTTTCAAACCTGACCCAAAACTCAATCAATGCCAAATTTCGGTTGGCGAAGTGTCTGAAGAATGCATTCTCACTCTCAGATCTTGATGTAGTACGCAAGATTCCGCCAAGGGTGATCTCCGTAAAATATGCCGGAATCCATGACTTGCGCGACTCATACTTCTCTTGCAACCATGTATTATCTGCTAGCCCAAACTCGGAGATTATTGAACACCATTGTGACTCAAACTCACTTGGTGTCTCTGATCCCCAAACACATGACATAAACCGTTCATGAAAATCTGGATTATTTTTCATGGTGGCACCAACTTTTTCAGTAAGCTTCATGAGGATGTGCCACATACAAAGCCTATGTATACTGTTTGGAAAAACTTGTTCTATCCCTATTCTCATGCTTTGGTCTTCATCGGTCATGATGAGCTTAGGTGCAACCCCAGACATTGCTTTCAAGAAAGTTTTGAACAACCATATATAAGATTCTTTCTTCTCATTCCATAAAAAAGCAGCACCAAACGTGACACAAGATCTGTGGTTGTTAACTCCTGTGAACGGGGCAAATACCAAGTTATACCTGTTAAAGCGATATGTCGAGTCAAAAGACACAACTTCACCAAACAATGAGTAGTTCTTTCTGCATATGCTATCCGCCCAGAAAATATTTATAAGTTTGTCATTCTCATCGACTTGGTAATCAAAGTAGAATGCCGGATTGGCAGCCTGCTTACTTTTCATTATATCTACTATGATCTGTCCATCTGCTCCCTTAATTGCTCTTTTAAAATCACGATGAGAGTTTTGGAAGTCACACTTTGTGCATCCCACATTTTCCGGACCCCCCTTCTCTACACTAAGCAAGCGATATGCTGCAGATGTGCCAATCATTGCCTTATGACATGTAAGTAATTTGCTTCTCAACTCACTACTTACTTCTCTATTTGACTTGATGAGATGTCTCTTACTTGGGGAAATAAGTTGGTGAGTGTGTGATTGAACAAACCGGGCGACCTTATATTTGCCATCATCCTGCCTCTTTAATCCAATCATAGCCTCACAACCACACCTGGTTAACTTGAATTTTCTCTTAGGTTTTATCCTTTCCTCTTCCCGGGACACCTTCCTCCAACCCTCCCTAGCACAAACAAACCTCTTCCACAATACGCCATGTTCATCTTTGTGTGTCGTCCATGTGCGAACCGAGAACCCGACTTCATGAGCATACATTTTGTAGAATGTCATACCTTCCTCCCAGGTGTCAAATTGCATACCAATTACAGGTTGTAAGTTAGGATCACACTCGGGCTCATATCTTGACCCCTGGATATGCAAAATAAAAAGATGTTCAGTTCATAAACTACAACTCATGCATTGGATGTGAGACAAAAACTACTTACACAAAATGGGAGACTGCTAGTTCGAGTTGGCGTGTGGTAGCTATTTCCATCGTTTTCAACCTGATGGATCATGCCCTAGAAATTTCAGAAAAAGCCATCAGGTCACAGAAATGGTGTGATGTAAATCTGTGACCAATACAACAAATGAATTACCAGGGCGAAGCTATTGGCATCATCTTCAACTCCCATTGTCGTAGTTGACCCAATGCTTAGAGCAGCACTTCCCATGGACTCCATGGTTGCTTATTTTTGTAAAAGTATAATCACGAAACATCAAGTTTTTTACTTAGCATACGGACAATTGCAGTTGTAGGAAGACAAAATGAGGAACATGGACAACTAGTAATTACATAGAAAGTTCAACTAAACATGATCAAGGGTTTTACAAAACGAGGAACATGAACAACTAGCATTACCATAGAAAGTTCAACTGGACATTGCAAATGTCGTTTCCATTTCATATCAGCAATGTGGACGGAGTTCATATGGTACATTACTAGTTCATATACAAAAACCCCGCATGAACAACCAGTAACTAACCCACTGTTGTCATGTAGCATGCTCCTAGAAAATCATTTCTTTCACATACATGCTGAGTCGTTCATGTACACACCTTACTATTAAGTTAGCAAAGGTATATGAAAATTGTATAAAAAGGAACAGAACACACAGAGCACACCCCCTCAACTATTTGCACTGATTGTTGTGATTATTACTACAATTTCACCATTATATCTACATCCGACGCATCAATTCATGCCCATAGTATTCATATCCCCAATGCCACTGGCTTTAAACACATGGGAAACTGATGGCCTGGAAGAACCAAATACGATTGTACATGGATAACAAAACAACCAAATTCGGTGCCCATACCTCAGATCCTGAGCTGTAAAGGACGATGGTCAGGTCGTATTCAACCGCACAGCTGCACAAACCTTCCTTTAGAGTTTGCATAAATATGGTTTTTCTATACTACAAAATACATATTAAGGTTCAAAGCACTACTTATTCAAGTTTGCATAGGCTATTTTGCACTACAATATCTGCAGCCGTGTATCTCATACATAAATCTGGTGCTCACACTACTTATTCAAGTTCGCAATGACACTAGTTTGGAATGAGTTGGGGAAAAATCACAAATCGGAAGAACCCAATATGACCTTGAATAAATGGATAATGGGATAAGAGAACATACCGTAAGATCCTCGAGGGGCAGAAGATAGTCGGATCCTTTAGGTAGTTCCTCGTCGTCCCCCGGAGCTACAACACCCACTACATTTACGCGCTCGCCGGCGGCAACGGCGTCTTTGTTGGGCGCGACTCAGAGGGGAGGAGGGGCAATCGTGCTTCAACGGCGGCGAAACTAGGTACAAGATAGAAGGGGAGAAGGTCTAGGAGAGGGGGAGAGAGAGGCGACAGAGAAGACTTCCCGAACCCTAGCGCGCAGCTGGACGGGCCTCGTACAGAATCTGGCAAGGGGAGGAAGACGATGTGGATACAGAGAGGTCAGATCGCGTCCTTGCAGTACACCTAAATCGAGCGATCTGTACCCACATCGTCTTGCTCCCTCTGCCCTTTCTTCTCTCCTGTGCCACCGTAGACCATGGGAGCTAGCGTTGGAAATATGTGCCTGATGTCATCTCTCTGCCTCTCCTCCCTCTCATGTACCTAGGCGAGGATCTCCGGCATAGAAGCTTAATCTCGCCCTGTGTTCCTCTGAATCGACTGTGCGCATTGTTTTATTTGGCAGCGATTGCTCGTCGATGTCCGCTATCGGTCGGGGGCGTCGATTCTATAGAGGTACAGGAGTTGATGGTCTTCTGTGATTCAAGTATGAAGGGTATATTCTCTTCTTCCCTTATCCATGAGTATAAGTGTTCTTCCAATCTGACCGTATTTCCCCCCAATTCATATTTCGTTTCCACATGATAGTTACTTTTTTTTATGAATAAATCAGTACTCTAGCAGTCGTTGGCTCGAGCCCAGTGGTAGCAGGCGGAACACAGATAGCTGTGCTACTGCTTGCTGATTGCTCAAATTTGTTGTCAGTTTTGATGTTCAGTGTTTCCTCAATTTAGGGTCATCAGTTCCTCAAATATAGTTGAATCTTATTGTTTCTATCACCACATGTTTTTATTTGAATATTCATTGACGTGTTTCTTGCAGATGGAGCGATTGCTTCATTAGATACAAGAAACAACACACCCAGCCAACATGACAATGAGACTGAATCTTCCAAGCTATGCTCTGATAATGTGGTACTTCTATTTGCAAGTGAAACATCAGCAGAATAGCCAAATCAAATTTGCTGAAAATATCTTTCACTGCTGCAAGATTAGCTCTGTTCTACTGCAGTTAATTCCCCATCAGAAAAATTGTTTAACGAGTTTTAGGATCCACTTCGTAGTTCACACATACTAGACTTACTAGAACTATTTTTTTTGTGATCGAGCTGTGTCATTTGTTTTATTTGCCGCAAACTCTGTACTTTACATCTTTTTCCCTTTTGTTTATGCCTACACGGACCAGCTGCATCTTGTTTTTAGCCTTGGTTAATTCTACCATATGCGATCCTTTTCCAGCTTTAATCCAACATTTACAAAGGAAGTGTAGTGAAGTATTATTCCCTATGGTACTTTTGTCTCTGAATATTTAGCCTTTGTACTTTTGTCTCTGAAATTCTATTGTGATCTTTTTTACTTTTGCATGCATGACATGTCGCGTCATATACATTTCCTACTGCCAATACAAGATACTATCCCAATCTTATCTTCACTACTGTAACAATGTGGTCCAAAGAAAATTTTGGTAAGAGAGCAGCAGGATGGAATCTTATACGAGACTGCTACAACAATATTGACTATGATTTAACAAACCACTCAGTCGCCGGCGTGAGGAAATTCAGGCTTGAATACTATGTTCCTTATGATGCAGAATCATCTAATCATTTCAACACTTGGCTTCATCCTTCGGGGGGTATGATCTCCTATTCGCTTATCAATGCACTATGTTTTTTTCCTTTTGTCAATTTCCCCCAATTGCAGCATTTATTGGATTAGAAATCAGGAAAAGAGATGTGCTTGTTGTTTCCATGTGTCCTGGAAGCTTTAAAGTAACATTTGTGCATGAATGTTATGACTTGTATGTGAAAAAATGGTTAACATGGGGTTAGCGGACGTGCCTGGAGTAGATTATATTTGTTGTGTTTTCTTCTGGTTCACTTTGTTGATCTTAAAATGAAACTGCAATTTTATGTCCAATTGAACTTTCTGAAAGTATTACTAGTTCATCTTATGCATCATCTTTTCTCTTGTTGCAATACATGTTCTAACAATGCTTTCCGAATTAACAATACTGATCTAGTGTACATGTCCTCGAGTCGTCTTACGAATTCTTAATACATGTAACTGTAGTACGTGTGAATTGTAATTAGAGTTATTGATTTGGGTAGATGATTCTTAACAGGATGTGCAAGTGAATTTGAGGCCCTGTGTCATCCGGAAGGAACCAAGTTGTGATTTCACATCTGCGCTAATGCTCGATCTTCAAGCGCGACTGCTGGACGGCATCTATTTTGGCTGATGATTCTACTTGTACTCTGGCCAACCTGTGGCCATCACTTGTTTTCCCCAACTGTTTCTGAACTAAGTCTAATGCTTGCGTCTGTGCTTGCATCCGAGAAATGAGCACATCCGAAGAAATCACACTGTTTGTGCATTTGTGGTTTCATTCTATATGTATGTACACTGTCTCCAAATGTGTATATGAAAGTGGTGTACAACGGTGGCCGTGTCAAAATTTCTGGAGCTTTTACAATCATATCCTGATTTGAGTAAACTTCTGTGAGACAGTTGCAGTCTAGATGTAACTACTTTATTACATCTTGAAGCCTTTGTGCAACTTCTCCAGAGTATGACACCTCATATGATTAATTAATACTCTCATACAAAAGCATCTCTGAATTCTGTCATATAAATAAGCAAATCTAGGAAATGTCATTCTTTTCCACAGAGCAACCATATCGCAGATTCGTCGGCTTCAACTGGCTCACAATAAGTTGAAGCGTCCTTTGCAGAAGAAAGAGAAAAAAAAGCAACTGCAGATTTACATAACTCCTGTCAACTCTTTCTATTCACCTAAAAAATGAGTCGATCAGTCCCACCCTAACTAGACAGTCAAACAATTGTTAAGCTGGATCACCATGTACATAGATACAATTCAGTTAACCTCCAAAGGGGCTCAAGATCACTCTTAACTCCGTAAAAATTTACAAAACAAAAGCCCTTTTGTTCACTTACAAACAAAAAATCATCACAACAGTAACTTATAATGTTGCTTCTTTTATACTTAATATTACAGTATATCTGTCGAGCTTTCCACTAACGAGCCAAAGTACAGAGCAAGAATTTCTGATGAAGATGCTAAACATATCTATTACAGATGAACATGTTCTCACTTATCTTGATATTTTTCAGATGATGATGCTAAAATACGAAGCAACAAAAAACAGAGGAAAATAAATGAACGGAGCTCAATACACATAGTAATAAGGTTGCACTAATTCAGAAAGTAGTCACATGAGCATGACATATACCAAGCTGGCTACAACTAACAGTAACACAGAAAGACAAATCAAATCTTAAAATCTACATTAAGCTAGGCTTAGCATTTCCTTTCCAGGTCATACAATCTTTTCTTTGTAGTTAAACACGCCTAATGAGACAACATGGTTTAGTGTTAGCAACTTCCTGAAGCTAACAGTAACCGCATCCAGAGTTACAGACATAGAACATATGCATGCTTCAGTGATACACTTGCAAATGTGAGCTCCTAGAAAGACCTTAAGTCGAAACCCTCATCGCCAACGAATATCACCTCCATTTCCAGCAAGAACGTAGCCAACTGAATGACTTCAAATAGTTATTCGAACATCAAATTAGTGAAACCACCACCCCTACTTATTTGGGTCCTTTTGGATGCTATTTGCCCTGTAACGAATAAGAAAACCGCATTAGCAAAACTATGGAAAGGACATCGACATTCTTTCAAGGTTGCTTACTTTACCTCTTTTTCTTTTGGTTCACAGTCTGCTCTGAACCCCTTTTCAATCTCTTACCACTCCTTTTTGTGTTCGCTACATCTGGTGGATGAACATTGATCACACTTGGGAATGATGTTCCAACGAAGGATTCAAATTCTTGAACTTTACTTTGTTCACTAATGGCACCCATATATCCCAAATGCGTGAAGGCATCACCAACAGCCTTGTGAATATATCTCATTTTGTCCTCACAATGTTTCGCTGCATGAAGTGCCAAGCTGAATTTTGAACATGTTTCCGAGTACAACTTTTTTATGGTAGGTGAAAGACATGTAGACGGGCCTTCTAGTTCATGTCCGTTGGCATCATATGAAAGCTGACGTGCAGCCATTTTAGTCCACCTATGCAACACATATTGACTAGGTATTTCATTACACCCTTCATTCTTTAGGACAACAATGATGTGACGGCAAATGATACCGAGTGATTCGAACATCCTACAAGAACAGTGTGTTGCCTTAGTACTAGTATTGAAACTAACTACTCTAACCTTGCCACTCTTGCTGCTAATACCAATGGTCCGGACCTCACCAACCTGCACGATTGATTTAACATGACAATAATCCCTTGCAGCCACCACCTGACGTTGAAATTCAGCAAAAGCCTCATGAGTATACACATCTCTACCATGACTCTCAATACTCCAACAAGTCTCGAGCATAGGCAGTGTACGAAGGCTGGCATTGTCTTCTTGCAATTCTTTTTGCCGTTGTTCCTCTAAAGCTGTTTCAAACCTGACCCAAAACTCAATCAATGCCAAATTTCGGTTGGCGAAGTGTCTGAAGAATGCATTCTCACTCTCAGATCTTGATGTAGTACGCAAGATTCCGCCAAGGGTGATCTCCGTAAAATATGCCGGAATCCATGACTTGCGCGACTCATACTTCTCTTGCAACCATGTATTATCTGCTAGCCCAAACTCGGAGATTATTGAACACCATTGTGACTCAAACTCACTTGGTGTCTCTGATCCCCAAACACATGACATAAACCGTTCATGAAAATCTGGATTATTTTTCATGGTGGCACCAACTTTTTCAGTAAGCTTCATGAGGATGTGCCACATACAAAGCCTATGTATACTGTTTGGAAAAACTTGTTCTATCCCTATTCTCATGCTTTGGTCTTCATCGGTCATGATGAGCTTAGGTGCAACCCCAGACATTGCTTTCAAGAAAGTTTTGAACAACCATATATAAGATTCTTTCTTCTCATTCCATAAAAAAGCAGCACCAAACGTGACACAAGATCTGTGGTTGTTAACTCCTGTGAACGGGGCAAATACCAAGTTATACCTGTTAAAGCGATATGTCGAGTCAAAAGACACAACTTCACCAAACAATGAGTAGTTCTTTCTGCATATGCTATCCGCCCAGAAAATATTTATAAGTTTGTCATTCTCATCGACTTGGTAATCAAAGTAGAATGCCGGATTGGCAGCCTGCTTACTTTTCATTATATCTACTATGATCTGTCCATCTGCTCCCTTAATTGCTCTTTTAAAATCACGATGAGAGTTTTGGAAGTCACGCTTTGTGCATCCCACATTTTCCGGACCCCCCTTCTCTACACTAAGCAAGCGATATGCTGCAGATGTGCCAATCATTGCCTTATGACATGTAAGTAATTTGCTTCTCAACTCACTACTTACTTCTCTATTTGACTTGATGAGATGTCTCTTACTTGGGGAAATAAGTTGGTGAGTGTGTGATTGAACAAACCGGGCGACCTTATATTTGCCATCATCCTGCCTCTTTAATCCAATCATAGCCTCACAACCACACCTGGTTAACTTGAATTTTCTCTTAGGTTTTATCCTTTCCTCTTCCCGGGACACCTTCCTCCAACCCTCCCTAGCACAAACAAACCTCTTCCACAATACGCCATGTTCATCTTTGTGTGTCGTCCATGTGCGAACCGAGAACCCGACTTCATGAGCATACATTTTGTAGAATGTCATACCTTCCTCCCAGGTGTCAAATTGCATACCAATTACAGGTTGTAAGTTAGGATCACACTCGGGCTCATATCTTGACCCCTGGATATGCAAAATAAAAAGATGTTCAGTTCATAAACTACAACTCATGCATTGGATGTGAGACAAAAACTACTTACACAAAATGGGAGACTGCTAGTTCGAGTTGGCGTGTGGTAGCTATTTCCATCGTTTTCAACCTGATGGATCATGCCCTAGAAATTTCAGAAAAAGCCATCAGGTCACAGAAATGGTGTGATGTAAATCTGTGACCAATACAACAAATGAATTACCAGGGCGAAGCTATTGGCATCATCTTCAACTCCCATTGTCGTAGTTGACCCAATGCTTAGAGCAGCACTTCCCATGGACTCCATGGTTGCTTATTTTTGTAAAAGTATAATCACGAAACATCAAGTTTTTTACTTAGCATACGGACAATTGCAGTTGTAGGAAGACAAAATGAGGAACATGGACAACTAGTAATTACATAGAAAGTTCAACTAAACATGATCAAGGGTTTTACAAAACGAGGAACATGAACAACTAGCATTACCATAGAAAGTTCAACTGGACATTGCAAATGTCGTTTCCATTTCATATCAGCAATGTGGACGGAGTTCATATGGTACATTACTAGTTCATATACAAAAACCCCGCATGAACAACCAGTAACTAACCCACTGTTGTCATGTAGCATGCTCCTAGAAAATCATTTCTTTCACATACATGCTGAGTCGTTCATGTACACACCTTACTATTAAGTTAGCAAAGGTATATGAAAATTGTATAAAAAGGAACAGAACACACAGAGCACACCCCCTCAACTATTTGCACTGATTGTTGTGATTATTACTACAATTTCACCATTATATCTACATCCGACGCATCAATTCATGCCCATAGTATTCATATCCCCAATGCCACTGGCTTTAAACACATGGGAAACTGATGGCCTGGAAGAACCAAATACGATTGTACATGGATAACAAAACAACCAAATTCGGTGCCCATACCTCAGATCCTGAGCTGTAAAGGACGATGGTCAGGTCGTATTCAACCGCACAGCTGCACAAACCTTCCTTTAGAGTTTGCATAAATATGGTTTTTCTATACTACAAAATACATATTAAGGTTCAAAGCACTACTTATTCAAGTTTGCATAGGCTATTTTGCACTACAATATCTGCAGCCGTGTATCTCATACATAAATCTGGTGCTCACACTACTTATTCAAGTTCGCAATGACACTAGTTTGGAATGAGTTGGGGAAAAATCACAAATCGGAAGAACCCAATATGACCTTGAATAAATGGATAATGGGATAAGAGAACATACCGTAAGATCCTCGAGGGGCAGAAGATAGTCGGATCCTTTAGGTAGTTCCTCGTCGTCCCCCGGAGCTACAACACCCACTACATTTACGCGCTCGCCGGCGGCAACGGCGTCTTTGTTGGGCGCGACTCAGAGGGGAGGAGGGGCAATCGTGCTTCAACGGCGGCGAAACTAGGTACAAGATAGAAGGGGAGAAGGTCTAGGAGAGGGGGAGAGAGAGGCGACAGAGAAGACTTCCCGAACCCTAGCGCGCAGCTGGACGGGCCTCGTACAGAATCTGGCAAGGGGAGGAAGACGATGTGGATACAGAGAGGTCAGATCGCGTCCTTGCAGTACACCTAAATCGAGCGATCTGTACCCACATCGTCTTGCTCCCTCTGCCCTTTCTTCTCTCCTGTGCCACCGTAGACCATGGGAGCTAGCGTTGGAAATATGTGCCTGATGTCATCTCTCTGCCTCTCCTCCCTCTCATGTACCTAGGCGAGGATCTCCGGCATAGAAGCTTAATCTCGCCCTGTGTTCCTCTGAATCGATTGTGCGCATTGTTTTATTTGGCAGCGATTGCTCGTCGATGTCCGCTATCGGTCCGGGGCGTCGATTCTATAGAGGTACAGGAGTTGATGGTCTTCTGTGATTCAAGTATGAAGGGTATATTCTCTTCTTCCCTTATCCATGAGTATAAGTGTTCTTCCAATCTGACCGTATTTCCCCCCAATTCATATTTCGTTTCCACATGATAGTTACTTTTTTTTATGAATAAATCAGTACTCTAGCAGTCGTTGGCTCGAGCCCAGTGGTAGCAGGCGGAACACAGATAGCTGTGCTACTGCTTGCTGATTGCTCAAATTTGTTGTCAGTTTTGATGTTCAGTGTTTCCTCAATTTAGGGTCATCAGTTCCTCAAATATAGTTGAATCTTATTGTTTCTATCACCACATGTTTTTATTTGAATATTCATTGACGTGTTTCTTGCAGATGGAGCGATTGCTTCATTAGATACAAGAAACAACACACCCAGCCAACATGACAATGAGACTGAATCTTCCAAGCTATGCTCTGATAATGTGGTACTTCTATTTGCAAGTGAAACATCAGCAGAATAGCCAAATCAAATTTGCTGAAAATATCTTTCACTGCTGCAAGATTAGCTCTGTTCTACTGCAGTTAATTCCCCATCAGAAAAATTGTTTAACGAGTTTTAGGATCCACTTCGTAGTTCACACATACTAGACTTACTAGAACTATTTTTTTTGTGATCGAGCTGTGTCATTTGTTTTATTTGCCGCAAACTCTGTACTTTACATCTTTTTCCCTTTTGTTTATGCCTACACGGACCAGCTGCATCTTGTTTTTAGCCTTGGTTAATTCTACCATATGCGATCCTTTTCCAGCTTTAATCCAACATTTACAAAGGAAGTGTAGTGAAGTATTATTCCCTATGGTACTTTTGTCTCTGAATATTTAGCCTTTGTACTTTTGTCTCTGAAATTCTATTGTGATCTTTTTTACTTTTGCATGCATGACATGTCGCGTCATATACATTTCCTACTGCCAATACAAGATACTATCCCAATCTTATCTTCACTACTGTAACAATGTGGTCCAAAGAAAATTTTGGTGCATCTGGTGCATCTGGTGCACCAGTCCGGCCGTTTCACGAGATACGTTCTCGGTGTGCCAGTTGGTGAGCTATTCACAATGTGATTGCCAGCATAGCAATGTGATTGCCAGCATAGCGCCTTGCAGTTCTTTTCACCATCTTCACATGATATCATGACCAAATTTTCCTGCCTACCTTCAACCTCCAGCATGATCATTCAAACGTGTGGTTGTTATTACACGGTATAGGCCTGGACTGTGTTTCGGTAGGGAGCATTTGAACATCACTTCATTTGTTCTTAAATATAAGTCTTTTAAAAGATTCCACTACGAACTATATACAGATATATGTAGACATACTTTAAAGTGTATATTCATCCATTTTATTTCGTATATAAATCCGTAGTAAAATCTCTTAAAAGACTTATATTTAGGAAACGGAGGAAGTAATTGCCACGGTCTCACCACACACTACATGCAAGTGATTCCGATTTGATTTCCAAGTGTTGTTTGCCTGATTCTTTTGAAAGAGCACGAGAAGCACTACTTATGCTTTCATCTCTCGCTGCTTTCTGTGCCATGATCATGATCGTCACAGGCCCACAACATTTTCGCTTTAATCTCCTGTAACTGAACATCTCTACCCTTCTATCGGCACCTGAGAGCATCTTCTGTCTTAATGGGCAGATATAGCCCCCATTTATCCGCCAACATACCCACGGACAGCAGGGTCGACCCGTCCGCCCCCAAATCCATATAACATTCGATAAGGAACCAACATAGGACTAAACGTAACATACTTTATCGAACCCATGGGAAGCGATGCTTAGCATGGAGAATTCTGCAAGAACTTGTCATCTCAAAGAGTTTCAGTTTCTTGGACTAAATCGCAGAGGTGACTAAAAGACAATAATAAAACAAATAGGTTAGGACTAAAGGTTCTACCTGTGGTATACTTACGCTCGGGATCCTATCTAGATAAACAATATGGCACTAGGAAACACCATTACATATATCTTGTCAACAATTATTGTGGAAGATGCGTCCAAATAACCCATAAACGACTATCGCCGAATTGAGGTTCTATTGTCCAACCAAGACTCTTCCGACACACAGAGTTACCTTAGTTATGAAGAAATAACCACACCAATGCATTGGGCGTTTAATGATTTCATCTTATCAACCGCCCGAGACTCGCTTCATGTTATCGTACTAATCTTATTGCATCGACGTTCGACATTGTCTTCCACTCCTCTTTGCCATTAACCTCTCCTTGTACGATCTTCGGGGTCTTGGGTGCCTGCAAGTCCTAGGATTGAGGTAGAGGAAAAAGACAAAACCGTTGTGCAACACATAGAAATAACATTAACATCAAAGTAAACTAACAACCCCTTAACGCACATACATGAGGCTCCGAGGCTATGCCTCAGCCTTTAGCCCAAGGGGACCCCTCAAACATCGTGAATAAATCACAAGCAATAGACATTGTAAAGATTGATACTTGAAGATGAATGATTATAAGTCTTACAGTGATGTTGATTGCGATGTACTCTCAATTAAAAGTATTAAGGCTAACGAAAATGGAGGCTATGGTGGTGGAGATGACTATGGAGATGACGACGACTGCTGCTGTAGATGGGAGTGGTGATGACGGCATCCGGGCGGCTCTTGACTTAATGAATGGCGGCTACATGTTGCCCTCGGCAAAGTGGTTCCTCTCGTTTACATGCTGCAAATGGGAGGAATAGGGTTTCAGGGCACCTCTAATGCGAATTAACCCTGGGTCCCTTCACGGAAGTTAGCAGGCATGACACCACAGAGTCGATTGCAAGAGGTACGAGTGCCCATGCTTGTACAACATGTCGTCTTATCCTCTGGAAGCTATTGCATGGCTCCTGTTGATTGTCATTGATCTTCACACCCATCATATCCCTTTTATGGTTTGACTATCACCTAAAATAGCTCAAAAAATTAAACAAGGAGATTTGCAATCATGTGCAAATATTTGTTGTTAGTTGGTAAATCCAAGTGATTCCCTCAAAATATATGATTATATCCAGTTTAAACAAGAGTAAAATTGACTGAAAAGTCAACTCATCAACCTCCCCAAGTTTAAACCTTGATCATCCTCGAACTCAATTTGTAAATGGAATAACAGGAAGATTTTGGTTCTCTTACATTTAGAATGCCCAAATAGCCCACCACTTTCTTCACCTGGAAGTTTAGCAGAGTTGTAGCGGTGCAAATTACTCCTATAAAGGATGATGGAGTACCCAGCTCCTAGGAGCCTCCTCGCTCGGTAGTTCCCTCCACAAGGCCGTTTCGGGCTAGTGCCGCGCGGATGGCTCCCTGGGGTTCTCCAGACCGTTGATCTTCCCAAATGCCGTGCACCCGGGCGCCTTTCCTAGGGGTTCGTGACGCGTGAGCCGCATGTGCGATCAGAGCCACCTCTCGGTGGTGTTTTTTTCGCACCCTCTCGCGTGCTGCCTCACGCATGACGGGCAAGCCAGGTCCGCCTATCAACATCTTTGGCCGTCGTGGGGCCGGTTCACTCTCGCGAGCCGGGGCGTTTGTGCGTGTAGCCTGGACGGCTCCGCCTCGCATTGATGGCTTCTTGGCGCACTCCCGACCGTTGGATCTCCGTGACCTCGCCACACTCGGACGGTTTTGCTCGGGGGTCCATGATGCATGGTTCGAGTGTGTGACTGGGGCCACCTCTCTATGGTGGTTTTTTCACGCCCGCGTGCTACTTCTCGCGCGCTTCCTCACATGCGTTGGGGAGGTGGGTCGGCCTGTCAGCGTTGTTTGCCCGCTCGTCGACCAGGTATGAGTGGGCCCAGCGTTGTTCGCTCTGTGTTGAGATGTTATGTTTGCCAGACCCTGTAACACGTAGGTGCAACATCATTCGTTCGTGCGAGCTGGCTCGGGATGTGAGCAACGGACTCGGGCCACCGAGATTGTTTCCTTCGCGCCAGCCGGCTCAGGGTGTGAGCAACAGACCCGGGCCGCTGAGGTTGTCCCGTGAGGGGATGTCCGGGGACGGTGCTCGGCTTGTGCTAGTCGGAATGTTCCTTGCGCATTTTGGTCTTTTCCTTGAGGCATTTACATTTACCTTTAAGTTCGTTGTTTTACACTGTAAGTCATATGCGGCGCACACTAGCCTACCTCTCCCTTCACTTTGCATCTCTTTCTTGGGAAGGCACTTTGCCCATTCATGCCGACGACGTTCTTAGTTCATTCGGCTTGATCAGTGGTTTCTCCACTCGTTGGCGTTCCATTTGCTTCATCTATCGTTGTGTTATTTGCTTTCCTGCTGACTGAGGCTCGGGCCTGGCCTTGATTTTACCTATTGCCAATTTGATTTCCTCTCCTATTGTTCTTTTACATCTGCTCGGGAATCTACTTTGTTCTTTCGTTGTTCCTTTTCTTGGCATTCTATTACCGCTGACTGAGGTTCGGGTGTGATTTTCGTCTTCCTTATACCTGGTTTGCTCTGATTGCTCACCGTCTTCTTCCTACTTGCAGGCGCTCAGTTTTGCTTTTAGTTGTCGGGGGTGATCCTTTTCTTCTCAATTTCGCCATTCTTTCCTTATCGTGCTCATTATAATGGGTTATTAACAGGACGGGTGCGAAACACGGCGACAAACATTAATTCATCTTCTTCCCAGGTGGAAAAGCTTGTGTGCCAACGTCATCCTGCGCTCACTCATTGTGGCTGGTGCAGATTCGGGATGATGGAGGCAATGGTAGGCTGGGCGTGCCGGCCAAGGTAGTCATTCCCTGTCCCATCTCACGCCCAGCCGCATGGTACTATTGTGGCCATCGGGACCTATCGTCTGGTTAGCTTCAGTCGCGATTGACAATGTAATACACCAAGAGTGGCCCATTGGCCGATGAAAGGATCGATATGGTTGACTAGAGGGGGGGTGAATAGGCAACTACCAATTTTCGTTAATCTTTAACAAATTAGGTATAGCAACAAATATGTTGTCTAGATATGCAACTAGGTGAGCAACCTAAATGATGCTAACAACAATAACTACACAAGTAAGCAAATAAAGGACAATAGGAATGACTTGCGTAAAGTAAAGGTAAGAAGTAACCACGAGTGAAACCGATGGAGACGAGGATGTGTTCCCGAAGTTCCTTCCCTTTGAGGGGAAGTACGTCTCCATTGGAGCGGTGTGGAGGCACAATGCTCCCCAAGAAGCCACTAGGGCCACCGTATTCTCCTCACGCTCTCACACAATGCGAGATGCCGTGATTCCACTAGTGGTGCACTTGAAGGCGGCAACCGGACCTTTACAAACAAGGTTGGGGCAATCTCCACAACTTAATTGGAGGCTCCCAACACCACCAGGAAGCTTCACCACAATGGAGTATGGCTTCACGGTGACCTCTTCCGTATAGGGTGCTCAAACACCCAAGAGTAACAAGATCCGCAAGGGATTAGTGGGGGGAATCAAATTTCTCTTGGTGGAAGTGTAGATCAAGGCCTTCTCCTCCAAACCCTAGAGCATCAACAAGAATCGATGGCTAGGGAGAGAGATCGGGCAAGAGTAAGCTTTAGGAGCAACAATGGAGCTTTTTGGGAAAGAGGCAACTCTCACTAGAGAAGAAGACCCCTTTATATAGGGGGGTGGGAAACTGACTGTTTTCTGCCCACTGGTCGTGCATAAGCAGCAGTACAGCTCGGTGAGGGAGTCCTGGACTCAAGGGTCCTCGGGCCGCCGACCTATCTCTTACAGGCCGGCTAGAAGGAACCCTCCGAAGACGGGGCGTGCACTCCAAGTCAAGATAAGAGAATCGGCGTCTTTATTTCCGGCTGGAGACTTACCATGTGTAAACCCTAGGTACCCCCGATGTCTATATAAGCCGGAGGGTTTAGATTGTAGAGGGCAGACAAGCTCATCTAGGGTTTTGGCTATTTGATCTCGAGGTAGATCGACTCTGTAATATTCATACACATCAATACAACCAAGCAGGACGTAGGGTTTTACCTCCATAGGAGGGTCCGAACCTAGGTAAACATTGTCAACTTCCTCCCCTGCTATCCATCGATCCTAATCTCACAGCTCGGGACCCCATACCCGAGATCCGCTGGTTTTGACACCGACATTGGTGCTTTCATTGAGAGTTCCGTTGTGGGATCGCAAGAGGAATTGATGGCTCGCCTGATCCTTAGCGACGACGTCCGTAATGGGGACTCCTTCGCCCCCGGACAGTTTCTTGCTTTCGGCACCATCGTGCTGCACGCCGACCCGACCGGCCACCTTGGTCGGATCGGGATTGTCGCCCCGGATCAAGAGATCATATTCGGGAACCTAGAGTTCTCCGTAGACTCCCGGGGCGATCTTCCGTTCGCTGGGCTTGCAGTTTCATCTGACGAGCCCGAATTCTCCGAAGCCTTAACTTCGGGTCTCCCTCTCGACTCCGCCCTCGGGTCTGTCCCTGTCGATGACCTGGCTCCTAGTCCGGACCCAGTTACAGTACCTGAGGGCCAGGGGTCGGCCCCTGCCGAACACACTCCTTGTATGGACACGTCGGAGGTTAACTCCAGAAGTCCTAGGCAGATCAATCCGGTCGAGCTCTTAGCGCTCAACGAGGCACTGGATCGGATCCTAACAATAAGAACCACACACTACCCGACCTCGACCCATGCTCAGATCGGTCTGGAGGCGGGTCATTGGGAATTTTTTGACCCACCCACCACCCACTTGGTAGCCACTATCGAGGACTTAACCGATATGCTGGACTACGCCTTCGAGGAGGCAGAAGACATGGATGAAGAGGATGGCACCCCCGCCCCTGTCAATACTGGGCGATGGACTGCCACCTCTACTTACGACGTCTACATGGTAGACACCCCGGATGATAAGGGCAATCGCACCCCTCAGAATAATGGCGATAAATTCGGTGAGGCGCCGTCAAGGCGCCGGAAACAGCGCAAGCGATCTAAGGCACACAAGGGAAGGGAAGCCATTGTAGGCACCGGGGAAAATGATACCCCGGAAGACCTCGGCAACTCCAAAGTCCCCGAACAGCCACTGGAGGACCAGGAAAAGCCCGAAGATCGGCACGACACAGAGGATCCTAACGATTCCGAGGACGATAACTACCTCCCCCCTGTTGAGTGATGTCTACTACGCAACCTTCTTCTTGTAGACTCGTGTTGGGCCTCCAAGCGCAGAGTTTTGTAGGACAGTAGCAAATTTCCCTCAAGTGGATAACATAAGGTTTATCAATCCGTGGGAGCGTAGGATGAAGATAGTCTCTCTCAAACAACCCTGCAACCAAATAACAAAGAGTCTCTTGTGTCCCCAACACACCCGACACAATGGTAAATTGTATAGGTGCACTAGTTCGGCGAAGAGATGGTGATACAAGTGTAATATGGATGGTAGATATAGGTTTTTGTAATCTGAAAATATAAAAACAGCAAGGTAACTAATGATAAAAGTGAGCACAAACGGTATTGCAATGCTTAGAAACAAGGCCTAGGGTTCATACTTTCACTAGTGCAAGTTCTCTCAACAATACTAACATAGTTGAATCATATGTAAATCCCTCACGTGCGACAAAGAGTTCACTCCAAAGTCACAAATAGCGGAGAACAAACGAAGAAATTATTGTAGGGTACGAAACCACCTCAAAGTTATCTTTTCCGATCAATCTTATGAGCTATCCCTATAAGTGTCACGAACAGCCCTAGAGTTCGTACTAAAATAACACCTTAAGATACACATCAACCAAAACCCTAATGTCACCTAGATACTCCAATGTCACCACAAGTACCCATGGGCTTGATTATACGATATGCATCACACAATTTCAGATTCATCATGTTCAATCCAACACAAAGAACTTCAAAGAGTGCCCCAAAGTTTCTACCGGAGAGTCAAGACGAAAACGTGTGCCAACCCCTATGCATAGATTCCCAAGGTCACGGAACTCGCAAGTTGATCACCAAAACATACATCAAGTGCATCAATAGAACATCCCATTGTCACCACGGATATCCCATCGCAAGACATACATCAAGTGTTCTCAAATCCTTAAAGACTCAATCCGATAAGTAAACTTCAAAGGGAAAACTCAATTCATCACAAGAAGATAGAGAGGGGAAAACTCCATATGATTCATCTATATTAATAAAGCTCGCGGTACATCAAGATCGTGTCATCTCAAGAACACGAGAGAGAGAGAGATCAAACACATAGCTACTGGTACATACCCTCAGCCCCGAGGGTGAACTACTCCCTCCTCGTCATGGAGACCGCCGGGATGTTGAAGATAGCCTCCGGTGATGATGGCCCCCTCCGGCAGGGTGCCGGGACGGGCTCCCGATTGGTTTTTCGTGGCTACAGAGGCTTGCAGCGGCGGAACTCCCGATCTAGGTTTCTTTCTGGGGGTTTTGGTATTTATAGGAATTTTTGGCGTCGGTCTCACGCCAAGGGGACTCCCGAGGGACCCACAAGCCAGGGGGGCGCGCCCTAGGGGGGCGCCCCTAGGCTTGTGGCCGCCTCGGGACTCCTCTCCGGTATCTTTTTGCTCTAGTATTTTTTATATTTTCCAAAAATATTCTCCGTAAATTTTCAGCCCATTCCGAGAACTTTTATTTCTGCACAAAAAAATGACACCATGGTAGTTCTGCTGAAAACAGCGTCAGTCCGGGTTAGTTCTAATAAAATCATACCAAAATCATATAGAATTATTGTAAACATGGCATGAATACTTCATAAATTATAGATACGTTGGAGACGTATCAGCATCCCCAAGCTTAATTCCTGCTCGTCCTCGAGTAGGTAAATGATAAAAGAAATAATTTATGAAGTGTGAATGCTAGCAAGTGCACAAGTTTGATCAATGATAATTCCAATCACTTTTTCTAGCATCAATATAAACCATAAACAGTAGCTCATCTCATAAAACTTCTCATGATCAAGTAACAAGCTATTCACTTAAAGTATAGACTAGAAAGTTTCTTGAAAACTAACAAACCATATTCCTAGTCATCGATCAATTGCAATTCATCTTATTTTCAGGAAGGGTCTATGTAAGAGCTTTGATTTAGCAAATTCCACATACTCAACTATCATATAGTCTTCCATGATTATTGACATTCAAAGCATATTTTTAGAACAAATAGCATCCATCGAACACAGAGAAAGATAGGGGCTTAATGTTTCGCCTCCCAACTTATTTATCATATAGATAATTGTCAACAATAATAATTCATGATCAAAAATATTTGTGTGGATATATATGTCTAGATCATTCCCCAACACATGACGCTTGCCAAGAGAAAAAGGCGAAATATAGGAAGTGGTGAAGATCACCATGACTCTTGCATAAAGGTAAGTACTAGAAAGTAAAAGATAGGCCCTTCGCAGAGGGAAGCATTGATTTGCAAAGGTGCCAGAGCTCGAGCTTTTTAAAACAGAGATGAATAATAATTTTGAGCGGTATGCTTTCATTGTCAACATAACAACCGAGAGATCTCGGTATCTTCCATGCTAGATACATTATAGGCGGTTCCCAAACAGAATGGTAAAGTTTTTACTCCCCCTCCACCAATCAATCACACTCCACGGCGAGCCGAATCCACGGGTACCGTCCATACAAACAACAATCTTGGGGGAGTTTTGTTTCATTATATTTTGATTTGATTTTTGAGCATGGAACTGGGCATCCCGAATACCAGCCACTTTCTCGTGAATGATAGTGAATCAACACATATCGTGAGAATAACCCACCTAGCATGGAAGATACTGACAGCCCCTAGTCACTATATGAGCGATTCGGGCATACAAAACAGAATATTATTTGAAGGTTTAGAGTTTGGCACATGCAAATTTACTTGGAACGACAGGTAAATACCGCATATAGGTAGGTATGGTGGACTCATATGGAACAACTTTGGGTTTAAGGGTGTTTGGATGCACAAGTAGTATTTCTACTTGGTGCGGAAGTTTTGGCTAGTATGAGGTGGAAGCAAGCACCACATGTTGGAGGATCCATAACAATATAACTTCTATACAAATATACCCAAACATAACTCATTAAGTTGTCTTCCTTGTCCAATTTTAACTAATTTGCTCGAGTTTGAAAATAATTAATGAGCTCACAATCATAGAATATGTCCAAGATAGTATATTTATATGTGGAATCTCTCTTCCTTCAATATTCTTTCATGAATTGTTCAAGTGACCAATGCGGTGTTTGCTAACTTTCAATAAATTTTACCACCTATACTTATTATGTGTGAAGTCATTACTCCCCATGGGATAAGTATATGAAGCATATTTAATTTCAGATTTATGATATTCAATTCATTCAACCATTTACTCATAGGATATAAGTGAAGCACGAGAGTGAATGACAAACTACTCCAAAAAGATATAAGTGAAGATCAATGCGTAGCCAACAATTAAATAACTATGTGAGGACTCTCGCATCTAAGAATTTCAGATCTCAAGTATTTTATTAAACAGCAAGCAAAAGAAAAATAGCACTCCAAGAATAGCACGGATCATGTGAACGAATAAAAATTTAGGCTCAACATAGGCTAACCGATAATTGTTGATGAAGAGAGGTGGGACGCGTAGCATCCCCAAGCTTAGATGCTTGAGGCTTCTTGAAATATTTACTTGGGGTGCCTTGGGCATCCCCAAGCTTGAGCTTTTGTATCTCATTCAATCCTCTCATATCATGGTTTCACCTATTCTCAAAAACATCTTCCACACAAAACTTGAAAAGAACTCATGAGATAGGTTAGTACACATAATAATAAATCAACTCTTTATGTACTGCAAAGACAAGTTGCATAATAATTTTCAAACATTAGGTACTGTATACTACCATTTCCACCATTTATATCTACCAATATAGGCTATGGAAACTATAGGATAAGTAGATAACAAAACTATTACAGCAATCTGTCCAAACAGAACGGTCTGTAGAAATTTATGAAAACAGTGTACTTCCGTAATTCAAAATATTATGAAAATTTAGGACATGCTAAACAATTTATATGAAAACACTGTGTAAAAATTTCAAAAAGTTTCCACGTTCCAGTAAAATATGAAAATTCAAACACTACAGAAAAAGTTTCTGTTTTTACACAGCGCACATCAAACATGCAATTCAAGCATCCTAAAGGCAATTCTTGGAACTTTTTATTGAAAAACAAGATTATAAATAACTCCTAACAGAGAACAAAAAAATAAAATGACGCTCCAAGGAAAACTCATATTATGTGACGAATAAAAATATAGCTCCAAGTAAGATATACCGATAGTGTTGAAGACGAAAGAGGGGATGCCTTCCGGGGCATCCCCAAGCTTAGGCGCTTGAGTCTTCCTTGGATATTACCTTGCGGGTTCCTTTGGCATCCCCAAGCTTAGGTTCTTTTCATTCCTTATTCTCCTCATATCGGTGTCTCACCCAAAACTTGAAAACTTCAATCACACAAAACTTAACGGAACTTCGTGAGAAGGGTTAGTGTAATAAAGATAAATCATTCACTTAGGTACTGTCAAGACAAGATTCATAATTGTTCCCACATGATACCTACTGTATTCTATCATTCCCATAATTTATACCACTAAATATAAGCTATGGAAACACTAAAACAAACAAACTATGCATGCAAAACAGAATCTGTCAAAAACAGAACAGTCTGTGAAGATCTGTAGTATAGCCATACTTCCCTGTCTCTAAAAATTCTGAAACATTAGGAAAACCTGAAGAATTTGTATATAAAGACTGTGTAAAAATTTCAGATCATTATCACGCTCCAGTAAAAAATTAAAATTCCTGTACTGGAGTCAAAAGTTTCTGTTTTGGTCCAGCATCAATTCTACTCATCTTGTGAGTCATCCCAAAGGCTTTACTTGGCACTTTATTGAAACAAAATCTATAAAACATGATTATACAGTAGCTTAATCATGTGGACACACAAAAACAGTAGGTATAAATATTGGGTTGTCTCCCAACAAGCGCTTTTCTTTAATGCCTTTTTAGCTAGGCATGATGATTTCAAGGATGCTCACAAGGAAGATAAGAATTGAAACACAAAGAGAGCATCATGAAGCATATGACTAGCACATTTAAGCCTAACCCACTTCCTATGCATAGGGATTTTGTGAGCAAACAATTTATGGGAGCAAGAATCAACTAGCATAGGAAGGCAAAACAAGCATAACCTCAAAACTTTGAACACATAGAGAGGAAACTTGATATTATTGCAATTCCTACAAGCATATGTTCCTCCCTCATAATAATTTTCAGTAGCATCATGAATGAATTCAACAATATAACTATCACATAAAGCATCCTTTTCATGATCTACAAGCATAGAAAATTTGTCACTCTCCACATAAGCAATTTTCTTCTCATTCATAATAGTGGGAGCAAACTCAACAAAATAACTATCATGAGATACTTGATTGACATAACGACTTTGAATATTAAAATCATGATGACAAGTTTCATGGTTACTATCACTCTTTATAGCATACATGTCATCATCATAATCATCATAGATAGGAGGCATGCCATCATCATAATATATTTGCTCATCAAAACTTGGGGGACTAAAAATATCATCTTCATCAAACATAGCATCCCCGAGCTTGTGGCTTTGCATATCATTAGCATCATGGATATTCAGAGAATTCATACTAGCAATATTACAATCATGCTCATCACTCAAGGAATTCTCATTCAGTATTTTCATAATTTCTTCCTCTACCAATTGAGCACAATTTTCTGATCCCTTATTTTCACGAAAGACATTATAAAGACGAAACAAATGATGCAACCTAAACTCCATTTTTTTGTAGTTTTCTTTTATAAAACCAAACTAGTGAAAAACAAGAAACTAAAAGATTCAATTGCAAGATCTAAAGATATACCTTCAAGCACTCACCTCCCCGGCAACGGCGCCAGAAAAGAGCTTGATGTCTACTATGCAACCTTCTTCTTGTAGACTCGTGTTGGGCCTTCAAGCGCAGAGTTTTGTAGGACAGTAGCAAATTTCCCTCAAGTGGATGACCTAAGGTTTATCAATCCGTGGGAGGCGTAGGATGAAGATGGTCTCTCTCAAACAACCCTGCAACCAAATAACAAAGAGTCTCTTGTGTCCCCAACACACCCAATACAATGGTAAATTGTATAGGTGCACTAGTTCGGCGAAGAGATCGTGATACAAGTGTAATATGGATGGTAGATATAGGTTTTTGTAATCTGAAAATATAAAAACAGCAAGGTAACTAATGATAAAAGTGAGCACAAATGGTATTGCAATGCTTAGAAACAAGGCCTAGGGTTCATACTTTCACTAGTGCAAGTTCTCTCAACAATACTAACATAGTTGAATCATATGTAAATCCCTCACGTGCGACAAAGAGTTCACTCCAAAGTCACGAATAGCAGAGAACAAACGAAGAAATTATTGTAGGGTATGAAACCACCTCAAAGTTATCTTTTCCGATCAATCTTATGAGCTATCCCTATAAGTGTCACGAACAGCCCTAGAGTTCGTACTAAAATAACACCTTAAGATACACATCAACCAAAACCCTAATGTCACCTAGATACTCCAATGTCACCACAAGTACCCATGGGCTTGATTATACGATATGCATCACACAATTTCAGATTCATCATGTTCAATCCAACACAAAGAACTTCAAAGAGTGCCCCAAAGTTTCTACCGGAGAGTCAAGACGAAAACGTGTGCCAACCCCTATGCATAGATTCCCAAGGTCACGGAACCCGCAAGTTGATCACCAAAACATACATCAAGTGGATCAATAGAACATCCCATTGTCACCACGGATATTCCATCGCAAGACATACATCAAGTGTTCTCAAATCCTTAAAGACTCAATCCGATAAGTAAACTTCAAAGGGAAAACTCAATTCATCACAAGAAGATAGAGAGGGGAAAACTCCATATGATTCATCTATATTAATAAAGCTCGCGGTACATCAAGATCGTGTCATCTCAAGAACACGAGAGAGAGAGATCAAACACATAGCTACTGGTACATACCCTCAGCCCTGAGGGTGAACTACTCCCTCCTCGTCATGGAGACCGCCGGGATGATGAAGATGGCCTCCGGTGATGATGGCCCCCTCCGGCAGGGTGCCGGAACGGGCTCCCGATTGGTTTTTCGTGGCTACAGAGGCTTGCGGCGGCGGAACTCCCTATCTAGGTTTCTTTCTGGGGGTTTTGGTATTTATAGGAATTTTTGGCGTCGGTCTCACGTCAAGGGGACTCCCGAGGGACCCACAAGCCAGGGGGGCACGCCCTAGGGGGGGCGCCCCCTAGGCTTGTGGCCGCCTCGGGACTCCTCTCCGGTATCTTTTTGCTCCAGTATTTTTTATATTTTCCAAAAATATTCTCCGTAAATTTTCAGCCCATTCCGAGAACTTTTATTTCTGCACAAAAAACGACACCATGGTAGTTCTGCTGAAAACAGCGTCAGTCCGGGTTAGTTCTAATAAAATCATACCAAAATCATATAGAATTATTGTAAACATGGCATGAATACTTCATAAATTATAGATACATTGGAGACGTATCAGTGACAACATAGGAGACTGTGACGCCCCCGATCTCGACCGTACGCTAAACATACACGCAATGCGTACGACCAAGATTAGGGACTCACTGATTGATATCACAACACAACACTAGACACAAAAATAAAGTCATACAGCTTCATATTACAAGCCAGGGGCCTCGAGGGCTCGAATACAAAGCTCGACAAGCACGAGTCAGCGGAAGCAAATAATATCTGAGTACAGACATAAGTTAGACAAGTTTTGCCTTAAGAAGGCTAGCACAAACATAAGCAGCGGATCGAAAGAGGCGAGGCCTCCTGCCTGGGAACCTCCTAACTACTCCTGAGCGTCGGCACTCTCCACGTAGTAGTAGGCTCCAGCGGCGGTGTAGTAGTCGTCTCCGGCGTACTCCATCATCTGAACGCGGCATCGTATCGAGGGGGAAAGAGAATGCAAAGCAGCGGTGAGTACCCATCCAAAGTACTCGCAAGACTGACATTAAAACTATGCTAAGTATGCATCAGTATCAAGGAATGGGGTTATATCTGGGCTGACTGCAGCAAGCAAGAATAGGGGAAAGGTCTAGTCCTATCGAAGACTAGCATCTTCAGCATCTTGCAGCATTAGAAGAGAGTAGACTGGTATCTCACATATAGTCACATTATTGTAGCAATTTTATTAAGTAACCACGCCCAGAGATTCTTCCTCGACTCCCTGCGAGGAAGCAATCCCGGAGCCAACATTCATTTCAATTTAAAGTCACAATTATAGTTGTATAAGGTCAAGGTACAACTCCAAGTCGTCCTGTTACCGTTGACACGGCTATTCGAATAGATTATTCATCCCTGCAGGGGTGCACCACATATTCCCCAACACGCCTGAGTCACCTCCGGCCGAGCACACTTTCCTGGGTCATGCCCGGCCTCGGGATATCATCACGTCGTCGCCCCACCTAGGCTCAACGAAGAGGCCAGCCCGCCGGTCTAAATCCTAAGCGCGCAGGTTCGTGGGCCCACTTGCCCTTGCACTCCTGCACGATGCGAACGCGGCCGGAAGCAGACCTAGTACACTCCAGTCCAAGAGCTGCACTGTCCAGTCCAATCCGTCGCGCGCCGCTCCATTGCTGACGTCCGAAGAGCTTCGGCTGATACAACGACGTTGAGTGCCCATAACTTCCCCACGTGAAGGTTAGTGCGCATTAAGGCCAACGACCTAACTCAGATCAAGTACCCAACCCATTAGCATTTTATTAATGCGGGGCAAGCGCGACCCATAGAGTGCGGTCCGTCGCCCCGCCTCGAGGACCATGGCGAGGGCCTCTCCTGCCCGTCCACGCCTCATCACAACTCTCTGGATGCCTTACCGGCGCATCCCACCACATCTCACACACGGGTACCCTTGGGGCCGACCCGTCTCAAGACTGTCGGGAACTCAGGTCCACCTCAACCAGAGTGGTACCGCCTGTCCCTCCAGTCCCGTCTTTACCATGTAAACAAAGTCAAGTAGAAGTAACTGTGTGTTTATACACCAAGTGGATATCCGAGGAATCACCCTCGATGGATCCCACTCGAGGTATGTGTATGACAAGAGTCGCTATCGATAAATGGGGAGGAGGAATCACCCTCGATACCCACGACCGATTAGCTATGCTACAGAATTAACACCGGGAGTGCTAAGTGAGGTATCACCCTCGGCACTCGGTAGTAGCTCTGCAGTGCCATACTTAAGGGGTGTGCGGTGATGTGAGGGGCCTGGCTCGTCGGTCGGTTGACTGAGTCTTCGGGTCTTCGAGTCGTTGAGTCGTCGATGAAGAAGCAGGGGCAACTGGGACTAAGGGGTCACTGGGGATTCAATGATCAACCTATACTAAGCAGTTGATATGTTTGCAGGTATAGTAGCAGTTTATCAAAAACAGGCTATGCATCAGAATACGAGCTAACTAATACAGTAGCAAAAATCTAATGCAAGAATAAGAGGGAAAGGAATAGGCGATATCGGAATGCTCAAGGGGGGTTGCTTGCCTTGCTGCTCTGCGGCAAAAGGCTGATCATCAACGATGTAGTCGTACCCGGCAGCACCGTCAGTCTCGGGTCTACCGGTAAGAAGAGGGGGGAGAAACAATAAACACAAAGCAGACAAATGCATCACGATGCATGACATGGCAATAAGCAGAGCTAGGTATGCACTAACGCAGTACTACACGTTGCAGACGGAGCGGGAGAATATCTGATGATATTCCCCGGGTCTTTGGATTTATCGGACACACGATCCGGAGGGGAAAAGTTCCATGTTCATCATGCTAGGAGCATGTGACACATGAACGGACAACGTATTCGGATTCATGGGATTTTTCTGATCAACTTTCATGTATAAATTATTTTCACCCGAGTTACGGATTAAAAGATATGATTTTTCAAAGTTTTAAAGAATTTCTGGAATTTAATTATTTATTTAAATTCGAATTATCCAGAATAGTAAATGATGACATCATCATGACATCACCATGACGTCTGCAGGTCAACTCTGGTTGCCCAGAGTCAAACCTGACATGTGGGGTCACTGGGACCCACACGTCAGCCTCAGTTAGTATTAAGCAGAGTTAGATTTAACTAATTAGGATTAATTAAGGGTGGGGCCTACTGGTCAGTGAGTGATTAGTGTTTTAATTAATTAATTAATTAATTAGCAGATTTTCTTTTTATCTAAAATCATTTTAAACGGCGGGACCCACATGTCATAGACACGGGGCCGCCCAGTCAGCGTTGACCCTGGTCAACAGGTCAACAGGGCCCCGGGGGGCCACTGGCCAGTGACCCAGGGGTGGCCCTAGTCGGCCAGGTCAGCGGCCGCCGGCGTTTTGAACGCGGTGGCGCGCCGGAGTTACTCCGGCGAGCACCAGAATCGACGGCGACGCTCGGAAACGCAACTCCGCCCACCATTTCGAGCGCCGCGGCCATCTACGAGACACTGGCGGTGGCGCGCGTCGATCTGGGCCGTCAGCAGCGCCGGGGGTGGTCGGGAACGGCAGGGCCGGCGAGGCCGAGCGGCGGCCGGAGCTTGGTCTCGGCCAAAACGGGGCGGGAGCGGCTCGGGGACCTAGCTAGGGGTCGGGATCGGCGCAGGAGGGGCTCTGGAGCATGCCGGTGGCATGCGTGGGTTCTCAGGAGCACGTACGGCTCGTGTGTGACGGCAATGGCGGCGGCGCGTTCGGGTGAACGTCGGGGGAGGGGCTACGGGCCACGGCAGGACGTGCGACCGGCGGCGTTGGGTTCCTGGAGAGCCCAGGAGAACGACGGCGCCACCGGACCGAGCAGAGGTGCTCGGGGGCAAGGTCCTCGTCGGCCATGGCGGACGGCGACCTTCGGTCACGGCGGGGAATGGTACTACGACGGCTAATCAAGAGCGGGGACAGAGGGGAAAGGTGGGGGGCCTCATCGGGATCCTGTAGGCGGGCAAAGCGGGCTCGATGGGGAGTCGAGGTCGCCGGAATTTGCGACGACGGGCGGCGGCGAACCGAGGAAGCAGACGACGCGGGAGCTCATTGCGGGCCTCCGGGCTCGTCCTCGATGTTGTAGATGACGGGGGTGGCGAGGAAGGGGCTTGCGGACGTGGCCCTAGGGCGCGGGACGGGCGGAGGGCGTGTGGTCGACGGCGGCCATGGCGACAGTGGAAGGGCCGAGCGCGGAGAGGAACGTGGCGGCGCGAGGGGAAGGGAACGGGGCGACCTAGGGTTGGGGAGAGGAGGGGGAGCGACCGGGGTGGTCTTATCCACCCCGCGGCACTGTATCGACGGGCGGCGAGGTGGTGCGTCGGCGACGTGCGGGCGCGGCCTCGGTCGCCCCACTGTAGCGAGGTGGGGGACGACCGGGGGGGAGTTGGGCTGGGTCTGTGCGTGGGCCAAGGCCCAGGGGGAGGGAGGGGGCCTTTTCTCATTTTATTTCTTTTTTTTTGTTTTTTGTTTTCCCTTTATTTATTTTCCTTTTCTGTTTTAATTTAGTTTTAGTAAACTACAAAAGTAGTCCCTAAGGTAATATGCATAAATATGCTACTGCCCCATTAACTTTTGGGCATAAGAAAAATAGTTTAATATTTTATAATTTAGAGAAGGCATTTAAATAATTGTTTTAGTTGCTGTTTTATTTGTTTTAGGGTATTTAACCACTTTATAAAAATGTGGTTTCAACATGACAATATCCAGAGAATATTTGCCACACTTTGAACATTTTTCTTTCTATGTTTGACAAAATTGAATTTTGACTTTAAATTTGAATTTGAATTTGAATAGGATTTGGATTAACGCGAGATTAACAACAGTAAAAGTGATGACATGGCACCATTAGCGTGGGATTACTGTAGCTTAATTATCCGGGCGTCACAATTCTCCTCGTCTAACAAGAATTCTCGTCCCGAGAATTAAGAGGTAGGGTAAGGGAAAAGTTCTGGTTACGAAGTTCTAACGGATCTTCTCGTCTTTGTTGTTCTTCTCGAAGAAGTTGATCCCTTTCGTTGATATATTCATCTTTCTGCTTCAGGTCATCATGATGAAGTCGGCATCCTTTCTTCGGGGTCTTCATCGTCCTACGAATGAGATTAGAGGGAAAACTCTGAAAGACCATATCTCCACAAAGTTGGGCACCTGACGGTGAACTCAGGGGGGAACGCAAGATTTATTTCTCAAGTTAAGACTCGAGGAATCACTAAGAGCAAAATGCGATGGTGTAAAAGCTTCAAACGGGTAGGCAATCATTCGATGCCCAAACAGAAGGTGAAAAAGGGGTTCAGAGCAACGAAAATAATTATTGCGTCTGATATTAGAATAGATCATCCTCTGGACGGTGGCTCGGGAATTACAGACGAAGCCAAGTGCAAAGGATACTTTGGAATCAAAGATGTACAGGAGAGTCAGGTTTCGATCCTGTGGAACTGAGGGTTATGGGCCGACCATGTGGTTAATAGCAGGAAGAGCGATGACATCTTACACGGTCATGGTAGCATGACAAGTCAGAGGATAGCTTGTCAGTTATGCTGGCAACAACGTCTGTAGCAAGGGCGGGGGACGAATAGAACCATTTTCCTGCTCGTTGAAACGAGGCGGACCAATAGGCAAAGTTCTCGTCCACCGGCGGTTACCGGAATGTTATCAACAATAGTAACAGGATCTTACTGACAGACTTGTTCACCGAGGTGTTTACCTAAGCAGAGAATTATTACTGCTTAGATCATATAATCTCAAGAGAGGTTAAACAGACCAATGGAAAGGAAAATGTGATTATTAGATCAACCAGACCAATGGAAAGAAAAATGTGTTCATCACATTAAACAGACCAATGGAAAGGAAAAATGTGTTTATCACATTAATCAGACCAATGGAAAGGAAAATGTGGTTATACTCAAGTTTTAGGAGTATATCTTTCCCAAGGAAAAATAGAGCATGATATACATGACAGAATAGCAAGTAGATAACCATTTTGGAAAAAGGGGCGAGGAAAATCCATGACATGCCCATACAATGGGGTTTGGATAATTGATCAAGAAACAATTAGCATTGAGCTTACATTATTCCTTTTGATGATCGATATACCACATCCATGCTTCGGGATAGCAATGATATGGTGTTTCGAGTAAAGGATGGAGTTTGGATACACAGAGGATCCAGTAGGAACCTATAAAATAAGTCTTATCATTTCCTCAAGGAAGATCTTGCTGAACAAGATACTATAACAATAGGTCCCTCCAGCCAGGTGTGCTAGCTACAACATCACCTTACCGAGTAATAAAGACCAAAGTTATAATTCTCGATAATGTTCCAACCATCATAACTGTCCGAGATTCAGATCTGGTTGGTGTCAGGATTCTTCAGACAAAGAAGGCCTGAGGAGAAAAGGATGCAACACAGACCTACGAGATGATGTTGCAAGAATCTCGGAATGAACGACAGAAGCAAGACTTGAATCATTAGCCAGACTGCAAGACATATGAACACAATGTCAAGACATTCGTGCCCACATGGAAGTTTCTAGAATGGAATGCAATCAAGTTCTGGTTGGGGACCATCATAGAGGATATCAAAATTCCACGTGTGAGTCTGGATTAGCTCTTACGAAGAACTTCTTTTCCCCAGATCAAATCAATCAGTGGCTTGACGGGCTAGGAAATACATATGGAGTGAAGGTAGCAAACCTATCAAACCATAAGATACTTCGCACATGCATGAATGAATTGGAACGATTCCAGAGGAAGCGAGACAAAATTTTCCCATAAGCACGGCGGCAAAAGCGCACGTGAACTTATAGAAAAAACACTCCTTGTAACAAACATATTCTTCATGATCTAGGCACAAGGATAATGCTTTCAAGGTTTCCAACACTAACTTAAAAGTCCATCATGAACCACGAAGAAGATGGGGATGTGGCTGATGGGCTCAGCAGCAATTCGTCGAGATTCCCACAAGGATGGATCTCCACGATTGTGTGAACAAAATGAGGGCATTGGTCAAACAAGATGATGTATTGACGTATGCCCGAGGGAAACATCCACAATTAAACATTAATCGAAAGGTGCACCCAAAATCTGGACTAAGTAGCACGACCAATGTTAGAATGTTGATTCAACATCAACACACTAAGAATGGACTTGTTGTTCATTAAATCCAAGGTGATAGAGTTGGTATGCCATAAGTACTGAATTTACACATCACATTCCATTTGTCAGTATTCCGTTTAGAAACAACACGGGGTCTAAGGAATGAAAGGTGATGGCAAGGATGTCGCCAACGACAACACCAATTACAACGGACAAGGATGTTACCCTCCTCATGAATTTAATTGATATACTGGAAGAGCCCAGAATGCTGATGAGGATCACGACACATTTGCCGAGAAGTCTCATGAAGATGTAATCAATCAGCGATGACATCAAGCAAGGAAATGGTGAAGCGACAAGTAGTCGGAACCACAGATTGGAGTGCTAGCTCAGCATCAAAATTGCCTTTCAAGACAACCAACATGACGTTGAAAACTCGATGTAAGCTTAGAGCACTGTTGGAATTGTGTTCCGGGGATGAAGGATATAAATAGCATGGTCAAGCCTTATCATGACGATGATGATGTAGCCTAACAACTTGGAATGAGATGATAGAGTACAAACTCATAAGTAAAGAAGATTACTAAGAGTTGTTGAATCGCAATGCGGACTCGATTCAATTATCGGTGTCCTTGAGTGTCCAACAATTTAGAACACGAGGAAACTGGAATCAGTGAAGGAAAACATAGCTGATGAGGAGCTTATAAGAAGTTATAAGGCTCCGTGATATTTATCAAGATACCAGGGATAATACTCGGAGGTATATCAGAATAAAGGTTAGAATAGTGTATTGATCTGTGGAGGACAAGCACTTTAACTTGTCTGAGAATGAAATCGAAGTAGAACAACATGGTCGGAACCACGATTGCAAAGGACAAGATCAAAGATACAATATCAAATCATACAATGAATGATTATATGAAAGGAGAAGCTTGTATGATAAGATCAACATCGTTTCCATGGGAATGAACACAAGGTTCAAGGTCGACTCCCACTTCATCAATGCATCACCTTCCATTTACACCTCGCCTTTGATAAAGTTGTAGTTTTGAAAGTTTAACTGGCAAAACACCAGGAGAGTAAGACTCGTGAAAACTGTCGGGTTCACACGGATTAAAGAAGGCATAGGTTCAACCCATCGGGGCATCTTAGGAACATATACCACAAGCTTCAAGAGTAATTAACACATGCTTGACAACAGAGCATGGCCGACAAAAGCATAGAATACAACTTATCAGAGGGAGAAGACAAAATTTAGCGATAGCATCATGTATCAGGGGAAAACCATCACAAGAATTTTGAATGTGAAGGATGCTAACGGATAATAACCCAACACTGGGTCTGGCGGTCCACAAAGGACCTGATGTGAGTATCGGTACCCAATCAGAGAGAGAAAGAATGCAAGGCATCAGATCATAGATCATCCAAATAATTTGATGCTTAAATAACCAAGGGAATCAAGATTTCCAAATTGGTGTATCGGAAACAGATGTTCCGATCAAATACAAGTAAGATGAGAGGACTTAGATGGGCAATCAATCAAGGTTGAATTGTCGGGAACCAACTCATGTTTGGAAAGACGTCTGAGCCGGACAGATAATTTATGAGAAACAACTGATGACTGCGTGCATTCACACACAGGTTGAATCAATAAAATTAAATGAAAACCACAAAGGATTTACTTAATATTGCTAGACATATGGAATTAACCATAATGCAAGCCGGCGAGAAAGGTCAAGAGCAAAAGCCTACTGAGGATTACAGAAGATCGAATAGCGTTTCAAAGAATTCTGAGAAACACATGATCAACCGAGGAAGAACGAATCTCCGGTAAGATAATTCGATGTACCTTGTAATAACAAGAGCAACTGGATATGAAAGTATGAGCGACAATTGCATGTAGTCATCCATAGGGGTTGACGGTGGAAGGGAATCGCAAAAGCGATGAACACAAGTTCTCGAGAGAACATCAGAGAGTATCTTCGGAGTCTTCTGACGAATCAAGCCATCGTCTGAAATGAGGGGCTCTCCGGGAGGAGTAGTTGCGAGAACCTAGAGTTAGAGTTAATAAAATCTTTAACCCGAAAGAGAAGAGAGATCAGAACCCATAGTATAGACGAGGAGTAAAAGATCTTAATACCATCCGATTGAGAAGTGGGCCCGTAAGCCACACAACTATGTTAGTAAAAGTTTTTCAAGTACTAGACTCAACTTCGGCCAAGGAGTTGGAAAGGGGGCTACCTACAGGCAGTTGGCTCTGATACCAACTTGTGACGCCCCCGATCTCGACCGTACGCTAAACATACACGCAATGCGTACGACCAAGCTTAGGGACTCACTGATTGATATCACAACACAACACTAGACACAAAAATAAAGTCATACAGCTTCATATTACAAGCCAGGGGCCTCGAGGGCTCGAATACAAAGCTCGACAAGCACGAGTCAGCGGAAGCAAATAATATCTGAGTACAGACATAAGTTAGACAAGTTTTGCCTTAAGAAGGCTAGCACAAACATAAGCAGCGGATCGAAAGAGGCGAGGCCTCCTGCCTGGGAACCTCCTAACTACTCCTGAGCGTCGGCACTCTCCACGTAGTAGTAGGCTCCAGCGGCGGTGTAGTAGTCGTCTCCGGCGTACTCCATCATCTGAACGCGGCATCGTATCGAGGGGGAAAGAGAATGCAAAGCAGCGGTGAGTACTCATCCAAAGTACTCGCAAGACTGACATCAGAACTATGCTAAGTATGCATCAGTATCAAGGAATGGGGTTATATCTGGCTGACTACAGCAAGCAAGAATAGGGGAAAGGTCTAGTCCTATCGAAGACTAGCATCTTCAGCATCTTGCAGCATTAGAAGAGAGTAGACTGGTATCTCACATATAGTCATATTATTGTAGCAATTTTATTAAGTAACCACGCCCAGAGATTCTTCGTCGACTCCCTGCGAGGAAGCAATCCCGGAGCCAACATTCATTTCAATTTAAAGTCACAATTATAGTTGTATAAGGTCAAGGTACAACTCCAAGTCGTCTTGTTACCGTGGACACGGCTATTCGAATAGATTATTCATCCCTGCAGGGGTGCACCACATATTCCCCAACATGCCTGAGTCACCTCCGACCGGACACACTTTCCTGGGTCATGCCCGGCCTCGGGATATCAGCACGTCGTCGCCCCACCTAGGCTCAGCGAAGAGGCCAGCCCGCCGGTCTAAATCCTAAGCGCGCAGGTTCGTGGGCCCACTTGCCCTTGCACTCCTGCACGATGCGAACGCGGCCGGAAGCAGACCTAGTACACTCCAGTCCAAGAGCTGCACCGTCCAGTCCAATCCGTCGCGCGCCGCTCCATTGCTGACGTCCGAAGAGCTTCGGCTGATACAACGACGCTGAGTGCCCATAACTTCCCCACGTGAAGGTTAGTGCGTATTAAGGCCAACGACCTAACTCAGATCAAGTACCCAACCCATTAGCATTTTATTAATGCGGGGCAAGCGCGACCCATAGAGTACTACATGTTGCAGACGGAGCGGGAGAATATCTGACGATATTCCCCGGGTCTTTGGATTTATCGGACAGACGATCCGGAGGGGAAAAGTTCCATGTTCATCATGCTAGGAGCATGTGACAGATGAACGGACAACGTATTTGGATTCGTGGGATTTTTCTGATCAACTTTCATGTATAAATTATTTTCACCCGAGTTACGAATTAAAAGATATGATTTTTCAAAGTTTTAAAGAATTTCTGGAATTTAATTATTTATTTAAATTCGAATTATCCAGAATAGTAAATGATGACGTCATCATGACATCACCATGACGTCAGCAGGTCAACTCTGGTTGCCCAGAGTCAAACCTGACATGTGGGGTCACTGGGACCCACACGTCAGCCTCAGTTAGTATTAAGCAGAGTTAGATTTAACTAATTAGGATTAATTAAGGGTGGGGCCTACTGGTCAGTGAGTGATTAGTGTTTTAATTAATTAATTAATTAATTAGCAGATTTTCTTTTTATCTAAAATCATTTTAAACGGCGGGACCCACATGTCATAGACACGGGGCCGCCCAGTCAGCGTTGACCCTGGTCAACAGGTCAACAGGGCCCCGGGGGGGCCACTGGCCAGTGACCCAGGGGTGGCCCCAGTCGGCCAGGTCAGCGGCCGCCGGCGTTTTGAACGCGGTGGCGCGCTGGAGTTACTCCGGCGAGCACCAGAATCGACGGCGACGCTCGGAAACGCAACTCCGCCCACCATTTCGAGCGCCGCGGCCATCTACGAGACACTGGCGGTGGCGCGCGTCGATCTGGGCCGTCAGCAGCGCTGGGGGTGGTCGGGAACGGCAGGGCCGGCGAGGCCGAGCGGCGGCCGGAGCTTGGTCTCGGCCAAAACGGGGCGGGAGCGGCTCGGGGACCTAGCTAGGGGTCGGGATCGGCGCAGGAGGGGCTCTGGAGCATGCCGGTGGCATGCGTGGGTTCTCAGGAGCACGTACGGCTCGTGTGTGATGGCAATGGCGGCGGCGCGTTCGGGTGAACGTCGGGGGAGGGGCTACGGGCCACGGCAGGACGTGCGACCGGCGGCGTTGGGTTCCTGGAGAGCCCAGGAGAACGACGGCGCCACCGGACCGAGCAGAGGTGCTCGGGGGCAAGGTCCTCGTCGGCCATGGCGGACGGCGACCTTCGGTCACGGCGGGGAACGGTACTACGACGGCTAATCGAGAGCGGAGACAGAGGGGAAAGGTGGGGGGCCTCATCGGGATCCTGTAGGCGGGCAAAGCGGGCTCGGTGGGGAGTCGAGGTCGCCGGAATTTGCGACGACGGGCGGCGGTGAACCGAGGAAGCAGACGACGCGGGAGCTCATTGCGGGCCTCCGGGCTCGTCCTCGACGTTGTAGACGACGGGGGCGGCGAGGAAGGGGCTTGCGGACGTGGCCCTAGGGCGCGGGACGGGCGGAGGTCGTGTGGTCGACGGTGGCCATGGCGACAGTGGAAGGGCCGAGCGCGGAGAGGAACGTGGCGGCGCGAGGGGAAGGGAACGGGGCGACCTAGGGTTGGGGAGAGGAGGGGGAGCGACCGGGGTGGTCTTATCCACCCCGCGGCACTGTATCGACGGGCGGCGAGGTGGTGCGTCGGCGACGTGCGGGCGCGGCCTCGGTCGCCCCACTGTAGCGAGGTGGGGGATGACCGGGGGGGAGTTGGGCTGGGTCTGTGCGTGGGCCAAGGCCCAGGGGGAGGGAGGGGGCCTTTTCTCTTTTTCTTTCTTTTTTTTGTTTTTGTTTTCCCTTTATTTATTTTCCTTTTCTGTTTTAATTTAGTTTTAGTAAACTACAAAAGTAGTCCCTAAGGTAATATGCATAAATATGCTACTGCCCCATTAACTTTTGGGCATAAGAAAAATAGTTTAATATTTTATAATTTAGAGAAGGCATTTAAATAATTGTTTTAGTTGCTGTTTTATTTGTTTTAGGGTATTTAACCACTTTATAAAAATGTGGTTTCAACATGACAATATCCAGAGAATATTTGCCACACTTTGAACATTTTTCTTTCTATGTTTGACAAAATTGAATTTTGACTTTAAATTTGAATTTGAATTTGAATAGGATTTGGATTAACGCGAGATTAACAACAGTAAAAGTGATGACATGGCACCATTAGCGTGGGATTACTGTAGCTTAATTATCCGGGCGTCACAATTCTCCTCGTCTAACAAGAATTCTCGTCCCGAGAATTAAGAGGTATGGTAAGGGAAAAGTTCTGGTTACGAAGTTCTAACGGATCTTCTCGTCTTTGTTGTTCTTCTCGAAGAAGTTGATCCCTTTCGTTGATATATTCATCTTTCTGCTTCAGGTCATCATGATGAAGTCGGCATCCTTTCTTCGGGGTCTTCATCGTCCTACGAATGAGATTAGAGGGAAAACTCTGAAAGACCATATCTCCACAAAGTTGGGCACCTGACGGTGAACTCAGGGGGGAACGCAAGATTTATTTCTCAAGTTAAGACTCGAGGAATCACTAAGAGCAAAATGCGACGGTGTAAAAGCTTCAAATGGGTAGGCAATCATTCGATGCCCAAACAGAAGGTGAAAAAGGGGTTCAGAGCAACGAAAATAATTATTGCGTCTGATATTAGAATAGATCATCCTCTGGACGGTGGCTCGGGAATTACAGACGAAGCCAAGTGCAAAGGATACTTTGGAATCAAAGATGTACAGGAGAGTCAGGTTTCGATCCTGTGGAACTGAGGGTTATGGGCCGACCATGTGGTTAATAGCAGGAAGAGCGATGACATCTTACACGGTCATGGTAGCATGACAAGTCAGAGGATAGCTTGTCAGTTATGCTGGCAACAACGTCTGTAGCAAGGGCGGGGGACGAATAGAACCATTTTCCTGCTCGTTGAAACGAGGCGGACCAATAGGCAAAGTTCTCGTCCACCGGCGGTTACCGGAATGTTATCAACAATAGTAACAGGATCTTACTGACAGACTTGTTCACCGAGGTGTTTACCTAAGCAGAGAATTATTACTGCTTAGATCATATAATCTCAAGAGAGGTTAAACAGACCAATGGAAAGGAAAATGTGATTATTAGATCAACCAGACCAATGGAAAGAAAAATGTGTTCATCACATTAAACAGACCAATGGAAAGGAAAAATGTGTTTATCACATTAATCAGACCAATGGAAAGGAAAATGTGGTTATACTCAAGTTTTAGGAGTATATCTTTCCCAAGGAAAAATAGAGCATGATATACATGACAGAATAGCAAGTAGATAACCATTTTGGAAAAAGGGGCGAGGAAAATCCATGACATGCCCATACAATGGGGTTTGGATAATTGATCAAGAAACAATTAGCATTGAGCTTACATTATTCCTTTTGATGATCGATATACCACATCCATGCTTCGGGATAGCAATGATATGGTGTTTCGAGTAAAGGATGGAGTTTGGATACACAGAGGATCCAGTAGGAACCTATAAAATAAGTCTTATCATTTCCTCAAGGAAGATCTTGCTGAACAAGATACTATAACAATAGGTCCCTCCAGCCAGGTGTGCTAGCTACAACATCACCTTACCGAGTAATAAAGACCAAAGTTATAATTCTCGATAATGTTCCAACCATCATAACTGTCCGAGATTCAGATCTGGTTGGTGTCAGGATTCTTCAGACAAAGAAGGCCTGAGGAGAAAAGGATGCAACACAGACCTACGAGATGATGTTGCAAGAATCTCGGAATGAACGACAGAAGCAAGACTTGAATCATTAGCCAGACTGCAAGACATATGAACACAATGTCAAGACATTCGTGCCCACATGGAAGTTTCTAGAATGGAATGCAATCAACTTCTGGTTGGGGACCATCATAGAGGATATCAAAATTCCACGTGTGAGTCTGGATTAGCTCTTACGAAGAACTTCTTTTCCCCAGATCAAATCAATCAGTGGCTTGACGGGCTAGGAAATACATATGGAGTGAAGGTAGCAAACCTATCAAACCATAAGATACTTCGCACATGCATGAATGAATTGGAACGATTCCAGAGGAAGCGAGACAAAATTTTCCCATAAGCACGGCGGCAAAAGCGCACGTGAACTTATAGAAAAAACACTCCTTGTAACAAACATATTCTTCATGATCTAGGCACAAGGATAATGCTTTCAAGGTTTCCAACACTAACTTAAAAGTCCATCATGAACCACGAAGAAGATGGGGATGTGGCTGATGGGCTCAGCAGCAATTCGTCGAGATTCCCACAAGGATGGATCTCCACGATTGTGTGAACAAAATGAGGGCATTGGTCAAACAAGATGATGTATTGACGTATGCCCGAGGGAAACATCCACAATTAAACATTAATCGAAAGGTGCACCCAAAATCTGGACTAAGTAGCACGACCAATGTTAGAATGTTGATTCAACATCAACACACTAAGAATGGACTTGTTGTTCATTAAATCCAAGGTGATAGAGTTGGTATGCCATAAGTACTGAATTTACACATCACATTCCATTTGTCAGTATTCCGTTTAGAAACAACACGGGGTCTAAGGAATGAAAGGTGATGGCAAGGATGTCGCCAACGACAACACCAATTACAACGGACAAGGATGTTACCCTCCTCATGAATTTAATTGATATACTGGAAGAGCCCAGAATGCTGATGAGGATCACGACACATTTGCCGAGAAGTCTCATGAAGATGTAATCAATCAGCGATGACATCAAGCAAGGAAATGGTGAAGCGACAAGTAGTCGGAACCACAGATTGGAGTGCTAGCTCAGCATCAAAATTGCCTTTCAAGACAACCAACATGACGTTGAAAACTCGATGTAAGCTTAGAGCACTGTTGGAATTGTGTTCCGGGGATGAAGGATATAAATAGCATGGTCAAGCCTTATCATGACGATGATGATGTAGCCTAACAACTTGGAATGAGATGATAGAGTACAAACTCATAAGTAAAGAAGATTACTAAGAGTTGTTGAATCGCAATGCGGACTCGATTCAATTATCGGTGTCCTTGAGTGTCCAACAATTTAGAACACGAGGAAACTGGAATCAGTGAAGGAAAACATAGCTGATGAGGAGCTTATAAGAAGTTATAAGGCTCCGTGATATTTATCAAGATACCAGGGATAATACTCGGAGGTATATCAGAATAAAGGTTAGAATAGTGTATTGATCTGTGGAGGACAAGCACTTTAACTTGTCTGAGAATGAAATCGAAGTAGAACAACATGGTCGGAACCACGATTGCAAAGGACAAGATCAAAGATACAATATCAAATCATACAATGAATGATTATATGAAAGGAGAAGCTTGTATGATAAGATCAACATCGTTTCCATGGGAATGAACACAAGGTTCAAGGTCGACTCCCACTTCATCAATGCATCACCTTCCATTTACACCTCGCCTTTGATAAAGTTGTAGTTTTGAAAGTTTAACTGGCAAAACACCAGGAGAGTAAGACTCGTGAAAACTGTCGGGTTCACACGGATTAAAGAAGGCATAGGTTCAACCCATCGGGGCATCTTAGGAACATATACCACAAGCTTCAAGAGTAATTAACACATGCTTGACAACAGAGCATGGCCGACAAAAGCATAGGATACAACTTATCAGAGGGAGAAGACAAAATTTAGCGATAGCATCATGTATCAGGGGAAAACCATCACAAGAATTTTGAATGTGAAGGATGCTAACGGATAATAACCCAACACTGGGTCTGGCGGTCCACAAAGGACCTGATGTGAGTATCGGTACCCAATCAGAGAGAGAAAGAATGCAAGGCATCAGATCATAGATCATCCAAATAATTTGATGCTTAAATAACCAAGGGAATCAAGATTTCCAAATTGGTGTATCGGAAACAGATGTTCCGATCAAATACAAGTAAGATGAGAGGACTTAGATGGGCAATCAATCAAGGTTGAATTGTCGGGAACCAACTCATGTTTGGAAAGACGTCTGAGCCGGACAGATAATTTATGAGAAACAACTGATGACTGCGTGCATTCACACACAGGTTGAATCAATAAAATTAAATGAAAACCACAAAGGATTTACTTAATATTGCTAGACATATGGAATTAACCATAATGCAAGCCGGCGAGAAAGGTCAAGAGCAAAAGCCTACTGAGGATTACAGAAGATCGAATAGCGTTTCAAAGAATTCTGAGAAACACATGATCAACCGAGGAAGAACGAATCTCCGGTAAGATAATTCGATGTACCTTGTAATAACAAGAGCAACTGGATATGAAAGTATGAGCGACAATTGCATGTAGTCATCCATAGGGGTTGACGGTGGAAGGGAATCGCAAAAGCGATGAACACAAGTTCTCGAGAGAACATCAGAGAGTATCTTCGGAGTCTTCTGACGAATCAAGCCATCGTCTGAAATGAGGGGCTCTCCGGGAGGAGTAGTTGCGAGAACCTAGAGTTAGAGTTAATAAAATCTTTAACCCGAAAGAGAAGAGAGATCAGAACCCATAGTATAGACGAGGAGTAAAAGATCTTAATACCATCCGATTGAGAAGTGGGCCCGTAAGCCACACAACTATGTTAGTAAAAGTTTTTCAAGTACTAGACTCAACTTCGGCCAAGGAGTTGGAAAGGGGGCTACCTACAGGCAGTTGGCTCTGATACCAACTTGTGACGCCCCCGATCTCGACCGTACGCTAAACATACACGCAATGCGTACGACCAAGCTTAGGGACTCACTGATTGATATCACAACACAACACTAGACACAAAAATAAAGTCATACAGCTTCATATTACAAGCCAGGGGCCTCGAGGGCTCGAATACAAAGCTCGACAAGCACGAGTCAGCGGAAGCAAATAATATCTGAGTACAGACATAAGTTAGACAAGTTTTGCCTTAAGAAGGCTAGCACAAACATAAGCAGCGGATCGAAAGAGGCGAGGCCTCCTGCCTGGGAACCTCCTAACTACTCCTGAGCGTCGGCACTCTCCACGTAGTAGTAGGCTCCAGCGGCGGTGTAGTAGTCGTCTCCGGCGTACTCCATCATCTGAACGCGGCATCGTATCGAGGGGGAAAGAGAATGCAAAGCAGCGGTGAGTACTCATCCAAAGTACTCGCAAGACTGACATCAGAACTATGCTAAGTATGCATCAGTATCAAGGAATGGGGTTATATCTAGGCTGACTACAGCAAGCAAGAATAGGGGAAAGGTCTAGTCCTATCGAAGACTAGCATCTTCAGCATCTTGCAGCATTAGAAGAGAGTAGACTGGTATCTCACATATAGTCATATTATTGTAGCAATTTTATTAAGTAACCACGCCCAGAGATTCTGCCTCGACTCCCTGCGAGGAAGCAATCCCGGAGCCAACATTCATTTCAATTTAAAGTCACAATTATAGTTGTATAAGGTCAAGGTACAACTCCAAGTCGTCTTGTTACCGTGGACACGGCTATTCGAATAGATTATTCATCCCTGCAGGGGTGCACCACAAATTCCCCAACATGCCTGAGTCACCTCCGACCGGACACACTTTCCTGGGTCATGCCCGGCCTCGGGATATCAGCACGTCGTCGCCCCACCTAGGCTCAGCGAAGAGGCCAGCCCGCCGGTCTAAATCCTAAGCGCGCAGGTTCATGGGCCCACTTGCCCTTGCACTCCTGCACGATGCGAACGCGGCCGGAAGCAGACCTAGTACACTCCAGTCCAAGAGCTGCACCGTCCAGTCCAATCCGTCGCGCGCCGCTCCATTGCTGACGTTCGAAGAGCTTCGGCTGATACAACGACGCTGAGTGCCCATAACTTCCCCACGTGAAGGTTAGTGCGTATTAAGGCCAACGACCTAACTCAGATCAAGTACCCAACCCATTAGCATTTTATTAATGCGGGGCAAGCGCGACCCATAGAGTACTACACGTTGCAGACGGAGCGGGAGAATATCTGACGATATTCCCCGGGTCTTTGGATTTATCGGACAGACGATCCGGAGGGGAAAAGTTCCATGTTCATCATGCTAGGAGCATGTGACAGATGAACGGACAACGTATTCGGATTCGTGGGATTTTTCTGATCAACTTTCATGTATAAATTATTTTCACCCGAGTTACGAATTAAAAGATATGATTTTTCAAAGTTTTAAAGAATTTCTGGAATTTAATTATTTATTTAAATTCGAATTATCCAGAATAGTAAATGATGACGTCATCATGACATCACCATGACGTCAGCAGGTCAACTCTGGTTGCCCAGAGTCAAACCTGACATGTGGGGTCACTGGGACCCACACGTCAGCCTCAGTTAGTATTAAGCAGAGTTAGATTTAACTAATTAGGATTAATTAAGGGTGGGGCCTACTGGTCAGTGAGTGATTAGTGTTTTAATTAATTAATTAATTAATTAGCAGATTTTCTTTTTATCTAAAATCATTTTAAACGGCGGGACCCACATGTCATAGACACGGGGCCGCCCAGTCAGCGTTGACCCTGGTCAACAGGTCAACAGGGCCCCGGGGGGGCCACTGGCCAGTGACCCAGGGGTGGCCCCAGTCGGCCAGGTCAGCGGCCGCCGGCGTTTTGAACGCGGTGGCGCGCTGGAGTTACTCCGGCGAGCACCAGAATCGACGGCGACGCTCGGAAACGCAACTCCGCCCACCATTTCGAGCGCCGCGGCCATCTACGAGACACTGGCGGTGGCGCGCGTCGATCTGGGCCGTCAGCAGCGCTGGGGGTGGTCGGGAACGGCAGGGCCGGCGAGGCCGAGCGGCGGCCGGAGCTTGGTCTCGGCCAAAACGGGGCGGGAGCGGCTCGGGGACCTAGCTAGGGGTTGGGATCGGCGCAGGAGGGGCTCTGGAGCATGCCGGTGGCATGCGTGGGTTCTCAGGAGCACGTACGGCTCGTGTGTGATGGCAATGGCGGCGGCGCGTTCGGGTGAACGTCGGGGGAGGGGCTACGGGCCACGGCAGGACGTGCGACCGGCGGCGTTGGGTTCCTGGAGAGCCCAGGAGAACGACGGCGCCACCGGACCGAGCAGAGGTGCTCGGGGGCAAGGTCCTCGTCGGCCATGGCGGACGGCGACCTTCGGTCACGGCGGGGAACGGTACTACGACGGCTAATCGAGAGCGGAGACAGAGGGGAAAGGTGGGGGGCCTCATCGGGATCCTGTAGGCGGGCAAAGCGGGCTCGATGGGGAGTCGAGGTCGCCGGAATTTGCGACGACGGGCGGCGGTGAACCGAGGAAGCAGACGACGCGGGAGCTCATTGCGGGCCTCCGGGCTCGTCCTCGACGTTGTAGACGACGGGGGCGGCGAGGAAGGGGCTTGCGGACGTGGCCCTAGGGCGCGGGACGGGCGGAGGGCGTGTGGTCGACGGTGGCCATGGCGACAGTGGAAGGGCCGAGCGCGGAGAGGAACGTGGCGGCGCGAGGGGAAGGGAACGGGGCGACCTAGGGTTGGGGAGAGGAGGGGGAGCGACCGGGGTGGTCTTATCCACCCCGCGGCACTGTATCGACGGGCGGCGAGGTGGTGCGTCGGCGACGTGCGGGCGCGGCCTCGGTCGCCCCACTGTAGCGAGGTGGGGGATGACCGGGGGGGAGTTGGGCTGGGTCTGTGCGTGGGCCAAGGCCCAGGGGGAGGGAGGGGGCCTTTTCTCATTTTCTTTCTTTTTTTTGTTTTTGTTTTCCCTTTATTTATTTTCCTTTTCTGTTTTAATTTAGTTTTAGTAAACTACAAAAGTAGTCCCTAAGGTAATATGCATAAATATGCTACTGCCCCATTAACTTTTGGGCATAAGAAAAATAGTTTAATATTTTATAATTTAGAGAAGGCATTTAAATAATTGTTTTAGTTGCTGTTTTATTTGTTTTAGGGTATTTAACCACTTTATAAAAATGTGGTTTCAACATGACAATATCCAGAGAATATTTGCCACACTTTGAACATTTTTCTTTCTATGTTTGACAAAATTGAATTTTGACTTTAAATTTGAATTTGAATTTGAATAGGATTTGGATTAACGCGAGATTAACAACAGTAAAAGTGATGACATGGCACCATTAGCGTGGGATTACTGTAGCTTAATTATCCTGGCGTCACAGAGACTCTCTATATGAAAAACATGGTGCTGCTTTGAAGCACAAGTGTGGAATTAGCATGCCCCTTCTCTCTTTTTTCTTTTTTCCTTTTTTCCTTTTTTTTCCTTTTTTCTTTTTTTTCTTCTTCTTTTTCTTCTTCTTTTTTTCTTTTTATATTTGTCTGGAGCCTCATCCCGACTTGTGGGGGAATCATAGTTTCCATCATCCTTTCCTCACTGGGACATGTTCTAATAATGAATAATGATGATCATCACACTTCTATTTACTTACAACTCAATATTACAACGATAGTAGAACAAAGTATGACTCTATATGAATGCAATGATCTAGCGTAACAAAGATATCAAAAAACATTTTTTATAAAAATACTGTGTAAAAATTTCAGAAACTTTTGACGTTACAGTAAAAAATGTAAATTCACGCACTACAGCCAAAGTTTCTGTTTTTACACCGCACATACCAACAAGCAATCTAATCATCCTAAAGGCAAATCTTGGCACATTATTTTTATAATACAATGGATTTGTACAAGGGGATAATTTTTTTTGTTGAAAAGTTTCTGTGATTCAAGACTCCCAAAGTTTCCATGGGCATGAACAAAGTTCAAGGAATTCCCCCACTTTCACGATGTTCGTCTCTCTCACTTTCACTTTTCTTTTTGTGAAGTTTAGGTTCCCCTATATATATATTTCTTTTTAAACTTTATAAAAGAAATCAACAGAATAAAATGACTCTCTCCGGGTTGTCTCCCTGGCAGCGCTTTCTTTAAAAGCCATTAAGCTAGGCATAAAGTGCTCAAGTAATGGATCCACCCGGATCCCATGGTATATCAAAGCCAATTTTAATTAACAATGATTTGTAATTTAGTAGTGAGCACAAAGCAACATATATCATGCAATGACGAAGTCTAACTCTCTTTCTATGCATCGGCATATCATAAAAGAACAATTCATGCACATCAAGTAAAGGCCAATGCATAGTATAAACAGTTTCTTGCAATTTTATCGTATTGGAAACATAAAGAGGTGGAGATGTAGTTCCTCTCTTATAATAATTGCAAGTATGAGCAGCAAGCACATGCATATTATATTCATCAAAATCATAATGTGTAGTAGCAAAACGCAACCCATCAATATAATCCTTAATAAGAGCAAACTTCTCCGATATAGTGTAGTTGGGAGAATTCAAAAAGATAATAGGACTATCATGTGTGGGTGCAATAGCAACAATTTCATTCTTAACATAAGGAACTATAGCAAGTTCATATCCATAAGCATAATTCATATTGGCATCTTGGCCACAAGCATAGTAAGCATCAAGTTCATCAAAAAGGGATATTTCAAATGAATCCAAGGGATCATAGCAATCATCACAGCATTCATCCTTCGGTAAGCACAAAGGGAAATTAAATAATGTATGAGTTGAAGAGTTACTCTCATTAGAAGGTGGGCATGGGTAGCTAATCCGCTCTTCCTCCTTTTGTTCTTCGCTCTCCTCCTCATCTTTTTCATCTAATGAGCTGACAATTTCAGCAACTTCCTCTTCCATAGATTCTTGCAAAATTTTAGTCTCTTCCAAGGCAGCGGGCATTCTCTCAATAAATTCAATAATATCATAATTGTATTCATAATTATCATAGCAATATTGAAGTATGGATAAATTTTCAGATTTGTAAGGAACATCATCATACTTTTCAAGCAAAGAAGCAATTTCATAAGCACCTTTAAAAGCAACAAATTCCTCTATTCGTTCCACACCATAGTAATCATAAATACCATTAGCATAAGAAGCCAAGGTTTCATTATCAGTAAATACACATTGGAAGGGAAGGTGTGGATCCTTTATCTTAGAGCAACAAGTAAAGTCACATCTCAAGCATGCATCCCAAGCAAACCATTGCAATATTTTAATTTGATCCCATAAGTGTTTCCCTTTTTGAGACAAACGATAATCCCTAAAGTACTCACGTTGATCCAACGTGTCTCCCATTATAAAGTTTAATGATGATTTCTCAGGATTATCAAAGGAGTAATTAACGCGTTCCACATAACGAACATCGAGGGTTTTAGGAGGTTCCCCATCTCCATGAGTAGCAAGTACAACTAAGTTTTTTGGTGTTTCGTGTTCCATATCCATAACTAAAGATATAAAACAACTATTAACAGAAAATAAAAATTACTTAGTGATAAAGCAAATAAGCACACACGAGAATATTCACCCCACGCTATTGCTCCCCGGCAACGGCGCGAGAAAAAGGTGTTGATAACCCACAAGTATAGGGGATCGTTTGTAGCCTTTTTCGATAAATAAGAGTGTCGAACCCAACGAGGAGCTAAAGGTAGAACAAATATTCCCTCAAGTTCTATCGACCACTGATACAACTCTACGCACACTTTAACGTTTGCTTTACCTAGAACAAGTATGAAACTATTTTGTAGGTGATAGGATAGTTTGCACGAATTAAACTAGAAGTACTTTGCGGGAATAAAACTACGAGTAAATTGCAAGATAATAAAATTTAGTTGTTTAGTAGAAATTTTTTGTCAAACAAGAAGGTTAGTTGTCCCTAGGCAATTGATAAGTAGACCGGTAATCATTATTGCAATTTTATATGAGGGAGAGGCATGAGCTAACATACTTTCCGTACTTGGATCATATGCACTTATGATTGGAACTCTAGCAAGCATCCGCAACTACCAAAGATCATTAAGGTAAAACCCAACCATAGCATTAAGTATCAAGTCCTCTTTACTCCCATATGCAACAACCCACCTACTCGGGTCTGTGTCTTCTGTCACTCACGCCACCCACCATAAGCAAATAATGAACATATTGCAACACCCTACAATGGGGATCCCTCACGTTTGCGCGACATAGAGGGCACCATAGGACAACAACAAAATAAAACATACAACTCATACCAACCACGATCATCAATTAGCCCATAGGACAAAACGGATCTACTCAAACATCATAGGATAGCCACATATCATTAGGAAATAATATATGGAGTTGAGCACCATGTTTAAGTAGAGATTACAGCGGGGAAGAGAGGTGTTACACCGCTGCATAGAGGGGGGAGAGTTGGTGTTGACGGCGGCGAAGTTGTTGGTGTAGATTGCCGTCACGATGATTGCCCTCGCGGCGTTCCGGCGCCACCGGGAGAGAGGGGGAGAGAGCCCCCTCCTTCTTCTTCTTCTTCCTTGGCATCCCCCTAGATGGGAGGAGAGTTCCCCCTCTGGTCCATGGCCTCCATGGCGGCGGAGGGGCAGGAGCCCCTCCGAGATTGGATCTCCCTCTCTGTTCTCTTCTATTTTGCGTTCCTGTTTTCTAGCCGAAAACCGTTTCTTATATTCCCGGAGATCCGTAACACCGATTGCGCTGAGATTTTAACACGATTTTTTTCCGGATATAAGCTTCCTTGCGCCCGAAGTAGAGCAGCAACCGCCTTACGAGGTGATCACAACCCACCACGGCGCGCCTAGGCCCTGTGGCGCGCCCTGGTTTACTGTGGGGGTTGTGGGCCTCCTTTTGCGTTGATTCCAACTCCCAAAAATCACATATATTCCAAAATAATTCTCCGTAAATTTATATCGTGTTTGGACTTCATTTGATATGGATATTCCGTGAAACAAAAAACATGCAACAAACAGGAACTGGCACTGGGCACTGGATCAATAGGTTAGTCCAATAAATCATATAAATTGTTGCCAAAAGTATGTGAAAGTTGTATAATATTGGCACGAAACAATCAAAAATTATAGATACGACGGAGACGTATCAGGGGCGCCGGTGCACCGTGGACAGGGACTCGGGCTCTGCTGCAACGGCGCTGGCGACCGTTAGAGGAGGAGGGAGTGAGCCTGGGTGCTCGTGGGGGTGGTGTAGGAGGCCTGGGAGAGAGAAGAGGCGCGGCCTGGCTCTGGCGCTCGCGCGTGCAAGGCCATGCATTGGCCGAGAGGGGCGGGGTCGGGCATGCGTGGGAGAGGGTTGAGAGAGAGAGAGAGAGGGAGAGGTGGCTCCTGACACGTTGGCATGTCGCGGACGCCGAGGCGCCTCAACTGGCGCGAGGGGGAGGACCGAGGTGGCCAGGGGCGCGAGGTCAACCCTCTAGAGCGCGGCTGCGCGCTCCAGAGCGTGACTTTGGCCGGCATGGCAGAACTTTTGACACGCTCTCGCGCGTCCACTTGTGTCCAGAGGTGGCAAGGGGAATAAACAAGAGGGAAAGTGGCCTTGGATGCCCCTGGAACGACCACAAGTGGGAGAGGGCAGAGAAAGAAGGGGAAATGGGGCTGTCCAGAGAGGGAAATGGAGGTTTTCACCCATGCAATCTTGCATGTGGGCGCCAGGGTCACTGGAGGTGTGGAGGGACTACATGGTGCTGTGGTAAAAAGATGGGGTGAAGGAGAATAGTTTAAGTGGTGAAACCAGAGGTTTTACTATTTCACCAGAAGGTGCTTGATGTGTGTTTGGACATGATAAAATTTCCCACTTATAGTGAGATTTAACAGTATCAAATTGGAGGTAGAAATAAGGATGATCACAAGGTTTGAGCCTGTTGAAGAAAGTTGACAATGCAAACTTGGTAAACCCTATAAATGAGTAGAAACTGATTTTCTTAGATCCAATCATGCTAATCTATTCTCCTTATTGCACCACTTGGTGTGGTGGCATTACTTGGGGATTAGAGCATGTCCATAAAGTTTGAGATCAATTGGAGAAACTTGGCAATGTAAAGTTGCTCAAATTTGGCTCTGGACACAGAGGTTTTTGGGGAAATTTGGTGAACCAAAACTTTTGGGATTGAAATGAAACTTTGCAAGATCATTACACATAGCATTTGTGACTTGCTAGAATTTTCCTGGATTTATTTGAGAATATTTCTTATAGAAATATTTCAAATTCTTGAAATAGGCAGAAAGGGTTTTTGAGGGTTTGTCCAATATTTTGAACATGACCATGTGTTGAAACTCATATATATGGGAAATATATGTCCACTGAGTTTCCCTAAATTTTATCAAATATTTTAAAAGCATAAAAATAATTTTTCCCTATGAAAGACCATTTCTGGCCTTAAGGAAAAGCCTTTAAATAAAATATGGAAATAATCTTTAAAAGTAATATTTGGTGGTTTTGGGAAGTCTTATATATCTTAGGTTCCAAATAGAATCTTTGGGGCAAAACAATCCACCCAATTTGAGGACTTGTAGTACAAACCTCAATTTAGGGGTTTTGGAAAACCTAAATTGAATAAATGCTTTTTGGCCAAAATAACATTTTATAAAAATTGTTTTTAGTCCTATACACATGGCATGATCACTAGTCAGAGAGTTTGGATCAAGTAGGTGAGTTTTGAGAGAAGAAGAATCTTTGGTGAATTAAAACTCAAGCAAGCACTTAAGCAAATAGCACTCAAGTCAATCATCACAAGCACTCAAAAAGTTATAAATGGGTCCAAATTTTATAAACTTATAGCATAGCAAGGTGGTACAAACACAGGGTGTTAGAGAAACACACAAATTTTATACTCATGTTTGAAAGAAAAAGATGGAGCACATATTTGAGCAAGGACCTCTATTTTAGATTCCCTATCTAACGCTTTCATCGATAAATTGCCGCAAAAACACATGAAACAGAATGAGCAAATACATAAATGGGCCGGATGGTTCGTGGCCGGTTTTGGGAACCGTCTAGACAGTTTTGAACTCGAATTTTTCACTAGTTTCAGGTTTACTTTCTGGTTTGTGAATTATTTTTTATCTGTGTTTTTATTTTTGGGATTTTTAAAAAAAAAATCAACTCGTTCCTTTTCTTTCCTTTGAATTTTATAAATTAAGATATCTGGTGGTGGAACGATGATGTCTAGAAGGCAATTATGGAGAAGAAAGATTGTTTCAGGCGCCTATTCCTAGATACATGTGCGAACAATATAGAGAAGTACAAGATGACAAAGAAGGCCACAAAGCGAGCTGTGAGTGAAGCAAGGGGTCGGGAAAATGATGACCTCTACCAGCGGTTAGAAACGAAGGAAGGCGAAAGGGACATCTAAGATGGCGAAGATCCGAGAGAGGATGACGGAGGATGTTGACCAAATCAAATGCATCAAGGACGGAGCAGGTCGGCTCTCGGTGAAGGACGAGGAGATTAAGCATAGATGGCAGAGTACTTTGACGAGTTGTTTAATGGGAAGAGTGAGAACTCTACCATTGAACGGGACGACTCCTTTGATGATACTATCAGATGTTTTGTGCGGCGAATGTAGGAGTCGAAGGTCAAGGAGGCTTTAAAACGATGAAAGGAGGCAAGACGATGGGCCCTGATTGTATCCTCATTGAGGTGTGGAGAGGCCTCGGGGACATAGAGATAGTATGACTAACCAAGCTTTTCGACCTCATTTTTCGGGCAAACAAGATGCTAGAAGAATGGAGACGGAGTATATTAGTACCAATCTTCCAGAACAAGGGGGTGTTCAGAGTCATACTAATTACCGTGGAATTAAGCCGATGAGCCATACAATGAAGCTATGGGAGAGGGTCATTGAGCGTCGCTTAAGAAGAATGACAAGTGTGACAAAAAATTAATTTGGTTTCATGCCTGGGACGTCAACTATGGAAGACATTTTCTTGGTACCACAACTTATGGACAGATATAGGGAGCAAAAGAAGAACCTGCATATGGTGTTCATTGACTTCGATAAGGCCTATGATAAGATATCGTCGAATGTTATGTGGTGGGCCTTGGAGAAACACAAAGTCCAAGCAAAGTACATTACCCTCATCAAAGACATGTACGATAATGTTGTGACAAGTATTCGAACAAGTGATGGCGACACTGATGACTTCCCGATTAAAATAGGACTGCACCAGGGGTGAGCTTTGAGCCCTTATATTTTTGCCTTGATGGTGGATGAGATCACAAGGGATATACAAGGAGATATCTCATGGTGTATGCTCTTTGTGGATGATGTGTTGCTAGTTGATGATAGTAGGACAGGGGTCAACAGGAAGTTAGAGCTATGGAGACAAACCTTGGAATCGAAAAGTTTTAGACTTAATAGAACTAAAACCGGGTACATAAGGTGCGTTTTCATTACTACTAGGCATGAGGAGGAGGAGGTTAGCCTTGATGGGCAGGTGGTGCCTCGAAAAGACACCTTTCGGTATTTAGGGTCAATGCTGCAGAAGGATGGGGAAATCGATGAAGATGTGAACCATCGAATTAAAGCCGGATGGATGAAGCGTGCCACAAAAACTAAAAGGCAAGTTCTATAGGACGGAGGTTCGACTCACAATGTTGTATGGCACTGAGTGTTGGCCGATTAAAAGGGGACATGTGCAGCAGTTAGGTGTAGCGGAGATGTGCGTGTTCAAATGGATGTGTGGCCACACAAAGAAGGACCGAGTCCGCAATGATGATATACGAGATAGATTTAGGTAGCGTCGATTGAAAAGAAACTTGTTCAATATCGTCTAAAATGGTTTGGGCATATCCCGGGATCTTCAGAAGCCCCGGTGCATAGTGGACGTCTAAAACATGTTGATAATGTCAAAAGAGGTCGGATAGACCGAACTTGACATGGAAGTAGTTTGTAAATATCTCAAGGATTGGACTATCACCAAAGAACTAGCTGTGAACACGGTGCGTTGAAGGTTGCTATTCATGTATCAGAATCTTGAGTTGGTCACGAGATCTTATGATTTTCACCTCTAACTTACCCCAACTTATTTTGAAATAAATGCTTTGTTGTTGTTGTAAAGTTTATAAATTAATAAAAAAATGATTTAAAAATATTCGATATTTTTAAAATTTTATTATTTTTTTGAAAAAATTAATCTATATTTTTATATGTTGTTCACATTATAAAAAAACATATTTTATTCCTTTTCAAAATAATGTTCGAATTTCCCCAAATTCTTAAAAATGTTTGTTTATTCCAAAATAAATTAATTTTTTCTTTTCAGCAAAAAAAATGCTCATAATTTTCACAAATGTTCACACTTTCCAATAATGTTATGGTATAAAAACATTACGAAAATTATTCATGTTTTCCCAAAAATCTTATTATTTTTTTATATTTTCATGATTTTTACATGTTTTGATGGGTTTTCATGTTTTTAAAAATAAGGAAAAAAATAGATCTACATTAGCCAAGCCTCTAATTCCCCAATGGGCCGGCCCATTCAGGGCACGCCCTGTGCTTTGGGCACCTATTGAACGCAAAGCGCGTCATCATCTAGGCGGCCGAACGCACAAGGGGCATTCGCAGTGGGTCGGCCCATATGCAGTAGCAGCTCAGCTAATATAACAAGCTGACTACTGTAACCCCTAAAAAACAACTGAATATTGTAATTCATCTAAAAAAACTGACTACTTTAGTGAGCCGTCTACTACTCTGGCAAATAAAAAACATCTGGTTTTATCAAAAACAAGCAAAATAAACAATAGAAAGTGTAAACATTTTTTAAAATGTCTAATTATTTTTTAAAGGCGAATATATTTATAATAATGTTAAACGCTTTTTTCCAAACATGAAATAATTTGATTTTTTCTTGAAATGGGAAAATTTTATGAAATTTCAACCATTAAAAAACAAATACGTTTTGAAATTCTTAACATTTTTAAAGCGCAATGTCTTGTTGAAGGACGAACAATTTTTGAAAAATGATTTTTATTTTGAAAACGTGAATAATTATAAAAATTCAAATCATTTTTTGAAAATATGATTTTTTAGAAAATTGTGAATAGTTGTTGAAATATGATCATATTTTGAAAAAAATAATAAATTTTGAATATATTGACCTTTTTGTGATTTTTTTTAAAATAGAAAGACAAAAAATAATATAAAACAAAAACAAAAAAAACAAAGTATGAACCACCTTTGGCTTTTGTACGTCATGAAGCACCTTTGGCTTCTTCATGTTGACGATGGCATTGATATTCTCCGTGTTGGCCTCAATTCCTCGTTCAGAAATAAGAAAACCGAGTAGCTTCCCCGCAGGCATCACAAAAACGCATTTTTCTGGATTGAGCTTGATGTCATAAGCTCGAAGATTTTTGAACATTTCCACAAGGTTAGTCAGGAGATCATATCCCTTGAACAACTTCACGACGATATTGTCTACATAATCCTCTGCGTTTCTATTAATCTGTGCGTGCAAACAAGTTTGAACCATACACTAATAAGTAGCATGAGCATTCTTAAGTCCAAATGGCGTCATTATATAATAGAAAGGCCTAAACCAGATTATGAAGACCGCTTTTATTTGATCACTTTCTTTCATTCGGATTTGATGATAACCCGAATAAGCTTCTAAGCAACATAACCCCTCGCACCCAGCAGTGGATTCCACTATATGGTCAATGCGAGGGAGGGGGACATGGTATTTTGGACACACGATTAATGTTTTTGTAGTACACATGCGCCAAGAGTTGTTCTTCTTTGACACTATATGGTTTGCCAGCCATTCCAAGTGCGCCACCTCCTTAATGAATCCGGCTCACAACAAAGAAAGAATCAAAGAGTCCGTCTAGATGCCATAAAGTGTGAGTGAAAGATATACGATAGACGATAGTGTGACAGATGTCTTAGAACACATGCAGTAGAGGAAACAAACAGTTAACATATGTTGTATAATTGTATTTGTACCTGTCACGTGTATGGTCTGTGTGTCGCCTCTCTATTGAAACAATCTTCTAGTCATCAGGATCACGATCCTCTCTTCTAGATAATGGCATGCATGCCTACACCTATGTGAGTAGTTGAGGCTCCCTCTATTTGTATCATGTACATTGCTTTTAGTTAATAAAATGGATGTGTGCGGATTCTAAACCTTAGCTTCGTATCAGACAACATGGCCTTCGTGGACATCTTTGGCATGCCTCCATCTCCGGCCACCCACTCCACCTCCTGTCAAGCTCTTTCTCACGCGGTCTCCCCTTCTCTCCTTTCCTCCTCCTCCGCCACCACTGTCATGATCCACCCCTCCTCCATACCTCCTGTTGGATCCTCTACCCTCAACTTTCACACTGACCATATCTCCAATTAAATCAAATGCAAGCTAGATCGTATGGAAAATAACTATGTAAATGGCGCACCTTCTTCTGCATCGTTCTTCTCTAGTACCATGTCACCGATCACGTCGACATCCCACCCCCTGCTTATCCTGATGCCGCTTGTCTTATTGTCGACCAACGCTCACCCTCTTGATCCTCTTCACGCTTGTTGACCCCCTTCTTCGTCTCATAATGGGTGGCACCGACAATGCCTATACGGCATGGCACATGATCAAGGATTATTTCCTTGCCAATCAGGGTGCCCGTTATCTTCATTTCACGCGCCAATATCGCAACCTCCGGCAAGGTGATCTCTCGGTCGTTGAGTATGCTCGCTGCATGGAGGCCCTGGTGAATGACCTTGCTGACACCGGTGCTCCGGTCTCTGGCCCGGATCTCACGATGCAGTTGTTGCACGTCCTGGAGAGACGCTTTGACACAATTCGTATCGTGCCGGGCGACACGGTGCCGCTGCCATTCTTCGACGTCGCATGCTCTCACCTGGAGCTTGCGGAGTACAACATCAACATGAGGGTTACTGAGGTGTGATCCTTCACTATAACCATCTCTGCCAGCTCCGACACCAGCGTCGACTGCGTTAATCGCCCCTCCTGGCGTCCCCACAAAACGCGGTAATGGCGGCAACCGTGACACGGGTGCAGATCGCATCCGTGGGCATGGGCGTGGTGGATATGTCCGAGGACGCGATCGCTCCAACTATGTTGGTCGCATCTCCCAACAGTAGTTGCCGATGCCGTGGACTGGCTACTTCGCCCCCTACTACATGACTGTGCTTGCTCCCTGATACGTTTGAGACGTATCTTTTTTTGTTTTATGCTATTATAATATCACTTTTAAATACCATTTATATCCGGAAATTGCTTTTGGAGGCCGAACTCCATGGAGGCCTCCAAATGCAAAATTCAAAATTCATAAAAATTCATATTTTTACATTTCAAAAAAAATCTGAAAATAAATATAGAGGTAGATGAAGGTATAACACACATGCGTGTAAATTTTCAGGACAAAATACATTGAAATGAAGCTTGTGCAAAAAAGACAAATCTGGGCCTTTTTAACACATGATACTATTCATACTCTCAGGTCATGAATTTGTCTTTTTTGTACAAATCGTATTTCAAGATATTTCATCTTAAAAATTTACACATATACACATAACTTCCTTCTTTACTTGCACAATTTTTTTTAGATTTTTTTAAAACCAAAAAACATGAATTTTGAATTTTTCAAAAAATTTGAGCTCCAGTGAGCTCGGCCACCAAACGTCCGTTCTCGTTTATATCACTTTACATTGTTTTTTATGGACTAACCTATTATTTTCTAGACTAACCTATCAATATCTACCTAGGTAAAAAAACCTGAGAATTTAATACAATTTTTATCGGGCAACAAAGATTCCGCCAATGACGGCATCCCAGTCCCGACCCCACCCTAGCGGGCGCCCTATAATATCTCACCTTTACTCGCCCGGATACCTTGTATGCGGTTCAACAAGCATGCCTTTTCATGCATGATCCTCACACCTTCCACCTCCAATTCGTCAAAAGGAATTTGCGTTATCTCAAGGCCACCTCTCACTACGGGCTTCAAATCTATCATTTTCCCGGTCATGATTTGGTGGCCTACTCTGATTCTGATTGGGCCGGCTGTCCAGACACTCGGAAATCCAATTCTGTTTTTTGCATGTTCCTGAACCCCAACATGGTCTCATTGTCTTCCAAGCGTCAGTATATCGTCTCCCGGTCCAGCGCGGAAGAAGAGTACAGGGCCGTTGGTAAATGTATCGTTGAATCGTGTTGGCTTGGTCAACTGCTCAAGGAGCTGCATCGCCCCCATCTCATGCTACTCTTGTCTACTGCGACAACATCATCGCAACATATCTCTCCTCCAACCCGGTTCAACACCAGCGCACCAAGCATGTTGAATTTGACCTGCACTTTGTGCCTTAGGTGAGGCTCGAGTTCACGTCCCGTTCGGCTCCCAGTACCGATGTGTTCATTAAGGGACTCCCTACATCGATCTTTCAGGACTTTCGTTCCAGTCTTAACATCCTGCCATATAGTATTCCGACTCCGGGGGGCGTTAAAATATGTTGTATAATTGTATTTGTACCTATCGCGTGTCTGGCATGTGTGCCGCCTCCCTGTTGTAACCGTCTCCTAGTCATTAGGAATTTAGGATCACGATCCTCTCTTCTAAGTAATGGCATGCGTACCTACACTTACGGCAGTAGTTGAGCCTCCCCATTCTGTGTGAGGAATCCTAAACCTTAGCAAAGACCATCAATTGTGATCAGTGGCCAGATGTTAATGTTAATGTGATAAAAAGGGCAAGCGCGACCGACCACGCAAGCGAGTTTTCTTCCCACAAGTCATAGTCAAGTACTACTACACTATTGCACCATTTCCACGGATGTATGGCTGGCCTTCTATATTTGTCATCCGAGAACATGCTGCGAAGGCTACTACCAGATCGCACTTCCTTTCAAAGCCCCGCAGAGAAAGAATCAAAGAAGCCAGCTGGCTGCTATAACCAGTGGCAAAGGGTCCCAATCTCGACGTACGTAAACGAATGCAAGATGTGCTTCGGTGACGCTGTACAGACTGTCCAAAACTGGCATGCCGTAGCTTGGAATAAAACCCTCCCGCCCCTTCCGTTTCATCTCCTAATCGACGGTGCGTAATTGCTAGCTTATCCCTTCAACACCTTTGACACGAAAGATTTTTGTAACAGTACTGAAGATTTAAATTCCTAACCTAGAATGCAGTTGTTTTATGCTATTCACTCGAACACGAAATCATACGTTTCGTTTGGCTGGTTGTGCACGACCAGGTCCCAAATCGGTTCAGATACGTGTTTAGTGCATCATCCTTGAACTAAAATTCTATCTGTGGTTCCGTGTTCCAACTCCTTTTTGGAAGCGTATCTTCAACAGCAACACATAAATTTTCTTCCGTGTGTTTAGTATCGATTGGAAACATAGGATACCTAGGAAGTATTCCGGTTTGACTTGTACTTCAAGTAGATCATGTATTCCTATATATATATGCCCACGAGGCTCAAACAATATAACGAACGATTCCACCAATCCCTCTTTATTCCTTATACATGGTATCAGCCTAACCGATCCAACCCTATCCGCCGCCGCTTCCACCCCGCGCGCTGCCTCCGGGGCGGTTGGCCTTCATGACCGCCGCCGGAGGCCGCGCCGCCCGTACCTAGGGTTCGTTCACCGGTCGTGTCGACCGGCGGTCCTAAAGAGTCTTTTTCCCGATTCTTTAATCTGGGTTTTCTTTCTTTCGCTGGTCGCATTGATCGGGTTTTCTTTATGGTTTTCCGGCCTAAGATTAGTTTGCGTCGCTCGTCGCTGTCATCGACCCCGCACCTCTACTCCGACATCAGCACTACCCGGCCTCTACAACGACCTGGCGGCCTAGCGCGACGCGGCGGCCCATCACGGCCGTCGCCCGCGCGTCTGCTCGCTCGTTGCCCTGCGCTGGCTGTCGCCGCCCTCTTCAACCGGGACTGCTCCATCACCATCCGCCTCCGTCACATCTGTACGCCCGCCCAGCCGTCTCCACGCCGGGCCCCGTCGCTGGTTGTCGGCCCGCCTGAGGCTCGTCGGCTCCGGCCGCATCGGGCTCGCCGGCTGCCGGCCGTCGGCTGCGTCGGCCTCGCCGGCTCCGGTCGCATCGGGCTCGCCGGTTGCCGGCCGTCGGCTGCCTCGTCGGCCGCGTCGGGCTGGCTGCGGGCTCCGAACGCGACCATCATCGCTGGCTTCATCTCGGACGCTGCCACCCCGCCTCCACCAAGTGACGTCCCTGACCTCGCACGCGATCGGATTCATCACCCGTCCGCCCGCGATCCACCTCATCTATGTCGTGTGACCGATCTGTGTCGGAGAAACGACACCTATGGGATCACGTGGATCCCTTTACGATTCGGCAGGGAAAAGGTTTGCACAAAGAGCAGATCTAACGATCAACACGAAGAATTTTACCCAGGTTCGGGCCGCTGAGAAGCGTAAAACCCTACTCCGGCTTTAGTTGTATTGGATGTATTTAGGCCCTGATTCTAGGAGCGCTTGTGATGAACAGTACACAGCAGCTACGCGTGTAGAATGAGCCAGAAGCCGATCCCCCTGTAGCTACGCCTTGGGCCTCCTTTTATACGTTCGAAGGGGTCACCAACAGTGGTGTACAGTACATACATGAGGTGTAAAGTAGCTACAGTGTTATCATACCTAATACTGACGGCTTAGGACAAATGCATTTAATGCTCCGTTGAGGTGTCCCTTAGCGTCTTGGGGACGGGAAAAGAGGTCGTCCCATCAGCACCGCTTAACCCCCAACGCCGTTATCTCCCTAACACGCACCCAGGAGGACAACAGCTAAACGACAAGCCAGTCGCTGCACTGGGGCGGTGACAGGAGGTGAAGATCTTGCTGGGCGCGAGTCTTGCCGGGGCTCCAAGCCATCCCGGCAAGCGTCTTGCCGGGGTCCCAGCCTTTAGTCTTCGTGATAGCTTCGTACTTGCGTCCAGCTGCCTCCCGGCAGGCCTTGCCGCTGGTGTGGCTACAACTGCCCGTGCACAAGTATGGGGTACTAAAGGACCCAAACTTTAGTACACCGACAGGAGCCCTCGGGCCTAGGCCATACACGAGTGCAAGGCGTTGTTGGGCTAGGCTCAAACAGTGCACGGGCACGCGTGGCAGGAGTTAACTGTTGTAATCATTCCATTTCACTGCGCCCCCCCATGACGCACATTAAATGCGGGACGTGGAAGACGTGCGCGGAGCGGCCGTAACTGCAGCGCGCTCGCAAGAGCGTTTTTATTTGACTAGTAAAGAGGCAACCCCGCGCCTTCCCCATAAAAAGGAATCCGCAGGGGCGTCGCTCATTTACCTCCTGTCTTTTTCAATCTGGGAACCGCCGTCGTCTTCTTCCTCGAGCCCGAAGCAGAGTCCCTCCCACTCATCCGTCGCCTCCACGCCCTCACCGTCCTCAGCCTCCGCCTCCATAGCCGCCATGCCGCCCAAGGCAAGCAAGGGCAAGGTAGCGAAAGCCGCCGTCTCGGAGAGCGATTTGGCGAAGATGCGGAAGGAACACGCCGTCTTCGCTCCGGTGCTCGACGCGAGCGCACTGAAGGAGCGGTACCAGTGCATGTGGGCGAAGGAGACGAAGGCGCATCCTGCAACTCGCGTCAGCCCAGGTTCTTCGAGGGGTGGCCCAGATAAATTTCACTTCTTCGCCGATTACTTTTACTGCGGACTCTGCCCCCCTTTCTCTGATTTCTTCAACGACATCATGTACACATACGGCTTCCAACTCTTGGATTTTACGCCGAATGCCGTGACATGTATGTCTACCTTTGCTCACCTTTGCGAAAACTTCGCCGGAGTAGTCCCTAGCACAGCCCCCTTCCGCCATTACTTCATTCCCCGCATCCAAAAAGGAGACGCCCTTTCTGGTTCTATCGCTTGGATCCCAAGAGCATGGAACAAGGAGATATACCCAGACGGGGTATATCGCGAGAAGTGGGAAGAATGGCAGGGCAAATGGTGCTGGATCCAGGAGACTGACCCTCAGCCTTTCTGTTCGCTCCGGCAAGCCAAAATAGCGCGTGGCACTGATTGGTGCGCCTTCGATCTTCAAGACGAGAAGCTCACATTTGCAGTTACCAGAATCCTCCGCCTCAAAGCTGCCGGGCTCCAGATAGAGATGGTTGCCGCTGATTTCCTTCGCTGGCGTATTGCCCCTCTGATGAATAAAGGGAGACCTGCCTGGGAGTTCCGGAACGCGGCAGATATCATGCGGCTGCGCCCCGGCTTGAACAACAACCTGACAGTTATACAGCACACAGCTCTTTGCCAGAAGTTGTTCAGGACTGACGCCAGATTCAAGTTGCCGATGGGCGTAATTCCTCTGTGCAATAACTTCGCCCTGTCTTCGCTCACCGCCATGATGCCGGTATGCAATGCTCACGGCCCCGATGGAACTTGGGAAGTGCCATCCGCAGAGCAGGCGCAAAAACTCCTTGACAACTTGTCGGAGAAGGCCATCCGGGCAGAAACGAGCCTCATCCGCCAGACCACTAAGGAAGAAGTGGCGTACATCGCCAACAGGGTGGAGGAGGCGAATCTTGCCGCGGAGGCCGGCAGCGCTGGCTTCATGGAAGAGGAAACCAGCGAAGCGGACGTGATGTCAGAAGGAAATCCTGCCGGGTAGGGCGGAGCTGCCGGAGAGCAGAGTGGCACGTCTGCCAGGGGCCCGTCTACCGAAGACACAGTCGAGGAGCAGCTGCAAGAGGAGCCCCCTGCTCTCGAAAGGAAGACGAAACGTGTCCTTTGGAGTGCCGCCTCTGGAGTCCCAGTCCACCAATCTTCTTCGAGTGGTGCAGCCCCCGGTAAGGGGGCGGCCGGCAAGGTCGCAGCCAAACGACCCAGGGCCGCTCCTTCACCTCCTCGCACAAGCACTGTGGCGGAAGTTGACTTCGACCTTTCTGCCTTCAGCTCGGAGGAAGAAGAGTAAGGGCCCTGTCGCATCTTCTAACTTCTGAATTTCTGATTTTGTTTAACTGATTTGTCTTGCTTTGACTTGTTTCCGCAGAGATGACACAGAAACATTGGCGCAAAGGATAGCGAAGAGGGCGAAGACCTCGACGGGTGATGAACCGCCGGCAAGCACCTCAGGTGCGCCAGAGTTGATTAACATCAGCCCGGAGCTCAGCCCACGACGCAGCCCCCGACTAAGCCCCCAGCGTGAGTCCATTACTCACTTCCCGCTGGCAAGTGCCGGGGGTGTGCATCTTCACTGCTAACATCACCGGGCGTATAGGAGTGGAGCGGCAACAAGGAGCACCAACGGGGGCCGTCCCTGATGCGCCGCCTCCGTCAACTATGCCGCCCAGAGATGAGTCTTTGGCAAGCGAGCTTTACCGCGATGAAGAGGAGCCGGCAAGCACAGGCACCGACAACCCTTCTCAGCAGCTCGACACAGGTAAACCGCTCGCCTCAGAGTACTTGTCACTTTGTCTTTCCTTTTGTCTTCTTGAACTTCCTTCTCAGCCGTATCTTGTTTGTTTCCTTGGTGTTTAGATCTTCCCTCGACTGAGCACATGGACGTTGATGCTGTTATCGAGGAGACCGCCAGGAATGCTGCCGCCGAGGCTGACAGAGTTGCCGCTGAGGAAGCCGCCAAGAATGCTGGCGCCGAGGCCGCCAAGGATGCTGCCGCTGAGGCCGCCAAGGTCGCACAAGAAGAGGCCGCCAAGGAGTCTGCTGAGAGGGCCGGTGAGGAGGCTAGTGACCGTACTGACGGCATTCCTGCCGCAGGAGCGCCAGCGCTACGCCGGCCATGGAGCCCCCAGCCGCCGGTGAAGCGGCTATTGAAGATCAGCCGTCAACATTCGAAACCCCCTCGTCGAGCAAGTACCTCAAGGTCGGCAACAACTTGTTCGTCAGCATTCCAGGCACGGCAAACACTAGGGCGCCAACTGAAGGGGAAGTCTTTGATGAAGACGCCATCGCCGCTGCCGGGCTCGAGATCGTCGACGAGCCACACGCTAGCAGCAGCAAATCTGAAGAAGAGAAACTCCTCCAGGCCATGAGCGAGAACTTCCAGAAGCTTTAGGTGCTTCACCGCACCCGGAAAGAAAAGTTGGATTCCAGGGCAGCGGTTGTCGAAGCAGTGGAGACAAATTTCCAGAAGCGCGTCGAGGAGACGCAAGTCTGGTTCACCGAAGCTCTTTAGGAGTTGAAGACGGGCCAGGAGCAGCTGAGCCAAAGCTGGAACGAACTCCTCTTGAAGCAATCTGATGTTGAGAAGGCACAGGAAGAGGCCAAACAACATGCCGCTGCAGAGGAGGCACGCTTGAGAGAGCTCCGTGTTGGGCTTGAGGCTCATGATGATGACCTCACCGCTCGCGAGAAGGCACTAGCCGACAAGCTCCACGCCAAGGACGAGGAGATTGAAAAGCTTGTCGTGCAGTGGACCCAGAAGTTGGAGCAGAAGCACAAGGAGACGCTCGAAGCTCTGGTCACGGATCACGCCGGCAAGCTGTAGGAAGCCGTCGATGTTGCCGAAGTTGCAGAGGCCGCCAAGAACTTGCTGGAGGAGAAGGTGAAGAAGCTAGAAACAGATCTTGAGGATCACGGCAAGGAGCTCTCGACACTCAAGACTGAAAGAGAGAAAACTCTTCACAGCTTGATGGAGATGCAGGTCGCCATTTCCGACAAGACCAAGCAGCTCTCCTCAGCCACTGATTCCATTGACGATCTGAAAGTGAAGCTGAACACGCTGGAGGAGACTCTTGAAACTGCCAAGGCTCGTGAGAAGGCTCTGGCCAAGGATCTCCGAAATGAGCAGGAGCTGCTTAAGAGCGCCGCCGCCGCACACAACAACTATGTATCAGGTGTGCAGGTCTGGGCTGAAAAGCTCGTCGGCGTTGCGAAGAAGCTCGCCGGACAACTGTCCACCATGGGCTTGCAAGGCTTCAGGTATTCTTCTGACGACAGGGTGTCCACGAGCGCCAAGCTGACCATGTTCTTTGACCGTATGCTTGAAGCCCTGGAGCAGCTTCACTCTGACCGAACAACCCATCTGGCCAACGAATCCCGCAAGCTCTGCCGGGCCGTCCTCCTCAAGGTGCTCGTCAAAGTGGTGCACAAGAACCCCGGCATCAACCTCTCCAACGTCCTCGACTGCTTGCCGAAGGATGTAGACGTCAAGGCACTTGAGGAGCTTGTTGCGCCCATCATCGACAGAGTGAACCAAGTCAAGAGGGTTGAGGGCAATCGCCGGGTCTAGCTGTTTCGCTCCTTGTTGCCGCCTCCATTCCATGCCAAAGACAATTTGTCTTATGTTAGAATTGCGGCAGCTGTTATTGTAATATAACTTGCTATGCTTTGGATGAATGCATGTTACTTCCCCTGTCTGATTTCTTTCTGTATGGTACTCGCCCTACGCTTTGTTGGAAACTTGCCGGTGCGCGCAGCCTTGCCGCGAGTGCTAGGTGCGGGACTTTAGCAGCCTGCTGGAGGTGCCGCTACCGGCAAGATCCCTTGGCGTTCTCAGTGCAGCCACTTAAATTGTTGAGCGGACTCGAAACAAAGTAAGGGTGCATCCGATCGTGCCAAGGTTCCTTCGCGTGCAGGTTTTCCATACAAAAATCGAAATCGTTCAAGGAAGATAACCTTACAAAACAAAAATTTGTTTAAAGTTTCTGCAACTTAGCTTTTCGTTGTTGTACTTTGTCCGACAAGATGTCAACCTTGAACGTCGCCTGTCGGTATCCATACCATCCCCCCCCCCCCCCGGTAAACTTGCATGCGAGGGAACCTTCTGTCCTTTGAGAAAAAGAAATAAGAGAAAATAGAGATATGGAACCTTGGCAGTTCGTTAACGCTTACCGGGAGCAAGTGTAATACAACATCTCGGATAAACATGCATGAAAATCAACAAGAAATGTAAAACACTTAGTCTTATTCAACTATGCACAGGATCTGCGCTTGGCTTTGTACAAAGGATTACATGCTACAGCGGCAAGACTTGTACAAAAGGCTACAGCGGCAAGACTTGTACAAAAGGTGGTTGCCGGGGGACCCGACAACCGCGCCTTATGGATAGAACTTACGAAGATGTTCGATATTCCAGGAGTTGCTCACTGGAATGCCATCCTCGGTCTCCAGGCGGACTGCGCCAGGCCTGGTGACTCATACTACCCGATAAGGGTCTTCCCACTTTGGCGTCAACTTGTTGGAATTCTTGGCCGACTGAACGCGCCGAAGAACAAGGTCGCCTTCCTCAAGACTTCGGGCATGGACCTTGCGGCTATGGTAGCGGCGCAAGGCTTGCTGGTAGCGTGCAGCTCGCACAGCAGCCTGATGACGATCTTCCTCAAGGAGCATAGCGTCATCTTGCCGCAGCTACTCTTGCTCGAGCTCATCATAAGCGAGCACTCGAGGTGACCCGTATATGAGTTCCGTGGGGAGAACTGCTTCCGCCCCGTATACTAGGGAGAAGGGTGTCTGGCCGGTGGCTCGATTTGGTGTCGTTCTGATTGACCAAAGAACTGCCGGCAACTCATCAATCCAGCGCCTTCCGCACTTGCACAACCTGTCGAAAGTTCTTGTCTTGAGACCTCGCAACACTTCAGCATTTGCCCTTTCCTCCTGGCCGTTGCTCCTTGGATGAGCAACAGAAGCAAAACAGATCTTGCCGCCAAGGTCTTGGACATACTGCATGAAGGTGTGGCTAGCGAACTGTGTACCGTTGTCGGTGATGATCCTGTTTGGTACTCCAAAACGGCAAACTATTCCCTTGAAGAACTTGACGGCTGACTGTGCTGTCACCTTCCTCACTGCTTCCACTTCCGGCCACTTTGTGAACTTGTCGATGGCGACGTACAAGTACTCAAAGCCCCTGGTAGCACGGGGGAAAGGACCCAAAATGTCGAGCCCCCAGACCGAAAATGGCCAGGAAAGAGGGATTGTCTGAAGAGCTTGAGCTGGTTGATGCAATTTCTTCGAATGAAACTGGCATGCTTCACACTTGGTTACTAGCGCAGTTGCATCCTGGAGAGCAGTGGGCCAAAAGAAACCTTGCCGAAATGCCTTACCGACAAGAGCTCTTGATCCTATGTCAGAACCACATATGCCTCCATGTATCTCTGCCAACAGCTCCAGTCCATCCTCCTGAGGAATGCACTTCAATTTCACACCGTTCGGCCTCTTTCTGTACAGGACGTTGTCCATGAACTGGTACATACTAGACTGACGGGCTACTTTTTCTGCTTCTTCCTGTTCCTCGGGAAGTTCTCCCGTCTGAAGGAAATGGACGATGTGCTGTGCCCATGCCGGAGCCTGAGGCTCGACGACAAGGACTAAAGGCATGTCTTCCGCCGTGGGAACATTTGTCTCTACAGCACAGGCTCGAGGCCCTGCCGGAGCCTGTTGCTCCCCGGCAAGCTTGGCGGGAGCGTTTGTCTCTACGGCAAGGGCCTGAGGCCCTGCCGGAGCCCGTCGCTCACCGGCAAGCTTGGCGTTGTGCCCGGCAACTCCTTCGCCGGTGGCCTCCAGGATATCTGCCGGAAAATACTTGCCGGAATTCAACTTTCTCCTCTTCTCTTGTCCCATCGATGGCGCTACGGATGGTTGATTCAATCGGAGCACAAAAGTTCCTGGTTCCACAGGTAACTTGAGGGCAGCACGCTTCGACAGGTCGTCGGCAATGCTGTTTTCCGCACGAGGGACGTGCTCTGTTTGCAGACCGTCAAAGCGCTCTTCCAATTTCCTCACTTCATCGACATAAGCTTCCATCAATGGACTCTGATAGTCTTTATTGACTTGCTTGACAACAAGCCGTGAATCACCCCTGACAATGAGCTTCTTGATTCCATGGTCTGCCGCGATCCTGAGACCGGCAAGCAGCCCTTCGTACTCCGCAGTGTTGTTTGTCGATCTCTCTCGGGGAAAATGTATCTGGATCATGTATTTGAGGTGCTCTCCGGTGGGTGCGACAAGCAGCACGCCAGCACCGGCGCCTTGTAGCGAGAAAGCCCCATCAAAATACATAATCCATTCTTGATTTGTTTCCTTGCCGGGGAGGGTTGACTCCGGAATCTCTTCGTCTGGCGTTGGGGTCCATTCTGCAATGAACTCCGCCAAGGCTCTGCTCTGAATGGTTGAAGTACTCTCAAACTTAAGACCAAAGCTCGACAATTCCAACGCCCACTCCATAATCCTGCCGGTTGCATCTGGATTTCGCAAGATCCACTGCAATGGGAAGCGAGTGGCGACAGTAATCTCATGTGCTTGGAAGTAATGGCTCAGCTTCCTCGAGGCCATAAGAAGGCCAAAGAGCAACTTCTGCACACCAGAATATCTTGACCTAGCCCCCTGCAAAAGGGAGCTGACAAAATAAACTGGGCGCTGCACCATCTTCTTCTTCTGTATTCCTTCACTTAACTGCGCAGATCCTTCTTTACCAGCACCAGACTCTGCCAGGGAAGATCCCGGCTCGTCGCTTGGGGGTCTTGCCGCTGCCGCTGCCTCCTCGTCTACCTCCCTCTCTGCCACTAACACAACACTCACCACTTGGTTCGTTGCCGCTAAATATAGCAGCAATGGCTCTTGTGGTTTTGGCGCGACTAGTACTGGCAGAGAGGAGAGGTACCTCTTCAAATCCTGCAGCGCAGCCTCCGCTTCCGGAGTCCACTTCATGGGACCTGCCTTTTTTAGGATTTTGAAAAAGGGCAAGGCGCGCTCAGCAGATTTTGAGATGAACCTACTCAGAGCAGCAACGCAGCCGGCAAGACGACGCACATCCTTGACACGTCTTGGCGCTTCAATCTGCTCAATTGCTTTGATCTTGTCGGGATTTGCTTCAATTCCACGATGAGACACAAAGAATCCGAGAAGCTTGCCGGACGGAACACCAAACACACACTTCTCAGGATTGAGCTTCAAGTTGATCTTGCGCAGATTTGTAAATGTCTCTTCTAAATCTTGTATGAGCGTCACCTTGTCCTTGGTTTTGACTACTATGTCATCCATATAAGCTTCCATATTTCTATGTAGTTGAGGCTCAAAACCAATCTGGACTGCTCTTGCAAATGTTGAACCAGCACTTTTCAACCCAAAAGGCATACGTAAAAAGCAATACGTACCACATGGGGTGATAAATGCGGTTTTCTCTTTCTCTTCCTTTGCCATGAAGATCTGATGATATCCTGAATATGCATCAAGAAATGAAAGCAGGTCGCAACCGGCAGTGGAGTCCACAATCTGGTCGATGCGCGGCAAGGGAAAAGGATCTTTTGGACAGGCTTTATTGATATCTGTATAGTCAATACATAGCCTCCATTTTCCATTCGCCTTGCGCACTACAACTGGATTGGCCAACCATGTTGGATGGAGCACTCCCCTAACCAAACCTGCCGCTTCCAACTTCTTGATTTCCTCGGCAATAAACTGTCGCCGCTCCAAAGATTGCTTCCTAACCTTCTGCTTGACGGGTCGCAATAAACTATTGCCGCTCCAAAGCTTGCTTCCTAACCTTCTGCTTGACGGGCCGCGCGTGTGGACAGACAGCAAGGTGGTGCTCAATCACCTCTCTGGGAACACCGGGGATATCGGATGGTTGCCATGCAAACACATCGACATTCGCCCGCAGGAAGGCAACGAGCGCGCTTTCCTATTTGTCGTCAAGGGTGGAACTTATGGTGAAAGTTCCTCCCGTACCATCCTCCTTGGCGGGCACCTTCTTGGTTTTCGGTGGAGTAGCCTTGGACTTCTTGCTCGTGCCGGTGGAGCTCTCTAGCACATCCTCAACGGGAGCGCAACACTCCGAGGAGGCGCGCTTGCCGGAGTTGACAGTGATGACGCTGATCGGCCTGGGCATCTTCAATGTATTGTAGGCGTAATGCGACGCCGCCATGAACTTGGCCAATGCTGGACGGCCAAGGATCCCATTATATGGCAATGGAATCTTGGCGACGTCGAAAACGATCTTCTCTGTCCTGAAGTTCAGATCACTACCAAACATAACTGGTAACGTGATCTTACCCTTCGACTGGCACCTTCCTGGATTGATCCCCTGAAACATGCCCGTTTCTTCGAGATCTTCATCAGGAATTTGCAATCTTTTGATTACCTCAGGAGAGATCAAATTCAGACCGGCCCCACCGTCAACTAACATTTTTGTCACCTTGAGGTTGCGAATCGTTGGCGAAACCAACAATGGCAAATACTCGACCACAGTTGTGCGATCGGGGTGATCCTTAGCGTCAAAAATGATAGGCGTGTGGGACCACTTCAACGGTTTCCTGGCATCAAATGATGGCTCTGTCGCATTAATCTCATGCGCCCACTGTTTAAGCCAGCGGTGAGAAGAATGCAACGAGGCGCCCCCGTCAACGCACATGGTATCTGTAGCTTTCTGGAATTCTTGCTCGCTGGACTCGTCGTCCTCTTCGTTGTCATCGTCACCCCCCTCTTGCTTGTCGCGGCCTCGAGCGGGCCTCTCCTTTTGTTGCTTGGCCTTGCCGTGGCGACCTCCTCGGCCACCGCGTTTCTTGCCGGACCCTCCTGCACCATTCTGGCCCTTCTCCTTGTCTCGCCTTTCGTATTCAGCCTTCTGCTTCTCGACAAGCTGGTTCAACTTGCCGGCAGTCTTGGAGGTCATGGCCCTTGGTGCGATGGATCTTGCAATACTGCTTGTCGGAACCCTCCGGCTTGTCGGCAGCCGCCAGGGCCTGGCAGGAAGCACACCCGGCAACCTCCTTGCCGGGGTCGTCAACCTTGGCCTTCTTAGCGGTGTCGGGGTTGCCGGATCCCTCGACGGCAAGCACGGCCTTGCCCTTGCGCTTCCTGTTACGCCGCCGGCCCTTCTTTGCCGGGGCGGCAGCGTCTTCGTCTTCAGAGTCGACTCCTGCGCCAGCATCCTCGCCGGGGAGCCTCCTCCCTTCTTCAGCTCGAGCACACTTATCAGCCAGAGCATAAAGCTTGGCAACATCCCTGACCTTGTTCATCGCCAGCTCTTCGCGCATCCTGCGGTTGCGCACGTTCTGATGGAACGCGCTGACAACAGCGGCAGGATGAACGTCTGGGATGTTGTGGTGCACACGGTTGAACCTTTGTATATACTTGCGCAAAGTTTCGCCCTCCTTCTGGGGGATGAGATGCAGGTCACTTTCCTGGCCAGGAGCTTGGTGGCCTCCAGTAAAGGCGCCAACAAACTCATGACATAGATCTGCCCAGGAAGAAATAGAATTCTCTGGCAGATGCATCAACCACGACCTGACGTTGGGCTTAAGCACCAACGGGAAGTAGTTGGCTAGTATCTTGTCGTCGCGAGCCCCGGTAGCCTGCACCGCTATGGTGTAGATGCTCAGGAACTCCGACAGGTGGGTCTTGCTGTCATATTTCTCCGGGACCTCCAGCTTGAACGTGCGGGAATTGGGCCACTGGACTCGCCGCAGCTCACGGGTAAACGCTGGACAACCTACCTCATAGGGTAGATCGATAGGATACCCTGGCGCAGGCTTGTCTACAATGGGCCCTGTGCGCTTATCTGACTGATAGCGCGCTTCCCGCCGCGCTCGATGGTAGTCCGAGCGTCTTATTTGCCTCGTTCCCGAAGAACTTGACGTTGATCACGACAAACTCGTGGATCGGACGACGCCGTTGAATCATCATCACGGGTATCAGTCCGTCGAGTCAGCGACCGCTGTTGTCGTCGTGGAGGGGAGTGTACCGTAGTTGTACCGCCTCCAGTCTTCTCGCCACCAACGCGTGCCGGCTCGATGGACTGCCACCATGAAGGCTCCGCCTGCTGTGGCCTATCATCGTTGGCGAGGCCGACGAGGCTCTGAATGACAGCTCTCCATTCGTCGAGCTTGTCCGCAGCAGGAGGGAAGTTCAGGAGCAGCTGTGCTCGCGCCAAGGCTTCTGCTGGTGTAGGCGGCGGCGACAAGTGCGAGGAACGTGAGGTGCTCTGACTCCTAACCATGTTAGAAGGAGCTCCATCACGATCCTGCGTCCGCGCTCCGCTTCCACCGGCGCCTCGGCGTGCATGCTGGCCCTGCGCATCTCGAGGATGATGCTCAGGAGCCTTTCCGTGGGGACGCTTGGAACCACCAACGTCGCGGCGCTGCTCATCGCGTGCGGCCTGAGAAGGCCGCGGCGCATGCGTCGGCGTGGGTGTCTTGGAAAGCGCCCTTCCATCCCTGGAATTCGCTACACCGCCTGTAGGCAGCACAGCTTCGTCCTTGGATCTTGCAGCGTGAACGACGCCGCTCGCCTGGCTATGATCACCAGAACATCGTGGGAGCTCTGGATCTCCACCTCCTCCGCCCACGTCTACCCCGTCACCCGTCTGGGTAGACACGGGGACAGCGGATGTGGATGGACCAACCGCCGTAAAACCCTTCTTCTTGGGGGCCATGACGGTGAAGATGATGAAGAAACTGACGCGCCGATCACTAGATCAGGTTCATGCAACCCTTCCCCCTACCTGGCGCGCCAAAGATGTCGGAGAAACGACACCTATGGGATCATGTGGATCCCTTTACGATTCGGCAGGGAAAAGGTTTGCACAAAGAGCAGATCTAACGATCAACACGAAGAGTTTTACCCAGGTTCGGGCCGCTGAGAAGCATAAAACCCTACTCCTGCTTTAGTTGTATTGGATGTATTTAGGCCCTGATTCTAGGACCGCTTGTGATGAACAGTACACAGCAGCTACGCGTGTAGAATGAGCCAGAAGCCGATCCCCTTGTAGCTACACCTTGGGCCTCCTTTTATACGTTCGAAGGGGTCATCAAAAGTGGCGTACAGTACATACATGAGGTGTAAAGTAGCTACAGTGTTATCATACCTAATACTGACGGCTTAGGACAAATGCATTTAATGCTCCGTTGAGGTGTCCCTTAGCGTCTTGGGGACGGGAAAAGAGGTCGTCCCATCAGCACCGCTTAACCCCCAACACCGTTATCTCCCTGACACGCACCCAGGAGGACAACAGCTAAACGACAAGCCAGTCGCTGCACTGGGCGGTGACAGGAGGTAAAGATCTTGCCGGGCGCGAGTCTTCCCGGGGCTCCAAGCCATCTCGGCAAGCGTCTTGCCGGGGTCCCAGCCTTTAGTCTTCGTGATAGCTTCGTACTTGCGTCCAGCTGCCTCCCGGCAGGCCTTGCCACTGGTGTGGCTACAACTGCCCGTGCACAAGTATGGGGTACTAAAGGACCCAAACTTTAGTACACCGACAATCAGGCCCGTCGAGTACACGCGCCTCCGCAAGTCCCCTGAAGACTGTCTCGAGTACAGCGCACCCGTCCACCGATCGAGCATCGAGCTGCCGCGGAGTCGCCCCGTCGGGCTGCAGTGCCGCCGCCTAGTGGTTCTCCCCGCGGCTGCACCGAATCACGTGTTGCCGCTGCATTGCCCCTTCGAGCCATAGTGCTGCGATACGCGGTGCCTGCGACCCGCGAGCCGCCGCTACATCGCCCCTTCGGGTTGTAGTGCCGCGACCCGCGGTCCTCGCCGCCGCCCGAGGCCATCCCTATGGTTGCACCGATCCGCGCCCCGCCGCTACGTCGCCCCGTCGGGCCATCGCGCTGCGGCACGCGGTTCACACCGCCGCCCCGAGGACTTCCCGCCGTTGCCCCGACCCGCGCATTGCAGCTTCATCGCCCCTTCGGGCCGTAGCTCCGCGGCGCACGGTCCACTCTACCATCCCCCGCGTGTCGACTTCATTGCGTATGCTCCGCGCCGCCTCCCTCGACACAGGAACGCCACCGTCCGCGCCGGTCTTTGTCACACTGTCGGGTTCTTCCTCGCCTACTTCGAGCATCGCCACCGCGCTCCTAACCAGTCATCGTCGCTGCCGTCAGGCCGCGTCCGCTACTCTTCTTCGGCGCCGCTGCAGCTCGCTTACCCGAGCCGCGCCACCCGTCCACCCCCTTCATCTCAGTCCAGCACCAGCTCATTGCCAGCGTCGCCGTCGTCTACCCCGACCACTTCATCTACTCCGACCACCGCGGGCGACATCAGACCCCTGCCGATCCAGTTTGTGCAGGTCCCCGTCTACGTATGCCCGGTGCTGGCAACACCGACACCTGCCTTCGTCTCCAGTGTGTTCCCAGGCCTGGCAAACCTGGAGCGGTTCATCGTCAACATTGCCTTCGTCCGTATACGCATGCCCGATGCTGGCAACACCGATGCATGCCTTCGTCCACGAAGTGTCCCCGGGCTTGGCAAACCCGCTGCGACGCATCGTCAACTACATCTTCTTCCCGGCGCACCACTACTTCAACACCACTGCGCCCATGACTAACTCGACCCATCCTTGCGTCCGCAGCTCCACGATGACTACCTCGACTCCGGCCACCCAGATTCGACATCGACCACGGAGTTGTTTGCACGGCTACCTCGACCACGGCTACACCACCCTACGCTCTCGGCTACCTCGACATTGGCAAAAAGGGCTACCGCCTTGCTTGAGCAACCTCGTCGTTTCCACTCCAGCCACAACTTCCGTGATGCGTCGATCGTTCCGACCTGGGGGTGTGTCCGTAGGCTTACCTTCGGATTCTTCTCCATTCTCATTGTGACCGCGGGGGGATGTTGAGTATCATGATTAGATTGGAAACATAGGATAGACTAGGAAGTATTCTGGCTTGTCTTGTACTCCAAGTAGATCATATACTCCTATATATATGCCCACGAGGCTCAAGCAATACAATGAACGATTCCACCAATCCCTCTCTATCCCTTCTACACCGCGGATAAGGGTGGACCAGTTAGCGGACATGGATGCGGGAGCCCGCCATCCAACGCTACCCACATACATTTCGAACACTTTGTAATTCAACCGGATGAAATTCATGCAAACAGAGGCGGATTTTGTACAAACCGGACGACATTCATGCAAACACGTCGGATTTTCATTAGGTTTTGAATATTTAGAACAAAAAAACCCGTTCTGACTCGACCCTAAACCTATCCTACGCGACGTCCAGTGTCCAAACCCTTGTCGTCCTCCATCCTCCGTCTCCACGAGCACCGGCAATAAGACCGATGAAGTGAAGGTGCGGTCTTCGACGAGGAAGAGTAGAACACGGGAGACATACTAGCCCACATGGGACACCAGGCCCTGCCGCCTCCCGTGCCCTACTCATTATCGGAGGAGTCCGCGCCTTGTCCGTCGCCGGTTGACGTAAGATCCACGATGAAGATGGTGACGCCAGCGCTGTTGTAGTCGGATTGGCCCGCCCAATAGTTCATCGGCGGGGCGTAGGAGGCGCAACTAGCGTTGTTTTCGATTACCTGCAGTCGCGCCTCTGTGTTGGCCGCTTTCTAGCGAGCGGCGGTTTGAGTGCAGAGGGCGTCGTAGAGCGCACGCTACTCCACGACAAAGTTAGGGTTCGCCGCGGCCTCCTTGCTCGCGCGTCTGGCCCTCCGCCAGCCGGTGCTGCTCCAGCGCCCACTCGAACACCAACATAGGCGCCGGCGCAGGCTGCACCTCCGACAAGGGGCTGTTGTAGTGCGCCTGCGCCTGCTCCATGGTTAAGCCGGTGTGGACAGGCTCGGGCGTCGGGGCAGTGTCGTCGGAGCCCGTCTCCATCATGGTGTCGTCCACATCGTCGAAGACCTCGGGCGAGCTGGCTGACAAGACCGCCTCGATCCGCCTGACACGGCGGCTCTGCCAGACGGCAGCAAGGGCGGCCACCTCGTGCTTCATCTCCGTGGAGATGCTCTCCCACAGAGCTTCGCCACCTGCAGTCATGGAGGATGTTGTGCCAGGAAGGAGGATGGGAGTGGCTTGTGTTGTGGCGTGGAGTTAGTCGGGTGTGGCCGCCTTTAAATAGGGGATTCCAATGTGGCCAAGCGTCAAAGCGCGGCGCCGGAGTGGGTTTCTTGGCCGGCGAGCCTGCTTTATGGCGGCATAGGGACGTACGGGGCATTGAACGGCCGTGGTAGTTATCCATCTCATCCCGTCCAGTAACACGTCACTGACATTGAACAGGTGCGGACACCGGGGATGCGTCACGGGCGGCGCCCTCGGCCGACACGTCGCTTCAATGATGGAGTCAGTGAGAGGGCGCGTCCGTCCTGAGCCGTCTTAAATGTGGAGCGGCACGCTCTACCACGACATGAATGCGGGCAGCTGGCGGCGGGCGGGAACGCACGCCGACGAGGGGGAGGTGTTGGGGCAGACGCGGGCTTGGTGTTGTCCAGACCCCCGCAAAGCCCCCACGTTTGTCTCTTGTTTACACAAGAAAGTACTGTCATTCAGATCGATACATGTCCGTGTTGGATGACTTTCGTGGTCCGAACAACATGACTCGAATGTATATCGTTGGAGATGCCCTAAGATTCCACCTATTTACATGCTTCTCCACCCGTCTCATCGAATGCACGGAAAGAAAAGATGTCTCTCGCTCATCCATTTTATCCGCCCCATATGTTTCTATAATTTTATGTGGCCCATATTTGAATGAACATTACTCTGATACGGTTGGTTACCTTAATCTTGAGATTCTTCTCATGATCATTATTTTGAAAAAATATTAGTAAGACAATTTACAAAACACATGCTTAAAGTTCAAGAAATAAATAAATAGAGAGTGGATCAATAATAAGTAGTGGCAAACAAAGTCCCCTCGGTTGTTTTGGGCACCAAAATATATTCTCGGGACACACACGCACGTACACTATGTATGATAACATGAACTAGTGGTTGGACCTGCCTTTTTTATGTTGCCATCGTAAATAAAAAGTGTTGTATGTTAGCTTGGAAACCAGAACTTATAGATCAGTAGTAAAGAAATTCCTTAATTTTGATCAGTGTTGATGAATAACTAAATTGCATGAAGCCGAAACATGGCCAACATCGTTTGCATGCAGTGGCGGAGCTTCATGGGGCCAACCTGGGCCATGCCTCCCCCCCCCCCCCCCCCCCCCGCCAAGCTCATATGAAAGCATGTACATATGTCTTAGTATTAGGTCTATTTTTTTCCAGTAAAAATCCATCAAAAGCAAGTATGTTTGCCCCCCCTCAGCCAATGCCCCTCATGATTTCGTCTCAAGCTCCACCACTGTTCGCATGAGTTTTCCTAAGGATAAGTATGATCTACATTTCATAAGAAATATATTTTTTAAACGGAGGCAAAAGCTTTGCCTCATCTTATTAAATAAGAAGAAAGGAGAACATAGTCTTAAAGGTTACACGACCACTCAGGCCTGAACAAGGGGATCACTCTCCCGGTAAAATATTACCCAAAAACCTAGCTCCCGCCACTACCCACGTCTTCGCCTCATCCTTGATCGATGCCGCCACCTTCAACGGCAGGGAAGCCTTTTTGCGGAAGACCCGAGCATTCCTCTCATTCAATATCTCCCCACAAACGAGCATCTGCAGAGAGTTGATCGCCTTCCTGGAGTAGACTGGTCATTCCTCACTCAAGACCCACCATTGATTGACCGTCTCAAGATCGACCCAAGAGAGGGTCGTAGACTGCCAACCCAACCAACCGAAAATGAAGTTCCACACCTTGATAGTGAAACAACATTTGAACATAATATGGGCCACCGACTCCGGCTCCTGCTTGCAAAGCTGACAAAGGGCACAATTAGGCCATCCTCTGCGCTGCAGCCTGTCAACAGTCCAGATTCTATCTTGTAGGAAGAGCCAGGAGAAGAATTTAATCTTAGGAGGCTCCCAAATCTTCCAGACCATTTGCAACAATGCAGACTTGATCAAACCGGCAAAATGCATCCTCTACACTGTGGCCGCGAAGTAGCAACCGTCCGCCCTGAACTTCAGCGGATGCTGTCACTAATGCCCGAAGCAAGATTGATCTGCTGAACTCTCGACCAAAGATCACAAAATTGTTGGAGAAGGATAACTGAAAGGCCGCCTTGTAAGTTAATATGCCTGACCCAATCATTGTTGGACATCGCATTAGCTACGCAACTGTTGGGGCGCTTGGAAAGGGCGAAGATGCCCGTAGCAATGACTTTAGGCTTTTAACCATTGAGCCAAGGGGAGTGCCAGAAACTCGCCTTCAAACCGTCCCCAATGGTGATATTCGTGGTCGCATAGAAAAGGTCCTTGTCCTTGTCGTCGCATGGGGTTTCGTGGCCAACCCAGGCCCTAAGAGGGTCAACCCAAGCAAACCATAACCAACGAAGCCTGAGCGCCCAAGAGAATTTAAGAAGGTTAAGGATACCCAGGCCGCCCAGGTTTGTGGACCAACAAACCACTTTCCAGTTGACGTTGCATTTGCCGCCCGAGATCTGATCGGTCCCCGCCCAAACGAAAGCCCGTTGAATCTTTGTGATGCTTTTTTTGGTGCCCTGAGGCATATCAAGAGCAGTGATGTGGAAGATCATAATAGAAGTCAAAACAGATTTGACAAGGGTAGTCCGTCCAACAGTATTTATGTTATTCCCTTGACAGGGCGGGAGCTTGGTCGCCACCTTGTCCACCAGGAATTGACAATCAGAACTCTTCAGTTTGTGAGTGGAACTGCCTGTCGCCCGCACGCTCGCATGATCGCCACATCGCCAGTTTTCACGTCACGTTGCAGTTTTAACAACGCATTCCACTCCCCTCCCGTTGCCTCTTCCCATTTCCCCTCCCCATTCCTCATCGGCAGTGCGGAGAGCAGAGACGGTTCCGCGACGTTGCAGAGGCGATTCCGCAGCGGAGCAGAGGAGAGGCAGCGGCGGAAGTCTCGCGGGGACTCGTGGCCGTCGCCGGAGCTCACGCAGGTGGCCCATCATCGCCGGAGCCTGCACCGCCCAGAGGTACCGTCCTCAATTCATTCCAGTTTGCTTCTCCTCTCCACATTTCCTCTACTTTGAATCCATGGCGATTCCAATGTGTTGTAGGGAGCTCACATAACCCATGTCGGCGGGGAGTCACCGGCGTGTAGTTAGGACACCTTTAGTACGCATCATAGCCGCGACGGTGGAAGTCTCACCGGCGAGGAGTCGCTCGTTCCGTGCGATTCATCCTCTGTTTTCAGAGATTATTTGCTTTCAAATCCACTTTGCAGTGATTTCTCATAATTCATGCTTGACGTTTTTGTTCAATTGATGTACAAGTAGGCAGTGGCTCGCTGTTTTAAAATGTTGTTTTTGCTTGAAATCAGAGGCTGAGAGCATGGCATGAGCCTAGATCTAGGTTGCCCTATTTTCAGTTTGTGTAGGACTGTGTAAGATTTTTCAATGCATTTCGTGCAGGTCGATGGTAGTTGATTGTTTTGTGAAACCCATACGTTTGCCATGTTGATATGTGGAAACACGACAACTTCATTCTCCTAGATTAGCTACAAATGCCACGTTGTTTACTTAGCAGATGGCAACTCCCTCTTTACCCCAAACTATCATTTGCCATGTCTTTGTAGTGTTACAGGGCAACTGCCTAGTGTGCTTTTAAGCAGATGGCAACTTCCTCTTTATCCCAAACTGCCTAGTATGCTTATAAGCAGATGGCAACTTCCTCTTTATCCCAAACTGTCATTTGCCATGTCTTTGCAGTGTTACAGGGCAACTGCCTAGTGTGCTTAGAAGCAGATGGCAACTCCCTCTTTACCCCTAGATATTATTTGCCATGTCTTTTCAGTGTTATAGGGGCAACTACATAGTGTATGTAGTTATCAGCTGGCAACTCCCTCTTTATCCCAAGATATTATTTTCCATGTCTTTTCAGTGTTACAGGGCAACTTCATAGTGTATTTAGTTAGCAGGTGGCAACTTGCTCTTCATGTCCCAAAACATTGCATGTTGACAAGATTTTTTGCAGGGCCACATGGCAAATGCCTCCTTCTTAATTTCCATGTTTTTTGTGGTGCAAGCATGGAAACTATATATGTGTAACAACTTACTAGTTTACCATACTGCTTTAGTTAGCAGATGGCAATTTCCTACTTGCCCGCAACCCACCTTTTGCCATTCTTGTGCAGGGATCCATGGCAACTGCCCTGTGTGCTACGGTATGAAAGCAATAACAACCATGGCAATTTTGTGTGAACCCCAATTGTAATGTTTGCCATTAGACATTATATGATCATGGCATTTTTGTTTATCCGCTCTCTCAGTATTACACACGTGTGTTGATATTCTGCTTAGTTATTATATGGTAACTTACAATTTTATCGTATGTTGCCAAGATTTTTTGCAGGGCCACATGGCAAATGCCTCCTTCTTAATTTCCATGTTTTTTGTGGTGCAAGCATGGAAACTATATATGTGTAACAACTTACTAGTTTACCATACTGCTTTAGTTAGCAGATGGCAATTTCCTACTTGCCCGCAACCCACCTTTTGCCATTCTTGTGCGGGGCTCCATGGCAACTGCCATGTGTGCTACGATATGAAAGCAGTAGCAACCAAGACAATTTTTGTGTGAACCCCAATTGTATTGTTTGCCATTAGACATTTTATGATCATGGCAATTTTGTTTATCCGCTCTCTCAGTATTACACATGTGTGTTGATATTCTGCTTAGTTATTATATGGTAACTTACAGTTTTATCGTGCCATTCGTATGTTCCGCATCATGGCGAACTAAGTCTCTCTTGAGTATGAAAACACATTGAAAATTGCCGTCCATCTGTCTAGTAAACATGGAAGTTTTCCCTTCTCATCAATGTCATCAATTGCCTTCTTACATTATGCATCCACTGCAATTTTCACTGTGTTTTCATGTACACTCATGTGCACTTGTTCTTATTACAGCATCATGGTTCGCAACCACCAAGAAGATGAGGACGACGACTTCATGGAGCCACCGCTACGGAATTGTGCGACTGGTCCCAGGAAAGACGGTGACGAGGTTCTTTATTTTCCTTTTCATTGTGTTATTGAGAGTTCATTCATTTTTCAGTGGTATTTTTTAGCACATTGAACATGGCAAGAATGATTGTGTTTCTGTTTTGCAGAAGAAGAAACGCGCGCGCAATAGGGCTTCACAAGAATGGCTGACTCTATTGATCAAGGGTTTTAGTGATGAATAGAAGGCAGCTACCGGTGGGATGGGGATGCAAGCATTGATGGATGTCCGATGCACAAATTTAGTGAACCCTGTTTGTGATTGGCTTGGGGAGATTTATGACCCTGCGTCCAAGGAATTTGTCATTATAGGACGTGGAAGACTCCCTTTGGACGAGGAGTCCATTTTCTGCACCTTGGGTGTCCCCCGTGGCGAACTCAAAGTTTCTTATGAGGGGAACAACGAAATTGATGAAGTATTGTTCCCCTGATTGTTTCCTGGCGAGGCATCCATGCCTAACAAGACCGTTCTTGCAACTTCATTGGAGGGTATGAAAACCCACAGCGAGGTATTTAAGATGAAGCTGCTAATATACTTGATCTTGTCTGTCTTTGCACCTACCACATCGCTACGCCCAAGCAACAGATGCTTCCCTATCCTGGTGAATGTTCTTCATTTTTTATTTTTTTCCCATCTTCTCTTTTGCTGTCATGTACTAGCATGTTCTTGCCAGTTGAAGTTTTTTAACTGTGCACGTGTGACATGTTTTAAACTTGTGCATGCGAATCTGAAGGATGAATCTGAATGATGTAAAAAAACATGAATTGGTGCAAATTCATTCCTGACTTCCTGCATGAGGCCTTTGCAAACAAGATGTACCAGAAGGGCTGCAGACTATACCTAATGGTAAATGTTTATTCACAAATGCTTTATCATGGTACATTCGATCCTTTATTGACAATACAAAGAATCCAATACGGTTAGTCTAGGGCATTCAAGATTGCAAACGTAGTTCATCAAAGCATCTTTTAGGTAGTAAAATAAGTGGTAGCTGCATTTGATCAGAGATGGCAATTATAGTTGTTCAGATGTGACAACTCCAGTTGTTTACACATGGCAACTCTAGTTGATCATACATGGCAACTCTAGTTGATTCTGCATGGCAACTACATACAGTGTGTAAACAACTAGAGTTGATTCTACATGGCAAGTATGGTTGTTGATACATGGCATCTCTAGTTGATGCTACATGGAAAGTACATTAAATCACACATGATATATACCTATTTTCCAATGTCCATTTTGGTTTGTTATTTCACTACCCATCTGTGTTAGCAATGTGCTGCTCATTGCAAATGCTATTCCACATACATGGCAAATGTTAGCCGGCTAGACATGGTCAGTGCAATACTGAAAACATGGCAAACATATCACCATGTACATGGAAAATCTTTCTATAAATGGACACATGTGAGAATGCATTGCCAACCACATGGCAATTGCAATAATCTTTCCTTTCATGTAATGTTTCTGTTACACAATATTGAAATCTGACATGTTTTTCTTCATTCTTTTCCATTTTGTGTTTTCCAGCTCATGTATGTAGACAGTCTTGATATCTCTACTATCAATCTTGCTACGTTAGGAGGTCCGCCTCCTCCACATAAGTTTATTGTCTCTGTCTGGACTTATGACGCTATCAAGGCTATGCTTGACGCAGACAGGATATCTGACACAAAGTACGGCAAACTGCAGGTTAGTTTTCTTTTCCGTTCTTGTATGGCAATTTGAAGTTTAATGTAAAATAAAAAAAGAATAAAAAACCAAAACTGTTTGGTCCATTAGGTGTGGCAAGTTTGTGCGTTCCTCTCGACGTACTGAATATTGTAGTACAAATTTTATAATATTTTTTCAAAGGGGGAGATATAGCGTAAACCACATGGCAAATATGTTGGTTTCCACATGGCATATGTAGCACACTTTACCTGGCAATCATAGTTCAATCTGCATATTAACTATCTTTATGCATTCCATATGTCCACCTCAATGCATTCAAGCGGGCAAACAAACTATGAACCACATGGCAAATATGGTTGTTTCCACATGGAAGTTGTAGTTCATTTGCAGCATGCAAATGCATCTTAGTTGCCCTGTGGTAGAAGATGTGTTTTGCCGTGGATAGTCCATATTTGGTATGTTACTAATTACACGGTAAACATGTTGAGTGCTCACCATTGGATCAATATAATTCGCTGGATTAATACTTTTTCTTGCGGGGAGCTGGATTAACATTGTTTGATGGTGGCCCTTTGGGTCTTTTTATATTTGTATTGGTATAGATGCTTCATTCTTAGTCATAAACTATTACCATTCATTTGCTCTATGAAGCATGCATGATTTAATTTAAAACATGTTTTTATGGCCCCCGGGTCTTCACAAAAATATATATTACAAAAAAACCAAAAATATTTTTTCCATTTATTTACTGTTATTTTATTTTATATTTATATTATCTATCTACCACTACTTATCGCTTGCAAATAACGAGTTCAAGGGGCTTGACAACCCTCTTGCTCGCGTTGGGTACAAGTGTGTGCTCTTTTGTATGTAGGTGTTGAAGACGGGAATTTGCATGGTCCTTCTATTGGTTTGATAACCTTGGTTCTCACTGAGGGAAATACTTATCTCTACTGTGCTGCATCTCCTCTCCTCTTCGGGGAATATCCCAACGCAGTTTACAAGTAGCAGGGAGAATTTTTAGCGCCGTTGCCGGGGAGTATCACCACATTCTTATCAAGTACCTTCGCACAAATTATCATTCACTTGTTCTACTTTCTATTTGCTGTTATATTTTACTTTATATGAAAATCAAAAATACAAAAATATTTCTATTTGCTTGTTTGCTTAGTTATCTAATTTACTATCTAGTTTACTTGTTTGCTTTCTAGTTTACTTGTTTCGTCACCATGTCTCAAGATACTACTAAGTTGTGTGATTTATCAAATACTAATAATAATAATTTTATTAGTACTCCTATACCACCCGCCACTAGTGCGGAGTTTTATGATATTAATGCCGCTTTGCTAAATCTTGTTATGAAAGAACAGTTTTTGGGAAGTCCTAATGAGGACCCTGCTTCACACCTTAATACCTTTGTTGAATTATGTGATAAGCAAAAGAAAATGGACATGGATAATGATTTGGTTAAATTGAAATTGTTTCCCTTTCACTAAGAGATAAAGCTAAAACTTGATTTTCATCCTTGCCTCGCAATAGTATTGGAAGATGGGATAAGTGTAAGGATGCTTTTATTGCCAAGTATTTTGGTCCCGCTAAAATTATATCTCTCCGAAACCAAATTATGAATTTTAAATAACATGAGCAATAACATGGTGCACAAGCATGGTAGAGAATGAAAATGATGATTAGAAATTATCCCACTCATGGTTTGAACTTGTGGATGATTATACAAAATTTCTATGCTTGACTGAACTTTGTGTCTACAAACCTTCTAGATTCTGCTGCAGGTGGTACCTTCATGGAGGTGACATTAGGAGAGTCCACAAAACTTCTAGACAATATCATGACAAATTATTTTCAATGGCACACCGAGCAAGCTCCAACTGGTAAGAAGGTAAATTCCGTCGAAGAAATTACTATTTTGAGTGATAAAATGGATGCTCTTATGAATATGATTGCAAACAAGAATGATAAAGTTGATCCTAATGATATTCCATTGTCTACTTTGATTGAGCAAAATAATTATGCTATTGATGTGAACTTTGTCTTGCGAAATAATTTCAACAATAATGATTATAGAGGTAATTTCAATGGTAGGTCGTATCCCGATAATTCCTCTAATAATTATGGCAATTCTTATGGAAATTCCTATGGAAATTCATCCAATAATAATAGGATACCTACTGATATTGAGAACACCATTAAAGAACTTATTAGTTCTCAAAATATTTTCAACACTATGGTAGAAGAAAAATTGCATAAAGTTGATGATACGGCTAGAAACGTGGATAGGATTGCTCATGATGTGGAAACTCTTAAAAGTAAAACTTTGCCACTCAAGCATGATATTAATTAGTATATTAAATCCATCCAAAATCTATTAATGAAAGTAAGGAGAGGACCACTAGGTTGAGAGCTAAGCGAGAATTCTTAGAAAAGGCTCTTCCACCCGGGTTTTTTCGCAATCATGATGAAGATGTTAAAACGGTTGGTACTTATCCCATTGAATCTTTGTTTACTAATCTGAAATTAAATGATAAAGGGACTGGATATGATTCAACTTTAAGTAGAAGGTGTCCCATTTGCTCGGAGGGTGATGATCTTAACGATGAAAATGAAAAAAGTGGATTTGGAGAGGTCAAAACTTTAGCTAGTGATGTACCCACTATCTTGGATCACAAGGACTTTAATTATGATAATTGCTCTTTAGTATAATGTATTTCCTTTCTTCAATCCACAATTATCTCACCCAATGCCTATGAACAAAATAAGGCTTTTACTAAACATATCATAGAAGCTATGCTAAAGGCTCGTGAAGAAAACTTTGAGTTAGAAGTTTCTATTCCTAGAAAGTTGGATGAGGAATGGGTACCTACTATTAAAATTAAGCTTAAATAATTTGAATGCAATGCTTTGTGTGATCTTTGTGCTAGCGTTTCCACTATACCAAAATCTTTATGTGATGTGCTAGGTCTCACCGATATAAATGAATGTTCCCTTAACTTGCACTTAGCGGATTCCACTATTAAGAAACCATTGGGTGGAATAAATGATGTGCTCATTCTTGATAATATAAATTATGTGCCGTGGATTTCATTGTGCTTGATATTGAACGCAATCCGTCTTGTCCAATAATACTTGATAGGCCTTTGCTATGAACTATAGGTGCTATTATTGATATGAAGGAGGGAAACATAAGATTCCAATTCCCACTAAAGAAAGGGATGAAACACTTCCCTATAAAGATAATTAAACCACCTTATGAATCTATTATGAGGGACACCTATGGACTGAGTGTCAAGGATGACAACACTTGATACTATGCATTATGCCTAGCTAGGGGCATCAAACGATAGCGCTTGTTGGGAGGCAACCTAATAGTTATCTTTAAATTATTGTTTTACTTTCTGTCTTGGTGTGTTTACATTATTATTTATACTGTAATTATTGTTTTTTTATGTGTTAATTAGTTTTTGTTCCAAGTAAAGCCTTCGGGATTGATTTGGAAGATAGTAGAATTGATACGGTGCAAAAACAGAAACTTTTGTGTCCAGTGCAGAATTTCTCTGATTTTACTGGAATGCCTTTTTGATCTGAAATTTTTTTAAAGTATTGGTATACAAATTTCCCAGGTTTTCCTAAGTTTTCAGAATTTTTGGAGTTACATACGTATGGTTTTTGTGCAGATCATTACAGACTATTCTGTTTTAGACAGATTCTGTTTTTGCTTGCATAGTTTGCTTGTTTTGATGATGCTATAGATTGTATTTGTGGGTATAAGCCATTTATAAGTTATAATACAGTGACTTATGAAATAATAAAATATAAATCAACTTATAACAGTACCTAATTTTTTTGAGTTACCTATCATACTAACGGAGCTCATGAGTTTTCTGTTTTTCATGTTTTGGGTGCTATCACGATGGATGAAGGAATAAGGAGCGTCAAGAGCCTAAGATTGGGGATGCCCAAGGTACCCCAAGGTAAAATTCTAGGAAGACTCAAGCGTCTAAGCTTGGGTATGCCCCGGAAGGCATCCCCTCTTTCGTCTCCATTCCATCGGTATGTCACTTGGAGCTATATTTTTATTCGTCACATGATATGTGTTTTCTTGGAGCGTCATGTATTATAGTTTGATTTATTTTTAGTATGCAACAATCCTTGTTTGCTGGACACACCTATTTGAGAGAAACACATGTTCATCATGATTTGTTAGAATACTCCATGTGCTTCACTTCTATCTTTTGAGCTAAGCAGTTACTCTAGTGCTTCACTTATATCTTTTAGAGCACGGTGGCGTGTAGATTTTATATAAATAATTGAACTCTCGTGCCTCACTTAAACTTGTTTGAGAGTCTAATAAATAGTAATGGTAATTTGCATGAGTTATAAGACTAGTCCAAAAAGGATAGGTATTCAATGAGTGTATAATCAAAACCTTCATGTAGATCACCATATAAGATAGATTGTGGGTTAATCATATTGATGTAGTAATATGAAAGGGCATGAGTACATGATTGTGGTTAGTAGAAATATCGATAGTTAAATCGTGTTACTTTTTGCTCATCTAAATATTGGTTATGGCATGATGATGATGTGTGAGCATTCTTATTCCTCGTTGAAATCCTAGTGTTGTTCGGGTCGGAGGCGCGCGATGGTTAACTCCTCCCAACCTCCTCCTTAGGGGTATGCGGTAGTACTTTGCATTTCCATATTCATTCCGATATATATTGCCATGCAACTTCCACCGCTATATCACATAACTTGTGTGTTCATCATTATATTGCTTTGCATGATCATGTAGCTGACATAGTATTTGTGGCACATCCACCATTCATCATTGTTTACATGTTACGCTAGATCATTGCACATCCTGGTACACTACCAGAGGCATTCATATAGAGTCATTTCTTTTTCATCATTGAGTTATTATATCGAGTTGTAAATAAATAAAAGTGTGATGATCATCATTATTAGAGCATTGTCCCAGTGAGGAAAGGATGATGGAGTAATGATTCCCCCACAAGTCGGGATGAGCTCCGAACGAAAAATGAAAAAATGGGAGAGGCCAAATGAGCCCACCAAGAAAAAGAAAAAAGGGAGAAAAAGAAAAGGAAAATAAAAAGAAAGAAAGAAAAAAAGAGAGAAAAAAGGGAAATAAATCAGAGAAAAAGGGAGAAGGGACTTTGCAACTATCCTTTACCACACTTGTGCCTCAAAGTGGCACCATGTTCTTCATATAGAGAGTCTCCTGAGTTGTCACTTTCATATGCTAGTGGGAATTTTTCATTATAGAACTTGGCTTGTATATTCTGATGACGGGCTTCCTTGATTGCCCGAGGTCTTCATGAGCAAGCAAGTTGGATGCACACCCACTTAGCTTCCGTTGAGCTTTCATACACTTATAGCTCTAGTGCATCTATTGCATGGCAATCCCTACTCCTCGCATTGATAGCTATTGATGGGCATCTCCATAGCCCTTCGATACGCCTAGTCGATGCGAGACTTTCTTTCCACTTTGGCTCCTTTTGATACCTATCACCATATTCTATTCCACCTATATGCTATATCCATGGTTCACGCTCATGTATTGAGTAAGGTTGAAAATGCTGAAGCGCGTTAGAAGTACGATCCAATTTCCTGACTTGACACCGTGGTGCTCATGATTTTTACTTATGTGATGAAGGCGGAGTCATGCCATGCTAATATGATAAAATGAGTGGGGAGTAACGTTCTTTAAGGATCATATATTTTGAAAGTTAATGATTATGTTGCTTATGTTTATGGATATTACTATATTGATGTTTATTAGTTCATCATTTCTCAAAGATCATACCTAAAAGAGATTACATGTTGGGTAGCATGTCACATCAAAAAATTTGTTTTTATCATTTACCTACTCGAGGACGAGTAGGAATTAAGCCTGGGGACGTTGATACGTCTCCAACGTATCTATAATTTTTGATTGTTCCATGCTACTATATTATCATTCTTGGATACTTTATATGCTATTTTATATCATTTTTGTGAACTAACCTATTAACCTAGTGGCTGGTGCCAGTTGTTGTTTTCTGCTTGTTTTTGGCCTTTCAGGAATACTGTACCAAACGAAGTCCAAATGCCCCGATACTTTTTGATGATTTTTTCTGGACAAAAATAAGACCTAGAAGCTTCACAGGGAGACCGGAGGCCACACGGCGTGGCGCCAAGCCAACAGGGCACGACCGGGGGGTGGTCGCACCCTGATGGCTTGGGGCCACCTCCCATGTCCTCCTGACCTAATTCCTCCCTATAAAATCGGGAAAACCCCCGAGAGCCAGCCAAAATACTTTTTCCGCTGCCGCAACTTTCAGTTCTGATGGAGGCCATCTGGAGCCCTGTCCAGTGCCCTGTCAGAGGGGGGATCGATCATGGAGGGCCTCTACATCAACCTTGCTGCCTCCATGATGATGTGTGAGTAGTTTACCACAGACCTACGGGTCCATAGCTAGTACCTAGATTTCTCTCTCTCTCTCTCTCTCTGATCTTAAATACAAAGTTCACCGCGATTCCCGTGATGATCTATCAGATGTAATCATTCTTTGTGGTGTGTTTGTTGGGATCCGATGAATTGTGGGTTTACGTTCGGATTATTCATGAAAATATTTTGAGTCTTTACTTAATTCTTATATGCATGATTGTTATAGCTTCGTATTGCTCTTCGATCTTTCGGTTTGGTTTGGCCAACTAGATTGATATATCTTCAGCCAGAGTGGTGCGTTGTGATGGGTTTAATCTTGCGGCGCTCTATCCTCGTGACAGAAGGGGTCAAGACACGTATTTCATTACTGCCATTAAGGGGAAACGATGGGGTTTATTCATATTGATTGGATTTACTTTGTCTACATCATGTCATCTTGCTCCAAGCATTACTTTATTTTTACTTAATACTCTAGATGCATGCTGGATAGCGGTCAATGGATGGAGTAATAGTAGTAGGTGTAGGCAGGAGTCGGTCTACTTGTTTATGGACATGATGCCTATATACATGATCATTGTCGTGAAGCATGACTATGCGCTTTTCTATCAATTGCTCAACAATATTTTGTTTACCCATCATATGCTTTCTTCGTGAGAGAAGCCTCTAGCGAAAACTATGGCCCCCGGGTCTTCACAAAAATATATATTAAAAAAACACCAAAAATATTGCTGCCATTTATTTACTGATATTTTATTTTATATTTATATTATCTATCTATCACTACTTATCGCTTGCAAGTAACGAGTTCAAGGGGCTTGACAACCCTCTTGCCCGCGTTGGGTGCAAGTGCGTGCTCTTTTGTGTGTAGGTGCTGAAGACAGGAATTTGTGTGGTCCTCCTATTGGTTTGATAACCTTGGTTCTCACTGAGGGAAATACTTATCTCTACTGTGCTGCATCTCCTCTCCTCTTCGGGGAAAATCCCAACGCAGTTTACAAGTAGCAATCAACATGGTCAAAAGGTTGGTTGCCTAGCTCAACAAAGTCTTCAAACTCTTCTGGTTTCCTCCAAGTATTTCATCTACCTCGTCAACTAACATCAAAATGAAATAAGATAAGCAACACAACAAGGCAGCAAAACAAAAGTGCTCTAAAAATAGGGAATTTACTTTTCTAGACTTCTCTGGATATATAAAAAGTAACCATGATGGATCTAATAATTTTTGGAGCTACTCATATTTTAAACACTTCATATTGGTGGAATCAAGGGAGTAATGGACGTGCAAGGAATATATAGAAAACCTTTCTGTAAAAATGAGTGAGACATTCATTAAATCATGCATGATTTTAGAAATATTAAGAATCTGGTTTCACTGGATTTGGATATCAAATGGATATTCTAGGGTTTCTCTAAGATGACACATATGGGGAAATGGGCTATTGAATATATCAGACAAAAACTAAGTATGGTAAAAATGGTCACTAGGGATAGATAAGTAGAGCATGGTTTAAGAGATCCCTGGAAATTTGAATCAACTCATCTAGAGCTCAAATGATTGGTTTAGAAGTTTTCAAAGATTATCTATATATGAAAGAATTTTAGATTTGCTATAAGACATCACATAAAATCCTATTGGGAAAATGAGAGTTACTCTAATGGATAGAGCATGAATTTTGGAGCATCTAGGAATTTGAATCATCAAATTTGGACTTCATTTGCATTTTCTAGGAATTTGTAAAGCCTCTGGTTAAAAGGAAAAGAATAAGGATCAACCTAGTGGGTCGGATCTGGCGGAGTAGACCAGTGCACAGGGCGATACTTAATGGCGGAGCGCACTCGGCCGACCCAGCTGCTCGACGGCACGTGAAAGGTGGTGACGTCAAAAGCGTACTCCCGGGAGTATGTCTTCATGCGAACACGTTTACAGCTGAAGCCATGTCCGCTTAAAGGAATAGGGTCCATCCGTCGGTGGCTCAAGCCCTTCACTGGGTCGTTGACAGGCGGAGCCTGCAAGCTGACGGGGCGCTCATCTTCAATCTCCCGTCGAGGAGACAGGGGAGGCAGGGTTGAGCTTGTCCCGGCGATTGAGGGTGCCGCTGCCAACGCCCGACACACTGGTGAGCTCGTAAAGGAGTGCTGGAACCCCCTGGCTGGGTCTTGGGCTTTGGGGAGGTCGAGGCTGAGCGCGGCGTCGTCCATGGCGGATGATGGCCACGATGATGGTGGGCAGCAGAGCTGCGGCAATGGGAATGAGAGGGAGAAGTGGGGGAGAACCTCATCGAGGGGTGTTCTCTGGTGAGATCGACTGTGGCAATGGGGCAGTGGACTACTCGAATTTGAGTTGGGTCTCGCAGCGGCAATGCCGGGTGTGGAAAGGGGAGGAGGGCACGGGAACAAGGGGAGTTTGGTCAAGGGAGTTTCTGGGAGGGAGAGGAGTGGTCTGGAAGGCTCGAGGGAGCTCAGGGAGAGGTATAGGCACTAGAGCGACGAGGGAAGCACCTGTGCCCGTATGGAGCTCTGGATGCCGCGTGTGCACTGGCATGCGTCGCGCTGGAGGCTTCCTGACGTCGTGGGGTAGTAAGGGAGGTCAAGGAGAACACTGCGCCATGCGTGGAGGTCATGTCGCGTCTGTCAACGAGCAAACAGATGAGGAGTCAAGGCCGATCACTCTTTTTGACTGTCAGCTGCGTGCTCACCGCTAACAGAGCGTGTCAAGGGCACTAAATGGCCAGCAAATTATGTCTGGAGTGTGAGTCATGGTTTCATGAGTGCACTGGTGAAGTTTCATGGCAAATAGAGGAGTGTGGAGAAATTTTGAGCACTGAATAGTTTCATGGAAGAAACTTTGGGTAACGACCAGGGGCACTTAGGTTATAGGAATTGATATGAAACTTTGTGTGGTGTGTTTTGGTACATATGGTTCACACTTAAACCAGGTTTCAGCTCATTTGTATGGATGGATGGGGTACTTGTGGTTCAAAGCTATAGAAGCTGCCATTTTCTAGGTTTGCATAGTTTGCTCATTATTTTCACATGAGCATGCTATGTTCGGTTGTAGGTAGAGGCACTAGTGTGCAAATGATACATTGGCAAGTTTGGGGTCATTTCCAAACTTGGAATAAAACTGGGAGGAAGAAAAGTGTCAAGCATGGGGTTTTGGATGGTTTTATCAGCCAAATGGATGATATAGGTCTTGGTATTTTTACTAGATGGCGTTAAATGGAATACCAAGGCCTGGTCAAAAATTGATGGCATTATGAAAAACTTTGTTTCACAAAAAAATTAAAACAAGTTTCTGCATGAAGTGGAAAAGTGGATGATTTCTATGTCAACTGGATTATCTAGTAGCGCAAACTTGGTAGGAAGGATATTCAACAACATTGACATACGTAGGAATTATTTGGGATTTTTAGGAGAAACATCCCTGTGTAAAAGTTTCAAACCCTAGAAATGGGCAAAACCGAGAATTGTAGATCTAGGAGTATGTTTGAACATGACCATGGGTTGAAACCCATATATATGGAAACTATATGAGTCTCTCTAATTTTTCTCAAATATTTTTGAAACATAAAAAATAGTTTTTCCCTATTAAAGACCATTTTCGGCCTTAAAAAGCCTTTAAATAAAATACTTTTATAACTTCCAAAAACATATTTTTGTGGTTTTGGGATGTCCTAATACTAGTACGATCTAAATGTACTTTTGCAAGGTTTTTGTTCCACTTAAATCAAGGACTCGCAGTTCAAGCCATGACATAAGGGTTTTTGAAAACCTAAATTTAATAAATCCTATTTGGCCAAAATATTTTGAAAAATAATTATTTTTATATCCTATTCCCATGTCATGATCACTGGTAGGAAGTTGGTGATGAGTATTGAGGTAGAATGATCATAGGATACACAACACTTTTATGCAAGCAAAGAATACCATTCAAAATTCAAAACAACACTATTAACTGTAGGTTAGCAGGAGGCAAAAATTAGGGTGTTACACCGAAGCACATATGTGGTTCTTAACCAAAGTAAACACATAAATAGGTACCAAACTTAATTTGCATAGCCCGAAGCATTGCATCTGTTACAATCAAGCATGATGATACAATCTAAGGCATGGAGCCGATTACTTTGACGAACTGGGGGCATTGTTGATAGGAAGCATCCGAGATGAAGCCATTGGATTGTAACCCCCACAAAGCAACATTGACCACGTCGGAGAGATCAGAGATGCAGCATGCCGACGAGATTGAAGCGGTAGTGGTTAGCACATTATTAAGGAATGGAAGGTGGCCGTTGTCGGGGAAGCACGTCAGGGAGATGGAGCCTGCTGGCTGGCTAGGTCCATAGAGACCTTGTGCGCCCAAAGCTAGAGTGGAAGACTGGGGCATTGCTGGGGCTGCTCGCTTGCTCATCGCGGCTAATGTCGGGCTCCGCTGTGAGATGGAACGACACACCGGGTAAGTGAATTTCGCGACCAAATGGGACTGGCTAAATCTGTTGGGGAACGTTGCATGGGAAACAAAAAATTTCCTACGCTCACCAAGATCAATCTAGGAGATGAACATCTACGAGAGGAGATATTGCATGTACATACCCTTGTAGATCTCTAAGCGGGAAGCGTTAAGAAACGCGGTTGGTGTAGTCGAACGTCTTTGCGATCCAATCACGATCCGTCCCACGATCCAATCTTGATCCGTTCCGATCTAGCGCCGAACGGACGGCACCTTCGCGTTTAGCACACATACAACTTGATGATGTCTCCGCCTCCTTGATCCAGCAAGCAAGGGTGGAGAGGTAGATGAGATCTCCGGCAGCACGACGGCGTGGTGGCGGTGGTGGTGGAGCTGTTCCGGCAGGGCTTCGCCAAGCACTACCGAAACCGATCTAGAGGAGAACTAATCTAGAGGGAGAGAGAGAGGTCTGCGCCGTGGCTTAGCTTGCGGCTGCCCTCCCTCTCCCTCTCTATTTATAGGAGGAACGGGTAGGTGGGGTGCAGCCCTAGCCCCTCCTCCAAGGAGGGGTTCGGCCGAAGTGGGGGGAGGAGTCCTCCTCCCACAAGGGAGGTGGGAACCCTAGGGAGGAGTCCCTCCCCTCCAAGGCACCTCCACCTTTTTTACCTTTCAGCGCATGGGCCCTATAGGGGCCAGCTGCCCAGCCCACCAGGGGCTGGTGCGCCACCTCTTGGGCCCATGTGGCTCCCGGGGTGGGTGGGCCCCTCCCGGTGGACCCCCGGAACCCTTTCGGCACTCCCCGTACACTACCGGAAACACCCGAAACTTTTCCGAAGCCCGAATACCACTTGCCTATATATAAATCTTTACCTCCGGACCATTCCGGAACTCCTCGTGACGTCCGGGATCTCATCCGGGACTCCGAACAACCTTCAGTCACCAACATATACATCTTAATAATACCAAATCGTCACCGAACGTTAAGTGTGCAGACCCTACGGGTTCGAGAACTATGCAGACATGACCGAGACACCTCTACGGTCAATAAACAATAGCGGGACCTAGATGACCATATTGGTTCCTACATTCTATGAAGATCTTTATCGGTCGAACGTCGATGTCAAGGATTCAGTCAATCCCGTATGCAGTTCCCTTTGTCCATCGGTATGTTACTTGCCCGAGATTCGATCGTCGGTATCTCCATACCTAGTTCAATCTCGTTACCGACAAGTATCTTGTTCCGTAATACAAGATTCCGCGGCTAACTCCTTAGTCACATTGCTTGCAAGCTCATTATGATGTTGTATTACCGAGTGGGCCCTGAGATACCTCTCCGTCATACGGAGTAACAAATCCCAGTCTTGATCCATGCCAATTCAACAGACACCCTCGGAGATAGCTGTAGAGCATCTTTATAGTCACCCAGTTACGTTGCGACATTTGATACACACAAGGTACTCCTCCGGTGTCAGTGAGTTGTATGATCTCATGGTCATAGGAACAGATACTTGACATGCTGAAAACAATAGCAATAAACTTGACACGATCATATGATATGTTCATAGTTTGGGTCTTGTCCATCACATCATTCTCCTAATGATGTGATCCCGTTATCAAATGACAACTCATGTCCATGGCCAGGAAACCTCGACCATCTTTGATCAATGAGCTAGTCTATTAGAGGCTCACTAGGTACACAGTGTTGTCTATGTACCAACACATGTATTTGAGTTTCCAATCAATACAATTCTAGCATGGATAATAAACAATTATCATGAACAAGGAAATATGATAAGAACCAATTTATTATTGCCTCTAGGGCATATTTCCAACAGTCTCCCACTTGCACTAGAGTTAATAATCTAGCTCACATCACGATGTGATTTACATTGTAAGGAATCTAACACCCATACAGTTCTGGTGTTGATCAGGTTTTGCTCGTGGAAGAGGCTTAGTCAACGGGTCTATGACATTCAGATCCGTGTGTACTTTGCAAATATTTATGTCCTCGTCCGTGATGTAATCGCGGATGGAATTGAAGCGTCGCTTTATGTGTTTGGTCCTCTTATGAAACGTTGGTTCCTTGGTTAGAGCAATGGCACCAGTGTTGTCACAGAACATAGTCATTGGGTCCAGTGCACTGGGCACAACTCCAAGATCTGTCATGAACTGCTTCATCCAGAGACCTTCCTTTGCCACCTCTGAGGCAGATATGTACTCCGCTTCGCATGTAGAATCAGCTACCACGCTTTGCTTGGAACTGCACCAGCTTATCGCTCCCCTATTGAGAATAAACATGTATCCGGTTTGAGACTTAGAGTCACCCGGATCAGTGTCAAAGCTTGCATCGACGTAACCCTTTACGATGAGCTCTTGATCACCTCCATAAACGAGAAACATTTCCTTAGTCCTTTTCAGGTACTTAAGGATATTCTTGACCGTCGTCCAGTGTTCCACTCCTGGATCACTTTGAAACATTCCGGCCATACTTATGGCAAGGCTGACATCTGGTCTTGTGCACAGCATTGCATACATGATAGAGCCTATGCCAGAAGCATAGGGGATGACACTCATCTTTTCTCTATCCTCTGCAGTAGCTGGGCATTGAGTCTTACTCAACTTCACACCTTGTAACACAGGCAAGAACCCCTTGTTGGACTGATCCATTTTGAACTTCTTCAAAACTTTATCAAGGTATGTGCTCTGTGAAAGTCATATTAAGCGTCTTGATCTATCTCTATAGATCTTGATGCCTAATATGAAAGAAGCTTCTCCTAGGTCCTTCATTGAAAAACTCTTGTTCAAATATTCCTTCACGCTTTCCAGAAATTCTACATTGTTTCCAATCAGCAATATGTCATCCACATATAATATTAGAAACGCTATAGAGCTCCCACTCACTTTCTTGTAAATACAAGCTTCTCCGTAAACTTGTATAAACCCAAACGCTTTGATCACCTCATCAAAGCGAAGATTCCAACTCCGAGATGCTTGCACCAGCCCATAAATGGATCGCTGGAGTTTGCAAACTTTGTCAGCATTCTCTGGATCGACAAAACCTTTTGGTTGTTGATAACCCACAAGTATAGGGGATCGTTTGTAGCCTTTTTCGATAAGTAAGAGTGTCGAACCCAACGAGGAGCTAAAGGTAGAACAAATATTCCCTCAAATTCTATCGACCATCGATACAACTCTACGCACGCTAATGCTTGCTTTACCTAGAACAAGTATGAAACTACTTTGCGGGAATAAAACTACAAGTACTTTGCAAGATAATAAAGAACGTGGAAATAAAGGTTGGGTGCTGTTTTAATAAAAGAACAATAAAATTAAATAACTTAGTAGAAAGCTTTTTGTGTAACGCAAGAGAAAGATTGTCCCTAGGCAATTGAATATAATATGATAGATACTTGTTATATGCAATGAGGGAGAGGCATACGCTAACACACTTTCCGTACTTGGATCATATGCACTTATGATTGGAACTCTAGCAAGCATCCGCAACTACCAAAGTTCATTAAGGTAAAATCCAACCATAGCATTAAGTATCAAGTCCCTTTTACTCCCATACGCAACAACCCACCTACTCGGGTTTGTGCTTCTGTCACTCACGCAACCCACCATATTTAAATCATGAACATATTGCAACACGCTACAGCGGGGATCCCTCACGTTTGCGCGCCACGGAGGGCACCATAGGACAGCACCATATCAACATACAACTCACATCCATAACATCATACCACAATTAACCCATAGGACAAAAGAAATCTACTCAAACATCATAGGATAGCCAAATATCATTGGGAAATAATATATGGAGTTGAGCAACATGTTTAAGTAGAGATTACAACGGGGAAGAGAGGTGTTACATCGCTGCATAGAAGGGGGGAGAGTTGGTGTTGACGGTTGCTACTTCTAGAGCATGCGTTGGTTTTCCCTTGAAGAGGAAAGGGTGATGCAGCAAAGTAGATAAGTATTTCCCTCAGTTGTTGAGAACCAAGGTATCAATCCAGTAGGAGATACAAGCAAGTCCCCAATAGGTGTACCTACACAAATAATCAAACACTTGCACCCAACGCTATAAAGGGGTTGTCAATCCCTTCACGGTTACTTGCAAGGATGAGATCTGATAGAGATAGATAGATAGGATTGCTAGAACGGAAAGTAAAACAAAAGTAAAAATAAGGCAGCGAGGTATTTTTGGTATTTTTGGTTTTAGATCTGAAAATATAATGTGGAAAATAGACCCGGGGGCCATAGGTTTCACTAGAGGCTTCTCTCATGAAGGAAAATAATACGGTGGGTGAACAAATTACCGTCGAGCAATTGATAGAAAAGTGAATAATTATGAAGATATCCAAGGCAATGATTATGCATATAGGCATCACGTCCGTGTCAAGTAGACCGAAACGATTCTGCATCTACTACTATTACTCCACACATCGACCGACTCCTGCCTGCATCTAGAGTATTAAGTTCATGAAGAACAGAGTAATGCATTAAGTAAGATGACATGATGTAGAGGGATAAACTCAAGCAATATGATGAAAACCCCATCTTTTTATCCTCGATGGCAACAATACAATACGTGCCTCGCTACCCCTACTTTGTCACTGGGTGAGGACACCGCAAGATTGAACCCAAAACTAAGCACTTCTCCCATTGCAAGAATTACCAATCTAGTTGGCCAAACCAAACCAATAACTCGAAGAGACTTGCAAAGATATGAAATCATGCATATAAGAATTCAGAGAAGATTCAAATAATATTCATAGATAATCTGAACATAAACCCACAATTCATCGGATCTCGACAAACACACCGCAAAAGAGTATTAAATCGGATAGATCTCCATGAAGATCATGAAGAACATGGTATTGAAGAACAAAAAGAGAGAAGAAGCCATCTAGCTACTAGCTATGGACCCGAAGGTCTGTGGTGAACTACTCACGCATCATCGGAGGGGCAATGGAGTTGATGTAGATGCCCTCCGTGATCGAATCCCCCTCCGGCAGATTACCGGAAAAGGCTCCAAGATTGGATCTCACGAGAACAGAGGCTTCCGGCGGCGGAAAAGTATTTTTGTGGCTCTTTTTGGTATCCAGGGAATATTTGGGAATTTATAGGCCGAAGAATAGGGTTAGGAGGGCTACCGTGGGGCCACAAGCTAGGGGGGCTCCCCCCCCCTAGGGCGCGCCCTTGTGGCTTGTCGCCACACGGCGGCTCTCCTGCCTTCATCTCCAAGTCTTCTGGGTTGCTTCTGGTCCAAGAAAAATAATTCCGAAGATTTTATTCCGTTTGGACTCCGTTTAATATTCCTTATCTGCAATACTCAAAAACATGGAAAAAAACAGAAACTGGCACTAGGCTCTAGATTAATAGGTTAGTCCCAAAAATAATATAAAATAGCATATTAATGCATATAAAACATCCAAAACAGATAATATAATAGCATGGAACAATCAAAAATTATAGATACGTTGGAGACGTATCAAGCATCCCCAAGCTTAATTCCTGCTCGTCCTCGAGTAGGTAAATGATAAAAACAGAATTTTTGATGTGGAATGCTACCTAACATATTTATCCATGTAATATTCTTTATTGTGGCATGAATATTCAGATCCATAAGATTCAAAACAAAAGTCTAATATTGACATAAAAACAGTAATACTTCGAGCATACCAACAAGGCAATTGTGTCCTTTCGAAATAACATGGCCTTAGAAAGTTATCCCTACAAAATCATATGGTATGGCTATGCTCCATCTTCCCCACACAAAGTATCTAAATCATGCACAACCCCGATGACAAGTCAAGCAATTGTTTCACACTTTTTATGTTCTCAAACCTTTTCAACTCTCACGCAATACATGAGCGTGAGCCATGGATATAGCACTATAGGTGGAATAGAATATGGTGGAGGTTGCAAGGAAAAAGGAGAAGATAGTCTCACATCAACTAGGCGTATCAACGGGCTATGGAGATGCCCATCAATAGATATCAATGTGAGTGAGTAGGGATTGCCATGCAACAAATGCACTAGAGCTATAAGTGTATGAAAGCTCAAAAGGAAAACTAAGTGGTTGTGCAAAATAAAATTCCACTAGCTATATGAAAGTGACAAAATAGGAGACTCTCTATCATGAAGATCATGGTGCTACTTTGAAGCACAAGTGTGGAAAAAGATAGTAGCAATTGTCCCTTCTCTCTTTCTCTCATTTTTTTTCCTTTTTTTTCTTTTTTTTTGGTGGGCATCTTTGGCCTCTTTTATTTTTTTATTTGGGCTTCGCTGGCCTCTTTTATTATTTGTAAAGTCCGGAGACTCATCCCAACTTGTGAGGGATTCATAGTTTCCATCATCCTTTTCTCTCATGGGAACAATGCTCTAATAATGAAAATCATCACACTTTATTTACTTACAACTCAAAAAATTACAACTCGATACCTATGACAAAATATGACTCTATATGCAATATGAAAGTGATGGTGCATGTCATGAAAAACGGAACGGTGGAAGTTGCATGGCAATATATCTCGAAATGGCTATGGAAATGCCATAATAGGTAGGTATGGTGGCTGTTTTGAGGAAAGTATATGGTGGCTGTTTTGAGGAAGGTAGGTTTGATGCACCGGCGAAAGTTGCGCGGTACTAGAGAGGCTAGTAATGGTGGAAGGGTGAGAGTGCGTATAATCCATGGACTCAACATTAGTCATAAAGAACTCACATACTTATTGAAAAAGTCTATTAGTTATCGAAGCAAAGTATTAGACGCATGCTCCTAGGGGAGAGGTTGGTAGGAGTTAACCATCGCGCGCTCCCGACCCTCACACAAAGGTTGACAATCATTAAACAAATCATGCTCCGACTTCGTTACATAGCGGTTCACCAAACGTGCATGCTACGGGAATCACAAACTTTAACACAAGTATTTCTTCCAATTCACAACTACTCACTAGCATGACTCTCATATTACCATCTTCATATCTCAAAACTATATGCAAGGAATCAAACTTCTCATAGTATTCAATGCACTTAATATGAAAGTTTTTATTATATCCCTCTTGGATGCCCATTATATTAGGACTAAATTCATAACCTAAACCAATTACCATGCTGTTTAGAGAAACTCTCAAAATAATATAAGTGAGGTATGAGAGTTCAATAATTTCTATAAAATAAAACACCACCGTGCTCTAAAAATATATAAGTGAAGTACTAGAGCAACATTGCCTAGCTCAAAAGATATAAGTGAAGCACATAGAGTATTCTAATAAATTCATGATTCAGCGTGTCTCTCTCAAAAAGATGTGTGCAGAAAGGATGATTGTGGCAAACTAAAAAGCAAAGACTCATATCATACAAGACGCTCCAAGCAAAACACATATCATGTGGTGAATAAAAATATAGCCTCAAGTAAATTTACCGATGGATTGAAGACGAAAGAGGGGATGCCTTCCGGGGCATCCCCAAGCTTAGGCTTTTTGGTATCCTTGAATATGGCTTGGGGTGCCTTGGGCATCCCCAAGCTTAGGATCTTGCCACTCCTTATTCCATAGTCCATCAAATCTTTACCCAAAACTTGAAAACTTCACAACACAAAACTCAACAGAAAACTCATGAGATCCATTAGTATAAGAAAAATAAATCACCACTTTAGGTACTGTTGTGAACTCATTCTTTATTTATATTGGTGTAATATCTACTATATTCTAACTTCTCCATGGTTCATACCCCCCGATACAACCCATAGATACATCAAAATAAGCAAACAACACAAAGAAAACAGAATCTGTGTAAAACAGAAAAGTCTGTAGCAATCTATAGACTTCGAATACTTATCTAACTCCAAAACTTCTGAAAAATTAGGAAAATCAGTGCAATTTGTATATCAATCTTGTGTAAAAAATTCAGTTCAAAATCACGTTCCAGTGAATTTACAAAATTCCTGGACTGAGAGCAAAAGTTTCTGTTTTTCAGCAAAATCAAATTGCAAACACCGTAGACCATCCCAAAGGTCTTACTTAGCTCAAACACTAATTTAAACAATAAAACACAATTACTACAGAGGTAATAATGTGTGGAAAACTCAAAAACAGAAGCAAAAACAAAAGCATAAAAATAAAATTGGGTTGCCTCCCAACAAGCGCTATTGTTTAACGCCCCTAGCTAGGCATAACGCAATAGATCTAGGTATTGTCATCTTTGGTATGCAATCCATAAGTAGCTCTCATAATAGATTCATAAGGTAATTTTATTTTCTTTCTAGGAAAGTGCTCCATGCCTTTCCTTAATGGAAATTGGAATCTAATATTTCCTTTCTTCATATCAATAATTGCACCAATCGTTCTAAGGAAAGGTCTACCAAGAATATTAGGACATGTAGAATTGCAATCTATATCAAGAACAATGAAATATACGGGCACATAATTCCTATTTGCAACAATAAGAACATCATTAGTCCTTCCCATTGGTTTCTTTATAGTGGAATCCGCAAGATGCAAATTTAAAGAGCAATCATCAAATTCACGGAAACCTAGCACATCACATAAAGTTTTTGGAATCGTGGAAACGCTAGCACCCAAAGCATGGCACTCATAATCTTTAATTTTAATATTAATAGTAGGTTCCCACTCATCATAAAGCGTTCTAGGTATAGAAACTTCCAACTCAAGTTTTTCTTCAAAAGATTTCATCATAGCATCTACGATATGTTTAGTAAAAGCTTTATTTTGATTATAAGCATGAGGAGAATTCAACATGGATTGCAGCAAGGAAACACAATCAATCAAAGAACAACTGTCATAATTAAAGTCCTTGAAATCCAAAAGAGTGGGTTCATTGCTATCTAAAGTTTTGACCTCTTCAATCCCACTTTTATCAATCTTAGCATCAAGATCTATAAACTCCGAATCATTGGGACGCCTTTTAACTAAAGTTGACTTATCTCCAGTCCCATCTTTATCAAGATTTACATTAGAAAACAAAGATTCAATAGGAGTCACATCAATCACTTTAAGATCTTCATCAATATTATCACGAGAACACACTTTTTCAAGCCATTCACGCTTAGCACGTATTCTAGCGGTTCTTTCCTTGCACTCATCAATAGAAATTCTCATAGCTTTTAAAGACTCATTAATATCATGCTTGGGTGGAATAGATCTAATTTTCAAAGAATCAATCTCAAGAGAAATTCTATCAATGTTCCTAGCCAAATCATCAATCTTGAGCAATTTCTCTTCAATCATAGCATTGAAACCCTTTTGCGAACTAATAAATTCTTTAATATTATTCTCTAAGATCAGAGGGCGTCTTATTATAATTTCTATAGGAATTGTTGTAGTAATTACCATAATTATTAGAGGAATTACTAGGAAACCGCCTAGGATTGAAATTACCTCTATAGGCGTTATTACCAAAATTGTTCCTTCCAACAAAATTCACATCCATAGATTCATTATTATTTCCAATCAAAGAATACAAAGGCATATCATTAGGATCAATAGGAGCACTCTTACTAGAAAACAATTTCATCAATTCATCCATCTTTTCACTCAAAGTATTAATCTCTTCAATAGCATGCACTTTTTTACTAGTAGGAGATCTTTCGGTATGCCATTGAGAGTAATTTGCCATAATATTATCTAGGAGTTTAGTAGCTTCTCCTAATGTGATTTCCATAAAAGTACCACCCGCGGCGGAATCTAAAAGATTCCTAGAAGCAAAATTCAATCCCACATAGAAAATTTGTATAATCATCCATAAACTCAAACCATGCGCGGGGCAATTTCTAATCATTAATTTCATCCTCTCCCAAGATTGTGCAACATGCTCATGATCAAGTTGCTTAAAATTCATTATATCGTTCCTAAGGGAGATGATCTTAGCGGGCGGAAAATACTTGGAAATAAAAGCATCTTTACACTTATTCCATGAATCAATACTATTTTTAGGCAGAGATGAAAATCAAGTTTTAGCACGATCTCGTAGGGAGAACGGAAATAGCTTCAATTTAACAATATCATTATCCACATCTTTCTTCTTTTGCATATCACACAACTCAACGAAAGTATTTAGATGGGATGCAGCATCTTCATTAGGAAGGCCGGAAAATTGTTCTTTCATAACAAGATTGAGCAAAGCGGCATTAATTTCATAAGATTCCGCACTAGTGGCGGGAGCAATCGGAGTACTAATAAAATCATTATTATTAGTATTGGAAAAGTCACACAACTTGGTATTCTCTTGAGACATCGTGACAAAGCAAGCAATCTAGCACACAAGCAAACAAAAAGCAAATGAAAAGACGAACGGAAGAAGGGCGAAAAAAGGCAAATCTTTCTGAAAATCGTTTTAGAAGTGGGGGAGAGAAAAACGAGAGGCAAACGGCAACTAAAGTAAATGCAAGAGATGAGTTTGTGATGGGTACTTGGTAGGCTTGATGTAGATCTCCCTGGCAACGGCGCCAGAAATCCTTCTTGCTACTTCTCGAGCATGCGTTGGTTTTCCCTTGAAGAGGAAAGGGTGATGCAGCAAAGTAGATAAGTATTTCCCTCAGTTGTTGAGAACCAAGGTATCAATCCAGTAGGAGATACAAGCAAGTCCCCAATAGGTGTACCTACACAAATAATCAAACACTTGCACCCAACGCTATAAAGGGGTTGTCAATCCCTTCACGGTTACTTGCAAGGATGAGATCTGATAGAGATAGATAGATAGGATTGCTAGAATGGAAAGTAAAACAAAAGTAAAAATAAGGCATCGAGGTATTTTTGGTATTTTTGGTTTTAGATCTGAAAATATAATGTGGAAAATAGACCCGGGGGCCATAGGTTTCACTAGAGGCTTCTCTCAGGAAGGAAAATAATACGGTGGGTGAACAAATTACTATCGAGCAATTGATAGAAAAGCGAATAATTATGAAGATATCCAAGGCAATGATTATGCATATAGGCATCACGTCCGTGTCAAGTAGACCAAAACGATTCTGCATCTACTACTATTACTCCACACATCGACCGACTCCTGCTTGCATCTAGAGTATTAAGTTCATGAAGAACAGAGTAATGCATTAAGTAAGAAGACATGATGTACAGGGATAAACTCAAGCAATATGATGAAAACCCCATCTTTTTATCCTCGATGGCAACAATACAATACGTGCCTTGCTACCCCTACTTTGTCACTGGGTGAGGACACCGCAAGATTGAACCCAAAACTAAGCACTTCTCCCATTGCAAGAATTACCAATCTAGTTGGCCAAACCAAACCAATAACTCGAAGAGACTTGCAAAGATATGAAATCATGCATATAAGAATTCAGAGAAGATTCAAATAATATTCATAGATAATCTGAACATAAACCCACAATTCATCGGATCTCGACAAACACACCGCAAAAGAGTATTACATCGGATAGATCTCCATGAAGATCATGAAGAACATGGTATTGAAGAACAAAGAGAGAGAAGAAGCCATCTAGCTACTAGCTATGGACCCGAAGGTCTGTGGTGAACTACTCACGCATCATCGGAGGGGCAATGGAGTTGATGTAGATGCCCTCCGTGATCGAATCCCCCTCCGACAGATTACCGGAAAAGGCTCCAAGATTGGATCTCACGGGAACAGAGGCTTCCGGCGGCGGAAAAGTATTTTCGTGGCTCTTTTTGGTATCCAGGGAATATTTGGGAATTTATAGGCCGAAGAATAGGGTTAGGAGGGCTGCTGTGGGGCCACAAGCCAGGGGGGCTCGCCCCCCCCTAGGGCGCGCCCCTGTGGCTTGTCGCCACACGGCGGCTCTCCTGCCTTCATCTCCAAGTCTTCTGGGTTGCTTCTGGTCCAAGAAAAATAATTCCGAAGATTTTATTCCGTTTGGACTCCGTTTAATATTCCTTATCTGCAATACTCAAAAACATGGAAAAAACAGAAACTGGCACTAGGCTCTAGATTAATAGGTTAGTCCCAAAAATAATATAAAATGGCATATTAATGCATATAAAACATCCAAAACAGATAATATAATAGCATGGAACAATCAAAAATTATAGATACGTTGGAGACGTATCAACGGCGGCGATGTTGTTGGTGTAGATCGCCGTCACGATGATGGCCCCGGCGGCGTTCTGGCGCCACCGGGAGAGAGGGGGAGAGAGCCCCCTCCTTATTCTTCTTCCTTGGCCTCCCCCCTAGATGGGAGGAGAGTTCCCCCTTTGGTCCAAGGCCTCCATGGCAGCGGAGGGGCAGGAGCCCCTCCTAGATTGGATCTCCCTCTCCGTTCTCTTCTGTTTCACGTTCCTGTTTTCTGGCTGAAAACCGTTTCTTATATTACCGGAGAACTGTAACTCCGATTGGGCTTAAATTTTGAGGGGATTTTTCTCCAAAAATTAGCTTCCTTGCGCCCGAAGGAGAGCTCCAACCGACTTACGAGGTGGGCACAAGACACCACCACGCGTTTGGGCCCCTAGGGCGCGCCCTGATGTATCGTGGGGGCTGTGGTCCTCCGTTTGCGTTGATTCCACTTCTCAAAATTCACAAATATTCCAAAAAAAACTCCGTAATTTTTTTATCGCGTTTGGACTTCGTTTGATATGGATATTCTGCGAAACAAAAAACATGCAACAAACAGGAACTGATACTGGGCACTGGATCAATATGTTAGTCCAATAAATCATATAAAATGTTGCCAAAAATATGTGAAAGTTGTATAATATTGGCATGAAACAATCAAAAATTATAGATACGACGGAGACGTATCAGCATCCCCAAGCTTAATTCATGCTCGTCCTCGAGTAGGTAAATGATAAAAAAAGATAATTTTTGATGTGGAATGCTACCTAGCATAATCTTGATCATATATCTAATCATGGCATGAATATTAAGACACAAGTGATTCAAAGCAATAGTCTAGTTTTGACATAAAGAGATTAATACTCAGGCATCCCAACAAACAATCATGTCTTTCAAAATATCAAGGCTAAAGAACGCTATCCAAAAAATCATATAGCCTTGTCATGCTCTGTCTTCTTAACACAAAGTATAAATCATGTACTACCCCAGTGTCAGCCAAGCAATTGGTTCATACTTTTTAACGCGCTTCAGCATTTTCAACTCTCACGCGATACATGAGCGCAAGCCATGGATATAGCACTATGGGTGGAATAGAATATGGTGGTAGGTTTCAAAGGGGTAAAAGTGGAGAAGAAAGTCTCGCATCAACTCAGCGTATCAACGGGCTATGGAGATGCCCATCAATAGATATCAATGCGAGGAGTAGGGATTGCCATGCAACGGATGCACTAAGAGCTATAAGTGTATGAAAGCTCAATATGAAAACTAAGTGGGTGTGCATCTAACTCTATAATGAAAAATTCCCACTAGTATATGAAAGTGACAACATAGGAGACTCTCTATATGAAAAACATGGTGCTACTTTGAAGCACAAGTGTGGAATTAGCATGCCCCTTTTCCTTCCTTTTTTTTCTTTCTTTATCTTTTTTTTATTTTTTTCCTTTTTTCCTTTTTTCCTTTTTTTCTATTTTTTTTATTTTTCTTTTTTCTTTCTTTGTCCGGAGCCTCATCCCGACTTGTGGGGGAATCATAGTTTCCATCATCCCTTCATCACTGGGACATGCTCTAATAATGAATAATGATGATCATCACACTTCTATTTACTTACAACTCAATATTACAACGATAGTAGAACAAAGTATGACTCTATGAATGCAATGATCTAGCGTAGCAAAGATATCAAAAAACAGACAAGCCATGGAAACATCATGCTAGCTATCTTACGATCATGTAATGCAATATGACAATGAATGCTCAAGTCATCAAAACGGAAGCGGTGGAAGTTGCATGGAAATAAATCTCGGAATGGCTATGGAAATGCCATAATAGGTATGTATGGTGGCTGTTTTGAGGAAGATATAATAAGGCTTATATGTGATAGAGCGTATCATATCACGGGGTTTGGATGCACCGGCGAAGTTTGCACCAACTCTCGAGGTGAGAAAGGGCAATGCACGGTACCGTAGAGGCTAGCAAATTGCGGAAAGGTAAGAGTGCATATAATCCATGGACTCACATTAGTCATAAAGAACTCACATACTTATTGCAAAAGTTTATTAGCCCTCGAAGCAAAGTATTACTACGCATGCTCCTAGGGGGGAGGTTGGTACGAGTTAACCATCGCGCGCCCCCGACCTTCACACAAAGATAGACAATCAAGAATAAATTGTGCTCCAACTTCCTAGCATAACGGGAGACTATACGTGCATGCTTCGGGAATCACAAACCTTAACACCAATATCTTACTAAACACGATCATCCACTAGTACCAACCACATATTATCATCTCTATATCGCAAAACTATTGCAAGGAATCAAACATATCATATTAAGTGATCCATAAGTTTTATGTAGGATTTTATGACTAACAATGCAAATGACCAATTCCTGTTGACTCCCTAAAAAAAACAAGTGAAGCAAGAGAGTTTAATTCTTTCTACAAAAGACCATGCTCTAATAAATATAAGTGAAGCAAAAGAGCATTCTACAAATAACGGTTTTCTATGTGAATAGAAACAGGCAATCCAACTTCAAATGATATAAGTGAAGCACATGAAGCATTCTATAAAGCCATACTCAAAAGATATAAGTGAAGTGCAATGAGCATTCTATAAATCAACCATGTACTATATCATACCAGCATGGTGCATAAAAGAAAAGTGAAAACTAAACACAAAAGACGCTCCAAGATTTACACATATCACATGAACGAAACGAAAACGAAAACATACCGATACTTGTTGAAGAAATATGGGATGCCTTCTGGGGCATCCCCAAGTGCATCTTGAAATCTTGCCTATCCTCCTTCTCCTCATATCGAGACCTCCTCGATGTTCGAACACTTCATCCACACAAAACTTAACAGAAGACTGGTGAGATCCGTTAGTTTAATAAAGCAAATTTCTACTTTTAGTACTGTTGCAAAAATATTCATATTTTATATGTTCATTATCCCTGTTGTATTATAACTTCTCCATGTCTTATACCACCGATAAAATCGATAGTTTCATCAAAACAAGCAAAACAATGCATCAAAAACAGAATCTGTCTTAAACAGGACAGTCTGTAGTAATCTGAACTTTGAGCATACTTCTGTAACTCCAAAAATTCTGAAAAATTAGGAAGAAATTAAAATTTTGTATAGAAATACTGTGTAAAAATTTCAGAAATTTTGACGTTCCAGTAAAAAATGAAAATTCACGCACTGCAGCCAAAGTTTCCGTTTTTACACCGCACATACCAACAAGCAATCTAATCATCCTAAAGGCAAATCTTGGCACATTATTTTTATATTACAATGGATTTGTACAAGGCGATAATTATTTTTGTTTGAAAAGTTTCCGTGATTCAAGATTCACAAAGTTTTCGTGGGCATGAACAAAAGTTCAAGGACGTCCCCCACTTCAACGGTGCTCATCATCTCTCTCACTTTCACCTTTCTTTTTGTGAAGTTTTAGGTTCCCCTCTATATTTTTTTTTGTTTTTAAACTTTATAAAAGCACACAACATAATAAAATGACTCTCTAAAGCTTCCGGGTTGTCTCCCTGGCAGCGCTTTCTTTAAAGCCATTAAGCTAGGCATAAAGTGCTCAAGTAATGGATCCACCCGGATCCCAAGGTATATCAAAGCCAATTTTAATTAACAATGATTTGTAATTTAGTAGTGAGCACAAAGTGATATATATCATGTGACAACGAAGTCTAACTCTCTTCCTATGCATCGGCATGTCATACAAGAACAATTCATGCACATTAAGTAAAAGCCAATGCATAGTATAAACAGTTTCTTGCAATTTCATAGTATTGGAAACATAAAGAGGTGGAGATGTAGTTCCTCTCTCATAATAATTGCAAGTAGGAGCAGCAAGCACATGCATATTATATTCATCAAAATCATCATGTGTAGTAGTAAAACGCAACCCATCAATGTAATCCTTAAGAAGAGCAAACTTCTCCGATATAGTGTAGTTAGGAGAATTCAAAAAGATAATAGGACTATCTTGTGTGGGTGCAATAGCAACAATTTCATGCTTAACATAAGTAACTATAGCAAGTTCATCTTCATAAGCATAATTCATATTAGCATCTTGGCCACAGGCATAGCAAGCATCAAGTTCATCAAAAAGGGATGTTTCAAAAGAATCCACGGGATCATAGCAATTATGATAGCATTCATCCTTCGGTATGTGCGAAGGGAAATTAAACAATGTATGAGTTGAAGAGTTAATCTCATTAGAAGGTGGGCACGGGTAGCTAATCCGCACATCCTCCTTTTGTTCTTCGCTCTCCTCCTCATCTTTTTCATCTAATGAGCTCACAGTTTCAGCAATTTCTTCTTCCATAGATTCCTGCAAAATATTAGTCTCTTCCAAGGCAGCGGTCATTCTTTCGATAAATTCAATAATATCAGCATTGCAATCGTAATTCTCATAGCAATATTTAAGTATGGCAAGATTTTCAGATTCATAAGAAACATCATCATACTTTTCCATCAAAGAAGCAACTTCATAAGCACCTTTAAAAGCAACAAATTCTTCAATTCGTTCCACATCATAGTAATCATAAATACCTTTAGCATAAGAAGCTAAGGTTTCATTATCATTAAATTTGCATGAAAAGGGAAGGTGTGGAGCGTTCATCCTAGAGCAACAAGTGATATAATATCTCAAGCATAGCTCCCGAGCATACCAATGCAACATATGAATTTGATCCCATAACAATTTCCCTTTTTTAGTCAAGCGATAATCTCTAAAGTATTCACGTTGATCCAACATTACTCCCATTATCAAATTGAATGGGGTCTTCTCAGGATTATCAAAGTAGTATTTAATACTTTGCACATAACTAGCATCGAGGGTTTTAGGAGGTTCCCCATCTCCATGAGTAGCAAGTACCACAATTTTTTTTGGTGTTTCGTGTTCCATATCCATAACAAAAGATATAAAACAACTAATAATAGAAAATAAAAATTACTTAGTGATAAAGCAAACAACCACACACGAGAATATTCACCCCATTCTATTGCTCCCCGGCAACGGCGCCAGAAAAAGGTCTTGATAACCCACAAGTGTAGGGGATCGTTTGTAGCCTTTTTCGATAAGTAAGAGTGTCGAACCCAACGAGCAGCTAAAGGTAGAACAAATATTCCCTCAAGTTCTATCGACCACCGATACAATTCTACGCACGCTAATGCTTGCTTTACCTAGAACAAGTATGAAACTACTTTGCGGGAATAAAACTAGAAGTACTTTGGAAGATAATAAAGAACATGGAAATAAAGGTTAGGTGATGTTTTAATAAAAGAACAATAAAAGTAAATAACTTGGTAGAAAAGTTTTTGTGTAACGCAAGAGAAAGATTGTCCCTAGGCAATTGAATATAATATGATAGATACTTGTTATATGCAATGAGGGAGAGGCATACGCTAACACACTTTCCGTACTTGGATCATATGCACTTATGATTGGAACTCTAGCAAGCATCCGCAACTACCAAAGTTCATTAAGGTAAAACCCAACCATAGCATTAAGTACGAAGTCCCCTTTACTCCCATACGCAACAACCCACCTACTCGGGTTTGTGTTTCTGTCACTCACGCAACCCACCATAGGCAAATCATGAACATATTGCAACACCCTACAGCGGGAATCCCTCACGTTTGCGCGACACAGAGGGCACCATAGGACAGCACCATATCAACATACAACTCACATCCATAACATCATACCACAATTAACCCATAGGACAAAAGAAATCTACTCAAACATCATAGGATAGCCAAATATCATTGGGAAATAATATATGGAGTTGAGCACCATGTTTAAGTAGAGATTACAGTGGGGAAGAGAGGTGTTACACCGCTGCATAGAGGGGGAAAGAGTTGGTGTTGACGGCGGCGAAGTTGTTGGTGTAGATCGTCGTCACGATGATTGCCCCGACAGTGTTCCAGCGCCGCCGGGAGAGAGGGGGAGAGAGCCCCCTCCTTCTTCTTCTTCCTTGGCCTCCCCCCTAGATGGGAGGAGAGTTCTCCCTCTGGTCCATGGCCGCCATGGCGGCGGAGGGGCAGGAGCCCCGCCTAGATTGGATCTCCCTCTCTGTTCTCATCTGTTTCGCGTTCCTGTTTTCTGGCCGAAAACCATTTCTTATATTCCCAGAGATCCGTAACTCCGATCGTGCTGAAATTTTGAGGGGATTTTTATCTAAAAATTAGTTTCCTTGCGTTCGAAGGAGAGCTCCAACTGACTTACGAGGTGGCCACAAGACACCACCACGCGTTTGGGCCCCTGGGGCGCGCCCTGATGTATCGTGGGGGCTATGGGCCTCTTTTTGTGTTGATTCCACTTCTCAGAATTCACAAACATTCCAAAATAATCTCCATAAATTTTTATCGCATTTGGACTTTGTTTGATATGGATATTCTGCGAAACAAAAAACATGCAACAAACATGAACTAGCACTGGGAACTGGATCAATATGTTAGTCCAATAAATCATATAAAATGTTGCCAAAAATATGTGAAAGTTGTATAATATTGGCATGAAACGATCAAAAATTATAGATACAACAGAGACGTATCAGTTGCATCATATACAACTCTTCCTTAAGGAAACTGTTAAGGAACGTTGTTTTGACATCCATTTGCCAAATTTCATAATCGAAAAATGCAGCTATTGCTAACATGATTCTGACGGACTTAAGCATCGCTATGGGTGAGAAAGTCTCATCGTAGTCAACTCCTTGAACTTGTGAAAAACCCTTTGCCACAAGTCGAGCTTTATATACGGTGACATTTCCGTCCGCGTCCGTCTTCTTCTTAAAGATCCATTTATTCTGAATAGCCTTTCGCCCTTCAGGTAATACTTCCAAAGTCCACACTTTGTTTTCATACATGGATCCTATCTCGGATTTCATGGCCTCTAACCGTTTGTCGAAATCCGTGCCCACCATCGCTTCTCCATAGCTCGTAGGTTCATCATTGTCCAACAACATGACCTCCAAGACAGGGTTACCGTACCATTCAGGAGCAGTATGTGTCCTTGTCAACCTACGAGGTTCGATAGTAACTTGATCCGAAGCTTCATGATCACTATCATTAGCTTCCTCTTCAACTGATGTAGGCTCCACAGAAACATCTTTCTGCGCCGTGGTACTCTCTGGTTGAAGCAAAGGTTCAACAACCTCATCAAGTTCTATCTTCCTCCCATTCAATTCTTTCGAGAGAAACTCTTTCTCGAGAAATGACCCGTTCTTAGCGACAAACAGTTTGCCTTCGGATCTGAGATAGAACGTGTACCCAACCGTCTCTTTTGGGTATCCTATGAAGACGCATTTGTTCGCTTTGGGTTCGAGCTTTTCTGGCTGAAGCTTTTTGACATAAGCATCGCATCCCCAAACTTTAAGAAACGACAACTTTGGTTTCTTGCCAAACCATAGTTCATACAGCGTCGTCTCAACGGATTTAGATGGTGCCCTATTTAAAGTGAATGCAGCTGTCTCTAATGCATAACCCCAAAATGATAGTGGCAAATCGGCAAGAGACATCATTGAACGCACCATATCCAATAAGGTTCGATTACGACGTTCGAACACACCATTACGATGTGGTGTTCCAGGTGGCGTCAACTGTGAAACAATTCCACATTGTCTTAAGTGATTGCAAAACTCATAACTCAGATATTCTCCTCCTCTATCAGATCGTAAGAATTTAATCTTCTTGTTACGATGATTCTCGACTTCACTCTGAAATTGCTTGAACTTTTCAAACGTTTTAGACTTGTGTTTCATTAAGTAAATATACCCATATCTACTTAAGTCATCGGTGAAGGTGAGAAAGTAATGATATCCACCGCGCGCCTCAATGCTTATCGGACCGCACACATCAGTATGTATGATTTCCAACAAGTCACTTGCCCGTTCCATTGTTCCAGAGAACGGGGTCTTAGTCATCTTGCCCGTGAGGCATGGTTCACATGTGTCAAGTGATTCAAAATCAAGTGACTCCAAAAGTCCATCAGCATGGAGCTTCTTCATGCGTCCACAAATATGACCTAAGCGGCAGTGCCACAAGAAAGTGGTACTATCATTATCAACTCTACATCTTTTGGCATCAATGTTATGAACATGTGTATCATCACTATCGAGATTCAATAAGAATAAACCCCTCACATTGGGTGCATGACCATAAAAGATATTACCCATATAAATAGAACAACCATTATTCTCTGATTTAAATGAGTAACTGTTTCACATTAAACAAGATCCAGATATAATGTTCATGCTCAACGCAGGCACTAAATAACAATTATTCAGGTTCATCACTAATCCCGATGGTAATCGAAGAGCGAGCATGCCGACGGCGATCACATCAACCTTGGAACCATTTCCCACGCGCATCGTCACTTCGTCCTTTGCCAGCCTCCGTCTATTCTGTAGTTCCTGCTTTGAGTTGCAAATGTGAGCAACCGAATCGGTATCAAATACCCAGGCACTACAACGAGAGTTGGTAAGGTACACATCAATAACATGTATATCATATATACCTTGTTTGGTGTTGTCCGCCTTCTTGTCGGCCAGATACTTGGGGCAATTCCGCTTCCAGTGGCCAATTCCCTTGCAATGAAAGCACTCAGTTTCCGACTTAGGTCCAGCCTTGGGTTTCTTCACGGGAGGGGCAACTGCTTTGCCACTCTTCTTGGAGTTACCCTTCTTGCCCTTTCCATTCTTCTTGAAACTAGTTGTTTTATTGACCATCAACACTTGATGCTCCTTCTGGATTTCTGACTCGGCGACTTTCAACATCGCAAACAGCTCGGTGACTGATTTGTTCATCCCTTGCATGTTATAGTTCAACACAAAGCTTTTGTAGCTAGGCGGCAGTGATTGAAGAACTCTGTTAGTGATCGCCTCTGGCGGGAGAGTAATTCCCAACTCAGCCAGACGGTTGGAATACCCACACATTCTGAGTGTGTGCTCACTGACAGACCCGTTCTCCTGCATCTTGCAAGCATAGAACTTATCAGAGGTCTCATACCTCTCGATCCGGGCATTTTTCTCAAAAATAAACTTCAACACCTGGAACATCTCATATGCTCCATGACATTCAAAACGTCTTTGAAGTCCCGGTTCTAAGCCATACAACATAGCACATTGAACTATTGAGTAGTCATCGGAACGCGCCTGCCAGGTGTTCGCAACGTCTGCAGACGACACTGGAGCGGGTGGCACACCGAGTGGTGCATCAAGGACATAAAGCCTTTTGGGAAGCCGTGAGCATAATCCTCAGATTACAGGCCCAGTCTACAAAGTTACTTCCGTCATCTTTCAGCTTGGCTTTCTCTAGGAACGCATTGAAATTCAGGGGAGCTACTGCGCGAGCCATTGATCTACAACATAAATTTTGCAAAGATTACTTAGACTATTGCTCAAGATAATGAGTTTAGTTAATCATATGACTTAAAACTCCCACTCAAATTGACATCCCTCCGGTCATCCGAGTGCTACATGATACAAATTCACCAACCCAAGTCCGATCATCATGTGAGATGAGGTGGTTTCAGTGGTGAACATCTCCATGTTGATCATATCTACTATATGACTCATGTTCGACCTTTCGGTCCCTTGTGTTCCGAGGCCATGTCTGTACATGCTAGGCTCGTCAAGTTTAACCCAAGTGTTCCGCATGTGCAAAACTGGCTTGCACCCGTTGTATGCGAACGTAGAGCCTATCACACTCGATCATCATGTGGTTCTTCGAAACGACGAACTTTCGCAACGGTGCACACTCGGGGAGAACACAATTTTATCTTGAAATTTTAGTGAGGGATCACCTTATAATGCTACCGTCGTCCTAAGCAAAATAAGATGCATAAAAGGATTAAAATCACATGCAAATCATAAGTGACATGATATGGCTATGAACTTGTGCTTTTGATCTCCATCTCCAAAGCACCAGCATGATCTCCATCGTCACCGGCATGACACCATGATCCCCATCATCATGATCTCCATCATCGTGTTGCCATCGGGGTTGTCGCGCCAACCATGCTTGTACTACTATTGCTATCGCTTAGCGATAAAGTAAAGCATTACATAGCGCTTAATGAGTGATACGCAGGCCACATAATAATTAAAGACAACCCTATGGCTCCTGCCGGTTGCCGAATCAACATGCAAGTTGATATAAACTATTACAAAAACATGATCATCTCATAGATCAAATATATATCATCATGTCTTTGGCCATATCATATCACAACATACCCTGCAAAAACAAGTTAGACATCCTCTAATTTGTTGTTGCATGTTTTACGTGGCTGGTATGGGTATCTAGCAAGAACGATTCTTACCTACGCAAAACCACAACGGTGATATACAAGTTGCTATTTAACCTTCTACAAGGACCGCCTTCGTCGAATCCGATCAACTAAGGTGGGAGAGACAGAAACCCTCCAGCCATCTTATGCAACAAAGTTACATGTCAGTCGATGGAACCGGTCTCATGTACGTGGACATGTAAAGTTGGTCCGGGCCGCTTCATCCCACAATACCGCTGAATCAAGAAAAGACCAAGGAAGGAAGCAAATTGAATATCAACGCCCACAAACTCCTTTGTGTTCTACTCGTGATGTCATCTACGCATAGACCTATCTCTGATACCACTGTTGGGGAACGTTGCATGGGAAACAAAAAAATTCCTACGCTCACCAAGATCAATCTAGGAGATGAACATCTACGAGAGGAGAGATTACATCTACATACCCTTATAGATCGCTAAGCGAGAAGCGTTAAGAAACGCGGTTGGTGTAGTCGAACGTCTTCGCGATCCAATCACGATCCGTCCCACGATCCAATCTTGATCTGTTCTGATCTAGCGCCGAACGGACGGCACCTCTGCGTTCAGCACACGTACAACTCGATGACGTCTCCGCCTCCTTGATCCAGCAAGCGAGGGTGGAGAGGTAGATGAGATCTCCGGCAGCACGACGGCGTGGTGGCGGTGGTGGTGGAGCTGTTCCGGCAGGGCTTCGCCAAGCACTACCGAAACCGATCTAGAGGAGAACTAATCTAGAGGGAGAGAGAGGGCTGCGTCATGGCTTAGGTTGCGGCTTCCCTCCCTCTCCCTCTCTATTTATAGGAGGAAGGGGTAGGTGGGGTGCAGCCCTAGCCCCTCCTCCAAGGAGGGGTTCGGCCAAAGTGGGGGGAGGAGTCCTCCTCCCACAAGGGAGGTGGGATCCCTAGGGAGGAGTCCCTCCCCTCCAAGGCACCTCCACCTTTTTTACCTTTGGGCGCATGGGCCCTATAAGGGTCAGATGCCTAGCCCACCAGGGGCTGGTGCACCACCTCTGGCCCATGTGTCCCCCGGGGTGGGTGGGCCCCTCCCGGTGGACCCCCGGAACCCTTTCGGCACTCCCGGTACACTACCGGAAACACCCAAAACTTTTCCGGAGACCAAATACCACTTTCCTATATATAAATCTTTACCACCGGACCATTTCGGAACTCCTCGTGATGTCCGAGATCTCATCCGGGACTCCGAAAAATCTTCGGTCACCAACACATACATCTCAACAATACCAAATCGTCACCGAACGTTAAGTGTGCAGACCCTACGGGTTCGAGAACTATGCAGACATGACCGAGACACCTCTACGGTCAATAACCAATAGCGGGACCTGGATGCTCATATTGGTTCCTACATATTCTACGAATATCTTTGTCGGTCGAACCTCGATGTCAAGGATTCAGTCAATCCCGTATGCAGTTCCCTTTGTTCATCGGTATGTTACTTGCCTGAGATTCGATCGTCGGTATCTCCATACCTAGTTCAATCTCGTTACCGGCAAGTCTCTTTACTCGTTCTGTAATACAAGATCCCGCAGTTAACTCCTTAGTCACATTGCTTGCAAGCTCATTATGATGTTGTATTACCGAGTGGGCCCTGAGATACCTCTCCGTCATACAGAGTAACAAATCCCAGTATTGATCCATGCCAACTCAACAGACACCCTCGGAGATACCTGTAGAGCATCTTTATAGTCACCTAGTTACGTTGCGACGTTTGATACACACAAGGTACTCTTTCGGTGTTAGTGAGTTGCATGATCTCAGGTCATAGGAACAGATACTTGACATGCTGAAAACAACAGCAATAAACTTGACACGATCATATGCTGCGTTCATAGTTTGGGTCTTGTCCATCACATCATTCTCCTAATGATGTGATCCCGTTATCAAATGACAACTCATGTCCATGGCCAGGAAACCTCGACCATCTTTGATCAACGAGCTAGTCTATTAGAGGCTCACTAGGGACACAATGTTGTCTATGTACCCACACATGTATTTGAGTTTCCAATGAAAACAATTCTAGCATGGATAATAAACAATTATCATGAACAAGGAAATATGGTAATAACCAATTTATTATTGCATCTAGGGCATATTTCCAACAAAATCATGGTGTATGGATCTAGTGAGGTGGGGGGAGATGAGAGCTTGATGAAGAAGAAGACGATGGGGATAGGAACGAGGGGAGGGTGGGTTTGGGGAAGGTCCTATTAATGTGGGAGACGTTATGGGTAAATACGTTGCTAGAAAAAAGGCAGTTTTGGAGTGAACCATAGATTTTGGAATGAATCTTGGCCATGAGGATGAAAATTGCAATGATGTCTCCTGACTGGTTGACGATTGGATGATGTCGGACGTCTGCAAAGAAGTGTTTCCCAATAACAAATCTTGATTTGCATGACTTTTCATCTAAAATTTGTTCGTGTCGTTATAAACTAGGATACGACACACCAGATTCTTTGCATGTAAGTTGTATTGTTCTGCATTTACCGTTGCTAGTAGAGCTAGTAATTGCGGATGTTGAATTTATTTATTTTTGCGGGGTGAAAAGGACTTGTATTCGAAATGATAGGGTTACAATAGAAAGTTAAAAGATCTTCAATACATGAGGGGCCTTGGTTGAGCCACACACCAGTGACATAATTAGTACAACTATAGTTTGTGAACCGATCAGCCACACCATGTGGTTGAGAACGTTGCATGGGAAACAAAAAAAATTCTACGAACACCCAAGATCTATCTATGGAGATCAACAGCTACGAGAGGGGGAGTGCATCTACATACCCTTGTAGATCACTAAGCGGGAAGCATTAAGAAACGCGGTTGGTGTAGTTGAACGTCTTCGCGATCCAATCACGATCCATCCCGCGATCCAATCTTGTTCCGTTTCGATCTAGCTCCGAATGGACGGCACCTCCGCGTTCAGCACACGTACAGCTCGATGACGTCTCCGCCTCCTTGATCCAGCAAGCGAGGGTGGAGAGGTAGATGAGTTCTCCAGCAGCACGACGGCATGGTGGCGGTGGTGGTGGAGCTGTCCCGGCAGGGCTTCGCCAAGCGCTGCCGCGACGAACTAGAGGAGAAACTGATCTATAGGGAGAAGGAGGGGCTGCGCCGTGGCTTGTCATGCCGCAGCCCTCCCTCCCCTCACATATATATAGGGGGAGAGGAGGAGGGAGGCGCCCTAGGGTTTCCCCTAGGGTGGGGCGATGGCCAAGGGGGAGCCTTGGCCCCCAAGGCAAGTGCCCCCCCCTCTTGGGCCAACCCTAGCCCTAGCCGCATGGGCCTTGGGTGGGAGTGGCAGCCAGCCCACCAGGGGCTGGTGCGCCCCCTCTCACATCCCATGGGGCCCTCCGGGGCAGGTGGACCACCCCCGGTGGACCCCCGTAACACTTCCGGCATCTCCGTCACAAAACCGGTAGGTCCCGGAACTTTTCCGGAACTCGTATACCAACTTCCTATATATCAATCTTTACCTCCGGACCATTCCAAAGCTCCTCGTCATGTCCGAGGTCTCATCCGGGACTCCGAACATCCTTTGGTATCCAACATAGATAACTCAACAATACCAAATCGTCACTGAACGTTACGTGTGCAGACCCTGCGGGTTCGAGAACTATGCAGACATGACCGAGACAACTCTACGGTCAATAAACAATAGCATGACCTGGATGCCCATATTGGTTCCTACATATTCTACGAAGATCTTTATCGGTCGAACCACGATGTCAAGGATTCAGACAATCCCGTATGCAGTTCCCTTTGACCATCGGTATGTTACTTGCCCGAGATTCGATCGTCGGTATCTCCATACCTAGTTCAACCTCGTTACCGGTAAGTCTATTTACTCGTTCCGTAATACAAGATCCCGTGACTAACTCCTTAGTCACATTGTTTTCAAGATTCTCATGATCCTGTATTACCGAGTGGGCCCAGAGATACCTCTCCGTCATACGGAGTGACAAATCCCAGTCTCGATTCACGCCAACCCAACAGACACCCTCAGAGATACCTGTAGAGCACCTTTATAGTCACCCAGTTACGTTGTGATGTTTGATACACACAAGGCATTGCTCCGGTGTCAGGGAGTTGCATGATCTCATGGTTGTAGGAACAGATACTTGACATGGATAAAGTAGTAGCAATAAACTAACACGATCAAATGCTATGTTTACGGTTGGGTCTTGTCCATCACATCATTCTCCTAATGATGTGATCCCGTTATGAGATGACAACTCATGTCTATGGTCAGGAAAACTTGACCATCTCTGATCAACGAGCTACTCTAGTAGAGGCTCACTAGGGACATGGTGTTGTCTATGTATCCACACATGTATCCGAGTTTTCGATCAATACAATTCTAGCATGGATAATAAATGATTATCATGAACAAGGAAATATGATAATAACCAATTTATTATTGCCTCTAGGGCATATTTCCAACAGTCTCCCACTTGCACTAGAGTCAATAAAGTTCACATTACCATGTGATTAACACCCAATGAGTTCTGGGGTTTTATCATGTTTTGCTTGCGAGAGAGGTTTAAGTCAACGGGTCTGCAACATTCAGATCCATGTGTACTTCGCAAATCTCTATGTCATACTGTAGATGCTGCTACCACGCTCCACTTGTAGCTATTCCAAATGATTGCTCCACTATACGTATCCGGATTGCTACTCAGAGTCATCCGGATTGGTGTCAAAGCTTGCATCGACGTAATCCTTTACGACGAACTCTTTATCACCTCCATAATCGAGAAACATTTCCTTAGCCCTCGAGTTACTAAGGATAATTTTGACTGTTGTCCAGTGATCCACTCCCGGATCACTCTTGTACCCCTTTACAGACTCATGGCAAGGCACACATCAGGTGCGGTACACATCATGGCGTACTATACAGAGCCTACGGCTAAGGCATAGGGGCCGACCTTCGTCCTTTCTCTTTTTTTTGCCATGGTCGAGCTTTGAGTCTTACTCAAATTCATACCTTACAAATCAGACAAGAACTCCTTTGACCGATCCATTTTGAACTCTTTCAAAATCTTGTCAAGGTATGTACTCATTGAAAGTCTTATCGGGCGTCTTGATCTATCTCTATAGATCCCAATATTTAAGTAGATTTATCCAGGTCTTGCTTTGAAAAACTCCTTTCAAACAACCCTTTATGCTTTCCAGAAGTTCTACATTATTTCCGATCAACATATGTCATACATATACTTATCAGAAATTCTATAGTGCTACCACTCACTTTCTTGTAAATACAAGTTTCTTATAAACTTTGTATAAACCCAAAAGCCTTGATTACCTCATCAAAGCGTATATTCCAACTCCGAGAAGCTTGCTCCAGTAAATAGAAGGATCGCTGGAGCTTGCATACCTTTTAGCATCCTTAGGACCGACAAAACCTTTTGGTTGTATCACATACAACCTTTTCTCATGGAAACCGATAAGGAAACTCTATTTTGACATCCATCTGCCAGATTTCATAATCGAAAAATGCAGCAACTGCTAACACAATTCCAACAGACTTTAGCATCGCTACGGGTGAGAGAGTCTCATAGTAGTCAACTGCTTGATCTTGTCGGAAACTACTTTGTGACAAGTCGAGCTTTATAAATGGTGACAATTACCATCAGCGTCTCTCTTCTTCTTAAAGGTTCATTTGTACTTAACGGCCTGCCGTTCATCGGGCAAGTCTACCAAAGTCCATACTTGGTTTTCATACATGGATCCTATCTCGGATTTCATGGCTCCTAGCCATTTGTTGGAATCCGGCCCACCATTGCTTCTTCATAGCTCGTAGGTTCACTGCTGTCTAACAACATGACCTCCAAGACAGGATTGCCATATGATGACCCACAAGTATAGGGGATCAATCGTAGTCCTTTCGATAAGTAAGAGTGTCGAACCCAACGAGGAGCAGAAGGAAATGACAAGCGGTTTTCAGCAAGGTAATTTCTGCAAGCACTTAAATTGTAGGTAACAGATAGTTTGATAGCAAGATAATTGGTAATGAGCAAGTAACAGTAAATAAGGTGCAGCAAGGTAGCCCAATCCTTTTGTGGCAAAGGACAGGCCAGAACAATCTCTAGTAATAGGCAAAGTATTCTTGAGCGTACACGGGAATTTCATCTAGTCACTTTTATCATGTTGGTTTGATTCGTGTTTGCTACTTTGATAATTTGATATGTGGGTGGACCGGTGCTTGGGTGATGTTCTTACTTGAATAACCTCCCACTTATGATTAACCCCCTCGCAAGCATCCGCAACTACGAGAAAAGTATTAAGATAAAATCTAACCATAGCATTAAATGTTTGGATCCAAATCAGCCCCTTACGAAGTAGCGCATAAACTAGGGTTTAAGCTTCTGTCACTCTAGCAACCCATCATCTAATAACTACTCCACAATGCATTCCCTTAGACCCATGAATGGTGAAGTGTCATGTAGTTGGCGTTCACATGACACCACTAAGGGAATTACAACATACATATCATCAAAATATCGAACACATATCAAGTTCACATGATTACTTGCAACATGACTTCTCCCGTGACCTCAAGAACAAAGGTAACTACTCACAAATAATAATCATGCTCAAGATCAGAGGGGTATTGAATAGCATAATGGAAGATGGTGTTGTTGAAGATGTTGATGAAGATTGGCCTCCCAAAGATGAGAGGGGTGTTGGTGATGACGATGGCTTCGATTTCCCCCTCCGGGAGGGAAGTTCCCCCGGCGGAATCGCTCCGCCGGAGGGCAAAAGTGCTCCTACCCAAGTTCCGCCTCGAGGTAGCGGTGCTTCATCCAGAAAGTCCTCCTCTAATTTTTTCTAGGTTAAAAGTGAATTTATACCAGAAGATGGGTACCGGAGGTGGGCTGAGGAGGGCACAACCCACCAAGGCGCGCCCAGGGGGGCCTGGCGCGCCCTGGTGTCTTGTTCCCACCAGGGTGGCCCCCTCCGGTAGTTCTTTGCTCTAGTATTTTTTATTTATTCCAAAAATAATCTCCGTAAAGTTTCAGCTTCATTGGAGTTGTGCAGAATAGGTATCTCTGATGTGCTTTTCTCCGGTCCAGAATTCCAGTTGCCGGTATTCTACCTCTTTGTGTAAACCTTGCATATTGTGGGATAAAAGGCATTACAATCACTCCTTAAAGCATTATTATTCAACAAAACATAATAAATAACAGTAAGAAATCATGATGCAAAATGGACGTATCACCGTACCACTCAGGGGCGGTACGATTCCTTGTCGACCTACGAGGCTCAGTAGTAACTTGATCTGAAGTTTCTTGATCATCATCATTAGCTTCCTCTTCATTTGGTGTAGGCGCCACAAAAACATCTTTCTGCGTCGTGCTACCATCCAACTGAAGTGACGGTTCAATAACCTCATCAAGTTCTACCTTGCTCCCACTCAATTCTTTCGAGAGAAACTCTTTCTCGAGAAAGGACCCGTTTTTAGCCCTCGGATCTGAGATAGAAGGTATACCCAACTATTTCCTTAGGGTATCCTATGAAGATGCATTTGTCCGCTTTGGGTTCGAGCTTATCAGGTTGAAGTCTTTTCACATAAGCATCACATTCCCAAACTCTAAGAAATGACAGCTTAGGTTTCTGCCAAACCATAATTCACACGGTGTCATCTCAACGGATTTAGATGGTGCTTGATATGTCTCCGTCGTATCTATAATTTTTGATTGTTTCATGCCAATATTATGCAACTTTCACATATTTTTGGCAACATTTTATATGATTTATTGGACTAACATATTGATCCAGTGCCTAGTGTCAGTTCCTGTTTGTTGCATTTTTTTGTTTCGCAGAATATCCATATCAAATGAAGTCCAAACGGGATAAAAATTTACAGAGAATTATTTTGGAATATATGTGATTTTTGGGAGTTCGAATCAACACAAAAGGAGGCCCACAGCCCACACAGTACACCAGGGCGCGCCCCAGGGCCCAGGCACGCCGTGGTGGGTTGTGGTCACCTCGTAAGGCGGTTGCTGCTCTACTTCGGGTGCAAGGAAGCTTATATCCAGAAAAAAATTGTGTTAAAATCTCAGCGCAATCGGAGTTACGGATCTCCAGGAATATAAGAAACGGTTTTCAGCCAAAAAACAGGAACGCGAAACAGAAGAGAACAAAGAGGGAGATCCAATCTCGGAGGGGCTCCTGCCCCTCCACCGCCATGGAGGGCATGGACTAGAGGGGGAACTCTCCTCCCATCTAGGGGGGAGGCCAAAGAAGAAGAAGGAGGGGGGCTCTCTCCCCCTCTCTCCCGGTGGTGCCGGAACGCTGCCGGGGCAATCATCATGACGGCGATCTACACCAACAACTTCGCCGCCGTCAACACCAACTCTCCCCCCCCCCCTCTATGCAGTGGTGTAACACCTCTCTTCCCCGCTAGAATCTCTATTTAAACATGGTGCTCAACTCCATATATTATTTCCCGATGATATGTGGCTATCCTATGATGTTTGAGTAGATCCGTTTTGTCCTATGGGCTAATTGATGATCGTGGTTGATATGAGTTGTATGTTTTATTTTGGTGCTGTCCTATGGTGCCCTCTGTGTCACGCAAACGCGAGGGATCCCCGCTGTAGGGTGCTGCAATATGTTCATGATTTGCTTATGGTGGGTGGCGTGAGTGACAGAAGCACAGACCCGAGTAGGTGGGTTGTTGCGTATGGGAGTAAAGAGGACTTGATACTTAATGCTACGGTTGGGTTTTACCTTAATGATCTTTGGTAGTTGCGGATGCTTGCTAGAGTTCCAATCATAAGTGCATATGATCCAAGTACGGAAAGTATGTTAGCTAATGCCTCTCCCTCATATAAAATTGCAATAATGATTACCGGTCTAGTTATCAATTGCCTAGGGACAAATAACCTTCTTGTTTGACAAAAGCTTTCTACTAAACAACTAACTTTTATTATCTTGCAATTTACTCGTAGTTTTATTCCCGCAAAGTACTTCTAGTTTTATTCGTGCAAACTATCCTATCACCTACAAAATAGTATCATACTTGTTCTAGGTAAAGGAAACGTTAAAGTGTGCGTAGAGTTGTATCGGTGGTCGATAGAACTTGAGGGAATATTTGTTCTACCTTTAGCTCCTCGTTGGGTTCGACACTCTTATTTATCGAAAAAGGCTACAAACGATCCCCTACACTTGTGGGTTATCAAGACCTTTTTTTGGCGCCGTTGCCGGGGAGCAATAGCGTGGGGTGAATATTCTCGTGTGTGCTTGTTTGCTTTATCTCTAAGTAGTTTTTATTTTGTGCTCTTGTTTTCTATCTTTAGTTATGGGTAGGAAACGTAAAATACCAAAAAAAGATGTACTTGCTGCTCCAAAAGTTGAGGAACCACTAGTGTTCCATACTATCGAAGAATATTACTTGGATCATCTTCGATCCATTTGTGCTCGTGCCGAAAACCCAACTAGCTTAGTTGAGGGAAAATCATTAAATGAGCATGCTTATTTTGTGCGACACCGCTTATCTCAAAAAGGGAAACTTTTGTGGCATCATATTAATAGTTTGTATTGCTATGCTTTGAATTTATGTGAAATACATGATTTTACTTGTTGTTCCGAAGACCCTAAGAAACACCTTTTTTCCAATGTGAGTTTAAGGATAATGGAATCGTATCTTATTAATGCAAGGGTGTTTATAATTACTATGATTTTGAACAAATTGAAGAATTTGTTGCTTTTAAGGGTGCCTATGAAATTGCTTCTTTGATTGAAAAGTATGATGCTACTCTTTACAAATCTGAAAATTTTGCCATACTTAAATACTGCTATGAAAACTATGCTTCCAATGCTTATGTTAAAGAATATATTGAGGACTCCTTCGTTGTCCAAGAAGAGGCTAATATTTTGCAGGAATCTATGGAATAGGAAGTTGCTGAAATTGTGAGCTCATTAGATGAAAAAGATGAGGCGGAGAGCGAAGAACAAAAGGAGGAAGAGCGGATTAGCTGCCCGTGCCCACCTTCTAATGAGAGTAACTCTTCAAATCATACATTATTTAATTTCCCTTCGTGCTCACCGAAGGATGAATGCTATGATAATTGCTATGATCCCGTGGATTCTTTTGAAATATCCCTTTTGATGAACTTGATGCTTGTTATGCCTGTGGCCAAGATGCCAATATGAATTATGCTTATGGAGATGAACTTGCTATAGTTCCTTATGTTAAGAATGAAATTGTTGCTATTGCACACACACATGATAGTCCTATTATCTTTTTGAATTCTCCCAACTACACTATATCGGAGAAGTTTGCTCTTATTAAGGATTATATTGATGGGTTGCGTTTTGCTACTACACATGATGATTTTGATGAAAATAATATGCATGTGCTTGCTGATCCTACTTGCAATTATTATGAGAGAGGAACTACATCTCCACCTATTTATGTTTCCAATACGGTAAAATTGCAAGAAACTGTTTATACTATGCATTGGCCTTTACTTGATGTGCATGAATTGTTCTTTTATGACACGCCGATGCATAGGAAGAGAGTTAGACTTAGTCATTGCATGTATATGTTTCTTTGTGCTCATTACTAAATTACAAATCATTGTTAATTAAAATTGGCTTTGATATACCTTGGGATCCGGGTGGATCCATTACTTGAGCACTTTATGCCTAGCTTAATGGCTTTAAAGAAAGCGCTGCCAGGGAGACAACCCGGAAGTTTTAGAGAGTCATTTTATTCTATTGAGTGCTTTTATAAAGTTTAAAAGCAAAAAAATATAGAGGGGAACCTAAAACTTCACAAAAAGAAAAGTCAAAGTGAGAGAGACGAACATCGTGAAAGTGGGGGAATTCCTTGAACTTTGTTCCTGCCCGGGGAAACTTTGTGAATCTTGAATCACAAAAACTTTTCAACAAAAATAATTATCCCTTTGTACAAATCCATTGTATTATAAAAATAATATGCCAAGATTTGCCTTTAGGATGATTAGATTGCTTATTGGTATGTGCGGTGTAAAAACAGAAACTTTGGATGTAGTACGTGATTTTTTTACTTGAATGTCAAAAGTTTATGAAATTTTTACAAAGTATTTCTATACAAATTGTTTATTTTGTCCTAATTTTTCAGAATTTTTGGAGTTACATAAGTATGGTCAAAGTTCAGATTACTAGAGACTGTCCTGTTTAAGACAGATTCTATTTTTGATGCATTGTTTTGCTTGTTTTGATGAAACTATCGATTTTATCGGTGGTATAAGCCATGGAGAAGTTATAATACAGCAGGGATAGTGCAAATATAAAATATGAATGGGTTTGCAACAATGCTTAAAGTAGTAATTTGCTTTATTATACTAACGGATCTCACCAGTTTCCTGTTTAGTTTTGTGTGGATGAAGTGTTCAAAGATCGAGGAGGTCTCGATATGAGGAGAAGGAGGAGAGGCAAGAGTTCAAGCTTGGGGATGACCAAGGCACCCCAAGTAAATATCCAAGGAGACTCAAGTGTCTAAGCTTGGGGATTCCCCAGAAGGCATCCCATCTTTCTTCAACAAGTATTGGTATGTTTTCATTTTCGTTTCGTTCGTGTGATATGTGTAAATCTTGGAGCTTCTTTTGTGTTTAGTTTTCACTTTTCTTTTATGCACCATGCTGGTATGAGATAGTCCATGATTAATTTATAGAATGCTCATTGCACTTCACTTATATCTTTTGAGTATGTCTTTTTAGAATGCTTCATGTGCTTCACTTATATCATTTGAAGTTTGGATTGCCTGTTTCTCTTCACATAGAAAACCGTTATTTGTAGAATGCTCTTTTTGCTTCACTTATATTTATTAGAGCATGGTCTTTTGTAGAAAGAATTAAACTCTCTTGCTTCACTTATATCTATTAAGAGAGTCAACAGGAATTGGTCATTTGCATGGTTAGTCATAAAATCCTACATAAAATTTATGGATCACTGAATATGATATGTTTGATTCCTTGCAATAGTTTTGCGATATAGAGATGATAATATGTGGGAGGTACTAGTAAATGGTTCTGGTTAGTAAGAATATTGGTGTTAAGGTTTGTGATTCCCGAAGCATGCACGTATAGTCTCCCGTTATGCCAGGAAGTTGGAGCACAATTTATCCTTGATTGTCTATCTTTGTGTGAAGGTCGGAGGCGCGCGATGGTTAACTCCTACCAACCTCCCCCCTAGGAGCATGCGTAGTAATACTTTGCTTCGAGGGCTAATAAGCTTTTGCAATAAGTATGTGAGTTCTTTATGACTAATGTGAGTCCATGGATTATACGCACTCTTACCTTTCCTCAATTTGCTAGCCTCTACGGTACCGTGCATTGCCCTTTATCACCTCAAGAGTCGGTGCAGACTTCGCCGGTGCATCCAAACCCCGTGATATGATACGCTCTATCACACATAAGCCTTATTATATCTTCCTCAAAACAGCCACCATACCTACCTATTATGGCATTTCCATAGCCATTCCGAGATATATTGCCATGCAACTTCCACAGCTTCCGTTTTGATGACTTGAGCATTCATTGTCATATTGCTTTACATGATCGTAAGATAGCTAGCATGATGTTTCCATGGCTTGTCCGTTTTTTTGATATCTTTGCTATGCTAGATCATTGCACATCCTGGTACACTTTCAGAGGCATTCATATAGAGTCATACTTTGTTCTACTATCGAGTTGTAATATTGGGTTGTAAGTAAATAGAAGTGTGATGATCATCATTATTCATTATTAGAGCATGTCCCAGCGAGGAAAGTATGATGGAAACTATGATTACCCCACAAGTAGGGATGAGGCTCCGGACAAATATAAAAAGAAAAAAAAGGAGAAGAAAAAAAGGAAGAAAAAAAAAGAAAAAAAAAGAGAGACAAAGAGAGAAGGGTCATGCTAATTCCACACTTGTGCTTCAAAGAAGCACCATGTTTTTCATATAGAGAGTCTCCTATGTTGTCACTTTCATATACTAGTGGGAATTTCTCATTATAGAGTTAGATGCACACCCACTTAGTCAGTTTGAACTTTCTTTCACTTATAGCTCTTAGTGCATCCGTTGCATGGCAATCCCTACTCCTCGCATTGATATCAATTGATGGGCATCTCCATAGCCCGTTGATTAGCCGCTTCGATGTGAGACTATCTTCCTTTTTGTCTTCTCTATATTAATGTCTACCACTGCATTCTATTCCACCCATAGTGCTATATCCATGGCTTGCGCTCATGTATTGCGTGAGAGTTGAAAATGCTAAAGCGCGTTAAAAAGTATGAACCAATTGCTTGGCTGACACCGGGGTAGTACATGATTTATACTTTGTGTTAAGAAGACAGAGCATGACAAGGCTATATGATTTTGTAGGGATAGCGTTCTTTAGCGTTGATATTTTGAAAGACATGATTGTTTGTTGGGACGCCTGAGTATTAATGTCTTTATGTCAAATTATAGACTATTGCTTTGAATCACTCATGTCTTAATATTCATGCCATGATTAGATATATGATCAAGATTATGCTAGGTAGCATTCCACATCAATAATTATCCTTTTTATCATTTACCTACTCGAGGACGAGCAGGAATTAAGCTTGGGGATGCTGATACGTCTCCATCGTATATATAATTTTTGATTGTTTCATGCCAATATTATACAACTTTCACATATTTTTGGCAACATTTTATATGATTTATTGGACTAACATATTGATCCAGTGCCCGGTGTCAGTTCCTGTTTGTTGCATGTTTTTTGTTTCGCAGAATATCCATATCAAATGAAGTCCAAACGCGATAAAAATTTACGGAAAATTATTTTGGATATGTGATTTTTGGGAGTTGGAATCAATGCAAAAGGAGGCCCACAACCCCCACAATACACCAGGGCGAGCCCTAGGGCCCAGGCATGCCGTGGTGGGTTGTGGTTACCTCCTAAGGCGGTTGCTGCTCTACTTCGGGTGCAAAGAAGCTTATATACGGAAAAAAATCGTGTTAAAATCTCAGCGCAATTGGAGTTACGGATCTCCGGGAATATAAGAAACGGTTTTCGGCCAGAAAACAGGAACGCGAAACAGAAGAGAACAAAGAGGGAGATCCAATCTCGGAGGGGCTCCTGCCCCTCCGCCGCCATGGAGGCCATGGACCAGATGGGGAACTCTTCTCCCATCTAGGGGGGAGGCCAAGGAAGAAGAAGAAGAAGAAGGAGGGGGGCTCTCTCCCCCTTTCTCCCGGTGGCGCCGGAACGCCGTCGGGGCAATCATCGTGACGGCGATCTACACCAACAACTTTGCCGCCATCAACACCAACTCTCTCCCCCTCTATGAAGAGGTGTAACACCTCTCTTCCCCCCTGTAATCTCTACTTAAACATGGTGCTCAACTCCATATATTATTTCCCGATGATATGTGGCTATCCTATGATGTTTGAGTAGATCTGTTTTGTCATATGGGCTAATTGATGATCGTGGTTGGTATGAGTTGTATGTTTTATTTTGCTGTTGTCCTATGGTGCCCTCCGTGTCGCGCAAACGTGAGGGATCCCCTCTATAGGGTGTTGCAATATGTTCATGATTTGCTTATGGTGGGTGGCGTGAGTGACAGAAGCACAGACCCGAGTAGGTGGGTTGTTGCGTATGGGAGTAAAGAGGACTTGATACTTAATGCCATGGTTGGGTTTTACCTTAATGATCTTTGGTAGTTGCGGATACTTGCTAGAGTTCCAATCATAAGTGCATATGATCCAAGTACGGAAAGTATGTTCGCTCATGCCTCTCCCTCATATGAAATTGCAATAATGATTACCGGTCTAGTTATCAATTGCCTAGGGACAAATAACCTTCTTGTTTGACAAAAGCTTTCTACTAAACAACTAACTTTTATTATCTTGCATTTTACTCGTAGTTTTATTCCCGCAAAGTACTTCTAGTTTTATTCGTGCAAACTATCCTATCACCTACAAAATAGTTTCATACTTGTTCTAGGTAAAGCAAACGTTAAAGTGTGCGTAGAGTTGTATCGGTGGTTGATAGAACTTGAGGGAATATTTGTTCTACCTTTAGCTCCTCGTTGGGTTCGACACTCTTATTTATCGAAAATGGCTACATACGATCCCCTACACCTGTGGGTTATCAGTGCCCTTATTAAAGTGAATGTAGTTGTCTCTAATGCATAACCCCAAAATGATAGTGGCAAATCGGTAATAGACATCATAGTACGCACCATATCCAATTGAGCATGACTACGACGTTCGGACATACCATCACACTATGGTGTTCTAAGCGGCGTGAGTTGTGAAACAACTTCCACATTGTCATAAATGTATACCAAAACTCATATATTTACCTCCACGATCATATCGTAGACATTCAATCTTCTTGTCACGATGATCTTCAACTTCACTCTGAAATTTCTTGACCTTTTCAAAAGTTTCAGACTTGTGATTCATCAAGTAAACATACCAGTATCTACTCAAATCATCTGTGAAGGTAAGATGATAACGATATCCATTGCGTGCTTCAATGCTCATTGGACTGTATACATCAATATGTATTATTTCCAATAAGTCACTTGCCCGCTCCATCGAATCGGAAAACGGGGTCTTAGTCATCTTGCCCATGAGGCATGGTTCGCATGTCTCAAGCGATTCAAAATCGAGTGAGTCCAAAGATCCATCAGCATGGAGCTTCTTCATGTGCTTTACACCAATATGACCTAAGCAGCAGTGCCACAAGCATGTGGTACTATCATCATTAACTTTGTATCTTTTGGCATCAATATTACGAACATGTGTATCACTACGATCGAGATTCAATAAACCATTCACATCGGGTGCATGATCCTAAAAGATATTATTCATGTAAGCTGAACAACCATTGTTCTATGACTTAAATGAATAACCGTATTGCAATAAACATGATCTAATCATCTTCATGCTCAACGCAGACACCAAATAACATTTATTTAGGTTCAACACTAATCCCGAAGGTAGAAGGAGCATGCGATGGTGATCACATCAACCTTGGAAACACTTCCAACACACATCGTCACCTCGCCCTTAGCTTAGTCTCTGTTTACTCCGTAGCTTTTGTTTCGAGTCACCAATATTAGCAACTGAACTGGTATCTAATACCCAGGTACTACTAGGAGTACTAGTAAGGTACACATCAATAACATGTATATCAAATATACTTTTGTTGACGTTGCCAGCCTTCTTATCTGCCAAGTATCTTGGGGCAGTTCCGCTTCAGTGACCATTCTCCTCATAATAGAAGCACTCAGTCTCGGGTTTGGGTCCAACCTTGGGTTTCTTCATTGGAGCGACAACTGGCTTGTCATTCTCGAAAGTTTCCCTTCTTGCCCTTGCCCTTCTTGAAACTAGTGGTCTTACCATCAACACTTGACTTTCCTTCTTAATTTCTACCTTTCGTGGTGTAAAACATAGCGAATAGCTCAGGGATCATCTTCTCCATCCCTGGCACGTTATAGTTCATCATGAAACTCTAGTAGCTTGGTGGCAGTGACTTGGAGAACTATGTCAATCACTATCTTATCTGGAAGATCAACTCCCACTTGATTCAAGCGATTGTAGCACCCAGACAATCTGAGCACATGCTCACCGATTGAGCTATTTTCCTTCATCTTGCAGGCAAAGAATCTTGTCGAAAGTCTCATACCTCTCAACACGGGCACGAGCCTGAAATCCCAGTTTCAGCTCTTGGAACATCTCATATGAACCGTGATGTTCAAAACGTCTTTGAAGCTTCAATTCTAAGCCGTAAAGCATGACGCACTGAACTATCAAGTAGTCATAAAAAATGTGCTTGTATGATGTTCTCAACACCCACAGACGACGCTTGAGGGGGTGGCGCACCAAGCGGCGCATCAAGGACATAAGTCTTCTGTGCAGCAACTGAGGACAATCCTCAGATCACGGACCTAGTCCGCATAATTGCTACTACCATCTTTCAACTTAGTTTTTCTCTAGGAACATATCAAAATATAGGGGAGCTACTGCGCGAGCTATCGATCTACAACATAATTTTGCAAAGACAACTTTGGACTATGTTCATGATAATGAGTTCAATTAATCATATTACTAAAGAACTCCCACTCAAATCAACATCCCTCAGGTTGTCTGAGTGTAACATGATCCAAATCCACCAACCCAAGTCCGATCATCACGTGAGACGAGGTGGTTTCAATGGTGAACATCTCCATGTTGATCATATCTACTATATGACTCATGTTCGACCTTTCGGTCTCCTGTGTTCCGAGGCCATGTCTGTACATGCTAGGCTCGTCAAGTTTAACCCAAGTATTCCGCGTGTGTAAATCTGGCTTACACTCGTTGTATGCGAACGTAGAGTCTATCACACCCGATCATCACGAGGTGCTTCGAAACGACGAACCTTCGCAACGGTGCATACTCGGGGAGAACACAATTTATCTTGAAATTTTAGTGAGAGATCATCTTATAATGCTATCGCCGTTCTAAGCAAAATAAGATGCATAAATATGATAAACATCACATGCAAATCATATGAGTGACATGATATGGCCATCATCATCTTGTGCTTTTGATCTCCATCTCCAAAGCATCGGCATGATCTCCATCATCGTGTCATCATGTGGTTGTTGCGCCAACTATTTCTTCTACAACTATTGCTAACTCATAGCGATAAAGTAAAGCAAAAGAAGGCGAAAATAATTAAAGACAACCCTATGGCTCCTGCCGGTTGCCGTACTCATCGACATGCAAGTCGTGATAATCTATACAAAACATGATCATCTCATACATCACATATATCACATCATGTTATTGGCCATATCACATCACAACATGCCGTGCAAAAACAAGTTAGACGTCCTCTACTTTGTTGTTGTAAGTTTTACATGGCTGCTATGGGCAACTAGTAAGAACCGTTCTTACCTACGCAAAGCCACAACGGTGATAATCAAGTTGCCTTTTAACCTTCTACAAGGACCGCCTCTGTCGAATCCGATTCAACTAAAGTGGGAGAGACAGACACCCGCCAGCCATCTTTATGCAACAAATGCATGTCAGTCGATGGAACCGGTGTCTCGTACGTGGACGAGTAAGATTGGTCCAAGCCGCTTCATCCCACAATACCGCCAAATCAAGATAAGACTAAGGAAGTAAGAAATCTGAACATCAACGCCCACAAACTCTTTTGTGTTCTACTCGTGCATGTTATCTACGCATAGACCTAGCTCATGATGCCACTGATGGGGAACGTTGCATGGGAAACAAAAAAATTCTTACGAACACCCAAGATCCATCTATGGAGATCAACAGCTACAGAGGGGGAGTGCATCTACATACCCTTGTAGATCACTAAGCGGGAAGCATTAAGAAACGCGGTTGGTGTAGTCGAACGTCTTCGCGATCCAATCACGATCCGTCCCGCGATCCAATCTTGTTCCGTTCCGATCTAGCGCCGAACGGACGGCACCTCCGCGTTCAGCACACGTACAGCTCGATGACGTCTCCGCCTCCTTGATCCAGTAAGCGAGGGCGGAGAGGTAGATTAGTTCTCCGGCAGCACGACGGCGTGGTGGCGGTGGTGGTGGAGCTGTCCTGACAGGTCTTTGCCAAGCGCTGCCGTGACGAACTAGATGAGAAACTGATCTAGAGGGAGAGGGAGGGGCAGCGTCGTGGCTTGCCGTGCCGCAGACCTCCCTCCGCTCAGATATATATAGGGGGAGAGGAGGAGGGAGGCGCCCTAGGATTTCCCCTAGGGTGGGGCGGTGGCCAAGGGGGGAGCCTTGGCCCTCAAGGCAAGTGGGGCGCCCCCCCTCTTGGGCCAACCCTAGCCCTAGCCGCATGGGCCTTGGGTGGGAGGGGTGGCCAGCCCACCAGGGGCTGGTGAGCCCCCTCTCACAGCCCATGGGGCCCTTCGGGGCAGGTGGACCCCCCCCCCCCCGGTGGACCCCCGGAACACTTTCGGCATCTCCGTCACAAAACCGGTAGGTCCCGGAACTTTTTCGAAACTCGAATATCAACTTCCTACGAAACTCGAATATCAACTTCCTATATAACAATCTTCACATGCGGACCATTCCTAAGCTCCTCGTCATGTCCGGGATCTCATCCAGGACTCCGAACATCCTTCGGTCACCAACATACATAACTCAATAATACCAAATCGTCATCGAACGTTAAGTGTGCAGACCCTGCGGGTTCGAGAACTATACAGACATGACCAAGACAACTCTACGGTCAATAACCAATAACGGGACCTGGATGCCCATATTGGTTCCTACATATTCTACCTAGATCTTTATCGGTCGAACCACGATGTCAAGGATTCAGACAATCCCGTATGCAGTTCCCTTTGTCCATCGGTATGTTACCTGCCCGAGATTCGATCGTCGGTATCTCCATACCTAGTTCAATCTCGTTGCCAGTAAGTCTCTTTACTCGTTCCGTAATACAAGATCCCGTGACTAACTCCTTAGTCACATTGCTTGCAAGCTTCTCGTGATCTTGTATTACCGAGTGGGCCCAGAGATACCTCTCCGTCATACGGAGTGACAAATCCCAGTCTCGATTCGCGCCAACCCAACAGACACCCTCGGAGATACCTGTAGAGCACCTTTATAGTCACCCAATTACGTTGTGACGTTTGATACACACAAGGCATTCCTCCGGTGTCAGGGAGTTGCATGATCTCATGGTCGTAGGAAGAGATACTTGACATGGATAAAGCAGTAGCAATAAACTAACACGATCAAATGCTATGCGTACTGTTGGGTCTTGTCCATCACATCATTCTCCTAATGATGTGATCCCGTTATCAAATGACAACTCATGTCTATGGTGAGGAAACCTTGACCATCTATGATCAACGAGCTAGTCTAGTAGAGGCTCGCTAGGGACATGGTGTTGTCTATGTATCCACACATGTATCTGAGTTTCCGATCAATACAATTCTAACATGGATAATAAACGATTATCATGAACAAGGAAATATGATAATAACCAATTTATTATTTCCTCTAGGGCATATTTCCAACACCATGTTAATCACATCGAAGCATCCGAGAAATAAAGTCCCTATCGATCATCAGCGCCTTGATCTCTGCGACAAGGTGCTCATACACAAAGCAAGATAGTCCATCACCTGATAACACAAGAAGAGCCTCTGAAGAGCCAGACTAAAAAATGATTGGTAAGTGTGTGTGTGTGTGTGTGTGTGTGTGTGTGTGTGTGCGCGCGCGCGTGCGCCATCCCTTGGATGAGGTAGCTCCACTTTCAGTACATCATTGCAATTGAACACATAACGATAAACCGCAAAAGCCGCAAAGATGTCTGCCCTATCTTCTCAAGATCATACCCGCCACTGCCGCACCGTCTGTTGCCGAGAACGAACCGTCGATGGATAGGGCAGCATAATTCGCGGACGATGGAGGTTACTGTAAGGCCGGCGAGGGGGCTTTCTCCCCCTGGACAATTCTGTCATCACATGCATGCATCTCCCCTTCACAATCTCGTCCATGTTGTAGTTTTGTGAATAACCAATGATATTAAGTCATTGTCCCGGAACTCGACCGTAATTTCTACTAGAGGGACCTCCTTATGATGGATCAAATCATTTCTTAGTCGTTAGATACGTCGTATAAGCATAATCACCATGTCGCTAGAGGTATCCGTGCTGTCCAATAGAACATTCAACGACCACTCCTTCCCTTTATCTACCAATCGATCATCAACAGATATAGGTCACAAACACCGCATACGTTCCGAAATCTTTCAATCATGGTTGCACACGACCAATGAATGGAAGTTACTTTCGTGTTCCACACCACACAGGAGGCATGTGCCGCGTGTAGCTAGGTGACGGTAGGCTTTACACAATGTTGTGGCTAGTGCCCCGTCGCAGCCTTCCATGCCATGATTTTGGCACCAAGGACCTCCAGATACAATTCCATAATGATCTAACCCGCTAAGGCGAGCTACTGAATGCTCCCTCACTGAAGGCTTCATCGTGATCATCGGATGCAAGCTGATATGCACTCTTCAAAGTAAACTGCCCATTTTCCTTAAGTTGCCAAGCAAAGAAGTCCCATCGTTGTCTTGGTGATTTGTGAGTTTTCAATAACTCCACATTCAAAGGTTAAAAATGAGAATTCATGTCCCAAGCACCGTATTCATGCGATAAATCAGCTACCCAATTAATTACGCTTTTGGTGTGATCAATGCCCGCAAACGCCAATTCCCGCAAAAAAGGAAATAAAGCACACACCAAACTTGCTTTGCTACCAAGGCTTAGTTAAAAGCGCGCTTATCGCGGAAACTCATACTCTTTTTGGACTTGGGAGTCTAATCTTATCCCAACGCTTAATGCGAGCGTTGATTTGATATTTACCGAGTTCACATCAGGTTGCAAGATTTATGGCTATTGTTTTAGGAGCAAGTATAATGAATCAAATCATCATTATAAGGGTCATTATTTTCACAATAAAATCATTGTTATTATTTACCCAGCTCAAAATAAAGGGTCATTATTTCCACAACAGAAAAATAAATCGTTGGGTCGCACGCCACATACCCCCGGCAAAGCAAAGCTAGACATTGCGGCTTACGCGGGCCCATTTTTCTCGAGTTGCCAAGCAAAGAAGTCCCATCGTTGTCTTGGTGATTTGTGATTTTCTCCAATAACTCCCAAACATGCATAGGTTAAAATGAGAATTCATGTCCCAAGCACCGTAATTATGCAATAAATCAGCTACCCAATTAAAGCAATAATTACGCTTTTGGTGTGATCAACGACCGCAAACACGAATACCCGCAAAATAAATAAATAAATAAAACGCCAAATTTGCTTTGCTAGCAAGACTTGATTAAAAGCACGCTTATCACGGAAACTCATATCCCCTTTGGACTTGGGGAGTCTAGTCTTATCCCCGCACTTAATGCCGGTGTTGATTTTTGATTTTTTTTTTTCATCGAAGGTGTTGATTTGATATTTACCGAGTTTGCACCAGGACGTAAGATTTATGGCTACCGAGCAAGTATAATGAGTCAAATCATTATTATAAGGGTCATTATGTCCACAACAAATCGTTTTCATTATTTTCCATGCTCAAAATAAAGGGTCATTATATTTCCACAACGGAAGAATAAATCGTTGGGTCACGCACGCCACACACACCCCCGGAAAAGCAAAGCTAGCCGTTGCACCTTGCGGCTTGCGCGGAGACTACTGTCCCGGACGCGAGCCGGTCCAGTGCAGTCCACCTCACAGACTCGAGTCAAGTCCAACTCCGACCTATCTAGCCCGGTCACCCGAGCCCGACACATGTCAACCTGTGCGTGCTACTGCCAGGCGAACAGAGAGATAAAGAGCGTTCTCATCAAAACCCGGGCGCAGCAGACCCACACCATCCCGGCATTCCCTCCCCAAATTACCCCGGCGCGCCCCCGACCTCGCCGGCGTCCCCGCCGCCTCCGCCGTCGGTCGCCGTCCGCCAGGTGAGCACGCTCCAAACCGTCCCAAGCCTCCCCCGCCGCTTCGTTTTGCGCCGTCGTGTCGTAACGGTTCGTGATTCGGGTTTTACTAATTTTCCGCCACTTGCGCGGCTGGGGTATTGCAGGCGCGTCGATCGACCGGCGGGACTGACCGCCGCGAGACGCGAGGTGATGTTCCACGCCGCGCGGCCGCCGAGGCCGACGGCCGTGTCCGCGAAGCGCGGCTTCCCACAGCTCTGCGGCGGACGCATGGCCGCGCTTCCTCGACCGTCGCCGCATCCACTTCCTCCTCCTCCCCCTCCTCCTCTCGCCGCGGGCGGGACCGTCGTGCGGGTGCGCAGCGAGGCGGAGGTGGCCCCGGGGCGATGCCAAGGGGGCGGTGACGGAGCGGAGCACGAGGAGGTGGCGGTGGCGGTGGCGGTTGCAGTTGCGGCGGGAGGGGATGATGTCGCGGTATGCGGCGGTTTGGTTGGGGACAGCGCGGCGGGGGTTTCTGGCCTGGTGGCTCTGGAGGAGAGGGGATGCGGAGGCGGTGAAGTACAGAGGAAGAGGGGTTTGGAGTTCCCCGCGAGTCCGCCGCCCAAGCGGAGGGCCTTGTCCGCCGTGCGGCGGTTTCCACCTGGCTGCGGGAGGGACCCGCCGCCTCTGATCGTGGGCGCTGACGACGACGACGGTTTGCGGGTTGGAAGAACTGCACCTTCCCGTGGTGCTCGTCCCGCCGGCAGCAGTGCTAGAGAGAAGGGTGGCTTGCCGCAGGAAACTGCGCCTGCCAATGCCGGTGTGCGTGTGCTGGAGAAGGTGACGGCTTCTGATGGTGGCGCTCCAGTGTCAGATGAGGATCATCGTGGTCCAGAGGCCGCGGTGGTGAAATCTTCGGATGGCACAGAAAGAGGTGCTGATTTGGTGGTGAAAGACAGAGGAAGGACACGGCCAATCTCGCGATTGCTAGCGAAGCGGAGGATGATATCTGCCAACCGCCGCTTCCCTCCAGGCTGTGGGAGGGACGTGCTGGTGCTTCCACTTGCTAGCAGAGGAGGTGGTGAGGTTGGTTTGCAGTTGGAAGTCCTGCCTCCTGCTGGTGATTTGGGTGCATTGGAGGACAGCCAGCGTTCCAATGTGTGTGCCATGGACACTATGGAGGCGGTCAGCAAGAATGCTTTGGATGCAATAGTAGACGTACAAGAACTGGAGGATGGTGAGATTTCTCCGGAGCCTGATCTTGTCCTCCAAGAGTTTCCACTTACTCAGAACAATATCATGCATGAGCTTACGGCTGATAGACTTGAGTTTGTTGTTCCGTCAACTGTTGCTGCGGAACCTTCTGTGGGGCATTTTTCCAATGAGAAGATCCCTGTGAACACTCTGCAGCACAAGTTGATGAATGTATCATGGGAAGTTGCTGAAGATCTCAAGGTGATGAACAAATGCGAAGGCAGTTCACCCAAGGCTGCTAGTAAACCTTCTGCTGAAGGCCCTCTGAAAGAATATCTTGGGGATAGTACAGAAGCGGTCAGCAAGAATACTTTGGATGTGATGGTAGAGGTACAGGAATTGGAGGATGGTGAGATTCCTACGGAGCCTGACCATGTCCTCCAAAACAACCCAGTCACTCACAACAATAGCTTGCATGAGCTTACAGCTGGTAGACTTGAGTGTGTTGTGCCGTCAATGGTTGATGCGGAACCTTCTGTGAGGCATTTTTCTAATGAGAAGATCCCTGTGAACATGTTGGAGCACAAGGGGAAGAGTTTATCATGGGAAGTTGCTGAAGATCTCAAGGTGAGGAACAAACGCGAAGGCAATTCACCCAAGGGTGCTAGTAAACCTTCTCCCGAAGATCCTCTGAAAGAATATCTTGGGTGCAAGAAAGTGTCTGAAAGCTGTAGCATGAAAAGTGCATCGCTTGATGTGGTAGCAGGGGTACATGGGGACGGTATCATGAGACGTATGGTAACATTCACAGCTAGAAAACCTTCTCCTGAAGAAGGCAATTCACCCAAGAGTGCTAGTAAACCTTCTCCTGAAGATCCTCTGAAAGAATATCTTGGGTGCAAGAAAGTGTCTGAAAGCTGTAGCATGAAAAGTGCATCGCTTGATGTGGTAGCAGGGGTACATGGGGACGGTATCATGAGACGTATGGTAACATTCACAGCTAGGAAACCTTCTCCTGAAGAAGGCAATTCACCCAAGGGTGCTAGTAAACCTTCTCCTGAAGAAGGCAATTCACCCAAGGGTGCTAGTAAACCTTCTCCTGAAGATCCTCTCAAAGAATATCTTGGGGATAAGAAAGTGTCTGAAAGTTGTAGCATGAAAAGTGCATCTCTTGATGTGGGAGCAGGGGTACATAGCGACGGTATCATGAGACGTATGGCAACATTCACAGCTAGAAAATCTTCTCCTGAAGAACGCAATTCACCCAAGGGTGCTAGTAAACCTTCTCCTGAAGATCCTCTCAAAGAATATCTTGGGGATAAGAAAGTGTCTGAAAGTTGTAGCATGAAAAGTGCATCTCTTGATGTGGGAGCAGGGGTACAGGGCGACGGTATCATGAGACGTATGGCAACATTCACAGCTAGAAAACCTTCTCCTGAAAAAGACAATTCACCCAAGGGTGCTAGTAAACCTTCTCCTGAAGATCCTCTGAAAGAATATCTTGGGGATAAGAAAGTGTCTGAAAGTTGTAGCATGAAGAGGGCATCTCTTGATTTGGCAGCAGGGGTACATGGCGACGGTATCATGAGACGTAAGGTAACATTCACAGCTAGAAAAGCATCTCGGTTACCTGTTGAAGCAAATCATAAGTCCGCGCTGGTTAATCTGGATAGACCGTGTTCTATGGGCAAGGAGAAGGAGTCAGTTGTCACTATGAGCGAATCCTTTGCTCCCAGGAAGAAGTTAAAGATAAAAGGTCCATCTCAAAGTAAATATCTTCCCATGAATACCATTTCTACATCTGCTTTGCATAGCAAGGGAAAATTGAAGGATGAAGAGGCTTCCCACTTGGAAGATGATGAAGTTTTGAATGCAATAGCTGTTCATGAAGGAAAGCTTGAGATGTACCTCAATGATCCCTCATGGCGTCGCATGCAACATGGTGGCCAGACTGCTGATGCCCGGAGCAAAGTCAGGATGATTTGCAGAAGGTTTCAATTTATATGCAGGACTCTCGTTCAAGCTGTGGAACAAGGTTCGCTGAAGAGCCGTAGAATTGATCTTGCCGCTGATAAGCTAATCAGAAAATTACCTGGCTTCACCAAACACGGGCCTATTGTGGGTAAAGTTCCTGGTGTTGAAATTGGTGATGAATTTTTATACAGAGTAGAGTTGGCCATTGTTGGCCTTCACCGCCCGTACCAAGGAGGCATTGACACCACGAAGGATATTAATGGTATGCTTATTGCCATAAGCATTGTTGCATCTGGAGGTTACCCTGATGACTTGTCGAGCTCAGGTGAAATAATATACACTGGCTCTGGAGGAAAGCCTGCTGGCAAAAAGGAGAACGAGGATCAAAAGCTTTTGCGCGGGAACCTTGCCCTGAAGAATTGTATCAAAACAAAGACGCCTGTCCGAGTAATTCATGGTTTTAAAGGTCCAAATAGAGAGGAAGGTAGTCATTCAAAGGCCAAAGAAGTCTCAATATTTACTTATGATGGGCTCTATAATGTGGTGGAGTGCTGGCAAGAAGGTCTACCAGGTTCAAGGGTTTTCAAATACAGGTTGCAAAGGATTTCTGGACAACCAGAGTTACCTCTGCATGTTGCTAAAGGGTTGAGAAAGTCTGTGGCGCGTCCTGGCCTGTGCATAGCCGATATATCGCAAGGGAAGGAGAAGACCCCCATCTGTGTGATCAATAATATTGATACTGCACGTCCAGCATCATTTAAATACATCACTAGAATCAAAGGTTTATCCTTAACTGCAAAAAGAAGTCATCAGGGTTGTGACTGCACCGATGGCTGCTCAGATTCTGCTAGCTGCGCTTGTGTTGTGAAGAATGGAGGAGAATTCCCATTTAATTTCAATGGTGCAGTTGTCCATGCAAAGCCTCTCATATATGAGTGTGGTCCATCCTGTAGGTGTCTTCCTTCATGCCATAGCAGGGTCAGCCAGCATGGTATGAAAATACCACTGGAGGTATTCAGAACAACCAAGACAGGTTGGGGTGTAAGATCCCTAAGGTCCATCTCTGCTGGCAGCTTTATATGTGAGTATGTCGGCGAGCTGTTGCATAGCGACGAAGCTAACCAGAGAATAAATGACGAATACTTGTTTGACATAGGACATAACTATGATATCTGGAAAGGGATGCCTTCAGTTCTTCCAGGTCTGTCTTCTGGCCCTCGCTCTGTGACCATGGACGATGATAAGGGCTTCACAATAGATGCAGCTGAGTATGGTAATATTGGAAGATTCATCAACCATAGCTGTTCACCAAACCTCTACGCACAGAATATTCTTTGGGACCATGATGACAAAAGAATGCCGCATATCATGTTCTTTGCCGCTGAGAACATTTCACCGCTACAGGAGCTGACTTATGACTATAATTACGAAATAGATCATGTTCGTGACACAAATGGCGAAGTAAAAGTCAAATATTGCCATTGTGGTTCTCCACTGTGCCGTGACAGGCTTTATTAAGACATGGAAGGCTGTTTTTTATTACAGGCATGGAAGGCTGTTAATACTAGAGTGGTTTTCCTTTCCAAGAAAATCCTTTGGAATGCTGTTGCCTCCTATTTCAACCTTGTCATTGGGATCCTAGTAAATAATAGTATGTAGATAGTGTGAAGTGTTCATATGGGTAAAGACCAAAGAGGTTGTGATTCTGTTATACTGTTGTCCACCTAGTACAGAACCTCATGACTTGTACAATTTCCTTGTGAATTACCTGGAGAGGTTTCCGTGGTACAAGTACCGTGATTTCCATTGTAGGAGAGAACTATGGAGGTAACTGCTACCAAAATTGCTTAATTCTAGCATGGAGGCTCAGTTCTGCGTTAGCGGTACCCATGAACCACATGTGAATATCTTTGGTTAAATTTCTTCAGCTTACTGCTAGTCGCAAGAACTGCTACTGATGGCAGGAACTTCGCTTTCATATGTGTGAGATTGGTACTCTCAGTATTTGGCAGGACTTCTCTACGTGATTATGATGGATATGGCCTAATCTTCAATGTTGTTTGATTATGTTTCATAAATTGACTTCAGTAGCACCTTGTAAAATATACTGGCCATCTTTTTCTTTGCTACTTAAACTGGGGACAGATTTTAGGAAAAGTAGATTCTATACTAGAACCTGGCTGCTGATTCGTACTAATGCATGATTTTTTTTTCAGCATATATTTGTTAATTGCTACACTCTGAAGAATATATAGTGATCATCATGCAGGAATGGCCCAGCAAAATGGTGATCATCATGCATTAGTACAGGCTCTGGAGATTCACCTTCTGCAAATTCTTATTAGCTTCATGCAGTTGCTGTGCAGCTTGTATCTGCTGTTTGCTTGCAATTTCGATTGGAATCCAAGTTCCAAAATCTTTGTCTGTTCACTGTAGAAAATTAACTGATCCACAAGCTATTCTTCATTTGCATGAATAACTGATGTTGCATCTCTTCCTAGTTGGACAGCCACTTTACTTGACGCGAAGAGCTGAAAAGGAAAGGGTTGTAAAATTTGGACTTTTAAGGATTACGAATTTCAATCCCTCGCCCCGCGCGTCCCCCACATCGCCTCCCCGAGCGAGGCGACCATGGGCTCCTCCCCCTCCCCCCTCCAGCGCAACCCCCCCCCCCTCTCCCTCCCCCCCCCCCCCCCCCCCCCCCCCCGCCGCCGCCAACGAGCGCCGCCGGGCCCTTGTTGCTGGCGGCGGCCGGTCTGCCCTTCCCCGTGCGCAGGCCCCCCTGCTTGGGCGGTGGCAGTTGGCGGCGGTGCCCTTCGGCCGGCGGCGGCGGTGTCGCGTGCCATGGTGGCTCTCGATATGGCGGCACGGTCGTTGGTCGTGGGGTGGCGCTGGTTGCCGGCGGCGCCCGCCCGGCCCAGATCTGGGCCCGTTCGGGGCCCATCTGGGTTGGGGCGGGCCGCTGGCTCGGCGCTCGGCGGAGTCGCTCCCTGGTGGTGGGGCGAGGCGGCGGCGACCTGCGGGCGGTGTACACCTCGCCGGTCGGCGAGCTGCAGCGCGGGGACCGGGACTGTCCGGGCCCAAGTGGGCCCGGCCGGGCCGTCACGGCCTGGCAAGTCCTCATCGCCGCGTCCGGTCGGCTCCACACCTGCGGTGGAGGTTGTGCCCTCCCTCCGGTCGACTTGTGGTCGCTCCCATGGCCGCTGTCTCATTTTCCCCCTCTAGGCCTCGTGTTGGCAGCTCCAAAGAGACGACAAGGATGGTCCGGTAACCGTGGTGGCACAGGATGGTGGGCGGATGAGTGGGTGGTGCACTACGAAGTGTCTGGGGTGGTGGTGATGGTTGGATCGAGAGAAATCCCTTGCGGCTTGCCCGGCACCGACGCGGTGGCGCCTGTGGGTGTCGCCGGACCTTCCTAAAGGGCGTCGGGTATATCCCTTCTCCACTGCCCTCCGTGTACCGGGGGAAACCTAGAACTTGTCCGGGCAACAGCGGCGGCGGCGTCGCATTCCTTCTTGAAGGTGTTGTTTGGTGCGCGACGCTTCGGATTGCTGGGGACGCGGTGGTAGTTCTCCGGTGGGTGCAGCAGTTGTCGGCGTTCCTCTCTTCGTCGATTTGCCGCTGTCGGCATTGTTTCTCTTTTCTTTCTTTTGCTTTTCCTTTTGGGCTTGTTTGTGCTGCGGCCCCAGCGAGCTGGATGTATCGAATGGTTGCTTTATAATATAAAGCGGGGGAAAACCTTTTATCGTCAAATTTGGACTTTAAGCCTAGCGTCCCTATTTTGCGTCAACTTATTGTGCGAGTTGGACTGGAGTTTCTCAATACAACACTTTTGCAAGTATGGCACCTTTTAGCTACTTCTTTTCGATGAAAGAGCCGGTGAAGAACAAGCTTCAAGTCATAAGCAGCAACAGCTCTCGACTTTTTTTTAAGATGGATTATCCCGACCCTGTATTAAAGTGATGCATGCAATCATATTTATTAATTATTTATTAGAGGCTGACGAAATGAATACAACGTTCAATGCAAAGCCATCTTCGAGGCGAACAAATTTGCTACACCTACACATATAAAGATGTGTACTGACGCAACAAACACCATCTAATTCAGTGTACTCAAGCAGCCGTTCGCATAGTAAATTGATAGTACTAGCTGGTCCAGGCCTTCCACAACACGCACCACATGCACACGTTTAGGATCCGCCGTTGTCGTCTTCCGTCGTCTCATCTTTAGGAGGATCATTGAATAGATCCGGTCACTCTCAACTGTTGTCGATGTACCACGACACCAGACAACGACATCAGCCTGCGCGCGTCCATCAAACCGCGTCCAACGTTGAGACTCCGTCGTTCCATGCCGCGGAGACCCACCATCTTTGATGCGATCGATGAAACACCGCTTCACCTGTTTTTTTTTCGATAAAGGACATTTTTATTAACTCATAACGCAGCATCAAGAGGATACAAGTCATGATGAGTAACACCCGACCTCTGCATAACTAGGATGCACACGGCCAACACAAACAGTCTGAAAGAAGATAAAAAGCTGACATATCGACACTAGTAGAGTCAAATAGGACCGTCACTATGCCTATGTCGAAGGAGGTGATGGGCCGATACGAAGGTTATGCTGCCATCCATGTTGGGAAAAAAACCTCCATAGCCACTCGCTCCAACTGCGTACACACCGCCTTGAATAGCGGTTGGAACTCCGTACGGTGAAGCATAGACCACGTACGAAGCGATTGCATACAGCGGAAAATAACCTGCAAAGGAGAGGAGTTTTTGTCATTAAAAATCAGATCATTTCTACATAGCCAAAGCGACCATAATAAGGCATACGCTCCCAACCTTATTAGCGTTTTGAACCTACAAGGAATACCGTCCAACCAATGACCAAAAATATTGGCAACACCTGTGGGCGGATACATATTATACGCTATTTGGATGATTGACCATGTAGAACGCGCAAACTTGCACTGGAAAAAAAGGTGTCTGATTGTCTCGTCATGAGTACAAAAGCTACACTTCTTACTTCCTTGCCAGTTGCGACGGGCGAGGTTATCTTTGGTGAGAACCACTCCCCTCCGAAGGTACCACATGAAGATCTTAACTTTTAGTGGAATCTTGGACTTCCAAATTTTCTTATTGTTATCCACTGGGATCTCTGAATGCATGAGCGCACGATACATAGAGTCGACAGTGAAGGACCCAGATGTAGTGAGGTTCCAGTGAAACACATCTCGTCCTTGTGTCAGGTTAATCGTATCCAACCGGGACAAAAGATGTTGCCATAACACAAGACGAGGTCCAATCAAATCCCGCCGGAAAGAAATATCCGGTGGAGAAGAACTAAGAACCTGCACAAGAGTTTCATTCTTATTGCGAACAATCCGGTACAAAGCTGGATATTGTTCTTGGAGACTGGCATTGCCTAGCCAGTTGTCCTCCCAGAAACGAATCTCAGACCCGTCTTTAATCGCGAAGGATCCAAAGCAAAAAAGATGCTTCTTTGCCGCCATTAGACCCGCCCAAAAGTGTGAATCACCAGGTTTCCAGTAGGCCTGAGACACAGCTTTTTGGCATAGATACTTGTTGCGCAACAGGGTTTGCCAAATGCCATCCTCAGTAAGAAGTCTGAACAACCATTTACTAAGTAAGGCATTGTTCTTGACCTGCAGGTCATGAATGCCAAGACCACCTTGGTCTTTAGGCCTGCAAACCACGCTCCATTTTACCAGTCTATATTTTTTCTTTTCATTGTCTCCTTGCCAAAAGAATCTGGATCTAAAATAATCCAGCCTTTGCAAGACCCCTCTTGGGAGTTGGAAAAAAGAAAGCATATAGAGCACCATATTTGTGAGAACCGAGTTGATCAAGACCAGCCGTCCTCCAACAGAGAGCAACTTGCCTTTCCAACTGCTCAATCGTTTCTCTAAGCGCTCCTCTACATGTTTCCACTCCGCATTAGTGAGACGCCGATAATGAATCGGAATTCCCAAATATTTAATAGGGAATTGGCCTTGCGCACAACCAAACAGGTCAGCATAATCAGCCGCCGCCTCACTGGCTTCTCCAAAGCAGAACAACTCACTTTTATGGAAGTTAATTTTAAGGCCCGACATTTGCTCAAACGCCGAAAGCAACAGTTTCAGGTTTCGAGCCTTGTCTAGGTCATGTTCCATAAAAAGAATTGTATCATCGGCATATTGCAAAATGGAGAGGCCACCATCCACGAGGTGTGGCACTACTCCTGCAATCTGACCATCCTGCTTAGCGCGCTCGATCAAAATAGCCAACATATCAGCAACAATGTTAAATAACATTGGGGATATGGAGTCACCCTGACGTAATCCTTTTTTCGTTTGAAAGTAATGGCCTATGTCATCATTTACTTTGACGGCCACACTACCTCCAGTAACGAAATTTTGGATCCACTCGCGCCATTTATCGGAGAATCCTTTCATTCTTAGGGCCTGTTGAAGGAAGCACCATTTGACCTTATCATAGGCTTTTTCAAAATCAATCTTGAAAACTACTCCACTCATGTTTTTTCGGTGCATCTCGTGAACGGTCTCATGTAGGATCACTACTCCATCGAGTATATTTCTTCCTTGCATGAAAGCAGTTTGAGATGGTCGGACGACATGGTCTGCAACCGTGTTGAGCCGATTAGTGGCCACTTTGGTGAAAATCTTGAAGCTGACATTAAGGAGACATATGGGTCGAAATTGTTGAATCCGCTCAGCCTCCTTAATTTTCGGCAACAACACGATCTCACCAAAGTTAAGCCTAAATAGCTCAAGTTGGCCGGCATGAAGACAATTGAACAATTCCATGAGGTCGGTCTTAATAACTTCCCAGAAATTTTGATAGAATTCTGCGGGGAAGCCATCAGGGCCTGGAGCTTTGTTATGTTCCATTTGGAACACCGCAGCTTTCACCTCCTCCTCCGAGAAAGGTGCCGTGAGGAAATTGTTCTCTTCTGCCAAGACTTGTGGAATATCATCTGTTCGGGTCTCATCGAGGGTAAGATTCCCTTCTTCTGGTGCCCCAAACAGAGACTTGTAGTATTTAGTGATATAACTTTTGAGCTCTGCTTGACCTTCGATCCGCCCTTCATCTTGTTCGAGAGAGAAGATACACTTCTTTCTATGTCGCCCATTGGCAACCAATTGAAAGTATCGTGTATTATCGTCTCCCTTCAAAATGAAGTCGGCTTTGGATCGTTGGTAATATTTGATTTCCTCTTCTCGCAAAAGACGTGCAATCTTCTCGTTGGATTGATTTTTTAGTTCAATCTCTTGTTGCGACAAGATGCGAGTCTCAGCGATTTTGTCGAGGTCATCAATGATGGCAGAGAGACGTTGTTTTTCTTTTTTGTACAAACCATTGGTGTGTTTTGCCCATCCAGAGACGTACTGCCGTGTGGCCTTTATTTTAAAGTTCCATCTCTGAATTGGCGTACGACCAATGGCGGGCCTCTCCCATACATTCTTGATGATGTCACCAAAGCCATCCCGCTGCAACCATCCCAATTCAAACTTGAAAGGGTGGCGCGTAGTTGTACTATAGTGTTAGTATCAAGAATGATGGGTGCATGATCCGATAATGCCTCGATTCGCTCTAGGGCCCGCACAGTTACCAGAGGATATTTTAACTCCCATTCGGTATCCATGAGTACCCTATCGAGTTTCTCGTATGTTGGCACAGATCGGTTATTGGCCCAAGTGAATTGTCGTCCCGACATACTGGCTTCCCGAAGATTCAAACTGTCAATCACAGCATTGAACAGAAACGGCTAGTGACTATCAAAACGGTCATTATTTTTCTCTTCCTTGTATCTAAGGATATTAAAGTCCCCTCCAATAAGCATTGGATGAGGGTTATCCTTAGCCAGGTTCACCAATTCCCGAAGGAAAGCGGACTTATGCTCATCTTGGGCAGCCCCATAGAGCGCTACCAGGCTCCATGTGAAATTATCAGCCCTGTTTCGTAGGTGAAACTTGATGTGAAATTCACCGGTCGAAAAGGCCAACAAATCCATGGTTGTGGTATGTATCCCAAGAAGGATTCCTCCCGACCTTCTACGTGCTGGTAGGCTATGCCATGTGTAGTCCAAACCACCTGATAGGTGGTCGAAGACATTCGCACGGAAGTCACACTTGCCAGCCTCGGAAATTGCCACAAAATCCAGCCCATGTTCTCTTACACAATCATTGACGTGTTTATGTTTAGCCAAGTCTAAAAGACCTCTGCTATTCCAAAACATGCCTCTCATGTGGAAACTCGGGTCGGGGTGGAAACCTTTGCCTTCTTGGGCGGTTTTTGTTTTTTCTTGGAGGAATGGGATTTAGATTTACGCAAAGACGCTGTGAAGTCGCAAAACATGGACCCTGGTCTTGCATCATCCAATCCAACCTCGGTAACCTCACCAACCAAGTGGGAGATAAGCGGACCAACATATGTGGCATCCGTCTCGTCCTCCTCGGTGTCGGGGTTTGGTGGAGAGCTCAAAAACTTAGAAGAAACCTTTAAACGGTCGATCTCCATGTGTTTTAGTGCCCCCACCGAAACACGCACATCATCTAAATTATTTCCCATAGCGACTCCAATATTCATTAAGCTAGATGAAATGCGAGAATCCGAAAAAGAAAGAAAAGAATTATTGGCTGAAGTACCTGGCGTGGGGTCCAAATTGCGTGCAGCTTGTCGGCGCATGGCCTTAGCCATCGAATGCTCGTCAGTCGAAGAAGAACCGTCACCGGAGATTGGGTGGCGGCCGCTACGTCGAAGGGGAGTGCCCAACCCTTCGGACATATGAGCCAAAGGTGTCTCCGGCCTAACGGTTAATGCTGGCGAAGACGTAGGCCGCAGAGGCGGCGAACCACATGTGGGCGATGGTGCGGCAACCGCCACTGTAGTCGAGGTAGTCGAAGTCGATGTAGTATATGGTACAGGTGGTACTAACAGCGCTGGGTGCGACGATGGCGACGCTGAGCGCAGCACACCCAGATGAGGACCATCCCCAGAGTTAGGTGACGCGTCCGTGAGTACGTCCGCCGCTTGGCCCTAGTTAATCTCTGCTCCAAAACGATGTGCTTAGAAGGGAGAACGGCACCGAGAAGAAAAGGTACATCGACGTCCCCTCGAAGGTTTCCTCGGGCGGCCATCAGAAAGATGTTGTGGTGGATTTGGAAGCATCACAATACTGTCGTATTTGATTTTGGGAAATGGTATCCAGCGAATGCCAGATATTCAGCCGCTTCCAGCGAACGCCCTTCTAGCCGACCGATCGAGCTACACAAATCTTGTTACAGGAGCGGCGTGAGCAGAGGCTAGAGGCGGTGGAGGTGGCCTCGGTGGCCGAGCAGCCGAGCAGGCGACTTCGGGCGGAAGCGGCCGGAGGCGTCCTGACTCCTGAGCATGGCCGCTGCAGGTGGCTTCCAGTGGGCGGCCGCGGGCGCGCAATGGAATTGCCGGTCTGAGGCTGTCCAGCGCAGGGCGTGCACTGGCGCGACCATTTTCCAGCGGCAAGATGAGCATGCTGCTTCCGCTTTCTTTTCCTCTAGTTCCATTTTCTCGAATGCATCGATACAAATTGTATGGCCGTTGCAATAGGCATGGCACTTTACATAAAACTATGAAACAAATTTATTATAGGTACATGTCATTTGCATAAACAAATTGTATCGATACATGGTATTTTCAGAAATAAATTATTCAAGGTACATGGCATTTTCATAAATAAAAACTTATATCTCGGTACATGGCCTTTTTCATATACAAATTTATTATAGGTACATGGCATTTTTCATAAAACATATTTAGAAATAAATTGTTTCTCTAATAGTCACATGGCATTTCCAATACCGATACGAAGCTGAACATCGTTGTGTAGATTCATCGAAATGCCATACATGACATGGCAATTTTCGTGAAACTATGGTACAAATTTATTCTAGGCATCTGGCATTTTCATAAACAAATTGTTTCAATACATGGCATTTTCATAAAGAAATTTTATGTCTAGGTACATGGCATTTTTCATAAACAAATTGGTGGCTCATAAACAAAATTTGGCATTTTTTATAAACAAATTTATTCTTGAATAACTTATTTCTAGATACATGACATTTTTTCATAAACAAATTTATTCTAGGTACATGACATTTTCATAAATAAATCGTGTTCAGTGCATGGCATTTTCATAAACAAAATTTAATCTAAGTACACGGCATTTTTCATAGACAAATTTATATCTAGGTACATGTCATTTTCATAAACAATTTTATATCTGGGTACATGGCATTTTCATAGAAAAATTTATTCTAGGTACATGGCATTTTCGTAAACAATTTTTCAAAACAAATTGTCTATCTAATAGTCACATGCCAATTTCAATACCATGGCAAGTTTAGGCCCTGTTTGTTTGGACTTTAGCTTCGGCTTTTGCAGCTTTTTCACTTTGGTCAAAAAGCCACAAAAGCTTCTAAATAGGTGTTTCTGGAGCTTTTATGGCTTTTGGGCTTTTATGGCTTTTGGGGCCAAATATTGTTATATTGATTGATCAAAAGCCATAAAAGCTCCAAAAGCACCTATTTAGGAGTTTTTGTGGCTTTTTGACCAAAGTGGAAAAGCTGCAAAAGTCGAAGCTAAAGCCCAAACAAACAGGACCATGGCAATTATATTCGTTAGACCATGGCAAATTCATTAATTACACCACGACATTTTGTTAACTACACCATGGTAGTTTATTTTTGTCGGTTCCATGGAAAAAAATTGTACAAACTGACATTTTTTCAAATTTTGATCATCATGGCAATTTTATTTTTGTAATACCTTTTGGCAATTATACTGCATGGCTTTTTTCTGTGAAATTTGTATATGTCAACATGGCAAGACTTTTTTAGAATTTTGTGTACAGCTACATGGCCTTTGTTTTTGTACTGGTCCATGGTAAAAATAAAGAAATTTTGTTCCTGTTTTTGTAGGTTTTTTGTACTGGTCCATAACATTTTGTACCCCCAGTATTATTTTTTTAGCTTCTTACAGGGCCTTTTTCTTTTGCTGATAAAGTAGGCTTTTTCTGGCCCAGTCTTCCACCACACGTGTGTCGTTCGCTATGGTGTTTGTGTACTGGTCCATGACGATAGTTAGGGCGAATCCTATTCAGCGCTTCAGGCACCCGTTATAGTGCATTTCGCAAACGGGCCTCAAGCAGTAACAGGTGAGACAGCCAATTCTATTTTCCTTTCCATTATTAAAATTTGCGTTCCAGGTTTTTATAGCTTTTTTGTACTGGTCCATAACATTTTGTACCCCCAGCATTATTTTTAACCCTTTTTCAAGGCCTTTTTCTTTTGCCGATAAAGTGGGCCTTTTCTGGGACAGTCTTCCACCACATATGTGTCGTTCGATATGAGGTTTGTGTACTGGTCTTTGATGATTGTTAGGGTGAATCCTATTCGACGCTTCAGACGTCCGTTATAGTGCATTTCGCGCCTGAAGCAGTCACAGCTAGGCCAAGGCACGGGGAATCGAACCCCCGACCCCCTTGTTACGAGCGGTCAACTCCAACCACCAGGCCATCACTCCGCCAGTGTACAAGTACTTCGGTTTTTCTCTTTTAGTTCGTTCTTCAGTTTGGTTTATTTTTCTTCTTTTTTTCTCATCCTTTTTGGTTTTCTTTGATCCACGGTTTTTTTAAATTCATGAACCTTTTTTAAATAGATGATTTTTTTTCAAAATTGATTAACTTTTTTCAATTTCAATGAACTTTTTTCAATTTTGGTTAACTTTTTTCCAAAATCAATGAACTTTTTTAACATTTTTGGTGAACTTTTTTGAAAAATCAATGAACTTTTATTAAATCCAATGAACTTTTTTCAATTCGATGAACTTTTGTTCAAATCTGATGAACTTTTTTCAATTCGGTGAATATTTTTAAAATCCGATGAACTTTTTTAAAAACTTGACGAACTTTTTTTTAATCCGATGAACTTTTTTCAAAATTGATGATTTTTTCAGAATTGTGAATATTTTTTAAAAAATCGATGAATCTTTTTTCAGTTTTTCAATAAATCTATGAAAATTATTTTTATTTGTTCATGAACATATTCAAAACTGTAAAAAACATGGAGGCTAGTCTTTTTTCTAGACCAGCAATGCAACACGGCCGAGAAAAACTAGGGAGGCGTGGGAAAGCGAACCTGAAGGGAGCGAGGGAGCGTTGTTTTAGTGGGCCATGGCCCGCTGCTGGTCGCTGTAGGCGCGACTTCACAACCTGGCGCCTACAACGCCCAATAGGAGCTCCCAATCGTTAGTGCGTCGCCGGCTCGGCAAACACAACGGACATGGACAAACGACGCATAGCGGCCGGTGACTTTTTTGACACATTGTGCCAAGTTTTTGTACCCAACCTTACTGTTAAAAGGGAATAGAGAGGGATTGGTGGAATTATTGATGTATTGCTTGAGCCTCGTGAGCGTCTATATAGGAGTACATAACCATTTTTGAGTACAACACAAGGTAGGAATAAATCCTAGTCTATCTTATACTTCCTAATAACAGTAATACTCAACGTCGTCCCCCCCCCCCCCCCCCCCCGCCGCAGTCACAACAGTAACGACGCAGACGGTGAAACTGTAGAAGAATCAGAAGGTAAGTCGACGTACACCCCCAACAGTCGTAACAGACGATACATCGTGGAAGTCATGGTTGGAGTGGAAACCGACAAGGTTGCTCAAGCAAGGTGGTAGCCCTGTGTGCCCTTGTTGAGGTAACCGAGAGCATAGAGTGGTGTTGCCGTGGTCGAGGTAGTCGTGCAAGGTAGCCGTGGTCGATGTCTATTCGGGGGTCGCCACTGTCGAGGTAGTCGTCGTGGAGCCGCGGCCGCCGAGTTACTCATGGGCGCAGTGGTGTCGGAGTAGTGGTGCGTCGGGAAGAAGACGTTGTTGACGAGGCATCGCACTGGGTTTGCCAAGCCCAGGGACACGTCGGGGACGAAGTCACACATTAGTGTTGCCAGCACCGGGCGTACATAGATTGACGAAGTCGATGTTGGCGATGCGCCGCTCCTGGCTTGCCAGGCCCGGGGACATGTCGTGGACGAAGGCACGCGTTGGTGTTGCCAGCATCGGGCATGCATAGACGAGGACCTGCACGAGTTGTACGCCATGTCGAAGAGGCTAGCAGAGGAGGACTCCACGGCGGTTGCGGTGCAAATTGGCATGGGGTCAATGTCGCCCGCGATGGTCGAAGTAGATGAAGTGGTCGGGGAAGATGACGGCGACGCTAGCGATGAGCTGATGATGGCCGAAGATGAATGGGGTGGACGGGCGGCGCGGCTCAGTGAGCGAGAGGCAGCGGCACCGAGGAAGCAGGGCGATGGCAGCAGCCTGAGGAGGCGGCGGCTATGTTAGGAGTGCGATGGCGGTGCTCGAAGTAGGCGAAGAAAACCCAATAGCGTGACAAAGACCGGCGCGAATGGTGGCGTTCCTGCGTCAAGGGAGGCGGCGCGGCACATACCACGTGGAAGTCGACGTGCGGGGACGGTGGAATGGACCATGCGCCACGGCGCTACGGCCGAAGGGGCGACACAGTGGCAGCGCGCTGGTCGGGGCGACGACGGGAAAGACCTCGGGGCGGTGGCGCGGACCGCGTGCCACGGCGCTGCGGCCCGAAGGGGGCGACGACAGGAAGACCTCACGACGACAGCGTTGATCCCGTGCCATGGCGCTACGACCCGAAGGGGCGACATAGCGACGACACGAGGGTCATTGCAGCCACGGGGACGACCTCGGGGCAACGGCGTGGACTGCGTGTCGCGGCGCTACGGCCCGAAGGGACAATGCAGCTGCAGCACGTGAGGTTGTGCAGCTGTGGGGAAGCCCTCGGGGCAGCAGCGGGGACTGTTGGGGAACGTTGCACAGGAAACAAAAATTTCCTACGCACACGCAAGATCTATCCATGGTGATGAGCATCTATGAGAGGGAGAGTGGATCTATGTACCCTTGTAGATCGCTAAGCGGGAAGCGTTAAGAAACGCGGTTGATGTAGTCGAACGTCTTCGCGATCCAAATCGCAAGCCATCCCGCGATCCAATCACGATCTAGCGCCGAACGGACGACACCTCCGCGTTCAGCACACGTACAGTTCGATGACGATCTCCGCCTCCTTGATCCAGCAAGGTAGAGCGGAGAGGTAGATGAGTTCTCCGACAACACGACTGCGTGGTGGCGGCGGTGGTGGTGCTATCCTGGCAGGGCTACGTCTAGCGCTACCGAAACCGCCAGCGGAGGAGAAAATGATCTAGGGAGAGAGAGGGGCGCCAAGGGCTTCGTGTGTCCTCTTGGGGTGCCCCCTCCCCTCTATATATAGGTGGAGGGGCGTGGAGATCAGCCCCTCCAAGCCCTAGGGCGCAGCCAAGGGGGAGGGGTTGGACTCCTAGTCCAATTCCCTCCCTTTCCATAAACAGGTGGACTTTCCACCTCTCCCAAGCCACATGGACCTTGAGGGACTTGTGCGCCTGGCCCAATAAGGCCAGGGCGCCTCCCCTAAGCCCATGCAAACCCTTGGGACGTGGTGGAACCCTTGGTGGACTTCCAGACTCCTCCGGAAGTTTCCGAAACCTTCTAGAAGCTTCCCGGTACAATACCGGAAAAACCCGAAACTTTTCCGGTAGCCAAAATATGACTTCCCATATATAAATCTTTACCTCCGGACCATTCCGGAACTCCTCGTGACGTCCGGGATCTCATCCGGGACTCCGAACAACCTTCGGTCACCAACATACATAACTCAACAATACAAAATCGTCACCGAACGTTAAGTGTGCAGACCCTGCGGGTTCGAGAACTATGTAGACATGACCGAGACAACTCCACGGTCAATAACCAATAGCGGGACCTGGATGCCCATATTGGTTCCTACATATTCTACGAAGATCTTTATCGGTTGAACCTCTATGTCAAGGATTCATTTAATCCTGTATGCTGTTCCCTTTGTTCTTCGGTATGTTACTTGCCCGAGATTCGATCGTCGGTATCTGTATACCTAGTTCAATCTCGTTATCGGCAAGTCTCTTTACTCGTTCCGTAATACAAGATCCCGTGGCTAACACTTTAGTCACATTGCTTGCAAGGCTTATTGTGATGTTGTATTACCGAGTGGGCCCTGAGATACCTCTCCGTCATACGGAGTAACAAATCCCAGTCTCGATCTGTGACGCCCTGGATTAAGTGCTACAGTAATCCTTGTAATGAAGATACAGTAATCTGAGGATTATGCTAATCCATTGTGCTAATCCGGATATGATCAAGTTGAAATTCATATCTCATTTCAAATTCCATTAAATGGGGCATTGAATTTTATGGTGATAAAATAAGTTGGCAAACAACAAAGGTAAAATGTTGCACGCTTGTGATAAATCACAAAAAAATTGGTGTTAAGGGGAACAACATCACCAAACATATGGTGTGGACCCCAACCTTCAATAATAGCACCAAATTGCAATTTAAAGTGCTCTTAAATTCAATTGGAAATTGCAAACAGATTCTAAAAATCCCCAAAGTGTGTGTGGCCATGCAAAATATTGCGAGATGTTTATTGGACCAAGTCACACATTTTTGCTAAAGGAAATTATTGCTAAAAAGAAATAAAACTAAAACAGAAAACAATTTAAAAGAAAATCTAAAACAAAAATAAAAATAAAAATAAAAAGGAACCCCCCCACTGGGCTGGCCCAAGCGGACCGTGGCCCAGCCTGCCCCCCCCACCGGCCCAACCGGCCCACCCCGGAGGCCATAACCCCCCAACCCCCCGAAACCCTAGCCACCCCGTCGCCCCACTCGCCCCTCCCGATCCGCGCTCTCTCTCCCCCTCCCCTCCCCGATCCAGATCGGATCGGGGGCCGACCCGCTGCCGCCGTCGGCGCCGCTCCCTGGAGCCGCCTGCTGTCGCCGCTGCACCTCGCCGCCTCGCCGGCCGCCTCCTCACCCCCTCCCCAACGGCTCCACCGAGCCTCGCCGCCCCCCTTCCCTCCATCGGCGGTGAGCCCATCGGGCTCCTCCCCTCCTCTCTTTTCCCTCCCCCCTTCGGCCGCTCACCGCGCCAGCCGCCGCGGCCCCCGCGTCTCCCGCTCGCTCCGGCCGCCGACGCCCCCCCCCCCCCCCCCCCCCCCCCCCCCCCCCCCGCGACTCTGCACGTCCGCCGCGCCTCCCCCTGCCGGCCCCGCTCGCGCCGGCCACCGCACCGCGCGCGCGCCCGCGCGCCCCCTGGCCACGCCCGCAAGCCGCGCGCGCGCCCCGCCGCGTCCCCGTGCGCGCCGCCACTGGCCGTTGCCTGGGCCTCCCCGCCGCCGTTGCCCCGTCGTGGCCTCGCCCCCGGACGCACCCACCGCCGCCGCCCCTGGCCGCCGGCGAGTCCCTGGCCTCGCCCTGTCCGTTCGGTTAGTGGGGGTGCTAACCGCCCCACTAACCGCCCCCCTGAGACGCTGACAGTGGGGGCCCACCCCCCACTCCCTATGACAGAGGGGGCCCACGCCCCCTAAAAACGTTTTAATAAAAATGTTTTAAATAATAATAATAATTAGTTAAATTAATTAATTAATTAATTAGTGAATTAATTAATTAAATGATTAAGATTAATTAGATTAATTAATTAAACAGTTAATTAATCTATTAATTAATTAGTTTTAATCAGCGTATGACTGGTGGGTCCCACCCCATAATTAATTATTAAACCTAATTAAAACTGTGTCAATGACATGTGGGGCCCACTGGTCAGTTTGACCAGTCAGCCCCACTGTTGACTGCTGATGTCAGCATGACATCATGCTGATGTCATAATTCTATTTTCGAATTAAAATTAATCTGTTTTATTCCAGAATATTAATAAAACTTTAAAAATTAATATAAAATAATTCGTAACTCGGATGAAAATAATTTATACATGAAAGATGATCAGAAAAATCCCACGAATCCGAATACGCAGTCCGTTAGTCTGTAACGTGCTCCTAGCATAGCAAACATGGAACTTTTCCATCGACTTCGCCTGTCCGGTAGTAGCCCGAGACCCGAAAAATATCGTCAGATATTCTTCCGACCCGTCTGCAACGTGAAATACTGCGTTAGTGCATACCTAGCTTTGCATATTGCCATGCCATGCATCGTGTTGCATCTGTGCTTTATATTTATTGTTTCTCCCCCCTCTTCTTACCGGTAGACCCCGAGACCGACGCTGCTGCCGGGTACGACTACACCGTTGACGATCAGGCCTTTGCCGCAGAGCAGCAAGGCAAGCAACCCCCCCTTGATCATTCCGATATCGCCCAGGTCCTTTCTCTCTCATTCTTGCATTAGATTTTGCTACTGTATTAGCTAGCTCCTATTTCTGATGCATAGCCTGTTTTTGATAAACTGCTACTATACCTGCAATCATATCAACTGCTTAGTATAGGTTGATCAATGAATCCCCTGTGACCCCCCTTAGTCCCAGTTGCCCCTGCTTCTTCATCGATGACTCGACGACTCGAAGACTAGGTCAACCGACCGACAAGCCAGGCCCCTCACATCACCGCACCCCCCTTAGTTGTACGACTCTGCAGCGCTACTATCGAGTACCGAGGGTGACACCTCATGAAGTACTCATGATGCTAGCTCTGTAGTGCAGCTAGTCGGTCGTGGTTATCGAGGGTGATTCCTCCTTCACCACTCCCGACGATGACTCTGTCGTGCAACCCCTCAAGTGTGGGACTCTCGAGGGTGATTCCTCTAAGTCCACCTTGATGGTTTCATCGAGCGGGGCCCCTTGAGGGTGATTCCTCAGGTTCCGTCTTGATGTTTTATACACACAGTTACTATGACCTGGTTACAGAAACATGTTGGTGATGGGTCGGCCCTGAGGGGTACCCACGGTTTGATGATGATGAGGCGTGGACGGGCAGGAGAGGCCCTTGCCACACATCCTCGAGACGGGGCGACGGGACCACACTTCATGGGTCGCGCTTGCCCCGCATTAATAAAATGCTAATGGGTTGGGTATTTGATCTGAGTTGGTCGTTGACCTTATTGCGCACCAAACCATCACGTGAGAGAAGTTATGGGTACTCAGCATCGTTGTATCAGCCGAAGCTCTTCGGACGTCAGCAATGGAGCGGCGCGCGCTCGAGTGGCCTGGACGGTACAACTCTTGGACAAGAGTGTGCTAGGGCTGACCTCGGCGCCCACGCATCGTGTAGGAGCGCAGAGAGCAAGTGGGCCCACGATCCCTTTGTGCTTAGGATTTAGACCGACGGGCTGGCCTCTCTGTTGAGCCTAGGTGGGGCGACGACGTGTTGCTATCCCGAGGCCGGGCATTACCCAGAAAAGTGTGTCCGGCCGGAGGTGATCAAGCGTGTTGGAAATACGGTGCATCCCTGCAGGGATGAATTCATCTATTCGAATAGCCGTGTCCACGGTAACAGGATGACTTGGAGTTGTACCTTGACCTACTACAACTAAAGTTTTGACTTTAAATTGAAATGAATGTTGGCTCCGGGATTGCTTCCTCGCAGGGAGTCGAGGAAGAATCTCTGGGCGTGGCTACTTAATAAAAATTTGCTACAATAATATGACTATATGAGATACCAGTCTACTCTCTTCTAATGCTGCAAGATGTTGAAGATGCTAGTCTTCGATAGGACTAGGCCTTCCCCCCTACTCTTGCTTTCTGCAGTCAGCCCAGAAATAACCCCATCCCTTGATACTGATGCATACTTAGCATAGTTCTGATGTCAGTCTTGCGAGTACTTTGGATGAGTACTCACCGCTGCTTTGCTTTCTCTTTCCACCTCGATACGATTCTGCGTTCAGACGATGGAGCCCAGGAGATGGAGTACGCCGGAGACGACTACTACACCACCGCTGGAGCCTACTACTACGTGGAGAGTGCCGACGCTCAGGAGTAGTTAGGTTGGCTCCCAGGCAGGAGGCCTCGCCTCTTTCGATTCGCTGCTTATGTTCGTGCTAGCCTTCTTAAGGCAAAACTTGTTTAACTTATGTCTGTACTTAGATATTATTTGCTTCCGCTGACTCGTGCTTGTCGAGCTTTGTATTCGAGCCCTCGAGGCCCCTGGCTTGTAATATGAAGCTGTATGACTTTAATTTGTGTCTAGTGTTGTGTTGTGATATTAATTAGTGAGTCCCTAATCTTGGTCGTATGCATTGTGTGTATGATTAGCGTACGGTCGAAATTGGGGTCGTCACACGATCCATGCCAGCTCAGCAGACACCTTCGGAGATACCTGTAGAGCATCTTTATAGTCACCCAGTTACGTTGTGACATTTGATACACACAAGGTATTCCTCCGGTGTCAGTGAGTTGCATGATCTCATGGTCATAGGAACAGATACTTTGACATGCAGAAAACAATAGCAATAAACTGACACGGTCATATGCTATGTCATAGTTTGGGTCTTGTCCATCACATCATTCTCCTAATGATGTGATCCCGTTATCAAATGACATCTCATGTCTATGGTCAGGAAACCTTGACCATCTTTGATTAACAAGCTAGTCTACTAGAGGCATACTAGGGACACAGTATTTGTCTATGTATCCACACATGCAATTGAGTTTCCAATCAATACAATTATAGCATGGATAATAAACGATTATCATGAACAAGGAAATATGATAATAACTAAATTATTATTGCCTCTAGGGCATATTTCCAACAGTCTTCCACTTGCACTAGAGTCAATAATCTAGCTCACATCACCATGTGATTAACATTGTAATGAATCTAACACCCAATGAGTTCTCGGGTTCGATCATGTTTTGCATGTGAGAGAGGTTCTAGTCAACGGTGTGCAACATTCAGATCCGTGTATTCTTTGCAAATCTATATGTCATACTGCAGATCCTACCACGCTCCACTTGGAGCTGTTCCAAATGGCTGCTCCACTATACGTATCCGGATTGCTACTCAGAGTCATCCGGATAGGTGTCAAAGCTTGCATCGACATTACCCTTTACGACGAACTCTTTATCACCTCCATAATCGAGAAACATTTCCTTAGTCCTCTAGTTACTAAGGATAATCTTGACCGCTGTCCAGTGATCCACTCCTGGACCACTCTCGTACCCCTTGACAGACTCATGGCAAGGCACACACCAAGTGCGGTACACAGCATGGCATACTATACAGAGCCTATGGATAAGTCATAGGGGACGACCTTCGTCCTTTCTCTTTCTTCTGCCGTGGTCGGGCTTTGAGTCTCACTCAACTCCACACCTTACAAATCAGGCAAGAACTCTTTCTTTGACTGATCCATTTTGAACTCTTTCAAAATCTTGTCAAGGTATGTACTCATTGAAAGTCTTATCAGACGTCTTGATCTATCTCTATAGATCCTGATGCCCAATATTTAAGTAGCTTCATTCCAGGTATTCCTTTGAAAAACTCCTTTCAAACAACCCTTTATGCTTTCTAGAAATTCTACATCATTTCCGATCAACAATATGTCATCCACATATACTTATCAGAAATTCTATAGTGCTCCCACTCACTTTATTGTAAATACAAGTTTCTCATAAACTTTGTATAGACCCAAAAACTTTGATCACCTCATCAAAGCGTATATTCCAACTCCGAGATGCTTGCTCCAGTCCATAGAAGGATCGCTGGAGCTTGCATACATTTTAGCATCCTTAGGACTGACAAAACCTTCCGGTTGTATCACATACAACCTTTCCTCAAGGAAACCGTTAAGGAAACGATGTTTTGACATCCATCTGCCAGATTTCATAATCGAAAAATGCAGCAACTGCTAACATAATTCCAATAGACTTTAGCATCGCTACGGGTGAGAAAGTCTCATCGTAGTCAACTCCTTAAACTTTGTCGGAAACTTCTTTGCGACAAGTCGAGCTTTATAAATGGTGACATTTACCATCAGCGTCTGTCTTTTTCTTAAAGGTCCATTTGTACTCAACGGCCTACCGTTCAACGGGCAAGTCTCCCAAAGTCCATACTTGGTTTTCATACATGGATCCTTTCTCGGATTTCATGGCCCCTACCCCTAGCCATTTGTTGGAATCCGGGCCCACCATCGCTTCTTCATAGCTCGTAGGTTCACTATTGTCTAACAAAATGACCTCCAAGACAGGATTGCCGTACCACTCAGGGGCGGTACGATTCCTTGTCGGCCTACGAGGCTCGGTAGTAACTTGATCCAAAGTATCATGATCATCATCATTTGCTTCCTCTTCACTTGGTGTAGGCGCCACAGAAACATCTTTCTGCGTCATGCTACTCTCCAACTGAAGTGACGGTTCAACAACCTCATCAAGTTCTACTTTCCACCCACTCAATTCTTTCAAGAGAAACTCTTTCTCGAGAAAGGACCCTTTTTAGCAACAAACACTTTGCTCTTGGATCTGAGATAGAAGGTATACCCAACTGTTTCCTTAGGGTATCCTATGAAGATGCACTTTTCCGCTTTGGGTTCGAGCTTATCAGACATAAGCGTCGCATTCCCAAACTCTGAGAAATGACAGCTTAGGTTTCTACCAAACTAAAATTCATACGGTGTCATCTCAACGGACTTAGATGGTACCCTATTTAAAGTGAATGTAGCTGTCTCTAATGCATAACCCCAAAACGATAGTGGCAAATCGATAAGAGACATCATAGTACGCACCATATCCAATAGAACACGACTACGACGTTCGGACACACCATCACCCTATGGTGTTCCAGGTGGCGTGAGTTGTGAAACAACTTCCACACTGTCTTGAGTTGTATACCAAATGCGTAACTCAGATATTTACCTCTACGATCATATCATAGACATTTTATCTTCTTGTCATGATGATCTCAAACTTCACTCTGAATTTGTTTGAACTTTTCAAATGTTTTAGACTTGTGTTTCATTAAGTAAATATCCCCCTATCTACTCAAATCATTAGTGAAGGTAAGAAAATAGCGATATCCACCGCACGCTTCAACACTCATTGGATCGTGATACGTCTCCAACGTATCAATAATTTTTGATTGTTCCATGCTATTATATTATCTGTTTTGGATGTTTTATATGCATTAATATGCTATTTTATATTATTTTTGGGACTAACCTATTAATCTAGAGCCTAGTGCCAGTTTCTGTTTTTTCCTTGTTTTTGAGAATTGCAGATAAGGAATATTAAACGGAGTCCAAACGGAATAAAATCTTCGGAATGATTTTTCTTGGACCAGAAGAAACCCAACAAACTTGGAGATGAAGGCAGGAGACCTGCCGTGGCATCACAAGCCACCAGGGCGCGCCCTAGGAGGGGCGCCCCCTGGCTTGTGGCCCCACGGCAGCCCTCCTAACCCTATTCTTCGGCCTATAAATTCCCAAATATTCCCTGGATACCAGAAAGAGCCACGAAAATACTTTTCCGCCGCCGGAAGCCTCTGTTCCCGTGAGATCCAATCTTGGAGCATTTTCCGGTAATCTGTCGGAGGGGGGATCGATCACGGAGGGCATCTACATCAACTCCATTGCCCCTCCGATGATGCGTGAGTAGTTCACCACAGACCTTTGGGTCCATAGCTAGTAGCTAGATGGCTTCTTCTCTCTCTTTGTTCTTCAATACCATGTTCTTCATGATCTTCATGGAGATCTATCCGACGTAATACTCTTTTGCGGTGTGTTTGTCGAGATCCGATGAATTGTGGGTTTATGTTCAGCTTATCTATGAATATTATTTGAATCTTCTCTGAATTCTTATATGCATGATTTCATATCTTTGCAAGTCTCTTCGAGTTATTGGTTTGGTTTGGCCAACTAGATTGGTAATTCTTGCAATGGGAGAAGTGCTTAGTTTTGGGTTCAATCTTGCGGTGTCCTCACCCAGTGACAAAGTAGGGGTAGCGAGGCACGTATTTGTATTGTTGCCATCGAGGATAAAAAGATGGGGTTTTCATCATATTGCTTTAGTTTATCCCTCTACATCATGTCATCTTACCTAATGCGTTACTCTGTTCTTCATGAACTTAATACTCTAGATGCAGGCAGGAGTCGGTTGATGTGTGGAGTAATAGTAGTAGATGCAGAATCGTTTCGGTCTACTTGACACGAACGTGATGCCTATATGCATAATAATTGCCTTGGATATCTTCATAATTAGTCGCTTTTCTATCAATTGCTCGACAGTAATTTGTTCACCCACCGTATTATTTTCCTTCATGAGAGAAGCCTCTAGTGAAACCTATAGCCCCCGGGTCTACTTTCCATAATATATTTTCAGATCTATAAACAAAAAATACCAAAAATACCTCGCTGCCTTATTTTTACTTTTGTTTTACTTTTCGTTTTAGCAATCCTATCTATCTATCTCTATCAGATCTCATCCTTGCAAGTAACCGTGAAGGGATTGACAACCCCTTTATAGCGTTGGGTGCAAGTGTTTGATTATTTGTGTAGGTACATCTATTGGGGACTTGCTTGTATCTCCTACTGGATTGATACCTTGGTTCTCAACAACTGAGGGAAATACTTATCTACTTTGCTGCATCACCCTTTCCTCTTCTAGGGAAAACTAACGCATGCTCAAGAAGTAGCAAGAAGGATTTTTGGCGCCGTTGCCGGGGAGATCTACATCAAGCCTACCAAGTACCCATCACAAACTCATCTCTTGCATTTACATTATTTGCCATTTGCCTCTCGTTTTCCTCTCCCCCACTTCTAAAACAATTTTCAGAAAATACCAAAAAGATTTGCCTTTTTATTCGCCCTTCTTCCGTTCGTCTTTTCGTTTGCTTTTCGTGTGCTTGTGTGCTAGATCGTTTCGTTGCCACTGTGTCTGAATCAGGGAAGGTTATCATTGAAAATCTTGAGGGTATTGCTAGTACTAATCCTGAAATTTTTGAATCTTGCTCTCTCGATCATGAAACTGAACCTCCTCCTAATTATAAAGCTAAAACTTTTCAAGTGGGAGACGGAAATATTATTGGGAAGAGTGTTATCCAAGAATTCTTTGATTGTACGGGAGTGATGCCTATGAATAAGAGATCTATTCTTCTTAGCACAAATTGTTATGCGGATGCTATTGTCATGCTTGTTGAAAAATTGGAAAGAAAATTTGTGCACGTTCATCCTGCTTTGCAAAAAGTGTTTTATGAACTTCCCAATATTAATCATCCTAAAGCTAAAAAGATTGCTACTATCATCCTTATGCGTGAATTTGATTTTATCGTACAAGAAGCTAGGGAGATTTTTGCTTTCTATAATAAATACATTGATCACCCTCCTATTGAAGAAATTCTCCATGATAAAGAAACCTTGCGTAGTCTAGAATCTAGGGACTATCAATCTTATAGTGAAAATCTTAGGAGGAGAGTTCCCTACGCGGAAGTCACTCAAACCTTCTATCTCGAGACGTATGATGAATTTGATTGGTTAACTAGGGGAATTTTTGTAGGGTATAAGGATGATTTGTTGGAAAAGATGGCTAGTGAACCCGTTAGAAATAAGATACGTGTTTTATACGATGATATCTATGGTGATGATCCCGATTACGGGTTTATGAATGTTAAAATTTTTAGTCAAAGTTATTTTCCTGAATTAAGTTCCCCTGCTAGGAGGGAGATAAAGGAAATGATAGATCTATTTAGGAAAGCTTTTGATGGTTTGATCAAGTATGGATTGCATACCAAAGATGACAATACCTAGATCTATTGCGTTATGCATGGCTAGGGGCGTTAAACAATAGCGCTTGTTGGGAGGCAACCCAATTTTATTTTTATGCTTTTGTTTTTGCTTATGTTTTTGAGTGTTTCACACATTATTACCTCTGTAGTAATTGTGTTTTCTTGTTTTAATTAGTGTTTGAGCCAAGTAAGACCTTTGGGATGGTCTACGGTGTTTGTGATTTGATTTTGCTGAAAAACAGAAACTTTTGCTCTCGGTACAGGAATTTTGTAAATTCACTAGAACGTGCTTTTGATCTGAAATTTTTACACAAGATTTATATACAAATTTCCCTGATTTTCCTCATTTTTCAGAATTTTTCGAGTTACAGAAGTATTCGAAGTCTATAGATTTCTACAGACTGTTCTGTTTTAGACAGATTCTGTTTTCTTTGTGTTGTTTGCTTATTTTGATGTATCTATGGGTTGTATCGGGGGGTATGAACCATGGAGAAGTTAGAATACAGTAGATATTACACCAATATAAATAAAGAATGAGTTCACAACAGTACCTAAAGTGGTGATTTATTTTTCTTATACTAACGGATCTCATGAGTTTTCTGTTGAGTTTTGTGTTGTGAAGTTTTCAAGTTTTGGGTAAAGATTTGATGGACTATGGAATAAGGAGTGGCAAGAGCCTAAGCTTGGGGATGCCCAAGGCACCCCAAGACATATTCAAGGATACCAAAAAGCCTAAGCTTGGGGATGCCCCGGAAGGCATCCCCTCTTACGTCTTCAATCCATCGGTAAATTTACTTGAGGCTATATTTTTATTCACCACATGATATGTGTTTTGCTTGGAGCGTCTTGTATGATATGAGTCTTTGCTTTTTAGTTTGCCACAATCATCCTTGCTGCACACATCTTTTTGAGAGAGACACGCTGAATCGTGAATTTATTAGAATACTCTATGTGCTTCACTTATATCTTTTGAGCTAGGCAATGTTGCTCTAGTGCTTCACTTATATCTTTTTAGAGCACGGTGGTGTTTTATTTTATAGAAATTATTGAACTCTCGTACCTCACTTATATTATTTTGAGAGTCTTTAAACAGCATGGTAATTGGTTTAGGTTATGAATTTGGTCCTAATATAATGGGCATCCAAGAGGGATATAATAAAAACTTTCATATTAAGTGCATTGAATACTATGAGAAGTTTGATTCCTTGCATATAGTTTTGAGATATGAAGATGGTAATATGAGAGTCATGCTAGTGAGTAATTGTGAATTGGAAGAAATACTTATGTTAAAGTTTGTGATTCCCGTAGCATGCACGTATGGTGAACCGTTATGTAACGAAGTCGGAGCATGATTTGTTTAATGATTGTCAACCTTTGTGTGAGGGTCGGGAGCGCGCGATGGTTAACTCCTACCAACCTCTCCCCTAGGAGCATGCGTCTAATACTTTGCTTCGATAACTAATAGACTTTTGCAATAATTATGTGAGTTCTTTATGACTAATGTTGAGTCCATGGATTATACGCACTCTCACCCTTCCACCATTGCTAGCCTCTCTAGTACCGCGCAACTTTCGCCGGTGCATTAAACCCACCTTCCTCAAAACAGCCACCATATATTTTCCTCAAAACAGCCACCATACCTACCTATTATGGCATTTCCATAGCCATTCCAAGATATATTGCCATGCAACTTCCACCGTTCCTTTTTTCATGACACGCACCATCACTTTCATATTGCATATAGAGTCATATTTTGTTCTAGGTATCGAGTTGTAATTTTTGAGTTGTAAGTAAATAAAAGTGTGATGATTTTCATTATTAGAGCATTGTCCCGTGAGAGAAAAGGATGATGGAAGCTATGAGTCCCTCACAAGTTGGGATGAGTCTCCGGACTTTACAAATAATAAAAGAGGCCAGCGAAGCCCAAATAAAAAAGAGAGGCCAAAGATGCCCACCAAAATAAAAAAAATGATGAGAGAAAGAGAGAAGGGACAATTGCTACTATATTTTTCACACTTGTGCTTTAAAGTAGCACCATGATCCTCATAATAGAGAGTCTCCTATTTTGTCACTTTCATATAACTAGTGGAATTTTTCATCATATGCATAACCAATTAGTTTTCTTTTTGAGCTTTCATACACTTATAGCTCTAGTGCATCCGTTGCATGGCAATCCCTACTCACTCACATTGATATCTATTGATGGGCATCTCCATAGCCCGTTGATACGCCTAGTTGATGTGAGACTATTTTCTCCTTTTCTTGCAACCTCCACCATATTCTATCCCACCTATAGTGCTATATCCATGGCTCACGCTCATGTATTGCATGAGAGTTGAAAAGGTTTGAGAACATAAAAGGTGTGAAACAATTGCTTGACTTGTCATCGGGGTTGTGCATGATTTAGATACTTTGTGTGGGGAAGATGGAGCATAGCCAGACCATATGATTTTGTAGGGATAACTTTCTAAGGCCATGTTATTTCGAAAGGACACGATTGGCTTGTTGGTATGCTCGAAGTATTACTGTTTTTATGTCAATATTAGACTTTTGTTTTGAATCTTATGGATCTCAATATTCATGCCACAATAAAGAATATTACATGGATAAATATGTTAGGTAGCATTCCACATCAAAAATTCTGTTTTTATCATTTACCTACTCGAGGACGAGCAGGAATTAAGCTTGGGGATGCTTGATACGTCTCCATCGTATCTATAATTTTTGATTGTTCCATGCTATTATATTATCTGTTTTGGATGTTTTATATGCATTAATATGCTATTTTATATTATTTTTGGGACTAACCTATTAATCTAGAGCCTAGTGCCAGTTTCTGTTATCCTTGTTGGTATGCTCGAAGTATTACTGTTTTTATGTCAATATTAGACTTTTGTTTTGAATCTTATGGATCTGAATATTCATGCCACAATAAAGAATATTACATGGATAAATATGTTAGGTAGCATTCCACATCAAAAATTCTGTTTTTATCATTTACCTACTCGAGGACGAGCAGGAATTAAGCTTGGGGATGCTTGATACGTCTCCAACGTATCTATAATTTTTTATTGTTCCATGCTATTATATTATCTGTTTTGGATGTTTTATATGCATTAATATGCTATTTTATATATTTTTTTGGGACTAACCTATTAATCTAGAGCCTAGGGCCAGTTTCTGTTTTTTCCTTGTTTTTGAGTATTGCAGATAAGGAATATTAAACGGAGTCCAAACGGAATAAAATCTTCGGAATGATTTTTCTTGGACCAGAAGAAACCCAGCAAACTTGGAGATGAAGGCAGGAGACCTGCCGTAGCGTCACAAGCCACCAGGGCACGCCCTAGGGGGGGGGGGCGCCCCCCTGGCTTGTGGCCCCACGGCAGCCCTCCTAACCCTATTCTTCGGCCTATAAATTCCCAAATATTCCCTGGATACCAGAAAGAGCCACGAAAATACTTTTCCGCCGCCAGAAGCCTCTGTTCCCGTGAGATCCAATCTTGGAGCCTTTTCCGATAATCTGCCGGAGGGGGAATCGATCACGGAGGGCATCTACATCAACTCCATTGCCCCTCCGATGATGCGTGAGTAGTTCACCACAGACCTTCGGGTCCATAGCTAGTAGCTAGATGGCTTCTTCTCTCTCTTTGTTCTTCAATACCATGTTCTTCATGATCTTCATGGAGATCTATCCGACGTAATACTCTTTTGCGGTGTGTTTGTCGAGATCCGATGAATTGTGGGTTTATGTTCAGCTTATCTATGAATATTATTTGAATCTTCTCTGAATTCTTATATGCATGATTTCATATCTTTGCAAGTCTCTTCGAGTTATTGGTTTGGTTTGGCCAACTAGATTGGTAATTCTTGCAATGGGAGAAGTGCTTAGTTTTGGGTTCAATCTTGCGGTGTCCTCACCCAGTGACAAAGTAGGGGTAGCGAGGCACGTATTTGTATTGTTGCCATCGAGGATAAAAAGATGGGGGTTTCATCATATTGCTTGAGTTTATCCCTCTACATCATGTCATCTTACCTAATGCGTTACTCTGTTCTTCATGAACTTAATACTCTAGATGCAGGCAGGAGTCGGTCGATGTGTGGAGTAATAGTAGTAGATGCAGAATCGTTTCGGTCTACTTGACACGGACGTGATGCCTATATGCATAATCATTGCCTTGGATATCTTCATAATTAGTCGCTTTTCTATCAATTGCTCGACAGTAATTTGTTCACCCACCGTATTATTTTCCTTCATGAGAGAAGCCTCTAGTGAAACCTATGGCCCCGGGGTCTACTTTCCATAATATATTTTCAGATCTATAAACAAAAAATACCAAAAATACCTCGCTGCCTTATTTTTACTTTTGTTTTACTTTTCGTTTTAGCAATCCTATCTATATATCTCTATCAGATCTCATCCTTGCAAGTAACCGTGAAGGGATTGACAACCCCTTTATAGCGTTGGGTGCAAGTGTTTGATTATTTGTGTAGGTACATCTATTGGGGACTTGCTTGTATCTCCTACTGGATTGATACCTTGGTTCTCAACAACTGAGGGAAATACTTATCTACTTTGCTGCATCACCCTTTCCTCTTCAAGGGAAAACCAACGCATGCTCAAGAAATAGCAGATCGCTACATCAACATGTATCATTTCCAATAAGTCACGTGCCCGCTCCATCATATCAGAAAACGGGGTCTTAGTCATCTTGCCCAAGAGGCATGGTCCGCATGTCTCAACCGATTCGAAATCGAATGAGTCCAAAGATCCATCAGCATGGAGTTTCTTCATGCGCTTCACACCAATATGACATTTAGCGGCAGTGCCACAAGTATGTGGTACTATCATTATTAACTTTGTATCTTTTGGCATCAATATTTTGAACATGTGTATCACTACGATCAAGATTCAATAAACCATTCTTATTGGGCGCATGACCATTGAAGGTATTATTCATGTAAACAGAATAACCATTATTCTCTAACTTAAATGAATAACTGTATTGCAATAAACATGATCTAATCACGTTCATGCTCGACACAAACACCAAATAACATTTATTTAGGTTCATCACTAATCCCGAAGGTAGAGAGAGCGTGCGATGGTGATCACATCAACCTTGGAAACACTTCCAACACTCATCGTCAGCTCACCCTTAGCTAGCCTCCGTTTATTCCGTAGCTTTTATTTTGAGTTACTAATATTTAGCAACCAAACCGGTATCCAATACCCATGTGCTACTAGGAGTACTAGTAAGGTACACATCAATAACATGTATATCAAATATACTTATGTCGACGTTGCCAGCCTTCTTATCTACCAAGTATCTAGGGTTGTTCCGCTTCAGTGACCGTTCTCCTCATAATAGAAGCACTTAGTCTCGGGTTTGGGTTCAACCTTGGGTTTCTTCACTGGAGAAGCAACTGACTTGCCATCCATGAAGTTTCCTCCTTGCCCTTGCCCTTCTCGAAACTAGTGGTTTCACTAACCATCAACACTTGATGCTCCTTATTGATTTCTACCTTCGCGGTGTCCAACATCGCGAATAGCTCAGGGATCATTATTTCCATCCCTGGCATTTTATAGTTCATCACGAAGCTCTAGTAGCTTAGTGATAGTGACTTGGAGAACTATATCAATCACTATCTTATCTGGAAGATCAACTCCCACTCGATTCAAGCGATTGTAGCACCCAGACAATCTGAGCACATGCTCATCGATTGAGCTATTCTCCTTCATCTTGCAGGCAAAGAATCTTGTTGGAGATCTCATACCTCTCAACACGGGCACGAGCCTGAGATCCCAATTTCAGCTCTTAGAACATCTCATATGTTCCGTGACGTTCAAAACATTTTGGAGCCTCAATTCTAAGCCGTAACGCATGACGCACTGAACTATCAAGTAGTCATCAGAATGTGCCTGTCAGATGTTCACAACATCTACAGACGACGCTTGAGGGGGGTGGCGCACCGAGCGGTGCATTAAGGACATAAGCCTTCTGTGCAGCAAATGAGGACAATCCTCAGATCACGGACCCAGTCCGCATTATTGCTACCATCATCTTTCAACTCCATTTCTCTAGGAACATATAAAAATTCAAGGGAGCTACAGCGCGAGCTAGTAATCTACAACATAATTTGCAAAGACATTTTGACTATGTTCATGATAATGAGTTTAGTTAATCATATTACTTAAAAAACTCCCACTCAAATTGACATCCCTCTGGTGATTCAAGTGTCACATGATCCAAATTCACCGACTCAAGTCCGATCATCACGTGAGATGAGGTGGTTTCATTGGTGAACATCTTCATGTTGATCATATCTACTATATGACTCATGTTCGACCTTTCGGTCTCTTGTGTTCCGAGGCCATGTCTGTACATGCTAGGCTCGTCAAGTTTAACCCGAGTGTTCCGCATGTGCAACACTGGCTTGCACCCGTTGTATGTGAACATAGAGTCTATCACACCCAATCATCACGTGGTGTCTCGAAATGACGAACTTTCACAACGGTGCACACTCGGGGAGAACACAATTTTATCTTGAAATTTTACTGAGGGATCACCTTATAATGCTACCGTCGACCTAAGCAAAATAAGATGCATAAAAGGATTAACATCATATGCAAATCATAAGTGACATGATATGGCCATGAACTTGTGCTTTTGATCTCCATCTCCAAAGCACCGGCATGATCTCCATCGTCACCGGCATGACACCATGATCTCCATCAATGTGTCGCCATGAGGTTGTCGCGCCAACTGTTGCTTCCATGACTATTGCTAACTCATAGCGATAAAGTAAAGCAAAACGGCGAAAATAAATTAAAGACAACCCTATGGTTCCAGCCGGTTGCCATACTCGTCGACATGCAAGTCGTGATATTCTATACAATACATGATCATCTCATACATCACATATATCTCATCATGTAATTGGCCATATCACATCACAACATACCCTGCAAAAACAAGTTAGACATCCTCTAATTGTTGTTGCATGTTTTACATGGCTGCTATGGGTATCTAGCAAGAACGATTCTTACCTACGCAAAACCACAACGGTGATACACAAATTGCTATTCAACCTTCTCAAGGACCGCATTTGTCAAATCCGATCCAACTAAAGTGGCAGAGACAGACACCCGCCAGCCATCTTTATGCAACGAAGTTACATGTCAGTTGATGGAACCGGTCTCTCGTAAGCGTACGAGTAAGGTTGGTCCGGGCCACTTCATCCCACAATACCGCCGAATCAAGAAAAGACCAAGGGAGGAAGCAATCTGAATATCAACGCCCACAAACTCCTTTGTGTTCTATTCGTGATCTCATCTACACATAGACCTAGCTCATGATGCCACTGTTGGGGAACGTTGCACGGGAAACAAAAATTTCCTACGCACACGCAAGATCTATCCATGGTGATGAGCATCTACGAGAGGGAGAGTGGATCTACGTACCCTTGTAGATCGCTAATCGGGAAGCGTTAAGAAACGCGGTTGATGTAGTCGAACGTCTTTGCGATCCAAATCGCAAGCCGTCCCGCGATCCAATCACGATCTAGCGCCGAACGGACGGCACCTCCGCGTTCGGCACACGTACGGTTCGATGACGATCTCCGCCTCCTTGATCCAGCAAGGGAGAGCGGAGAGGTAGATGAGTTCTCCGACAACACGACGGCGTGGTGGCGGTGGTGGTGGTGCTATCCCGGTAGGGCTACGCCTAGCGCTACCGAAACCGCCAACGGAGGAGAAAACGATCTAGGGAGAGAGAGGGGCGCCAAGGGCTTCGTGTGTCCTCTTGGGGCGCCCCCTCCCCTCTATATATAGGTGGAGGGGCGTGGAGATCAACCCCTCCAAGCCCTAGGGCACAGCCAAGGGGGAGGGGTTGGACTCCTAGTCCAATTCCCTCCCTTTCCATAAATAGGTGGACTTTCCATCTCTCCCAAGCCACATGGGCCTTGAGGGGCTTGTGCGCCTGGCCCTATAAAGCCAGGGCGCCTCCCCTCAGCCCATGCAAACCCTTGGGACGTGGTGGAACCCTTGGTGGACTTCCAGACTCCTCCGGAAGTTTCCGGAACCTTCTAGAAGCTTCCCGGTACAATACCGGAAAAACCCGAAACTTTTCCGGTAGCCAAAATATGACTTCCCATATATAAATCTTTACCTCCGGACCATTCCAGAACTCATCGTGACGTCCTGGACTCCAAACAACCTTCGGTCACCAACATACATAACTCAACAATACAAAATCGTCACCGAACGTTAAGTGTGCAGACCCTGCGGGTTCGAGAACTATGTAGACATGACCGAGACAACTCTACGGTCAATAACCAATAGCGGGACCTGGATGCCCATATTGGTTCCTACATATTCTACGAAGGTCTTTATCGGTTGAACCTCTATGTCAAGGATTCAGTTAATCCCGTACGTTGTTCCCTTTGTTCTTTGGTATGTTACTTGCCCGAGATTCGATCGTCGGTATCTGTATACCTAGTTCAATCTCGTTACCGGCAAGTCTCTTTACTCGTTCCGTAATACAAGATCTCGTGGCTAACACTTTAGTCACATTGCTTGCAAGGCTTATGGTGATGTTGTATTACCGAGTGGGCCCTGAGATACCTCTCCGTCATACGGAGTAACAAATCCCAGTCTCGATCCATGTCAGCTCAGCAGACACCTTCGGAGATACCTGTAGAGCATCTTTATAGTCACCCAGTTACGTTGTGACATTTGATACACACAAGGTATTCCTCCGGTGTCAGTGAGTTGCATGATCTCATGGTCATAGGAACAGATACTTTAACATGCAGAAAACAATAGCAATAAACTGACACGATCATATGCTATGTTCATAGTTTGGGTCTTGTCCATCACATCATTCTCCTAATGATGTGATCCCGTTATCAAAGGACATCTAGTGTCTATGGTCAGGAAACCATGACCATCTTTGATCAACAAGCTAGTCTACTAGAGGCATACTAGGGACACAATATTTGTCTATGTATCTACACATGCAATTGAGTTTCCAATCAATACAATTATAGCATGGATAATAAACGATTATCATGAACAAGGAAATATGATAATAACTAAATTATTATTGCCTCTAGGGCATATTTCAAACAGGGACCACGTGCCGTGGCGCTACGGTCTGAAGAGGTGACACAATGGCGGCGCGCGAGTCGGTGCAGTGATGGAAACGGCCTCGGGGTGGCGGCGGGAACCGCGTGCCGTCGTGCAACCGCCGAAGGGGCGACGCGGCGGTGGCGCGCATGTAGGTGCAGCGATGAGGAGAATGATGGGCGGTGGCGCTACGGCCTGAAGGGGCGACGCAATGGCATCCCGTTGCTCGATCCATGTAGGGCGTGCGGGGCTCGGCCGAGATCCTCACGGGACCCGCGGAGGTGCTCGCAAGCGACTAGCTAGGTCGGTCCCGCGACGCGGATGGAGCGGAGCGGCTTTCAGGTGATCAATCTGACCGCGCCAGGTCAGGGTCGCCCCTCGGTGAAGAGATGGCCGAGCCACCAAGGCCACGAGCGAACAGCCGCCGCGTGCAGGCGGCCACGCCCAAGATGGGCGTAAGCTGCGCATAACAATGCAGTCGGTCAACATATCACGTTCATGGCAGCACCATGGCCGGTGGACCGATGCAATCGAGCGGGAAGGAGGTGTGGTTGATGCATGATCCTGATCGGATGAGGGCGACGATGGTCGGCGCAGAGCGACTGGCGGACAGACGCACGGACGACGGCCGTGATGGGCCGCCGTGATGGGTCGGAGAGGAGGCCAGGTGGTCGTGCCGGTGTCGGAGTAGAGGCACGCAGGGTCAACGGCAGCGGCGAGCGATGAAAACCGGTCTTAGATAGAAAAAACAACAAGAAAACGCCAATCAAATCGACCGACGAGAGAGAGAGAGAGAGAGAAAAAACCCGAATCAAAGAATCAGGAAAAAGACTCTCTAGGCCAGCCGATCAACTGAATCGGCGGATGAACCCTAGGTACAGGCGGCGCGGCCCTGACGATGATCATGGAGACCGACCAACCCGTGCTCGGCGCGGAGCGAAAGCTGCGGGTGATGGCTAGGGTTTGTATCGGTTAGGCTGATACAATGTAGAAGTGAAAGAGAGAGATTGGTGGAATTATTGATGTATTGCTTGAGCTTCGTGAACGTATATATAGAAGTGCATGACCATCTTAAAGTACAAGACAATGTAGGAATAAATCCTAGTCTATCCTACACTTCCAAATAATCATAACACTCAACACTTACACCGAAGAGGTTTTTGCATTAAATCGTAGAATGCAACCCAACCTTTTCTTTTGAAAAACAGCATGCGACCCAAGTTTGTATACTACATCGCATTTTTTGCGAAAACTTTGGATTCTCAATCATGACAATACAATGAACAATAGAATAATAAAATTTACATCCAAATCGGTAGACCATCTAGGCAAATACGTGCACTGAAGCGAGTCGAAGGCACGCCATTATCAACGCCCCTCCCTCACCGGAGTTGGGCAAAACTTGTTGTTGTAGACAGTCAAAAAGTTGTCGTTCTAAGGCCTTATAGGACCAGCGCACTGATAACTCACAAGTGTAGGGGATCGCAACAGTCTTCATGGGTAGTATTTCACCCTAATTTATTGATTCGACACAAGAGGGGCCAAAGAATATTTATTGGCCTTGACAGTTGAGTTGTCAATTCAACCGCACCGAGGACATCTCTCCGCAGCAAAGATTTAGTAGCACGGCAAATAGTAGTAGCAAAAGTAACAGTAATAGTGACAGTAGCAGTTTTGTAGCAAGTGTGATAGTAACAATAGGAATAGTAACTTGGCAAGATTCAGTATATGTAACGCGTAGGCACGTGGATCGGTGATGGATAATGATTTAGATGACATTGATCATATAACGGTTACACACTAGGGCGACACCGAACTAGCTCCAATTCATCAATGTAATGTAGGCATGCATTCCGTATATAGTCATACGTGCTTGCGATAAGAACTTGCATGACATCTTTTGTCCTACCCTCCCGTGGCAGCGGGGTCCTATTGGTAACTAAGGGATATTAAGGCCTCCTTTTAATAGAGAACCGGAACAAAGCATTAACACATGGTGAATACATGAACTCCTCAAACTACGGCAATCACCGGAAAGAATCCCAATTATTGTCACCTTGGGGTATGCAGATCAAGACACGTAATAGGTCCATAAAACTTGCAAGATAGGATCCAAATCAATCTTATATTCAGTGATAATATAATATGTTCAGATCTGAAAGCATGTCACTCGGGCCCTAGGGAAGCATTAAGCATAGCAAAGTCATAGTAACATCAATCTCAGAACATAGTGGATACTAGGGATCTAGCTCTATCAAACTTAACTCGATTACATGATCAATTCCATCCAATCCCACCACCGTCCAGCAAGCCTACAAAGGAATTACTCACTCCCGATGGTGAGCATCATGGCGGTGTTGATGGAGAAGGGTTGGTGATGATGACGGCGACGATTTCCCCTCTCCGGAGCCCAAAATAGGCTCCAGATTAGCCCTCTGGAGGAAGAACAGGAGGTGGCGGCGGCTCTGTCTCGTGAAACGCGATGAAATCTTCTCCCTGATTTTTTTCTCCGAGGATGTGAATTTATGGAGTTGGAATTAGGGTCGAAGGGGCCACGAGGGCCCCACAAGCCATCTGGCGGCGCCCCTAAGGGGCGCGGCCGGTTGCGTGGTGGCCTTCTGGTCCACCCCCTCCGGCAACTCTTTGCTCCAAAATTCCTTATATATTTCAGAAAAAATCCATAAAAAGTTTCGTCCAATTCCGAGAACTTTTATTTCTGCACAAAAATAACACCAATGTAGTTCTGCTGAAAACAGCGTCGGCCCGGGTTAGTTTCATTCAAATCATGTAAATTAGAGGACAAAACCAGAGCAAAAGTGTTTTGGAAAATTAGATACATTTGACACTTATCAACTCCCCCAAGCTTAACTCATTGCTTGTCCTCAAGCAATTCAGTTGATAAACTGAAAGTGATAAGGAAAACTTTTACAAACTCTTTTGTTCTCGTTATTATACACATGCTTAGCTAGTGCTCAAGCTTTCAGCATAAATCATGGCAAAACATAATTAGCTAGAAAGCAATAATAAAACATCTCCTATAACAACAATTTATCAAAACACTCATAATACAATATGGTGACATGGTATTTCGCTAGCCCTTTCTGAGACCGCAAAACATAAATGCAGAGCACCTCTGTGATCCAAGCAGCGACTAAACATTATAATTCAGGGTAGAAAAGATCCAATCATGCTCATATCCAACATTAACTAAACTAAATGCATAAGAATGACAATAGTGCTCTCGGGTCTGGTGCTTTTAGTAAGAGCATGATGACTCAACATAAAAGTAAATAGATAGGCCCTTCGCAGAGGGAAGCATTGATTTGCAGAGGTGCCAGAGCTCGAAGCTTAAACCATGGGTGAAAGTATAATTTTTGAGCGGTGCACTTTTCTTGTCAACGTTACGACAAAGGTTTTCAATATTTTCCATGCTAAACTCATTATTGGCGGTTCCCAAGCAGAATAGTAAAGTTTACTCCTATCCACCATCCAAACACATTCCATAGCTGGCCGAATCCACAGTTGCCCTCCAAACAATCAACTGTCCCAAGGAGTTGGTGTAATTTATTTTGATTATGTGGGACTGGGCATCCCTCTTACCAGCCTCTCTCGTGCAATGACGGCAAATAAATGACCGTCCTAAGAATAACTTGCTTAGCATGGAAAATATTGACCGCCCCGTCGCTCCATGAGCGAGACGAGTGCACAAAATGGATGTTTATTTGAATATTTAGATATGGCACATGCAAATTTACTTGGAACGGCAGGGTAATACCGCATATAGGTAGGTATGGTGGACTCACGTGGAATAACTTGGTTTAAGGATTTGGATGCACAAGCAGCATTTCTGCTTAGTACAGGTGAAGGCTAGCAATAGGTTGAGAAGCGACCAGCTAGAGAGCAACAACTGTCATGAACAGTGATACGTCTCGAACGTATCTATAATTTTTGCTTGTTCCATGCTGTTATATTATCATTCTTGGATGTTTTATAATCATTTTATAACAACTTTATATCATTTTTTGGGACTAACCTATTGACATAGTGCCAAAGTGCCAGTTGTTGTTTTTGCTTGTTTTTTACTTCGCAGAAAATTACTACCAAACGGAGTTCAATCGCGATGAAACTTTTTGGAGATTTTTTCTGGACCAGAAGACACCTAGTGGGCCAAAGAAGAGCCAGGAAGGTGGGCTGTGGAGAGCGCAACCCACCAGGGCGCGCCAGGGGCCCCCCGGCGCGCCCTGATGGGTTGTGCCCTCCACGGGGCCCCTCCGCACCACCTCTGATGCCTATAAATTCCCAAATATTCCAAAAACCCTAGGGGAGTCGACAAAACACAATTCCAGCCATCGCAAGTTCCAGAACCTCGAGATCCAATCTAAACACCATCACAGAGGGGTTCATCTTCCTCATAGGTGCCTCTCCGATGATGCGTGAGTAGTCCACCATAGACCTACGGGTCCGTAGGCAGTAGCTAGATGGCTTCTTCTCTCTCTCTCTCTTATGATTCTCAATACAATGGTCTCTTGGAGATCTATTTGATGTAAACTTTTGCGGCGTGTTTGTTGGGATCCGATGAATTTTGAGTTCATGATCAGTTTCTATCCATGAATATTATTTGAGTCTTCTTTGATCTCTTATATGCATAATTACTTATAGACTCGTATTTCTTCTCCGAATCTTTGGTTTAGTTAGGCCGACTAGATCGATTTTTCTTGCCATGGGAAGAGGTGCTTTGTGATGGGTTCGATCTTGCGGTGTTCTTTCCCAGTGACAGAAGGGGCAGCAAGACACGCATGTATCATTGCTATTCAGGATAACAAGATGGGGTCTATTGCTACATGAATAGATCTTATCTACATCATGTCATCGTTCTTATTGCATTACTCCATTTTTCCATGAACTTAATACACTAGATGCATGCTGGATAGCGGTCGATGTGTGGAGTAATAGAGGTAGATGCAGGCAGGAGTCGGTCTATCTATCTTGGACGTGATGCCTATATAATGATCATCGCCTTGGATATCTTCATGACTATTCGATTTTCTATCAATTGCCCAACAGTAATTTGTTCACCCACTGTGCGCTATACTCATGAGAGAAACCACTAGTGAACCCTACGGCCCCCAGGTCTACTTTTCCATCATATTGCTTTCTGATCTATGTTTTTTGCACTCTTTGTTTTCAGATCTACAAAACCAAAAACCCAAAAATATATTGCTGCATATTTACTCTTTTTATTTGTGTTCTTGAGAGATCTATCTCTCCTATCTACCACTACCTAATCTATCTTATTACCGTAGAGAGATTGACAACCTCTCTTTCGCGTCGGGTTGCAAGTATTTGTTGTTTGTGTGCAGGTGCTGCTTATTGGGTGGTGGTGATCCTCCTACTGGTTCGATAACCTTGGTTTCATAACTGAGGGAAATACTTACCGTCGCAGTGCTGCATCATCCCTTCCTCTTTGGGGAAATACCGACGCAGTCTCAAGCCACGTCAAAGGAATTTCTGGCGCCGTTGCCGGGAAGGAAGCGGTCTCTTCTACGTGCCTATCGTAGGTGCCGAGGGGACTCCACCATCATCTACCAGGTTCCTAATCACAAATCTCATCTCCTTGCAATTACATTATTTGCCATTTGCCTCTCGTTTTCCTCTCCCACACTTCACCAATTTGCCGTTTTATTCGCCCTCTTTTTCATTTGCCCTTTTTCTCGCCGGATCCCTTCTTTGCTTGTCACCATGAGTGATTTTGGTATGGCAGAAACGGATGATGGCAGGACTCCTAAAATTGGACGTTCTGTTAATCTAGATTCTAAAACTTTTGTTTTGGGGCAAGGGAACGTTATAGGAAAAGAAACTATCCAAGAGTTTTTCAATTGTGTTGGGAATTTGACTCTCGATGATACCCCTATTCTGAAAAGAACTAAATCTTATGCGGAAGCTATCTCGGCGCTAGTTCTAAAACTTGAAAATAGATTTATTCGTACCCATCCTACCTTGCAAATATTGTTTTATGAGCTACCCATGATAAAGAATTCCAAAGCTAAAAAGTTAGCTACCCTAGTTCTCATGAATGAATTTGATCACATAGTACGGGAAGCTAGGGAGATCTTTGACTTTTATGGTATGAGCCGTGAAAAACCGATAATAGGAGAAATCCTTTACAATAGTGATTACATGATGAGATATTTTCTTGGAAATAATCAAATTTTTGATGAGAATCTCAAAAAGGAAGTCCCCGTTTTAGATATGATCCAACAAGTTTTCAATGACGTGAACCAACAATATTCTTGGATCATAGCCGGTAATCAAAGGGGGTAGGTAGAGGGACAACTTGTTAGTGCTAAGGTTGCTATGGATGATGTGTTTCAAGTTATATTTGCAAAACCTCTTGACAAAATCTCCTCATCCAAAACCAAAGATGACAATACTTGAATCTATCCATTATGCCTAGCTAGGGGCGTAACACGATAGCGCTTGTTGGGAGGCAACCCAATGAATAAATAAATTTTTGCTTTTTCCTTTCTGTTTTTGAGTGTTGACACATTTATGCCTATGTTATGATTGTGTTTTTATGGTTTATTTAGTGTTTGTGCCAATTAAAGCCTTTAGGATGATTCATAGGATGAGTAGAAGTGATGCTGAATCTGAAACAGAAACTTTGCGTCCAGTATATGAATTTTCATTTTTTTCTGGAACGTGATCTTGAGCTGAAATTTTACCACAGTGTTTCTATACAAATGCCTTACGCTGTCCTAAGTTTTCAGAATTTTTAGAGTTACATAAGTATGGGTAGAGTACAGATTACTACAGACTGTTCTGTTTAAGACAGATTCTATTTTCGTTGCATTGTGTGCTTGTTTTGATGAATCTATGGGTTATATTGAAGGGTATGAGCCATGGTAAAGTTAAAATACAGTAGGTATAATGCAATAATAAAATATGAATGGGTTTGCAACAGTACCTAAAGTAGTGATTTGCTTTGTTATACTAACGGATCTCACGAAGATTTTGTTGAGTTTTGTGTGATTGAAGTTTTCATGTTTTGGGTGAGATCACGATGGATGAGGGAATAAGGAGTGATAAAAGCCTAAGCTTGGGGATGCTACCGCACCCCCAAGATATATCCAAAAAGAAACAAGCAACTAAGCTTGGGTATGCCCCCGAGTGGCATCCCCTCTTTCTTCTAACGACCATCGGTATTTTACTTGGAGCTATATTTTTATTCGTAACATATCATGAGTTTTGCTTGGAGCGTCTTGTTTCTTTGCTTGCTTTGTTTGTTAGTTTTTCCTTTCTATCCTTGCTGGACACACCTATTTGTGAAATCCAAAATCATGCTATGATTTGTTAGAATTGCTCTATGTGCTTCACTTAAACTTTTTGAGCTATAGAATTGCTCTAATGCTTCACTTATATCTTTTTGAGCACGGTGTGCTTGGAAATTTTTGTAGAAATACTCTCATGCTTCACTTAGATTAATTTGAGAGTTAGTAAATTTTGAAAAAAATCCTCTCATGCTTCACTTATACCTTTTTGAGAGATGAAATCTTTATGCTCATGTGCTTCACTTAAATTTGTTTGAGCTTGCCAAAAAGCAATGGCAATATATGAAACTAGTCCCAAAGTGATAGATATCCAAGGAGGATATAATAAAAACTTTCATGAAGATCATTGGGCAAATTAAACTTGATTCTTTGTAATAGTTTTGAAACATGATGATAGTAATATGTGAGTCATGTTAGTGAGTAATTGTGCTTATCAGGAATATTGGTGTTATGGTTTGTGATTCCCTATGCATGCACGAAAGTCAATAGTTATGCAATGAAGTTACATCCTACTTGTGGTGCATTATTCGGTGTTAGTTATGCTCAATGCTCACTTATGTGAATTTTCGTTTCTTGGTTTGGTTGCTTCCCAATCTATTTGCTAGCCTCCATTTGTACTAAGTAGAAATACTACTTATGCATCCAAAAACCTTAAACCAAGTTTTGCCTTATGAGTCCACTATACCTACCTATATGCGGTATTTCCGTGCCGTTCCAAGCAAATTTGTATGTGCCATCTCTAAATTTTCAAAATGAATTTTCTCTTTTGTGTGCCCGTACCGCTCATGAAACGGTGGGGAGTGTCCAATATTTTTCCATGCTAGATGTGTTATTCTCAAGATGAGTGTTTATTCACTTGTCATTGCACGAGAGTGCGGCGGTAATAGGGATGCCCATTCCCGAAATGAAAAAAAATATTTACTTTATGCTGTCAAATAATAAATTCCTTGGAAAGTGTTGGTATGGAAGGCAACCGTGGATACGGCCCGCCATGGAAAGTGAAAGTTTGGTGGAAAAAGGAATAAACTTTATTTTCTGTTTGGGAACCGCCTATGATATATCTAGCATGGAAAGTATTGTGAACTACTTTGTTGTTTTCGTTGACAGAAAAAGCATGCCACCCAAAATATTTTCTCTCCCTCAATTTAAAACTTTGAGCTCTAGCACCTCTACAAATCCCTACTTCCCTCTGCGAAGGGCCTATTTACTTTATGCAATTTTTATTTTTGCTTTGAGTCTCCATCTTCTCTTATAAGCACCAGCTAGGGGGCACTATGATCGTACTTGAGCATTGGGCATAGCTAATATTTGAGTGTGTTTCATGAATGGATCAATGATTGAGCATGATGGGCTAGAGATAACTTTCTTTAGTGTTGATATTTTGAAAGACATGGTTGCTTGTTGACATGCTTGAGTATTGAAGTCATTATGTTAAAACTAGACTATTGCTTTGAATCATTATAAGTCCAAATGTCCATGCTATACAAAAGAAAAGAATGTGAAGAACATGTTAGGCAGCATTCCACATCAAAAATTCTGTTTCTATCATTTACCTACTCGAGGACGAGTAGGAATTAAGCTTGGGGATGTTGATACATCTCCAACGTATCTATAATTTTTGCTTGTTACATGCTGTTATATTATCATTCTAGGATGTTTAACAATCATTTTATAACAACTTTATATCATTTTTTGGGACTAACCTACTGACATAGTGCCAAAGTGCTAGTTGTTGTTTTTGCTTGTTTTTTACTTCACAGAAAATCAATACCAAACGGAGTCCAATCGCGACCAAACTTTTTGGAGATTTTTTCTGGACCAGAAGACACCCAATGGGCCAAAGAAGAGCCAGGAAGGTGGGCTGTGGAGAGCACAACCCACCAGGGCGCGCCAGGGGGCCCCCGGCGCGCCCTGATGGGTTGTGCCCTCCACGGGGGCCCTCCGCACCGCCTCTGATGCCTATAAATTCCCAAATATTCCAAAAACCCTAGGGGAGTCAACAAATCACAATTCCAGCCGCCGCAAGTTCTAGAACCTTGAGATACAGTCTAAACACCATCACGGAGGGGTTCATCTTCCTCATAGGTGCCTCTCCGATGATGCGTGAGTAGTCCACCATAGACCTACGGGTCCATAGGCAGTAGCTAGATGGCTTCTTCTCTCTCTCTTATGATTCTCAAAACAATGGTCTCTTGGAGATCTATTTGATGTAAACTTTTGCGGTGTGTTTGTTGGGATCCGATGAATTTTGAGTTCATGATCAGTTTCTATCCATGAATATTATTTGAGTCTTCTTTGATCTCTTATATGCATGATTACTTATAGCCTCATATTTCTTATCCGAATCTTTGGTTTAGTTAGGCCGACTAGATCGATTTTTCTTGCCATGGGAAGAGGTGCTTTGTGATGGGTTCGATCTTGCGGTGTTCTTTCCCAGTGACAGAAGGGGCAGCAAGACACGCATGTATCGTTGCTATTAAGGATAACAAGATGGGGTCTATTCCTACATGAATAGATCTTGTCTACATCATGTCATCGTTCTTATTGCATTACTCCGTTTTTCCATGAACTTAATACACTAAATGCATGCTGGATAGCGGTCGATGTGTGGAGTAATAGAGGTAGATGCAGGCAGGAGTCGGTCTATCTATCTTGGACGTGATGCCTATATAATGATCATCGCCTTGGATATCATCATGACTATTCGATTTTCTATCAATTGCCCAACAGTAATTTGTTCACCCACCGTGCGCTATACTCATGAGAGAAGCCACTAGTGAACCCTACGGCCCCCGGGTCTACTTTTCCATCATATTGCTTTCCGATCTACGTTTTTTGCACTCTTTGTTTTCAGATCTACAAAACCAAAAACCCAAAAATATATTGCTGCATATTTACTCTTTTTATTTGTGTTCTTGAGAGATCTATCTCTCCTATCTATCACTACCTAATCTATCTTATTACCGTAGAGAGATTGACAACCTCTCTTTCGCATCGGGTTGCAAGTATTTGTTTTTTGTGTGCAGGTGCTGCTTATTGGGTGGTGGTGATCCTCCTACTGGTTCGATGACCTTGGTTTCATAACTTAGGTAAATACTTACCGTCGCTGTGCTGCATCATCCCTTCCTCTTTGGGGAAATACCGACGCAGTCTCAAGCCACGTCAAACATGCATTTTGAATAATTAATATTGGATGTAGCATGAGTAAGATATGAACACTCTGAATTTAAACATCATGAAGGCTATATTGGTTTTGATTCAATTACATGTTTGCACATGGGCCAAGTCAAACCGCTTGAATTTCTCAGAGGAAGATACCATACTACCATACCATATTATAACCATTTTAATGCATGTTGACACACAAGATAAATCATTATTAACTCCTAGCTATTTAGGCATGGCATGAGAAGCTATAATCTCTAATTGTCATCACGGACATGTTTACTCATGATATACTGAATCAAGATCAAACTGGCTAAACATATTTACAAAACCAGAAAACAAGAAGAGTTCATACCAGCTTCCTTTGCCACAGTCACTTCGTCAAATATCATCATTATTGCCTTTCACTTGTACGATTGAATGGTGTGATAATAATAATAGTGCAAGAATGCCGTGGACTAAGCTGGAATCTGTAGTGCAGTTTAAGACAAAGGAGAAGACAAGGTAAAATTGGCCCTCTGTTAGATCATCAATAAAGCATATGAGAGCCACTCAACATTTTCATCGTGGTCTTCTCCTTTCGACAACTCAACAAAAGAAAAGAAATTCAGAGAAACACACTGAAATATTTTTGGAGTTTTTGTTTTTTCTTAAGCAAGCAAAGGAACTAAGGGAAAAACAAGAACTAGAAAAAATATTTACACGAGAAAGCTCCCAACATGCAAAGGAAATCTTTTTGGGTTTTCTTTTTAGTACTACAGCTGAAGAAACGAGGAAAAGAAAAGAATCGAAAAGGAGCGAGAAATATTTTTGGATTTTCAAAGTTTTTCAAACACACAAGAAGAAAGCGAAAAATAAAGCTAACATGGATATACAAAGAAAGAGGATGAACACCGACAATTTGTATGAAGTGTGAGAACATGAATGTAGTGTCGGTGAGAAATACGTACTCCCCCAAGCTTAGGATTTTGCCTAGCTTGGTAATCACCACCGGTAGTAGCCGTCAGGTCCAGGAAAGTGCTTCCGCCGAGGTACCCGAGAGTCCCATGCCTGGGCCTCGGCCTCCACAGCAGCAAGATCGTTCCGGTAAGCAATGATGTCCTCTCACATTATTCTGTATCCGTTCCTGGCATGATAGTTAAACAAAGAAGGTGCGTGCAAAGGAATAATATCGCAAGTCTTCTCGCTAAACACTAGGCTGTAACGAAGGGGCTGTATTGATTCGGGTTTCCAGAGAAACTGGTGTTCCTCCATAGATAGATGGTCGAGGTGCACCTCAGGCAACAAATAATCAGTAGGGCGTATTGCCACCTCAAAGCGCCTAGCCAAGCGCGCAGCATAAATACCACCATGAATTTTACCTTTAGTTCGGTTAAGATGCAAGCGGCGCGCAACAATAGCTCCTAGGTTGTAAGCATTATCACCATAAAGTGCACGGCGTAAAATAGTGAGGGTGGGGGCGCTGAGGGCACCACCCTGCTCCATAGCAGTTATGCATTTTCCTATAACCAGAGAAAAATAATGCACAGATGGAAAATGCAAACTAGTGGCTCTGGCGCGTGAAACGCCCCTGGTTTCCCCTACAGTTAAGGTTTGAATAAAGTCCTCAAACTCCTCAGCTTTAGGTTCACGCACTCCCTCATCAGAGGTAAGCAGACATATTTCACAAAATTCATGCAGAGGCAACTCGTAGTTCTCGGCATATAGAGCAAAGCGTACCATGGGAGCACCAGGCGTGTTAACGAAGTAAAAGTTTTGCACGAAGGAATTAGTAAGGAGATAGTGTTGGTCACACTTATCTGCGAAGAAGCTGGTTAGCCCGGCATTTGCAACAAATTGCATGAACTCTTCATAAAAACCCGCTTCACTGCTGAAGGGTATATTTGGACATTCATAGGGCCTAACTTCCGCATTGCGAGGGAGGTTGATATCGCTATCATGAATCCTCCTAGAAACTCCCTTGGGGCTCCGGCTTGAAGAAGCTTTCATTAGAAAGTTCATTCTCCTAAGAACAAATTTCTGAAATTTTTGGGCCACAAAATTATGTCAATAAAACTTTGCAAGATTGATAGCAACTACTCATATGGATGCCTAGAGGACATATCAAGCATTCCCACTACTTGGAACTCAAAGAATTAGACATGCAAGCTTGTTTTCTGTAGCACCAAGTGCAGCAAATTATGCAAAATATAAACTACTAAAACAAAAACTAATTGGAAGAATGGGAGAGTCACATACCAAAGAACAATTCCTCAAAACAATTTCGGAAACGGAGTTCCGAGCAAAGAGATCGAAAATTTCACTTTCTGGGTGAAGAACACAGGAAAGAGGTGGCTAGAGAATTTTTCTAGAGGTAGGAGAAGGAGTGGGAGGAAGAGATAAGGCAGGGGGCCCCTGTGGGCCCCACAAGCCAACCGGCCGCGCCCCTAGGGGGCGCGCGGCCTGTTGCGTGGTGACCCACTAGCATGCCCCCTACGGTAATTTTTACACCAATTTTTTTATTTAATCCAAAAAAATTCATGTTAAAATTTCGTGGAAATCTGAGACTTTTTATTTTTGAGGTATTTTTCATGCACGGGAAGAACAGAAAACAGGAATTTCATTGAATTTTATTTTTATTTTTACTAAGAAAACAGAATATAAACTTGTGATACAAAGAGTTGTGAATATTCAATTCATCAATCTCATGTCTTTCAAAAATAATTCATAAATAAGGTTGATCAAGTCTTATTAATAAACGTTTCCAATTAACATGAAACCGAAGAATCTTCATATGTCACTAGGTTACCTCAATTGGGATTTGTAACTCCCCAACAATAAGATTATAATATTTCTTCTTCTTGGCACTAGGGAGAGGAATTGTAATATCTCCAATGATAATCATGGGTAAAGGATCAATGACATTAATACTATTAACCAAAGTTTGCTCCTCGAAAAATGCACAGTATGTTGCTTGCCATTGATATGAAAGGTGACCTTGCTTTTATTGCAATCTATAACAGCCCCTGCAGTATTTAGGAAAGGTCTACCAAGGATGATCGACATATTGTCGTCCTCCGGCATATCAAGAATAACAAAGTTTGTTAAGATAGTAACATTTGCAACCACGACGGGGACGTCCTCGCAAATTCCAATCGGTATAGCAGTGGATTTATCGACCATTTGCAAAGATATCTCAGTAGGTGTGAGTTTACTCAATTCAAGTCTTTTATAAAGGGAGAAAGGTATAACACTAACACTGGCCCCTGAATCACATAAAGCAGTTTTAACATAATTCCTTTTAATAGAGCAAGGTATTGTGGGTATACTCGGATCCCCAACTTCTTAGGTACTCCACCATCAAAAGAATAATTAGCAAGCATGGTGGCAATTTCAGTTTCAGGTATGTTTCTTTTATTAGTGATAATATCTTTCATATACTTAGCATATGGAGGCATTTTCAATATATCAATCAAGCGCGTGCGTAAATGGATAGGTCTAATCATGTCAGCAAAGCGCTCAAAATCTTCCTCGTCTTTACTTTTAGTGGCTTTACGAGGGAATGGCATAGGTTTTTGAACCCATGGCTCTATTTCCCTTCCATGTTTCCTAGCAACAAAGTATCTCTTATCATAACGTTTGTTTTTACAAGGTGGGTTATCAAGATCCTCATCAGGTTCAATTTCTACATCATTATCATTTTCTTTGTTATTATCTGGTTGAGCATCAATATGAGCACCATCATCATTATTATCATTTCATTATCACTAGGTGTATGCTCACTACCAGACTGAGTCTCAGAATCTGAAACAGAAACTTCATTGTTTTTCTCAACGGATTTTTCTATAACAGGATCACTAGAGGCATGCAAGTTCCTAACATTTTTCTTTTTCTTTTTCTTCTTAGATGAACTAGGTGTATCTTCAATAATTTTCTAAGAATCTTGTTCAATTCTTTTAGGGTGATCTTCAGGATAAAGAGGTTCTTGGGTCATTCTACCTCCTGTAGTCACTACTCTAATAGCACAATCATTTATATTATTCATTTCAGCAAGCAAATCATTTTGTGATTTAGCGACTTGATCTAGTTGAGTGTGAACCATAGAAGCATGTTTGCCTAAACTTTTAACATCATTTGCAATTCTAAACATCAAGTCACTTAAGCGATCTATCATCATAGCATTACGTTGCAATTGATTCTCAACATATTTGTTGAAATGTTCTTGCTTAACAACGTAATTATCAAATTCATTCAAGCATTGTTCAGGGGTCCTAGTATAAGGTATATCACTTTTATTAAAGGAATGGAGAGATTTTACCTTTACTACCTGTGTCGGGGTATCAAGTCCATGTATTTCTTCAATAGGTGGTAACTTCTTGACATCCTAAGTTTTAATACATTTTTCTTTCATAGATCTTTTTGCTTCTTGCATATCTTCGGGACTGAGAAATAGAATACCTCTCTTATTTTGAATAGGTTCTCAAGGTGGTCTAGGGAGTGTCCAATCATCGGCATTTTGCATTATGTTGTTCAATAATTCTTCAGCTTGTCCAACAGTTCTTTCCCTGAAAACACAACCGGCACAACTATCTAGGAAATCCCTAGAAGCATCAGTTAGTCCATTATAAAAAAATATCAAGTATTTCATTCCTCTCAAGTGGACAATCAGGCAAAGCTCGTAGTAACTGGAGAAGCCTCCCCAAGCTTGAGGGAGATTCTCTTCTTCAATTTGAACGAAGTTAAATATTTCCAGTAAGGTAGCTTTTTTCTTATGAGCAGGAAAAATATTTTGCAGAAAAGTGTTGAAACATATCCTGGGGACTACGTATGCAACCAGGAGTAAGTGATAAGAACCATTCCTTGGCCTCGCCTTTTAGTGAGAAAGGAAAAAGCTTAAGGATATAATAGTAGCGAATCTTTTCTTCATTGGTAAACAGAGCAGTAATACAATTCAGTTTCATAAGGTGTTCGATAAGAGTTTCATTTTCATAACCATGGAAAGGATGAATTAACTCAGGGTCTACAGAGAACTCATAATCCCTATCAGTAACAAATATAGGAGAAATAACAAATTTAGGATCACGTTTCATTTTCTCCATCATAGATTTTTCTTTTAGTTTGCATAATAGTTTCTTCACATCATCTCTATTTTCACAAGCAAGAATGTCCCTAGCTACCTCATCATCCATAACATAACCTTCAGGTACAAAAGGCAATTCATATCTATTAGGTGAGCGAGGGGTAATAGGTGATTCAAATTCTTCCTCAATTTCAGCATTCTCAAGTTCTCTAGCTTTAGCAATATGAGCATCAAGTAATTCATTCAGTGGCACAGGTTCAGTTTCAACATGTGTAACAATAGTTTCGTCATTAATTTTAGAAGTGGCATCATCAAGTTCATGTGACATCTCAGGACGATCAACAGGTGGTGGTGTAACAAGCTGATTCAAAACAGAAGGTGAATCAAAAGTAGAGCTAGATGTCAGTTGATAACCCACAAGTATAGGGGATAGCAATAGTTTTCGAGGGTAGAGTATTCAACCCAAATTTATAGATTCGACACATGGGGAGCCAAAGAATACTTGAGAGTATTAGCAGTTGAGTTGTCAATTCAACCACACCTGGAGATTAAATATCTGAGCAGAGTGATCAGTAGCACAGTAATATGATAGTTTTGATAGCAGTAGCAATAGTAACAGTAGCGGTAATAGTAGTAGCAATAGTTTTATAGCAGTTGGAACAGCAGCAACAACAGTAGTAACTTAGCAAGAACAATAAGTGGAAAGGTCGTAGGCACTGGATCGGTAACTCGTTGGATGATATTCATCATATAACAGTCATAACCTAGGGCAATACAGAACTAGCTCCAGTTCATCAATGTAATGTAGGCATGTATTCCGTAAATAGTCATACGTGCTTATGGAAAAGAACTTGCAAGACATCTTTTGTCCTACCCTCCCGTGGCAGCGGGGTCCATAAGGAAACTAAGGGATATTAAGGCCTCCTTTTAATAGAGAACCGGAACAAAGCATTAACACATGGTGAATACATGAACTCCTCAAACTACGGTCATCACCGCGAAGTATCCCAAATATTGTCATTATGGGGTTGACGGATCATAACACGTAATAGGTGCATATGACTAGGCAAGATCGGATCAAGAACATGGATATAGATATGATAACATAAACGGTTCAGATCTGAAATCATGGCACTCGGGCCCTAGTGACAAGCATTAGGCATAGCAAAGTCATAGCAACATCAATCTCAGAACATAATGGATACTAGGGATCAAGCCCTAACAAAACTAACTCGATTACATGATGAATCTCATCCAATTCCTCACCGACCAGCAAGCCTACGAAGGAATTACTAACTCCCGGTGGGGAGCATCATGGAATTGGCGATGGAGAAAGGTTGATGAAGACAAAGACCAAAGATTCCCCTCTCCGGAGCCCCAAACGGGCTCCAGATCTGGCCTCCCGATGAAGAACAGGAGGTAGCGGCGGCTCCGTCTCGTGAAACGCGATAATTCTTTCTCCTCGATTTTTTTTCTTTGAATTTAGGAATTTATAGTGGCGGAGATAGGGCAAGTGGGGCCATGAGGTGGGCACAACCCACCAGGGCACGCCCAGGGGGCCTGGCGCGCCCTGGTGGGTGATGCTCACCCTAGCCCCCCTCTTCGGTGGATTCTGGCTCCAATAATTCTTATTTATTCCAAAATAATTCTCCAAAAAGTTTCATTCCATTTCGAGAACTTTTATTTCTGCAAAAAAACAACACCATGGTAGTTCTGCTGAAAACAGCGTCAGTCCGGGTTAGTTTCATTCAAATAATGCAAATTAGAGTCCAAAACAAGGGCAAAAGGGTGAGGAAAAGTAGATACGTTGGAGACGTATCAGCAGTTCCTTACCTCCTCTCGTGCGAGAGGGGACGATCTTAGTTTGGTTGTCTTTCAGATTTCTCATAGTAGCAATTGGATATCCTTCAGTTAACACAATAAATAGAGCTATGCTCCTCGGCAGCGGTGCTAGAAAAAGGTCTTGATAACCCACAAGTGTAGGGGATCGCAAAAGTCTTCACGGGTAGTATGTCACACTAATTTATTGATTCAACACAAGGGGAGCCAAAAAATATTTATTGGCCTTGACAGTTGAGTTGTCAATTCAACCGCACCGAGGATATCTCTCTGCAGCAAAGATTTAGTAGCACGGCAAATAGTAGTAGCAAAAGTAACAGTAATAGTGACAGTACCAGTTTTGTAGCAAGTGTGACAGTAACAATAACAATAGTAACTTGGCAAGATTCAGTATATGTAACGCGTAGGCACGTGGATCGATGATGGATAATGATTTAGATGACATTGATCATATAACAGTTACACACTAGGGCGACACAGAACTAGCTTCAATTCATCAATGTAATGTAGGCATGTATTCCGTATATAGTCATACGTGCTTGCGATAAGAACTTGCATGACATCTTTTGTCCTACCCTCCCGTGGTAGCGGGGTCCTATTGGAAACTAAGGGATATTAAGGCCTCCTTTTAATAGAGAGCCGGAACAATGCATTAACACATGGTGAATACATGAACTCCTCAAACTACGGCAATCACCGAAAAGAATCCCAATTATTTTCACCTTGGGGTATGCGGATCATTACACGTAACAGGTACATGTAACTTGCAAGATAGGATCCAAATCACTCTTATATTCATAAAAACATAATAGGTTCATATCTGAAATGATGGCACTCGAGCTCTAGTGACAAGCATTAAGCCTAGCAAAGTCATAGTAACATCAATCTCAGAACATAGTGGATACTAGGGATCAAGCCCTATCAAACTTAACTCGATTACATGATCAATTCCATCCAATCCCACCACCGTCTAGCAAGCCTACAAAGGAATTACTCACTCCCGGTGGTGGGCATCATGGCGGTTTTGATGGAGAAGGGTTGGCGATGACGATGGCGATGATTTCCCCTCTCCGGAGCCCAAAACAGGGTCCAGATCAGCCCTCCGGAGGAAGAACAAGACGTGGCGGCAGCTCCGAATCGTGAAACGCGGTGAAATCTTCTCCCTTATTTTTTTCTCCGCGGATGTGAATTTATGGAGTTGAATTAGGGTCGGAGGGGCCACGAGGTCCTGATGACCCACAAGTATGGGGGGTCAATCGTAGTCCTTTCAATAAGTAAGAGTGTCGAACCCAACGAGGAGCAGAAAGAAATGACAAGCGGTTTTTAGCAAGGTAATTTCTGCAAGCACTGAAATTGTAGGCAATAGATAGTTTGATAGCAAGATAAATGGCAACGAGCAAGTAAAGGTAACGGTAAATAAGGTGCAGCAAGATAGCCCAATCCTTTTGTGGCAAAGGACAGGCCAGAAAAGTCTCTAGAATAGGCAAAGTGTTCTTGAGGGTGCACGGGAATTTCATCTAGTCACTTTTATCATGTTGGTTTGATTTGTTTTCGCTACTTTGATAATTTTATATGTGGGTGGACCGGTGCTTGGGTGTTGTTCTTACTTGAACAACCTACCACTTATGATTAACCCCCTCGCAAGCATCCGCAACTACGAGAAAAGTATTAAGATAAAATCTAACCATAGCATTAAACGTGTGGATCCAAATCAGCCCCTTACGAAGTAGCGCATAAACTAGGGTTTAAGCTTCTATCACTCTAGCAACCCATCATCTAATAACTACTCCACAATGCATTCCCTTAGGCCTATGAATGGTGAAGTGTCATGTAGTCCACGTTCACATGACACCACTAAGGGAATCAGAACATACATATCATCAAAATATCAAACACATATCAAATTCACATGATTACTTGCAACATGACTTCTCCCGTGACCTCAAGAACAAAGGTAACTACTCACAAATAATAAACATGCTCAAGATCAGAGGGGTATTGAATAGCATAATGGATCTGAACATATAATCTTCCACCAAATAAACCATATAGTAATCAACTACGCAAGGTAATCAACACTACTAGTCACCCACAGGTACCAATCTGAGGTTCCAGTACAAAGATTGAACACAAGAGATGAACTAGGGTTTGAGAGGAGATGGTGCTGTAGAAGATGTTGATGAAGATTATCCCAAAGATGAGAGGGGTGTTGGTGATGACGATAGCTTCGATTTCCCCCTCCGGGAGGGAAGTTCCCCCGGCGGAATCGCTCCGCCGGATGGCAAATGTGCTCCTGCCCAAGTTCCGCCTCGAGGCGGCGGCGCTTCGTCCCGAAAGTTCTCTTCTTATTTTTTCTTGGTTAAAAGTGAATTTATACCAGAAGATGGGCACCGAAGGTGGGCCAAGGAGGGCACAACCCACCAGGGCGCGCCTAGGGGGGCTGGCGCGCCCTGGTGTCTTGTGCCCACCAGGGTGGCCCCCTCCGGTAGTTTTTTGCTCCAATAATTTTTATTTATTCCAAAAATAATCCCCACAAAATTTCAGCTTCATTGGAGTTGTGCAGAATAGGTATCCTTGATGTGCTTTTTCAGGTCCAGAATTCCAGCTGCTGGTATTCTCCCTCTTTGTGTAAACCTTGCATATTATGAGAGAAAAGGCATTAGAATCACTCCCTAAAGCATTATTATTCAATAAAACATAGTAAATAAATGTAGGAAATCATGATGCAAAATGGAGGTATCAACTCCCCCAAGCTTAGACCTCGCTTGTCCTCAAGCGAAAAGCCGAAATTGAAAAGCATGTCCTCATGGTTTGAGAGAGAGGTGTCGGTAAAAACAAAATACGGACATAGAAGCATCATGCTTATTATCAAAACAGCAACAAACTCTATCATAAAACTTATTCATATACTTTCATCATATAACTTCTCATGCACAAGTAACAATTCATCACAACATAGAAGTATAAAGCATAAACCTTATTGAAAACCAACAAACTATGTTCTCAGTCAACTTTGCAACTACAATTCATCATATTTTCACGAAGGGTCTCATGTGGAGCCTTTTGGCAAGTCCACATACTCAACCATCATTTAGTCTTCTATGATTGCTAACACTCACAGCATACCCATGAGCAAAAAATTTCAACCGAACACATAGGAAGATAGGGGCTTATAGTTTCGCCTCCCAACGTATTCACCTCAAGGGTGATGTCAACAATAATAACTCATGCCCACCCATATCCAACTGGATATATGTGCCTAGATCTTTCCTCACCACATGATGCTTGCAAAAGGAAAAAGTAAAAAGGAATGGGAAATAATACTTTGACTCTTGCATAAAAGTAAATACATAAAAGTAAAAGATAGTCCCTTCGCAGAGGGAAGCAGAGGTTGGCATGCGCTTTTTGGTTTGTATGCCTAATCCCTTAATGTAAAAGAACTGTTGGGTTCTACCGTAGGTGCATCGCATGCGAATTAAAATTTTCCTACGCACAGAACATCCAAGAACATGCTACGGAGATGGATCACAGCTCGTTACCACTAGACACGCAGTGCCGTGCAGCGGAAGTAGAGTTGGGGTAGCGCGTCCGCGAGGTCCGTCTCCTCCTCATCCGATCTCCAATGAACAGCCGGTCCGATCTCCCTCGAACTGCTAGTCGCCGGATCCCACGTACAGGTTCGTCAGAGCGTCGCAAGTGCACCGCCTCTAATGGTATCCGCGCGTGCAGGAGGAACACCGTGCGGCGGAGTGCTAGGTCCGATCACACAGTTCGGCCGCAAGTGGAGGTGGTTAGTTGCAACACATGCAAAGCCCTAATGACGGCGTCGAAGTGATCAACCAGATGGGTGTGCCACACCTCCACTATATATAGGCATCTGGCGCGGGCTAAACTCTTGGGCCTCGCACGGATCCTAACGCCCATGTGTTCCTTCCCTTAAGCGCGTGACCCCTTAGGTTCTCATTCACTTGGTCGCGAGTCAGATCATATCCGACTCGACTAGTCGGTAGCGGCCTCTAGCAAAGCGTGCCGACTCCAAGTGTCAGATGAAGCTGGTTAGGCGAACCTGTACATCACACTTCCGTTCCCTTTGCCACACGATATATGTTGTCGTGCTCAAGGCGACATGGTCATCCTTGTTGCCGCACGACCTCTTTCTCGTTCCGGTGAATCCGACCAACACTTCGGATTATCTCATAATCCTCATCGCATGGCCATGCTTATCCAGGTCAGATCACCCGAGGAGCCCAGAGTATATCTCTCCTGATCGGAGGGGCAAATCCCATCTTGCTCAACCATGTCTTGCAGCATGGGTCTGGACAAGCCCGAAACCTACCTTTATAACTACCCAGTTACGGAGTAGCCTTTGGTCGGCCCAAAGCAGGTCTATCACCATCCCGAGTACATGTGTCCGCTCAGGTCTTAGGACATAGAACATATGTTGTACTAGAGACTCACAGATGACCTATTGCGGCGTCTCATAGTTGGGTCTGTCCAACTCAAACCTTATCTCAACTCGGATCCGACTACGTCGAATCCGACCAGATCTTTCTAAGTCCATATTATCCGGCTAGCATCCAATGCTACATGGTCAGTGAGACCGGACCATCCATCGTGTCATATGCTAGTCTAACTGGATGCGCGTCCACACAGCCCTTTCGACTAGGGACCATTTAGGACTGTCATCATACAATGCATAGTCTCACAAACAAGTCACGTACTTGTTAATACACATCATTGATAATGTCCAAGGACTATCTTTATTCATAAACACATAGGAAATATCATCATACATGATTGCCTCTAGGGCATATCTCCAATAGTCTCCCACTTGCACTAGAGTCAATCAAATAGACATCGAATGCCCATAGCTCTAATGTGCCCCTCATGTTTGGGTTGTGGAAGCGGCTTAGTCAATCGATCTGCAACATTTTCATCCGTATGAATCTTGCATAAATTAGTATTACCATTCTTTACGAGCTTTCGTATCAGGTGGTACTTTCGGTCTATGTGCCTGGTCTTGTGGTGTTGTCTCGGCTCCTTGGCATGTGCGAAGGCACCTGAATTGTCGCAATATAGGTCCAACGGTTTTGCCCAGCACGGGAACACACCAAGATCCTCCAGGAACTTCCGAATCCAAACACCTCCATTTGCGGCTTCACAAGCCGCAATGTATTCGGCTTCTGTTGTGGAGTCGGCCACTGTATCTTGCTTGGAACTCGTCCAGCTCACTGCTCCTCCATTCATGACATACACGAATCCAGTTTGTGATCGACAATCATCCATGTCGGTTTGGAAACTAGCATTAGCGTAACCCTTTACGCAGAGCTCCTCCTCACCTCCATAAACTAGGAACATCTCCTTAGTCCTTTTCAGGTACTTGAGGATAGTTTTCACCGCTGCCCAGTGACTCTCACCTGGGTCGACCTGGTATCTGCTTGTTAAGCTTATTGCATAGGCAATATCAGGCCGAGTACATAGCATGGCATACATTATGGATCCTATTTTCGAAGCATACGGAATCCTACTCATCCGGTTTCGCTCATCAGAAGTCGTAGGACTCTGAGTCTTGCTTAGCCTTATGCCATGTGAGATGGGCAAGAACCCTTTCTTGGCCTCACTCATGTTGAACCTCTTCAACTCTTTGTCTATGTACGTGCTCTGGCTCAAGCCGAGCAGCCTTCTCGATCTATCTCTATAGATCTTGATGCCTAAAATATACACTGCTTCTCCAAGGTCTTTCATCGAAAACTTGACATTCAATGATTCCTTGACTGAGTTCAGCATCGAAACATCATTTCCGATTAGCAGTATGTCATCCACATACAGGATCAAAAATACTATCGAGCTCCCACTAGACTTCTTGTATAAACAATAGTCATCTTCGTTCTTGATGAAACCAAGGTCAATAATGACTTCATCAAAACGAATGTTCCAACTCCGAGCTGCTTGCTTCAATCCATAAATGGATCTCTTGAGCTTGCACATTTTACTAGCATTATTTGGATCGATAAAACATTCAGGCTGTATCATGTATACATCCTCCTTTAAATTTCCATGAAGGAAAGCCATTTTGACATCCATCTGCCATATCTCATAATCGAAATATGAAGTTATAGCTAGTATGATCCTCACCGACTTTAGCATCGCTACCGGCAAGTAGGTCTCGTCATTGTCAATTCCTTGAACTTGTCCATAACCTTTAGCGACAAGCTGAGCTTTGTGGATCTGAACATTTCCATCCACATCGGTTTTCTTCATAAAGACCCATTTGCAACCAATAGCAATTACACTAGGTGGCGGATCAACCAAGTCCCAGACTTGATTATCATCCATGGACTTTAACTCGGATCTCATGGCCTCGAGCCATGCCTCGGAATCTGGGCTCACCATCGCTTCTGCATACGTGGCTGGCTCGTCGCTTTCTAGCAACAACACATCGCGCACTCTATGCAATCTTTCCGACCTTCGTGGCTCCGGTGCCGATTCCACAACGGGTTCCCTAACCAACTCCGGTATGATCTCATCACCAGCCGAGTCGTCCCCGAGTGGCTCTCGAATTTCTTCGAGCCGCACCGTTCTCCAACTGGCTTCCCGACTGAGAAACTCTTTCTCTAGGAAAACCCCGTTTCGAGCAACAAACACTTTGTTCTCTTCTCGGTTGTAGAAGCTGTATCCCAAGGTTTCCCTCAGATATCCCACGAATATGCATTTATCCGACTTGGGTGTAAGCTTGTCCGACATGAGTCGTTTGACAAATGCTTCACAACCCCTAATCTTTAGAAAAGACAAACTAGGAGTCTTCCCAGTCCACATCTCATGTGGTGTCTTATCTATGGATTTTGATGGTACCCTGTTAAGTGTGAAAACTGTAGTATCTAGAGCGTATCCATAGGATGACAAGGGTAAATCCGATTTGCTCATCATCGATCGGACCATGTCCAACAAGGTTTGATTTCTCCGTTCTGACACGCCGTTTCTCTGTGGCGTTCCCGGAGGTGTGAGCTGAGGTACTATACCTCGGCTTTTCAGATAAGCATCAAACTCCTGGCTCATGTACTCACCTCCACGATCAGATCGTAGAAGCTTTATTGTCTTGCCGAGCTGATTTTCAACCTCGTTTTGAAACTCTTTAACTTTTCAAAAGTTTCTGACTTGTGCCTCATCAAATAGATATATCCATATCTACTCAAGTCGTCGGTAAAAGTCACGAAGTACTGTTAGACACCTCTGGCCGTTGTGCTCATTGGACCACACACATCACTGTGTATAAGCTCCAATAGCTCGGACGCCCTTTCGCAACTCTTTGCAAAAGGACACTTAGTCATCTTGCCGAGCAAGCATGATTCGCATGTCTCGAATGACCCGAAGTCGGACGAATTTAGGAGTCCATCATCATGGAGCTTCTTCATGCATTTTAGACTAATGTGTCCAAGCCGGCAATGCCAGAAGTAAGTCGGATTTATCTCATTAGGCTTACGCCTCTTGACATTCATGTTATAGACTGGTTCCGTTTCTAGATTCAAAATAAAAAGCCCATCTACAATGGGTGCATAGTCGTGGAACATTCCATTCAAATAAAATGAACAACCATTGTCCTTTAAATTGAATTCATAACCCTGACTCATCAAGCATGAGGCAGAAATAATGTTCCGACTAAGTGCGGGAATGTAATAACAATTATTTAATTCCAAAATAAATCCAGAATGAAGCTTGAGCTGCATCGTGTCGACCTCCAACGCAACAACTCTTTCTTTGTTGCCGACCCTGATGTCAATCTCCCCTTGTGCCACACGCCTAGTTCTTATCAGCCCCTGCATCGAGTTGCAAATATGAACAACCGATCCGGTATCAAATACCCACGAGCTACTAGGTATGTCAGCAAGGTAAATGACTATAACATATGTAACAAGTGTACCTTTGCCTGAAGAAGCATTTCCGGCCTTCTTGCCATGCTCAGCAAGCCACTTGCTACAGTTCCTCTTCCAGTGACCAGTTTCCTTGCAATGAAAGCAAACGGTCTTTGAGTCCGGTCCCGGCTTCTGTGTGCCCTTTGCCTTGCCCTTTTTCTTGGATCAACTCTTCTTGAACTTAGCCGATTTCTGTACCATCAACACTTGATGCGTGCCTTTCTTAATATGCTGCTCTGGCACCTTAAGCATCCCATGCAATTCAGTGAGCTTCTTATCCATGCCGTGCATATGATAGTTCGAGACGAACGTCCCATAGCTAGGTGGAAGAGAACCCAGAATTGCATCCGTGGATAGCTCGTCCCCAAGTGGGAAGCCTAACCGATCCAAAACTTGCACGTACCCGATCATCTTGATCACATGCGGGCTCAGTGGATCACCCTCTTTCAGCTTACAATCCGTCAAGGATTGCCAGACGTTGAACCTTTCGGTCCTAGCCTGCACCTGAAACATGCTCTTGAGACTCTCGATCATATCGAAAGCCTCAACGTTTTCGAAATGCTGTTGCAAATCGGGCTCCATACAAGCCAGCATGAGGCAGCTGATCTCGTTTGATTCATCAACAAGTTTCTGGTGGGCATTCCTGGTTGTGGCACTAGCATTCTCGGCAGGTTCCTCTGGAAGTGGATCCTCTAGAACATGTTCCTTTTTATCGTGCTTGAGAACAATTCTCAAATTTCTATACCAGGTGGTAAAGTTTGTTCCATTCAGTTTATCCTTTTCCAGAATTGATTTCAATGCAAAATTGGGTTGAGCAGGTGGTGCCATTGATCTACAACAGAAAATATGAAATCACTAAGCAATGCGTTTATGTAGAGTAATTCAAGCCTTAAACAGAACTACTCCCACTGAAGTCGGCATCCCTCCGCAAACTCTCAGTGATTCAGGACCCGTCTAGCGCGAGCGACTAGTGAGCTTTAGCATCACTGCTAGCCAACTTGCCTATTCGGTAAGCAACTCCTTGCTAATCGTATCTCTATGCGACTCCTGTTGGTCGGATAGGTATCTTATACCCCGGCTCCCGACCTTCTTTGCCACAAGGCCCAAAACCGTTTTGATAGCCTTGTCAAGTTAACCTGATGTAGTGCATGTCCGTGTCCGACACGAACCCTCCTGTTTAAGGACACCTAGTGGCACATCAATTTTATGAGCCCACCACTAGACGTACTTGACGTGCGAAGGTGCAACATCCGGAATGGCAATGTGCTTGATATTAATGAGGGATCTTTCTACCATTTTAACATGCATAGAAACAAGAAGCAATATCAATCACATATAAACATAAATATGTGAAATAGTATGGCTCCTTCATGGATGTCCTTCCAGGCCGGCTCCAAATCCGATGACCAGGGCGGAACTCCATCTTGTTTGTCACGCCGGGACGCCAAAGCCTCGAACTTGATGTCTGTCCTCCAACTACTACAACTAGTAATGAATTTACAGAGAATCAACAGTCGACGCGCAGGTCGTTATACAATATAATGACAACACTTTGGCTCCTGCCGGCTGACAATCATGACACGCAGGTCATGTTAAATTACACACATGCATCACATACATATGAGCCATACTATTCACATCAAACCCATAAAACAAAGTTATGCATAGAATCGCATTCTACCGGTTTGTATATCATGTACGAAATACAAGGCGCTACGCACACGGCGGAAACCGACCGGTAGGGGTAGGTTGTGTCACGACCTCATCGATTCTGATTGACAGAAAACATAGCCATATCGATCCCCATGTGCAGTTCATCTCATCAACCGTGCACATAGCCTATCTCATAAACGACGACAAATCTCATCTGCCGCCTCCACACATCATATATGCATTCGATCTGAATCCAAATCCTATAACAGAGGCTCTGATACCACTGTTGGGTTCTACCGTAGGTGCATCACATGGAATTTAAAATTTTCCTATGCGCAGAACATCCAAGAACATGCTACGGAGATGGATCACAGCTCGTTACCACTAGACGCGCAGTGCCGTGCAGCGGAAGTAGAGTTGGGGCAGCGCGTCCGCGTGGTCCGTCTCCTCCTCGTCCGATCTCCCACGAACAGCCGGTCCGATCTCCCTCGAACTGCCGGTCGTCAAATCCCACGTACAGGTTCGCCGGAGCGGCGCAAGTGCACCGCCTCTAATGGTATCCGTGCATGCAGGAGGAACACCGTGCGGTGGACTGCTAGGTCCGATCACACCGTTCGGCGACAAGTGGACGTGGCTAGTTGCAACACATGCAAAGCCCTAATGACGGCGCCGAAGCGATCAACCAGATGGGTGTGCCGCACCTCCACTATATATAGGCATCCGGCGCGGGCTCAACTCTTGGGCCTCGCACAGATCCTAAAGCCCATGTGTTCCTTCCCTTAAGCACGCGACCCCTTAGGTTCTCATTCACTTGGTCGCGAGTCAGATGACATCCGACTCGTCTAGTCGGTAGCGGCCTCTAGCAAAGCGTGCCGACTCCAAGTGTCCGATGAAGCTAGTTAGGTGAACCTGTACATCACACTTCTGTTCCCTTTGCCACACGATATATGTTGTCGTGCTCAGGGCGACATGGTCATCCTTGTTGCCGCACGACCTCTTTCTCGTTCCGGTGAATCCGACCAACACTTCGGATTATCTCATAATCCTCATCGCATGGCCATGCTTATCTAGGTCGAATCACCTGAGGGGCCAAGAGTATATCTCTCCTGATCGGAGGGGCAAATCCCATCTTGCTCAACCATGTCTCGCAGCATGGGTCCGGACAAGTCCGAAACCTACCTTTATAACTACCCAATTACGGAGTAGCCTTTGGTCGGCCCAAAGCAGGTCTATCACCATCCCGAGTACATGCGTCAGCTCAGGTCTTAGGACATAGAACATATGTTGTACTAGAGACTCACAGATGACCTATCGCTGCGTCTCACAGTTGGGTCTGTCCAACTCAGACCTTATCTCAACTCGGATCCGACTACGTCGAATCTGACCAGATCTTTCTAAGTCCATATTATCCGGCTAGCATCCAATGCTACATGGTCAGTGAGACCGGACCATCCACCGTGTCATATGCTAGTCTAACTGGCTGTGCATCCACACAGCCCTTTCGACTAGGGACCATTTAGGACTATCATCATACAATGCATAGTCTCACAAACAAGTCACGTACTTGTTAATACACATCATTGATATTGTCCAAGGACTATCTTTATTCATAAACACATAGGAAATATCATCATACATGATTGCCTCTAGGGCATATCTCCAACAAGAACGTCATGCTATATTGCCCCCTATGATAGCAACCTTTATTATGCAGTCAGTCGCTTTTATTACTTTGCCATCATAAGTTCGTATAGCGCTCAATTTTCTCTTACACTAATTGATCAAAACACTTTTAGAAGCAATTTTTATTGCCTTATTGCACCGATGACAACTTACTTGAAGGATCTTACTCGATCCATAGGTAGGTATGGTGGACTCTCAAAGAATGAAGTTGGCTTTGCGTTTTTGGATGCACAAGTAGTATCTCTACTTGGTCCGGAATTTTTGGCTAGCAAAGATATTGGGCAAGCACCACATGTTGAAGGATCTATGACAATATAACTTCTATGTGGATATGAACAAGCATAAATCATTACGTTGTCTTCCTTGTCCAACGTCAACAATTTTTACATATAATATTTAATGGGGGCTCACAATCATAAAAGATGTCCAAGATAGTATATTTGCATGTGAATCTTCTCTTCCCTTATTAATTCTTTCATGAATTGCATCATTGACCAATGCTATGTTTGTCAATCTCCAACAAATTTTACTACCTATACTTTCCTTTATGTGATGTCATTACTCACCATAAGACTTAGCATATGATCCTTTTCATTTATTTCTCTTTTCTTTTATTTGGATTGCAACAAGAAAGTAGAGAGGCAAAAGCCCAAAGTAAACTTTATTATATAACTCTCGCTCGATTACATAGATGGATAGGACACGAAACTAACACACGAAAATAGATCATGCTAAACTTTTGTTCAACTAAAGCAAAGGAAAACTAAAGATCAAACTAAAATAGGTAGAGATGAATAAAAGTGATGGTGATATGATACCGGGGCACCTCCCCCAAGCTTGGCTCAAGCTAAGGGGAGTGCCCATACCCGTGTGCTCAAGTCTCCTTTGGTGGTGGTGATGAAGAAGGTGGTAGTGTAGAGGTGTCACACTTCAACTTCAAAAGGTGCTCCAATTTGCGGATGACTCTCCGAAGGTTATTGATGTGCTCCTCTAGCAAAATATTTTCACAGATGAGAAATTTATTCTGAACACGGACCGCTTCGAAAGCTCTAAAAGCTTCGATTTCAATAGGGGTGAGATGACTGTAATAAGGTTGAAGGATATCTTCTTCTTCTCCCTCCTTTGTTGGCATGGATTGCTCTCCTTGAGGGGGTTGATCCAACATAGCCTCCTTGCCCTTCTCTTCCTTGTCGGCTTCTTCTGGCCCCTCCCTCTTCAGCTCTATCTTCATTAGCCACGCATCTTCTTCCACATTATTAGAAGAGGGAGAACACATGATGACTGACTTGACGGATCTGACAGGAAAACAGCACGAAACAAGAACAGAGGATTTTTCTGCGATGCGGTCGTCAAAACAGTCGGGGGTATATATAGAGAATATTTATTCTTGGGAAACAAGCATATGGAAGAAAAACGGAGTCGGAAAGGTGTCCGAGGTGGGCACAACCCACCAGGGCGCGCCCAGGGGTGCCTGGCGCGCCCTGGTGTATCGTGCTCACCTCGATCACCTTCCGGTTTATTTCTTTCTTTCCAAAATTTTCTAATATACCAAAACTGACAAAAAATATTTTTGCGGATTTTTTTGAGTCCGTTTACTTACCGTATCACGTACCTCCTATTTTTCATAATTCTGGAGTGTTTCGGAAGGTTTCTTTTATGTGTTCCTCCGGTGTCATGGTTTGGATAACATTGCTTTCAACATTAATAGGCATACCTGAGATATAATGCTTAATTCTTTGCCCATTGACCACCTTCGGGTTAGTACCTTCGGCGTTATTAATCTTGATAGCTCCAGAACGATAAACCTCTTCGATAATATAAGGTCCTTCCCATTTGGAGAGAAGCTTACCTGCAAAAAATCTTAAACGGGAGTTGAACAAAAGAACATAGTCTCCTATTTTGAATTCCCGCTTTTGGATTCTTTTGTCATGCCATCTTTTTACTTTTTCTTTAAATAGTTTGGCATTTTCATAGGCTTGGGTTCTCCATTCATCAAGTGAGCTAATATCAAATAGCCTCTTCTCACCGGCAAGTTTGAAATCATAGTTAAGTTCTTTAATTGCCCAAAATGCTTTATGTTCTAATTGTAGAGGCAAATGACAAGCTTTTCCATATACCATTTTGTATGGAGACATACCCATAGGATTTTTATAAACTGTTCTATAGGCCCAAAGTGCATAATATAATTTCTTAGACCAATTCTTACGAGACCTATTGACAGTTTTTTGTAATATTAATTTTATTTCTCTATTGCTAAGTTCTACTTGACCGCTAGATTGAGGATGATAGGGTGATGCAATTCTATGGTTAACAGCATCTTACGAAAAGCACCATGAATAAAGTGGGAACCACCATCAGTCATTAAGTATCTAGGGACTCCAAACCTCGGGAAAATAACCTCTTTAAGCATTTTAATGGAGGTGTGGTGATCAGCACTACTAGTTGGAATAGCTTCTACCCACTTAGTGACATAATCAACAGCAACCAAAATATGAGCATACCCGTTAGAGGAAGGAAAAGGTCCCATATAATCAAAACCCCAAACGTCAAAAGGTTCAACAACTAGTGAATAATTCAGAGACATTTCCTGACGCTTACCGATATTACCAATTCTTTGACATTCATCACAAGACAAGACAAACTTACGGGCATCCTTGAAGAGGGTAGGCCAATAAAAACCAGATTGCAATACCTTGTGAGCAGCTCTATCTCCCGCATGATGTCCTCCATAAGCTTCGGAATGACATTTCCATAGGATTTGTTCTTGTTCATGCTCAGGTACACAACGTCTAATAATACCATCTACTCCTTCTTTATAAAGATGTGGGTCATCCCAAAAGTAATGTCTCAAGTCATAGAAGAATTTTTTCTTTTGTTGGTATGTGAAGCTAGGTGGTATATATTTAGCGACAATGTAATTAGCATAATCAGCATACCAAGGGGTGTTCTGAGAAACATTTATTGCAGCTAACTGTTTGTTAGGGAAACTATCATCTATAGGTAGTGGGTCATCAAGAATATTTTCTAACCTAGACAAGTTATCAGCTACGGGGTTCTCAGCTCCTTTCCTATCAACGATGTGTAAATCAAATTCTTGAAGCAAGAGAACCCACCTAATGAGTCTAGGTTTCGCATCTTTCTTTTCCATAAGATAATTTATAGCAGCATGGTCGGTGTGAACAATAACTTTTGAGTCAACAATGTAGGATCGAAACTTATCACAGGCAAACACGACCGCTAAAAATTCTTTTTCAGTAGTAGCATAATTTCGTTGAGTACTGTCTAGAGTTTTACTAGCATAATGGATAACATTCAATTTCTTATCAACTCTTTGCCCTAGAATAGCACCAATAGCATAATCACTAGCATCACACATAATTTCAAAAGGCAAGTTCCAATCAGGTGGTTGAACGATAGGTGCAGAGGTTAAGACTTTCTTGAGTGTTTCAAAGGCTTCCACACAATCATCATCAAAAACAAAAGGAATATTGATACGTCTCCAACGTATCTATAATTTATGAAGTATTCATGCCATGTTTACAACAATTTTATATGATTTTGGTATGATTTTATTAGAACTAACCCGGACTGACGCTGTTTTCAGCAGAACTACCGTGGTGTTGTTTTTTGTGCAGAAATAAAAGTTCTCGGAATGGGCTGCAAATTTACGGTGATTTTTTATGGACCAAAAGAGACCCCCGAAGCACTGGAGCTGGGCCAGGAAGTGACTGAGGAGGTCACAAGCCTGGGGGGCGCCCCCCCCCTAGGGCGCGCCCCCCTGGCTTGTGGACTCCTCGAGCACCCCCTTGACGTGAGACCGACGCCAAAAATTCCTATAAATACCAAAAACCCCAGAAAGAAACCTAGATCGGGAGTTCCGCCGCCGCAAGCCTCTGTAGCCATGAAAAACCAATCGGGAGCCCGTTCCATCACCCTGCCGGAGGGGGAAACCATCACCGGAGGCCAACTTCATCATCCCGACGGTCTCCATGACGAGGAGGGAGTAGTTCACCCTCGGGGCTGAGGGTATGTACTAGTAGCTATGTGTTTGATCTCTCTCTCTCTCGTGTTCTTGAGATGGCACGATCTTGATGTACCGTGAGCTTTATTGATATAGATGAATCATATGGAGTTTTCCCCTCTCTATCTTCTTGTGATAAATTGATTTTTCCCTTTGAAGTTTTCTTATCGAATTGAGTCTTTAAGGATTTGAGAACACTTGATGTATGTCTTGCGATGGGATATCCGTGGTGACAATGGGATGTTCTATTGATCCACTTGATGTATGTTTTGGTGATCAACTTGCGGGTTCCGTGACCTTGGGAATCTATGCATAGGGGTTGGCACATGTTTTGGTCTTGACTCTCCGGTAGAAACTTTGGGGCACTCTTTGAAGTTCTTTGTGTTGGATTGAACATGATGAATCTGAAATTGTGTGATGCATATCGTATAATCAAGTCCATGGGTACTCGTGGTGACATTGGAGTATCTAGGTGACATTAGGGTTTTGGTTGATGTGTATCTTAAGGTGTTATTTTAGTACGAACTCTAGGGCTGTTCGTGACACTTATAGGGATAGCTCATACGATTGATCGGAAAAGATAACTTTGAGGTGGTTTCGTACCCTACAATAATTTCTTCGTTTGTTCTCCGCTATTTGTGACTTTGGAGTGAACTCTTTGTCGCACGTGAGGGATTTACATATGATTCAACTATGTTAGTATTGTTGAGAGAACTTGCACTAGTGAAAGTATGAACCCTAGGCCTTGTTTCTAAGCATTGCAATACCGTTTGTGCTCACTTTTATCATTAGTTACCTTGCTGTTTTTATATTTTCAGATTACAAAAACCTATATCTACCATCCATATTACACTTGTATCACCATCTCTTCGCCGAACTAGTGCACCTATACAATTTACCATTGTATTGGGTGTGTTGGGGACACAAGAGACTGTTTGTTATTTGGTTGCAGGGTTGTTTGAGAGAGACCATCTTCATCCTACGCCTCCCATGGATTGATAAACCTTAGGTCATCCACTTGAGGGAAATTTGCTACTGTCCTACAAAACTCTGCGCTTGGAGGCCCAACACGAGTCTACAAGAAGAAGGTTGCGTAGTAGATATCAAGCTCTTTTCTGGCGCCGTTGCCGGGGAGGTGAGTGCTTGAAGGTATATCTTTAGATCTTGCAATTGAATCTTTTAGTTTCTTGTTTTATCACTAGTTTATTCTATAAAAGAAAACTACAAAAAAAATTTGGAATTGAGGTTGCCTCATATGCTTCATCTTTTTAATATCTTTCGTGAAAATGATGGAAAGGAAAATTGTGCTCAAGTGTTAGAAGAAGAAGTTATTAAAATGTTTGGCACTAAATCTTTGAGTGATGAGCATGATTGCAATGTTGTTAGTATGAATTCTTTGAATATCCATAGTACTAATGATGATTGCACTAGTCATGATAAAAAGATTTCTTATAAGCATGTCAGTTTTTGTGGAGTGCATAGAGTTTGTGAAGACATGCCTAAAAGGGAAGATAGATTTTGTAAGAGGCATAAGTATTTAGAAACTAAATGGTTGCAAGAGAGGCTATATGTTTGTGCTGAAAGACTTAATATTTCTCGCCGTCCTTGTGAACTTTGCAATAAAAGTGGTCATTTTAATTTCCAATGTGAATTATTTCATGATCGAATTGTGTCCAAAAATTGTGATAACCTCATTACCCTTGAGCATCATAATGAACTTAGTCTATTTTTGGGGTATGAAGAAATGAAACATAAAACTAAGGATGTTCCAGCTTGGGTTCTCATGAAAATGATTGATTTTGATCCAAATGAAATCTATATGTATTGCGTGGTAAATTGCATTGAGAATCCTTATATTGCCAATTACTTAAAAACAAGAAAACAAATAGAAGATGAAGAGAATACTAATGAAGGGGAAGAGGTTTCCCAATATCCTCCTATTTTTTCTTATGATGAATCAGGTAACGAGGAGGAGCTTTTTATTCAACCAACCTCTTCAAAAAGAAGCTTGGAGGAATTAAATAAACCCACACATAATGTGGTGAAGAAGAAGAAAAGAAGGAAAAGTAAAGGTAAAGAGGTATCTCTCCCAAATAATGTTGTTCACATAATTGATAGGCATCATGAGAATGAATCAAAAATAGTTGTGGAAGATGATACACTTGAGGATGATTTTGTTATGCCTATTGCTTGTTGTGATAATTATGATTGGGAAGATAATGATACTTCTTATAATCTTGAAAATATTTATGGCACCAACTTGGAGGATGATGATAATAATTGCTATACTATTGGTGCTATTCATACTATTAATGATGAGAGTGATTATGTTTATGATATACAAAGCCACAAGCTTGGGGATGCTATGTTTGATGAAGATGATATGTTTAGTCCCCCAAGTTTTGATGAGCAAATTTGTTATGATAATGACATGCCTACTATCTATGATGATTATGATGATGACATGTATGCTATAAAGAGTAATAGTAACTATGAAACTTGTCATCATGATTTTAATATTCAAAGTCGTTATGTCAATCAAGTATCTCATGATAGTTATTTTGTTGAGTTTGCTCCCACTATTATGAATGAGAAGAAAATTGCTTATGTGGAGAGTGACAAATTTTCTATGCTTGTAGATCATGAAAAGAATGCTTTATGTGATAGTTATATTGTTGAATTCATTCATGATGCTACTGAAAAGTATTATGAGGGAGGAACATATGCCTGTAGGAATTGCAATAATATCAAGTTTCCTCTCAATGTGTTCAAAGTTTTGAAGTTATGCTTGTTTTGCCTTCCTATGCTAGTTGATTCTTGCTCCCATAAATTGTTTGCTCACAAAATCCCTATGCATAGGAAGTGGGTTAGGCTTAAATGTGCTAGTCATATGCTTCATGATGCTCTCTTTGTATTTCAATTCTTATCTTTTTTGTGAGCATCATTGAAATCATCATGCCTAGCTAAAAAGGCATTAAAGAAAAGCGCTTGTTGGGAAACAACCCAATATTTATACCTACTGTTTTGTGTGTCCACATGATTAAGCTACTGTATAATCATGTTTTATAGCTTTTGTTTCAATAAAGTGCCAAGTAAAGCCTTTGGGATGACTCACAAGATAAGTAGAATTGATGCTGGACCAAAACAGAAACTTTTGACTCCAGTACAGGAATTTTAATGTTTTACTGGAGCGTTATAATGATCTGAAATTTTTACACAGTCTTTATATACAAATTATTCAGGTTGTCCTAATTTTTCAGAATTTTTAGAGACAGGGAAGTATGGCTATACTACAGATCTTCACAGACTGTTCTGTTTTTGACAGATTCTGTTTTGCATGCATAGTTTGTTTGTTTTAGTGTTTCCATAGCTTATATCTAGTGGTATAAATTATGGGAATGATAGAATACATTAGGTATCATGTGGGAACAATTATGAATCTTGTCTTGACAGTACCTAAGTGAATGATTTATCTTTATTACACTAACCCTTCTCACGAAGTTCCGTTAAGTTTTGTGTGATTGAAGTTTTCAAGTTTTGGGTGAGACACCGATATGAGGAGAATAAGGAGTGAAAATAACCTAAGCTTGGGGATGCCAAAGGCACCCCCAAGGTAATATCCAAGGAAGACTCAAGCGCCTGGGGATGCCCCGGAAGGCATCCCCTCTTTCGTCTTCAACACTATCGGTATATCTTACTTGGAGCTATATTTTTATTCGTCACATAATATGACTTTTCCTTGGAGCATCATTTTATTTTTTTATTCTCTGTTAGGAGTTATTTATAATCTTGTTTTTCAATAAAAAGTTCCAAGAATTGCCTTTAGGATGCTTGAATTGCATGTTTGATGTGCGCTGTGTAAAAACAGAAACTTTTTCTGTAGTGTTTGAATTTTCATATTTTACTGGAACGTGGAAACTTTCTGAAATTTTTACACAGTGTTTTCATATAAATTTTTTAGCATTTCCTAAATTTTCATAATTTTTTGAGTTACGGAAGTACACTGTTTTCATAAATTGCTACAGACTGTTCTGTTTGGACAGATTGCTGTCATAGTTTCGTTATCTACTTATCCTATAGTTTCCATAGCCTATATTGGTAGATATAAATGGTGTAAATGATAGTATACAGTACCTAATGTTTGAAAATTATTATGCAACTTGTCTTGGCAGTACATAAAGAGTTGATTTATTATTATGTGTACTAACCTATCTCATGAGTTCTTTTCAAGTTTTGTGTGGAAGATGTTTTTGAGAATAGGTGAAACCATGATATGAGAGGATTGAATGAGATACAAAAGCTCAAGCTTGGGGATGCCCAAGGCACCCCAAGTAAATATTTCAAGAAGTCTCAAGCATCTAAGCTTGGGGATGCTACGCGTCCCACCTCTCTTCATCAACAATTATCGGTTAGCCTATGTTGAGCCTAAATTTTTATTCGTTCACATGATGCGTGCTATTCTTGGAGTGCTATTTTTCTTTTGCTTGATGTTTAATAAAATACTTAAGATCTGAAATTCTTAGATGAGAGAGTCCTCACATAGTTATTTAATTGTTGGCTACGCATTGATCTTCACTTATATCTTTTTGGAGTAGTTTGTCATTCACTCTCGTGCTTCACTTATATCCTATGAGTAAATGGTTGAATGAATTGAATATCATAAATCTGAAATTAAATATGCTTCATATACTTATCCCATGGGGATTAATGACTTCACACATAATAAGTATAGGTGGTAAAATTTATTGAAAGTTAGCAAACACCGCATTGGTCACTTGAACAATTCATGAAAGAATATTGAAGGAAGAGAGATTCCACATATAAATATACTATCTTGGACATCTTCTATGATTGTGAGCTCATTAATTATTTTAAAACTCGAGCAAATTAGTTAAAATTGGACAAGGAAGACAACTTAATGAGTTATGTTTGGGTATATTTGTATAGAAGTTATATTGTTATGGATCCTCCAACATGTGGTGCTTGCTTCCACCTCATACTAGCCAAAACTTTCGCACCAAGTAGAAATACTACTTGTGCATCCAAACACCCTTAAACCCAAAGTTGTTCCATATGAGTCCACCATACCTACCTATATGCGGTATTTACCTGCCGTTCCAAGTAAATTTGCATGTGCCAAATTCTAAACCTTCAAATAATATTCTGTTTTGTATGCCCGAATCGCTCATATAGTGACTAGGGGCTGTCAGTATCTTCCATGCTAGGTGGATTATTCTCATGATATGTGTTGATTCACTATCATTCACGAGAAAGTGGCTGGTATTCGGAATGCCCAGTTCCATGCTCAAAAATCAAATCAAAATATAATGAAACAAAACTCCCCCAAGATTGTTGTTTGTATGGACGGTACCCGTGGATTCGGCTCGTCGTGGAGTGTGATTGATTGGTGGAGGGGGAGTAAAAACTTTACCATTCTGTTTGGGAACCGCCTATTATGCAAGAGTCATGGTGATCTTCACCACTTCCTATATTTTGCCTTTTTCTCTTGGCAAGCGTCATGTGTTGGAGAATGATCTAGACATATATATCCACACAAATATATTTGATCATGAATTATTATTGTTGACAATTATCTATATGATAAATAAGTTGGGAGGCGAAACATTAAGCCCCTATCTTTCTCTGTGTTCGATGGATGCTATTTGTTCTAAAAATATGCTTTGAGTGTCAATAATCATGGAAGACTATATGATAGTTGAGTGTAAAATTTGCTAAATCAAAGCTCTTACATAGACCCTTCCTGAAAATAAGATGAATTGCAATTGTTCGATGACTAGGAATATGGTTTATTAGTTTTCAAGAAACTTTCTGGTCTATACTTTAACATGTGAATAGTTTGTTACTTGATCATGAGAAGTTTTATGAGATGAGCTACTGTTTACGGTTTATATTGATGCTAGAAAAAGTGATTGGAATTATCATTGATCAAACTTGTGCACTTGCTAGCATTCACACTTCATAAATTATTTCTTTTATCCTTTACCTACTCGAGGACGAACAGGAATTAAGCTTGGGGATGCTGATATGTCTCCAACGTATCTATAATTTATGAAGTATTCATGCCATGTTTACAATAATTTTATATGATTTTGGTATGATTTTATTAGAACTAACCCGGACTGACGCTGTTTTCAGCAGAACTACCATGGTGTCGTTTTTTGTGCAGAAATAAAAGTTCTCGGAATGGGCTGCAAATTTACGGTGATTTTTTATGGACCAAAAGAGACCCCCGAAGCACCGGAGCTGGGCCAGGAAGTAACCGAGGAGGTCACAAGCCTGGGGGGCGCCCCCACCTAGGGCGCGCCCCCTGGCTTGTGGACTCCTCGAGCACCCCCTTGACGTGAGACCGACGCCAAAAATTCCTATAAATACCAAAAACCCCAGAAAGAAACCTAGATCGGGAGTTCCGCCGCCGCAAGCCTCTGTAGCCACGAAAAACCAATCGGGAGCCCATTTCGACACCCCGCCGGAGGGGGAAACCTTCACCGGAGGCCATCTTCATCATCCCGGCGGTCTCCAGGACGAGGAGGGAGTAGTTCACCCTCAGGGCTGAGGGTATGTACCAGTAGCTATGTGTTTGATCTCTCTCTCTCTCGTGTTCTTGAGATGGCACGATCTTGATGTACCGCGAGCTTTATTGATATAGATGAATCATATGGAGTTTTCCCCTCTCTATCTTCTTGTGATGAATTGAGTTTTCCCTTTGAAGTTTTCTTATCGGATTGAGTCTTTAAGGATTTGAGAACACTTGATGTATGTCTTGCGATGGGATATCCGTGGTGACAATGGGATGTTCTATTGATCCACTTGATGTATGTTTTGGTGATCAACTTGCGGGTTCCGTGACCTTGGGAATCTATGCATAGGGGTTGGCACATGTTTTCGTCTTGACTCTCCGGTATAAACTTTGGGGCACTCTTTGAAGTTCTTTGTGTTGGATTGAACATGATGAATCTAAAATTGTGTGATGCATATCGTATAATCAAGCCCATGGGTACTCGTGGTGACATTGGAGTATCTAGGTGACATTAGGGTTTTGGTTGATGTGTATCTTAAGGTGTTATTTTAGTACGAACTCTAGGGCTGTTCGTGACACTTATAGGGATAGCTCATACGATTGATCGGAAAAGATAACTTTGAGGTGGTTTCGTACCCTACAATAATTTCTTCGTTTGTTCTCCACTATTTGTGACTTTGGAGTGAACTCTTTGTCGCACGTGAGAGATTTACATATGATTCAACTATGTTAGTATTGTTGAGAGAACTTGCACTAGTGAAAGTATGAACCCTAGGCCTTGTTTCTAAGCATTGCAATACCGTTTGTGCTCACTTTTATCATTAGTTACCTTGCTGTTTTTATATTTTCAGATTACAAAAACCTATATCTACCATCCATATTACACTTGTATCACCATCTCTTCGCCGAACTAGTGCACCTATACAATTTACCATTGTATTGGGTGTGTTGGGGACACAAGAGACTCTTTGTTATTTGGTTGCAGGGTTGTTTGAGAGAGACCATCTTCATCCTACGCCTCCCACGGATTGATAAACCTTAGGTCATCCACTTGAGGAAAATTTGCTACTGTCCTACAAAACTCTGCGCTTGGAGGCCCAACACGAGTCTACAAGAAGAAGGTTGCGTAGTAGACATCAAATATCCTTTTGCAAAATATTAGTAAGAGGCCTAGAAATTTTAGAGAAGTCTTTAATGAACCTCCTATAGAAACCAGCATGACCAAGGAAACTGCGAATACCTTTAATATCTTTAGGACATGGCATTTTCTCAATTGCATCAACTTTAGCTTTATCCACCTCAATACCTCGTTCAGATATTTTATGCCCCAAGACAATGCCTTCATTAACCATAAAGTGGCACTTCCCCAATTCAAGACAAGATTAGTTCGTTCACATCTCTGCAAAACTCGATCAAGGTTGCTTAAGCAATCCTCAAAAGAAGTTCCGTAAACGGAAAAATCATCCATGAAAACCTCCACAATCTTTTCACAAAAGTCAGAGAATATAGCAGTCATACATCTTTGAAAGGTAGCGGGTGCATTGCATAAACCAAAAGGCATACATCTATAAGCATAGGTTCCAAAAGGGCAAGTAAAGGTGGTTTTCTCTTGATCGGATTGTGACACAGGTATTTGAGAGAAACCCGAATATCCGTCTAGGAAGCAAACGTGTGTGTGCTTAGATAATCTTTCAAGCATTTGATCAATGAAAGGCAGAGGGTAATGATCTTTCCTAGTAGCTTTATTTAATTTTCTAAAATCAATTACCATTCTATAGCCAGTGACAATTCTTTGTGGAATGAGTTCATTTTTATCATTAGGAACAACGGTAATACCTCCTTTCTTAGGGACACAATGAACGGGACTTACCCATCTACTATCAGCAATAGGATAGATTATACCTGCTTCCAGAAGTTTTAATATTTTAGTTCTTACCACTTCCTTCATCTTAGGATTCAGTCATCGTTGGTGATCAACAACAGGTTTAGCATCAGGTTCCATATTAATCTTGTGCTGACATAGAGTGGGACTAATGCCCTTAAGATCATTAAGAGTATATCCAATAGCAGCCCGGTGCTTCCTTAGAACTTTCAATAATCTTTCTTCTTCATGTTCTGAAAGGTTAGCACTAATAATAACAGGATATATCTTTTTCTCATCAAGATAAGCATACTTCAGAGTGTCAGGCAATTGTTTTAGTTCAAACACAGGATCACATTTAGGTGGAGGAGGACCTCCAAGAGTTTCAATAGGCAAATTGTGTTTTAGGAGAGGTTGTTGTTCAAAGAAAATTTGATCTATGTCATTTCTCTCACGCAAGTGCATATCATTTTCATGGTCAAGAAAATATTGTTCTAATGGATCAGTAGGAGGCACAACAATAGAAGCAAGACCAATTATTTCATCTTTACTAGATAACGATTTATCACGAGGTTGGCTACTAAACTTGGAAAAATTAAACTCATGAGACACACCACCAAAACTGACACCGACAGTTTGTTTTTCGCAATCTATCTTAGCATTGACGGTGCTTAAGAAAGGTCTACCAAAGATAATGGGACAAAAGTCATCTTGTGGGGAACCAAGAACTAGAAAATCAGTAGGGTATTTTACTTTCTCACACAAGACTTCAACATCTCTAACAATCCCAAGTGGTGTGATGGTGTCTCTATTAGCAAGTTTAATAGTAACATCAATGTCTTCTATTTCAGCAGGTGCTATTTCATCCATAATTTCTTGGTATAAGGTAAAAGGGATAGCACTCACACTAGCACCCAAATCACATAAACCATGATAGCAATGATCTCCTATTTTGCTGAGACAACAGGCATGCCTTCTATGGGTCTATGTTTATCTTTTTCATCGGGTTTAGCAATTCTAGCAGCTTCATCATAGAAGTAGATAACATGTCCATCAATATTTTCTACCAAGAGATCTTTAACCATAGCAACACTAGGTTCTACTTTAATTTGCTCAGGGGGCTTAGATGTTCTTATATTACTCTTACGAACCACAATTGATACCTTAGTATGCTCCTTTATCCTAACACGGAAAGGTGGTTTTTCAATATAAGCGGTAGGCACAACTGGATCAACATTGTAAATGATGGTTTCTTCTTTAGCTATGACCGGTTCTTTAATTTCTTCTTTAATAGGGGGATGATATTTAAACCACTTCTACTTAGGGAGATCAACGTGAGTAGCAAATGCTTCGCAAAAAGAGGCTACTATCTCAGAGTCAAGTCCATATTTAGTGCTAAACTTGTGAAAAGTATCGGTATTCATAAAAGATTTAACACAATCAAACTCAAGCTTTATACCTGACTCATTACCTTCGTCGAGTTCCCAATCTTCAGAGTTGCATTTAATTCTTTCTAAGAGATCCCACTTGAATTCAATAGTCTTCTTCATATAAGAACCGGCACAAGAAGTATCGAGCATGGATTGATCATTATGAGAAAGCCGAGCATAAAAATTCTGAATGATAACTTCTCTCGGAATGTCATGATTGGGGCATGAATATAGCATTGACTTAAGCCTCCCCCAAGATAGAGCGATACTTTCTCCTTCACGAGGCCAAAAATTATATATATAATTCCGATCACGATGAACTAGATGCATGGGATAAAATTTTTGATGGAATTCCAATTGCAAACGATTCCAGTTCCATGATCCAAGATCATCACATAGCCTATACCATGTCAATGCTTTTCCCTCCAAAGATAAAGGGAAAACCTTCTTCTTAACTTCATCTCGGGGTAAACCTGCAAGCTTAAATAATCCACAAATTTCGTTCACATATAATAGATGCATATCAGGATGTTCAGTTCCATCTCCTGCATAAGGTTTAGCAAGCAGTTGTTCTACCATGCCCGAAGGAATTACATAACCAATATTTTCAGTAGGTGTAGTAGATTGAGGGGCAACTAATTGTGGTTCCGGTCGAGGTGAAGATACCCCGAACAAACCCCTCAAAGGATTGTTTTCCATAGTAGCAAGTAGCAATAAATTTCAGCACGTAGTATAAGTTTTTCCTTACCGATTTCCACTTACAAAGAGCGCTTCACTCCCCGATGCCAGAAAAGAGTCTTGATGACCCACAAGTATAGGGGATCAATCATAGTCCTTTCGATAAGTAAGAGTGTCGAACCCAACGAGGAGCAGAAGGAAATGACAAGCGGTTTTCAGCAAGGTAATTTCTGCAAGCACTGAAATTGTAGGTAACAGATAGTTTGATAGCAAGATAAATGGTAACGAGCAAGTGACGGTAATGGTAAATAAGGTGCAGCAAGATAGCCCAATCCTTTTGTGGCAAAGGACAGGCCAGAACAGTCTCTAGTAATAGGCAAAGTGTTCTTGAGGGTGCACAGGAATTTTATCTAGTCACTTTTATCATGTTGGTTTGATTTGTGTTCGCTACTTTGATAATTTGATATGTGGGTGGACCGGTGCTTGGGTGCTGTTCTTACTTGAACAACCTCCCACTTATGATTAACCACCTCGCAAGCATCCGCAACTATGAGAAAAGTATTAAGATAAAATCTAACCATAGCATTAAACGTTTGGATGCAAATCAGCCCTTACGAAGTAGCGCATAAACTAGGGTTTAAGCTTCTATCACTCTAGCAACCAATCATCTAATAACTACTCCACAATGCATTCCCTTAGGCCCATGAATGGTGAAGTGTCATGTAGTCGACGTTCACATGACACCACTAAGGGAATCACAACATACATATCATCAAAATATCGAACACATATCAAATTCACATAATTACTTGCAAACATGACTTCTCCCGTGACCTCAAGAACAAAGGTAACTACTCACAAATAATAAACATGCTCAAGATCAGAGGGGTATTGAATAGCATAATGGATCTGAACATATAATCTTCCACCAAATAAACCATATAGTAATCAACTACGCAAGGTAATCAACACTACTAGTCACCCACAGGTACCAATCTGAGGTTCCGGTACAAAGATTGAACACAAGAGATGAACTAGGGTTTGAGAGGAGATGGTGTTGTTGAAGATGTTGATGAAGATTGGCCTCCCAAAGATGAGAGGGGTGTTAGTGATGCTGATAGCTTCGATTTCCCCCTCCGGGAGGGAAGTTCCCCCGGCGGAATCGCTCCGCCGGAGGGCAAAAGTGCTCCTGCCCAAGTTCCGCCTCGAGGCGGCGGCGCTTCGTCCCGAAAGTCCTATTCTTATTTTTTCTAGGTTAAAAGTGAATTTATACCAGAAGATGGGCACCGGAGGTGGACCGAGGAGGGCACAACCCACCAGGGCGCGCCCAGGTGGGCTGGCATGCCCTGGTGTCTTGTGCCCACCAGGGTGGCCCCCTCCGGTAGTTTTTTGCTCCAGTGATTTTTATTTATTCCAAAAATAATCCCCATAAAATTTCAGCTTCATTGGAGTTGTGCAGAATAGGTATCTCTGATGTGCTTTTTCAGGTCCAGAATTCCAGCTACCGGTATTCTCCCTCTTTGTGTAAACCTTGCATATTATGAGAGAAAAGGCATTAGAATCACTCCCTAAAGCATTATTATTCAATAAAACATAATAAATAACAGTAGGAAATCATGATGCGAAATGGACGTATCAGGGCCCCACAAGCCATCTGGCCGTGCCCCTAGGGGGGCGGCCGGTTGCGTGGTGGCCTTCTGGTCCACCCCCCTCCGGCAGCTCTTCACTCCAAAATTCCTTATATATTCCAGAAAAAAATCCATAAAAAGGTTCATCCAATTCCGAGAACTTTTATTTCTGCACAAAATAACACCAAGGTAGTTCTGCTGAAAACAGCGTCAGTCCGGGTTAGTTTCGTTCAAATCATGCAAATTATAGGACAAAACCAGAGCAAAAGTGTTTGGAAAAGTAGATACATTTGAGACGTATCACGCACCAGAACAACAACCATTATCGATGAAGAGAAGCGTAGATAGAAAGAATTCAACCTGAAGACACACGAACATAGACGAATGAAGACCGAATCCGAGCAAATCCACCATAAAACATACAAATCCCGCCAAGATCCGCCGAAAACACACCTCCACATGCCCTCCAACAATGCTAGACGCATCACCGGGACAGGGCTAGGTGAGAAGAACCTTATTCCATCTTTAGAAAGCCGTCGTCGTCTCGCCTTTCCGGGCAAAACACAAGCCCTAACAAAATTCAAAAAATACCTACAAACTCAGCCCCGCCTTTAGCAAGAGCCGGGATTCACCATGTTGCCATCGACTTAAGGCCACGGGAGACAGGACAGATCGGCGGCGCCGCCGACGAAGGCAGAAGCCCTAGCCGCCTTCCTTGGAAGGAGAGACGAGCATATAAATTTACTACGTTTCTATGTACTTTTTCAATGAAAGAAAATATTTCCGGTACATTTCAGAGCATCTACAACCAGACCCCTCATACCGTCTCAAACGCTTGAGCAGGCCGCCCGGTCACAAATATTCGACTCGTACGGGAGCCCTAAACGGACCTCAAACGCCCGGGTTGACATGCGCCTCTCATATCCATCCCAAATATGGGGGCGGATATGAGGCGGCTCGGGCGTGCCCGGGCACGCCCGCCATGTCGTCCTGGCCCATCACCAACCCCACAAATACCCACATCCGAAGAACCCTAGACCCTGGTCACTTCACTCCCCTATCCGTCCACTCCACTTCCGATCCCCTCCCTCCGATCTGATGGCCGGCAATGGAAGGAGCTCCGGTGCAGAATCCGATGGTTCCAACATCGATGTGTAGGAGGTGGCCCTCCGCGTCGCCTTGAAGAGGTCACTGCTCGAGCAAGGCGGCCCCGACAGCGGCGGATCTTCTTCCTCAGCGTCCGTCGCCCGTCGATGCAACTCCGACCCTTCCCCCCTGGCGCGAAGCTCCGGCAGCTCCGCTCCGCTCCACTCCCCTCCTTCAGGTACGCTGCCCATCTCCACCACCCACTAGTCCGCAAGTGGTACCCGGCCACCGTTGGGTCCTCATACCCGCGGCGATGTGGGCGCACGAGGACGCCCGAGTCCGAGGCACGTGCAGTCCGACGCGAGGGAGAGGGGGAGGCGTTGTTCGCCCGCCGTTCGCACGCGAGCGCGCCGGTTGATCCCGAGGACGCGCTCCTCGCGTCGGTCCTCCGCCGCCCTCTCATGACGGCAGAGACGGATGCACATCGCCTCTGCCACAAGAATGCCAAGGCACTCCGACTCGCCGTCGAGTTGTCGGAGCGCGAGGCAAACAAGGAGGCTGCGGCGAAGGCGAAGGCGGACCGCCATGCAAAGGAGCAGGACCGCCTGCTCCGCAGGCTGTTGGGCATGAGATGCAGCTCCAACTCCGTCACTCCGACCTGACGGATGGCTCCACCTATAGCTCCGACGACGACGACACACCTCCGCACGCCGATGCCTACACGGAGGAGGGGTACAACCGCATCGACGCCCGAAAGGGGAAGGGGCCGGTGAGGAAATTGTGATTTCCTCCGCCCTTCCCCGTTAGTTTAACTATGTTTTAACTAGTTTGTAGTATGGATTTGCACTGTCCGTCCTTGAACTCCGTTGAACTATGTTTCTTTTGTCCGGCGATGAAATGTTGACTCGATGAAATGCGTATGTTGATCGTTTTTTACGTAGTGTTAATTTGTATGGTTTTAAGGTTTCAGATATAAAGGGCGCAAGTGTGAAAGCCAGCAAATGAGGTGTGCCCGGTCAGTATCCGTGGACGCGCCAGAGTGCTTCCGCTCGCGTTTGAGGGCCTCGATTTGTTATGTTCGGTTGTAGATGCTCTCCCAAACTACACGCGCAGCAATGCGTCGGATGTGCGTGTGTGGTCACGAACACCCTTGATCCTACAAGGTCATTGGGTGACCTGTCGTTGAAGCATTGTCTATGCCTGTGCTGCCCTCCTGAAAGTAGCCACAGATATTTGTTTCAGGCTCGCGTCACCTTGCCTTCGGAGATTTCTAAGAGCCGCCGAAGGAACCCTTATAATTTGAAACACATATCATCAAACCCAACCGGGGCCAGTTTCCCGCAACACCTATCGCTGTCACCTCCTAGTAGACGGGCAGTTGCATTTCCGAAAATCGTCACTTCCCACTAGCTGGATGACCATTTCAGAACGCTTTAGTCAGGCCGTGTCATGTGAGCCGCCCTCGCCAGCAACACAGGAGTAGCATAGCTCTGGCCTTCTAGATGATCATGAGAAAAATCATACTACTACTAGGAAAGCGGTGGGGGGTGCGTCCATGCGTGGTTACCTGTTCTTGTTCCGTCAGCAGTTTTTGGCCTTCCACAAGGCGAACGTTGGTGCTCCTGTGCGTGAAGTTTTCGTGTGTTGAATTAGTTATTAAAAGCATGAATTGATTGCATCTCATCTCCAATAGATAATGATGTTGAGTCGATTGGTTGGGCTATCCCCGTAATTAGACGCTCTCTCAAAACCGTTGCCATCTACGAAGCCCTCCAGTGTAAGCTTTCTAGTAGGATGCTTCGCCGCGGCGGAAACACATACACCGGTAAGCATCAATCACATTGATTAACGAATAGGACTACCGCTCGCAGTAGCAGCATAATCTCACGATCAGTCCACCTCTTCCTTCGGCATAGTCATTGTGTCGGTTTCGTATGACTTTACTGCTGCAAATATGTTATATTTTCTCATTTTATCGGACTAAAAAAAAGATAAAGTACTACTCATTACTCAATATGATTTGTATTCACTTATTGCTAGTACATTTTAATTAATAGAAGTACCTTTTATCGAAGAAAAAGAATCCCGGTTTACAATAAAACATGGCCACACCAAGCAGTATGCACACTTGCTTTAGAATCATCCGGCAAGCAGGATCTGCGTCACAAGCTAGCCAATCGATTCCAGGCAGTCGAGCAGAGAACGGTTTGTGTAATTAAACGAACGATAATCATATATCAACCTGCCATGGTCGTTGCCTGTTGGGTCACGGGAAGATTCATCAGTTCATAGGAGTTCAGCTCATGTAGTTCACGTCCACCCAATCAAACACAACGAGTTTGTGCCTTTGTGGAGGTTGGTAGAGTAGTGGCGTACAGCGAAGGATGCCCAGTGGACCGTGGTACCTACGTTGTTGATAAATTGATGGGGGCAGGCCAATTGTTTTACACAAGACAGTGCTCTCAGATCCAGGATCAAACAATGGCGGGACCCGATATATCCCAACCCACAAAGCAAAATCAGCAAACGCATGCCGGCAAATCAACAAAAGCGCGGTGTTCAGATCCAGAATTAATTGATATTTAGGTTCAGAAGTAGCTGATGTTCAGATCCACAATTAACAGATGTTTAGGTTCAGAAGTAACTGATGTTCAGATGCACAATTAACAGATATTCAGATCCAGAAGTAACTGATATTCAGATCCAGAACTAACTGCTATTTAGGTTCAGAACCATTGATATTCAGATCCGGGATTAATTGATATTAATCAGGTTCAGAGCTAACTGATATTCAGATGTACGACGGCAGATCTGGCAATGTAACTGCAGATCTGCAATGTGGCAACAAGAGTCGAACTGAATCGAAACATCTGATTCCGAGCATGTACTACTTACAAAAGCAAAAGAAGAGCGGGGAGCATCGCGGTGGCCGGAGAAGACGGGAAGGGACAAACCCTAAAACTAGATCCCTTCCTCCCTCTCCTCTGACCACTCCTCCATGACTAGAACATCAAGAATTCCCCACAACAACCACGGGGAGATCCAGGGAGGAAACACTATGTACAGCGGCTTCGCGCCGGCGAGTTTTGGTCGGTGGCTGGATCTCCCTAGGTGGAGCGGGCGAGGCGGGACGCGATGGCGGAGTGGTACATGGCGTCGTGGAAGCTCTCCGTCTCCGACATCCGGGCCCGCAGCTGCCGCGCCTTCTCCTCCGTCAGGCCGCCCACGAACGACCTCCCGGGCTTCTCCTCCTCGGCCACGGCCGCCGGCACCGGCGCCGCGGCCTCGATGTAGTCGGCCTTCCCGGACCAGCCGACCAGCGGCGCCCACCACTTGCCTCCCTGGGGCGCCCCCGCGCGGACCTGCCCCGCTCCCGCCGAGGCGGAGGCGGCGCGTGGACGGACCGTCGAGGGGCGGGCGGAGAAGGAGACGGCGGACGCGGTCGGTGCCATGGCCATCGGTTAGCTCGGTGTCGGTACGCTTTGCTTCGCTTGAAAGCTTGTGCGGGGCTGGGTAACCTGCTTTGCTTCGGTGAGAGACGACGATTGAGGAGACTTGTGAAATGCGAGATGGTGTCTGAGAACCTGTAGCTCTGGAGATCGGGGTGGCGGGGAATTTATAACGGGGAGGAGCGGAGCGGGGGGACGAGGGTAATGGATAAGGACGCCGCGTGGACACGTGGAGGGCATCCGGTAGGAAGGCGCGGGTTTCCGTTACTACTACTCGTGAGTGACCGTTGCGTGGGGTGCTTTTACTGCCGGACGGTGAGACGGTGGCGGTGGCCGTTTGATGGTATCGGCACACCGGAAAGGCGCGCTGGATGGGGCAGGGGCAGGGCAGCGAGCAATTGGGGCCCGTGGGATGAGGGCGACGGTGATGTTTCGGATCTTGGATGAGGGGGATCTGGGATCTTTGTCATAATGGGAATGGGTCGGCCCGGACCTGGCCTTGGACCTGCTCCGTGGCCTCAAAGCCAATTTCAAGGGTGATGGGTCGACCCATTCTGACAAAATCATGTGGTCTCGTTGGCTCATTGGGTACCCCAGGGCCGACCCAAACGTCAGCTAGAATTCCACAGCTGGAAGTAGCATCAAACAGATTATTGGAAGTAGTTTCAATTGCTCTGTATCCCAACGGCTCACGGAGCATATACCACTGGATCGTGTCAAATTTTCATACAAAGTTTCAGACATCTTCATGCATCAGCATATATCATTGCTTCATACAGAGTTACTGCTACTTACGAACAGTAAAAATGACAACCAGAGTTTCAGGCATCTTCGTGCATCAGCATATAGTAGTACTACACAGGATATATTCAGTGGGAATTACCAGCAAACTAGCACAAGTTTTCAGCATTCAGCAGCACAAGTCAGGATATATTCAGTGGGGAAAAAAGCAGGCTCATTTCAGATATGATCAGACGTATTTTTGGAGGAATTTGACACACAAGAACTGGAACGAACATCATGTAAACCAGCAAGAAATTTCCACTTTTGGAGACCAGCAAGTGCTTCGACGCTTGGCTGCCCAGATCCCGGAGGAAACCAGCAAGAAAGTCTCACCTCCGACAAGTTGGAGAGGACGGCGACCGGGATGGCGTGCTCGACGGCGTCCGAGACGACATACGCAAGGTGCACCAGAAGCGGGAGAACGCCAGCGACAGCAGAGATACTCGGGGGCGTCCGGCGGCGGTAGAGGTGGTCGGGGGCGTCTGGCTGCAGCAGAGATGGTCGGGGGAGTCGCTGCAGCAGTCACCGGAGATGGTCGGGGGCGTTCGGCAGCGGCAGCAATGGTCGGGGGCGTCCAGCGACAGCGATGGTCGGGGACATCCAGCGGCAGCAGAGAGGGCGACGGCAGAGATGGTCGGGGGCGGGGGCGGCGGTGACGGCGGAGATGGTCGGGGGCGGCTGGAGAGAACGAGTAGGGCATAGTGATAACCTGGCTGGGTCAACCCGTCTGACCCATTGGGTCACACGGTGCCGGCTTCATTGGACCCGTATATGATTTAAGTCCAACCCCCTTGGCCCATTGGCCTTGATATTTTGGGCCGGGTCGACCCGGCCCATTCCCATCTTGAGATCTTTGTTGAGGCAATGTAGGGAGCCGCTCCAAGCATGTGCCGCTTGCTGGTTTCTCCTACAACAAACGTAATCCATGTTTAAGCACACGATAGATGCGCCCGTTACGCGTCCGTTCACGCATCCCACGGGGACAAAAGTTGCAACCCACCAGCTAACGTACATTCTAGTAATTTTCTAACGATGAACGGCCGGCGACTGCGTCGTTGAAGCATTTGTGACCTGGACTATTGCACTCTAAGCCTAGATTTAGATTACAACACAGCACGCGTCAGCTCCTTCGCCAAATGAGATATTATGTTTAGTAGAGTATAAGTTGCATGATTTCTGTATTCGCATTAGATGGCAAAAAAGGTAGCCTTTGACCCCTACTTTGGGTCTTATTACTCAATCCTTACCCCTGCCCTTGGAGATTCCGAAGGGGCTGTCCAGGGAATTACGTAGATGTTTCTAGTAGATACAACTTGCCGGCAGAAAGATCACAGTATTTTTTTTTTTGAACAGAACAGAAAGATCACAGTGAATAACATGTTTGCACGACACATGAGTAGTGTTGTTGTATTTTACTGTCCCCACGTCCTTGTCAAATCGTGCTATCTAGCTCGCTAGATGACCCCTTGCATTTCCCATAATTGTCACTTTCGACTTAGATGGCCCTTCGTGGCTCTCGAATAATTTTCTTATTTATGTATGTACTCGTACCATACCATATAGATGTATGCCTGTCATGAGAGCAGCATTTAGCACAATTACAGGAGTGACCAAGCTTTCTAGATGTTTCCAAGAAAATCATGCCGCGCGGAGACGGGAGGTGTGCGCATGTACTAGTACTTTAAGTGGTTGGGTTTGGGACTTCTAGAAGGAGAGTGAGGGTTATGGGTGTTGAATCACTTGAGGATTCAGAGACAACATTTTGGTGCCAAATTTAGGTTGTGGATATTGAAATTGTATGTAGTGTTTTAATTCCAGATTTTATCAGGGAAGTTAACGATAGGTCATTAGTAAGGAATTTCCATAATGACCGATGTCTAGGAACTTTTAAAACTTATTTTTGGGTAGGATAGTGTATTTCTTTGTAATTTTTCTGGCTTTATTTGTCTAGGAAGTTTTGTACATATGCATACCATAATTTCAATGACACTGTACCTTTTTACAATAAAATTAGTGTGTTGTAACCAAAGAAATTTGAATTTATTTGCATAAGTATAACCATGCAATTTTAGTCACCATACTTTTTTAACAGTTTAGCATGGACCCCATCTCATGCCCGTATATTTTTAGGTTTATAATACATCTTCAACTTTACAAACCCCCAAGGGTTGTATTACAAGCCACGGAGCTGGCGAGGTAGAGAAATTTGAAAGTCAAACCCGTTATTGAAAATGAAAGTATAGAAGAAAAGATACACATTTATAGAAAATATATGTTGATGCATTGGAGCAAGTACAATAAGATGATGTAGGCGGGTTGCAAGACTTTAAATATTACTACCTCTGTCCCATAATATAAGTTGTTTTTACAGTTCAATTTGAACTGCAAAAACGTCTTATATTGTGGGACGGAGGGAGTATTATTTTGTTGATTGGACGAGAGAGAAGAAAAGCGAGCTACACATAGCGCGAGTTGCAGCACGTGCTCCTAAAAACTTTATGAGAGAGTTAGATGAGTCATATATCAATAAAGTTGTAATTGCCAGTTACTACCTCCGTCCGGGTTTAAAAGTCCCCTTTATTCAAATCACGGAGACCAAGATACATGCTCTGTCCAAGATCTCTCAATACGAAAACGGCGACGAAACAAGTGATGTTTGAAGAGAGGATTTGGGGTCTCAAAGTAGTCTTTCTAGAGTAGGAAATGGCCACTCTCCCGGTTGCGATTCAGTGCCGACGTGTGCCCCGGCATGGAGCCCTTAAACTGTGGCCGCTCCATACTTACGTGGCCATTGACGACCAACGCAGCCGCCACCATCTCCTCATCATCAGATGAAGAATCATCTGACTCCAAAAGAACATTGTAGAAAAAAATACTCATCATCGGAGTCCATTTGTACCTTGGGCAAAGCGTCGAACACCTTGCGGGCGTCTGTGGAAGACTCCGGCCGGAGAGGAGCCTCAGGCCCCACCGAGAGGAAGTGGCGGAGCTGGGCGGTGGGAGAGGAGCCTGCCGGGAGGGTGAGTCCGCGGGCGGATGGCCGGCGGCGACGGTGGACGTGGGCGGCGGGGGTAGGAGGTGGGGGGGGGGGGCGGCCGGGTGATTTCGAGGCGAAGGAGAAAGAGGAGACTGACGTACGAGCCACCGACTGGCGGGCGAGGGGGAAGAGAAGGCGGGCGACGCGGGCTTCCGCTTCGTGTCCGCGCCGACGCAAATGCCGCCCAAATTTGGGTCTGGAATGGGTCGCGGACGGACGAAAAACGAACACGCGTCCGTTTGGGTCGGCGCGTTGGGCCGACTTTTGTGTCCGCCGCGACTCAAACAAACATGGGCGGACGAAATGGGTCGCCCGGTTGGAGTTGCTAAGGAAGCCGTTGTGGGCGCACAATACCGCCCCTCTTCCACCTGATTCTTGCTGCTTCGAAATAGCACCGTTGGAGTTCACTTTTATCCATCCGCTGTCAGGTGAAGGCACAATTTCAAAGATATTTGTCCACGATTAAATTTGGGTTTAAGCTAGGCAAAAAGAGTTGTAGGCCTTGGTTTTGCTAGTGTACATAATGGTTATGTTAATGAATTTCTCATTAGCAATAGGAACTTGTAATGACGGTTTTGTACAATCAGTAAGAAACAAAAATATGTATTTAATTTAGAGTTGTTGAAGATATTGCAACTAATCATAAAAAATAGGCAAAGAACAGTTATAGTTTGGTCATTCATTGACAATACTTAAGATGTCCATGACCAATAAATAGAATGATCTACCAGATACAATGCATTGTTTCATACGCATGTCTTTTTGTATTAAAAAAGCTCTTAACCTGAACTTGGTATTCTCTGTTTTAAGTTTGCGTATGCTTTGCTCATGTCGCAGTACATTTCGTATTTCGACAATTCTCAAAATTATAATTATGAGTATTCAAATAGATTTTTTTATAATTCAAATAAAAATGATAGTATCAGTTATCTTACAGAAGACAACAAATTAAACATGCTTCAGTTTCTAGCTGTTCTAATATTTTCCTGGAGTGTACCATCTTTTAGGGGACTCTGTTTTGCAAGGCCCGGCTTGTTAGATAGTAGGAGTAGTTTGCATGTAAATGGCCAGTACATAAATCACTGTGACGCAAACGACATGCAGAGCTTAAATAATATATGTGGACCCATTGCTCTCCCTCTATTAAAGAAACCCATGCTTGAATTGCCACGAGTCTTTTCATTTAGTTTGTGACCTCTTACCAAAGATTGTTTTTCTTGCCAAATTCCTCCGTTAGTTCCCTTTACTTTCTTCTACACTAGTAAGCTTGCACGTGCACGCACTCTAAATTAAAATTTGTAAACCACACGGAGCAACGCCACATGGAGGGGAGGGAGCAAGCCGTCGGCTTGGAACGCTTCAAGGAGGAGAGTCGCCTCCCGTTGCCGGCAAGGAGGGACCAGTGGCCATGGCCATGGCCGCCGCACCAGCCTGCACCTCAGCCACCAAGCCTAGACCGTGCCGCCTCCCTCTCACTACGCCGCCGCACACAACCTGTGCCTTGCCGCGCCATATCTGGAGCCCAATCGGAGCAACGCCGCACATGAGCGCCACCCAAGGCACCCACCACGCCGGTCGCGGAGGCCCACCACATAGTAGGGAAGACCACCTCCGCGCTGCCGGCGAGGTCGCGCAGGCTGACGTCCTGAAGCCGCCTCTGCCCCGCTCCTAAACAGCCGGATCTACGACTCCGCCACTCCACAAACGGCCCCGCTGCCACCTTCCCGAGAGCCAGCACGGGCTTCGTCGGCGGCCCCTCCAATGGCGGCAAGACGGGAAGAGGAAGGAGGGGAGGGAGGCAGCACGATCTAGGGTTTTCCCCCGGGTCGCCAGAGAAGGGCGACGCGGGGGTGGGGCGAGCGTTATCTAAAACAGAGAACATGAACCACCCCATAGAGTTAAGAAGCAACAAATACCTAGGCGTAGAATAATTATCATTCAACTTCTTAACGAAGAATGAATGCTCCAACTGTCAATTATTTGTGAAGAACTATACGTAGAAGCAATGGCGGAGCTATAGCAAGGCCATATGGGCCATGGCCCGCCCAACATTTGTAAATTTGTACACAATTTTTTTTATGGTTGGGCCTTAGATCACCAACCTACAGGCTATTTCTTTCATTTAGGCCCGCCCAGCCCGCCCAGAGTTGGGCTTCAAGCTCCGCCACTGCGTAGAAGGGGCACTGCCCACAAATACCTAGTGACTGAAGTACAATACAGTAAGGACCTACCTTTAAGAACAAACCCATCATAAGTACTAATCAAAATAGAACCGTGAATGTGTGCAAGGCATGCCCACCAAAGAAAAGCACTTTCATAATCGTGTCATCAAGGATCACCACCACGTGTTCAGGTCGAAAACCACATCAAGAACCTTCTAACATCTCTGAATGCAGCCAAAGTTTAAAATTATTTTGTAGTAAAAAATAATTACCAGTGTCGAGAAGCTTTGCTATTTAAAATGCATAGGCCTTGCTCAAATCATGCTGAGAATCACCCACAATAAGGGTCTCATCAAATTAATTTACAACCAAATGAGCAGGGAGACTTTTCAATAGCGGACTTCCATTTATATGTCCAGAGCACATAGGTAGTGCTAAAACCAACTGAAATTAAGAACTATGGTTGCCCAGGTAAAATTATAGAAATTTGAATATTGATAGATTTCTCAAGTTAAATGCATCACCATTAACTTCTCTAGAAACATGAAATACCTGAGGAAACATATTAGACGTGGTTTTAATAAAGATGGCCAACTCTCTTCTAATGCTACAAGGCGTGGTAGAATCTGAAATGTTTCTTACAACAGCAAAAGAGGCAAGAGAAAGGCAGTCCGTTAGAAAAGTGGGCCTAACAAGATTAAGCTTATAGGCCAATTGAGCAGCACAAGAGAGCGCAATAGCTTCAGCCTGCAGCGGCGTAGAAGTAGGAGGAGCATAAGCTTGAACCTGTACATTTATCTCCCCTTGGTCCGAAGGTATACATATAAAAATGCCCACACCTGTCCCCACTTGACCTTGCCCGAGCCCAGGGATTTTGGAAGTTCTAAAAGCTGCTTCAGAAAAAACCTTAGTTCCAAGAATTAACAAATCCGACTTAAGTGTTTTGCCCTGCATAGGAAGAACATCAGGTGCAGAATGATTGTTAAAATCAGGCTGCTTCTTAGAGAGAGAAGAAATGTTATCCATAGGATCTGAGTCCAAGTTAGCAGCAGCTATACGCACTTGATAAGGAAGATGTTTTTTCCTCTCAAAAAGAAAATCATTTCTAGCTTTCCAAAGGCACCACAAAAAATTAAGAACATTGTGTATGGATGCTTGAGGATGACCCGATCTAATAAAAGCAATGAGAATAGAGTGCATAGAAGAGTGCCCGTGGATAAGAACATCTGATCTAAGAAACCAAGGAGAAGAAAACCAAGCAGCTCGCGCAAAATTGCAAAGGATGAAGAGACGAAATTCATCCTCTTGCTGGCCACATCTACAACAAGTTTGAGAAATGTGAATAGAGAAACGGCCAACTCTCATGCCCGTAGGCAAATCCCTACGAATAAGTCTCCAAGCAAAAGTTTGAACACGAGGGAGCAATTTTTTTTGTTTCCAAATGAACTTAAGAAAATCTTTCAAATCCAAGGGAATATCCGAAGGAGCATTTCTAGGATTGCTATGAAGCTCTTGTAGACAAAGTTTGTAAGCAGATTTTGAAGAGCAAATACCATTGGGGTGAGATCCCAACACAGTAAATCCGGGCCATCATCATCAATAATTTCAGTATTGACAATTTGAGACGCAAAAGGCTGCTGAAAAAGAGAAAAGATGAGATCATGATTCCAACTTTTTTGACCAGGCAGCCAAAGATCCTTAACAAGAGAAGGATAAATAAAACGAGCTTGTTGTGGAACAAGAGAATCATAAATAGTATACCACATATTGCACCAAGGCATGCTCCACAAAGAAATATTACCAAGCGTGAGTTGATAAAAAGCATGACTTCTAAGCTTAGGCAACATTTTCAAAATAGAGGCCCAAAAAGCAGATTTAGGAGGGGTTGTAGTGGCTCTCCAAATTGACGAATCAGGAAAGTACTTAGCCTTAAGCACAAGGTATAAATGAGAAGAAGGAGATTTAGCTAATCTCCAAGCGGCTGAGAGAATGAGACTTTCATTAATAGCTTTGAGATTCCGGATTCCCAAGCCACCTTCTGTCTTAGAATTACAAATATCTTTCCAAGCCCTAAGACAGAGACCCTTCTTAGAATCAGTCTCTCGAACACCTGTCCACCAAAAGTTTCTTATAACAGCCGTGAGCTTGGCAATGAATTTCTTAGAAAACAAGATATTTGCCATGTAATAAACAGGAATGGCTGAGAAAACTGAACGAATTAATTCAAGTCTAGCGAGAGCATGTTGGCTTTGTAAGAAGGCAACTTATTTAAAAATTTATCAAGAACAAAATTGTAAGCAGCCATTCTATTTTTAGAAGGAAGAATAAGAGGATGACCAAGATGAGTGAAATTAGCATCAAGATTAGAAACAGGGAAATTTGCTCAATTTCTTGAATAGTAGCCTGAGATACATGTGAGCTAAACAAGATTGCAGATTTGCTCCAGTTGGGAGTTTGACCAGAGAGCTCACAAAATTGTTGAATAAGATTCGCCATAGTTTGAGCTTCATGAAGAGTAGCCCGCCCACAAACCAATAAGTCATCTGCAAAGAGAAGAGAATGAACCGAGGGGCAATTGGGACCAAGAGAAATACCCTGTAAATGGTTAGCCTGAAGAGCCTCATTAAGAGCAATCGAAAGTTCATTAATGGCAATAACAAACAAGTAAGGCGACATAGGACAGCCTTGACGAATACCTCGAAAACTTTTAAATTTATGAGAAGGCTGCCCATTAATAAGCACAGAGAACGTGGGCGAAGAGATGCATGCATGAACCAAATTAATGAAATGACCATGCATCCCTTTACGTGCAAGCGAAGAAACAATGAAGTCCCATTCAAGTCTATCAAAGGCTTTAGCAAGATCAATTTTTAGCATGAAGGCGTCATGTTTCCAAGATTTGAGAGGTAAAGAGTGAGCTATCTCTTGAGCAATAATAATATTATCACTAATTCTACGACCCTCAATGAAAGCCTGTTGAGCAGGATCAATATAATCAGGGAGGTGAGGCTTAATCCTGTTAGCAAGAGATTTGGCTATGATCTTATAAACCACATTACAAAGACTAATAGGCCGGTAGTCCATAGGCGCTTGGGGAACAAGTTTTTTAGGAATGAGAGCAATGTTGGTGTCATTAATATGAGGAGGAAGAACACCAGTAAGATAAAAGTTAATAACAAGCTGAGTTACCTCGTCCCCAATCCAGTCCCAAGTAGCTAAATAGAACTCAACATTAAAACCATCTGGCCCTGGAGAAGCATTAAGTTTCATATCCTTAAGAATCTGCAAAATCTCATGATTATCAGGCAGAGCGTAGGTGGGATCCAAAGAGTTGCTGGGCCATTGAGTTGAAAGGTAAGGTCTGCCCACATTATCATTCGGGGAGGAGAAAATGTAACGGAAATAATTAACAAAGGTATTCGTGATAGCAACAGGATTGAAATGAATCATATTATTCTCATCCTTAACCGAGCAAATAGTGTTCCTCTTACGACGCTTAACAACAGCCTGGCGAAAAAAATTAGTATTGCGGTCACCAGCTACAGCCCATTTACTCTTACTACGTTGCTTATAAAACTGATTAAGTTTAGTAAGAGTGTGCTCATACCTAGCAGTGAGAGAAGCTTCCAAATTATGGTCCTGTTGCTGCAATGGAAGCTGCTGCAAATGATTGATACGTCTTTCCAAATCTAAAAGATCATTCTGAAGAGGTTTCTTCTTCCCGCACCACATTTTTAAAGACCCTGCCAAAGAAGAAGACTTGGCTGCAAAAGAGTGTGAGGAACTAGCATTCCAGGCCGATTTAGCAAAGGCATGAAAATCTTTCTCCATTAACCACCAATTTTCAAATTTGAAAGTTTGCCGAGGCTTGACAAAATTACCTTCAGTAGACACTAAAATGGGGGCATGATCACTCATGATAATAGGAAGATTAAGAACTTTGGTATTAGGATAGTGCATGCACCACTCAGAGTTAACTAAACAACGGTCAAGGCGTCTATAAATAGGGTTGGAAGTGTGTTGTCTACCACGCCAAGTATAGGCAGGACCACTATAACCTATATCAAACAAACCACAATTTTTGACAAGGGAACGGAAAGCATGCATACGATAATAATTCACATTGCCATTACAACTATCAATATCATATAGGATGTCATTCAAGTCTCCCATACACATCACGGGCATACCTAGATTATCATACACAAAAGAAGAAACTTGATCCCAGATGGCACTAGTCTGCCTATGATACGGGTCGCCATATATATAAATCAAACAAAAGTTGACCCCGGAAGCTACATGAACTACTTTAGCCAATATATAGTGGAAAGCAGCACTATGAACAGATACTTTAAGATCATCGGTCCACATTAGCCAAAGCCCTCCAGAAGCACCTCTAGAAGGAACCACAAAACCATTAGTAACATCAAACCTGTTAACAAGATCAATAGAACGAACTTTGGAGGATTTGATTTCCGAAACAAAAGTTACCTGAGCCTTCGTGGACCGCATCAAATTAGCTAGGTATAGCATCCGCTCATTACCGAGGCCTCGGCCCATACCTCGGCTATTCCAAGCAATTAATTTCATGGCTAAAGAGAGATCGCCGGCAAATCATTCACTGAAGAATTAGCACTTGCCAAGAATGACTGAACAGCTGCTTGGACCAGATGAGGACCCCTGCCACTGCCAGGGCCAAGAGGCGGGTCGCACCAAGGATTTGGGGATGAGCCGCTGTTTCATCCCGAACTGAATCCCACAACGAGCCCTGGCTGGAGCCACAGAGGACAACTCGAGATTCGTTGGCTTCCCTCACTTGGATTTCTCTCCACTTACCGGAGGAAGAGAGGATGGGGGAGGGGCAACACGGATCTAACAGGAGCGGACTGGATCTGAGAGAGAGAGAAACGACGGCAGCAACTCCGGCCAGCTGACCGACCGGACAGGGAAAAGAGAGAGATTAAGAGGGGAAAGGAGGAGCGGGAGGATAAGATGGGATGGCAGAGAGAGGTCAGAGGTGGGGGATCGGGGAGATCAAGAAGAAGGATCCAGAGGAAGAAGGGACGAGAGGAACGACATCACGCCAGTCACCGGCACCGCCCTGTGAGCGTCGCCCAGATCAGAAGGTTGCGTGTTCGATTCACGTAGGATTCTCGTCCCAGCAACGTGAATCATCTACACGTTGTCTCGTTTGTTTTTTCTATATACTTTGATTCCGGCCACCTTGTATCACTGTATTGTTTTTTTTCGAGTAACTGTATTGGTTGTCTCATCATTTTCTAGACTTACATTGAAAATGAGATAAAATATTTGATTTTTTTTCTTTTGAAACACAGCATGCAAACGCTCATAGACTCGTCCTTATGAACATCCTATGAGCACCTCCAAAAAGGTTGAATACGTGAACGTCTTCTCTCACTGAACTAAGATGATCGAAAAAACAGAAATAGATCCAGAAAAATGTGAACATCAATGCAAAGTCTAGTACTTAACCTCGGTGAGCTGGTTTCACCACAGCGAACCTTTAGAGCAACTCCAACCGGGCGACCCATTTCGTCCGCGCGTGTCCGTTTGGGTTGCCGCGGACACAAAACTCCGCCCAACGCGGCGACCCAAACAGACGCGCGTTTGTTTTTTATCCGTCCGCGACCCATTCCAGACCCAAATTCGGGCCGCATTTGTGTCGGCGCGGACACAGTACGGACGCGCGCGACGCCCTCCCTTTCCCCCTGGCCCGCCAGTCTGTGGCACGCATGTCAGTATCCTCTTTCTCCCATCGCCGCCGACTCACCCGGCCGCCCCACCTCTCGCCGCCGTAGCCCAGTTCCGCCGACGCCGCCAGCCATAGATAGGTCACCCTCCCGGCCGCCTCATCTGTCGGCGCCACCGCCCAGTTCCTACCTTGTCTCGGTGAGGCGCGAGGATCTTCACCGCCCGGCATCTTCCAGGCCGCCTACAAGGTGTTCGTCGGTTTGCCCGCAAGATACGAATGGACTCCGACGACGAGTTCTTTTTCTACAACATTCTTTGCGATTCGTATGATTCTTCATCCGATGATGAGGAGATCGTGGCAGCTGCGTTGGTCGTCCATGGCCACCTAAGTAGGCAACGACCATTGTTTAGGGCTCGATACCGGGGCACATGCCGGCGTTGAATCGCAACCAGGAGAGTGGCCATCTCCTACTCTGGAACGACTACTTTGAGAACCCCAACCCGCTCTTCAAACATCACATGTTCCAGCGTCGTTTCTGTATGGCTAGGCATGTGTTCAACCGTATTCGGGAGGGGGTGGTGGGGCACGATAACTATTTCGAGTGCAAGACGGATGCCCTTGGAAAGATTGGCTTCTCCTCTTATAAAAAATGCACTGTTGCCATTTGGATGCTTGCATACGTAGTTCCCGGTGATCTCATTGATGGGTATGTACGGATGAGTGAGTTCACCTGCCTTGAGTCCATGTATAGGTTTTGCAGGGCTGTCATAGCTGTGTTTTGGGCCGGAGTACTTGAGAGAGCCAAATATTGCTGATACAACACGGTTGTTGGCGATGAATGCCAGCAGGGGGTTCCCGGGGATGCTTGGTAGCATAGATTGTATGCACCGCAAGTGGAAAAACTGCCCTTATGCTTGGCAGGGGCAGTATAAGGGCCATGTCCGACCTTGCACTGTCATACTTGAGGACATTACTTCACAAGATCTCCGGATTTGGCACTCTTTCTTCGGCATGGCCGGCTCTCACAATGACATCAATGTGCCCCAACGCTCTCCAGTGTTTGATAGGATGGCAGAAGGCAATTGCCCGGAGGTCAATGTTGAGATCAATGGCCACCACTACAACAATGGATACTATCTAGCTGACGGTATCTATCCATAGTGGACTACTCTTGTCAAAACAATCCCCAACCCTGTAGGAGAGAAGAGAAAGAGATTTGCCCAAGAGCAAGAAAGTGCTAGGAAGGATGTGGAGCGTGCCTTTGGTGTTCTGCAATCTCGATGGGGCATTGTTCGGTATTCTGCAAGAACTTGAAGCACCCAAAAGCTTTGGGAGGTGATGACTGTCGGTGTCAAAACCGGCGGATCTCGGGTAAGGGGTCCCGAGCTGTGAGTCTAGGAACGATGGTAACAAGGGGACGAAGGAGACGATGTTTACCCAGGTTCGGGCCCTCCTATGGAGGTAACACCCTACGTCCTGCTCGATTATATTGATGGTATGAAGGTTTACACATGATAGGTCCGAGCTGTGAGTTGATCTACCTCGAGATCGACTAGCTAAAACCCTAGATGAGTTTCTATGCCCTACATTCTAAAACCCTCTCGGCTTATATAGACACCGAGGGGTACCTAGGGTTTACACATGATAGTTCTCCTGCCGAGGATGGAAAATGTGGATCTCCTCGTCTTGACTTGGAGTACACGACGTGCCTTCGGGTCTTCCTCCTGGAACGTGGGGTCTCGATGTATCCGGCCCTTCCTGTGATAGCTAGAGTGCGGCCCATCGAGCCGGCCTATTGGGAGATAGACCAGCGGCCCGAGGACCCCTTAGTCCAGGACTCCCTCAGTAGCCCCCGAACTAGCCCCCAACGCCAAGGGTCTCAGCTCTGGCAGCTTCCATGACCAGAGTCTTCGGCTTGCGGGGTGAGTTCTTCTTCCCGTAAATGATCGGTTGAGACTAGTCCGGCTTCCGATGACACGTATTTCATCCGATCATATGATCGCCCGAACACCATGAATTGCTTAGCCCCGAAGGCCAATCGTCAAAGTGTAAACAGTGTTTTCTGACGCCCCCTCCTGACGAAGGGTCGTGGCCTACCACGATCGCTGAACCAGTCATGAAAACTCGATTCGCGTTTCGAGGCCATTTTTACATTGACACGACTCATCAATGTACAGATCGTGCTCCGTTTCACACGGGATATAATTAGAACCCTAGGCTTATTTTGCGCGTGCATAACGACACGCACGCCTTGGGAAGCGGAGAGACTTGCGGCGCAGTGGAGGGAGGCTAATCGGCGTGGCGCCTCATAAAAGGGAAAAAAACCCAAGGTTTACTCACGCTTCCCATTTGTCTTCTCTGCTTCCAATCTCCCCAAACATCGAGAGCCCAGATCTAGTTCTTCCTCAACTTCCCCTCCGAGCTTAACCATGGCAGGCTCGGGCTCCATGGGCAAGTGGGAAGCCTCCACGGTCATCGACCAGGATATCCAGGAGCTAAAGCTCGCCGGCTACCTCCCCGCCAACATCTTGCACCGCTCTCCAGAAGCGAAACAGGTCGTCCCCACCCCCAAGCCGGGCGAAAGGGTAGTTTTTGTTCCCCATTTCATTCGGGGACTAAGCTTCCCGCTCCATCCCTTCGTCAGGGGTCTCATGTTCTTCTACGGACTGGACTTCCATGATCTTCCCCCGAACTCCTTTATGCACATCTCGGCTTTCATCATTCTTTGCGAAGCCTTCCTGCGGGTCGAGACGCACTTCGGTTTGTGGCTCAAGGTCTTCAACGTCAAGCCAAAGACCGCCGCGGGTGAGCACGCAGACTGCGGAGGGGCGGTAATCAGCAAGCTCCCCCGCGTCGAGTGGCCAACCGGCACCTTCATCGACACAATCAAGATCTGGCAGAAAGAGTGGTTCTACATCACCAAACCAAGGGATGAGAGTTGGGCGGCGCCTGCCGAGTTTAGATCCGGACCCCCTACGAGATTGACCTCATGGCTCAGGAAGGGCCTTGACTGGGGGTCGGATGCTGAGGTAAAGCTGCTGCAGATGCGCATTACCTCGGTGATCGAGGCCAAGGTGGAGCTGGTCAACGTGGTCCAGGTTATGCTCCACCGCCGTATTCTTCCTTGCCAGCGCTGAGCTTCCCCAATGTGGGCTTATCAGCCCGAGGACGAGCCTACCGTGTGCCAACTCTTCCGCACCACCCCTGAGAAGTTGTGGAAGGCACTATTCAAGCCTCGGAAAAGCTGGCCGGCCAAGGAAGAGGATTCGGGCCTAAGCGCCGATAACCCACCGACCAAGGTATGGTATAATTTCAATCCATTGACTCTGTCTCTTCGACAAAAAGACTGAACGCCTTCTCCCTTATTTTTGCAGAAATGGTTGAGCAAAGCCGCGAGAGTCAACTGCCCGGCTCCACAACCCGAAGATCCCAGGTCGTAGTTGTTGACGGCGACGCTTGTTGCGGCGCCGTAGTCGGCGCCCGAGAAGAAAGAGAAGAAGAAAGCCAGAGAGGGTCTCCGCATAAGGGACCAACCGGACGCCGCGTCCGAGGAAACCCATGCCTCCTCTAGTCATGAGGAAGAGCATGAAGATGGGGGAAGGCGTTTCCCCCCTCACAAGAAAGAGGGCGGCGTCGCCGGACGCCGCGGAGGATGCAGCTCCTCCTACCCTGAAGAGGGCGCGCCGGGCGAGGTTGATCCTGCCCGATGACAGCTCGGACTCTGATGCAGAGTCTAAAGACTTTGAGAGGGTTCCTCAAAGGAACTTAAGGGTCAAGCCCCCCGCTCAAAGGTATGAATCCGAAGACCCCCTAGGTGATTTATGCAAAGTTCCCAACGTTTTAGATGTAAGGACATCTTTTAATCTGCAGCCCACCGCGTGTTCTCCCCACTGACCAAATATCGGATGGGGAGTCTCCGCCCGCCGAGCTGGCAGAGAGTGGGACTGCATCGCACCCCACGCCTCCAGGGGCCATGAAGGACGCCGCAAAGGTGTCATCCCGCCAGGCTCCTTTGGAGCCGAACACAGGCGGTGGGGGTGACCATGCCATGGCCGAGGCTGATGCCTCGGTCGCCGAAGGCCAGGGGGAGGAAACTCCCCAGGCTGCTGAGGGCCAGGGGAAGAATACTCCCCTGGCCGACGAGAAGGAAGGGTGGAGGGACGTCTAGTCCCCTCCGAGGACGTCTCCAGAGCGTGTTGTGCCTCTGGAGCTACCGACTCAGTCCCCGATCAGAGATCGGGCTGGCCGGTCATCACCGGTGCCACCGACGACTGGGTGGCCGGTTATGGAGGAGGCTCTAGCAAGCGCCCCCATCTCCGAGGATCACCGCACTCTCATGGGTGCGGTTCTCCAAGGCATTCAGTCCGTTGATAACGGACTGAATGAGGCCTTTAATGGTCTCTTGACGGGCTTCAAGGTGAGTCACGTAATACCCTTTTCCCGAACAATTTTAATTTTTAAGTTTATGCTATCATTATACATGCAGTAGCCCCCGAGCCCTGGGTGTGTTTACAAAAACGCACCCGGGGGTCAAACAATTAGGAGTGAAGAACGATGCATAAGGCACCATTAATCCCGCAATGTTCTAAAAACCCTTGATAGGACCGAACATAGGATCGTATCCTTGATAGTTCGGGGGTTAAAACGCATATGAATGGATATATGTTTTTTGTTTTTTTGCAGGCCTCGTCATCGGCGGCGGCCGTTAATGCCGCTGAGCTTACCGAGCTAAATCGGAAGCTCAAGATCTCTGAAGAGGAGCTTGATAGCCTGAACAAGAGGTTCGACGAGGCACAAGGTAAGCCGAATTGTAATATCCGGGCTGTTCATTGTTAACGATCCGCACTAGTGACCCAGTGTAATTATTTATTTATTGCTTCCACAGCTTCCGCTTCGGAGGTGGAAAAACTAAAGGCCGAGCTCGCAAAGATGAAGCAAGAGGCCGCGGATGAGAAGGCGGCCGCCGAACAAGCAGCAGCCGCAGTCTCCATCCTGAAAGCTGCGAGTGCTAAACAGGAGGCCCAGGTGGCGGAGGTGCAGCAGGAGCTCAAGGACGCCAGCGCAAAGTGCGAGGCCCTTGAGCAGAAAGGCAAAGAACAAGCCACCGAGCTATCCGCGCTGAAATCCGAGCTCCAAAAGGAGTGGGTGGACAGGCGGTCCTTTGAAGAGGAGGTTCGCCAAGTCAAGGCTGTCACGGATGGTAAGCCGTATTCGCTACGATGCGCCTTTGGTGGTAGCAGGTTTTCTTTGCTCACCCAGGTGTGGCATTCCTCAGGCGTCTGTGCGGATCTCCAGAAGAGTGCAGCAGAAGCGAACAAGTTCTATGCTTCGCGGGAGGAGGATGATCAGGCTCGGCTATTCTGGGCACAATTTGAGTCCCCCGAGCGCTCCCCTCTTTTGATCGAGCAAATGAAGCAGCTGATGGAGCTGCATAGGATGGCGGAGCCGGTCATGAAGGATCTCTGCATCCGACTGTGGCCTGCAGAGCCGTTGCCGAACAGCTACTTCGGCTTGGTGCAGAGACTATGCGATGTTGCGCCTCGTATTGACGCGCTAAAGCGAGCTACATGCATCGAGGGAGCTCGGATGGCCTTTGCGAAGACCATGGTGCACTGGTCGAAGCTCAAGCCGACCGAGATGGCTACCGCACCTCCGCCTCCTGGGAAGGAGCATAGGCGCCCCGAGCTATACTTCTCTGCAGTGATGGAGGGTGCTCGGGCAATAGACGCCCAATGCTCCAAAGACGTTTTGTATGAATGAGCGTATTGTAATATGTCCGAAGACTTTTAACGCTTTATAATCAGTGTTGCATGGTTTATCATGTCTTATAAGTTTTTAATATTTATTTTGACTCCCGTGTGGCCGTTTTATCTGAAAGTTGCGAGTCGTCGGCTTGAGCCCCCACGTAGATACTACGTGAGGTGTCTTTGTCTCCGCACTGTAACCCTTAGCCGAGGTATCGGAGCCCGAAGGCGGTAGGGCGAGAGGGACGAGGCAATCGGACTATGATGCTTTATTGCTTTCACTTAGCCGTAGGAGCATAAAAAAAATTCGGGGGCTGATGACCAGCCCCCAGTGTGGTGTGATGTTCGGATGTACCGGGGCCGAAGCCAGCATCACATGGTTTGTACAAGAACAAAACCCATCGTATAACACGGCATAACCTCTATCGATCTTTTAGTATGACACTTATGCTCGGATTTGCAGACTGGTTCTCACTTACTACGACGGTCAGTTTTTGGCTTTCTCCCCTGAGGTGCTTGACCAGGTGAACTGGAAACACAATCGCAGTGGTTCTCCCTTTGCCCCTTTAGCCGAACGAGCGGAACGTAAGGGGGCAATCACAGGAGTCGGGCAACCCAACTTTTGACCCAAGACATAGTTCGGATCCGATGCATATAAAGCAAAATCCAAGACGCCGAGCACACGACCCGCTGTGTTGGGGTGATGCTCAGGGCGGTTTTTTAATTTCAAGTCCCCGGTCTATTAGCCGATTGCATCATAATGTATACCGAACAGTTTTCGCAGTAAGCGTTAACGAGGGAAGAACAGAGTACGTGTAAAATACAACGAAGTGGCCATGTATAATGGTCTTGTATTTGCTCAATAATTCTTATAGCTCGGATTGCCGAAGCAACTGTTTACAGGTATTCGAAGATGAAATATAAAATTTACAAAGGAGAGGTTGTACCAGAGGTCTCCGATTAGTGGCTTGACGTCCTCGATGTGCCCTGTCACCAATCTGCTCATGTGCCTCCTAGGGAGTTGTGTTCCTTTAAGGGTGATACTGTCGGCGAGCGGACTTTGGGAAGAAGGTCTTGAGAAGTCGCCGAAGGGTAGGTGAGCTTTACGCTTTAACAGGTCCTTGACGGTACCTGTGATATGTCCGAGGACGTGTATTGGTAGTAGTTCGGTTCAGCCGAACACTTACCCTTTTATAGTTGTTCCCCATTGCTGCCCATGGAATCTTGAGTGCAAAGTTGTGCCTTCTAGGCACGTGTTTAACGGGCATCAGGGCTGGGCAATGGGGAGCGTGTCCCTATTTCTGGGGAGGAGAAAAATCTTGGAGTTCGGATTGAAACCGAGCTCGTTTGTCAACCTTTCGTGCCTTTATGGCAGATTTCGGTGTTCGCTGATCGTCCTCATAATGGAATTCGGCCACTAGGGCCAATGCATGTTCCTCAGTTCGGAGGGAACGCTCGGTGTTGCCGTTGACGGTGATGACCCCCTTGGGCCCGGGCATCTTGAGCTTGAGGTATGCGTAATGTGGGACGACATTAAAGCGAGCGAACGCTGTACTGCCCAGCAGGGCGTGATAACCACCGTGGAAGGGGACGATGTCGAAGATCAAGTCCTCGCTGCGGAAGTTGTCGGGCGAATCGAACACTACTTCCAGGCTAACAGAGCGTGTGCACCGGGCTTCAACGCCTGGGATCACTCCTTTAAAGGTAGTGTTGCTAGGCTTTATCCTTGATGGATCTATGCCCATCTTTTTCACCGTATCTGAGTAGATCAGGTTGAGGCTACTTCCTCCGTCCATTAGGACTTTAGTGAGGTGATACCCATCGATAATGGGGTCTAAGACGAGGGCCGCCGAACCTCCATGGCGGATACTGGTCGGGTGATCTCGTCGATCAAAAGTGATCGGGTAGGCCGACCATGGGTTAAACTTCGGAGCTACAGGCTCTATGGAGTAGACCTCTCGAAGGGCGCGCTTCCTCTCCTTTTTAGGTATATGAGTGGCGTATATCATGTTCACAGTCTTTACCTCTGGAGGGAATTGCTTCTGACCTCCATTGCTCGGACCGCGGGGTTCCTCGTCGTCCTCGCTGCGTGGGCCCTTGCCTTGCTCTTCGGCTGCGAGTTTGCCGGCCTGTTTGAACACCCAACAGTTATGGTTGGTGTGGTTGGCAGGCTTATCTTGAGTGCCATGGATCTGGCAGGGCCTCTCCATGATTTTGTCCAGCGGGGTGGGCCCATCGCGATTGCCTTTAGGAGGCTTCTTCCGCTGCCCAGATCTTGGGTTGCGGAAGCCGGCGTTTACGGCCATGTCGTCGGCGTCGCTAGTGCTGTGCTGGTGTTTGTTTTAGTTGCGTCACGATGATGGCCCCGGCGGCGTTCCGGTGCCACCGGGAGAGAGGGGGAGAGAGCCCCCCTCCTTCTTCTTCTTCCTTGGCCTCCCCCCCTAGATGGGAGGAGGGTTTCCCCTCTGGTCCTTGGTCTCCATGGCGGCGGAGGGGCGAGAGCCTCTCCGAGATTGGATCTCTCTCTCTGTTTCCTTCTGTTTCTGCCTTCCAGATTCTGGCCTTTCACCGTTTCTTAAATTCCCGGAGATCCGTAACTCTGATTGGGCTGAAATTTTAACACGTTTTTATCCGGATATTAGATTTCTTGCGGCGAAAGAAGGGCCCCAACCGCCTTACGGGGTGACCACAAGCCACCATGGCGCGCCCTACCCCCCAGGGCGCGCCCCTATGGCTTGTGGGCCCCTCGGGCACCGCCTTCTCTTGATTCCACTTCCCAAAATTCACATATATTCCAAAAAAAATCTCCGTAAGTTTTTATCCCGTTTGGACTTCGTTTGATATGGATTTTCTGCGAAACAAAAAACATGCAACAAACAGGAACTGGCACTGGGCACTGGATCAATATGTTAGTCCCAAAAATAGTATAAAAAGTTGCCAAAAGTGTATGAAAGTTGTAGAATATTGGCATGAAACAATCAAAAATTATAGATACGACGGAGATGTATCAGCATCCCCAAGCTTAATTCCTGCTCGTCCTCGAGTAGGTAAATGATAAAAAAGATAATTTTTGATGTGGAATGCTACCTAGCATAATCTTGATCATATAATCTAATCATGGCATGAATATTAAGACACGAGTGATTCAAAGCAATAGTCTATCATTTGACATTAAGACAATAATACTTCAAGCATACTAATAAAGTAATCATGTCTTCTCAAAATATCATGGCTAAAAGAAAGTTATCCCTACAAAATCATATAGTCTGGCTATGCTCCATCTTCATCACACAAAGTATTAAATCATGCACAACCCCGGTTTTAGCCAAGCAATTGTTTCATACTTTAGTATTCTCAAACTTTTTCAACTTTCACGCAATACATGAGCGTGAGCCATGGATATAGCACTATAGGTGGAATAGAATATGGTGGAGGTTGTGGAGAAGACAAAAAGGAGGAGATAGTCTCACATCAACTAGGTGTATCAATGGCCTATGGAGATGCCCATCAATAGATATCAATGTGAGTGAGTAGGGATTGCCATGCAACAGATGCACTAGAGCTATAAGTGTATGAAAGCTCAAAAAGAAACTAAGTGGGTGTGCATCCAACTCGCTTGCTCATGAAGACCTAGGGCAATTTGAGGAAGCCCATCATTGGAATATACAAGCCAAGTTCTATAATGAAAAATTCCCACTAGTATATGAAAGTGACAATATAGGAGACTCTCTATCATGAAGATCATGGTGCTACTTTGAAGCACAAGTGTGGAAAAAGGAATAGTAGCATTGCCCCTTCTCTCTTTTCTCTCATTTTTTTTGTTTTGTTTTTGTTTTTTTTTGTGGGCTTCTTTGGCCTCTTTTATTTATTTGTAAAGTCCGGAGACTCATCCCAACTTGTGAGGGAATCATAGCTTCCATCATCCTTTCCTCACATGGGACAATGCTCTAATAATGATGATCATCACACTTTTATTTACTTACAACTCAAGAATTACAACTCGATACTAGAACAAAATATGACTCTATATGAATGCCTCCGGCAGTGTACCGGGATGTGCAATGATCTAGCATAGCAATGACATCAAAAAACGGACAAGCCATGAAAACATCATGCTAGCTATCTTACGATCATGCAAAGCAATATGACAATGATGGTGCGTGTCATAATAAACGGAACGGTGGAAGTTGCATGACAATATATCTCAGAATGGCTATGGAAATGCCATAATAGGTAGGTATGGTGGCTGTTTTGAGGAAGGGAATATGGTGGGTTTAATGCACCGGCGAAAGTTGCGCGGTACTAGAGAGGCTAGCAAAGGTGGAAGGGTGAGAGTGCGTATAATCCATGGACTCAACATTAGTCATAAAGAACTCACATACTTATTTCAAAAATTTATTAGTCATCGAAACAAAGTACTACACGCATGCTCCTAGGGGAAGGGTTGGTAGGAGTTAACCATCGCGCGATCCCGACCTCCACACAAAGCATGACAATCAATAAATAAATCATGCTCCGACTTCTTCACATAACGGTTCACCATACGTGCATGCTACGGGAATCACAAACTTTAACACAAATATTTCTACCAATCCACAATTACTCACTAGCATGACTCTAGTATCACCATCTTTATATCGCAAAACTATTGCAAGGAATCAAACATATCATATTCAGTGATCTACAAGTTTTATGTAGGATTTTATGACTAACCATGTGAATGACCAACTCCTGTTAACTCTCTAAATAGATATAAGTGAAGCATGAGAGTTTAATTCTTTCTACAAAAGATATGCCCACGCTCTAACAAATATAAGTGAAGCAAAAGAGAATTCTACAAATGGCGGTTTTCTATGTGTAGAGAAACAGGCAATCCAAACTTCAAATGATATAAGTGAAGCACATGAAGCATTCTATAAAGCCATACTCAAAAGATATAAGTGAGGTGCAAAGAGCCTTCTATAAATCAACCAAGGACTTTCTCATACCAGCATGGTGCATTATTAAAATAAAAATAAAAAGCACACGACGCTCCAAGATTTACGCATATCATGTGACGAATAAAAATATAGCTCCAAGTAAAATTACCGATGGTTGTTAGAAGAAAGAGGGGATGCCTTCCGGGGCATCCCCAAGCTTAGTTTCTTGGGAGTCCTTGAATATTACCTTGGGGTGCCTCGGGCATCCCCAAGCTTAGTCTCTTTCCACTCCTTATTCCTTCATCCATCGTGATCTCACCCAAAACTTGAAAACTTCAATCACACAAAACTTAACAAAACCCTCGTGAGATCCGTTAGTATAATAAAGCAAATTACCACTTTAAGTACTGTTGCAAACCCAGTCACATTTTATTTTTGCATTGTATCTACTGTATTATAACTTCTTTATGGCTTATACCACCGATACAATCGGTAGTTTCATCAAAACAAGCAAAACAATGCATCAAAAACATAATCTGTCTTAAACAGAACAGTCTGAAGCAATCTGAACATTTACTATACTTATGTAACTCTAACAATTCGGAAAAATTAGGAAAAAATAAAAAATTTGCATAGCAGTACTGTGTAAAAATTTCAGAAACTTTTGACATTCCAGTAAAAAATGTAAATTCACGCACTACAGCCATAGTTTCTGTTTTTGCACTGCACACACCAATCAAGCAATCTAATCATCCTAAAGGCAAATCTTGGCACATTATTTTTATAATACAATGGATTTATACAAGGGAATAATTATTTTTGTTGAAAAGTTTCTGTAATTAAGATTCACAAGGTTTCCATGGGCATGAACAAAGTTCAAGGCATGCTCCCATTTTAACATTCTCGTTTCTCTCACTTTCACTTTTCTTTTTGAAAAAGTTTTAGGTTCCCCTCTTTATTTTTTTGTTTTTTAAACTATATAAAAGAACACAACAGAATAAAATGACTCTCTAAAACTTTCGGGTTGTCTCCCTGGTAGCGCTTTCTTTAAAGCCATTAAGCTAGGCATAAAGTGCTCAAGTAATTGATCCACCCGGATCCCAAGGTATATCAAAGCCAATTTTAATTAACAATGATTTGTAATTTAGTAGTGAGCACAAATTAACATATATCATGCAACAACGAAGTCTAACTCTCTTCCTATGCATTGGCATATCATAAAAGAACAATTCATGCACATCAAGTAAAGGCCAATACATAGCATAAGCAGTTTCTTGCAATTTTATCATATTGGAAACATAGAGAGGTGGAGATGTAGTTCCTCTCTCATAATAATTGCAAGTAGGAGCATCAAGCACATGCATATTATATATATCAAAATCATCATGTGTAATAGTAAAAGGCAACCCATCTATATAATCCTTAATAAGTGCAAACTTCTCCGATATAGTGTAGTTGGGAGAATTAAAAAAGATAATAAGACTATCATGTGTGGGTGCAATAGCAACAATTTCACGTTTAACATAAGGAACTATAGCAAGTTCATCTCCATAAGCATCATTCATATTGGCATCATGGCCACAAGCATAGCAAGCATCAAGTTCATCAAAAAGGGATATTTCGAACGAATCCAAGGGATCATAGCAATTATCATAGCATTCATCCTTCGGTATGTGCGAAGGGTAATTAAACAATGTATGAGTTGAAGAGTTACTCTCATTAGAAGGTGGGCACGGGTAGCTAATCCGCTCTTCCTCCTTTTGTTCTTCGCTCTCCTCCTCATCTTTTTCATCTAATGAGCTTACAATTTCAGCAACTTCCTCTTCCATAGATTCCTGCAAAATATTAGTCTCTTCCAAGGCAGCGGTCATTCTGTCAATAAACTCTTTAACATAAGCATTAAAAGCATAGTTTTCATAGCAATATTTAAGTATGGCAAAATTTTCAGATTTGTAAAGAGTAGCATCATACTTTTCAATGAAAGAAGCAATTTCATAGGCACCCTTAAAAGCAACAAATTCTTCAATTTGTTCAACATCATTATAGCAATAGGCCTCCTTGGCATAAGAGGATAATATTTCATTATCATTAAACACACATTGGTAGGGAAGGTGTTTTTTAGCTTCTTTAGAACAACAAGTGAAATCATGCAATTCACACAAGTTCCAAGCATAACAACACAAAGTATTAATTTTATGCCACAAGAGTTTCCCTTTTTGAGATATGCGGTGTCGCACATAATGAGCATGCTCATTTAATGACCTTCCCTCAACTAAGCTAGTTGGGTTTTCAGCACGAGCACAAGTGGATCGAAGATGACCCAAGTAATATTCTTCGGTGGTACGGAACACTAGTGGTTCCTCAACTTTTGGAGCAGCAAGTACAACTATTTTTTTTGGTATTTTACGTTTCCTACCCATATCTAAAGATATAAAACAACTTAGGACAGAAAATAAAAATTACTTAGTGATAAAGCAAACAAGCACACACGAGAATATTCACCCCACGCTATTGCTCCCCGGCAACGGCGCCAGAAAAAGGTCTTGATAACCCACAAGTATAGGGGATCAATTGTAGCCTTTCTCGATAAGTAAGAGTGTCGAACCCAACGAGGAGCTAAAGGTAGAACAAATATTCCCTCAAGTTCTATCGACCACCGATACAACTCTACGCACGCTTAACGTTCGCTTTACCTAGAACAAGTATGAAACTAGAAGTACTTTGTAGGTGTGATAGGATAGGTTTGCAAGATAATAAAGAGTATGTAAATAAAAACTAGGGGCTGTTTAGATGAAGAAGCAACTAAGTTAGTCTTAGTAGAGAGCTTTTTGTCACAAGAAAGTTATTTGTCCCTAGGCAATCGATAACTAGGCCGGTAATCATTATTGCAATTTTATATGAGGGAGAGGCATAAGCTAACATACTTTCTCTACTTGGATCATATGCACTTATGATTGGAACTCTAGCAAGCATCCGCAACTACTAAAGATCATTAAGGTAAAACCCAACCATAGCATTATAAGGTATCAAGTCCTGTTTACTCCCATACGTAAACAACCTACTTACTCGGGTCTGTGCTTCCGTCACTCACGCCACCCACCATAAGCGAATCATAAACATATTGCAAACCCTACAGCGGGGATCCGTCACGCTTGCACGACACGGAGAGCACCATAGGATAGCACCAATAATAAAACATGCAACTCAAACCAATCATGATCATCAATCAACCCATAGGACAAAACGGATCTACTCAAACATCATAGGATAGCCATACATCATTGGGACATAATATATAGCGTTGAGCACCATGTTTAAGTAGAGATTACAGCGGGGAGAAGGGGTGTTACACCGCTGCATAGAGGGGGAGAGAGTTGGTTATGACGGCGGCGAAGTTGTTGGTGTAGATCGCCGTCACGATGATGTCCCTGACAGCGTTCCGGTGCCACCGGGAGAGAGGGGGAGAGAGCCCCCCTCCTTCTTCTTCTTCCTTGGCCTCCCCCCTAGATGGGAGGAGGGTTTACCCTCTGGTCCTTGGCCTCCATGGCAGCGGAGGGGCGAGAGCCCCTCCGAGATTGGATCTCTCTCTCTGTTTCCTTCTGTTTCTGCCTTCCAGATTCTGGCCTTTCACCGTTTCTTAAATTCCCGGAGATCCGTAACTCCGATTGGGCTGAAATTTTAACACAATTTGTATCCGGATATTAGCTTTCTTGCGGCGAGAGAAGGGCCCCAACGCCTTACGGGGTGACCACAAGCCACCCTGGCGCGCCCTACCCCCCAGGGCGCGCCCCTATGGCTTGTGGGCCCCTCGGGCACCGCCTTCTGTTGATTCCACTTCCCAAAATTCACATATATTCCAAAAAAAATCTCCGTAGGTTTTTATCCCGTTTGGACTTCGTTTGTTATGGATTTTCTGCGAAACAAAAAACATGCAACAAAGGATCAATATGTTAGTCCCAAAAATAGTATAAAATGTTGCCAATAGTATATGAAAGTTGTAGAATATTGGCATGAAACAATAAAAAATTATAGATACGACGGAGACGTATCAAAGGGCGGACATGGTCCTAGGTTTATCCTGACCGAGCTGGCGAGCCAGCCATTCGTCCCGAATATTGTGCCTGAAAGAGGCTATAGCCTCGGCATCTGGGCAATCGACGATCTGGTTTTTCTTGGTCAAGAACCGATTCCAGAATTGTCGAGCGGACTTTCCTGCCTTTTGGACGACATTTCTTAGGTCAGAGGAGTCCGAAGGCCGTACATAGGTGCCCTGGAAGTTAGATTGGAATGCATCCTCGAGGTCCTCCCAGCTCCCGATAGAGTTTTCGGGGAGACTGTTTAACCAGTGCCGAGCTGGTCCCTTAAGCTTAAGGGGTAGGTACTTGATGGCGTGGAGGTCGTCTCCTCGTGCCATGTGAATGTGGAGGAGGAAATCCTCGATCCACACTGCTAGGTCAGTTGTTCCGTCGTATTGCTCGATGTTCACGGGTTTAAACCCTTCCTAGAACTGGTGATGCATCACCTCGTCGGTGAAGCACAGTGAGTGGGCAGCGCCTCTGACCCGGGCTATATCACGCCGGTAGTTGGCGTCTGTTCTGGCCCGGTTTTGGTCGTGACCTCTATTATGTTGGTCGAGCCAGGGCCGGTACTCGTCTCGTCTAACGGGGGAGTACCCTCTAGATCCGTAGATGGATCTCGTGCGGCCTGTTCTATAATCCAGGTCGTGTCGCAGGTCGTACCTGCCCTCAGGCTCCATTGGCTCTTTTCCCCTTCTGCGGGGTATTGCTGGCCTATAACTGGCATCGTCAGCCGTCCTATCCCGTCCTCGGGGAGGGCGGTCCGGCTGGTCGTATGGAGTGTGTTTGGGGGACGGCGTATTAGGGAGCTCGTCATCGAATTGTGGCAACAGTCGCCGGCGTGGATAACTCTTGGGTTGGTCCAATAGACCGGCGCCGTATTCCTCCTCGGCTGATAGGACCCTTGTCCATCTATCGTTGAGGGTGTCTTGTTCGGCTTTGAGCTGCCGCGCTTTTGCCTTTAGGCTTCGGGCAGTAGCTATAAGCTGTTGCCTAAACCGTTCCTGATCCTCAATGTTTTCGGGGACGGTGAAGTCTTCGCCTTCCGGGCTATCCTCCTCCTCTACAGGGGGGAGGTAGTTGTCATCCTCGGAATCATTCGGATCGTCGGGGTCGCGCTGGTCCTCCGGCCTTTCCTGGTCCTCTAACGGATACTCGGGTATATCGGGATCGCCGAGGTCTTCCGAGGTATCATTTTCCCCGGTGCCAGCAATAGCTTCCCTTCCCTTTTTTGTTTTTGATCGCTTACGCGGTTTCCGGCGCCTCACCCGATTCATCCCCATTGTTTGCGGGTGTGCGCTCGCCGTTATCGGCTGGGGTATCCACCATGTAGACGTCATAGGTTGAGGTAGCAGTCCATCGCCCGGTGTTTATGGGGGTGGGGGCGCGATCCTCTTCATCCATGTCTTCTGCCTCCTCGGAGGCGTAGTCCATCATATTGGTTAAGTCTTCGATAGTGGCTACGAAGTGGGTGGTGGGTGGGATGAAAAATTCTTCTCGACCCGCCTTAAGACCGATCTGACCGTGGATCAGGGTTGGGTCGTCAGTCGTTTTCATCGATAAGATCCGATCTAGAGCTTCGTTGAGAACCGAGAGCTCGATCGGGTCAATCTGCTCCGCGCTTTCGGAGTTATCCTCCGACGCGTCCGCACAGGAAGTGTGTTCGGCAGGAGATGGTGTCTGATTATCTGGAGCTATGGCCAGATCCGGATTAAAAGCCAGATCGTCGCCGGGGTTGGTCCCATGAGCGGGATTGAAAACGACATCCGAGGTTAAGGCCTCGGAGTCCTCGGGCACGTTGGATGAGACTGCGAGCCCGGTGAGCAAAAGCTCGCCCCGAGAGTCTACGGAGAACTCTAAGTTCCCGAATCTGACTTCTTGACAAGGGGCGAGACTCCCGACCCGGCCAAGGCGGCCGGTCAGGTCAACATGCAGCACGATGCTGCCGAAAGCGAAGATCTGTCCAGGGACGAAGGAGTCCATGTTATAGACCTCTTTGTTGATGACAACGCGGGCCATCGATTCCTTTGGTGATCACAGCGGAATTCTCAATGAAAGCACCAATGTCGGTGTCAAAACCAGCGGATCTCGGGTAGGGGGTCCCGAGCTGTGAGTCTAGGAACGATGGTAACAAGGGGACGAAGGAGACGATGTTTACCCAGGTTCGGGCCCTCCTATGGAGGTAACACCCTACGTCCTGCTCGATTATATTGATGGTATGAAGGTTACAGAATTGATCTACCTCAAGATCGACTAGCTAAAACCCTAGATGAGTTTCTCTGCCCTACATTCTAAAACCCTCTCGGCTTATATAGACACCGAGGGGTACCTAGGGTTTACACATGATAGGTCTCCTGCCGAGGATGGAAAATGTGGATCTCCTCGTCTTGACTTGGAGTACACGACATGCCTTCAGGTCTTCCTCCTGGAACGTGGGGTCTCGATGTATCTGGCCCTTCCTGTGATAGCTAGAGTGCGGCCCATCGAGCCGGCCTATTGGGAGATAGACCAGCGGCCCGAGGACCCCTTAGTCCAGGACTCCCTCAGTCGTCACCTCCATCACGAGCATGTTCAGGTTGCAACACCCACCGCCGGGATGACTTGTCATATCCAGTGATGACGGTTTCGTCGCCTTCGCGTCAGCACGCCACGAACACCACACATGATGAGCACCACTACCCCTGTTGGAACACTACTCGTCTCTGGTAACAGTGTGCAGCGTTGCCGATTGCAGGAGCGGAGGTACCTGTTCCCAGCATCTTGCAATAGCTGGGTGCGGCACGGTATCTCGCGGTTCAAACATGTGGTTATCACGGTCCCAACGTTCACCTCTGCTAGTTCCAGCACGAGCTGATTGGGGTCACAACATCCGTCAATGTCGGTTCCAGGATGTGGTGAGCGTGCATTCTTCGACACCGGTTCCAGCACACGCTGACCGCTATCCTAGGCAATAGCTGGTTCTAGCAGTATGGTCGCCTTGCGGGTGCAACTTCGTCGTAGCATGACAACCTGACAACAATACTGACCATAGCATAAGCAGGGAACAACACGAGCAACACTCATGTGCGACCCGAGGACACATCACCGCCCAGCTTTGCAGAAGTACTTGGACATGCTCGAGGTTGGCCCTTGCAACATCAGCGGTGACCTTCCAGGTGGCGGTGGGTGCCTTCGCACCGAGCGGCGATAGGCGGGAAGAGGTTTATCGAATGTGGCTATGGCAGGTTGTAGATGTGACACGAGCGAGAACCCTGGGCTCGTGAAAATGAATGGAGGGAATAGCTGCGTGTGAAAGAGATAAGGGAGGGGGCGTGTGGTTCACGGACCCCACGCTAGGAAGCGCATCGTGTCCGTGGCGACCAGCCAAAACTGAGCCGGTGTGGTGATGGCCTGCAAGTGCATAGGGTTTAGTTGTAGCCTTTTTGAAGTAAGAGTATCGATCTCACAGTGAGCACATGAATCAATCTTTGGTCCTTTGCAAGGTACAAATAATGTGCCAAGAAAATGTAAGTGATCTAGAATAGTAGTAATAATAATAATAAGGTTGCAAGTATAAAGGTGGATAAATCAACTAAGATAAATAACAAGTAAAGTAACTAGACTTGAAACAAATGATTAAAAGAGTTCCCAGGGGTCCGGAATCCCCACTAGTGCGTATCTATGGCGATGCCTAAACACAAAGCTATTTCGGATTCCTAAGCCACTTTACATGTTTCTCTTTGTGTGCGGAGCCGGTACAGATACATGCATACTCGTGGTATCTCCATATCCCATACGCCACCACCGTTCTTCCCCACTCCAGTTATCAAACAACGATTAAAGGGAAAGAGGTCCCCATGGACGCAACCAAAGTGGTCTCCATTTTACCCCCTGTTGCAACTATCTGCTATGAAGGGAGAATGGGCTTGTCACGTCACCCTACTCCACAACCACACAGTTAGCCAGCAGTAATAACCTTCCGTCCAAAGTTGGCATACGTTGGATGGTCGACTTCACCCAATGTAAAGAAGATTATCAACATAAACATGCAAAGAGGATATTAAATCCTAATACCAAACAACCTATTACACACTAGGGTTCAACCATACCCCGAGAACAACGGGTCTACTCACACATGGGGACAACAATCATCATGGTAATGGTAAATGAATACATGGATGGATGAGTCAACCAATACACCAAAGGTTCCTCCAGGGTTCTTGATGTTGCGGATGATAAGGATGCGGAGGAAGATGATGATGAAGACGGTGGTGATGGAGATGGTGATGATGACTTCATTCCCCTTGCGGTGAGAGAGATCCCCTCCTTCTCCTGGTTGATCCTCCCTCCGGATGGGCTCCAGAGGCTAGGGTTCTGCCTTCTGGATGAGTTTCTGGAGGCTGTGCATGTCTGATTCCCGATCCGCTTCGACGGGGTGAAAATAGCTGCCCCCCCTGAGGCAGCGGCGCGCCAAACGACCACTCATGCGAGCGCACACAATCGTATGGAACACCGTCATTCGCTGGATGCCCGATGATTGCTATTTCTTGGGCCTTCTTGTTTGAATTTTTATGGAAAGTGTTTATCACCTTTACATGCTTCCACTGGCATTTTGGGGATTTTCTCCATTAAATGAATATTGCTCCAAAAGCCATTACCTGAGGGATTATCAACAAAAAGAAGTGCGTGAATGATACTTGTGATCTGCGTTGGGTTTTCCGTGAAGAGGAACGGGTAATTGCAGCACAATATGGGTAAGTATTTATCTCATTTATGAAACCAAGGTTTATCGAACCAATAGGAATATCAATCTACAACCGTCTTCAGCGTCTGCACACAAAAGAGCAAACAACTTGCACCCAACATGGGCAAGAGCGTTGTCAATCCCCTTGATCTCGTTATTTGCAAACAAGTGAAGTGTGTAGATAATTGTAAATTGAAAAATAAAATAAAAGGTAAATAATGGCAGCAAGGTATTGTAGCATTTATAAATATATAGGTGAATAGACCTGGGGGCCATAGTTTTCCCTAGTGGCATCTGTCATGAAAGTAAGCATACGGTGGGTAAACAAATTACTGTTGGGCAATTGATAGAAAAGCGCATAGTTATGCGATATTCACGACAATGATCATGTGTATATAGGCACCACGTCCACAAGTAAATAGGCCGACTCCTTCCTGCACCTATTACTATTACTCCACCCATCGACCGCTATCCAGCATGCATCTAGAGTATTAAGTAAAATAGAGTAATGCTTGGAGAACATTGACATGATGTAGAGAAAACAAATTCAATTAATATGAACTAACACCATCATTTTATCCTTAGTGGCAACAATACAAAGATGTTTCCTCTCCCCTTCTATCACTGGGATATAGAGCACCGTCAGATTGAACCCACTACAACGCTCCCCTCTCACTGAAGAAATATCAATCTAGTCGGCCAGACTATTTCAATAGATCGGAGAGAATTACGAAGCTATAATGATCATGCACTTAAGAATCATAATATATATTAGAGGTGACTCAAATACTTTTCATGAATAATCTGAACATAAACCCACAATTCATCGAATCCCAACAAACGCACCGTACAAAAGTATTACATCGGATAGATCAAAGCGAAGATGCGATGATCATTGTATTGAAGATCAAAAGAGGGAGAGAGAGCCATCTAGGTACTAACTATGGACTCGTAGGTCTATGGTGAACTACTCACACATCATCATGAGGGCAGCAAGGTTGATGACGAGGCCCTCCGTGATCGATCCCCCCTCCGGCAGGGTGCCAGAACGGAGCTCCAGATGGGATCGCGGCGGAACAGAGACTTGCAGCGGCAGAAAAAGAGTTTCGGGATGCCCTCTCCCCAAGTAAATTCGAACCTACGACCAGTCAATTAACAGCCGACCGAGGGTTTTTGAAATATATGTGAATTTATAGGCCAGAGAATAGTGTCAGGAGGTCCACCAGGGAGGGACAAGCCATCAGGGCACGCTGACCCCCCCTAAGCGCGCCCTGTTGGCTTGTGCCTCCCTAATACGTCACCAACGTATCTATAATTTTTGCTTGTTCCATGCTGTTATATTATCATTCTTGGATGTTTTACAATCATTTTATAGCAACTTTATATCATTTTTTGGGACTAACCTATTGACATAGTGCCAAAGTGCCAGTTGCTATTTTTGCTTGTTTTTTACTTCGCAGAATATTAGTACCGAACGGAGTCCAATCGTGATGAAACTTTTTGGAGAATTTTTTTGGACCAAAAGAAGGCCAGTGGGCCAAAGAAGTAACCAGGAGGGAGCCTGTCGGGGATATAATCCCACGGTGTGACCCGCCCTACTGGGCCGGGTTAGTATTATGGCGGCTCTGGAAATATGTTCAAGATGGGTCGGGCTGTGAAGATAAGACAAAGTAAGGCGGCTCCTAAGCGAACCACCGGGCGGCCCAAGTGCGAGGAGACGATGACTCAAGGCCCACAGGGCAAAAGGTGTCGGAAGATTCCTTGCTCAAGAGGCAAGGCGTGTTAGAGACATGATAGGTTACGAGTCATGAGATGACTCGGACTTTGTTGTAAACCCTAGGGTCTTGACCTGTACATAAAGGCAAGCCCCTAGGGCCAAAAGACTTAAGTTACTCCACCTCGAGAGCTAGGTTAGCGATTTCGCACCCTTGTAATCGAGATCACCATCAATATAGACACAAAACAGGACGTAGGCTATTACCTCCATCGGAGGGGCCGAACCTGGGTAAACTCGCCTCCCGTTCCTGTGTAACTCCTTTGAGTCACCACCTAGCGGCGATGGCCTCACACCTATGTCCTTGCACGAGGACATCTGTCGTGACAAAACCACGATAGTTGGCGCCCACCGTGGGCCCCTCGCCCGGTGGAGTTGGATTCTCGAAGGGAACCTGTCCAGGGTTCGGGAAATTCGCGGTCGACCAGTTAATCAAGAGTCGCCGCGACAACATGTACATCGACGATCGAGTCTGGAGCACCAAGGCCGGCTCAACTGAGCCCCAATACCAGGCCCCCCTTGGCAGGATCGGCACCGTGGTTTCCGAGCCGGACATCTACACCAACATCGACGAACCGACTCGGCACGTGCGACCCGGCCAGGATCAAGCCGTCCGGCGGCATGTGTTCGCCGGCTTTACTCAGGAAGTTTGTCTCTCGGATGAGCCGGCGGGCAGCGGCGACATCCTCGTCAACTCAGATGGCGATTCTTCCACGGGAGAAACTGAATCGATCTGTCCTCTCTATGATGGCAGACTCGGGGAATCATTAGAGATCGAAGCCCCTGAGGAACTCCATGAGTCGCCTCGACAGGTCGCTGTCTACATGGCAGGAACCGCGGCGGCTCAGAACCCGTCTACGTCCGGAGCGGCAGGTGGATCTGGCGGGTCTGGCAAAACGCCGGCTCAAGCCATGACGGATTTGATGGCTGAGATAGCAAAGCTCGTAGAGAGTCCCGTCACGGCGGAAAACCAGGAAGAGCGTAACACGGAGTTGATCAAGCTGCGAGATCAGATGACCGAGGTACAGAAGGAAATTGATGCTGAGAATGCCAGGATGGCATAATTACATGCTCGCATACATAATGAGTTGGAACGCCTTAAGGCCGAAGCTTGGCAGATAGGACTCCAGAGAGAGGCATCTGAGGCGGTTTATCAAAGGAGACATCTGAGCCGGCTGCCACTGAACCTCGAGCCACATCAACTTTTCAACACCCCTCAGCAGACCCCGGGGGTCGGGCAGCCGCTTGGAAATCAACAAAACGAGCCGCCTCAGCCACCACCAATTCCTTCACCACCACAGCGTTTCGAGACACCACGGGGTCATTTTTCTAACCCTGTTGACAATGTTCTGGCTGCGACCCGGCATTTGGAGTCACTACCTATGATGGGAAATACCCCCCTTGATGTTGTAGCCAGGAACGCCATAGAGATGTTGAAAACAATGGTGGTACAGCAAGCGCAGTATTCTTACAGTCACGATCGGATGCACTCCACTCCATACGCTAGCCGCAGCAAGAGTCGCCATCCGGACTCTCCGGCTGTTTCTAGGAGTGGGCGCAGGCAGCAGCCTCAAGTTTCCACAACCCATCCTATTCCATTGGGGGCCCAAGCGATTGTTGACGCGGCTAGGGGAGCGCGGCAGGCAGAGGTGGAAGCAGCAGCACGGGTGACTCAACAGTTTCATCCTCAGCCCGAGGCTGGGACTAATAGCAGGACGATTGGGATACCTTGCCTATCCCCGGCTCTCCGCCCGAGTGCATGCCCAAGGATTTCAAGGGGCTGCGCAAGGTGCCGAACTACACGGCGGATCTTGAGCCAGTGGCCTGGATCGAAAGCTACGAGTTTGCAATGGATATGTTGGATGTTAGTGATGCTATGTGCGCCAAGTAGTTGACCATGATGCTGGAGGGACTAGCTCGAAAATGGTTAAAGAACTTGCCGCCCAACTCCATCAACACTTGGGCTGAGCTTAAAGAATGTTTCATCAAGAATTTCCAGGGAATGTGCAAGAAGCCAATGACGATTGTGGAGCTTCAACATTGCGTCCAGCGGGTCGATGAGTCGGCTCATCATTGGACTCGCCGGGTCGTGGAAATCATACACTCGTCAGACAGTATTACGGCGGCTCAAGCCGTCCTGATCCTAGAAAAGAAATGCCACTTCCAGCCAATGGTCCAGAAGCTCGGGCGGCTCAAGCGTAAGGTACAAGACATGGGCGACCTGATGGATGTCCTCACCAAATATGCCGAGTCAGACAACACGAAGGATCCCGGCTCGGATGAAGACAAGACCGGCAAGGGAAAGAAAGGTGAAGGAGGAAAGGGCCAGCATAATCATGGTGGTAACCAAGGAACCCAGAATAATACTAGCAAGCGGAAGCAGCCAGACGGCGGGTCAGATTTTCTGGCCAACACCAATGTCGTCTTCAAAAACCAACGTCGTAATGGTCGCCCTGGAAGGACCTATAATGGAAATAAGCCTCGCAATTATGAGGAAGCGCTCAAGGGACCATGTCCCAAACACAGTACCCAGGACAAGCCAGCTACCCACTCATGGGAGAATTGTTACATCATGCAGGAGTTCCATAATCAGGCTTTCCAGAATAATCCAGGAGGCAATGGTGGAGGATACCCGGGTCAGCACGGTGTTGGAGGGTCGCAGGGTGGCTCGGGGGCTGGATTTCAGGATCAGGGAAATCAGGGCAATGGACAACATCATGGCCAGGACAGTCAGCATAATAACCAAGGTGGGTTCCAAAGTAATCCCAAGTAGCTGAATAGCGGTCAGTACCACTAGTACCTGAATCCCTGAAATAAATTCATTCTGGAGGGTTTTACAAGAAGTATTCTATATCTCCAAGAAGAAAAACAAGCCGGCCTTGGAACATCTGAGGCCTTACTATACTTAAAGCCACTGGCTCCTTGTGTAATCCCCCCCATGCAGTTTCTGTATATACTTCTTTATGTTTTGAGTATAATAAAGCCGGGGCTCTTTTTTGTTTCAAAACTGCAAATTGAGCATGAGTTTTTATTTTTCGAAACACTGGGCGTCTGGGGGCTTCCAACTCATCGAGTTCAGCTTTCTCACCTTTGCGACCCAGCGAAAAAACGCCATAATTCTTTGGGCATTTGGGGCCTTCCAACTCATCGAGTTTAGCTTTAACACCCTCTTGACCCGGCAAAAAAGACGCCACATATGGTTAGACCTGCATGTACGCTTGATGCGACTCCAATCAGATGACCCCGTGTACTCTTGACAAGTCAATCCTCGTTGGACCCTGAACTTACTAAGGTTAAAACATCGGTTTGATTCATGTGGGAGCCGGCATACGGAGAGCTAGGATAAACCATGGGTTATCATACCCGCTTCACTGAAGCAAGACTCGAGCCTCGAAAGCCAGTCTTTACGTCGAGACTTGAAAAACGACAAGTTTTTATATGTTCTGATATCATATGAATACATCATTTGCACCGCTTCATCGCATCATTACATCATACCTGCATATTCATGTTTGTGCGGAAAGCTGGTCTTCAGACCGAGATGCATCATAAACATCTGCAGTAACAAATAAAAGTTCTTTGACTGATCCACAACCTGGTTTATTATGACCAGGATCAAATGATTGGAGCCCTCAAAGCCAGCCCTAAAGAGCTGGTCTATATTTCGGAGCCTCGAAAGCTGGTTTGTTTTTTGCCAAATCCCACTGGGCTGGCTTACTGATACGTCTCCAACGTATCCATAATTTTTGCTTGTTCCATGCTGTTATATTATCATTCTTGGATGTTTTACAATCATTTTATAGCAGCTTTATATCATTTTTTTGGGACTAACCTATTGATATAGTGCCAAAGTGCCAGTTGCTGTTTTTGCTTTTTTTACTTCGCAGAAAATCAATACCAAATGGAGTCCAATCGCGACGAAACTTTTTGGAGATTTTTTCTAGACCAGAAGACACCTAGTGGGCCAAAGAAGTGCCGGGGGAGTGGGCCGAGGAGACCACAACCCACCAGGGCGCGCCAGGGGGGCCCCGGTGCGCCCTGATGGGTTGTGCCCTCCTCGGGGCCCCTCTCCGCCGCCTCTGATGCCTATAAATTCCCAAATATTCCAAAAACCCTAGGGGAGTCGACGAAACACAATTCCAGCCGCCGCAAGTTCTAGAACCTCGAGATCCAATCTAAACACAATCACGGAGGGGTTCATCTTCTTCATAGGTGCCTCTCCGATGATGCGTGAGTAGTCCACCATAGACCTACGGGTCCGTAGGCAGTAGCTAGATGGCTTCCTCTCTCTCTCTCTTATGATTCTCAATACAATGGTCTCTTGGAGATCTATTTGATGTAAACTTTTGCGGTGTGTTTGTTGGGATCCGATGAATTTTGAGTTCATGATCAGTTTCTATCCATGAATATTATTTGAGTCTTCTTTGATCTCTTATATGCATGATTACTTATAGCCTCGTATTTCTTCTTCGAATCTTTGGTTTAGTTAGGCCAACTAGATCGATTTTTCTTGCCATGGGAAGAGCTGCTTTGTGATGGGTTCGATCTTGTGGTGTTCTTTCCCAGTGACAGAAGGGGCAGCAAGACACGCATGTATCGATACTATTAAGGATAACAAGACGGGGTCTATTCCTACATGAATAGATCTTGTCTACATCATGTCATCGTTCTTATTGCATTACTCCGTTTTCCATGAACTTAATACACTAGATGCATGCTAGATAGCGGTCGATGTGTGGAGTAATAGTGGTAGATGCAGGCAGGAGTCGGTCTACTTATCTTGGACGTGATGCCTATATAATGATCATCGCCTTGGATATCGTCATGACTATTCGATTTTCTATCAATTGCCCAACAGTAATTTGTTCACCCACCGTACGCTATACTCATGAGAGAAGCCACTAGTGAACCCTACGCCCCCGGGTCTACTTTTCCAACATATTGCTTTCAGATCTATCTTTTTGCATCTTTGTTTTCAAATCTACAAATCCAAAAACCCAAAAACATATTGCTGCATATTTTATTTGCTCTTTTTATTTTGTGTTCTTGAGAGATCTATCTCTCCTATCTATCACTACCTAATCTATCTTTTTACCGTAGAGAGATGGCAACCTCTCTTTCACGTTGGGTTGCAAGTATTTGTTGTTTGTGTGCAGGTGCTACTTATTGGGTAGTGGTGATCCTCCTACTGGTTCGATAACCTTGGTTTCATAACAGAGGGAAATACTTACCGTCGCTATGTTGCATCATCCCTTCCTGTTTGGGGAAATACCGACGCATTCTCAAGCCACGTGAAAGGAATTTATGGCGCCGTTGCCGGGGAGGAAGCGGTCTCTTCTACGTGCCTATCATAGGCGCCGAGGGGACTCCATCATCATCTACCAGGTTCCTAATCACAAATCTCATCTCCTTGCAATTACATTACTTGCCATTTGTCTCTCGTTTTCCTCTCCCCCACTTCACCAATTTGCCGTTTTATTCACCCTCTTTTACGTTTGCATTTTTCTCGTCAGATCTCTTGCCTTGTTGTTTTGGCTAGCGCCACTATTCCCCCTTTGTCACCTGATTTTGAAGTGTTGTACTTCAAACAAAAACAAGGGGAAAATTTGAAAGATGCCTGGTATAGGCTAATGGAATCCTATCGTATTTCCAATCTAAAAGGGGACGCAAAGGTTTTGCTTAGAAATTTTCACATTGGATTGGTTTTGCATCATAGAGAGCTTTTGGATTTTGCCTCTAAAGGGAATTTTATTGAACTTTATGCAAACGCTGCTTATGAAGTTTTGGAAGGGATTTTGGGGGTTCCCCCAGCCAAAAAGGGGCTTGCTTTTTCACAAGAGGGGGTTCAAATTCTCGACAAATTGGGTGATTTACATAAGCACTTGGTCGAGTTACGAAAATATCATGAACCCCTCAAACATATTAGTGGAAACCTCAATCGTTTGAATACTTTGATTACCCTTTGCAATAAGCGTTTGGATATTCTTGATCTTAAGATGGTTTCTTCTCCTGAAAATTTGGGGAAGCGGAAAGAGCCCCCCGGATTCGAGAAAGCCCTCACAAAAGTGGCCAAAGCCAAAGATGACAATATTTGAATTTATGCGTTATGCCTAGCTAGGGGCGTAAAACGATAGCTTGTTGGGAGGCAACCCAATGAATAAATAAATTTTTGTTTTTTCCTTTCTGTTTTTGAGTGTTGACACAATTATGCCTCTGTTATGATTGTGTTTTTATGGTTTATTTAGTGTTTGTGCCAAGTAAAGCCTTTAGGATGATTCATAGGATGAGTAGAAGCGATGCTGAATCTGAGACAGAAACTTTGCATCCAGTATATGAATTTTCATTTTTTGCTGGCACGTGATCTTGAGCTGAAATTTTAACACAGTGTTGCTATACAAATTCCTTACGTTGTCCTAATTTTTCAGAATTGTTAGAGTTACGGAAGTATGGTTAGAGTACAGATTACTACAGACTGTTCTGTTTAAGACAGATTCTGTTTTCGTTGCATTGTGTGCTTGTTTTGATGAATCTATGGGTTATATTGAAGGGTATGAGCCATGGTAAATTTAAAATACAGCAGGTATAATGCAGTAATAAAATATGAATGGGTTTGCAACAGCACCTAATGTAGTGATTTGCTTTATTATACTAACGGATCTCACGAGGATTTTGTTGAGTTTTGTGTGATTGAAGTTTTCAAGTTTTGGGTGAGATCATGATGGATGAAGGAATAAGGAGTGAAAAGAGCCTAATCTTAGGGATGCTACAGCACCCCCAAGATATATCCAAAGAGAAACAAGCAACTAAGCTTGGGGATGCCCCCGAGTGGCACCCCCTCTTTCGTCTAACGATCATCGGTATTTTACTTGGAGCTATAGTTTTATTCGTCACATATAATGAGTTTTGCTTGGAGCGTCTTGTATATTTGCTTGCTTTGTTTGTTAGTTTGTCATTTGTACCCTTGCTGGACACACCTATTTTAGAGAGCCAAAATTATGCTATGATTTGGTAGAATTGCTCTATGTGCTTCACTTAAACTTTTTGAGCTATAGAATTGCTCTAGTGCTTCACTTATATCTTTTTGAGCACGGTGTGCTTGGAAATTTTTATAGAAATACCCTCATGCTTCACTTATATTAATTTGAGAGTTAGTAAATTTTGAAGAAATCCTCTCATGCTTCACTTATACCTTTTTGAGAGATGAAATCTTTATGCTCATGTGCTTCACTTAAATTTGTTTGAGCTTGCCAAAAAGCAATGGCAATATATGAAACTAGTCCCAAAGTGAGGAGGATATAATAAAAACTTTCATGAAGATCATTGGACAAATTAAACTTGATTCTTTGTAATAGTTTTGAAACATGAAGATAGTAATATGTGAGTTATGCTAGTGAGTAATTATGCTTAGTAGGAATATTGGTGTTAAGGTTTGTGATTCCCTATGCAAGCACGAAAGTCAATAGTTATGCAATGAAGTTACATCCTACTTATGGTGCATTATTCGGTGTTAGTTATGCTCAATGCTCGCTCATGTGAATTTTCGTTTCTTGGTTTGGTTGCTTCCCACTCTATTTGCTAGCCTCCATTTGTACTAAGTAGAAATACTACTTGTGCATCCAAAATCCTTAAACCAAGTTTTGCCTTATGAGTCCACCATACCTACCTATATGCGGTATTTCCATGCCGTTCCAAGCAAATTTGTATGTGCCATCTCTAAATTTTCAAAATAAAATTTCTCTTTTGTGTGCTCGTTCCGCTCATGAAACGGTGGGGAGTGTCCAATATTTTTCCATGCTAGATGTGTTATTCTCTAGATGAGTGTTTATTCACTTGTCATTGCACGAGAGTGCGGCGGTAATAGGGATGCCCATTCCCGAAATGAAAAAGAAAAAAAATATTTACTTTATGTTGTCAAATAATAAATTCCTTGGAAAGTGTCGGTATGTAAGGCAACCGTGGATACGACCCGCCATGGAAAGTGAAAGTTTGGTGGAAAAAGGAATAAACTTTATTTTCTGTTTGGGAACCGCCTATGATATATCTAGCATGGAAATTATTGTGAGCTAATTTGTCGTTTTCGTTGACAGGAAAAGCATGCCACCCAAAATATTTTTTCTCTCTCAATTTAAACCTTGAGCTCTGGCACCTCTACAAATCCCTACTTCCCTCTGCGATGGGCCTATCTATTTACTTTATGCAATTTTTATTTTTACTTTGAGTCTCCATCTTCTCTTATAAAGCACCAACTAAGGGGCACTATGATCGTACTTGAGGATTGGGCATAGCTAATATTTGAGTGTGTTTCATGAATGGATCAATGATTGAGCATGATGGGCTAGGGATAACTTTCTTTAGTGTTGATATTTTGAAAGACATGGTTGCTTGTTGACATGCTTGAGTATTGAAGTCATTATGTTAAAACTAGACTATTGCTTTGAATCATTTACAAGTCCAAATGTCCATGCTATACAAAAGAAAAGAATATGATGAATATGTTAGGCAGCATTCCACATCAAAAATTCAGTTTTTATCATTTACCCACTCGAGGACGAGTAGGAATTAAGCTTGGGGATGCTGATACGTCTCCAACGTATCTATAATTTTTGCTTGTTCCATGCTGTTATATTATCATTCTTGGATGTTTTACAATCATTTTATAACAGCTTTATATCATTTTTTTGGGACTAACCTATTGACATAGTGCCAAAGTGCCACTTGCTATTTTTGCTTGTTTTTTACTTCTCAGAAAATCAATACCAAACGGAGTCCAATCACGACGAAACTTTTTGGAGATTTTTTCTGTACCAGAAGACACCCAGTGGGCCAAAGAAGTGCCGGGGGAGTGGGCCGAGGAGACCACAACCCACCAGGGCGCGCCAGGGGGGCCCCGGTGCGCCCTGATGGGTTGTGCCCTCCTCGGGGCCTCTCTCCGCCGCCTCTGATGCCTATAAATTCCCAAATATTCCAAAAACCCTAGGGGAGTCGACGAAACACAATTCTAGCCGCCGCAAGTTCTAGAACCTTGAGATCCAATCTAAACACCATCACGGAGGGGTTCATCTCGTTCATAGGTGCCTCTCCGATGATGCGTGAGTATTCCACCATATACCTATGGGTCCGTAGGCAGTAGCTAGATGGCTTCCTCTCTCTCTTATGATTCTCAATACAATGGTCTCTTGGAGATCTATTTGATGTAAACTTTTGCGGTGTGTTTGTTGGGATCCGATGAATTTTGAGTTCATGATCAGTTTCTATCCATGAATATTATTCGAGTCTTCTTTGATCTGTTATATGCATGATTACTTATAGCCTCGTATTTATTCTTTGAATCTTTAGTTTAGTTAGGCCAACTAGATCGATTTTTCTTGCCATGGGAAGAGGTGCTTTGTGATGGTTTCGATCTTGCGGTGTTCTTTCCCAGTAACAGAAGGGGCAGCAAGACATGCATGTATCGTTGCTATTAAGGATAACAAGATGGGGTCTATTCCTACATGAATAGATCTTGTCTACATCATGTCATCGTTCTTATTGCATTACTCCGTTTTTCCATGAACTTAATACACTAGATGCATGCTGGATTGCGGTCGATGTGTGGAGTAATAGTGGTAGATGCAGGCAGGAGTCGGTCTACCTATCTTGGACGTGATGCCTATTTAATGATCATCACCTTGGATATCGTCATGACTATTCGATTTTCCATCAATTGCCCAACAGTAATTTGTTCACCCACCGTGCGCTATACTCATGAGAGAAGCCACTAGTGAACCCTACGGCCCCCGGGTCTACTTTTCCAACATATTGCTTACAGATCTATCTTTTTGCATCTTTGTTTTCAGATCTACAAAACCAAAAACCCAAAAACATATTGCTGCATATTTTATTTGCTCTTTTTATTTTGTGTTCTTGAGAGATATATCTCTCCTATCTATCACTACCTAATCTATCTTTTTACCGTAGAGAGATTGACAACCTCTCTTTCGCGTCGGGTTGCAAGTATTTGTTGTTTGTGTGCAGGTGCTGCTTATTGGGTGGTGGTGATCCTCCTACTGGTTCGATAACCTTGGTTTCATAACTGAGGGAAATACTTACCGTCGTTGTGCTGCATCATCCCTTCCTCTTTGGGGAAATACCGACGCAGTCTCAAGCCACATCACTTACTAACAGGTACTTCATATTGCTATAAAATTATGCTATCACCACATGATGTTTTCAGGTACGCCCTGTTCTCATCGCCGGCTCATACAGAAACAACCGGATTATTAGCTGCAGTCAAAACAATGACCAATGCAGAAATTCTTGCCTTCCTCCAATGTTATTGGGAAAAAACTCAAGACTTGAGCTTTTTAAGCCAGTCTCTCTTTGCCGAGTCTCACCGAGCCGACTTATCAAAATTATATTATTTACTTTGGCTATCACGGATATTTTCAGCTGCAATATTGCTGGCTTATACTTGAGCGACTGGGTTAAGCCATTGGATTCACATTGTGACCAGTTGTCGAATCATACGTCTTCAACATCGTTGGAGGGAAAGTTGACAAAATTTGAGTCTCAAAGGCCAGGACTTTCTGCTGGCTTATTTTGTTCAAAACTTTCCTGTCAAAGCATTCATTAAATAATAAAGATGTGCAACGACAGGCTTACGGAATAAAAAAATGATATCAAGCCCTATAGATTAACATCTTACGCCTACAAAGGCGCAAATGTGCACGATGGCACGAAAAGGTATCTCAGAAGTTTTTTAAAGCTACCCCTATTACAAGATCAAGAAGCCACAAAATTTTTGGCCCAAAACTTGGGGGCTCGAGCCGTCAGGCTGGCGATTTAAAGAGCTCAGATCATCATTTTTGCAACTCGCCTTCTGTGCCATCCGGGTTAGCTGCGGTCTTATCCTTCGCTTGAGAGGTCTCCGGGTTATCCGCCACTGGGTCTTCTGGTTCTTGTATCTGAAGATTGCCCACATCCCAGTTACAATGAGTTAAAGCATGGAATATGGCTTCGTCATCGAGGATGGAAGACGGGTCAACTTCAGGGGCGAAGACGTGCTTACGCCGTTGAGGAGCCAGATTCACCGATTTAAAGGAAGGCAGGGGAATCCGTGAATGGTTGGCGTCATAAGCCGCCTGATAATTTTCAGCTTCATTCAGAAACCAACTGGGTAGACAATACTCGAGCGGCTTTGACACAAGATGTGTAGTCGTTTTTAGTAAATTCTGACCCATCAATCTTAAACTCGGGGAAGCCCTTTGCGATTTCTGTTGGATCAAGCTCTGCTGAGTAAGCTAGAGCTTGGCTCAAAGAATACGTTGCGCCAGAGCGGCGTCCGACCTTTTCAACTCCTCAATTTGCTGTGGGATGGTAGAAAGACATTCTAATACATTTTTGATAAACCCCAATGGATGCTTATCTCCCATCACTGCCTTGATTGCAAGGTGACTCCCAGCATAGAGTTGCTCTGTCAGTGAATAAATAGCCTTGAGCATCAGCACGCTATTATCATAAAGGTTGCTAGTCTGGGGGCCTGTAAAATAGCATCAATACATGAGTCGCCAGGTGATTTAAATTCGTATCTCAAAAAGACGAGAAGTCATAGATACTTACCAAAAACAGCCTGGGTCATCTGGGCAATGTTCCGTTTTAACCCGGATAGCTCCTTGGTGATGGGCTTCAGCTGGCCCTCAGCATCCTCTACACGCATCGTAGAGTCGCCTTTTCAGCTTCAAAGGACTTTTTCTCTTTTAAGGAATTCGCCTTGGTGTTTTCCAGTTCTACCAAGGAGAAGCGAAGTTTTTCTTCAATCTCTTCTCGGGCGGCTTGCCCCGCTTCCAGGTCCTTTTTCAAGCTGGCTATTTGTGACTCAGTCGTTTTCAAAGTTTCCTGTATAGTAAGAGGTGTTATAACAAGTCCCAAGCAGATTGTAAGCAATATATTTGGCACTTGGGGGCTAATGTATGCAAATTTTCGTCAGGTGCATCATATGGAGAGACCCGACTCATCTCAAGAAGATGAGCCGGCCCTTGGGGGCTACAGGTCGAAATTCTTCAACTTATCAAGACCCGACTCATCTCAAGAAGATGAGCCGGCCCTTGGGGGCTACAGGTCGAATCAATCACGATATCAATAAGGCCCAGCTTATCGTAGAAAGGTAAGCTAGCCCTTGGGGGCTACATAAGGATATATGGTATACACAAGTGAAGAAGAATATACCTCATATTTGTTCTTCATCATACTAACAAGGCCGACTTCCATCTCTCGGCTTGTAGGAAGGCGGTCCAAATAGCCAGCATGTAGCTCTTCTGCGCTGAGCTTTTCATAATTGGGGACCTCCAGCTTAGTCTTCCCCTTCTCAAGCAGCACTGTTTGATCTTTAGCAACAATCTTTGCCAATACTCTGGAGGCCTCAAGAGCGGTGTAATTCGCCCCAATGATAATGACTTCCTCAGGAGCATCTTCAGTTGGCTTCGGAGGACTGGGAGGATTAAGACTGGTCGCTGGATTGTTTTCAACATCTGTGGCATTGGTGCTTGCCGCCTTAGGAGGAGGGGGTAAGTCAGCTTGGATTTCCTGGTGATCTTCAGATCGATCATTATGAATTTCAGGAGCCGCCAAATTAGGGATCTCCGGCTCAAGGACCTCAGGGTTGGTGGATGACCCGTCAGTTTTCCTTTTCTTGGCCTTGGTCCTACGAAACAAAGGAATCAGTATAAGGCATAGGCAAAGACAAAAGCCTGTTTAAACAAGCAAATCATGAAAGGGAAATTTACCCGAGATTGATAACAAAGGGTGCTAGTTTGGAGGCAGTCGAGTCGCCCGACGAAGGTGGCGACTCCTGATAAACCGACATATAAGGATCAATAGTTAACACATCAGGTCGGTTATCTTTGAAGGACTAGAGCATCAAATACCTCAGTTGGTCATTTTCGGGCGGTTGGCTTATCTGGCAAACCATCAACAAGATCACCATTCCCACTCCGGGTCTGACGTTTTGATTTGTGCTGAGTTTTCTTCAAAAAATATTGGGTCCAGATGAGCATCCGGGTGTGAGAAGCTTACTTTACGAACAACCCGCCTTGTTTTCAATGGAGGCAAGGGTTCTGAGTCGGAAGAAATAGAAATTACCTCAACATCGCCTGCACGGTTTGTCTCAACATCGCCCTAAGAAAAGAAGACATCAGCTAGATTCGATGAAGTACGGACAAAGTTAAAATTTACCTCTAATTGAATATCAGTTGCAGTTGTTTCGTCCATCTGAGACGGTCCTTCAGTGGCCGCCTTATTCTTTTTCCTACTTAGGGCGGCTTTGGGTTAGTTAACTTGAGTTTTGCCTCGTTTCCTACCCCAAAAAGGAGACTTGGCCTGGAGAAAATTGGCAATCAGAGCAAACAGATGAAGGTTTAAAAGCTAAAAAGGCAATATTCATAAAGCCGGATAAGAGCATCAAAGACTTTTTACCGGAGGAGCCGGGTTAAGAGCATAGAAAGGCTTCAACCCGTCTTTGCTGCAGGTTTCTTGATTTTTACCCAACAGCTTCTTCACGATCCGGTTTATTTCCTCGACGTTTAAAGAAAAATTGTTGTACCTTTGGGCATCATTTAAATCCCCAGAATAAGTGTGCATTAAACTACTGCGGTGGTTTAGTGGCAAGATTCTCCAGGACACCCAGCACCGGGTTAAGTCGACTCTAGTTAGACCGTTGGCTAGTAGAGCCCTCAATTTTGGGTAGATGGGGGCATGCAGAGAATGCTCCTCTTGAGGAGCCCAGCCAGGCGGGTCAAAATCCATGGGAAGGCGGTTGGGTCTGTAACCCGGCAAAGGGTTCTCGTCAGCAGGGGCGGTGTTCCGACAATAAATCCAAGTTTTATTCCACCCCTTAGGATGGCTTGGTAAAGTGGCAGCAGGAAAGAGGACGTCTCTCCGCCTCTGGATCGAGACCCCGCCAAGTTCTAGGCTGGGGCCGTCTGAGCATTCGGTCTGTCGGTTTAAATAGAAGAATTCTCTGAAGAGAGAAACAGAGGGCTCCATTTGTAGATACACCTCACAAAACACTTGGAATTGGCAAAGATTGGATATGGAGTTGGGACCCAGGTCCTGAGGATGAAGGTGGAAGAAATGCAGAACATCTCGAAAGAACTTTGACCCGAGAGGTGAGAAGCCTCTGAGGAGATGGTCCAAGAATATTACTACTTGTCCTTCTTTCGGGTGCGGGGTTTCTTCTCCGAGGATAACCCGCCAGCCAATTACTTCCTGAGGTAACAGAAACCCCTGATCTTGATAATCTTTTAAAATGACATCTGAAACTTGAGTAGCCACCCAGTTGCAGACTTCTGATTCTGACATAATGAGTCGCCTGAATAAAGAAAAAGGGGGGCGACTTAAGCAAATGGTTCAAATATGATGGGCTAATTATCTACAATGGAAAAGCTACCTGGTAAGGACCCAGAATTTTAATACATCAGTTTGACTCATGGAGGGTTACAACTATTGAGTCGGCAGGAGTAAGGGCGACTCGCGCTAAAAACCAAAGACCTCTAAAATCTTGCTATAGTGTGGGACAAACAAGTTTCTACCAGAACAGCTACATTCGTGGATCTGAGAATGTTTCTAAAAATTAAGGTAATTGCTATACCTAATGTCGAAGTAGGGAAGCTGTGGCAATACAATTCATTAAATGCTCAGACAGATTAAAGTATGCTACGTGTAAAAAGGGGATGTCACTCCTACCGCTCCATTTTCATGATTAAAGCTTACGGGGCCTACGCATAACACCGGCGATAGAGATGAACCGAAGAAGAAATGCCGAAGAACTCGAAAACTCCAACGAACTACGATAGATCTAGGTCAGGAGAGAAGACTTACCTGAGTGATCACTGATGGTGGTAAGGATGTGCGGGTAGTTCCCGATGAAGAAGAAATACCACCATAGGTCTCAGGAGCGGTCACCGGCGATGAACAGGTTGCGGCGGTGGCGCAAAGAAGCTTCGGGCTCGAGGAAGAAGAAGCAAGGAGATGGAGTGAAAAAGGGGAAGGGGACCCCCTCTGGTAAATATTTAAAGAGAAGGAGCCCGAAGAGGCAACTGACAAGCGCAACAATCGAGGGAACGCAGTAAATTTCGGAAAAAGAAGACGCCTCGATTTTTGGGATAAACAGATACACTCAGATTCGCCATGATGTCATTATTGGCCTCCTAAATTAAGGGCGGGTGACGTCATCAGCAGACTGGCTTTGGAGAAATGACAAGTCTGGGAGGACTGCGAGCCGGCGTTTCAAGGATCATGAAAAACAGACACGATCAGAGGATGAGCCGCCAAGAGAAGATAAGGAAAATTGACATGAATGAATTCAAATCAATCCGGGGCCTAATGTCGGGTATATAACCCCACTGTGTGACCCGCCCTACTGGGCCGGGTCAGTATTATGTCGGCTCTGGAAATATGTTCATGATGGGCCGGGCTGTGAAGATAAGAGAAAGTAAGGCGGCTGCTAAGCGAACCGCCGGGCGGCCCAAGTGCAAGGAGATAGCGACTCAAGGCCCACAGGGCAGAAGGTGTCGGAAGATTCCTTGCTCAAGAGGCAAGGCATCTTAGAGACATGATAGGTTACGAGTCATGAGATGACTCGGACTCTGTTGTGAACCCTAGGGTCTTGACCTGTATATAAAGGCAAGCCCCTAGGGCCAAAAGACTTAAGTTACGCCACCTCGAGAGCTAGTTTAGCAATTCCACACCCTTGTAATCAAGATCACCATCAATATAGACACAAAGCAGGGCGTAGGCTATTACCTCCATCGGAGGGGCCGAACCTGGTAAACTCGCCTCCCGTTCCCGTTTAACCCCTTTGAGTCACCACCTAGCGGTGATGGCCTCACACCTAAGTCCTTGCACGAGGACATCTACCGTGACAAAACCACGACAGAGCCCAGGCCACCCACAACCCACCAGGGCGCGCCCTGTTGGGTTGTGGACGCCTCGGGAACCCCCTCCACCGCCTCTGAGCTCTATAAATACCCAAATATTCCAGAAACCCTAGAGGAGTCGACGAAAAATACATCCAGCCGCCGCAAGTTCCAAAACCGCGAGATCCAATCTAACACCATCACGGAGGGGTTCATCATACTCATTGGTGCGTCTCTGATGATGCGTGAGTAGCTAGATGCATGCTGGATAGTGGTAGATGTGTGGAGTAATAGTAGTGGATGCAGAATCATTTCGGTCTACTAATCTTGGACGTGATGCCTATATAATGATCATCGCCTTGGATATCTTCATGACTATTCGAGTTTCTATCAATTGCCGAACAGTAACTTGTTCACCCACCGTGTGCTATACTCATGAGAGAAGCCACTAGTGAATCCTACGGCCACCGGGTCTACCTTTCCAACATATTGCTTTCCGATCTATCTTTTTGCCGCTTTTGTTTTCAGATCTATTATTCCAAAAACCCTACACGAGTCGACGAAAAATACATCCAGCCGCCGCAAGTTCCAGAACCGCGAGATCCAATCTAACACCATCACGGAGGGGTTCATCATCCTCATTGGTGCCTCTCCAATGATGCGTGAGTAGTCCACCATAGACCTACGGGTCCGTAGGCAGTAGCTAGATGGATTCCTCTCTCTCTTTTGATTCTCAATACAATGGTCTCTTGGAGATCTATTTGATGTAAACTTTTTGCGGTGTGTTTGTTGGGATCCGATGAATTTTGAGTTCATGATCAGTTTCTATCCATGAATATTATTTGAGTCTTCTTTGATCTCTTATATGCATGATTACTTATAGCCTCGTATTTCTTCTTCGAATCTTTGGTTTAGTTAGGCCAACTAGATCGATTTTTCTTGCCATGGGAAGAGGTGCTTTGTGATGGGTTCGATCTTGCGGTGTCTTCTCTCAGTGATAGAAGGGGCAGCGAGGCACACATGTATCGTTGCTATTAAGGATAACAAGATGGGGTCTATTCCTACATGAATAGATCTTGTCTAGATCATTTCGCCGTTCTTATTGCATTACTCCATTTTTCCATGAGCTTAATACACTAGATGCATGCTGGATAGCGTTCGATCTGTGGAGTAATAGTAGTAGATGCAGAATCGTTTCGGTCTACTAATCTTGAACGTGATGCCTATATAATGATCATCGTCTTGGATATCGTCATGACTATTCGATTTTCTATCAATTGCCCAACAGTAATTTGTTCACCCACCGTGTGATGTACTCATGAGAGAAGCCACTAGTGAATCCTACGCCCCCCGGGTCTACTTTTCCAACATATTGCTTTCCGATCTATCTTTTTGCCGCTTTTGTTTTCAGATCTATTATTCCAAAAACCCAAAAATACCTTGCTGCACTTTTTATTTGCCTCCTTTATTTTGTATTCTTGAGAGATCTATCTATCCAATCTATCACAACCTAATCTATCTTTTTACCGTGGAGAGATTGACAACCTCTCTTTCGCGTCGGGTTGCAAGTATTTGTTCTTTGTGTGCAGGTGATGTTTACATAGTGTTGCGTGATCCTCCTACTGGTTCGATACCTTGGTTTCATAACTGAGGGAAATACTTACCGTCGCTGTGCTACATCATCCCTTCCTCTTTGGGGAAATACCGACGCAGTCTCAAGCCACGTCAAAGGAATTTCTGGCGCCGTTGCGGGGGACGAAGCGGTCTCTTCTACGTGCCAATCTCTAGCGCCGAGGAGACACCATCAACATCTATTAGGTTCCTAATCACAAATCTCATCTCCTTGCAATTACATTATTTTCCATTTGCCTCTCATTTTCCTCTCCCCCACTTCACCAAATTTGCTGTTTTATTCGCCCTCTTTTTTGTTTGCCTTTTTCTCGTCAGATCTCTTGTCTGTCTACCTTGTTGTTATGGCTAGTTCTTCCTCTATTGCGTGTACTCCCGAGAATGAAGTTCTTAATTTTAAGCAAAGGGGAGGGGAGAACCTAAAAGATGCTTGGTATAGGATTTGCAATGCTCATAATAGATATATTCATAAGCAATCTACCGTTGTTCTCCTTCGCAGTTTTTATGTGGGCATCACCACTTGGTATAGATTCGTCCTTGATACGATTAGTGGTGGGAATTTCTTGATGTGTCCATCTTTGGATGATTTTAATGGTATGGGAAGTTTAGTGGGATCGCCATCTCTTATGATTAATGAAACAACTTTAACCCTCGAACATGTCATGGAATGGCTAGATGCTATCAAAAAGAAGATGATTACCAAAGAACATCTTGAAAATTTGGATAAGAAAATGCATAATCTTGCTAATAAATTTGGGTCAAAAGCGGGAGATGCCTTTAAATTGTTGAAGGAAAAGGAAACCCTAGTTAACGGAAGAATAGAAGAGATTCCTTACCGAATTGATAAGTTGGAAGAAATTTTTAGTAACTTGAGTTCGACCTTTTCTTCTATTAAAACTATTTAAAAAACTCCCGTAAAAATTTGCAAGACCACGCAAGTCAGTAAGAACAAAGGTTCTACATCTAGTAACCACAAAGGAGATCTTAAAATGATTAGTATTCATCCCAATTTTGTTGAAATAGTAAAAGACCCTATTTACAAGAATGAATTTTTTGGTGTTATTCCTAGAAGTGTTGCCATTGAGAGTGTGCATGCTAAATTCTTGAAGAAATCTAGTTGTGTGATTGAGGAGTTGAAAACCAAAGATGACAATACTTGAATCTATGCTTTATGCCTAGCTAGGGGCGTAAAACGATAGGCGCTTGTTGGGAGGCAACCCAATGAATAAATTTATTTTCATCTTTTTCTTTCTGTTTTTGAGTGTTGACACAATTATACCTCTGTTATGGTTGTGTTTTTATGTTTTATTTAGTGTTTGTGCCAAGTAAAGCCTTTAGGATGATTCATAAGATGAGTAAAAACAATGCTGAATCTGAAACAGAAACTTTGCCTCCAGTGCGCGAATTTTCATTTTTTACTGGAGCGTGATAACGAGCTGAAATTGTAACACAATGTTGCTATACAAATTATTTACGTTGTACTAAGTTTTCAGAATTTTTAGAGTTACATAACTATGGTTAGAGTACAGATTACTACAAACTGTTCTGTGTAAGATAGATTCTGTTTTCTTTGCATTGTGTGCTTGTTTTGATGAGTCTATGGTTTGTATTGAAGGGTATAAGCAATGGTAAAGTTAAAATACAGTAGATATAATGCAATAATAAAATTTGAATGAGTTTGCAACAGTACTTAAAGTGGTGATTTGCTTTATTATACTAACGGATCTCACGGAAAAATTTGAATGAGTTTGCAACAGTACTTAAAGTGGTGATTTGCTTAATTATACTAACGGATCTCACGAATATTTTGATGAGTTTCTTGGTTGGTTGCTTCTCAATCTATTTGCTAGCCTCCACTTGTACTAAGTAGAAATACTACTTGTGCATCCAAAATCCTTAAACCCAGTTTTGCCTTATGAGTCCACCATACCTACCTATATGCGGTATTTCCATGCTGTTCTAAGCAAATTTGTATGTGCCATCTCTAATTTTCAAAATAAATTTCCTTTTTGTGTTCTCGTACCGCTCATGAAACGGTAGGGGGTATCCAATATTTTTCCATGCTAGATGTGTTATTCTCAAGATGAGTGTTTATTCACTTGTCATTGCACGAGAGTACGGCGGTAATAAGGATGCCCAGTCTCGAAATGAAAAAGAAATTGACTTTATGTTGTCAAATAATAAATTCCTTGGAAAGTGTTGGTATGGAAGGCAACCGTGGATATGGCTAGCCATGGATTGTGAAAGAATTGTGGAAAAAGGAATAAACTTTACTTTATGTCTGGGAACCGTCTATGATATATCTAGCATGGAAAGCATTGCGAACTACTTTGTCATTTTCGTTGACAGGAAAGGCATGCCACCCAAAATATTTTCTCTCTCAATTTAAGCTTTGAGCTCTGGCACCTCTACAAATCCATCCTTCCCTCTGCAAAGGGCCTATCTATTTACTTTATGCAATTTTTACTTTTATTTGAGTCTCCATCTTCTCTTATAAAGCACCAACTAGGGGGTACCATGATCATACTTGTGCACTGGGTGTAGTTAATATTTGAGTGCGTTTCATGAATGGATCAATGATTGAGCATGATGGGCTAGGGATAACTTTATTTAGTCTTGATATTTTGAAAGACATGGTTGCTTGTTGGCATGCTTGAGTATTAAAGTCTTTATGTCAAAACTAGACTATTGCTCTGAACCATCTAAAAGTCCAAATGTCCATGCTACAAAAGAAAAGAATATGTGATGAACATGTTAGGCAGCATTCCACATCAAAAATTCTGTTTTTATCATTTACCTACTCGAGGACGAGTAGGAATTAAGCTTGGGGATGCTGATACGTCTCCAACGTATCTATAATTTTTGCTTGTTCCATGCTGTTATATTATCATCCTTGGATGTTTTACAATCATTTTATAGCAACTTTATATCATTTTTTGGGACTAACTTATTGACATAGTGCCAAAGTGCCAGTTGCTGTTTTTGCTTGTTTTTTTACTTCACAGAATATTAGTACCACACGGAGTCCAATCGCGACAAAACTTTTTGGAGAATTTTTTTGGACCAGAAGAAGGCCAGTGGGCCAAAGAAGTAACCAGGAGGGAGCCCAGGCCGCCCACAACCCACCAAGGCGCGCCCTGATGGGTTGTGGCCGCCTCGGGAACCCCCTCCACCGCCTCTGAGCTCTATAAATACCCAAATATTCCAGAAACCCTAGAGGAGTCGATGAAAAATACATCCAGCCGCCGCATGTTCCAGAACCGCGAGATCCAATCTAACACCATCACGGAGGGGTTCATCATCCTCATTGGTGCCTCTCCGATGATGCGTGAGTAGTCCACCAGTAGCTAGATGGCTTACTCTCTCTCTTTTGATTCTCAATACAATGGTCTCTTGGAGATCTATTTGATGTAAACTTTTTGCGGTGTGTTTGTTGGGATCCGATGAATTTTGAGGTCATGATCAGTTTCTATCCATGAATATTATTTGAGTCTTCTTTGATCTCTTATATGCATGATTACTTATAGTCTCACATTTCTTCTTTGAATCTTTGGTTTAGTTAGACCAACTAGATCGATTTTTCTTGCCATGGGAAGAGGTGCTTTGTGATGGGTTCGATCTTGCGGTGCCCTCTCCCAGTGACAGAAGGGGCAGCGAGGCACGCATGTATCGTTGCTATTAAGGATAACAAGATGGGGTCTATTCCTACATGAATAGATCTTGTCTACATAATGTTACCGTTCTTATTGCATTACTCCGTTTTTCCATAAACTTAATACACTAGATGCATGCTGGATAGCGGTCGATGTGTGGAGTAATAGTAGTAGATGCAGAATCGTTTCGGTCTACTAATCGTGGACGTGATGCCTATATAATGATCATCGCCTTGGATATCGTCATGACTATTCGATTTTCTATTAATTTCCCAACAGTAATTTGTTCACCCACCGTGTGCTATACTCATGAGAGAAGCCCCTAGTGAATCCTATGCCCCCCGGGTCTACTTTCCAACATATTGCTTTCCGATCTATCTCTTTGCCGCTTTTGTTTTCAGATCTATTATTCCAAAAACCCAAAAATACCTTGCTGCACTTTTTATTTGCCTCTTTTATTTTGTGTTCTTGAGAGATCTATCTATCCAATCTATCACAACCTAATCTATCCTTTTATCGTGGAGAGATTGACAACCTCTCTTTCGCGTCGGGTTGCTAGTATTTGTTCTTGGTGTGCAGGTGTTGTTTACATAGTGTTGCGTGATCCTCCTACTGGTTCGATACCTTGGTTTCATAACTAAGGGAAATACTTACCGTCGTTGTGCTGCATCATCCCTTCCTATTTGGGGAAATACCGACGCAGTCTCAAGCCACGTCACTCCCTCGTGCGGCATCCGGTCTTCTCCCGAGGTTTCCAGGTCTTCTTTTGGTCCAGAAAAAATCTTAAAAAAGTTTTGGGGCAATTGGACTTCCTTTGGTACTGTAAACCTGAAAAGTAAAAAACACGCAAAAAACAGGAACTGGCACTAGGCACTGGGTCAATAGGTTAGTGCTCAAAAAAAAAATACATTGGTAAATTATTACTCAAAAAGTATCCTAGAATGATAATATGTCAGCATGGAACAATCAAAAATTATAGACACGTTGGAGACGTATCAGCATCCCCAAGCTTAATTCCTGCCCGTCCTCGAGTAGGTAAATGATGAAAACAATTTTTTTGATGTGACATGCTACCCAATATATAATCTTTTGCATGTTTGCTCATTGAGAAGCAATGGATTATCAAACATCAACATAGTAATATTTATATGCACAAGCAACAAAATCATCAATCTTTCAAAGTATACGATCCTAAAAGAATGTTTACCCCCATTCATCTTATAGTATTAGCAAGGCATGGCTCCGTCTTCACCATATTAATACAAATGTCAAGCACCACGGTGTCCAAGTCAGGCAATTGGATTGTACTTTTTACAAGTGCATCAACTTTTTATTCTTCACGCAATACATGAGCGTGAACCATTGGACATAGCGTAAGGGTGGAATAGAGTATGGTGGTAGATATCAAAGGGGTAAAAGTGGAGAAGAAAATCTCACATCAACTAGGCGTATCAACAGGCTATGGAGATGCCCATCGATAGATGTGAATGCAAGGAGTAGGGATTGCCATGCAAATGATGCACTAGAGTTATAAGTGTATGAAAGCTCAAATGAAGCTAAGTGGGGTGTGCATCCAACTTGCTTGCTCATGAAGACCTCGGGCATTTGAGGAAGCCCGTCATCGAAATATGCAAGCCAAGTTTATAATAATGAAAAAGTAATTCCCACTAGCATATGAAAATGACATAACATGAGACTCTCTATATGAAGAACAAGGTGCCACTTTGAGGCACAAGTGTGGTAAAAGATAGTAGCAAAGTCCCTTCTCTCTTTTTCTCTCATTTTTTCATTTTCATTTTTATTTATTTATTTAAGGTGGGCTCATCCCCCCCCCCCATTTTTATGTCCTCACTGGGACAATGCTCTAATATTGATGATCATCGCACTTTTATTTACTTACAACTCAATATGAAAACTTGATATGAAGAACTATGAAACAATATGACTCGATATGAATGCCTCTAGTAGTGTACCAGGATGTGCAATGATCTAGCGCGACATGTATCAAAAATATGATGAACGGTGGCTTTGCCACAAATACTATGTCAGCTCTATATGATCATGCAAAGCAATATGATGATGAACGAACTAATCATATGATGTGACAGTGGAATTTGCATGGCAATATATCTTGGAATGGCTATGGAAATGTCATAATAGGTAGGTATGGTGGCTGTTTTGAGGAAGATATAATGAGGCCTATGTGTGGCAGAGCGTATCATGTCACGGGGTTTGGATGCACCGGCAAAGTCTGCATCGGTCCTCGAGGTGAGAACGGGCAATGCACGGTACCGAAGAGGCTAGCAAAATATGAGGTGGTGAGATTGCGTATGTCCATGGTTTCACATTAGTCATGAAGAACTCATATACTTATTGCAAAGTTTTATTAGTTTTTCACAAATCAAAGTACTAATCGCATGCCCCGAGGGAGGAGGTTGGAGGAGTTAACCATCACGCGCCTCCGACACGGAACAACACTAGGATTTCAACGAGGAATAGAAATGCTCACACATCCCCACTATGCCTTTTTAATATTTATACAAATGGAAAATTAACACCTCTTAATACTGATACTTCTACGAATCAACAATGATGAACTCACACCTTTTTCACATTACCACATCAATATCATTAACCCACAATTTCTCTTATATGTGCAACATGATGGTTTTGATTATCACTCATTGAATACCTATTATTTTTGGACTAGTCTTATAACCCATGCAAATTGCCGTCACTGTTTATTAACTCTCAAACAAATATAAGTGGGGTACGAGAGTGCAATTACTTCTATAAAATCTATACGTCACCGTGCTCAAAAATATATAAGTGAAGTACTACAGCAACTGCTAAGCTCAAAAGATATAAGTGAAGCACATAGAGTATTCTAATAAATTATGATGAAGGTGTGTCTCTCTCAAATAGGAGTGTCCAAAAATGATGATTGTGGCAAACTAAAAATAAAAGCAAACAAAAGCAAACGACGCTCCAAGCAAAACTCATATCATGTGACGAATAAAAATATAGCTTCAAGTGACATACCGATGGATTGAGACGAAAGAGGGGATTCCTTCCGGGGCATCCCCAAGCTTAGACGCTTGATTATTCCTATAATATTACCTTGGTGTGCCTTGGGAATCCCTAAGCTTAGACTCTTGCCACTCCTTATTGATTCGTCCATGGTGATAAAACCCAAAACTTGAAAACTTCAATCACACAAAACTCAACAAAACTTCGTGAGATCCGTCAGTATAAGCAACATATCAAATACTTTAGGTACTATTATAAATTGATTCATATTTCATTATTGCATAATAGGTATTGTATTCTAACTTCTCCATGGCTTATACCCCCTGATACAATCCATAGCATTATCAAAACAAGCAAACTATGCAAACAAAAACAGAATCTGTCTAAAACAGAACAGTCTGTAAATATCTGTAAAGAACCTATACTTCAATAACTCTAAAACTTCTGAAAAATTATTTAACCTCAATAATTTTTATATATATACTGTGTAAAAAATTCAGATCAAAAATACGTTCCAGTAAAATCAGAGAAATTCTGCACTGGACGTTAAATTTTATGTTTTTGGACCGTATCAATTCTACTCATCTTGTGAGTCATCCCAAAGGCTTTAATTGACACAAACACTAATTAAAACATAAAAACACAATCATTACAGAGTAAATAATCATGTTATCACACCAAAACAGAAATTAAAAAATCAAAAATAAAGATAACTATCGGGTTGCCTCCCAACAAGCGCTATCGTTTTATGCCCCTAGCTAGGCATAATGCAGAGTTTCAAGTATTGTCATCTTTGACACTCCTGCCGTAAGTAGCTCTCATGATTGATTCATAAGGTTTCTTATTTCTTTTCCTAGTTAAGTGTTACATCCCTTTGTTTAATGGGAATTGTAACCTTATGTTTCCCTCTTTCATATCAATAATTGCACCTATAGTTCGTAAGAAAGGTCTTTCAACTATCATTGGACAAGTAGGATTGCAATCAATATTAAGCACAATGAAATCTACATGCACATAATTCTTATTTGAAATAATAAGAACATCATTTATTCTACCTAAAGGTTTTTTAATGGTAGAATCCGCAAGATGCAAGTTTAGGGAACACTCTTGAATATTGGTGAGACCAAGCACATCACAAAGAATTTTAGGTATAGTTGAAACACTAGCAACAAGGTCACACAAAGCATTGCATTCATATTTATTGATCTTTATTTTGATATTAGGTTCCCACTCATCATGCAATTTTCTAGGAATAGAAACTTCAAGTTCAAGTTTCTCATCATAAGATTTTATCACCGCTTCCACTATATGATTAGTGAAAGCCTTGTTTTGTTCATAAGCATTGGGCAGGCTAATAATAGTTTGCAACAAGGAAATACATTCTACCAAAGATCAACTTTCATAATTAAAATCCTTGTAATCCAAGATAGTGGGCACATCACTAGTTAAAGTTTTGACCTCTCCAAACCCACTTTTTCAGTTTTAGCATTAAAATCATCACCCTCCAAGCAAGCGGGACGCTCACTAGCTAAAGTTGACTCATCTCCAGTCCCTTTATCATTTATATTCAGATAGTTAAACAAACATTCAATAGGATAAGTACCAATCATTTTAAGATCTTCATCATGATTCCGGTAAAACCGGCTGGAAGAGCCTTTTCTAAGAATTCCCGCTTAGCTTTCAACTTAGCGATCCTCTCCTTACCTTCATTAATAGAAATTTGGATAGATTTAATTGTCTCATTAAAATAATGCTTGGGAGGAATTTTTTTACCTTTAAGAGTTTCAACATCAAGAGCAATTCTATCCATGTTTTTAGCCAATGTATCAATTGTATGCAACTTTTATTCTACCATAGTATTAAAAATCTTTTGAGAACTAATAAATTCTTTAATTGTGTTCTCAAGATCAGAGGGTATCCTATTAGCATTTGTAGAAGAATTTCCATAAGAATTACCATAAGAGTTGCCATAATTATTAGAGGAGTTACCGGGATACGGCCTAGCATTGAAATTTCCTCTATAAGCATTGTTATTGGAATTGTTTCGCGAGACAAAGTTCACATCAATAGCATAATTATTTTGCTCAATCAAAGTAGACAAAGGCATATCATTTGGATCAACAAGAGTATTTTTGCTAGGAACCATATTCATAAGAGCATCCACTTTTTCACTCAAAGTAGCGATTTCTTCGACATAATTTACCTTCTTACCAGTTGGAGCTCTCTCGGTATGCCATTGGGAATAATTTTTCATGATGTTTTCTAGAAGTTTTGTGGCCTCTCCCAAGGTCACATCCATCAAGGTACCACATGCAGCAGAATCTAGAAGATTTCTAGACACAAAGTTTAGTCCAGCATAGAAATTTTGGATAATCATCCACAAGTTTAACCCATGAGTAGGACAATTTCTAATCATCAATTTCATGCTCTCCCAAGCTTGTGTAACATGTTCTTGATCATGTTGTTTAAAATTCATTATTTGATTTCTAAGGGAGATGATCTTAGCAGGAGGAAAATACTTGGCAATAAAAGCATCTTTACACTTATCCCATGTTCCAATACTATTACGTGCTAAAGATGAAAATCAAGCCTTAGCTTTATCTCTTAATGAAAAAGGAAATAATTTTCATTTCACAACATCATTATCCATGTCCTTTTTCTTTTGCATATCACAAAGTTCAACAAAAGTATTAAGATGAGAAGCGGGATCCTCATTAGGACTTCTCGAAAATTGATCTTTCATGACAAGATTTAGCAATGCAATATTAATATCAAAAGAATCCACACTAGTGATGGGTGGAATAGGAGTAATAATAAAATCATTATTATTAGTATTTGAAAAGTCAAACAACTTAGTAGTATCTTGAGACATGGTGACCGAACGAGCAACGTAACAAGCAAGACAAGCAAACTAGTAAGCAAAGAACTAAACTACTAACAAGCAAAGATAAATATTTTTGATTTTTTGATTTTTATGAGACAAACTAAATACAACAGCAAATAAAAAGAAGAACATTTGAATAATAATTTGTGTGAAGTTACTTGATAGTTGGTGACGATATTCCCCGACAACGGCGCCATAAATCCTTCCTGATACTTGTGATCGTTGGGTTTTCCGTGAAGAGGAACGGCTAATTGCAACACAATACGAGTAAGTATTTCCCTTAGTTATGAAACCAAGGTTTATCGAACCAATAGGATAATCAATCCACAACCGTCTTCAGCGGCTGCACACAAAAGAGCAAACAACTTGCACCCAATGCGGGCAAGAGGGTTGTCAATCCCCTTGATCTCGTTATTTGCAAGCAAGTGAAGTGTGTAGATAATAGTTGATAATTGTAAACTACGAAATAAAATAAAAGGTAAATAATGGTAGCAAGGTATTGTAGCATTTATAAATACATAGGTGAATAGACCCGGGGGCCATAGTTTTCCCTAGTGGCATCTCTCATGAAAGTAAGCATACGGTGGGTAAACAAATTACTGTTGGGCAATTGATAGAAAAGCGCATAGTTATGCGATATTCATGGCAATGATCATGTGTATATAGGCATCACGTCCATAAGAAATAGGCCGACTCCTGCCTGCACCTATTACTATTACTCCACCCATCGACCGCTATCCAGCATGCATCTAGAGTATTAGGTAAAACAAAGTAATGCTTGGAGAACATTGACATGATGTAGACAAAGAGAATTCAATTAATATGAACTAACCCCATCGTTTTATCCTTAGTGGAAACAATACAAAGACGTGTCTTGTCCCCTTCTGTCACTTGGATATAGAGCACCGCCAGATTGAACCCACTACAACACACCCCTCCCACTAAAGAAATATCAATCTAGTTGGCCAAAGTATTTCAATATATCGGAGAGAATTACAAAGTTGTATTGATCATGCACTTAAGAATCATAATATATATGAGAGGTGACTCAAATACTTTTCATGAATAATCTAAACATAAACCCGCAATTCATCGGATCCAAACAAACGCACCGTACAAAAGTATTACATTGGATAGATCAAAGAGAAGATGCGATGATCACTGTATTGAAGATCAAGAGAGAGAGAGAGAGAGCCATCTAGGTACTAACTACGGACCCGTAGGTCTGTGGTGAACTACTCACACGTCTTCATGAGGGCAGCAAGGTTGATGAAGAGGCTCTCCGTGATCGATCCCCCCTCCGGCAGGGTGCCGGAACGAAGCTCCAGATGGGATTGTGGCAGAGCAGAGACTTGCGGCGGCGGAAAAAGAGTTTTGTGATGCCCTCTAGGGTTTTCAGAATACATGTGAATTTATAGGCCAGAGAACGGGGTCAGGAGGTCCACCAGGGAGGGACAAGCCATCAGGGCACGCTGGCCCCCCTGGGTGCGCCTTGTTGGCTTATGCCTCCCTCGTGCGGCCTTTGGTCTTCTCTCGAAGCTTCAAGGTCTTCTTTTGGTCCAGAAAAAATCATAAAAAAGTTTCGGGGCAATTGGACTTTGTTTGGTACTATAAACCTGAAAAGTAAAAAACACGCAGAAAACAGGAACTGGCACTGGGCACTGGATCAATAGGTTAGTGGTCAAAAATAATATAAATTGGTAAATTATTACTCAAAAAGTATCCTAGAATGATAATATGTCAGCATGGAACAATAAAAAATTATAGATACGTTGGAGACGTATCATTGAACGCGATAAAATTCCAAAAAGTCTACAAAGTAGGCACAAAAACAATGGTAAAAAGGTCTCATAATTTGTACTCATCAACTCCCCCGGCTTAAAGATTTGCTCGTCCCCGAGCAAATACCGCAGCTTGTAATGAAGAGGTCATCTTGGTTTATGAGCTGCGGATGAATCAAATGAATGGGTCCAAAGTGAAACTTTAGAATTTACATCATATGATTAATTATACTGTGCATTATCACATCCTAATTTATATCAAATGAGTATGAAGGCTTCCACACCTTATTACTAATCGTTAATGATATTCATTCTAGCTTTAAGTGATACTTTATTCCCCCTTTTCAGTTGGACAAGCCTTAGTACAATACATCTTACATTTTCTTGTTCTTCACTTCCCTTTTTATTTCATGAATCGCCAAGCCCGCCCCATATCACTTGAGGTTTTCTCTCCTTTAGAGATGTGATATGAAGGGTATGCTTAACCATCCAATTTCAACTATTTGGAATTTCATTAGTTTCCTTGAATCCCAATTGTTTTGCTTTTGCACAAGAACTTGTCCACATTTCATACTTGGTTCACTAGTTTTAAGAAGCCTTGCCAAGTAATCACCATATTAACTGAAATCAGTTCCAATGCATCACATCAAGTTGTCAACTTCTCATTCCCGATTAATACTAGAGATGTGGAAGGCTTATAATCATTAGATAAAAGCAAAGATGCATACCACACAAGGATGCATAACCATACCAAGCAATTTCATCAAGATGAAAGTGGACTATTCATCAAACCATCCATGACTCAATGGATAAGACTCTTCCCTCTTCACCGAAAGGTATGATAGTACTTTTATTACTCGGACTAAATGAACTCTTTTAGATAATTTCAATGGAAAATAGTAATGATAAGGGAAACGAGAAAGGGCTTCAAAATCGCCCCAAGCTTAACATGCTAAGCCGGTTGGATTCATCTAGTCTCCTTTTTATTGATACCGGTGTTCTCTTCTGGAGGGTGAGAGGTGACGCCGGTGAGGGCATCAATCTTGAGCTTATTGGCAACCTCCACATCTGTTATGCGAGAATGATACATGCGAAGGGTTGCATCCTTGTTGGCGATGATCCTTAAGCTCGTGTCAAGAGCCTCACAGGTCTTGACAACCAAGGCAACCTCCATCTCCCTGATCTTATCAGTCATAGCCTTAGTCTCAACTACTGAATTATTGACTTGTACCTGGGGTGGAGTTAGTTGCACCGGGATGGTGTTATGCATTTTCCTAGGAGGCCCAACCCGCATGCGGGCGCCAATGGTGTGCATCTCATGTGCCCTTAGATCGATCTTGCCAAATTCTTCCAGTGGATCATGGATAGTGAAGTTACTAAAACCACGCTTTCCCATGACAGTGGGAGTCTCCTTGACAAAATTGATCTTGTCCTCGTCGATGATGACCTTGATGGTGTTGATGGGGATGGTCGTCAGTTTCTTGCCCTTCTCTTTATTTTCCTCTTCTTCCTCCTCAGAAGGAGGTTCCTCTGGATCTTCCTCAGAAGTGGTCCAATCGCGGCAACGACGGAGCCTCTCCCTAATGCTTGTTGGAGAATAACCCTCCTGCTCCAGGTCCTCTTCTTCCTACGAAGATGTTTGCCTCTCATCCCACGAACGAGCCATGCCTACCTGCACTTCAAAACTCAAGAAGACTTTGCCTAGATTGGTTTGTGAGTTTTGATAAAGGAGGGGGCAATAGTTCTGTATATAAGAGTTTAATGACGCATGTTTTGACGAGATAAGGAAGTTAAAAAGGATAGAAGACAAACCAAATAAGATCAGATGAAATTCTGTTGAAATTCGAAAAAAAATCACGATCGACGACCTTCCAAACGACCGAGGGAGTCCGGGACTAAGGGGTCCTCGGGCCGTTGACTTATCTCCTATGGGCCAGCTTGGTGGGCCGCTTGGTGGCGATTGCAAGAAGGCCGGACTATAGGATGACTCCGTGCTCAGGGAGGAAGGTGCCAAAGACTTGGTGTGTCCTCCAAGAAAGAATGGGTGTATCTATGCTCGGATGGAAACCTATCATATGTAAACCCTAGGTACCCCTGGTGTCTATATAAACCAGGGGGCTTAGTTCGTAGAGGGCAAGTCAATTCATCTAGGGTTTTAGCTCATTTGATCTCGAGGTAGATCGACTCTGTAACCATCAGACTCATCAATACAATCAAGCAGGACGTAGGGTTTTATCTCCCCAAGAGGCCCGAACCTGGGTAAACATTGTCTCCTTCGTCCCCTGTTAACCATCAATCCCAGATCCATATCTCGGGAGCCCCTACCCGAGATCTACCGGTTTTGACACCGACATTGGTGCTTTCATTGAGAGTTCTGATGTGAGATCACCAGAGGATTGATGGCTCGCCTAATCATCAGCGATCAAGTCTGCAACGGGGACACCTTTGCCCCCGGACAGACTTTCGCGTTCGGCAGCATGGTGCTGCATGCTGCCCCGACCGGCCATCTCGGCCAGATCGGAAGTTTCGCTCACGGTCAAGAGATCAGGTTCAGGAACCTAGAGTTCACCGCTGACTCCAGTGGCGATCTACTTCTTACTGAGCTCTCGGTCTCATCCGATGAGCCCGGGAATCCCGAGGCCTTAACTTCGGGTCCCCTACTCGCTCCTGCCTTCGGGCCCATCCCCGCCAAAGGTTCGGCTTTGAGCTCGGACCTGGTGATAGCACCTAAGGAACGAGACTTGATCCTTTCCGAACATACTCCTCGCGAAGACGCCTCAGAGTTTAGCTCCGAGGGTCCTCGGAGGACCGATCCGGTCGACCTCTCGCTTTTGAACGAGGCGATGGACGTGATCCAGTCAATGAAAATTGTGGACGACCTAACCTCGGCCCAGGATCAGATCGGTCTGGAGTTTGGTCATGAGGGATTTTTTACCCCACCCACCACCCACTTAGTAGCCACTGTCGAAGATTTAACCGATATGTTGGACTACGTCTCTGAGGAGGCAGAAGACCTGGATGAAGAGATCGGCGCCCCCGCCCCTGTGACTACTGGGCGGTGGACAGCCACCTCCACCTACGATGTCTATATGGTGGACACCCCCGACGATAGGGACAACCACACCCCCAAGAAGAACGGCGACAAATCCGGCGAAGTGCCGTCAAAGCGTCAGAAACAACGCAAACGATCCAAGACGAACAAGGGAAGGGAAGCTATCGTGGGCACCGGGGAAATCGACACCCCGGAAGACCTCGGTGACCTTGAAGCCCCCGAGGAGCCGCTGGAGGACCCGGAGAGGCTCGAGGACCAGCACGACGCTGAGGACCCCAACGACTCCGAGGACGACAACTACCTCCCCCCCGCTGAGGAGGAGGAAAGCCTCGAAGCTGAAGACTTCACCGTCCCCGAAAACCCTAAGGATGAAGAACGATTTAGGCGGCAACTCATAGCCACCGCCCGGACCTTAAAGGCAAAGCAGCAGCAGCTCAGAGCCAAACAAGACACCATCAGCAATAGATGGACGAAAGTCCTTGCAGCCGAAGAAGGGTTCGACACTGAGTGGCAAGATCAAAACAAGAGCTACCCACTTCGGCGCCTGCTGCCGCAATTCAATGACGAGGCCTTCGAGCCCGAATCTCCCACGCGCACTCAGTACGACCAGCCGGACCACCCCCCTCGAGGACAGGACAGGACGACTGGAGACGTCGAGTATAGGCCCACGTCACCCCGCAGGAGAGGAAAGGGGCCATCACAACCTGAGGATCGGTATGACCTACGACAGGGCCTGGACTATAGAGCAGGTCATAATAGATCCATTTACGGATCTAGGGATACTCCCCCGCTAGACGGGATGGGTACCAATCTTGGCTCGACCGTAACCACAGAGGCCGGGAACAATACCGGGCCCAGACAAAAGCCAATTTCCGGCGTGACGTAGCTCGGATCAGAGGCACCGCCCACCCACTATGCTTCACAGATGAGGTTATGCAACACCAGTTCCCCGAATGGTTTAAACCCGTAAACATAGAGCCATATGACGGGACAACGAAACCGGCTATGTGGATCGAAGACTTCCTTCTCCACATTCACATGGCCATGGGTGATGATCTCCATGCTATCAAATACCTGCCACTCAAACTTAAAGGACCAGCTCGACACTGCTTAAACAGCCTCCCCGAAAACTCCATTGGGAGTTGGGAAGAGCTCGAGGACGCCTTCCGATCTAACTTCCAGGGCACTTATGTCCGGCCCCTGGACTCCTCCGATTTGAGCAATGTCGTTCAGGATGCCGGCGAATCAGCTAGGTAGTGCTGGAATTGGTTCCTGACTAAGAAGAACAAGATCGTTGATTGTCCGGATGCAGAGACAATGGCCTCGTTCAGACACAATATCCGGGACGAATGGCTAGCTCGTCAGCTCGGCCAAGATAAGCCGAGAACAATGTCGGCCCTCACCTCACTTATGACCCGCTTTTGTGCGGGCGAGGACAATTGGCTAGCTCATCGAAGCCAGAACCCCGAAGACCCCGACACCTCCGAAGTTCGGGACGGAAACGGGAAGCCACATCGCAATAAAAACAAACGCCGCCATAGTAACGGTGATGCAGAGGACACGGCCGTAAATACCGGTTTCCGCAACTCAAAATCCGGACAACGGAAGAAGCCCTCTAAAGGAAATAGAGACGGACCAACCGTGTTGGACAAAATCATAGATATGCCCTGCCAGATCGACGGCACCCAGGACAAACCGGCCACTCACACCAACCGCAACTATTGGGTATTCAAACAAGCCGGCAAGTTTGCAGCCGAGGAGCAAAGCAAAGGCCCGCACAGCGAGGATGACGAAGAGCCTCGCGGTCCAAGCAATCGCGGACAGAAGCAATTCCCTCCTGAGGTAAAAACTATGAACATGATATACGTCACATGTCGGCGTTCTGGGATCGGGGGTACCCAGACCTGCCTGCCCGCGGCCCAGGGCATGGCCCACCTCGACGCCCCGGTACGTCCTGGCAACAAACCCGACAAGATAAGACCCTCGCGAGGGGCCCAGCCTCGCGAGGAGAATGGTGCCAAGACCTCCAGAGGAGCGGTCTCCCCAGGCTTCCTCCTGAGGAGCGGAGATTCCTATGCAGTGCCTAGCCTCAGGAGGCTGCATTGACGTGAGCCATGATGATGAGGGCAGGCGGGCGCCAGCGGGCGTCAGCGGGCGCATAGGGGACAATTTCCTCTTTTATGCTAAGGAAGCAAGGACGTACGCGGGTTCCCGAGGGATTCCCCAAAGTTTTCCGTTCCGGCGCAACAAGACCAAGACCATGAGCTCGGCAGGACGGATGTCATCGCCGATCCCACCACCGCGTCATGCCAGGAGCTTTGCAGGTGAAGACCACCTTTAGTCAGGATAAGCTGTACCTCCTGTCCCCCTTCAAATTTGGCCGTTGTGGGATCCCTTCCCACCTGTGCGATAAGGGAAGAGGACCAAGGCCGCTATAAATAGGGACTGGCCACCACTGTAGAGAGGGATCGAATCCACCCTCACCCAAGAGCCCTCGCGAGGTTGCTCACCACTGTACAAGTTCATCACCGAACCTCCTCGTGAGGCCAATCCACCAAAAGCAGGAGTTGGGTTTTACACCGCAAGGTGGCCCGAACCTGGGTAAATCGTTGTGTTCATCTTCTTGCATCCCCACGCATCTTCGGCAGGGCCTAGCTGTGGAGCAGTAGGCTTGAGACTTGAGCTGGTTGGGATCTTCGCACACGCCCCAGAGTTCGAACCTTCTTGGGTCTGTGGAGCCCTGAATCCGACATTTGGCGCGCCAGGTAGGGGCGTGTCGGAATCCTTCCCAGTTCCGCTCCGTCTCCGCTCCGTCGCTCCCATGACAGGCACCCGCCGAGTTCATGCCGAGCGCCGAGCTACCCTCGTCGCCCGGACGGCGCCCGTGGGCTGCGGCCTCCCACGCCGCTTCGCCCCTCCTGCGGCTAACGTTGCCGCCAACCCGACTCCGCACGGGCTGCAAGACCTGTCACCACCGCATACTGTGCGGCACGACGGCCGCGCCGCTGCTCCGGCCCTCGCCCTCACCGCGGCGTCATCCTCTTGCGTTCGTCGTAGGCCGGTGAATACGCGGCCTGCGTTGCATGTGCCGCGCGAGCTGCTGCATTACCAGCCCGCCAAAAATCGCTACAGCGACTGGCTGGTACGCACCGCCGGGCCTGTCAACGTCGTCGGCGGGGTTCTGGCACTCTCCTCCGAAGCGGGCTCGGGGGCTTCTGCCTGGAGAGCTCTAGAGCTGACGGGAGCGATGAGAGAGGCGCTCGGGCACCGCTGGGAGACATGTGTCGGTACGCGCCCCCGCGAGCGAGGAGCACGGTGCGAGGCGTCGGGCTCAAGAAGGTTCATCATCAACATAGACGAGGAGCTTCGCGAGCTGCGGGCGATGCGCGGCAGGAAACGCCCAGCACCGCCTGGTGCGGCTGCCACCCCTGACGTGGGCGGCGGGCCGCACGTCTGCATTGACACCCCGTGGGGCGGCCTCCGCCGGGCCTGGCGAGCGCGGCCTCACGGGTTGAGCTGGCGCGGTCGGCCTCTTGAGGTTGCCTGGCATGAGCAACCTCGCAAGGCATGTCACCAGGCTAGGCGCCATCACCAACAGGTGCACACATCCTCGGGCCAGGCGCTGCCTGCCTGGAGACGGAGGGTGGAACACGCGCCCATGTCTCCAGGCTGGGCGATGCCTGCCTGGGGACAGAAGCCGGAGCACTCATCCATGTCATCAGGTCGGGCGCTGCCTGCCTGGAGATGGAGGGTGGAACACACGCCCATGCCTCCAGGCTGGGCGTTGCCGGCCTGGCGACAGAAGCCGGAGCACTCATCCATGTCATCAGGTCAGGCGCTGCCTGCCTGGAGACGAAGGGTGGAACACATGCCCATGTCTCCAGGATGGGCGTTGCCGGCCTGGCGACAGAAGTCGGAGCACTCATCCATGTCATCAGGTCAGGCGCTGCCTGCCTGGAGACGGAGGGTGGAACACACGCCCATGTCTCCAGGCTGGGCGTTGCCGGCCTGGCAACAGAAGCTGGAGAACTCATCCATGTCATCAGGACAGGCGCTACCTACCTGGAGACGGAGGGTGGAACACACGCCTATGTCTCCAGGCTGGGCGTTGTGTAACAGCCCAAGACCGACGCTCCAGAAGATTCCCTTTTATTCCATTGTTATCTTGCGTTTCGTTTGGTTGTCGCATTCATCATCGCATCATTCGCATCATCTGCATAGCATCGTCACTCGTTTTTCAAAACTCATGTTCGTTCGTAGTCGTCGGTTCTCTCCGTTCTCATCGGTGACCATTTCGAGACCAACCACACACGCACGCGCCCGCGGCATCGTAAAATATTATTTTTAAAAGTTGGTATAAAATATTCTCGGATTGGGTCAAAACTTGGCGTGCGGTCTTGTTATGTTGTAGATAGACCGCCTGCCAAATTTCGTCACAATCGGAGGTCGTTTGATACCCCAACGGTCAACTGTTGCGACGTCGTCATTGGTTTATTATCGGACGTTTTCGCGGTTTAAAACTTCGTTGCCGGGCTGCAACCTCCCTCTCTTCTTAGCCCACCACCACTCTACATAGCCCACCTTAACCCAGCTAAGCCCCCTCTGCTTCCGGACCATCGGATCGGTATCCAAAGGTCCGAAAACGGACAAAAACCCTTAACCCTAGCCTCCCTACCTATAAATAGATGCCTTCCCCTTCCATTTTTGGCCTCCCTAGCCTCTCCCGCATCGTTTTCCGTGCCTAGCCACCTCCCCACCGCCACTTGTCGCCGTCAGATCTGGCCCAGCGGCGCCGCAGCCGCCCCCACAGCCAACGGGAGGGCACCACGTCGCCCCTCTGCTGCCACCCGCCTCCAGGGCCAGCGGAGCCCGCGTCCGGCCCGCCCCGGGCCGTGCCTCCGCCCGCGCCCCGTGCTTGTCTTCCCCGTGGCGTCCCCGAGCTCCTGTGCGGCGCTTCATCTCGCCGCCGGCCGGCCATCTCGCCGGAGCGGCCTCGCTGGACCTCGCCACTGCCGCCGGGTCAACCTCGCCTCCCCTCGCCGTCCCTCTCCTTCCTTCCCCCATGCCCGAGCTCACCCCGAGCTCCTCCTCTCCCGCAGGTCCACCGCAGCCATGGGAGCCCCGCTAGACCTCAAGCCGTCGCTGGATCAGGCCGGGAATGGGTGGATCCAGGAGGCCCGTGCCAGATCCGCCGTCCGGAGTTGCCGGCACCCGCCGCCGGCCGTCCTTGTTGGCCGTCGGACGCCCTCGCCGCTCCGCCATGCTGCGTTGACCACGCCGCCTCCCCTGTTCCCCAGATCGAGCGGGGGAGGGGAACTGCTCCCCGCATCGCCCGCATGGGCCAGGCATGCCCTGGCCCAGCAGCGCCCCAACAAGGCCCGGCCCAGCCGCTCCGAGCCTCCCTCACCTGGGCTGAGCCCACCGAAGTGAGAACCCCAGCCACCCATGCCTATGCTTCGCCCTCGGCGATTTTTACTATGTTGCGCTCAGTCTAGACCCAAGTCTATATTCTAGTTTCGGCCCACTGTGTTTTTTTCCCTGTCTACAAATTTGCCTAATTATCCAATGAATTATAGATTTGCAGAAAAACCCTTTATGATCATGCATTTAATAACTTTTCAACCGTGCATCGTATGTAAAAACTTTATATATGTAAAATGAATAGAATTTCATGTAGGTTAATAATATCCAACTTTCATACATGTTTAAAATGATTAAACTTGCTGTTTGTTTAATTTGCGTAAATGCCATGCTAAAACGGTTTATGTCATAACTAATTAACCGTAGCTCCGATAAAAATGTTCCACATATGTAACTTGACTAGAAAATCATGTAGAATCTCATGGCACACTTTATATTGCTGTTTAATAACTATAAAACATGTTTAGTACAGATCTGGACCAAATTCATAATATGCATATGAGGTCGTTTCGGAAAAGCTATATGTTGTTTCCGACCTCATTTAAGATGCCTAGATAATGTAGTTTCTTTATGCTTCACCTCTTGCCATGTTTAACAATATTGAATATTGCCGTGTAAATAAACGGGAATGAACTAAGTAACTCAAGCGTGGAGTTTCATCAATATGCAACTCGTTGCATATTGAACTTCACTTAATGTGTAGTATTGGATTGTTGTGATTGCCATGCCTTGCATAATCAACTAGGCCATGCATCATATTTGTTTGCGCATCATGTCATGAATATGTTGTGGTGTACCGTGTGTTGATTGTTGTTTCCAGATTGCTTCTTCTCGATAGAGTTCCGAAAGTGTTCGGAGTGTGAGAATTCGTTCGTCTACTTCACGGATCGTCTGCTTCATGGATTTGTTCTTCTTCCAAGCGGGATCTCAGGCAAGATGACCATTTCCCTGGATACCACTACTATCATTGCCATGCTAGTTGTCTCGTTTCTATCGCTGTCATGCTACCTACCACTTGTTTGTCAAGCCTCCCAAATGCCATGAAAAGCCTCTAACCCCTCCACATCCCAGCAAAACATTGTTTGGCTATGTTACCGCTTGCTCAGCCCTTCTTATAGCGTTGCTAGTTGTAGGTGCAAATTGTTTCATGTGCCAACATGGATATGCTTTTGTTATATCACAATATTATTTCTATTTAATTTAATGCACATATATACTTGGTAAAGGGTGGAAGGCTTGGCCTTTTGCTCGATGTTTTGTTCCACTCTTGCCGCCCTAGTTACTTGTGAACCGGTGTTATGTTCCATATTGAGCACTCCTAACATGCTCGGGGTTGTTATGGGGACCCCCTTGATTTTTGTTTTAGGATAAAACTTGTCTGGCAAGGCCCAACATTGGTACTATATTTGTCCAACATAATATTACTGAACACCGTTACTAAAGCATAGGGCGTCATGAACCCGAGGAGTTAATTCAACTTAATACAGGGGGGCCAGTGCTGATGGTGCTGGTCCAAAACAGAGCACTGTGCGGGGCCACCCCGGGGCAACTCGGGGGATTTCTATCAGGCCTCCGTACGCGTAGCTTATCCGCCGTGGCCTGAGAACGAGATACGCGGCTCCTATCGGGATTGTCGGCACGTCGGGCGGCCTTGCTGGATTTGTTTTACCTTTCTCGAACGTCTTGTGCGCGGGATTTTGATGACACTTTGGGCTATCTCGAAGTTGAGATTTTCCATCGGGATTCCGCAAATACTACGGGTGATTCCGCGGTTGAGGAATTCCAACGCGGCGTGTGGTTAGTTTGTGATGGATGAGTTGGAGCATCCCTGCAGGGTTAAATCTTTTGGAAGGCCGTGCCCACGGTTACGTGGCAACTTGGAAACTTTGTTTAACACCCGGTCATAGCAAACTTGAAGTAAACTCAAATAAAATCACCAACCGTGTGCGTAACCATGACTGTCTCTTCTCGTGATTTCTGAACCGAGAGAGAACACGGTGGGGTTATGTTTGTTCGTAAGTAGGTGTTCAGGATCTCTTAGAGATCATTACTAGTTCACGTCCATTTATGCGATGATCATCCCCCCTTATTCTTGTACTCGTAAGTTAGCCACTCAAATAAATGCTTAGTGCTTGCTGCAGCCTCACCGCTTAACCATACCTCACCCATTAAGCTTTAATAGTCTTGATACCCTTGGAAATGAGATTGCTGAGTCCCTGTGCCTCACAGATTACTACAACAACAGTTGCAAGTACAGGTAATGCGATGCTTTGAGGTGAGAGTGATGCTTGTTTTATTTGGAGTTCTTCTTCTTCATCGATCTAGGATGGGTTCCAGGCGGCAGCCTAGGATAGCAAGGATGGATGTCATTTTATCGTTTGTTTTCGTCCATAGTCGGACCCTGCTCTTCTGTATGATATTTGGATATGTTGTTGTATTGATGTGATATTGATGTAGCTTGTGGCGAGTGTAAGCCAATTCCATATACTCATCTCTTCTTTACATGTACTTGTAATGATATCCATTCTTGCGAAACGACGAGATGCGCTTCTATCCCTGTCGAGGCCCTCGTGGAAAAATAAGGATAGGATTGCATCTTGGGCATTACACATTGCCTGCCTGGGGACAGAAGTTCGAGCACTCGTCCACGTCACCGGACCAGGCGTTGCCTGCTTGGGGACGGAGGGACGAGTGCCCGAGCGAGACACCCGGGTACCCTGGCGAGGCGCGCCGGGGTGACGCCCAAGGGGTTGACCTTGCGCATAGCGAGAGGGTCCGGCACCGGGCCCTGTCCGCACCGCAAGGAGCCGCGGCGCTGCCACGGCGATGGCGCCCGCCTCCAGGCCCTCAGGAGCAAGAGGCTTCGAGTGACGGGATCCATGCCCCAGAGGCCTGGAGCGCCCTACGCCTCCCCAGGCTCCAACCGTGACACTCTCACGTAATAATGAGTGGGTTGTATACGCCTGGGGTCCCCCGAGGACGCAGAGGGGCCCCCACCCACGCCCAAGTGGAAGCCCCATGCTCCGCGCTGGCGGACGACACGGTCCTCCAACGACTATGCCCACGCCTAGTGTAAGCCCTACGCTCCGTGCTGGGGGAAGACGAAGACTAGCTATTAGGTGCCGGACGTGACTGTTCTTTGCTTTATTTTGTAACCGAATTTGCCGTTTTTGGAATAAAGTTTGAAGTTTTCGCGTTTTCATTCGAAAATAAGGGTGGGGGATTTTTCTCCTTGAAGTGTTTCTTGTCTTGAGCCTCGTTTCTCCTTGCCAGCTCTCTCTCACGCGCGCGCCCCACGAGCTGGGGCTGGGGCACGGTGAGCGCGTTGAGACAGCCCCAGCGGCATTGAGGGCCTCCCCTGAGGGCCCAGGTCACAACAGCCGCAGGCCCACACGCACGCACGCCTCACCAAGGATTTGGCATCTGAGCCCTTGCGCAGCGCTCTCAAGCGAGCCAGCAGGCACGCGTGGCCCGAGGCCCCTGTCGAAATGTTTGCCTCCAGACCTTGGCCGGGCACCGCGACTCGGTATAATGGTAATGGCTCACCCCTCCTCAGGAGTCGCGACCCACGAAAAGCAAGGGAAAGGTGACACAAGGAAGTACAATGTTACTTAACGCGTCATAAAGGAGTTTTTTGCAAAATACTCTCACTCCTCCACGGGGGCATGTTCAAAATCTTGACAGGAAAAACAGGAAAAAAAGATGACCTAGGGAGATGTGCTATCACCATCGCCACTATCGCCGCCACCACCGTCGGACTCACGCCCTTTGATCAAAGCCTGGTCCTCACCCTTAGCCGGGGAGAACTCCGCGATCAGGTCGTCCACGTGATCCTCCACCCAGTCCCCGAGAGCGCCTTGAATCACCTCGGGCACGGGGGTTGTCACGGAGTCGAAGTCGAAGTTTGGGTCGAAGCGAAGGAGGTGGCTGAAGACGTGCGAGGACGCTCTCGCGAAGAGGTCACGGCTCTTCTCTTCCGCGAGCTGGCGGGCCTTCTCTGCCCCCCCTTCAAGGCGCTCGACGATCTTGGTGAAGAAGTCAAGGTAGCCGGCGTCGTCAGGAACAAGCGGACTGGACATGCTCTCGTTGCAGATGCTGCTCAGGGCTCAGTGGGCCCTCCCCTCGATGTCCTGGAACATCTGGGAGCGCTTGTGCTGCAGCCCCCGGGCGCGGTTCGCCTCGTCCGAGGCCTTCTCCGCGAGGGCAATGGTGCCCTCCACTTGCGTGTAAAGGAAAGATAGCATGCCTTCGGTGGTTGTTCGTGCATTCACCGCAGCTCTTTCACACTGCTCCGCCGCGGCTAACTTCTTCCTGAGGCCATCAGCCTCACTTTTCAGGTCGTCGCGCCGCTTGCAGAAATGGGACTCCTGAAGCTTCGTCTTCCCACGATAGTCCTTGGCGAGGGCCCAACGAACCTCCGCCACCTTCTCGTTGATCTTTTCCTGGATCTTCACCTCCCAAGAGGCGAGGGAGTCCTCGGCGACAGCCACTTGACGCTCCATCACCTCCAGCCACTCGCGCTCCAGGCTCTGCTCCAGTGCCTCCAGCGTGAGCGTATCCTCACGCATGCGGAGCTTCGCTTTGCCCGTGGACGGCCTGCCCGCCAAGGCGGTGAGCGCAGCCTTGCGTGCTTGGATTTGCCACTCAAGGGCGGCGTTGGAAGCCTGAAGCTCTTCCTCACGCTTCTCCGTAGCCTCACGCCGGCAGTCCGCAGCCTGGGCTTCCTCAAGGGCGCGATCACGGGCCTCCCTCGCCGCAACGAGGGATTCTTCGGCCTTCGTGCGAGCATGCTCGCGTTGCAGACAACCAAGATTGATGGCGGTCCCGAGCCAGCGCCATTCGCGCGCCAGGCGCAAGTGTTCCGCCTCAAGGCATGCGTCGACGTCGTTAAGCTCGGCCCCAAGACGGCCTAGCGCGCTCTCCGCGTCTTGAAGGAGGCCGCGCCGGGCGGCGCTGCGACCGCAAGCGAACTCCAGCGCTCGACCGGGGATTTCCTCCGCCCCCAGGTCGGCAGAGAAGGCACGAGAAGGGCCACCCGCCTCCAACGGAGATCCGGAGGCCGAGGGCCCACCGTTCGGCCCCCCGGCCCGGGACATGGCCTCATAGGGACTCGCCCCCCGCTCGAAGAAGGCGCTGATGCCTCGGGCGTCCAGCTACCAGGAAGAATCATCAGGGGAAGCCTCAGTCCAGCCCTCGCAGGCTGGAGGCCATGCCCAAGGAGGAACGCCGGAAACTCGGGCCCGAGGCCCCCTAGGGACGGATTGGGCCCCGCAGGCACCTCCCTGTGCGAGTTCGCGCGGCGTTCATAACACGGGGCCGCCACAGGCCCAACATCCATGGGAGGCGGTGGTGGAGCTGCGCCCTTTCCTTCGTCAAGAGGAACCTGAGGAGCAAAGACTCAGAAGTGTGCGTCATGCGGAAATCGAGGGAAGTTGGGCGCTTACTCATCCAGGGCGATCCAGTTCCTCTTCCTCAAGGTACCCAGGGGCGGGACGCTGCGGCCCCTGGACTTCCTCTTCCCCCGGCGTGCGCAGGAGCCAGGAGACGGCTCGTCGACGTTCGGCGCATGACACTCCGCGGCAGGAGCAGTGATTGTACCTCCGGGCGGGGCATCAGCTGCGCAGCTTGGAGGGGCGGATGCAGGCGCTTGAGGGACGAGCGGCCCAGAGTGCTCCCCCGTTGTGCGAGGGGCGCTGATCTCAGGACCTCCGGAGGCTGGGGTCGTCACGGGGAGGGCGTCGCGAGGGTCCGCCTGGACCTTGGGAAGTAGCCCCCGCTTGTCAAAGCGTGGCATCCTCAGGACGAAGGCCCTCCTGTTCGGGTGATTGTACAAGGGGAGCCCTTTGGGAGGAAGTTTGGCGGGTTCCCCGCCGGTCAGGAGGCAGAGCACCTCGCGCAGTGAGCTGGAAGGAAGGGAAGGCACCTGAAGCCTCATGGCGTCGTCGGGACCGGCAAAGGCCCACATGGGGCGAGAGTGGCGTTGGAGGGGAGAGATTCCCGACGGATGAACTCCCTCACCACCATCGCCATCGTCACACCCGCCTCCTTCAAGACGGCCAACCTAGGCGTAACCCGCGCAAGCCGCGGGTCAACAAGCTTCGCGTGCTCCCAACCGGGGCTCGGCACCGCATGGGCTTCCGGAGCTTGGAGCAGGGGGCTGTACGCGGCGGCGTCGACATACACCCATTGCCTCCGGAAGTCCTTCACGTCTGGACAAAGCTCGGCGTCAAGGGCCTCCCCCGCCGACGCGTTCGCCGCTCGGACCGACGTGCACGCCGAGCACTGCCCACTGTCGACCATCTGGAGGGAGAAGAAGTGGCGAAGCAGAGCCACGGACGGGGAGATGCCCACGAAGGCCTCGCACAAGAACGCGAAGGCAGCATGGAGGACGATGGAACCAGGGTCGAGGTGTAATGCGTGGACCTGGCAATGTGTGAGCACGACATTGAAGAAGTCCGAAAACGGCGGCAACAACCCAGAGAAGATGGCATGGAGATGAACGGGAATGTCGGTGGCTTCCAGATCCACCAGCAGCCGGGAGGCGGCCCAGATCTTCGTCGCCCCCAATCATTGGTATTGGCGGCGGTTGCTCACCGGACTTTGTCCAGCCCCTCGAGGTTAACCACGGAGGACCGGCCCAGCGCGGGCTCTGGTCCTAGCCGGGGCTCCAGCGTCATCAAAGTCCTTCCCCTCTTCTTCTTGGGGGCCATGGCGGAGGGACAGATTGGGGCAAGCGCGAGGTCTGGTGAGAAAGGCGCGAGCTTACATAGGAAGAGGGAGCGGAAGGCAGGCGCGAGGGGGAAGAGCAATGATGGCCCCGCTGCACGCACTAGGTTTTTGTCAGCACGGGCGGTTGCCGAGGCGACGTGGGGAAGTGGAGGCGTCCGCGTACTATCGTGCGCCACGCATCGAGCCTGGCCCATAGGCGGTTGGGGCCCGCGGCGTTTCGGCAATCCTTCCTTGGCTTCGCCTCGAAGCCAGCCCGAGCGCGCCTTGGGCCTGGGGGCTACTGTCGGCGTTCTGGGATCGGGGGTACCCAGACCTGCCTGCCCGCGGCCCAGGGCTGGCCCACCTCGACGGCCCGGTACGGCCTAGCGACAAATCCCACAAGACAAGACCCTCGCGAGGGGCCCGGCCTCGCGAAGAGAACGGTGCTAAGACCTCTAGAGGAGCGGCCTCCCCAGGCTGCCTCCCGAGGAGCGGAGATTCCTATGCAGTGCCCAGCCTCGGGAGGCTGCAATGACGTGAGCCATGATGATGAGGGCAGGCGGGCGCCAGCGGGCGCATAGGGGACAATTTCCTCTTTTATGCTAAGGAAGCAAGGACGTACGCGGGTTCCCGAGGGATTCCCCAAAGGTTTCCGTTCCGGTGCAACAAGACCAAGACCACGAGCCTGGCAGGACGGATGTCATCGCCAAGCCCACCACTGCGTCACGCCAGGAGCTTTGCTGGCGAAGACCACCTTTAGTCAGGATAAGTTGTACCTCCTGTCCCCCTTCAAACATGGCCGTTGTGGGATCCCTTCCCGTCTGTGCGATAAGGGAAGAGGTGTAGGACCGAAAGTATGTCTAGAGGGGGGGGGGGGTGGTGGTGGTGATTAGACTACTTGACCAAATAAAAATCCTACCTTTTCCCAATTTTAAGTGTTGGCAGATTTTAGCAATGATAGCAAGTCAAGTACACCCTACACATGCATGTCTAAGAGTATAGCAGCGGAAAGTAACAACAAGCATGTATGTAGTAGAGGGTAGGAAGGAATATCAAACGCAATTTGTAGACACGAAGATTTTTCCCGTGGTTCCGATAGGTGGTGCTATCGTACGTCCATGTTTATGGAGTCTTCAACCCACGGAGGGTAACGGTCGCGAGAGTCCACGAAGGGCTCCGCCCATAAGGGTCCACGAAGTAGCAACCTTGACTATTCCATAACGACTTTCGTCCACGAAGGACTAGCCTCACTATGAGTAGATCTTCACGAAGTAGGCGATCTCCTTGCCCGTACAAACTTCTTGGTTCAACTCCACAACACGAAGTAGGAGGCTCCCAAGCGACACCTAACCAATCTAGGAGGCACCACCCTCCAAAAGGTAATAGGCTCGGTAATGTCGATGAACTTCTTGCTCTTGTGCTTCAAGATAATAGACTCCTCAAGACACAATCACTCTCTCACAGATTTGGCTATGGTGGAAGAGATTGATTTGGTGGAAAGCAACTTGGGGAGGCTAGAGATCAAGATTCATATGGATGGAGTGGAATAGCTTGATCTCAACACAAGGGTAGGTGGCTCTCTCTCAGAAAATATGATGGGGCAAGTATGGAATAGTTCTGAGTGCTTCTCTTTCGAGTGGGTGGTGGTGAAGGGGTATATATAGGCATCCCCAAAAATCCAACCGTTACACCTAAAGTGACCAACTCGGTGACACCGATGTGTTAATCTCGGTGGTACCGAAGTGACCAAAAGGTGACAACTTTTGAATCTCGGTGAAACCGATATATAATTCTCGGTGGTACCGATAAGGTGACCAACGGTCAGATTGCGCAACTCGGTGACGCCGATCCAACAAACTCGGTGGTACCGATTTTGTGAATCGAGGTAACAGAAAATTGGCAACCCAAACTTGGTGGCACCGAAGTGGAATCGGTTGCACCGATGTGCTAGGGTTTGGCATGGGTTTGTCTGAGTTTGGGAATCGGTGGCACCGAGTGGAAAGTGTTGGTTGCACCGATTTTGGATATTTGACTTTGGACAGACTTTTGTGGAAGAGCTTGTGGGTGTTTTTGGTGACTATCTCTTGTGCTCGTGGATCATCTTGTTCACCAACAGTAGCTCACCCCCTTTTAATAGTATTGGCTTTCCTATGGACTCAAAGTGATTTCTCACAAAGTAAAATGTAGAGTCCTCTTGCTTGAAGCATTGCCAATCCATTTCCTTGCATCTTGGGGTATTTCCACAATCCTTTTGCCATCCCTATCATTGAACTTTTCCTGAAATACGCTTAGTGGAAACATTAGTTCAATGACTTATATGTTGTTATTAATTACCAAAACCACCAAGGGAGCAAATGTGCTTTCAATCTCCCCCTTTTTGGTAATTGATGACAACATATAGATCAAAGCTTCGACATATGATATAATCAATGAATATAATCGTCGCTTTGAGAAGTATGTGATAAGCAAGAGCTCCCCCTAAATTTGTGCATTATTTTAAATTTTTGTTTGAATGCAAATGCACAATAGATTAGGTACATAGGGCACTCTTTCATGTCACATACAACTTGGTGGTGTGCGAGAACAGTTAGAATGAACATCATAGCACAACATAATCAAGCAAAGGTGAATGATCATCTCATAAGCATCATAATGATAGGAAATAGTAGCAACACACATCAAGTGTATGATCAAAACACCACAAAGTTTAACACATCCAAACCAAAGGATCAAATGTTTTGTAAAGCGATAAAAACCAAACGCTCTCTCTCACTCGAAGCCTAAAGATCTATATACAACTTCTCCCCCTTTGGCAACAAGTTACCAAAAAGTTCAAAGAGATATAGCTAATCGTTCTTGAGCTGATCTCCTCCGGTGGTCGATGAAGGAGTCGAGAGAACTGCGTCAGCGAAGATGTCGACAGACGTCATGGACGGAGTTGGTGTAGGAACGGGAGGTACTGGAGCTGATGGAGCTGAAGAGGCTGTAGCAGGTGCTGATGAAGAAGGCCTCAACTCTGGAACTGGCACTGTGGCTGATCTTGCCTGGGTAGTGAACTGAGTGCCTGGCCTGAGAGGAGAGTCATCCTCATCATCTGAAGTGTCGGGACTGGGCACGCTGTCAACTTCCTTCTTGAGCTCATTCACGGTCTTGGTCAGCCCATCCACCTTGTCATTTAGAGTCTTGATCTTATTTTGCATGATCCTCACAAGACTATGCTGATTTGCCAATATGTCCTTGATGTCCTTCTGCATGCCCTAAACGATAGTGATCAGGAGATCCATTTGTTCGTTCCTGGATCTAGGGACTTGAGCACTAGTGTCTCTAGCTGCCTCTGCCTTTGCCTGTGCTGCAGCTGAGGTGGGATGATCTGGGTTCATCTCCACAACATTGTCCTCAAGATCGCTGTAGGGACAAGTGGGGCCTGTCAACAGCAAAAATTTGCTTCTCCAGCTTGGAGTTGATGAGCATCTAAATGTAGGGTGCATAGCAGCATGAGCGCTTCTGATCAGCAGCAACCCTCTTCACAGTTTCTACTATCAAGTCCATCACTTGTATCCTGGTGTGTCTATCAAGATGGATCAGCATGTTGATGGAATAGCCTTGAATCATCTTCTCATCTCCAGACTTAGGCATCAAGGTGTGCCTCAAGATAGTGTTCATGGTGCGGAGGCCAGCCTGGAGGAAGTAAATGGATCCTAACTTGTGAGATTTCAAGTTGGTAGCAGGGATCTCATTGTACATGTTCTTCATAGAATCATGGCTCTCCTTGGATTCGGAATAGACATCCAAATCTCCATCTTGCACCTTTGGGACTCCTAAGATGGCAGCCCATTCCTCTACAGAAGACTCATATCTTGCTCCTTCAGTCATCCACACAATTCTACCATCTCCATAGAAGTGAGCAGTGGAGTAGAATTGCATGATCATCTCGTCGTTCCATGCAGTGAATTCTTTGCCAACAAATTCATCTAGGCCAATGCAATGAAAGTTGTCTTGAACATTTGGAAAGAAATCTTCATTTGCCTTGATGTACTTCCAATCAACGTATCTCATGTCACTTACAGCTGGGCTCTTATCAAGCAAGATAGTCTCATAGAAATCTTGCTGCTCCTTGGTATAAAACCTATAGTCCACAGCTGTTTTCCTCCTCTGGGCATATGGATTAATTCCTCTCCATGCCCTCAAAGCAGAATCCATCCTCTTCTTCATATCTTCAGCAAGCAGGTGGCTGGCATTGTGCTCTGGAAGGTGTGGTCTAAGCTTCATCAAAGCAGTCATGTCATCATCATCCTCAGCTTCTCTGAAAGTGGAGGTTTTGTTCTTGCTGGAAGCTGGTATCTCTCTGGAGAACCTCTTAGGCTTTTCAGCAGCAGCATCCTTCTTGGGAGCAGACTTGGTGCTCTTGGAAGTGTTAGCTTTAGGCATAGCATCTGCCATAAGCTTCTTCTTCTTCTTGGGAGGGGCCTTTGCAGCTTTCTCTACTCCTCCTCTTCAGCAGCAGCCTCCTCTGGATCCTCAAACATAGAGGTAGGCCTGCCCACAACATGGATAATCCTCTTCCTAGATTTCTTCTTCTCCCCTGCCTTCTTAGGCATAGATTTCTTGGGAGGCACAACTGTCATAGTTGCTCTAGAGCTCTCTGGTGCTCTCACTGTCTCAGAGCTGGCATACTCCTTCCTTATAGCTTTCTTCTTCTTGGAAGAAGTGGCAGTATGATCTTTCTTAGGCAGCTCCTCAGGGATGAAGTCCTCATCCTCCTCATCAGAATTTAGCTTCCTCCTAGTCCTTGTAGCAGCCTTGGGCAAGTGAGGAGAACTAGGCACATCATCAAAACTCTCTTCAGGACTAGTGCCTGAACTCATGACAATATTCTCCTCTCTGAAGTTGTTCTCACTGTCATCTGAAGTAGACATCTCTGACCCTGTGAACAGAGTATAGAGGAGTGGAGAAGATGAGTCATCACAAAATGCAGACATTTTCAAAAGATTGAACTAAGATTTCTCAAATTTTGCATTCTGCCAAATGTATGTCGGTACAACCGAGGCAAAATTTTCGGACCCACCGACACAAACAACCTACTTTCCAGAAACTTGGCACCATTTTCGGTCACACCGAAAATTGGTACTCGGTTCCACCGAGGTGTTCTCAGTTGGCCAGAAAAACCGAATCTCTGCTACCGATTCTTTTGCATCGTTTCTACCGAGATTCATGTGGCGGACGGCAAAACCTAAAAAATCGATCGTTCGCTATTCTACTGGAATTTCTAGAGGATAGGGAGGTTTGCAATCGGTGGATTATCGATAAAGTTATCTCCAATGCGCAAGAATCAGACTGGGAGTGCAAGGAGGGCCGGATCCATACCCTAGCTTGGTGAAGGATCTGCTAAGACGACGACGGCGGCGGAGATTCCGTCGGTGGCGGCGATTCCCAACGACGGAGACGCTCGGGGAGGCAAGGGTGACGACCAGGGGTCCGGAGCGGCAGCTTAGGGTTGGAGGAAAACGGGCTCTTGAGATTGAATTTCAAAAGTCGTTTCCGCCATGATATATACCCTTCGATGTCGGTGACACCAGTTCGAGATTTTCGGTGTCACCGAGTTTCTCAACTGTCAGCTGACAGGGAAACTCAGTGTAACCGAGAATAAGGAATCGGTGTTACCGAGATTGAAAAACCAGATCAACCCTAGGCATTTAGTGAGACCGAGATTTTGGGTTGGTTCCACCGAGATGCACTTGGGAGGTTTTAATGGTCAGTCCTTTGTCGATACGGAACTCCGAGTGCTCCTCACACAGAGGGATTGAAAAGTACTTGTTCAAATTTTGTGATGCAGCAAGAATAGAATATGAGGTGAGAAAGCATAGATAGCTAGAGAGTGGTCCTAGGCATTCTTGTCCATCCAATTGGCAAAAGAAAAATCAAAAGCCAAATAGCAACAATTGGATGTCCTCGAATGGATAAATAAATGCAGACCAACATGCTCACACAATAAGATGTCAAATGAAATCATGGCAAACATGCACAAACATATTTGCATCTATCAAGCATTTTGGCGATGACGGAGTCATCTATATATGAGTATATTGACTTAGGAGCTAAGTAAGAGTACTTGATCATAGGTCATACTCATCGTTTAAGCACAAGTGGGATTACCACTTTTACATAAAGCATTTAATGTTGTCACATACTATGAGATGCTTTAACTCGAGTTTTAGAGTAAAGCTCCCCCTTGATGTGACATCCCCCCATAGGAGGGATAAACTAACCTTGGGTTTTGTCGATGAAGACTTCATGTTGGTGAGGTAGTGGTGGATGCTCAATGTTGATGAAGATCACCATGAGTTGGGAGCATCCTTGTTGTTTCCTTACTCTTCTCACCTACATGGGTTAGTCCCAACACACAAGAGAGAAATACAAGGATATCTATGGACATGGAGTGCAAAGCATGTGTGATGATGTCCATTGATTTGTTGATTACCTTGTCCCTTGCTTACCTTTGAGGGAACGTGTGACTCCTTGAACTATTGCATAGAGTTGATGTTGATTGCAAATAGTTCTTGCCAATAATGAATGTGAGTAAATTTCATTGGTGGAGTCACCCCCCAAGAACTTCTCTAGTTCTTCTTCTTGGGGACCCACATCAACTTGATGGGGATCCTTGGTGTTGAAGTAGCCCTTGTAGAACTTGAGCTTGAAGTAGCCTTGGGAACCCACTCCACCAAAGCTTGGGATTCATCTTCATATGAGTCAATGTCCTCTTGAAGCTTGTTCTTGCCCTTGAACTTATGGTCTTGTGGTGGAAGGTCATCTTGAGTGTTTGTTCCCTTGGGAGGAGTATTTTCATACTTCTCCTTTTGAGGAACAAACTTGGGCTTGGGGTATTGACCTTCTTCCCATTCAACTCCATTAGCGTTGAAGTAGCCAATGCCATGGTTTTTCCGGTATCCTCCGTGCTTGCGTACAATTTCCTCAAATTTCTTACACCCGGCAAGACTCTTGTAGATACCTTTCTCTATAATTCCGTTCAATAAAGCATTTTCTTGCTCAAGTGTAACTTAGCTAAGAGAATCATCATTAGTGGAATCAATAGAACTACTAGAAGCAATATCATTGGGTTTAGCATTTTTATTGTTGCTACTAGATGAAGAGCCTTTCTTGCCTTTATTACTAGTTTGTCTAGATTTAACTTGTGGCATGAATGTAGACAAGAGTAATCATTTGGCTAGATAAGATGAAGTCTTCTTTCGGAGATCATCATTGATAGCTTTAAGAAACTCATGCTCTTGCTCCAAGGTGAGCTTCTCGAAGCGTAGCTTCTCTTGAGACCTTACAAGCTCTCTATGATCTTCGAGAGTAGATTCATGGGCTAACTTAAGAGTGTTTAGTTCTTTAGTTAATCGTTCTATTTTCATCTTATCATCATCAAATGACTAATCTTGACTAGCATGAAAATTATCAAGTTCATTTTGACTAACATCACTAGTTTCATCAAAGTGCAAGTCATCATCACAAATTAAATCATCTTCATCACTATTGAAATCAAGATACTTGGGGTGTGATACCTTGGGGACTTTATCCGTGAAGCAACTTCCACTCCCTTCATTTGGTGAATCAAATAGATCATAGGAGTTGGTAGTCACCAGTGCAAGTCCGGCAACACCTTCATCTTGACTATAGTTGGAGTTGGAGGGATAGCTTCTCTCGGAGTTGTTGTCGGAGTCGGAGCCGGAAACCCATTCACCAACATGAGCTTGATGTCTTCTTCTTGTGTAGCTCTTGGTGTACTTGTCCTTCTTCTCCGAATCGCTACTTCTCCTTGAGGGTCTTCATTCATAACAATCATCTCTACTCCTTCTCTCTCTTTGAGGTGATTCATTCCTTGAGCTTCGTCTTCTAGGTGACTCTTCTCTTCATTTGTAAGCAGCCGTGAACTCATTGGAGTAGTGTCCGGGCTTCACACAATTGTAGCAGTTTCGGTCAGGACTTGACGAACGCTTCTCTTCATATCTTGAGTTGGAGCTTCATTCTTTGCCTCTATTCTTGTAGAACTTGTTGAATTTCTTGACCATGAGGCTTATCTCTTCATTGGTGACAAGGTTGTCGCTTGAAGTTGCGGGAGCATCACTTGTGGCTTTGTAAGCACCGCTAGACTTGTTGTGAAGCTCTTCTTTGTCTTTGGGTGTCATCTCATGAGCAACAATCCTTCCAATGACTTCCGTAGGCTTGAGATCTTTGTAGTTGGGCATAATTTGGATCAATGTGCACACGGTGTCGTATTTCTCATTCAAAGCTCGAAGTATCTTCTTTATGATGAATTTGTCAGTCATTTCTTCGCTTCCTAAGTCGGCAATCTCATTGGTGATGAGAGCTAGCCTAGAGTACATCTCCGCGATTCCTTCACCATCCTTCATCTTGAACTTGTCAAGATGACTTTGAAGAACATCCAACTTGGATTCTCTCACGGACTCGGTACCTTCATGCATATCAGCCAAAGTATCCCAAATCTCTTTTGCATTCTCAAGACGGCTGATTTTGTTGAATTCTTCGGGGCATAGGCAGTTGAAGAGAATGTCACATGCTTGAGCGTTGTATTGTAACATCTTCAACTCATTCGGGGTCGCTTCACGATCCAGTTCCTTTCCATCACCAAAGAATTCACCTTGCTAGCCAACACGAACAATAGCCCATATAGCGGGGTTATGACCAAGAATATGCATTTTCATTTTTTGCTTCCAACTAGCAAAATTAGTGCCATCAAAGTACGGACCTCTACGGTGATAATTTCCCTCACTAGACGCCATACTGTCCTAGGTTGTGAGACCAATGCAATGGAGACCAAAGCTCTGATACCACTTGTAGGACCGAAAGTATGTCTAGAGGGGGGTGATTAGACTACTTGACCAAATAAAAATCCTACCTTTTCCCAATTTTAAGTGTTGGCAGATTTTAGCAATGATAGCAAGTCAAGTACACCCTACACATGCATGTCTAAGAGTATAGCAGCGGAAAGTAACAACAAGCATGTATATAGTAGAGGGTAGGAAGGAAGATCAAACACAATTTGTAGACACAATTTTTTTTCCCGTGGTTCTGATAGGTGGTGCTATCGTATGTCCACGTTTATGGAGTCTTCAACCCACGGAGGGTAACGGTCGCAAGAGTCCACGGAGGGCTCCACCCATAAGGGTCCACGAAGTAGCAACCTTGACTATTCCATAACGGCTTCCGTCTACGAAGGACTAGCCTCACTATGAGTAGATCTTCACGAAGTAGGCGATCTCCTTGCCCATACAAACTTCTTGGTTCAACTCCACAACACGAAGTAGGAGGCTCCCAAGCGACACCTAACCAATCTAGGAGGCACCACCCTCCAAAAGGTAATAGGCTCGGTAATGTCGATGAACTCCTTGCTCTTGTGCTTCAAGATGATAGACTCCTCAACACACAATCACTCTCTCACAGATTTGGCTATGGTGGAAGTGATTGATTTGGTGGAAAGCAACTTGGGGAGGCTAGAGATCAAGATTCATATGGATGGAGTGGAATAGCTTGATCTCAACACAAGGGTAGGTGGCTCTCTCTCAGAAAATATGATGGGGGCAAGTATGGAATAGTTTTGAGTGCTTCTCTTTCGAGTGGGTGGTGGTGAAGGGGTATATATAGGCATCCCCAAAAATCCAACCGTTACACCTAAAGTGACCAACTCGGTGACACCGATGTGTTAATCTCGGTGGTACCGAAGTGACCAAAAGGTGACAACTTTTGAATCTCGGTGAGACCGATATATAATTCTCGGTGGTACCGATAAGGTGACCAACGGTCAGATTGCACAACTCGGGGACGCCGATCCAACAAACTCGGTGGTGCCGATTTTGTGAATCGAGGTAACAGAAAGTTGGCAACCCAAACTCGGTGGCACCAAAGTGGAATCGGTTGCACCGATGTGCTAGGGTTTGGCATGGGTCTGTCTGAGTTTGGGAATCGGTGGCACCGAGTGGAAAGTGTTGGTTGCACCGATTTTGGATATTTGACTTTGGATAGACTTTTGTTGAAGAGCTTGTGGGTGTTTTTGGTGACTATCTCTTGTGCACGTGGAGCATCTTGTTCACCAACAATACCTTACCCCCTTTTAATAGTATTGGCTTTCCTATGGACTCAAAGTGATTTCTCACAAAGTAAAATGTAGAGTCCTCTTGCTTGAAGCTTTGCCAATCCATTTCCTTGCATCTTGGGGTATTTCCACAATCCTTTTGCCATCCCTATCATTGAACTTTTCCTGAAATATGCTTAGTGGAAACATTAGTTCAATGACTTATATGTTGTTATTAATTACCAAAACCACCAAGGGAGCAAATGTGCTTTCAAGAGGACCAAGGCCGCTATAAATAGGGACTGGCCACCACCGTAGAGAGGGACCGAATCCACCCTCACCCAAGAGCCCTCACGAGGTTGCTCACCACTGTACAAGTTCATCACCGAACCTCCTTGTGAGGCCAATCCACCAAAAGCAGGAGTAGGGTTTTACACGGCAAGGTGGCCTGAACCTGGGTAAATCGTTGTGTTCACCTTCTTGCATTCCCATGCATCTTCGGCAGGGCCTAGCTATGGAGCGGCAGGCTTGAGACTTGAGCTGGTTGGGATCTTCGCACACGCCCCAGAGTTCGAACCTTCTTGGGTCTGCGGAGCCCTGAATCCGACATCACACATATACCAAAAAAGGAGAGGAAGCACGCTCTTCGAGAGGTCTACGCCGTAGAGCCCATAGCCCCGAAGTTCAACCCGTGGTCGGCTTGCCCGATCACCTTCGACCGTAGGGATCACCCGACCAGTATCCGTCATGGAGGCTCGGCGGCCCTTGTCTTAGATCCCATCATCGATGGGTACCACCTCACTAGAGTCCTCATGGACGGAGGAAGTAGCCTTAACCTGATTTACTCATACACGGTGAAAAAGATGGGTATCGATCTGTCAAGGATCAAGCCCAGCAACACTACCTTTAAAGGAGTCATTCCAGGCGTCGAGGCCCGCTGTTCGGGTACCGTGACATTGGAAGTAGTGTTCGGCTCGCCCGACAACTTCCGCAGCGAAGACTTGATCTTCGACATTGTCCCTTTCCGCAGTGGATATCACGCACTGCTCGGCCGTACACTGTTCGCCCGCTTTAACGACGTTCCCCATTACGCATATCTGAAGCTCAAGAGGCCCGGACCCAAGGGGGTCATCACCGTCAATGGCTACACAGAGCGCTCCCTCCGGACCGAGGAACACACAACAGCCTTAGCAGCCGAATTCCAGTCCGGCACCGAGACGCCGAGGCCTCCATCAACCATTAAGGCACGACAGGCGAACAAGCGCGCCCGAGCTCAACCCGACCTCCCGGAACCATCCCCTGATGAACACAAATAGGAATGCGCCCCCACAGCATGACCCAACTACCTGTAAGGTACGTACCTAGAAGACAAAACTTTGCTCTCAAAATACCTTGGGCAACTGTGGGGACCCACTACCAAAAACCAAGTGGTCGGCTCGATCGAACCACCGTCAAAACAACGTCTTTGGATAAACAGCAGGCACCATTAAGGACCTCGCAAGCGTCAAGCTCACACGCGTTACAACGATTTCTCGAGAACCTCTCTCAAAGGTCCGTTCGCCGACAACAGTCACCTTTAAAGGAGCATACCCCTCAAGAGCAAAGGAACGGAGGCATATCAAGAACATCAAGGACATCAAGCCACCCATAGAAGACCCTGAGTAAACCTTTCCTTTGTAAAATTTGTTTTTAAAGCAAAATACATGTATATAGCTGCTTCAGCAGTTTGAATTGTATAAATTCATCATATATAAAGATTATCCTTTACGCCCTTCTCATAGTATTTTATAAACTGTTTCCCACTCCCCTCATCCGAAAGCAAAACTGTTCGGTACATGCTAGATGCAACCGGCTAATATACCGGGGGCTTGACTTTAAAACTCGCCCCAAGCATCAATCCCGGGATTATGTTCGGCGTCTCGGATTTTGCGTTATATGAATCGGTTCCAAATTATGACTTGGGTCAAAGGTTGGGTTGCCCGGCTCCTGTGCTTACCCGCTTACGTTCCGCTCGTTCGGCTAAAAGGGTAAAGGGAGAACCACTGCGATTGTATTTCCATCTCACGTGGTTATAACCTCAGTGGAGAAAGCCAAAAACCGACTGTCATAATAAGCGAGAACCGGTCTGCAATCCGAGCACAAGTGTCAAACTTAATATCGATGGAGGTTATTCCATGTCATACGAGGGGTTTGTACCTTCACAAACCATGTGGTAATGGCCTTAACCTCGGTATATCCGAATACCACAAAATATTGGGGGCTAGTAACGAGCCCCCACAGTCAAGCTCCTACTGTTAAGTGAAAGAACTAAAGCCCCATAGTCCGATTGCCTTGTTCACCACCTGCTCCACCGCCTCCGAGTGCCGATATTTCGGCTAAAGGAAAAGTTGCGGAGGTCAAAACACCTCTTGTAATATTTACACGCAGGCTGAAGCCGACGACTCGCAACTTTCAGTTTCAAACGGCCACATAGGAGTCAAAATAATTCAAATCTTAAAAGCATGATAAAATCATGCACACGCATAATAAAGCGAAGTATTCATCGGGCACATAACAACGTACTCACTCATAAATTACATCCTTAGGGCATTGGGCCTCTATCACCCGAGCCCCATCCATCACAAGAGGGAAGTACAGCTCGGGACGCCTATGCCACTTCCCGGGAGGAGGAGGTGCGGTGGCCATCTCGGCCGGCTTCATGTTGGGCCAGTGCACCATGGTCTTTGCAAAGGCCATATGAGCCCCCTCGATGCAGGCAGAACGCTTCAGGACTTCAATCCGGGCCGCGACGTCACACAGCTTCTGCACCAAGCTGAAGTAGCTGCTTGCCAATGGCTTTGTCGGCCACAGCCGGATGCACAGGTCTTTCATGGCGGGCTCCACCATCCTGTGCAGTTCCATCAACTGCTTCAACTGCTTGCTAAGGAGAGGAGGGTGCTCGGGGGTTTGAAATTGCGCCCAGAACAATCTAGACTCAACATCCCCATCACTTGTCGCATAGTACCGAGCCGCGTCCGCCGCACTCTTCGGGAGATCCGTAAAGGCGCCTGAGGAACACCACACTCATGTGAGCGACACAAACCTGTTACCACCAAAGGCACATTGCAGTAAGTACGGCTTACCATCTGCGATCAGCCGGACTTGGCGAAGTTCTTCCTCATAAAACCGCCTATCCACCCTCTTCGGCTTAATCTTTTCGGACAGCGAGGATAGCTCGGCGGCTTGGTCTTTGTTCTTTTTCTCAAGGGCCTCACACTTGGTGTTGGCATCCTTGAGCTCCTGCTGCACCTTGGATACCCGAGCTGCGTGCTTGTCGCTATCGGCCTTGACCGATGACAGCTCGGCAGACGCCTGCTCGGCCAGCGCCTTATGATCTGCAACCTCCTGTTTCGCTTTCTTCAACTCCGCCTTGAGGCTCTCAACCTCCGCGGCAGTGGATGCAGTCATAATGGGTAACCAAGACTCAGTGATAAAGACCGCGAAACAACTTCAATTACTAAGAATAACAGCAGCCAAGGCGGCATAGTTCAGACTTACCTTGCACTTCGTCAAACCACTTGTTGAGGCGGTCTAGTTCCTCATCAGAGATCGTGAGCTTCTGGTTCAGCTCGGCCAGCTCCATGGCATTGGCGGCCACTGCCGAAGACGAGGCCTACAAAAAACCTTACTCATATTAGACTCCCGAGCTATCGGCTGTAGATCCTCTTCAATCATCTGGGTTTTCTTTGACCCCCGTGTGAGTTTTTCAAACTCACCCATGGCTCGGGGGCTACTGTGCTTACAGGGGTTGTATAAACCTTATAAATTAACTTTTCAGAAAAAGGGTATTACATGGCTTACCTTGAAGCCCGTCAAGAGGCTGTTAAAAGCCTCCTTTAGTTCGTTGTCAACGGACTGAATGCCTTGTAAAACCACGCCCATAAGGGCGCGCTGATCTTCGGCGAGGGAGGAGCTGGTCAAAGCTTCCTCCATTGTGGCCGACCACCCGGTCGCGGCCCGCTCTGTCACGGGCGACACTGGTGGTGGCACCTCCGCCCTCCTTTCCTGCAAAAGCAGGGCCAACGATTTCGGAGGCACAGAGTGATCCGAAACCTTCTGTGGAGGGGGCTCAGATGAACCAGGCCCCCCCTGTTTGCTTGCCAAGACGGGGTCCTCCTCCTGGTCTTGGGCAGCTGAGGTATTAACCTCCACCATTTCGTCGTCACCCCCAGCCCCGACATTCGGCCCAGGCTGGGTCTGGCGAGAGATCACCTCCACGGTCTCCTCGGCGGCCTGAGGAGGAGAGGGATGCAACACTGTCCCGCTCTCTACCAGCTCGGCGGGCAGGGATTCCCCCTCCGATACCTGATCGATGGGGAGGTCGTGGTGTGGGCTGCAACATGAAAGGCGCTCCTTCGGTTAGTGGCAAAACTCCGTACGAGCGTACTATGAAGTGTTCGGATTAAATACCTCTGGGCTGGGGGCTTGACCCTGGGGTTCCTCCGGGGGACCTTTTCGAAAGCCTCGGATTCCTCATCGGAATCCGAGCTGTCAACGGGCATGACCACTTTGGCCCTGCAGGACCTCTTCGGGGCGGGGGGAGCCAGATCCTGCTCGGCGTTGGCAGACGCCGCCCTCTTCCTTGTCTGGGGGGAGTCCACCTCCCCCCTTCCTCTATGTGTTCCTACTCGTGAGCAGAGGAGGCCCGGGTCTCCCCGGACCTAGTATCCGGAGGACCTATTGAGCGGAAGCCCTCTCAGACCTCCTTCTTCTCGCCCTTCTTCTTCTTCTCTTTCTTCTCTGGTGCCGAATACAGCGCCACGACCAGCATTGCCGTCAACAGGGCCGATCTGGGGTCTTCGGGCAACGGGGCTGGGCCATTAATCCTCAAAGCCTTGTCCAGCCAGTTCTATGAGGGCGAAGAAGAAGATGTTAAATTCCTTGATAAAAGGTAGAGCCCGAGGATAAAAATAGAAACTTTGTTATACCTGTAGCGGAGGGTTTTCGGCGTCTAGGCCGATGTCTTCCTCCTCGGCTGGCCAGTCCTTCTGGGGCTTGAACAACGCCTTCCACGGGTTCTCATGGGTAGTGCGGTAAAGCTGGCGCACGGTGGGAGGGTCGTCATGCTTGTAGGCCACATTGGGGTGGCCCGGTGCTGGCAGGGGAGGAGACGGCGGTGGAGCATAACCTGTACCACGTTGGTCAGCTCGACGTTTGCTTCTAGAATCTACGTGATGCGTTTCTGCAACACCTTCACCTCCGTGTCTGATCCCCACTCTAGGACTTTCTTGATCCATGAGGTCAGCCTCGTGGGGGGTCCAGATCTGAACTCGGAGGGAGCTGCCCAGTCTGCGCCTCGTGGTTCGGAGATGTAGAACCACTCTTTCTGCCAGACGTTGACGGTGTCGATGAATGTTCCATCCGGCCACTCGACCCGTGGAAGCTTGCTAATCACCACCCCTTCGCAATTCGCATGCTGACTATTGACTGTCTTCGGCTTGACGTTGAAGACGTTTAGCCATAGGCCGAAATGCGGCTGGACCTGCAAAAAGGCCTCGCAGACGACGATGAAGGATGAGATATGCATGATGGAGTGTGGGGGAAGATCGTGGAAATCTAACCCATAGAAGAACATTAATCCCCTTACAAAGGGGTGCAGCGGGAAGTTCAGTCCCCAGATGAAATGGGGAATGAACACCACCCGCTCTCCCGACTTTGACGTGGGCACCACTTGACCACCCTATGGGGCGTGGTGGACGATGTTGACCGGGAGGTAGCCGGCGTGCTTCAGTTCCCGGATGTCATTGTCAGTGGTGCACGAGGCCTCCCACTTGCCCTGAGAGCCCGAGCTGTCCATTGCTGAGCTTGGGGGGAGGGGGAGGATGGCTTGGAGGGAACTGCGGGAAGATTGGATCTGCGCACTCGGAGCAAAGGAGGTCGAGAGGGCGAGCTTAAAACTGAGGAGCGTATGGAGGCTTTGGGGATTTTCTCCCTTTTATGGAAGGCTGAAATACCAAGAGCCCTTTTACTGCGCCGCGGACTACATCGTTTCCTGAAGCACCGTGCCGTTATGCGCACATGGGATAACCCAGATCATTAATCGTATCCCGTGAAAATTGGAGCACGATCTTCGTGTTGATAAGACGTGCCAATGAAGGGGCGGCCTCAAACCGTGAATTGAGTTTTCATAGCTGGTTAAGTGGCCGCGGCCTGTCCTGGCTTTTCGCCAGAAAAGTTGTCACGTGTGATACGTCCATTTTGCATCATGATTTCCTACTCTTATTTACGTTGTTTTGTTGAATAATAATGCTTTGGGGAGTGATTCTAATGTCTTTTCTCTCATAATATGCAAGGTTTACACAAGGAGGGAGAATACCGGCAGCTGGAATTCTGGACCCAAGAAAAGCACGTCAGAGATACCTATTCTGCACAACTCCAATGAAGCTGAAATTTTACGGAGATTATTTTTGCATTTAATAAAAAAATACTAGAGCTGAAAACCACCGGAGGGGGCCTCCCAGGTGGGCACAACCCACTAGGGTGCGCCCTGATGGGCTGTGCTCAGCCTGGCCCACTTTCGGTGCCCATCTTCTGGTATAAGGTCACTCTTTACCTAGAAAAATTCAGAGGAGGACTTTCGGGATGAAGCACCGCCGCCTCGACGCGGAACTTGGGCAGGAGCACTTTTGCCCTCCGGCGGAGCGATTCCGCCGGGGGAACTTCCCTCCCGAAGGGGGAGATCGAAGCTATCGTCATCACCAACGCCCCTCTCATCTTTGGGAGGCCAATGTTCATCAACATCTTCAACAACACCATCTCCTCTCAAACCCTAGTTCATCTCTTGTGTTCAATCTTTGTACCGGAACCTCAGATTGGTACCTGTGGGTGACTAGTAGTGTTGATTACCTTGCGTAGTTGATTACTATATGGTTTATTTGGTGGAAGATTATATGTTCAGATCCATTATGCTATTCAATACTCCTCTGATCTTGAGCATGATTATTATTTGTGAGTAGTTACCTTTGTTCTTGAGGTCACGGGAGAAGTCATGTTGCGAGTAATCATGTGAATTTGATATGTGTTTGATATTTGTTAAGTTACTATTGTTGTTGTTACTGTTACAACTGCTACAAAATTACCACTGTCACTATTGTTGTTGCTCCTACTACTATCACTTGCCGTGCTACTAAAACTTTGCTGCAGAGAGATATCCCGGGTGTGGTTGAATTGACAATTCAACTGCTAAGGCCGATAAATATTCTTTGACTCCCCTTGTGTCAAATCAATAAATCAGGGTGAAATACTACCCGCGAAGACTGTTGCGATCCCCTATACTTGTGGGTTATCAAGGCAAGACCATGCAAACATCTGGATACTATGTCATGGTCTTGATGGATGACTATGTGCGGCAGGACCACTGTTAAGAAGTGATTCAATGTTGCAGAAATAGTCCGAAGACAATGAGAAGGAAGTTAAGCTAGCTCACTTTTGGATAGAGCACGAGCGCCTTCAGAGACTGCTCATGAATATCATCAATCACGATGTAGTGAGGGATGAGGGGATGTTCTACTGCGGGGCAGAGAGTGAAGACAAACGAGACATGAGAATGAAACATCAAGATGGCGATATAGATTCTCCTTTCGAGTCTAGTAAACCATGAAAAACATGAAACTATGTCATCACACAATGATTGTTACCTTGTGATCTCTACTTTATATGTACGAGTGTCATATATTTATATATTAGCGTTGTGATCATTTCTATATGTATATATTTTGAATGTTATTGTCTACTAAAAATAACAGATGGGACCGCCAAAATATTTATGAGAGGGGTCTCTGCAGCGGACATGAAGAAGCACTATCTATGGACACAGGATAAGTATCGGGCAGAGCACCTCAAGGAGGCGATGTTAGCTTGGGTCAAAAGTGTTCCAATGTCCCATTGTTCTCTCCCAGCGACTGAGAAGATGGCAGAGGGCGGTTCACTGACCTTGCAGTGTGCATCCTTGTGGAGGCGACCCCGGATGAAAGGTTGAGGACCTGGCTGGGTATGAATCCAACCACCATACCCACGCCCGCTGAGGTTGTGCAATGGGCTCTTCGAGAGGCCAAATATCCAATTCTAGAGCAAGCGGCCCGTTGGTCCCCGCTCATTCCATCAAGTACTAATTCATGTAGTATGTGCGGTTTCTACTAACGATCTGCGTGTTGAATGATACGTCCATTTTGCATCATGATTTCCTACTATTATTTACTTTGTTTTGTTGAATAATAATGCTTTGGGGAGTGAGTCTAATGCCTTTTCTCTCATAATATGCAAGGTTTACACATGGAGGGAGAATACCGGCAGTTGGAATTCTGGACCCAAGAAAAGCACATCAGAGATACCTATTCTGCACAACTCCAATGAAGCTGAAATTTTATGGAGATTATTTTTACATTTAATAAAAAATACTGGAGCTAGAAACTACCCGAGGAGGCCCCCAGGTGGGCACAACCCATCAGGGCGCGCTAGGGCCCCCTAGGCACATGGAGGTTGTCTTAATACTTTTCTCGTAGTTGCGGATGCTTGCGAGGGGGTTAATCATAAGTAGGTTGTTAGTTCAAGTAAGAACAGCACCTTAGCACCGGTCCACACACATATCAAATTATCAAAGTAGCAAACACGAATCAAACCAACATGATAAAAGTGACTAGACGGAATTCCCGTGTACCCTCAAGAACACTTTGCCTATTACTAGTGATTGTTCTGGCCTGTCCTTTGCCTCAAAAGGATTGGGCTACCTTGCTGCACCTTGTTTACCGTTACCGTTACTTGCTCGTTACCAATTACCTTGCTATCAAACTATATGTTACCTACAATTTCAGTGCTTGCAGAAATTACCTTGCTGAAAACCGCTTGTCATTTCCTTCTGCTCCTCGTTGGGTTCGACACTCTTACTTATCGAAAGGACTACGATTGACCTCCTATACTTCTGGGTCATCAAGACTCTTTTTTGGCGCCGTTGCCGGGGAGTGAAGCGCTCTTGGTAAGTGGAAATCGGTAAGGAAAAACTAATACTACGTGCTGAAATTTATTGCTACTTGCTACTATGGAGAAGAATCCTTTGAGGGGTTTGTTCGGGGTATCTTGACCGCGACCGGAACCACAATTAGTTGCCCCTCAACCTACATCACCTACTAAAAATGTTACTTATGAAATTCCTTCGGGTATGCTAGAACACCTGCTTGCTAAACCTTATGCAGGAGACGGAACTGAACATCCTGATATGCATCTTTTATATGTGAACGAAATTTGTGGATTATTTAAGCTTGCAGGTTTACCCGGAGATGAAGTTAAGAAGAAGGTTTTCCCTTTATCTTTGGAGGGAAAAGCATTGACGTGGTATAGGCTATGTGATGATCTTGGATCGTGGAACTGGAATCGTTTGCAATTGGAATTCCATCAAAAGTTTTATCCCATGCATCTAGTTCATCGTGATCGGAATTATATATATAATTTTTGGCCTCGTGAAGGAGAAAGTATCGCTCTAGCTTGGGGGAGGCTTAATTCAATTTTATATTCATGCCCCAATCATGACATTCCAAGGGAAGTTATCATTCAGAACTTTTATGCTCGGCTTTCTCATAATGATCAATCCATGCTCGATACTTCTTGTGTTGGTTCTTATATGATGAAGACTATTGAATTCAAGTGGGATCTCTTAGAAAGAATTAAACGCAACTCTGAAGATTGGGAACTCGATGAAGGTAATGAGTCAGGTATAAAGCTTGAATTTTATTGTGTTAAATCTTTTATGAACACCGATACTTTTCACAAGTTTAGCACAAAATATGGACTTGACCCCGAGATAGTAGCCTCTTTCTGTGAAGCATTTGCTACTCACGTTGATCTCCCTAAGGAGAAGTGGTTTAAATATCATCCCCCTATTAAAGAAGAAATTAAAGAACCGGTCATAGCGAAAGAAGAAACCATCTTTTACAATGTTGATCCAGTTGTGCCTACCGCTTATATTGAAAAACCACCTTTCCCTATTAGGATTAAGGAACATGCTAAGGTATCAACTGTGGTTTGTAAGAGTAATATAAGAGCACCTAACCCCCCTGAGCAAATTAAATTAGAACCGAATGTTGCTATGGTTAAAGATCTCTTGGTAGAAAATATTGATGGGCATGTTATCTACTTTTGCGATGAAGATGCTAGAATTGCTAGACCTGATGAAAAAGATAAACATAGACCCATAGAAGGCTTGCATGTCATCTCAGTCAAAATAGGAGATCATTGCTATCGTGGTTTATGTGATTTAGGTGCTAGTGTGAGTGCTATCCCTTTTATCTTATACCAAGAAATTATGGATGAAATAGCACCTGCTGAAATGGAAGACATTGATGTCACTATTAAACTTGCTAATAGAGACACTATCACACCACTTGGGATTGTTACAGATGTTGAAGTCTTGGTTGGGAAAGTAAAATATCCTACCGATTTTCTAGTCCTTGGTTCCCCACAAGATGACTTTTGTCCCATTATCTTTGGTAGACCTTTCTTGAGCACCGTCAACGCTAAGATAGATTGTGCAAAACAAACTGTCGGTGTCAGTTTCGGTAATATGTCTCATGAGTTTAATTTTGACAAGTTTAGTAGACAGCCTCGTGATAAAGAGTTATCTAGTAAAGATGAAATAATTGGTCTTGCTTCTATTGCTGTGCCTCCTACTGATCCATTAGAACAATATTTGCTCGACCATGAAAATGATATGCACTTGCACGAGAGAAATGAAATAGATCAAATTTTCTTCGAACAACAACCTCTCTTGAAACACAATTTGCCTATTGAAACCCTTGGATAAGAATGAACTCATTCCACAAAGAATTGTCCCTGGCTATAGAATGGTAATTGATTTTAGAAAATTAAATAAAGCTACTAGAAAAGATCATTACGCTCTACCGTTCATTGATCAAATGCTAGAGAGACTATCTAAGCACACACACTTTTGTTTCTTAGATGGATATTCTGGTTTCTCTCAAATACCCGTGTCACAATCTGATCAAGAGAAAACTACCTTTACTTGCCCTTTCGGAACCTATGTTTATAGACGTATGCCTTTTGGTTTATGCAATGCACCTACTACCTTTCAATGATGTATGACTGCTGTATTCTCTGACTTTTGTGAAAAGATTGTGGAGGTTTTCATGGATGATTTTTCCGTTTACGGAACTTCTTTTGATTTGCTTAAGCAACCTTGATCGAGTTTTGCAGAGATGTGAACAAACGAATCTCGTCTTGAATTGGGAGAAGTGCCACTTTATGGTTAATGAAGGCATTGTCTTGGGGCTTAAAATATCTGAACGAGGTATTGAGGTGGATAAAGCTAAAGTTGATGCAATTGAGAAAACGCCATGTCCTAAAGATATTAAAGGTATTCGAAGTTTCCTTGGTCATGCTGGTATTTATAGGAGGTTCATTAAAGACTTCTCTAAAATTTCTAGGCCTCTTACTAATCTTTTGCAAAAGGATATTCCTTTTGTTTTGGATGATGATTGTGTGGAAGCCTTTGAAACACTCAAGAAAGCCTTAACCTCTGCACCTATCGTTCAACCACCTGTGTGACACCCCCAATTTCGACCGTACGCTAATCATACACGCAAATGCGTACGACCAAGATTAGGGACTCACTGATTGATATCACAACACAACACTAGACACAAATTAAAGTCATACAGCTTCATATTACAAGCCAGGGGCCTCGAGGGCTCGAATACAAAGCTCGACAAACACGAGTCAGCGGAAGCAAATAATATCCGAGTACAGACATAAGTTAAACAAGTTTTGCCTTAAGAAGGCTGGCACAAACATAAGCAGCAGATTGAAAGAGGCGAGGCCTCCTGCCTGGGAACCTCCTAACTACTCCTGAGCGTCGGCACTCTCCACGTAGTAGTAGGCTCCATCGGCGGTGTAGTAGTCGTCTCCGGTGTAATCCATCTCCTGGGCTCCATCGTCTGAACGCAGAATCGTATCGAGGGGAAAAGGGGAAGCAAAGCAGCGGTGAGTACTCATCCAAAGTACTCGCAAGACTGACATCAGAACTATGCTAAGTATGCATCAGTATCAAGTAAAGGGGGTCATATCTGGGCTGACTGCAGAAAGCAAGAATAGGGGGAAAGGCCTAGTCCTATCGAAGACTAGCATCTTCATCATCTTGCAGCATTAGAAGAGAGTAGACTGGTATCTCATATATAGTCATATTATTGTAGCAGATTTTATTAAGTAACCACACCCAGAGATTCTTCCTCGACTCCCTGCGAGGAAGCAATCTCGGAACCACATTCATTTCAAATTTAAGGTCTCAATTATAGTTGTAGAAGGTCAAGGTACAACTCCAAGTCATCCTGTTACCGTGGACACGGCTATTCGAATAGATTATTCATCCCTGCAGGGGTGCACCGCATTTCCAACACGCCTGATCACCTCCGGCCGGACACACTTTCCTGGGTCATGCCCGACCTCGGGATAGCAGCACGTTGTCGCCCCACCTAGGCTCAACAAAGAGGCCAGCCCGCCGGTCTAAATCCTAAGCACACAGGGGTCGTGGGCCCACTTGCCCTACGCGCTCTTGCACGATGCGTGGGCGGCCAGAAGCAGACCTAGCACACTCCAGTCTAAGAGCTGCACCGTCTAGTCCAATCCGGCACGCGCCGCTCCATTGCTGACGTCCGAAGAGCTTCGGCTGATACAACGACGCTGAGTACCCATAACTTCTCCCACGCGATCGTTTGGTGCGTAAAAAGGCCAACGACCCAACTCGGAACAAATACCCAACCCATTAGCATTTTATTAATGCGGGGCAAGCGCGACCCATAAATTGCGGTCCCGTCGCCCCGTCTCGAGGATGTGTGGCAAGGGCCTCTCCTGCCCGTCCATGCCTCATCATCATCAAACCGTGGGTACCCCTCAGGGCCGACCCATCACCAACATGTTTCTGTAACCAGGTCATAGTAACTGTGTGTATAAAACATCAAGACGGAACCTGAGGAATCACCCTCAAAGGGCCCCGCTCAATGAAACCGTCAAGGTGGACTTAGAGGAATCACCCTCGAGGGTCCCACACTTGAGGGGTTGCACGACAGAGTCATCGTCGGGAGTGGTGAAGGAGGAATCACCCTTGATAACCATGACCGACTAGCTGCACCATAGAGTTAGCATCATGAGTACTTCACGAGGTGTCACCCTCGGTACTCGATAGTAACTCTGCAGAGTCGTACAACTAAGGGGTGTGTGGTGATGTGAGGGGCCTGGCTTGTCGGTCGGTTGACCGAGTCTTCGAGTCTTCGGGTCGTCGAGTCGTCGATGAAGAAGCAGGGGCAACTGGGACTAAGGGGTCACATGGGATTCACTTATCAACCTATACTAAACAGTTGATATTGTTGCAGGTATAATAGCAGTTTATCAAAAGCAGGCTATGCATCAGAATAGGAGCTAACTAATACAGTAGCAAAATCTAATGCAAGAATAAGAGGGAAAGGAATGGGCGATATCGGAATGCTCAAGGGGGGGGGGTTGCTTGCCTTGCTGCTCTGCGGCAAAGGCCTGATCATCAGTCGCGTAGTCATACCCGGCAGCACCGTCAGTCTCGGGGTCTACCGGTAAGAAGAGGGGGGAGAAACAATAAATATAAAGCAGACAAATGCATCGCAATGCATGACATGGCAATATGCAGGGCTAGGCATGCACTAACGCAGTACTACACGTTGCAGACGGAGCGGGAGAATATCTGACGATATTTCCCGGGTCTTTGGATTTATCAGACAGACGATCCGGAGGGGAAAAGTTCCATGTTCATCATGCTAGGAGCATCTGACAGATGAACGGATGGCATAATCAGATCCGTGGGATTTTTCTAATCAACTTTCATGTATAAAACTTTTTCATCCGAGCTACGGATTATTTTCTATTAAATTTTAAAGTTTTAATCATTTTCTGGAATTAACAGATTTAAATAAATTCGAAAAAGCATTTATGACGTCAGCATGACATCAGGATGACGTCAGCAGTCAACAGTGGGGCTGACTGGTCAAACCTGACCAGTGGGCCCCACCTGCCATAGACTGTGTAGTTAATTAGTTCATTAAGTTAATTAAACTTAATTAGTTAATTTAAACCGACTTAATTAAGTTAATTAATTATTAAATTAATTAATTAATTAATTAATATTTATTTCTATTTATTATCATTTATTTTTTTCTTTTTAATTTTCCTTTTTTTTAAACGTTCTGGGGGCGGGGCCCCTCTGTCAGTGGCACAACCGGACATGTCCGGGCTGTGCCCGTTTCGGGGCCGGACACGTCCGGGCGCACAATGCGCGCGCGGGGGAGGGGGGGCACGCAGGGGACGGCGAGCGGCGCGGGAGCGCGTGGGCGCGGGCGTGCGTGCGCGCGCACGGGGCTGTGGGGGCGCGGGGCTGCAGCGGCGAGCGCGGGCGGTGGCCACGGGCCGCGGGGGACGAGCGGGGCGCGGCCGGGGCGTGGTGGTCGCGGGGCAGCGAGGGCCGGCGCGTCGCCGGCGCGCAGGGCGCAGGGGGGGCGAGCGGGCGGCGCCGGAGCTAGGGGAAGGCGGGGGGGGGGGGGGGGGAAGGTCGGCCGGAGCCTCACCGGCGGTTGTAGGGAGGGGGCAGTGGGCGTGAGGAGGGGCGGCGCGGTCCGGCGACGGCGTAGGTGACGGCGGGGCGGCGATTCGGGGGAGGAGGCGCGGAGGCGCGACGACGACGAGGAGACGAGGAGGAGGCGGCGCCGGCGACAGGTGGAGAGTGTGCCGGGGCGCCGGCGGGGAGGAGGGCCGGCGGCGCGGGGCGGCGGCGCACAACCCCGATCCAATCGGGATCGGGGGAGGGAGGAGGGCGATGTGGGGGAGAGTGGGGGAGGCAGGGGGCTAGGGTTAGGGCTCCAGGGGGGTTAAGGTGGCCCGGGGGTGGGCCGTTTGGCCAGTTGGGCCGGCCCGGCTGGGCCGAGGCCCGGGGGGGGAGGGGGTTCTTTGTTTTATTTCTTTTTTGTTTTATTTATTCTTTTGTCTTTTATTATTTTTCTGTTTTAGTTTTATTTTAATTTAGTGAACTTAAACAATTTCAAAAATGTTGGTTTCAACCACAATATTACCTAGACATTATTTGACACACTCCGAACATTTTAGTTTGCATGTTTGAAAACTTTTGTCGTTTGACTTTATTTTAAATTTGAATTTGAACGGGGTTTGAACCAACGCGAGTTTAGCAACAGTAAACGCGATGATGTGGCATCATTAGTGCGGGATTACTGTAGCTTAATTACATACATTACTGTAGCACAAAACCAGGGCGTCACAATTCTCTCCTACTAAAAAGAATTCTCGTCCCGAGAATTAAGAAGTAGAAGGAAAGAGCCCAGGGTATTCTGCACGAAGATGATCTTCGCGTTCCCAAGTGGCTTCATCTTCAGAATGATTTGCCCACTGCACCTTGAAGAACTTGGTGACCTTCTGACGAGTCCGACATTCAGTTTCATCGAGAATGCGGACTGGTTGCTCTTTGTAAGAAAGGTCCTGTTGCAGCTCAAGCATATCACGATCCAGTGCTCGGATAGTATCCTTGAAGTAGCGATGAAGTTGTGACACATGGAACACATCGTGAACCTAAGAAAGGTTTGGCGGTAGTTCCAGTTGGCATGCCACTTTACCACGCCTTTCGAGAACAGTGAAAGGACCAATATAACGAGGAGCCAGTTTGCCCTTGATCCCAAAACGGTGTGTACCTCGCATTGGCGTGACTCGAAGATAAGCCTTTTCGTCAGGTTGATAGACCATATCTTTGTGATGACGGTCATACTGACTCTTCTGACGAGACTGAGCAGCCTTCAGATTTGCATGAATAATGCGGACTTGGTCTTCGGCATGTTGGATAATATCCGGACCAATAAGTGTATGTTCCCCAGTCTCTGACCTATTCAGAGGAGTTCGACACTTACGTCCATATAACACTTCAAAAGGAGCCATCTTCAGACTAGCTTGATAGCTATTGTTGTAGGAGAACTCAGCATACGGGAGAGATTCCTCCCATTTCTTGCCAAAAGAAATGACACAAGCTCGAAGCATGTCTTCGAGAATCTGATTGACTCTTTCAACTTGTCCCTGGGATTGAGGGTGAAAAGCGGTGCTGAAGGACAAATGAGTTCCCATAGCTTCCTGGAAACTTGCCCAGAATCTTGAAGTAAATAAGCTGCCACGGTCCGAACTAATCACCAATGGAATACCGTGGAGCGAAACAACTCTGGACATGTAAAGATCTGCTAGCTGACTAGCAGTAATAGTTTCCTTGACAGTCAGAAAATGTGCAACCTTGGACAGCCGGTCAATGACGACAAGAATAGCATCATTACCTTTCTGCGATCTGGGAAAACCAGTGACGAAGTCCATTTCAACATGGTCCCATTTCCATTCAGGAACCGTAATAGGCTGTAGAGTTCCAGCAGGCTTTTGATGTTCTGCTTTGATACGACGGCAAACATCACATTCAGCAACATAGCGAGCAATGTCTTGCTTCATGTTAGACCACCAGAATCTTCGACGAATGTCTTGGTACATCTTGGTACTAACAGGATGAATAGACAGCGGAGTGTCATGTGCTTCCTTCATGACCTCCTGAGTCATATCATGGTTTTTCTCCTTACTCGGTACCACTAGGCGGCCTTTGAAGTACAAAGCGCCATCCTCAGCAATAGTGAAGGGTGAGGGCTTTCCCTCTGCGAGATCAAATTTAATCCTCTCGACTTCATTGTCACACTTCTGGATCAACTTGATGACGTCCACAAGATCTGGTTTAGCAACCAGGGTATTAAGAGAACCCTGGGAAACAACGTGGAGATTCATTTTGTAGGACCCTTCAGGAGGGGGAGCGAGATAACCCTGAGGAACAATATGGAGGTTCAGCTTGCGGAATTCCTTTTGAAGAAGGGGGTGAACCTTGTGAACCTGAAGGTGATTGCAATAAGACTTGCGGCTCAAAGCATCAGCCATCACATTAGCCTTGCCTGGGGTACAAGAAATACCCACATTGTAATCTGCTATGCTCTCCATCCATCTTTGTTGACGGAGGTTCAGATCCGGCTGAGTAAACATGTACTTCAGACTTTGGTGATCGGTGTAGATCTCGCAACGATTTCCAACAAGATATTGCCGCCACTCTTTCAGTGCATGAATTACTGCGGCAAGTTCAAGGTCATGAACTGGGTAGTTCTCCTCATGAGGACGCAATTGACGAGATGCATAAGCAACCACTCTGCGTCCTTGCATTAGGACACATCCCATTCCTTGACGTGAAGCATCACAATAGATGACGAAGTCCTTACGAGTATCCGGAGGAGCAAGCACTGGAGCAGACGTCAGCTTGTCCTTAAGTGCCTGAAAGCTCTCCTGACATTTTTCTGTCCACTCATATTTAACACCTTTGTGAAGTAAATTGGTTAAGGGCTTTGCAATCTTGGAGAAGTTCTCGACGAATCGACGGCAATAGCTGGCGAGTCCGAGAAAACTTCTGACTTGCTTGACATTCTTCGGGGGAGTCCAGTCAAGAATAGCCTGAACTCGTTCAGGGTTGACCGCAATACCATTCTTGGAGATCACATGACCAAGGTAGGTTACTTTGTCCATCCAGAACTCACACTTTGAATACTTTGCATAAAGTTGATGTTCTCGAAGCCTCTCCAGTATAAGACGAAGATGTTCAGCATGCTCTTCTTTATTCTTGGAGTAAACCAGGATATCATCGAGATAAACCACGACGAATTTATCTAGGTAATCCATGAATATATAGTTCATCAGGCGAGAGAAGGTTGCTGGGGCATTGGTTAAGCCGAAGGACATGACGGTGTACTCGTATCAACCATAGCGAGTAACAAATGCAGTTTTGGGAGTATCCTCTTCACGAACCCGGATCTGATGGTAACCCAACCTCAAGTCGAGTTTTGAATACACCGATGAACCAGCAAGTTGATCATACAGATCGTTGATCCGAGGAAGCGGATATTTGTTTTGAATCGTTGCTTGGTTGATGGGGCGATAATCTTGGACCAACCGATTCGTACCATCTTTCTTCTTGACAAAGAGAGAAGGTGCTCCCCAAGCAGAGGAACTTGGACGAATGAAACCCAGACGAAGCGAATTGTCAATTTCTTGCTTAAGTTCTACGAGTTCATGTGGTGGCATATTATAGGGACGCTTGGCAATAGGAATGGTACCAGGTACCAAGTCGATGACAAACTCGACAGCTCTAGCAGGGGGGATCCCTAGAAGTTCTTCCGGAAAAACATCTTGGAAATCCCGGACAACTGGAATGTTTTCAATCCCTTCGAGAGGTGATTCATTTAATGCATTCAAGGCATATAGTCGGGCTTCAGCATTCCGAACCAGATGAGCATGATAGCTTACAATCTCATTCGACGGATGTAGGAGGTGGACGGTTTTGGTGTCACAAACAATAGAAGCGGTATGCTCTTTCAACCAATCCATTCCAAGAATGAGATCGATATTGGAAGACTTCAGCATTATGGGGGAGGCATGGAATTCGAACCCTTCAATTTCAATGGGGACATTGTGACTAATAACGGAGGTCCGACATTGGCCCGCGGGAGTGTTTACCACTATTGGGACGTTCATCTCTTCACACTTAATGTCATGCATGTATGCGAAATCTTCAGACATAAAAGAATGCGATGCTCCTGTATCAAACAATACAGAAGCTAGTACTGAGTTGACGAGAAGAGTACCCATCACAGTAGCAGGCTGGTCTTGAGCTTCATTCAGATCAACATTGTTAGCTTGGACACGACCAGTGTTAGGCCTGGTATTGTTGTTGCGGGGCTGGTTGGAAGGCAGTGCAAGTTGATTCTGATTCTGCCTGCATTCTCTAGCACGGTGTCCTGGACGACAACACTTGAAGCACAGCCCATCCTCAGGACGAGAAGGGGGAACAGGAGCTCGTGGTGGCAGAGCTGGGAGCCTCGGCTGCCTAGGTGGTGGAGGAGGCAGACGAGGTGCAGCATAGGACGGCCTTGGAGCAGGAGCAGGTACATGGTACATGTTGTGGGGAATCCAGATCTTGCGCTTCTGACCTCCTGAGCCCGAAGATGAGCCCATGTCACGGTTGCGCTTGCTGCTGTCCTTGTAGTCCTGCAGACCTGTTTCCACTAGAATGGACTTGTTTACCAAGGTGGCAAAGTTACCGAAGTCTTGAACAAGGAGTGCCAGCTTGATATCCGAGTGGAGGCCTTCACGGAACTTCTCCTGCCTATGAGCATCAGTTGCGACATCTTCTTCAGCATAGCGAGATAAGTCCAGAAATTCCCGCTGATAAGCATCCACAGTCTTGTTGCCCTGGACTAAGTTGCGGAATTCACGCTTCTTCTTGTCCATCAGTCCCTGAGGAATGTGATGAGCACTGAACGCAGCTTGGAATTCTGGCCAGGTGATGATTGTCCCAACAGGCTGAGAGCGCCTGTGGCTGTCCCACCATTGAGCAGCGGGGCCCTTCAGAAAGTATGAGGCAAAGGTGACATAGCTAGCCACTGGGGCGCCTGAAGACTCCAACTCATAAGTGATGTCACGGAGCCATTCATCTGCGTCAAGCGGCTGAGTTGAGCTGTGGTAGATCGCACGGTTGAGAGGCATGAAGTCTTGCAGAGTCATTGGGGTTGGCTGTTGATTCATATTCGGTCTCGGGAACTGGTCCATAAGCCCTTGCATAAACTGGCGATTCAGTTCAAACTGCTGCATCATACCAGCCATGTATTCCGGTGGTGGTGGTGGTTCAGGTGCACCACGACCACGACCAGCTGGCCTAACCATTCTATCAAATTTTAATAGTGGTAGTTTAGCATTCGGTAATTGCAAAGACAAAGAATCATTCATGACGTAAATTGCACAAAGAAGGAAGTGCAATCGATACGACATAGTAGTTCGAATTCAACATACAGATCCATAACTAGGTCTATTACAAACCATAAGTCCGTTACGAAATAGATGTTAGGTCCGGCATGAAAATAACCTAGACAACTAGGCGGCACGCAGGCACACGGTAGAGGGATACAACAACAAGGCATAGCGATATGCTACATCAACGTCGGGGACAACGAAAGTAACCACGGAACTGCACGTGACCCTGAATGTGAAACCTGGGGGCAGGGTTCTGCATCCCGTGCACACCCTGATGCATAATCTGGTGATCAAGCGGGAGCGCAGGTTCACGTGCCGGAGTACGACCTCCAACCGCAGGCCACTCAAGACCTGGAGGAAACTCAGTCCGACGCGGGTGAAGAATGTACTCCGGATGCATTCCCGCAATGATTGCTGGCAACAACTGCTCCATAGCCTGATGAAGACGAGCTCGGGTGGTGTACAACTCGACGTTAAGAGCCCTGACAGTGCGATCCAGAGCCTCAGTGTACTGAACCAGAACCTGTGGGTCGTAACGACGACGCACGTAGGGGGTGCAGACAGCAGTGTAGGACCGGTCGTTGCGCTGCCGCGCAAAAGGGGTCAAGAACTCAGCGTCGGCCGCAGTATCAACTCCAGTAGGAACATACGGGATGTATTTGTATGCCGTCTCCTCCAAATAGGGGTTCGCTGCACGGAGACAAACAATAGCAGCATAAGCAGCATCCTGTACTGCCATCTCAACGGTCACTCCAATGCCACGAAACGTGTGCAGCTCAGTGATGGAGAGGTCCTGTCGATCCCAGATAACCATCTCAGCCTCATACTATTCCTGGTTGAACTCGCGGTAGTCCTCGTAAACAGTGTACTCAGGGTACCAGCGATATCCCAGCCTGATCAAGAGGTTGATCAGAATGGCCGGGAACCTAGTCATGTCATGAGCAAAAGTCAGACGAACGACCTGCCTAGCGGGACGCATCTGTAACAAGAAGATTAAAGATGTCAAATGACAGTGTGTGCATCATACTTCAAGGGAAATCAATTTCCGACGAAACAAATCTCCGGTGGATGTGATCACGAGAACCTAATGTTGGATTTAGCAAAATCTTTAGCCCGAAAGAGAAGAGAGATCAGAACCCAGAGTATAGACGAGGAGTAAAAGATCCTAATACCGCCCGATTGAGAAGTGGGCCCGTAAGCCACACAACTATGTTAGAAAAAGTTTTTCAAGTACTAGACTCAACTTCGGCCAAGGAGTTGGAAAGGGGGCTACCTACAAGTAGTCGGCTCTGATACCAACTTGTGACGCCCCCAATTTCGACCGTACGCTAATCATACACGCAAATGCGTACGACCAAGATTAGGGACTCACTGATTGATATCACAACACAACACTAGACACAAATTAAAGTCATACAGCTTCATATTACAAGCCAGGGGCCTCGAGGGCTCGAATACAAAGCTCGACAAACACGAGTCAGCAGAAGCAAATAATATCTGAGTACAGGCATAAGTTAAACAAGTTTTGCCTTAAGAAGGCTGGCACAAACATAAGCAGCGGATCGAAAGAGGCGAGGCCTCCTGCCTGGGAACCTCCTAACTACTCCTGAGCGTCGGCACTCTCCACGTAACAGTAGGCTCCATCGGCGGTGTAGTAGTCGTCTCCGGTGTAATCCATCTCCTGGGCTCCATCGTCTGAACGCAGAATCGTATCGAGGGGAAAAGGGGAAGCAAAGCAGCGGTGAGTACTCATCCAAAGTACTCACAAGACTGACATCAAAACTATGCTAAGTATGCATCAGTATCAAGTAAAGGGGGTCATATCTGGGCTGATGCAGAAAGCAAGAATAGGGGGAAAGGCCTAGTCCTATTGAAGACTAGCATCTTCAGCATCTTGCTGCACTAGAAGAGAGTAGACTGGTATCTCATATATAGTCATATTATTGTAGCAAATTTTATTAAGTAACCACGCCCAGAGATTCTTCCTCGACTCCCTGCGAGGAAGCAATCTCGGAGCCACATTCATTTCAAATTTAAGGTCTCAATTATAGTTGTAGAAGGTCAAGGTACAACTCCAAGTCGTCCCGTTACCGTGGACACGGCTATTCGAATAGATTATTCATCCCTGCAGGGGTGCACCGCATTTCCAACACGCCTGATCACCTCCGGCTGAACACACTTTCCTGGGTCATGCCCGGCTTCGGGATAGCAGCACGTCGTCGCCCCACCTAGGCTCAACGAAGAGGCCAGCCCGCCGGTCTAAATCCTAAGCACACAGGGGTCGTGGGCCCACTTGCCCTACGCGCTCCTGCACGATGCGTGGGCGGCCGGAAGCAGACCTAGCACACTCCAGTCCAAGAGCTGCACCGTCCAGTCCAATCCGGCGCGCGCCGCTCCATTGCTGACGTCCGAAGAGCTTCGGCTGATACAACGATGCTGAGTACCCATAACTTCTCCCACGCGATGGTTTGGTGCGTAAAAAGGCCAACGACCCAACTCAGATCAAATACCCAACCCATTAGCATTTTATTAATGCGGGACAAGCGCGACCCGTAAATTGCGGTCCCGTCGCCCTGTCTCGAGGATGTGTGGCAAGGGCCTCTCCTGCCCGTCCACGCCTCATCATCATCAAACCGTGGGTACCCCTCAGGGCCGACCCATCACCAACATGTTTCTGTAACCACGTCATAGTAACTGTGTGTATAAAACATCAAGACGGAACCTGAGGAATCACCCTCAAAGGGCCCCGCTCGATGAAACCATCAAGGTGGACTTAGAGGAATCACCCTCGAGGGTCCCACACTTGAGGGGTTGCACGACAGAGTCATCGTCGGGAGTGGTGAAGGAGGAATCACCCTCGATAACCACAATCGACTAGCTGCACCACAGAGTTAGCATCATGAGTACTTCACGAGGTGTCACCCTCGGTACTCGATAGTAATTCTGCAGAGTCGTACAACTAAGGGGTGTGTGGTGATGTGAGGGGCCTGGCTTGTCGGTCGGTTGACCGAGTCTTCGAGTCTTCGGGGCGTCGAGTCGTCGATGAAGAAGCAGGGGCAACTGGGACTAAGGGGTCACAGGGGATTCACTGATCAACCTATACTAAACAGTTGATATTGTTGTAGGTATAATAGCAGTTTATCAAAAGCAGGCTATGCATCAGAATAGGAGCTAACTAATACAGTAGGAAAATCTAATGCAAGAATAAGAGGGAAAGGAATGGGCGATATCGGAATGCTCAAGGGGGGGTTGCTTGCCTTGCTGCTCTGCGGCAAAGGTCTGATCGTCAGTTGCGTAGTCGTACCCGGCAGCACCGTCAGTCTCGGGGTCTACCGGTAAGAAGAGGGGGGGAGAAACAATAAATATAAAGCAGACAAATGCATCACGATGCATGACATGGAAATATGCAGGGCTAAGCATGCACTAACGCAGTACTACACGTTGCAGACGGAGCGGCAGAATATCTGACGATATTTCCCGGGTCTTTGGATTTATCGGACAGACGATCCAGAGGGGAAAAGTTCCATGTTCATCATGCTAGGAGCATGTGACAGATGAACGGACGGCATAATCAGATTCGTGGGATTTTTCTGATCAACTTTCATGTATAAAACTTTTTCATCTGAGCTACGGATTATTTTCTATTAATTTTTAAAGTTTTAATCATTTTTTGGAATTAACAGATTTAAATAAATTTGAAAAAGCATTTATGACGTCAGCATGACATCAGGATGACGTCAGCAGTCAACAGTGGGGCTGGCTGGTCAAACCTGACCAGTGGGCCCCACCTGCCATAGACTGTGTAGTTAATTAAAAGATTAATTAATTTAATTAGTTCATTAAGTTAATTAAACTTAATTAGTTAATTTAAACCGACTTAATTAAGTTAATTAATTTTTAAATTAATTAATTAATATTTATTTCTATTTATTATTATTTATTTTTTTCTTTTTAATTTTCCTTTTTTTTAAACGTTCTGGGGGCAGGGCCCCTCTGTCAGTGGCACAGCCGGACATGTCCGGGCTGTGCCCGTTTCGGGGCCGGACACGTCCGGGCGCACAATGCGCGCGGGGGGGGGGGGGGGGCACGCAGGGGACGGCGAGCGGCGCGGGAGCGCGCGGGCGCGGGCGTGCGTGCGCGCGCACGGGGCTGCGGGGGCGCGGGGCTGCAGCGGCGAGCGCGGGCGGTGGCCACGGGCCGCGGGGGACGAGCGGGGCACGGCCGGGGCGTGGTGGCCGCGGGGCAGCGAGGGCCGGCACGGCGCCGGCGCGCGGGGCGCAGGGTGGGCGAGCGGGCGGCGCCGGAGCTAGGGGAAGGCGGGGGGAAGGTCGGCCGGAGCCTCACCGGCGGTTGTAGGGAGGGGCAGTGGGCGTGAGGAGGGGCGGCGCGGTCCGGCGACGGCGTAGGTGACGGCGGGGCGGCGATTCGGGGGAGGAGGCGCGACGGCGACGTGGAGACGAGGAGGAGGCGGCGCTGACGACATGTGGAGAGGGCGTCGGGGCGCCGGCGGGGAGGAGGGCCGGCGGCGCGGGGCGGCGGCGCACAGCCCCAATCCAATCGGGATCGGGGGAGGGAGGAGGGCGATGTGGGGGAGAGTGGGGGAGGCAGGGGGCTAGGGTTGGGGCTCCAGGGGGGTTAAGGTGGCCCGGGGGTGGGCCGTTTGGCCAGTTGGGCCGGCCCGGCTGGGCCGAGGCCCAGGGGGGGAGGGGGTTCTTTGTTTTATTTCTTTTTTGTTTTATTTATTCTTTTGTCTTTTATTATTTTTCTGTTTTAGTTTTATTTTAATTTAGTGAACTTAAACAATTTCGAAAATGTTGGTTTCAACCACAATATTACCTAGACATTATTTGACACACTCCGATCATTTTAGTTTGCATGTTTGAAAACTTTTGTCGTTTGAATTTATTTTAAATTTGAATTTGAACGGGGTTTGAACCAACGCGAGTTTAGCAACAGTAAACGCGATGACGTGGCATCATTAGTGCGGGATTACTGTAGCTTAATTACATACATTACTGTAGCACAAAACCAGGGCGTCACAACCTGATTGGAACTTGCCTTTTGAAATTATGTGTGATGCTAGTGACTATGCTGTTGGTACTGTCCTAGGACAAAGAGTTGATAAGAAATTAAATGTTATCCATTATGCTAGTAAAACTCTGGACAATGCCCAACGAAACTATGTTACTACTGAAAAGGAATTTTTAGCAGTTGTGTTTGCTTGTGATAAATTTAGATCTTATATTGTTGATTCCAAAGTCATTGTTCACACCGATCATGCTTCTATAAAATACCTGATGGAAAAGAAAGATGCTAAACCTAGACTCATTAGGTGGGTTCTCTTGCTCCAAGAATTTGACTTACACATCGTTGATAGGAAAGGAGCTAAGAACCCCGTAGCTGATAACTTGTCTAGGGAAGAAAATATTCTTGATGACCCACTACCTATTGATGATAGTTTCCCTGACGAACAGTTAGCTGCAATAAGTGTCTCACAACACACACCTTGGTATGCTGATTATGCTAATTACATTGTCGCTAAATATATACCACCTAGCTTTACTTATCAACAAAAGAGAAAAAAATTCTATGACTTGAGACATTACTTTTGGGATGACCCACATCTTTATAAAGAAGGAGTAGATGGTATTATTAGACGTTGTGTATCTGAGCATGAACATGAACAAATCCTACGGAAATGTCATTCCGACGATTATGGAGGACATCATGCGGGAGATAGAACTGCTCATAAGGTATTGCAATCTGGTTTTTGTTGGCCTACTCTCTTCAAGGATGCCCGTAAGGTTGTCTTGTCTTGTGATGAATGCCAAAGAATTGGTAATATCGGTAAGCGTCAGGAAATGCCTATGAATTACTCACTTGTTGTTGAACCATTTGACGTTTGGGGTTTTGATTATATGGGGCCTTTTCCTTCCTCCAATGGGTACACTCATATTTTGGTTGCGGTTGATTATGTCACTAAGTGGGTAGAAGCTATTCCAACTAGTAGTGCCGATCACCACACATCCATTAAAATGTTTAAAGAGGTTATCTTCCCGAGGTTTGGAGTCCCTAGATATTTAATGACCGATGGTGGTTCACATTTTATCCATGGTGCCTTCCGTAAGATGCTTGCTAAATATGATGTTAACCATAGAATTGCATCACCCTATCATCCTCAATCTAGTGGTCAAGTTGAACTTAGCAATAGAGAAATAAAATTAATATTTCAAAAACTGTCAATAGGTCTCGTAAGAATTGGTCTAAGAAATTAGATGATGCACTTTGGGCCTATAGAACAGCTTATAAAAATCCTATGGGTATGTCTCCATATAAAATGGTATACGGGAAAGCTTGCCATTTGCCTCTAGAATTAGAGCACAAAGCATTTTGGGCAATTAAAGAACTCAACTATGATTTCAAACTTGCCGGTGAAAAGAGGCTATTTGACATTAGCTCACTAGATGAATGGAGAACCCAAGCCTATGAAAATGCCAAGCTATTCAAAGAAAAAGTAAAAAGATGGCATGACAAAAGAATCCAAAAGCGGGAATTCAAAATAGGAGATTATGTTCTTTTGTTCAACTCTCGTTTAAGATTTTTTGCAGGAAAGCTTCTCTCAAAATGGGAAGGACCATATGTTATCGAAGAGGTTTATCGTTCTGGAGCTATCAAGATTAATAACGCCGAAGGTACTAACCCGAAGGTGGTCAATGGGCAAAGAATTAAGCATTATATCTCAGGTACGCCTATTAACGTTGAAAGCAATGTTATCCAAACCATGACACCGGAGGAACACATAAAAGAAACCTTCCGGAACACTCCAGATTATTTAAAAATAGAAGGTACGTGATACGGTAAATAAACGGACTCCGAAAAATCCGCAAAAATATTTTTTGTCAGTTTTGGAATATTTTGGAATTTTGGAATTAAAAAAATAAACCAGAAGGTGATCGAGGTGAGCACGATACACCAGGGCGTGCCAGGCACTCCTGGGCGCGCCCTGGTGTGTTGTGCCCACCTCGGATGCCTTCCCGACTCCGTTTTCCTTCCAGATGCTTGTTTCCCAAGAATAAAAAATATTTATATATACCCCCGACTATTTTGACGACCGCATCACAGAAAAATCCTCTGTTCTTGTTTCTTGTTGTTTCCCTATCAGACCTGTCAAGTCAGGCATCATGTCTTCTCCCTCTTCTAACAACTTAGAAGAAGATGCCTGGCTAATGAAGATAGAGTTGAGGAGGGAGGAGCCAGAAGAAGTCAACAAGGAAGATAAGGGCAAGGAGGCTATGGTTGATCATCCCCCTGAAGGAGATCAACCCATGCCAGCAAAGGAGGAAGACGAAGAAGATATCCTTCAATCTTACTACAGTCATCTCACCCCTAAGCTGTTCGCGTTCCGAATAAATTTCTCATCCGTGAAAATATTTTGCTAGAAGAGCACATCAATAACCTTAGGAGGGTCATCTACAGATTGGAGCACCTTTTGAAGCAGAAGTGTGACATCATATCACCACCACCTACATCAACACCTCCACCTTCTTCATCACCACCACAAAGGAGACTTGAACTCATGGGTATGGGCACTCCCCTTCGATTGAGCCAAGCTTGGGGGAGGTGCCCCGGTATCGTATCACCACCACTTTTATTCACATTTACCTATTTTAGTTTGATCTTTAGTTTCCCTTTGCTTTAGTTGAATAAAAGCTTAGTATGATCTGTTTTCGTGTGTTAGTTTCGTGGCCTATCTATCTATGTAATCGAGTGAAAGTTATATAATAAAGTTTAGTTTGAGTTTTTGCCTCTCTACTTTCTTGTTGCAATCGATTAAAGGAAAAGAAACAAATGAAAAGAATCATATGCTAATCTTATGGTGACTAATGACATCACATGAGGAAAAGTATAAGTAGAAAAAATTTATTGGAGATTGGCAAACATAGCATTGGTCAATGATGTAATTCATGAAAGAATTAATTAGGGAAGAGAAGATTCACATGCAAATACACTATCTTGGACATCTTTTATGATTGAAAGCCCCCATCAAATATTATATGTCAAAATTGTTGACGTTGGACGAGGAAGACAACGTAATGATTTATGTTCGTTCATATCCACATAGAAGTTATATTGTCATAGATCCTTTAACATGTGGTGCTTGCCCAATATCTTTGCTAGCCAAAAATTCCGCACTAAGTAGAGATACTACTTGTGCATCCAAAAATCCAAACCAAACTCTTTCTTTGAGTGTCCAACATACCTACCTATGGATCGAGAAAGATCCTTTAAGTAAGTTGTCATCAGTGCAACAAGGCAATAAAAATTGCTTCTAAAAGTGTTTTGATCAATTAGTGTAAGAGAAAATTGAGCGTTATACGAACTTATGATGGCAAAGTAATAAAAGCGATGGACTGCATAATAAAGGTTGCTATCATAGGGGGCAATATAGCGTGACGTTCTTTTGCATTAAGGGATTGGGCATACAAACCAATAAGCGCATGACAACCTCTGCTTCCCTCTGCGAAGGGCCTATCTTTTACTTTTATGCATTTACTTTTATGCAAGAGTCAAAGTATTCTTCCCTATTCCTTTTTACTTTTTCTTTTGCAAACATCATGTGGTGAGGAAAGATCTAGGCACATATATCCAGTTGGATATGGGTGGGCATGAGTTATTATTGTTGACATCACCCTTGAGGTGAGTGAGTTGGGAGGCAAAACTATAAGCCCCTATCTTCCTACGTGTCCGGTTGAAACTTTTTGTTCATGGGTATGCCGTGAGCGTTAGCAATCATAGAAGACTAAATGATGGTTGAGTATGTGGACTTGCCAAAAGGCTCCGACATGAGACCCTTCCTGAAAATATGATGAATTGTAGTTGCAAAGTTGACTGAGAACATAGTTTGTTGCTTCCCAATAAAGTTTATGCTTCATACTTCTATGTTGTGATGAATTGTTACTTTTTCATGAGAAGCTTTATGATAAAAAAGTATTGAAATAAGTTCTTATGTTAGAGTTTGTTGTTGTTAAGATAATAAGCATGATGCTTCTATGTCCATATTTTGTTTTTATCGACACCTCTCTCTCAAACCATGTGGACATGCTTTCCGATATCGACTTTCGCTTGAGGACAAGCGAGGTCTAAGCTTGGGGGAGTTGATACGTCCATTTTGCATCATGATTTCCTACTGTTATTTACTTTGTTTTGTTGAATAATAATGCTTTGGGGAGTGATTCTAATGCCTTTTCTCTCATAATATGCAATGTGTACACAAGGAGGGAGAATACCGGCAGCTGGAATTCTGGACCCAAGAAAAGCACATCAGAGATACCTATTCTGCACAACTCCAATGAAGCAGAAATTTTACGGAGATTATTTTTGCATTTAATAAAAAATACTGGAGCTAAAAACCACCGGAGGGGGCCTCCCAGGTGGGCACAACCCACCAGGGCGCGCCAGGACCCCCTGGGCGCCCTGATGGGTTGTGCTCAGCCTGTCCCACGTACGGTGCCCATCTTCTGGTATAAGGTCACTCTTGACCTAGAAAAAATCAGAGGAGGACTTTCGGGACGAAGCGCCGCCGCCTCGAGGTGGAACTTGGGCAGGAGCACTTTTGCCCTCCGGCGGAGCGATTCCGCCGGGGCAACTTCCCACCTGGAGGGGGAGATCGAAGCTATCGTCATCACCAACACCCCTCTCATCTTTGGGACGCCAATCTTCATCAACATCTTCAACAACACCATCTCCTCTCAAACCCTAATTCATCTCTTGTGTTCAATCTTTGTACCGGAACCTCAGATTGGTACCTGTGGGTGACTAGTAGTGTTGATTAGCTTGCGTAGTTGATTACTATATGGTTTATTTGGTGGAAGATTATATGTTTAGATCCATTATGCTATTCAATACTCCTCTAATCTTGAGCATGATTATTATTTGTGAGTAGTTACCTTTTTTCTTGAGGTCACGGGAGAAGTCATGTTGCGAGTAATCATGTGAATTTGATATGTGTTCGATATTTTGATGATATGTATGTTGTGATTCTCTTAGTGGTGTCATGTGAACGTCGACTACATGACACTTCACCATTCATGGGCCTAAGGGAATGCATTTTGGAGTAGTTATTAGATGATGGGTTGCTAGAGTGACAGAAGCTTAAACCCTAGTTTATGCGCTACTTTGTAAGGGGCTGATTTGGATCCACATGTTTAATGCTATGGTTAGACTTTGTCTTCATACTTTTCTCATAGTTGCGGATGCTTGCGAGGGGTTAATCATAAGTAGGTTGTTAGTTCAAGTAAGAACAACACCTTAGCACCGGTCCACCCACATATCAAATTATCAAAGTAGCAAACACGAATCAAACCAACATGATAAAAGTGACTAGACGGAATTCCCGTGTACCCTCAAGAACACTTTGCCTATTACTAGTGATTATTCTGGCCTGTCCTTTGCCTCAAAAGGATTGGGCTACCTTGCTGCACCTTGTTTACCGTTACCGTTACTTGCTCGTCACCAATTACCTTGCTATCAAACTATCTGTTACCTACATTTTCAGTGCTTGCAGAAATTACCTTGCTGAAAACCGCTTGTCATTTCCTTCTGCTCGTCGTTGGGTTCGACACTCTTACTTATTGAAAGTACTACGAGTAATCCCCTATACTTATGGGTCATCAACGTGAGGCACTGTTCATATTCAGGCGTTTGGCCTTCGAGGCTAAGCAATGTATGTTCGGAAATCAGGGTGTCATTGGCAGCCGAACTAGGATCGGCCGAACATATAGGGAAGAAAGGAACTCACCCCGCAAGCTGGATACTTTGGGCATGCGAAGTAGATAAGTGTCGTGATGCCCGGTGTTGGAGGCTAGTTTGGGGGCTACTGAGGGAGTCCGAGACTAAGGGGTCCTCGGGCCGTTGACTTATTTCCTGTGGGCTAGCCTTGTGGGCCGCTCGGTGGCGATTGCAGGAAGGCCAGACTATAGGATGACTCCGTGCTCAGGGATGAAGGTGCCGAAGACTTGGCGTGTCCTCCAAGAAAGAATGGGCGTATCTATGCTCGGATGGAAACCTATCACATGTAAACCCTAGGTACCCCTGGTGTCTATATAAACCAGAGGGCTTAGTTCGTAGAGGGCTTGTCAATTCATCTAGGGTTTTAGCTCATTTGATCTCAAGGTAGATCGACTCTGTAACCATCATACTCATCAATACAATCAAGCAGGACGTAGGGTTTTACCTCCTCGAGAGGGCCCGAACCTGGGTATACATCGTCTCCTTCGTCCGCTGTTAACCATCGATCCCAGATCCATAGCTCGGAACCCCCTACCCGAGATCTGCCGGTTTTGACACCGACAACGACCGTGACCGGTCGTTTGAACAGTCGTTTGACCTTCTTCCTCCGAGCTCTTTGTAGACAGAGTGTATGACGGCCTTAAGGACGAGCTCGTCCGATCATTTGGGCGTCCATTTGATCTCCTTCTCCTGGGAGACAAAAATGTTTTTGTAACAAAGAGGCAGAAGCGCAATTTTGCTCCGCGAGAACAGAGCAAATGACGGTCTTCCAAACGACCACTGGTGATCGCTTGAGCGGTTGTTTTCTCCTTTTGCCCCCGCGCTCAAACAAATAGAATCAAAGACGATGCTTCAAACGACCGCGGCCGGTCGTTTATGCGCCCATTTGATTAAAAAAACATCAAATTTTATACAAAAAAATATAACAAACACAAATTGTATGAGCGTTTAAGGAAAAAGGGAGAACTTCCTTGTGTTCTCTATTGCTTTCCACTCTTTGTTCTTTGCGAAGATCTTCGCCCCACGCTTCTTTGTTCTTAGTAGTTGAAGAAGTGGCGCTATCTTCTGCAATTTACTTGGCTGCAAAGAATTGTTATAGTAAAATAGATCATTCTCTTACCTTACACTTAGCTTTGCAAAAGGTTCCTCTAGACTGACGAATGGTGGTCCTTTATCTCCAAAGGTACGAGTTGTAGCTCTGTCCAAAGCCACAACCATTCAGTAGGGAATACATATACCTGTTGGGTTGTATTGATGCTCCTCCCTTACTAGGGAGATGTTTGTCAACACTTCTCCTATCTTTTTGCGGTCTAAAATTTCACTCTCAAATTCCTGCAAAAGAAGAGACCACCTCATCCAGTGAGGCTTAGTTTCTTTAACATCCAAGACCTCTTTTATTGCCTGGCGGTTAGTATAGAATATAACTTTTGTATCGGTGATATAAGGCCTAAACTTATCACAAGCAAAGATCACTGCATACAATTCTCTATCATTTTTATCATAGTTTCTTTGAGCATCAGTAAGGGTATCGCTTGCAAAGTAAATAACACTAAACTTCTCACCTACTTGGTGGCCCAAAACTACACTTACCACATTCTCATCTATTTCACATATAACTTCGAAAGAAATGTCCCAATCCGGAGGTGTAACGATAGGAGCGCTAAGTAGAGCATGCTTTAGTTTTTCAAAGGCACTTTTACACGCATCATTGAACATGAAGGGAACGTCTTTCTACAAAAGGTTAGTCAAGGGTTTCAAAATACTGGAGAAATTCTTAATAAAGCACCTATAGAAACCTCCATGACCAATAAAACTTCTTATCCCTTTAATATCACGAGGATAAGGAAGTTTCTCTATGGCATCTATCTTTGGTTTATCAACTTATATGCCTTTACCAGATATTTTGTGCCCCAAAAAAATACCTTCATTGACCATAAATGGGATTTCTCCCAGTTCAAGACAAGGCTAGTATCCTCGCACCTTTGCAATACTTTATCAAGGTTGTGAAGACAATCATCAAAAGAAGTTCCATAGACTGAAAAATCATCCATGAAGACTTCCATGATCTCTTCAACAATGTCAGCAAAAATAGCATTCATGCATCCTTGAAATGTAGCTGGTGCATTGTATAAGCCAAAAGGCATACGACAGTAGGAGTACATACCAAAAGGACATGTGGATGTTGTCTTTTCTTGATCCTCTAGATGCACTGCAATTTGCGAAAACCCTGAATATCCATCCAAGTAGTAGAAATGGGTATGCTTTGATAGCCTCTCAATAAAATTATCAATAAATGGTAAAGGATAGTGATCCTTACGGGCTTCCTTGTTCAGCTTCCTGAAATCAATGCACATTCTATATCCAACTATTGTTCTAGTAGGGATTAGTTCATTATGTCTATTAGGAACTACTGTAAATCCTCTCTTTTTAGGTACACAATGAACCAGACTCACCCATTGGCTTTCAAAAACTGGATATATAATACCTGCATCAAGTAATCGAACAATTTCTTTTCTTACCACTTCCTTCATTTTAGGGTTCAGCTTCCTTTGGTACTCATGAACTGGTTCAACTCGTTCCTCCATAAATATATGATGAGTGCACATTGAGGCACCGATGACCTTCAAATCATCCATTGAATACCCAAATGATTTTCTATGTTTCCTCAAGGCATTCATTAATCTCTCTTTGTCTTCATCTGAAAGATTAGCACTTATAATAACAGGGTATCTATTTGTTTCATCTGAAAACTCATACCTTAACTCTTTTGGTAGAGGTTTTAGTTCAGGTAGTGGTGGTTCCTCATCTCCTTTCTTCTCAGGTACTTCATATTGCTCACTAGATATCGGATCTTGAACCGGTGTTTCATTCAAGTGATGATTTGTTTCTTCCTTAGCTGGGTCTTTTGGATCTTTCTCATATTCAGTTAAACTCCTTCTGGGGTTACGAAGTACATTGTTGCTAGTTTGGCTATGGTCTTCTCTGCATTGTTGTCATGCTCTCGTGGTTGGGGGTGATTCTTGAATCCGGAAAAATGAAATTATCTTACCTCTTCCCCCAACTTAAGAGAGACAACTTCCCTCTTACAATCAATGCTTGCACCTGCAGCGTTAACAAATGGTCTTCCAAATATTATGGGACAAAAAATATCTTCAGGGATTTCCATAACAACAAAGTATACTTGATAAGTAAAGGTTCCCAATGTGACATAAACATCAAATACTATCCCATAAGGTCTCCTTAGAGTACCATCTGCTAACTTAATTTCCATATCAGTTGACTGCAAGTCACAAGCATTGATTTCATCATGAAGCTTAGTGTAAAGATTAAGGTATAACATTAATTGAGGACTGCTAATTCTCGAGCATGCGTTGGTTTTCCCTTGAAGAGGAAATGGTGATGCAGCAAAGTAGATAAGTATTTCCCTCGGTTGTTGAGAACCAAGGTATCAATCCAGTAGGAGATACAAGCAAGTCCCCAATAGGTGTACCTACACAAATAATCAAACACTTGCGCCCAACGCTATAAAGGGGTTGTCAATCCCTTCACGGTTATTTGCAAGGATGAGATCTGATAGAGATGGATAGAATAGATTGCTTGAAAGGAAAGTAAAACAAAAGTAAAAATAAGACAGTGAGATATTTTTGGTATTTTTGGTTTTAGATCTGAAAATATAATGTGGAAAATAGACCCGGGGGCCATAGGTTTCACTAGAGGCTTCTCTCATGAAGGAAAGTTTTACGGTGGGTGAACAAATTACTGTCGAGCAATTGATAGAAAAGCGAATAATTATGAAGATATCCAAGGCAATGATTATGCATATAGGCATCACGTCCGTGTCAAGTAGACCGAAACGATTCTGCATCTACTAATATTACTCCACACATCGACCGACTCCTGCCTGCATCTAGAGTATTAAGTTCATGAAGAACAGAGTAACGCATTAGGTAAGATGACATGATGTAGAGGGATAAACTCAAGCAATGTGATGAAAATTCCATCTTTTTATCCTCGATGGCAACAATACAATACGTGCCTCGCTACCCCTACTTTGTCACTGGGTGAGGACACCGCAAGATTGAACCCAAAACTAAGCACTTCTCCCATTGCAAGAATTACCAATCTAGTTGGCCAAACCAAACCAATAACTCGAAGAGACTTGCAAAGATATGAAATCATGCATATAAGAATTCAGAGAAGATTCAAATAATATTCATAGATAATTTGAACATAAACCCACAATTCATCAGATCTCGACAAACACACCGCAAAAGAGTATTACATCAGATAGATCTCCATGAAGATCATGAAGAACATGGTATTGAAGAACAAAGAGAGAGAAGAAGCCATCTAGCTACTAGCTATGGACCCGAAGGTCTGTGGTGAACTACTCACGCATCATCGGAGGGGCAATGGAGTTGATGTAGATGCCCTCCGTGATCGATTCCCCCTTCGGTAGATTACCGGAAAAGGCTCCAAGATTGGATCTCACGGGAACAGAGGCTTCCGGCGGCGGAAAAGTATGTTCGTGACTCTTTTTAGTATCCAGGGAATATTTGGGAATTTATAGGCCAAAGAATAGGGTTAGGAGGGTTGCCGTGGGGCCACAAGCTAGGGGGTGCCCCCCCTAGGGCGCGCCCCTGTGGCTTGTCGCCACACGGCGGCTCCCCTGCCTTCATCTCCAAGTCTTCTGGGTTGCTTCTGGTCCAAGAAAAATCATTCCGAAGATTTTATTCCGTTTGGACTCCGTTTAATATTCCTTATCTGCAATACTCAAAAACATGGAAAAAACAGAAACTGGCACTAGGCTCTAGATTAATAGGTTAGTCCCCAAAATAATATAAAATAGCATATTAATGCATATAAAACATCCAAAACAGATAATATAATAGCATGGAACAATCAAAAATTATAGATACGTTGGAGACGTATCAAGGACCCTATATCACAAACACCAAAATAAGAAGTACTACCAACAGAACAAGGCACCACCGGTTTACCAGTATTTGCAGCCTTAATGCAACCTTTTACAAAACAAAAGTTACCTCCTCATCCACTGTTTCAATGGGTTTTTCCTGTTTACTCCTTTTTGGAGGCTTCACCTTAGCTTTTCTCTTTTTCTCATTTTCATCCTCTGAATGTCCCCTGCTAAAATACTCTAGCTACGCCCTTCTCACTGGATAGGGCAATACCAGTTCGGGTTCATAGTCTTCTTCCATGGGGAGTACTGATGTTCCTGTTTTCTGCGTGTTTACCAATTTATAATATTTTTGAGCACTAACCTATTGACCCAGTGCCCAGTGCCAGTTCCTGTTTTCTGCGTGTTTTTGCCTTTTCAGAGTTACAATACCAAACGGAGTCCAATTGCCACGAAACTTTTTGGTGATTTTTTTGGACCAATGCAAGACCTAGAAGCTTCGGAGGAGGGCCAGGAGATGCACCAGGGCCCACCACATATCCAGCCGCGCCCCATAGGGGGACGCGGCCAGATATGTGGTGCCCCCTTGGAGCGTCCCCCGACGTCGTTCTCTGGCCTATAAATTCACATCTACCCTAAAAACATTAGAAACGCTCCCGAAACACTTTTCCCCCCGCCGCAAGCCTCTGTTCTGACGGGAGCCATCTACACCTCCATTCCAAACCCTGCTGGAGGGGAGATCAATCACGGAGGGCCTCTTCATCAACCTTGCTTCCCTCACCATGATGTGTGAGTAGTTCACCGCAGACCTTCTGGTCTGTAGGTAGTACCTAGATGGAAATCTCTCTCTCTCTCTCTCTCTCTCTCTCTCTCTCTCGATCTTCAATACAATGTTCATCGCATCTTTGCCTTGATCTATCCGATGTAATTCCTTTGTGTGGTGTGTTTGTTGGGATCCGACGAATTGTGAGTTTATGTTCAGATTATTCATGAAAAGTATTTGAGTCAAACCTGATTACTATGATTCTTATTTGCATGATCATCATAGCTTCGTAATGCTCTCCGATATATTGAGATAGTTTGGCCAACTAGATTGATATTTCTTCGGTGGGAGTGGTGCGTTGTAGTAGTTTCAACCTGACGAGTTTCTATATCCCAGTGACAGAAGGGGACAAGTTGCGTCTTTGTGTTGTTGCTACTAAGGATAAAATGATGGGGTTTATTCATATTAGTTGAGTTTACTTTGTCTACATCATGTCATCGTTCTCCAAGCATTACTCCGTTTGTCATGAACTTAATACGTAGAGAGGCAAGCATAAGCGCTCTTGAAGCGCTCTTCTATCAATTGCCCAATAGTAATTTGTTTACCCACCGTATGCTTTGCTTATGAGAGATGCCACTAGAGAACTGTACGGCCCCCGAGTCTATTCACTTATAAATTCACAAATGCTATCATTACATTGTTGTTATTTATTACCTTTTATTTTATTTTGCACTTTACTATTATCTATAATTATCTACACAACTCACTTGCTTGCAAATAACGAGATCAAGGGGATTGACAACCCTCTTGCCGGCGTTGGGTGCAAGTTGTTTGTTCTTTTGTGTGCAGCCGCTGAAGACGGTTGAGGATTGGTATTCCTATTGGTTCGATAAACCTTGGTTTCATAACTGAGGGAAATACTTACCCACTTTGTGTTGCAATTACCTGTTCCTCTTCATGGAAAACCCAACGCAGATCACGAGTATCAGGAAGGATTTATGGCGCCGTTGCCGGGGAATATCATTATCAACTATCAAGTAACTTCACACAAAATTTCATTCACTTGTTCTTCTTTTTATTTGTTGTTACATTTAGTTTGTCTCATAAAAATAAAAAATACAAAAATATTTACCTTTGCTAGTTAGTAGTTTGCTTTACTTGCTAGTTTACTTGTCTTGCTTGTTTTGATTGTGTGATCACCATGTCTCAAGATACAACTAAGTTGTGTGAGTTCTCAAATACTAATAATAATGATTTTATTAGTACTCCTATACCAGCCGCCACTAGTGCGGAGGCATTTGATATTAATGCTGAATTGCTCAATCTTGTCATGAAAGATCAATTTTTGGGAAGTCCTAATGAGGATCCCGCATCACATCTTAATACCTTTGTTGAATTATGTGATATGCCAAAGAAAAAGGATATGGATAATGATATTTTGAAATTAAAATTGTTTCTTTTTTCACTAAGAGATAAAGCTAAAGCTTGGTTTTCATCTTTACCTCGTAATAGTATTGGAACGTGGGATAAGTGTAAAGATGCTTTTATTGCCAAGTATTTTCCTCCTGCTAAGATTATCTCCCTTAGAATTAAAATAATGAATTTTAAACAGCAAGATCAAGAAGATGTTGCTCAAGCTTGGGAGATAATGAACTTGATGATAATGAATTGTCCAACTCATGGCTTAAACTTGTGGATGATTATCCAAAATTTCTATGCTAGACTAAACTTTGTGTCTAGAAATCTTCTAGTTTCTGCCACAGGTGGTACCTTCATGGATGTGACCTTAGGAGAGGTCACAAAACTTCTGGACAACATTATGAAAAATTATTCTCAGTGGCATACCGAAGGAGCTCCAACTGGTAAGAAGGTAAATTCTGTTGAAGAAATCGCTACTTTGAGTGAAAAAGTGGATGCTCTTATGAATATGGTTGCTAATAAAAATGCTAATGTTGATCCCAATGATATGACTTTGTCTACTTTGATTGAGCAAAATAATGCTGCTTTTGATGTGAACTTCATCTCGTGAAATAATTTCAACAACAATGCTTATAAAGGAAATTTCAATGCTAGACCATATCCCGGTAATTCCTCTAACAACTATGGAAATTCTTATGGTAATTCATATGGCAATGCTTCTACAAATTGTAATAGGATGCCTTCTAGTCTCGAGAACACAATTAAAGAATTTATTAATTCTCAAAAGGTTTTCAACACTACGGTAGAAGAAAAGTTGCATATGATTGATACTTTGGCTAAAAACATGGATAGGATTGCTCTTGATGTCGAAACTCTTAAAAATAAGTCTTTTCCACCCAAGCATGATTTTAATGATACTATTAAATCTATACAATTATCTATTAATGAAAGTAAGGAGAGGACCGCTAAGTTGAGAGCTAAGCGAGAATACTTAGAAAAAGCTCTTCCACCCGATTTTTACCGGAATCATGATGAAGATCTTAAAATTATTGGTGTTTCTCCTATTGAATCTTTGTTTACATCTCTGAATATAAATGATAAAGGGACTGTAGATGACTCAACTTTAGTTAAGGAGCATCCCGTTTGCTTGGAGGGTGATGATTCTAATGCTAAAACTGAAAAAAGTGGGTTTGGAGAGGTCAAAACTTTAACTAGTGATGTGCCCACTATCTTGGATTACAAGGACTTTAATTATGATAAATTATCTTTAGTACAATGTATTTCCTTGCTGCAATCCCTTATTATATCACCCAATGCTTATGAACAAAACAAAGCTTTTACCGAACATATAGTAGAAGCTATGATAAAAGCTTATGATGAGAAACTTGAGCTTGAAATTTCTATTCCTAGAAAATTGCATGATGAGTGGGAACCTACTATCAAAATAAAGATAAATAAATATGAATGCAATGATTTGTGTGACCTTGGTGCTATTGTTTCAACCATACCAAAAACTTTACGTGATGTGCTTGGTCTCACTAATATTGAAGAGTGTTCCCTGAACTTGCATCTTGCGGATTCTACCATCAAGAAACCTTTTAGTAGAATTAATGATGTGCTTATTATTGCAAACAAAAATTATGTACCTGTAGATTTGATTGTGCTTGATATTGATTGCAATCCTTCTTGTCCCATAATACTTGGAAGGCCATTTTTACGAACTATAGGTGCAATTATTGATATGAAAGAGGGAAACATAAGATTCCAATTGCCATTAAAGAATGGGATTTCTATTACCGTGCCGCTCGTTGCTTAGCTCTACTCATTCGTCCCCACGCTCTTAAAATTTGCTCACTTTTCCCCACTCCTTAGTCTGAAACCCTCATAAATGGTCACACGGGGGGATGCCGTCGGGTCAATGGTTTGACCGTTAACTACTGACGAGTGGGGCCCTGGTTTCGGTGGACTGTTGGGCCGAAGTGCGCCACTCCCTCCATCCCGTTTTGCAGGCGTCTTTTTATAGGCGCCCGCCACGTCGGGCTAACGTCATGGCCCCACGCGGACTCATCGCGAAACCCGATGGTCCGACGTCGCTTCGAATCGCCGCCCGAGGCCATTAGCCGGCTATTTAAGCCGGCCGTCATTCCCCAGCACTTGCACATCCTCCTCCTCCCTCCACCCCGCCGCCGCCCGAGCCCATACGCCTCCTCTCGCACTTCTGTCGCCGTCAGGATGGTCTGGCGCCTCATCACCACGTACGCGCAGCTCACTCCAGAGCGGCGCCTGCAAATCGAGGCGGAAATGCAAGCTCACCGCACCACCCGCATCACTGCGGGTCTCCCTCCGGATTCGTCGGAGACGGAGGAGGAGGAGGAGGAGGAGGAGGAGGACCAGGAGGAGGAGCATCAACCGGCGCCCATGGAGGAGGACGACCCGGAGGCGGAGGCGGAGGTCGCCGTCGACCAGTCGGAGGAGATGGCGGAGCAGCAGGCCATCCTGGATTCCATCTGGGATGAGGCCGAGGTGGAGGCCAACCGCCGTCTCATCCGGCAGAGGCAGGCGGAGGCCGACGCCCTATTCGACGAGCTGGAGGCGGAGATAGAGGCAAAGGAGACGGCAGTGGAGGAGCCGCAACAGGCGGCCATTTATCCACCGGAGGGCATGGAGTTCATCGACATCTCCGACAAAGAGTAGATAGGTTTTTTTATGTAGTATGTAGGTTTTACATCCTGCATTCTTTTGTATGAATTTTTTCCTTTCTAAATATGAGATGTCAGGTTGTGTAATGATGTTTTCAATCTAATATGAACCATGGTGATGTTGAAAACGAAGAAGGAAAAGAAACTATATTTTGCAGGATGAAACTAATTTGGTTCAATCAAATAAAAAAAGAAACAAACGGTGCAATCAAATCAATAAAGAAAAGGGTGACGGTGCAATCAAATCAATAAAAAAACAGAACCAGCGTGTGCACCATTTTATAGGCCTCTTTTATCCTTGTGGGCTTTCGACAGGTCAACGCCTTGCAAAGGCCCAACAAGGACTTGTTTGCATTTTGGGACAGATGAGTGGGCGAGCAGAACCAACCTCTCGCGGATCGCCCAACGATCCAACGGTGCGGAGCCGTCCATGTGATCCAACGGCGCACAGCCTGCACACGGCCCGCCCTGTGAATTCCTTCTAGAAGACCAGATCTGAGGGTTGTCGCTTGGCGCTAGGGTATGATCGGACGGCTGCAGTTCGATGCTAGGGTTTGGAGAGATGCTGTGGGGTTTTGAGCCGGTCAGCGGGGTTATCTTAGGTTTGACCAACTTTCAAATGATGCTAACTAATTCAAAAAAAATCAAAAAATAGCAAACCTTCGCGGTTCGTCGTTTCATAAGACATAGTTACCATAAAAAATATAAACTTGGTTTAGGGATATTTTTATGGAAAATATTATTTTGAGGTAAGCTACCATCTCCAAGTTCAAATGATAAGAACAAATTCAAAAATAATCAAAAAAAAATGGAAGACCTGCGCACAATGCCGTTGTATGTGACATGGTTATGACAAAAAAATCTTGGTTTATGGACATTTCCATGAAAACTCCTTCACACAAATGAGCTATCACGTACGAGATTGTATAGAGTCCAAGAAGAGAGTGATAGTGGGTTTGGGTTTATGAAAAAATAAAAAAATAAAAAAAATCACCATAGATTCATTTTAGTGTGAATAAGAAGGATCTGAACTTATTTTTTTATTATTGAAATTTTAAACTGCTTTTATAATGATTTATATTGGAAATGGTCTGTTTACCCTAACTTTCGGAGCTCACCAACATAGGCTAACATGATCATTTGTTTGTATTTTTGTTTTATTTGTTGTTAGATCATTGCAACCTAGGATAACATGATCATTGCAACATCACAGAGCAATGGATTTCAAATGTTGCTTATAATTCAAAGGTCAGTCAAAATTCAAATTCAAACATCACATCACAATCAAAACATCATATCAAATCACATCAACATGCGTTAACTTTAATTATACATTCATGCCGGCCACAAAGGACGGCGAGAGTTCACAAGTCTGCCAGGCATTAACCAAAAACATTCAAACTAAAAATAAAAACGAGGAGGTGCGCTGCCCCCTAGGCGTCCTCGTCGTCATCGTCGGGGCCGATGAGGTCGACAAGGGTCGGCGCCGGGCCAGCCCAGGGGAACGACGTCTCCCAGGCGGTGGCGACGTCGTCCGCCGGTGGCTGCACCGCCGCTGCCTGCGCTTCGGCACGGCGCTCCTCCTCCTCTGCCTCGGCGTCCTTCTCCAACTCCTCAAGCCGCTAACCCTCGCGACGCTCCGCTCGCAGGTGCTGCTGTCGCCAGAACTCCAGGTAGTCCCGCTCCTACTTAGGCGTCGCCAGCATCCATATGGGCGGTGCGCTCACCCACTCCCGCACCACCCCCTCCTAGACGTACTCGTGGGGCATGAGGGCGGTCGGCGCCTGCTCGAGCCTGGCGGGGGACGGCGGGGCCAGCGGCGGCACGACGCATTCGCCAGCAGCGGAGAGCGCAATGGCCTCCGCCATCCGCGCCTGGTAAGCCGCCTCCTCCTCCTCCTCCCTGCGCCGCTCTTCCTCCTCGCTTTCACGGAGGACAGCTGCCAGCGCCAGCACCTCCTGGTATGCGGCCTCCGCCTCCTGGTCCTCATCGCGCACGATGAGGGGTGGCGGTGTGCCAGCCCGCACGTCACGGACGCCAGGCCGGCGCTGCTCCTCGTGCTCAAACGCAAACCAGACATCCCAATTGGGAGAGTCTGCAGCATAGGCCGGATCAAGCCGCTGCTTGGGCGTGAGCTGCTGCCGCCGGCGCCTCACCTCCTCCGCATGCGGCTGTGCCGACTGTGGCACCGCCGGCACTGGGATCCTCTCCGGATCCAAGTGCTAGTAGTGTGGTAGGATCACATCGGGGTAGGGGAGAGGGATGGTGTGCTCCCAGTGCCACCTTGCCTGGTGCACTCAGACGCTAATCCGCTGCCGAGGCGGATGGGAAGAGGACGGCGGGGGTAGCATGCGCCAAGGGACGGCAGGGGCCTTGCCCTTCTTCTTGCCGGAGCTCGAGCCGGCCCCTGAGAAGATGCCCATGGTGGCTACTGGCTAGGGTTTTGTCGCCAGCGGGCTAGGGTTTTAAGATCCTGCCGGGGGTGGAGGGGGCAGGCGTAGCTCTGGAAGGATGGAAGCTACTGTGGACTGGCCGGTTTCCATTTAAAGAAGGATGACGACCCAAACATGGGTGGCTGACTACCGGGCCCGCCGTGCGTGCGCATTTACTTTTGGCTGTGGGGTAGTTCGAAGGCCGCCACGCGTCCTCAAGGCAGACGAGGAGAAAGCGCGTGCACGTTCGTTCGGCGTCCGTGTGGCCGGAAATGGGGCGGGACGGACTCGCTCGTCAGGTCCAACGTGCGACGCAGTCCAGCATGGCCCCACTCGTCAGAGTTAATGGTCAAACCATTGACCCGACAGCATCCTCCGTTGTGACCTTTGGTGAGGGTTTCGGGCTAAGGAGTGGGGAAAAGTGAGCAAAAGTTAAGGACGTGGGGATGAATGAGCACAGCTAAGGATCCAGGGGCACAGATGTAAAAAACCCTAAATTTATAGGTCAAACTTTAGCCCAAAATAAGAGGGGGCCTAATAAACCCGGACGGAGGGAGTAGAAGGCATCAGGTAGTAGAACACTCTTTGGTTGTCTGGTTTTTTTTGACATGTGACTGCAGAATAATTGTTCTATGGTAATTTTATAAATAAATATAACAAGTACAAATGAAAGAGTCTTAGTCAACATTAGCCTACACCCTCTTTAGGAAAAAATAACATCATATTACAAGATTATGTAAGAATCAATACAATCTTTGATCTTGCTTGCTTTTACTGGGTTAGCTCTGATCTGTGTAGTCAAAAGGCCTTCTATAAGTAGTAGATCTACCCCTGGTGGTGAGCTGGGGCATATCTGAAGATCTTGTCATTTCGAACAGACCAACTAGCCCAGCAAGCCATGATGACAATATCCAAAGCGATGTCCATTGGTAGCTCTGAGCATGCATTTTCTTCCTCATCAAATACTAATATTCCTCTATTCTTCAATGGGGTAATGAGGTCCAAACAACGAAGTGTGAAGGGGCAGTTCTAGAAAAGATGAAGTGAAGTTTCCTCAATGTTATCATTCACTACTGGAATTCAGTTATTTGCCGTCTGCCAGCTCTTTGCCGTCGGCTGGCAGATGGCAAAGAGGGTCTTTGCCGTCAGCTACCAGAAAGCAGACGGCAAAGAGTTGGCAGATGGCACAGAGGGTCTTTGCCATCAGTCAGCTCTTTGCCGTCAGCTCGCGGACGGCAAAGAGCCGCACATCAGACGGCAAACCGACAGCTGGGCCCCACTTGACCGCGGGGTGGTTAGGTTAAATTTGGCGTCTTCTTTACCGTCTGCTAGCGGACGGCAACGAGTCCTAAAGAAGACGGCAAAGAGGCTAGCCTCTTTGCCGTCCGCCAGCAGACGGCAATGCCCTAACGCTACTAACGGCCGTCCCGCCCCCACCTCGGCCCCTCTCTCTCACTCTCACCCACTCCCACTCCCACTCCCACTCCCCTCTCTCCCCGACACCCACCGCCGCCACCTCCGCGGCCACCGCCGTCGTCGCCCCACCGGCCCTGTCGCGCCCACCGGCACCGTCGCGCCGCCGCCCCACCGCCCCCATCGCGCCGCCGCCCCACCGCCCTCATCGTGCCCGTCCTCCCCGCCGCCCCCAATGCCCCACCGCCCCCGTCGCGCCCACCGCCCCCATCGCACTGTGATAACCCACAAGTATAGGGGATCGCAACAGTTTTCGAGGGTAGAGTATTCAACCCAAATTTATTGATTCGACACAAGGGGAGCCAAAGAATATTCTCGAGTATTAGCAGTTGAGTTGTTAATTCAACCACACCTGAAAGACTTAATATCTGCAGCAAGGTATTCAGTAGCAAAGTAGTATGGGAGTAACGGTAACGATGGCAAAGTGACAGTAGTAGTGTTGTAGTGATTGTAACAGTAGCAACGGAAAAGTAACTTAGCAAAGATCAATATGTGAAAAGCTCGTAGGCAATGGATCAGTGATGGATAATTGTGTCGGATGGCATTCATCATGCAACGGTTATAACATGGGGTGACACAGAACTAGCTCCAATTCATCAATGTAATGTAGGTATGTATTCCATATATAGTCATACGTGCTTATGGAAAAGAACTTGCATGACATCTTTTGTCCTACCCTCCCGTGGCAGCGGGGTCCTAATGGAAGCTAAGGGATATTAAGGCCTCATTTTAATAGAGAACCGGACCAAAGCATTAGCACTTAGTGAATACATGAACTCCTCAAACTACGGTAATCACCGGAAAGAATCCCAGTTATTGTCACCCTGGGGGATGCGGATCATAACTCGTAATAGGTGTCTATAACTTGCAAGATAGGATCAAGAACACATATATATTCATGAAAACATAATAGGTTCAGATCTGAAATCATGCCACTCGGGCCCTGTGACAAGCATTAAGCATAGCAAAGTCATAGCAACATCAATCTCAGAACATAGTGGATACTAGGGATCAAACCCTAACAAAACTAACTCGATTACATGGTAAATCGCATCCAACCCATCACCATCCAGCAAGCCTACGATGGAATTACTCACGAACGGCGGAGAGCATCATGAAATTGGTGATGAAGGATGGTTGGTGATGACGACGGCGTCGATTTCCCCTCTCCGGAGCCCAAATCAGACTCCAGATCTGCCCTCCCGAGGAAGAACAGGAGGTGGCGGCGGGTCCGTATCGTAAATCGCTATGAACTCTTATCTCTGATTTTTTTCTCCACGAATAGGAATATATAGAGTTGGATTGGAGGTCGGCGGATCTCCAAGGGGCCACAAGACATGTTGGGGAACGGAGCATGAATTTCAAAAAATTTCCTACGCTCACGTAAGATCTATCCATGGAGATGCATCACTACGAGAGGGGAGAGTGTGTCTACGTACCCTCATAGACTGTTAGCGGAAGCGTCTCACAACGCGGTTGATGTAGTCGAACAATCCTTCGAGCTCCACCGATCGAGTACCGAACGTACGGCACCTCCGAGTTCTACACACGTGCAGCTCGGTGACGTTCCTCTCCTTGTTGATCCAGCAAGACGTCGAGGAAGTAGATGAGTTCCGTCAGCACGACGGCGTGGTGACGGTGACGGTGAAGTGATTCCGGCAGGGCTTCGCCTAAGCTCTCCGAAAATATGACCGAGGCGTAAAACGGTGGACGGAGGGGCGCCGCACACGGCTTGGAACAATTGATGTGATTCCAAGGGGCGCCCCCCCCCCTCCGTATATAAAGGAGGGAGGGGAGGAGGCCAGCCCTAGGGGGTGGCGCACCAAGAGGAGGGAGTCCTACTAGGACTCCTTAGTCCTAGTAGGATTCCACCTCCCATACGGAGTAGGAAAGGGGAAGGGAGGGGGAAAGGAAAGAGGGGGCTGCGCCCCCTCCCCTAGTCCAATTCGGTTTGGGCAAGGGGCGCGCGCCTCCTCACGTGGCCTGCCTCTCCTTTTCCCGTATGGCCCAATAAGGCCCATTACTTCTCCCGGTGAATTCCCGTAACTCCCCGGTACTCCGAAAAATACCCGAATCACTCGGAACCTTTCCGACGTCCGAATATAGCCTTCCAATATATGAATCTTTACCTCTCGACCATTTCGAGACTCCTCGTCATGTCCGTGATCTCATCCGGGACTCCGAACAAACTTCAGTCACCAATCACATAACTCATATAATACTATATCGTCATCGAACCTTAAGTGTGCGGATCCTACGGGTTCGGGAATGATGTAGACACGACCGAGACGACTCTCCGGTCAATAACCAACAGCGGGACCTGGATGCTCATATTGGTTCCTACACATTCCACGAAGATCTTTATCGGTGAACCTCATATGTCAACATACGTTGTTCCCTTTGTCCGGCGGTATGTTACTTGCCCGAGATTCGATCGTCGGTATCCAATACCTAGTTCAATCTCGTTACCGGCAAGTCTCTTTACTCGTTCCGTAATACATCATCTTGCAACTAACTCTTTAGTCACGGTGCTTGCAAGGCTTCTGTGATGCTGTATTACCGAGAGGGCCCAGAGATACCTCTCCGATAGTCGGAGTGACAAATCCCAATCTCGATCCATGCCAACTCAACAAACACTTTCGGAGATACCTGTAGTGCACCTTTATAATCACCCAGTTACATTGTGACGTTTGATATACCCAAAGTATTCCTACGGTATCCGGGAGTTGCATGATCTCATGGTCAGAGGAACGTGTATTTGACATAGTGAAAGCAATAGTAATAAACTGAACGATCATTTGCTATGCTAACGGTTGGGTCAAGTCCATCACATCATTCTCCTAATGATGTGATCCCGTTATCAAATGACAACTCATGTCCATGGTCAGGAAATCTTGACCATCTTTTGATCAACGAGCTAGTCTAGTAGAGGCTTACTAGGGACTCAGTATTTGTCTATTATCCACACATGTATTAAGTTTCTGGTCAATACAATTCTAGCATGAATAATAAACCATTATCATGAACAGAGAAATATGATAATAAACACTTTATTAATTGCCTCTAGGGCATATTTCCAACAGTCTCCCACTTGCACTAGAGTCAATAATCTAGTTTACATCTCCATGTAATTAACATCCAATCAGTTCTAGGGCTGATCATGTTTTGCTTGTGAGAGAGGTTTTAGTCAACGGGTCTGCAATATTCAGATCCGTGTGTTCTTGGCAAATCTCTATATTATTTGTAGATGCTGCTACCACACTCTGCTTGGAGCTACTCCAAAACCGACTGTCCCACTTTACGTATCCGGTCTGAGACTCATAGTCTTCCGGATCGGTGTTTAAAGCTTGCATCGACGTAACCCTTTACGACGAACTCTTTATCACCTCTATTCCCGAGAAATTCTTCCTTAGTCCTTTTCAGGTACTTCAGGATATTCTTGACCGCTGTCCAGTGATCTACTCCTGGATCACTTTGGTACCTTCCCACCAAGCTAATAGCGAGGCATACACCAGGTCTAGTACACAGCATGGCATACAAAATAGAGCCTATGGCTGAGGCATAGGGGATGACACTCATCTTCTCTTTGTTTTGCCGTGGTCGGGATTTGAGTCTTACTCAATTTCACACCTTTCACCACAGTCAAGAACTCCTTCTTTGACTGATCCATTTTGAACTTCTTCAAAATCTTGTCAAGGTATATGTTTTGTGAAAGTCATATGAGGCGTCTCAATCTATCTCTATAGATTTTGATGCCTAACATGTAAACAACCTTTACCTAGATCTTCAAGTCTTACTCCACTTCACACCAGCCAAGAACTTATTTCTTTTGACTTGATCCATTTTGAACTTCTTCAAAAACTCATCAAGGTGTGTGAAAATCTTTTATCAGGTGTCTTGATCTATCTCCATAGATCTCGATGCCCAATCTGTGGATAACTCAAAAACAGGTTTTTATTGAAAACCTCCTTTCAATTCTTTATGCTTTCCAGAAATTCTACATCATTTCCAATCAACAATATGTCATCCACATATACTATTAGAAATGCTATAGAGCTCCCACTCACTTTCTTGTAAATACAAGTTTCTCCATAAACTTGTATAAACCCAAACGCTTTGATCACTTCATCAAAGCGAGTATTCCAGCTCCGAGATGCTTGCACCAGTCCATAGATGGATCGCTGGAGCTTGCATATTTTGTTAGCGCCTTTAGGATCGACAAAACCTTCCGGTTGCATCATACACAATTCTTCTTTAAGGAATCCATTAAGGAATGCCATTTTGACGTCCATTTGCCAGATTTCATAATCATAAAACGCGGCAATTGCTAACATAATTCTGACAGACTTTAGCATCGCTACGGGTGAGAAAGTCTCGTCGTAGTCAACTCCTTGAACTTGTCGATAACCTTTAGCAACAAGTCGAGCTTTATAGACGGTGACATTACCATCAGCGTCCGTCTTCTTCTTAAAGATCCATTTATTTTTAATAGCTCGCCGTTCATCGGGCAAGTCTACCAAAGTCCACACTTTGTTCTCATACATGGATCCAATCTCGGATTTCATGGCCTCAATCCATTTGTCGGAATCCGGGCTCGCCATCGCTTCTTCATACTTCGTAGGTTCACCGTTGTCTAACAACATGACCTCCAAGACAGGATTGCCGTACCAATCTGGTGCGGAGCGTGTCCTGGTTGACCTACGAGGTTCTGTAACAACTTTGATCCGAAGTTTCATGATCATCATCATTAACTTCTTCTCTGGTCTGTGTCGATGTCACAGAAATTTCTTTCTGTGGCGTACTACTATCCAGAGGAGGTACAATTACCTCATCAAGTTCTACTTTCCTCCCACTCACTTCTTTCGAGAGAAACTCCTTCTCTAGAAAGGATCCATTCTTAGCAACGAATACTTTGCCTTTGGATCTGTGGTAGAAGGTGTACCCAACGGTCTCCTTTGGGTATCCTATGAAGACGCACTTATCCGCTTTTGGGTTCGAGCTTATCTGGCTGAAGCCTTTTGACATAAGCATTGCATCCCCAAACTTTCAGAAACGACATCTTAGGTTTCTTGCAAACCACAGTTCATACGGTGTCATCTCAACGGATTTAGACGGTGCCCTTGTTTAAAGTGAATGCAGCTGTCTCTAATGCATAACCCCAAAATGATAGTGGCAAATCATAGAACGCACCATATCCAATAGAGTACGATTACGACGTTCGGACACTCCATTACGCTGTGGTGTTCCATGTGGCGTGAGCTGTGAAACAATTCCACATTGTCTTAAGTGATTGCCAAACTCGTAACTCAAATATTCTCCTCCACGATCAGATCGTAAGAACTTTATTTTCTTGTTACGATGGTTCTCTACTTCACTCTGAAATTCTTTGAACTTTTCAAATGTTTCAGATTTATGCTTCATCAAGTAGACATAGCCATATCTACTCAAATCATCTGTGAACGTGAGAACATAACGATATCCACCGCGCGCCTCAACACTCATCGGACCGCATACATCGGTATGTATTATTTCCAACAAGTCTGTTGCTCGCTCCATTGTTCCGGAGAACGGAGTCTTAGTCATCTTGCCCATGAGGCATGGTTCGCACGTCTCAAATGATTCATAATCAAGTGATTCCAAAAGTCCATCTGCATGGAGTTTCTTCATGCGTTTTACACCAATATGACCTAAGCGGCAGTGCCACAAAAATGTGGTACTATCATTATCTTTTGGCATTCGTGTTATGAACATATGTATTACTACGATCAAGATTCAATAAACCTTTCATTTTAAGTGCATGAACATCAATGATATTATCCAAATAAATAGAATAACAATTATTCTCTGAAATTGAATAACCGTCTTGCAATAAACACTATCAGATATAATGTTCATGCTTAACGCAAGCACCAAATAACAATTATTTAGGTTCATCACTAATCCTGAAGGTAGAGAGAGCGTGGCGATGGTGATCACATCAACCTTGGAGACACTTCCAATGCACATCGTCACCTCGTTCTTAGCTAGCCCTCGTTTATTCCGAAGCTCCATGTTTCAAGTTGTAAGCAACTGAACAAGTATCAAATACCCAGGTGCTCCTACGAGTACTAGTAAGGTACATATCAATAACATGTATATCAAATATCTTTGTTGACATTGCCAGTCTTATTATCTGCCAGTTACTTTGGGGAAGTTCCGCTCCTTGTGACATTTCCCTTTGCAATGGGAGCACTAAGTCTCGGGTTTGGTTCAACCTTGGGTTTCTTCGCGTGAGCGGCAACTGTTTTACCGTTCTTCTTGAAGTTCCCTTTTCTTTCCCTTGCCCTTCTTGAAACTAGTGGTCTTATTAACCATCAACACTTGATGCTCCCTTTTTTTGATTTCTACATCCGTAGATTGTAGCATCGCGAATAGCTTAAGGATCTTCTATCCCTTGCATGTTTATAGTTCATCACGAAGATCCAGTAGCTTAGTGATAGTGACTAGAGAACTCTATCAATCACCCCTTTATTCGGAAGTCTAACTCCCACTTGATTCAAGTGTTTGAAGTACTCAGACAATCTGAGTACATGCTCACTAACGGAGCTGTTTCTCCTCCATCTTGTAGCTATAGAACTTGTCGAAGGTGTCATGCCTCTCGACCCGGGTGTGAGCTTGAAAAATAGATTTTCAGCTCTTGGAACATCCCATATGCTCCGTGTTGCTCAAAACATATTTGGAGCTCCGGTTCTAAGCCGTAAAGTATGGCGCACTGAACTATCGAGTAGTCATATTTTCTTGTCTGCCAGACGTTCATAACGTTCTCAGACGAAGCCGTAGGGGTATTTCACTGAGCGGTGCATTAAGGACATAAGCCTTCTGTGCAGCAGTGAGGACAATCCTCAGATCACGGACCTAGTCCGCATAGTTGCTTCCATCAACTTTCAACTTTGTTTTCTCTAGGAACATAATAAAAACAGGGGAACTACAACGCGGTCTATTGATCTACAACATAAATTTGCTAAGACAAGTAAGACTATGTTCATGACAATTGAAGTTCAATTAATCAAATTACTTAAGAACTCCCACTTAGATTAACATCCCTCAAGTTGTCTAAGTGTAACATGATCCACATCAACTAAACCACGTCCGATCATCACGTGAGGTGGATTAGTTATCAATGCTGAACATCTTTCATGTTGATCATATCTACTATATGAATCATGTTCGACCTTTCGGTCTCTTGTGTTCCGAGGCCATGTCTGTACATGCTAGGCTCGTCAAGTTTAACCCAAGTATTCTGCGTGTGTAAAACTGGCTTACACCCGTTGTATGCGAACGAAAGAATCCATCACACCCGATCATCACGTGGTGCTTAGAAGCGTCGAACCTTCGCAACGGTGCATACTAGGGGAGAACACTTATCTTGAAATTTAGTGAAGGGATCATCTTATAATGCTACCGTCGTCCTAAGCAAAATAAGATGCATAAAAGGATTAACATCACATGCAATTCAATATATGTGACATGATATGGCCATCATCGTCTTGTGCTTTTGATCTCCATCAGCAAAGCACCGTCATGATCTCCATCGTCACCGGGTTGACACCTTGATCTCCATCGTAGCGTCGTGACACCTAGATCTCCATCGTAGCGTCGTGGTCGTCTCGCCGGCTATTGCTACTGCTACTACTGCTAACTAATAGCGGTAAAGTAAAGCAATTACATAGCGTTGGCATTGCATACAATAAAGAGACAACCATAAGGCTCCTGCCGGTTGCCTGATAATTTACAAAACATGATCATCTCATACAACAACTTATATCACATCATGTCTTGGCCATATCACATCACCAGCATACCCTGCAAAAACAAGTTAGACGTCCTCTACTTTGTTGTTGCAAGTTTTACGTGGCTGCTACGGGTTTGCAAGAACCGTTCTTACCTACGCAAAACCACAACGTGGTGTAGTGATTGCTTTTTGATCTTCTAAAAACCCACTTCATTGAAACCGATTCAACTAAAGTGAGAGAGACAGACACCCGCCAGTCACCTTTATGCAACGAGTGCACGTAGCGGTGAAACCTGTCTCGCGTAAGCGTACGCGTAATGTCGGTCCGGGCCGCTTCATCTCACAATACCGCCGAATCAAGTAACAACTAGTAACGGCAAGCAATATGTATACACCCACGCCCACAACTCACTTGTGTTCTACTCGTGCAAATCACATCTACGCATAGACCAGGCTCTGATACCACTGTTGGGGAACGGAGCATGAATTTCAAAAAAATTCCTACGCTCACGTAAGATCTATCCATGGATATGCATCGCTACGAGAGGGGAGAGTGTGTCTACGTACCCTCGTAGACCATTAGCGGAAGCGTCTCACAACGCGGTTGATGTAGTCGAACAATCCTTCGAGCTCCACCGATCGAGTACCGAACGTACGGCACCTCCGAGTTCTACACACGTGCAGCTCGGTGACGTTCCTCGCCTTCTTGATCCAGCAAGACGTCGAGGAAGTAGATGAGTTCCATCAGCACGACGGCGTTGCGACGGTGACGGTGAAGTGATTCCGGCAGGGCTTCGCCTAAGCTCTCCAAAAATATGACCGAGGCGTAAAACGGTGGACGGAGGGGCGCCGCACACGGCTTGGAACAATTGATGTGATTCCAAGGGGCGCCCCCCCTCCGTATATAAAGGAGGGAGGGGAGGAGGCCAGCCCTAGGGGGTGGCGCACCAAGAGGAGGGAGTCCTACTAGGACTCCTTAGTCCTAGTAGGATTCCACCTCCCATACGGAGTAGGAAAGGGGGAAGGGGGAGGGAAAGGAAGGAGGGGGTTGCGCCCCCTCCCCTAGTCCAATTCGGTTTGGGCAAGGGTGGGCGTGCGCCTCCTCACGTGGCCTGCCTCCCCTTTTCCCGTATGGCCCAATAAGGCCCATTACTTCTCCCGGTGAATTCCCGTAACTCCCCGGTACTCCGAAAAATACCCGAATCACTCGGAACCTTTCCGGCGTCCGAATATAGCCTTCCAATATATGAATCTTTACCTCTCGACCATTTCGAGACTCCTCGTCATGTCCGTGATCTCATCCGGGACTCCGAACAAACTTCGGTCACCAATCACATAACTCATATAATACTATATCGTCATCGAACCTTAAGTGTGCGGACCCTACGGGTTCGGGAATGATGTAGACATGACCGAGATGACTCTCCGGTCAATAACCAACAGCGGGACCTGGATGCTCATATTGGTTCCTACACATTCCACGAAGATCTTTATCGGTGAACCTCATATGTCAACATACGTTGTTCCCTTTGTCCGGCGGTATGTTACTTGCCCGAGATTCGATCGTCGGTATCCAATACCTAGTTCAATCTCGTTACCGGCAAGTCTCTTTACTCGTTCCGTAATACATCATCTTGCAACTAACTCTTTAGTCACGGTGCTTGCAAGGCTTCTGTGATGCTGTATTACCGAGAGGGCCCAGAGATACCTCTCCGATAGTCGGAGTGACAAATCCCAATCTCGATCCATGCCAACTCAACAAACACTTTCGGAGATACCTGTAGTGCACCTTTATAATCACCCAGTTACGTTGTGACGTTTGATATACCCAAAGTATTCCTACGGTGTCCGGGAGTTGCATGATCTCATGGTCAGAGGAACGTGTATTTGACATAGTGAAAGCAATAGTAATAAACTGAACGATCATTTGCTATGCTAATGGTTGGGTCAAGTCCATCACATCATTCTCCTAATGATGTGATCCCGTTATCAAATGACAACTCATGTCCATGGTCAGGAAATCTTGACCATATTTTGATCAACGAGCTAGTCTAGTAGAGGCTTACTAGGGACTCAGTATTTGTCTATTATCCACACATGTATTAAGTTTCCGGTCAATACAATTCTAGCATGAATAATAAACCATTATCATGAACGGAGAAATATGATAATAAACACTTTATTAATTGCCTCTAGGGCATATTTCTAACAAGACAGGGGGGCGCGCCCTAGGGGGGGTGCTCCCCCCTGGCTTGTGGCCAGGTGGTGGACCTTCTCCGGTTGATTCTTTCGCCAGTATTTTTTATAAATTCCAAAAATATTCTCTGTAAATTTTCAGGTCAATCCGAGAACTTTTATTTCTGCACAAAAATAACACCAAGGCAATTCTGCTGAAAACAGCGTCAGTCCGGGTTAGTTCCATTCAAATCATGCAAATTAGAGTCCAAAACAAGGGCAAAAGAGTTTGGAAAAGTAGATACGTTGGAGACTTATCAACTCCCCAAAGCTTAAACCTTTGCTTGTCCTCAAGCAATTCAGTTGACAAATTGAAAGTGATAAAGAAAAACTTTTACAAACTCTGTTTGATCTTGCTGTTGTAAATATGTCTAACTGATGTTTAGATTTTCAGCAAAGATTATAGACTAACCACATTCACAATAACATTTAGGTCTCACATTTACTCATATCAATGGCATAATCAACTAGCGAGCAATAATAATAAGTCTCGGATGACAACAATTTTATCAAAACAATCATAATACAATATGATATAATGGTATCTCGCTAGCCCTTTCTGAGACCGCAAAACATAAATGCAGAGCACCTCTGAAGAACAAGGACTGACTAGACATTGTAATTCATGGTAAAAGAGATCCAGTCACACTCATACTCAATATCAATTAATAACAAAGCATACAAATGACGGAGGTGCTCTCTAACTGGTGCTCTTTATAAGAGGAGGATGACTCAACAGTAAATAAAATAGATAGGCCCTTCGCAGAGGGAAGCATGGATTTGAAGAGGTGCCAGAGCTCGAGCTTTTTAAAACAGGGATGAATAATAATTTTGAGTGGTATGCTTTCATTGCCAACATAACAACTAAGAGATCTCGATATCTTCCATGCTAGATACATTATAGGCGGTTCCCAAACAGAATAGTAAAGTTTTTACTCCCCCTCCACCAACCGATCACACTCCACGGCGGGCCGAATCCATGGGTACCGTCCATACAAACAACAATCCTGGGGGAGTTTTGTTTTATTATATTTTGATTTGAATTTTGAACATGGAACTGGGCATCCCGAATACCAGCCACTTTCTCGTGAATGATAGTGAATCAACACATATCGTGAGAATAACCCACCTAGCATGGAAGATACTGACAGCCCCTAGTCACTACATGAGCGATTCGGGCATACAAAACGGGATATTTATTTGAAGGTTTAGAGTATGGCACATGCAAATTTACTTGGAACGGCAGGTAAATACCGCGTATAGGTAGGTATGGTGGACTCATATGGAACAACTTGGGTTTATGGGAATGGATGCACAAGCAGTATTCCCGCTTAGTACAAGTGAAGGCTAGCAAAAGACTGGGAAGCGACCAACTAGAGAGCGACAGTAGTCATAAACATGCTTTGAGATTAACCAACATTGAATGCAAGCATGAGTAGGATATAAATCACCATGAACATAAACATCATGGAGGCTATGTTGGTTTTGTTTCAACTACATGCGTGAACATGTGCCAAGTCAAGCCACTCGAATCCTTCAGAGGAGGATACCATCCTATCATACTACATCACAACCATTTTAAAATGCATGTTGGCACTCAAGACAAACCATTATACACTCTTAGCTAATTAAGCATGGCATGAGTAACTATAATCTCTAATTGTCATTGCAAACATGTTCAATCCAGAACGGGCTGAATCCAGAATGATGAGCTAATCATATTTACAAAAAAAAAATAGGTTGGGTTCATACCAGCTTTTCTCCATCTCAATCACTTCATCATATATCGTCATTATTGCCTTTCACTTGCACGACCGAACGGTGTGAATAATAATAAGAGTGCACGTGCATTGGACTAAGCTGGAATCTGCAAGCGATAACTCAAAGGTGAAGACAAGGTAATATGGGCTCTCTGATAGATGAACAATAATGCATATGAGAGCCACTCAACATGTCATCATGGTCTTCTCCTTACGACCCAAAGAAGAAAGGAAAACTATTTACACGGGAAAGCTCCCAACAAGCAAAAGAAGAACGAGAAATATTTTTGGGTTTTCTTTTAATACTACAACTAAACAAACTAGAAGGTAAAGCTAGAACTATTTTTTTTTGGATTTTCTCAAGGTTAATTAAACACACAAGAAGAAAGCAAAAAGAAGAAATAAACTACCATGGATGGTACAATGAAAAAGTATGAACACCGACAACTGTAATGAGTGTGAACAGGAATGTAATGTCGGTGAGAAATATGTACTCCCCCAAGCTTAGGCTTTTAGCCTAAGTTGGTCTAGGGCCATGGCTGGAAATAACCCTCTCCTGGATACTCCGGAGGATACTGAGGGTTCCACTGGTTGGCGAGCTCCTGTGGCTCCCACTGAAAAACCGGATCCTGATATGGATCAAGGGCTAGTGCCGGCTCAGGTGCTGGGGGTTGCGATAGACCCCAATATCTATAGATGTCCTTAGGCATAATAGTGTACCTGCCTGAACGAATATCGAACAAAGAAGAAGCAGGTAGAACAATAATTTCACAAGTACCCTGACTAAATACTAGGTTTTAAAGCAGCCTCTTATCATTATCTTTCCTAATAAAATCATGTGCTACCATGCTGTCATAGTCTAAATATCTTGTAGGTAGTAACAATTCCTCTTCCTTGTCAAGCCTAATGAGTATCTTAAAATGTTTGGCTAATCGAGATGCATAGATACCTCCAAATATGGGACCCTTTGAACGGTTTAAGTTCAACCGTTGGGCCACTATAGCGCCCAGACTAAAAGTTCTATCAACAAGTAAAGCGTGGCGCAGAATGGCGAGGTCGGGAGCACTAAGGCTTCCACTCTCCCCTCGACCAACGAGACATCTCCCCGCAAATAATGAATAATAGCGTAGAACTGGAAAATGCAAACTAGCTGCTCTGGCTTTTGACACCCCTCTCTCTTCCCCCACAGTGATTGCGGCAATAAAGTCCTCCATGTCTCTAGGACGTGGTTCACTGATACTGCCCTCATAAGGTATTTTGCAAACATTGCAAAAATCGTAAAGTGACATTTCCTTAGGCACATCATATAAGTAAAATTCTACCATGGGAGGATTCTTCCTAGGATAAAAGTGAAAATTTTGCACAAAAATATTAGTAAGTAGGAGGTACTGGTCACACTTATCGTTGAGGAAGTCGGTGATGCCTGCATTTTTTGCCAGATAATAGAAATCTTCATAAATTCCAGCCGCCTTCAAGAATGCTTCACTTGGCCATTCACATGGTCGAACCTCCGCGGTGCAAGGAATATTGTATATGGGCTTCTCATTTTCATTTTCTTTAGAACCCCGGCTTGAAGAGCCTCTTAATAATCTCCTCATCATTTCTTTCTCTGAAAAATAATTCTGAATTTTTTGGTGACTCCAAATAAGGGTGAACAAAGCTCAACAAAACTTATAGCAACTACTCCCACAAGTGCCTAGAGGCTATATCATGCATCAAAACTACTTGGGACCATACAAATTTGACATGCAAGCTCAAGAACAAGGTCACCACAGCAGCAAAAATTTGCAATATATAAAGCACTAGAACAAAAACTAATTGGACTATTGGAGGAGTCACATACCGATGAACAATCCCCTAAAATAGTTTTGCAAATGGAGCTTTGAGCAAGGAGATCGAAAATAGCAGCAAGATGAGCTAGAACACGGTTTGAGCAATGGTGGGATTTTTTCTAGAGGAAGACGAAGTGGATGGGTGCTGGAATAAGTGAGGGGGCCCCAGGTGGGACCCACAACCCAGGGGGCGCGCCCAGGGGGGTGGGCGCGCCCTGCAGGCTTGTGGCCCACTGGTGCAGCCCCCTGATGTGTTCTCAGTGCCAAAAATTCTTAAATATTCCAATAAAAATCATACTACATTTTCAGAGAATTCTGAGAACTTTTATTTTCAGGTCATTTTTCTATTGCACGGATAAAACGGAAAACAGAAGAATAATAGCATTTTTACTAAATTGAAACTAAAGAACAAAACATAAAAGTTGGGTGCAGAAGGTTGTGCTTTCTAAATTCATCCATCTCATGCTCATCAAGAAGAATCCATCAATAAGGTTGATCAAGTCTTATTGACAAACTTTTTCGAATGACATGGAACCGGAGAATTTTCGAATAACACTATGTTACCTCAATGGGGATATGCATGTCCCCAACAATAAGTATATCATATTTCTTTTTGACAGTAGGGAGAGGGAATTCAAAGTCTCCAATAATAATCGTTGAAATTTTATCAATGGAGTTGATACTATGAACTTGAGGTTGTTACTTTGGGAAGTGTACCGTATGCTCATTACCATTAACATGAAAAGTGACATTGCCCTTGTTGCAATCAATAACAGCCCCAGCAGTATTCAAAAAGGGTCTACCAAGGATGATCGACATACTGTCGTCCTCGGGAATATCAAGAATAACAAAGTCCGTTAGGATAGTAACGTTTGCAACCACAACAGGCACATCCTCGCAAATACCGATGGGTAAAGCAGTTGATTTATCAGCCATTTGCAAGGAGATTTTAGTAGGTGTCAATGCTACTTCTCGAGCATGCGTTGGTTTTCCCTTGAAGAGGAAAGGGTGATGCAGCAAAGTAGATAAGTATTTCCCTCAGTTGTTGAGAACCAAGGTATCAATCCAGTAGGAGATACAAGCAAGTCCCCAATAGGTGTACCTACGCAAATAATCAAACACTTGCACCCAACGCTATAAAGGGGTTGTCAATCCCATCACGGTTACTTGCAAGGATGAGATCTGATAGAGATAGATAGATAGGATTGCTAGAACGGAAAGCAAAACAAAAGTAAAAAATAAGGCAGCGAGGTATTTTTGGTATTTTTGGTTTTAGATCTGAAAATATAATGTGGAAAATAGACCCGGGGGCCATAGGTTTCACTAGAGGCTTCTCTCATGAAGGAAAATAATACGGTGGGTGAAAAAATTACTGTCGAGCAATTGATAGAAAAGCGAATAATTATGAAGATACCCAAGGCAATGATTATGCATATAGGCATCACGTCCGTGTCAAGTAGACCGAAACGATTCTGCATCTACTACTATTACTCCACACATCGACCGACTCCTGCCTGCATCTAGAGTATTAAGTTCATGAAGAATAGAGTAATGCATTAAGTAAAATGACATGATGTAGAGGGATAAACTCAAGTAATATGATGAAAACCCCATCTTTTTATCCTCTATGGCAACAATACAATACGTGCCTCGCTACCCCAACTTTGTCACTGGGTGAGGACACCGCAAGATTGAACCCAAAACTAAGCACTTCTCCCATTGCAAGAATTACCAATCTAGTTAGCCAAACCAAACCAATAACTCGAAGAGACTTGCAAAGATATGAAATCATGCATATAAGAATTCAGAAAAGATTCAAATAATATTCATAGATAATTTGAACATAAACCCACAATTCATCAGATCTCGACAAACACACCGCAAAAGAGTATTACATCGGATAGATCTCCATGAAGATCATAAAGAACATGGTATTGAAGAACAAAGAGAGAGAACAAGCCATCTAGCTACTAGCTATGGACCCGAAGGTCTATGGTGAACTACTCACGCATCATCGGAGGGGCAATGGAGTTGATGTAGATGCCCTCCGTGATCGAATCCCCCTTCGGCAGATTACCGGAAAAGGCTCCAAGATTGGATCTCACGGGAACAGAGGCTTCCGGCGGCGGAAAAGTATTTTCGTGGCTCTTTTTGGTATCCAGGGAATATTTGGGAATTTATAGGCCGAAGAATAGGGTTAGGAGGGCTGCCGTGGGGCCACAAGCCAGGGGGGCGCCCCCCCCTAGGGCGCGCCCCTGTGGCTTGTCGCCACACGGCGGCTCTCCTGCCTTCATCTCCAAGTCTTTTGGGTTGCTTCTGGTCCAAGAAAAATCATTCCGAAGATTTTATTCCGTTTGGACTCCGTTTAATATTCCTTATCTGCAATACTCAAAAACATGGAAAAAACAGAAACTGGCACTAGGCTCTAGATTAATAGGTTAGTCCCAAAAATAATATAAAATAGCATATTAATGCATATAAAACATCCAAAACAGATAATATAATAGTATGGAACAATCAAAAATTATAGATACGTTGGAGACGTATCAAGCATCCCCAAGTTTAATTCCTGCTCGTCCTTGAGTAGGTAAATGATAAAAACAGAAATTTTGATGTGGAATGCTACCTAACATATTTATCCATGTAATATTCTTTATTGTGGCATGAATATTCAGATCCATAAGATTCAAAACAAAAGTCTAATATTGACATAAAAACAGTAATACTTCGAGCATAACAACAAGGCAATTGTGTCCTTTCGAAATAACATGGACTTAGAAAGTTATCCCTACAAAATCATATAGTCTGGCTATGCTCCATCTTCCCCACACAAAGTATCTAAATCATGCACAACCCCGATGACAAGTCAAGCAATTGTTTCACACTTTTTATGTTCTCAAACCTTTTCAACTCTCACGCAATACATGAGCGTGAGCCATGGATATAGCACTATAGGTGGAATAGAATATGGTGGAGGTTGCAAGGAAAAAGGAGAAGATAGTCTCACATCAACTAGGCGTATCAACGGGCTATGGAGATGCCCATCAATAGATATCATTGTGAGTGAGTAGGGATTGCCATGCAACAAATGCACTAGAGCTATAAGTGTATGAAAGCTCAAAAGGAAAACTAAGTGGTGGTGCAAAATAAAATTCCACTAGCTATATGAAAGTGACAAAATAGGAGACTCTCTATCATGAAGATCATGGTGCTACTTTGAAGCACAAGTGTGGAAAAAGATAGTAGCAATTATCCCTTCTCTCTTTCTCTCAATTTTTTGGTGGGCATCTTTGGCCTCTTTTTTTTTATTCGGGCTTCGCTGGCCTCTTTTATTATTTGTAAAGTCCGGAGACTCATCCCAACTTGTGAGGGATTCATAGTTTCCATCATCCTTTTCTCTCATGGGAACAATGCTCTAATAATGAAAATCATCACACTTTTATTTACTTACAACTCAAAAAATTACAACTCGATACCTATGACAAAATATGACTCTATATGCAATATGAAAGTGATGGTGCATGTCATGAAAACCGGAACGGTGGAAGTTGCATGGCAATATATCTAGGAATGGCTATGGAAATGCCATAATAGGTAGGTATGGTGGCTGTTTTGAGGAAAGTATATGGTGGCTATTTTGAGGAAGGTAGGTTTGATGCACCGGCGAAAGTTGCGCGGTACTAGAGAGGCTAGCAATGGTGGAAGGGTGAGAGTGCGTATAATCCATGGACTCAACATTAGTCATAAAGAACTCACATACTTATTGCAAAAGTCTATTAGTTATCAAACAAAGCATTAGACGCATGCTCCAAGGGGAGAGGTTGGTAGGAGTTAACCATCGCGCGCTCCCGACCCTCACACAAAGGTTGACAATCATTAAACAAATCATGCTCCGACTTCGTTACATAACGGTTCACCATACATGCATGCTACGGGAATAACAAACTTTAACACAAGTATTTCTTCCAATTCACAACTACTCACTAGCATGACTCTCATATTACCTTCTTCATATCTCAAAACTATATGCAAAGAATCAAACTTCTCATAGTATTCAATGCACTTAATATGAAAGTTTTTATTATATCCCTCTTGGATGCCCATTATATTAGGACTAAATTCATAACCTAAACCAATTACCATGCTGTTTAGAGAAACTCTCAAAATAATATAAGTGAGGTACGAGAGATCAATAATTTCTATAAAATAAAACACCACCGTGCTCTAAAAAAGATATAAGTGAAGTACTAGAGCAACATTGCCTAGCTCAAAAGATATAAGTGAAGCACATAGAGTATTCTAATAAATTCACGATTCAGCGTGTCTCTCTCAAAAAGATGTGTGCAGCAAGGATGATTGTGGCAAACTAAAAATCAAAGACTCATATCATACAAGACGCTCCAAGCAAAACACATATCATGTGGTGAATAAAAATATAGCCTCAAGTAAATTTACCGATGGATTGAAGACGAAAGAGGGGATGCCTTCCGGGGCATCCCCAAGCTTAGGCTTTTTGGTATCCTTGAATATGTCTTGGGGTGCCTTGGGCATCCCCAAGCTTAGGCTCTTGCCACTCCTTATTCCATAGTCCATCAAATCTTTACCCAAAACTTGAAAACTTCACAACAGAAAGCTCAACAGAAAACTCATGAGATCCGTTAGTATAAGAAAAATAAATCACCACTTTAGGTACTGTTGTGAACTCATTCTTTATTTATATTGGTTTAATATCTACTGTATTCCAACTTCTCCATGGTTCATACCCCCCGATACAACCCATAGATACATCAAAATAAACAAACAACACAAAGAAAACAGAATCTGTCTAAAACAGAACAATCTGTAGCAATCTATAGATTTCGAATACTTCTGTAACTCCAAAAATTCTGAAAAATTATGAAAATCAGGGTAATTTGTATATCAATCTTGTGTAAAAATTTCAGATCAAAATCACGTTCCAGTGAATTTACAAAATTCCTAGACTGAGAGAAATAGTTTCTGTTTTTCAGCAAAATCAAATTGCAAACACCGTAGACCATCCCAAAGGTCTTACTTGGATCAAACACTAATTTAAACAAGAAAACACAATTAATACAGAGGTAATAATGTGTGGAAAACTCAAAAACAGAAGCAAAAACAAAAGCATAAAAATAAAATTGGGTTGCCTCCCAACAAGGGCTATTGTTTAACGCCCCTAGCTAGGCATAACGCAATAGATCTAAGTCTTTTCATAATAGTAAGGGAGATCATCCATGCTCATCTCATACTCCCTTCTTTCAGCAGCAAGCTTTCTTTGTGGCAAGCAAAAATAATCAAAAGGGCTAAGTTTAATAGGATAAGGATCCTTGAGATCTAGTGCGGGAGGGATAGGTTCCTCCTTCGCCCCCCTATAGTGTATAATCAATTCATCATTGTAAGATTTCCTTTGGTGGAAAGTCATAAGCCTATCTCTTAATATGAACTCTAATCCGTTGTTTTGTATAGCAAAATTATCATTGAGTTCAGAAATCTTATCAATCAAAACCTCGATAGGGACCCTTTTTCTCAAATTTTCATTATAGGCAACATAATCCGGAGATTGCAATCTCATTATTTCCTCTTGATTAAAAAGGATCTCCTCTATGGGGGGACATCCACCATTAATTTTATAATGAACAAAAATTTCACTAGCCTCTTTCATAATGAATCTAAACTCGTGGGCTAGAAATATAGTGGCGGCACGCTTAACGGAGCAAGCTGAATATTAGAGAACTCAAGAAAAATCCTTTGTATGCAAGGATGCATATGAACAAATTGCCTCTCAAGTTCAATTATTAAAAGTGTTATGGCATCCGCAAGGCTATTAGTTTTATTGAGGATAGACCCTCCCAAGGTGGGTAGCGTACCAGCACAAGTAAAGAAATCTTGGATAACACCTTTTCCAATAATGTTACCACTACCTATGCGGATTTTTTTGGTATGCATGATAGTAGGTTCTTTATGAGAATCGTTATTCCCCTCAAGATTGTTACTATCCTTTTCAATCAAACCTTCCCCAGGTTCAGACACAGTGGCAATGAAACGATCTAGCGCACAAGCAACGAAAAGCAAACGAAAACACGAACGAAGAAGGGCGAATAAAAAGGCAAATCTTTTTGGTATTTTCTGAAAATTGTTTTAGAAGTGGGGGAGAGGAAAACGAGAGGCATATGGCAACTAAAGTAAATGCAAGAGATGAGTTTGTGATGGTTACTTGGTAGGCTTGATGTAGATCTCCCCGGCAACGGCGCTAGAAATCCTTCTTGCTACTTCTCGAGCATGAGTTGGTTTTCCCTTGAAGAGGAAAGGGTGATGCAGCAAAGTAGATAAGTATTTCCCTCAGTTGTTGAGAACCAAGGTATCAATCCAGTAGGAGATACAAGCAAGTCCCCAATAGGTGTACCTACACAAATAATCAAACACTTGCACCCAACGCTATAAAGGGGTTGTCAATCCCTTCATGGTTACTTGCAAGGATGAGATCCGATAGAGATAGATAGATAGGATTGCTAGAACGGAAAGCAAAAACAAAAGTAAAAATAAGGCAGCGAGGTATTTTTGGTATTTTTGGTTTTAGATCTGAAAATATAATGTGGAAAATAGACCCGGGGGCCATAGGTTTCACTAGAGGCTTCTCTCATGAAGGAAAATAATACGGTGGGTGAACAAATTACTGTCAAGCAATTGATAGAAAAGCAAATAATTATGAAGATATCCAAGGCAATGATTATGCATATAGGCATCACGTCTGTGTCAAGTAGACCGAAATGATTCTGCATCTACTACTATTACTCCACACATCAACCGACTCCTGCCTGCATCTAGAGTATTAAGCTCATGCCAAACCAAACCAATAACTCGAAGAGACTTGCAAAGATATGAAATCATGCATATAAGAATTCAGAGAAGATTCAAATAATATTCCTAGATAATCTGAACATAAACCCACAATTCATCGGATCTCGACAAACACACCGCAAAAGAGTATTACATCGGATAGATCTCCATGAAGATCATGAAGAACATGGTATTGAAGAACAAAGAGAGAGAACAAGCCATCTAGCTACTAGCTATGGACCCGAAGGTCTGTGGTGAACTACTCACGCATCATCGGAGGGGCAATGGAGTTGATGTAGATGCCCTCCGTGATCGAATCCCCCTCCGGCAGATTACCAGAAAAGGCTCCAAGATTGGATCTCACGGGAACAGAGGCTTCCGGCGGCGGACAAGTATTTTCGTGGCTCTTTTTGGTATCCAGGGAATATTTGGGAATTTATAGGCCGAAGAATAGGGTTAGGAGGGCTGCCGTTGGGCCATAAGCCAGGGGGCGCCCCCCTAGGGCGCGCCCCTGTGGCTTGTCGCCACACGGCGGCTCTCCTGCCTTCATCTCCAAAGTCTTCTGGGTTGCTTCTGGTCCAAGAAAAATCATTCCGAAGATTTTATTCCGTTTGGACTCCGTTTAATATTCCTTATCTGCAATACTCAAAAACATGGAAAAACAGAAACTGGCACTAGGCTCTAGATTAATAGGTTAGTCCCAAAAATAATATAAAATAGCATATTAATGCATATAAAACATCCAAAACAGATAATATAATAGCATGGAACAATCAAAAATTATAGATACATTGGAGACGTATCAGTCAACTTATTCAAATCAAGTCTACGATATAAAGAGAAAGGCATAACACTAACACCAGCTCCAAGATCACATAAAGCAGTTTTAACATAATTTCCTGTAATAGAGCATGGTATAGTAGGCACTCCGGGATCTCCTAGTTTCTTTGGTATTCCACCTTTAAAAGTATAATTAGCAAGCATGGTGGAAATCTCAGCTTCCGGTATCTTTCTTTTATTTGTCACAATATCTTTCATATACTTAGCATAAGGAGACATTTTCAGAATATCAGTCAAGCGCAGGCGCAAAAAGACATGTCTAAGCATTTCAACAAAGCGCTCAAAATCCTCATCATCCTTCTTCTTGGATGGTTTAGGAGGAAAGGGCATGGGTTTCTGAACCCATGGTTCTCTTTCTCTACCATGCTTCCTAGCAACAAAGTCTCTTTTATCATATCTTTTATTCTTAGGTTGTGGGTTATCAAGATCGACAGCAGGTTCAATCTCCACATCATTATCATTACTAGGTTGAGCATCAACATGAACATCATCATTAATATTATCACTAGGCTCATGTTCATTACCAGATTGTGTCTCAGCATCTGAAATAGAAATATCATTTGGGTTTTCATGAGAATCTAGAACAGGTTCACTAGCAGCATGCAAAGTCCTATCGTCATTCTTTTTCCTTTTATTAGAATGACCAGGTGCATCAGTATTAGCTCTCTGAGAATCTTGCTCAATTCTCTTAGGATGGCCCTCGTGATACAAAGGTTCCTAAGTCATTCTACCACCTCTAGTCACAAGTCTAACAGAATGATCATTGTTCTTACTAATCATCTCATTAAGCAAATCATTCTGCGCCTTAAGTACTTGTTCTACATGAGTAGTTACCATGGAAGCGTGTTTACTAATAAGCTTAAGATCATTGACAGTTCTACTCATATAATCACCCAAGCGATCAAGCATGTAAGCATTATGTTTCAATTGTCTACTAACATAAGCATTGAAATTTTCTTGCTTAACAATAAAGTTATCAAATTCATCCAAGCATTGGCTAGCAGACTTATTATAAGGAATATCACCTTCATCAAATCTACGGAGAGAATTTACCTCTACTACATATGTCGGGTTATCAAGACCATGTATTTCTTCAATAGGTGGTAGATTCTTAACATCTTCAGCTTAATACCTTTTTCTTTCATAGATTTCTTTGCCTCTTGCATATCTTCAGGACTGAGGAATAGAATACCTCTCTTCTTCCGAGTTGGCTTTGGAGGTGGTTCAGGAATAGTCCAATCATTATCATTGCTCAATATATTATTCAATAGTAGTTCAGCTTGTTCAACAGTTCGTTCCCTGAAAACACAACCAGCACAACTATCTAGGTGGTCCCTAGAAGCATCGGTTAGTCCATTATAAAAGATATCAAGTATTTCATTTTTCTTGAGAGGGTGATCAGGCAAAGCATTAAGTAACTGGAGAAGCCTCCCCCAAGCTTGTGGGAGACTCTCTTCTTCAATTTACACAAAGTTAAATATTTCCTGCAAGGCAGCTTGTTTCTTATGGGCAGGAAAATATTTTTCAGAGAAGTAATATATCATATCCTGGGGACTACGCACACAACCAGGAGCAAGAGAATTAAACCATATCTTAGCATCACCCTTTAATGAGAAAGGAAACAACTTAAGAATATAGTAATAACGAATTTTTTCCTCATGAGTAAATAGGGTGGCTATATCATTCAATTCAGTGAGATGTGCCACAACAGTTTCAGATTCATAACCATGGAAAGGATCAGATTCAATCAAAGTAATTAACTCAGGATCGACAGAGAATTCATAATCCTTATCAGTAACAAAGATAGGTGAAGTAGCAAACTTGGGATCATATTGCATTCTAGCATTCAAAGATTTTTCTTTCCACTTGCATAGTAATTTCTTAAGATCATCTCTATCCTTACAAGCAAGAAAGTCCCTAGCTACTTCTCCTTCCATAACATAACCCTCAGGTATATCAGGCAATTCATATCTAGGAGAGCTAGGTCTAGCAGGTGTCTCATAGTGTTCAGTTTCAATAATATCATCAGTTTTAGAAATATCATCAGTTGCAGCATTGACTCTAGCAATTTGTTCATCAAGAAATTCACCTAGTGACACAGTAGTATCAAGCAAAGTATCATCATAAGCATCATGCATAGCGGTAGTGACATCATCAATTACTTGCGACATATCAGAATCAATAGCAAGTGGTGGTGTCGCAAGTTTACTCATAACAGAAGGTGAATCAAGTGTAGAGCTAGATGGCAGTTCCTTACCTCTCCTCGTAGTTGAGGGGTAGATCTTGGTTTTAGCATCTTTCAAATTCTTCATAGTGATCAACAGATATAAATCCCAAGTGACTCAGAGAATAGAGCTATGCTCCCCAGCAACGGCGCCAGAAAAAGGTCTTGATAACCCACAAGTATAGGGGATCGCAACAGTTTTCGAGGGTAGAGTATTCAACCCAAATTTATTGATACGACACAAGGGGAGCCAAAGAATATTCTCGAGTATTAGCAGCTGAGTTGTCAATTCAACCACACCTGAAAGACTTAATATCTGCAGCAAGGTATTCAGTAGCAAAGTAGGATGGAAGTAACGGTAACGATGGCAAAGTGACAGTAGTAGTGTTGTAGTGATTGTAACAGTAGCAACGGAAAAGTAACTTAGCAAAGATCAATATGTGAAAAGCTCGTAGGCAATGGATCAGTGATGGATAATTGTGTCGGATGGCATTCATCATGCAACGGTTATAACATAGGGTGACACAGAACTAGCTCCAATTCATCAATGTAATGTAGGCATGTATTCCATATATAGTCATACGTGCTTATGGAAAAGAACTTGCATGACATCTTTTGTCCTACCCTCCCATGGCAGTGGGGTCCTAATGGAGACTAAGGGATATTAAGGCCTCCTTTTAATAGAGAACCGGACCAAAGCATTAGCACTTAGTGAATACATGAACTCCTCAAACTACGGTAATCACTGGAAAGAATCCCAGTTATTGTCACCCTGGGGGATACGGATCATAACTCGTAATAGGTGTCTATAACTTGCAAGATAGGATCAAGAACACATATATATTCATGAAAACATAATAGGTTCAGATCTGAAATCATGGCACTCGGGCCCTAGTGACAAGCATTAAGCATAGCAAAGTCATAGCAACATCAATCTCAGAACATAGTGGATACTAGGGATCAAACCCTAACAAAACTAACTCGATTACATGGTAAATCGCATCCAACCCATCACCGTCCAGCAAGCCTACGATGGAATTACTCACGAACGGTGGAGGGCATCATGAAATTGGTGATGAAGGATGGTTGGTGATTACGACGGCGTCGATTTCCCCTCAACGGAGCCCAAATCAGACTCTAGATCTGCCCTCCCGAGGAAGAACAGGAGGTGGCGGCGGCTCCGTATCGTAAAACGCTATGAACTCTTCTCTCTGATTTTTTTCTCCACGAATAGGAATATATAGAGTTGGATTGGAGGTCGGCGGAGCTCCAGGGGGCCCACAAGACAGGGGGCGCGCCCCCCTGGCTTGTGGCCAGGTGGTGGACCTTCTCCGGTTGATTCTTTCGCCAGTACTTTTTATAAATTCCAAAAATATTCTCCGTAAATTTTCAGGTCAATCTGAGAACTTTTATTTCTGCACAAAAATAACACCAAGGCAATTCTGCTGAAAACAGCGTCAGTCCGGGTTAGTTCCATTCAAATCATGCAAATTAGAGTCCAAAACAAGGGCAAAAGAGTTTGGAAAAGTAGATACGTTGGAGACGTATCACACCGCCGCCCCGCCGCCCCCGTCGCGCCCGTCCTCCCCGCCGCCCCCGACGCCCCGCCGCCCCATCGTCCCCGCCACCAGCCGCCCCAACGCCCCGCCGCCCACGACACCCCAGCCGCCCCCGCCGGTGAGTCCCCCCCGCCGGCCGCCCCTATTTTTATTTTGTTTTTCCTGTTTTTTTATTTCTGTTAAATTAGTTAGGTTAGTTTTTTAGTTTATTAGGTTAGTTAGTTAGCTTGGTTTATTAGTTTAGTTAGTTAGGTTAGAAGAGAAAAAAGAAGAAAAGAAGAATAAGTAGAAGAAGAGGATAAAGGAAAATATGAAGAAGAGGAAGATGAAGAAGAGGAGGAGAAGAAGAAGAAGAAGAAGTAGTAGAAAAATAAGAAAAGAGGAGAAGAGGAGAAGAGGAGAAGAAGAAGAGGAAAAGAATAGGAAAAAGGAAAAGAAGGAAGAAGAAGAAGAAGAAGAAGAAGAAGAAGAGGAGGAGGAGGAAGAAGAAGAAGAAGAAGAAGAAGAAGAATAAGAAGAAAATGAGGAGAAGAGGAGAAGAAGAAGAGGAAAAATAGAAGAGGAGGAGAAAGAAGATAAAAAAGAGGAGAAGAAAAGAAGAAGAAGAAGAAGAAATAGAGGAGAAAAATAATATAATAGAAGTGCAAAAGTAGTTACATATAGAGAGATTTTTCTATCGGGATTGAATATTTGTGTTGATCGGGTGGATTTCAATGTGCAGTTGTTTCGTCACTGCGAGGGTCTGCTGTTCGACGACCTCCCTGTGTGTTTGACGAGCTCCCCTGCGTTCGTGGGTGAGCACAAATGACATCTCCTCCCCCCCTTAATTTGCTCTGTTCCGGTCTTCGTGCCGATGAAACTTGCTAGCTATAGGTGTCTTCAATCATCAGTATGCGTGACCAGTATGCATCTCCCGTTTGAAAGGGCGGCATCTATAAATATGCATGTCTTTGCATATTTATAACCGCCATCCTTTCGAATTGTCCAACAATATCCATGGACAGCCCGAGTATGTGTAGATTGGGTTCGTTTTCCCTTATGCTCTGCTCCAGATCCGATGCGGAATTTCGTCAGTGCCTCACTGTTGTTCTCCGGGTACACATCCTCTCTTCTTATTGCCGAGACGTGTATCAGGGGAACAGCGGGGAGGTGTTGCCAAAATTCTGCATTGGATCCGGAGCAGAGCATGGGAAAACGAACCCAATCTATACATACTCGGGTGGGATTAGGACCTATCTTTACCTATTAGCGTGTAGGTTGCATGGACGTAATAAAACTGACAAACTTGATTAACTGGTGAATATAGATGATGAATTATATATATATTTCTTGTGTGTTTAGTAGGTAGGCAAGATGAGTGATCATGCGTGGATGTACACCGGTCACCTTAGTCAGAAAGACATGACCATTGAATGGTTAACAAAAACCAAGGGGTTTCTGAGAGCCGCATTTGCAAATGGCAGGAAATAACCTGGTGCCCCTGTGTCCGGTGCGACAACCATAAAAAGTGGACACGGGATGAAATGGGTAAACACTTGCAGAAGTGGGGTTTTACGCCTGATTATACGGTGTGGAGATTTCATGGTGAGTCTGCCCAATGTGCCAGAGCTGAGGTGGTTCGTCGTCGCACCGACGAACATGGTACCGGGATCGAAGACATGGTGCAAGACTTTGATGATGCTAGGGATTCGGACGATGAGATGGAGGAATCTGCAAAGGCCTTCTATGAAATGTTGGAGTCTTCAAAACGTCCTCTCCACGAGCACACTGAGCTTTGTCAGCTGGATGCCATCGCGCAAATAATGGCTCTGAAGGCTCAGTTCAACCTGGGCAGAGAATTCTACAACGCGATGATGACAATATTTGGACGCTTTCTACCCAAAGGCCATGTATTGCCTGCAAACCTGTACCAGTCGGACAAAATCCTACGCGTGCTTAAGATGCCCTATGAGAAGATAGATGCCTGTGAGAATGGATGTGCCTTATTTAGGCTTGAGTATGCGGGCTTGAACTATTGTCCCATTTGCAAGTCTTCCAGGTATGTTGTGGTAGACAACGGTATGGGTGAGAAGAGTCAGACCAAAATCCCAGTTAATGTTCTTCGGTATATGCCAATCATACCAAGACTTCAACGTCTTTTCATGGTCGAAGAGACGGCCAGATAGATGACGTGGCACAAATTGGGCAAAAGAACCGAACTAGATGCAGATGGGAATCCGATGTTGGGACACACTTCAGACGCTTTTGCGTGGAAGCACTTCGATGCATTACATAAGGATAAAGCGGCAAATCCAAGGAATCCTCGAGGCGCCATCAGCACGGATGGGTTCAATGTGTTTGGTATGATGGCAACCCAATACAGTTGTTGGCCTGTATTTGTCATTCCACTCAATCTCCCCCCGGAGAGATTATGAAAAGAAAGAACATTTTCTTGACGTTGATAATTCCAGGGCCCAACTATCCGGGGAAGAATATGAATGTGTACATGCAGCCGCTTAAGGATGAATTGCAAGAAGCTTGGGATAATGGGATCAAAACATATGACGCCGCTACAAAACAAAACTTCAAAATGCATGTGTGGTACATGTACTCGACGCATGACTTGCCGGCGTATGCGCTATTCGTTGGCTGGTGTGTGCATGGAGGGTTCCCGTGCCCCACATGCAAGGCAGCTCTTCAGTTCCGTTGGCTACAGGCGGGTCGCAAGTATTCTTGCTTCGACCTGCATAGACAATTCCAGGATCCTCGCCATAAGTTCAGAAAAGACAAGAAGAATTTCATCAAAGGTAGAGTTTTCAAAAACTCTGCACCACCTGCATTGACAGACCAACAGACCATGGATCAGTTAAACGCTCTCGAGCCTAATCCAGAGCGTCCAGGATATTTCAAAGGGTATAATTCGGAACACGCCTGGACTCACAAGATATGCTTGTGGGATCTGCCTTACTTTAAAGACCTCCTTTGCCCACACAACATCGACGTGATGCACACTGAAAAGAATATCGCCGAGGCCCTTTTTGGTACATTGTTCGGCATCGAGGGGAAGTCAAAGGATAATCCTAAGTCTAGAGTCGATCAGGAGGCTCTATGTGATAGACCGTTACAAAACATGCGACAACCGAAAGGAAAGAAGAACTGGAGGAAGCCAAAGGCATGGTTCAATCTTGGAAGGCCAGCTATGAGGGAAATGATCTTGTGGGTGAAAATGCAGTTGATGTTCCCCGATGGGTATGCAGCGAATCTAAAGAGGGGAGCGAGTCTTGACAAATTGAAAATATTTGGTCTCAAGAGTCATGATTGGCACATATGGCTTGAGCGGATAATGCCGGTGATGTTGCGTGGCTTTATCCCTGAGGATGAATGGCTAGTACTGGCAGAGCTGAGCTATTTCTTTCGTGCTCTTTGTGCGAAAGAACTATCGCCTGACGTGCTAGATGAACTGGAAGAGTTGGCGCCGGAGTTGATCTGCAAGTTAGAAAAGATCTTTCCACTGGGCTTCTTTAATCCAATGCAGCATTTGATTTTGCATCTCTCCACTGAGGCAAGATTGGGGGGCCCGTGCAAAATCGTTGGTGCTTCGCAACTGAGAGGATGCAGAAGACGCTTCGAGCAAAATGTAAAAATAAACGTAGAATTGAAGCATCGATGGCCGAGGCATTCATTACTGAGGAGGCGGCAAACTTCGTGACAGCACACTACGAAGCCAAGAATCGTCATTTGCATAATCCGAAGCCTCGGTACAATGATGGCGACCGTGAAAAAGGTCGATCCAACCTCAGCCTATTCAAAGGGAAGCTCGCACCAGCCGGTGCTTCGAAAGCAATAGCGTTGGATGTCGAAGAATGGCGGACCATTTCGTTGTATATCTTCAACAGCCTAACAGAAGTGCGGCCGTACATCGAGTAAGTTCTCGGTACATTGTTTCGCAACTTCTAATTCCTTTGAACTTCTCTTATTCCCGGATATGTGATACAGTCGATACGTCACCAAATTCTCAGATGGAGCAGTGATCCAAAAGGATTCCATCGAAGAGTATGAGCTTCTGGCAAAGCATGGAGGCGGCTATCCCGGTTTCATCTCTTGGTTCAAACAAATGGTAATTTCCATTAGACCATTTCATTTTTTCGTCTAGTTTGCGGCTAATGCAACAATCCTTTCGTATTAAACTTGTAGGCTAATTCAGAGTCTATGGACGCCGAATTGAGACAAGTCGCTAATGGTTTTGACTATAAGGTCCGTTCATTTGACAAATACGACATCAACGGGTATCGCTTTCGTACTTTTGGCAAAGAGCTATCTATGGCCGACCGAAAGTCTACAAATTGTTTCATCTCTGCTATCGGCGAAGGAGGTGTCGAGTATTATGGAAGAGTTGAAGCAATTTATGAACTTATATTCTTTGGTGAAAACCCACCAAACGTCGTAGTCTTCAAATGTTATTGGTTCCAGCCGAAGGAGACTAGAAGGACTCATGAACATATAGGGCTAGTCGAAATCAAACAAAGCACCCATTTAGATGTTCCCGATGTCTATATTACGGCTCAACAGGCGAGCGAAGTTTTCTATCTACCGTGGGCCTGCCAAACTGATCCAAATCTGAATGGTTGGGATGTCGTTTATGATGTGCCGCCACATTTTAGACCACCTCCCCTCAATGAAAATGATTATGAACCTCACATTAACCCAGACACATATGAAGGAGAATTCTTCCAAGAAACACGTCTTTCCAAAAAACGTTTCAAGAACCGCTCTACTTCACCCCAGAACATTGAAGTAGACAGCGACAGTGAATCCGACTTCACCCCTGAGCCGGAACAAGAAGAGACGGAAGAAGAAGAGGTTAGTGCTGCGGATGACCTCTCAATGCTTGACCGATTACATAAAGGAGGCCTTCCACATGTTGTTCCCGATAGTGATGATGATGATGCATTTATTGATCCCGAAGCATATATAGACGATGAAGATTATTATTAGTTTATGTCAGGTATTATTCAATTTTTATTATATACATGATGATGATACACTCAAATTATATATATACATATTATTATTCATGTCAGTATTCAATTTTTTTATGTTGTACTAATTTCGTTTACTCTTTGTCATGGCAGGTGTTGAAAGATGGTGGGCGCGGGTCGAGAGCGATCCCAGTCTCCTTCGTCGGCGCGTGGTGGGAGGGGTACTTCCATTCCACCCCAAACTCTCCGGAGAGCGTTGTACGACAGTATTGGGACACCCGAGGGCGCTTCTTCGTCGGCGAAGTTGCCAACCGGGAGAGGAGGTCGGGTGAAGAAGAGAGCTCCTAAAGGTACATGTGGTGGCCGCGGGAGAGGTACGAAGGCTGCAACACCTTCCTTGCTGCCACCCCCAGCTGATTCACCCGAGCACAGGACTGCTACGGTGGACCCGTCTGAGGTGGAGGCTACAAGGACTTATGTCCACGAACCTCGGGTCAACGATCCTTCTGTCTTAGACGCTTTGACCCGCGAGACTCCTGTGCCAGACGCTTCGTCCCGCGAGACTCCTGTGCCGGACGCTTCGTCCTACGAGACTCCACATGCTTCGACTGGATGGGATACCTGGCCGGATCTGCATCAGCCGGAGCCGAGTGGCCATGCTGATGGGGGCGGGGATCAGTTTTCTGATAGCAGGGATGAGGTGGTTGAGGGGGCCACCGTCTACCAGCGTGGATGTACACGGCTCCCGCCCGTGCAGGCGACCCGCGAGCAAAGGTGGCCGATTAGGCCTGAAAAGGAGAAGTAAGTGCATTTACTCTTTTTAAACCTTTTGCCTTCACGTTTCTTCACATATCTAATGCGTTGGCTCTGTCATACTGCAGGGGTTAGATTCACGCCAAGGATGTCCACAAGCCCAACTCCATCCTTGGTGTGATTTTACGGCATAACTTCTCGGGGTTTGTCACGTTGCCCGGCGAGGGTAAGCTTCCAGAGTTAGGATTGAACTGGGAGCAGTACTTGGCTGCCCCGGCCCCGCCGGAGGAGATGATCGACGATGTGTTGTGCCACACGAGGGCCGACATGGTGATCAGAAAGTTCTGGGTAATTTCTCCTTTACACAATAAAAAATCAATAATAGCTAGTTATTGTACTAATCAGTGTTGTCTCGTTTGATTGCAGACCTTCTACATGTGTGAGGAGGGATACGAGGAGGCCGCGGCAAAGGTTATCGATGACGAGTGCAGGCGCCTACTACAGAACTTACGGCACGAGGCTCGGGTACAGGCTGTTCGAGACTACTACGCCTCGCGGCGTATTAATAAGGACAAGTCGTCGTTCCGCGGAAAGTTTCTGCACAAGGAGCAGTACATGCAGGTAATTACCTATTCTTAAGGCCTTGTACTTAGTTTCCTTGCTTTGATTCGTAGGCGTAGCTCTCAAATTTCTCTTTACTAACTTAGGTGCCCCCGAGATGGTGTGCGGATAAGATGGATTGTTGGGAGGCGTTGGTGAATGAGTGGTGCTCTGACGAACTGCGAGCCATCCACGATGATGCCAAGGAACGACATGCCCAAATGGAAGGTGTGCCACACCATCAAGGCAGCGCCAACTTATTTCAGTTCGGGCGGAACTGGGTATGTGGTTTGCTTCATGATTCCTGCAATTCATTCTTGATGCTAGCTTGACCCCTTTATTACTACTTTGTTCCTCTCGTGTAGGCGCATTACAATAAGACAGAGGTGCCATAGGTGTACGACCTCTATGCCATGGCCCATACTGCCTCGTACAAGATGGCCAAGGCATTCTCTGAGTCTGACCTCGACAATCCCAAGAACTTCACCAACATCTCCTCCCACAAGAAGCTCGTGAGGTACAGAGATGTGGGGAAGGCGGTGAATGGGGAGGACTTCAACCTGAGCCAGCATCCTATTGATCCAGAGCTAGTGATGATAACTGGCGGCGGGAGGCCCCATGGCCATATAGCCATTGGAGATGGACTTATACGGTCTTCATGCACTCTCCGGCAGATCAAGGCGCGCCAAACGAGCTCCTGTCCTGAGATAACGCCTCGTCCACGGCCAGTCCAGCTCGCCATCGAGGTTAGTCATACGGACTCAGATAGCTTTCCTCCATTACATTGGTTGTGCGAACAAAGATGATTACAATGCTAACGAGGAGTTGTGTTGCAGGCTGCTCTGCAGAAAGAGAGAGAGGCAACCCAGGCGCTTCTGGCGGAACAGGCCCGGCAGGCGGCGGAGGAGAAGAGGGATTTGGAGGAGAGGACGGCTAGGTTGTTGGAGGAGGAGAGGGCACGGAACAATGCGTCTCACCGGGCCATGTACGAGCTCCTCGTGGTAAGTTTCTTCTTCATATTAGCCAAATCATGCACTACATGTTCGTTTCATTAATAACCAATATGATTGACTTGTCAAAACCAAATGTGCAGTCTTTGTGAGAGAAGACCGGACAGACCCCTCCGCCGATGCCAGTCATTACCACGGCTGGAACGGTGAGTTTCATTTCAATGTTCATTAGTCATACGTCTCCGTCGTATCTATAATTTTTGATTGTTTCATGCCAATATTCTACAACTTTCATATACTTTTGGCAACATTTTATACTATTTTTGGGACTAACATATTGATCCAGTGCCTAGTGCCAGTTCCTGTTTGTCGCATGTTTTTTTGTTTCGCAGAAAATCCATATCAAACGAAGTCCAAACGGGATAAAAACTTATGGAGATTTTTTTTGGAATATATGTGAATTTTGGGAAGTGGAATCAACAGAAGGCGGTGCCCGAGGGGCCCACAAGCCATAGGGGCGCGCCCTGGGGGTAGGGCGTGCCAGGCTGGCTTGTGGCCACCCCGTAAGGCGGTTGGTGCCCTTCTTTCGCCGCAAGAAAGCTAATATCCGGATAAAATCGTGTTAAAATTTCAGCCCAATCGGAGTTACGGATCTCCGGGAATTTAAGAAACGGTGAAAGGCCAGAATCTGGAACGCAGAAACAGAAGGAAACAGAGAGAGAGATCCAATCTCGGAGGGGCTCCCGCCCCTCCGCTGCCATGGAGGCCAAGGACCAGAGGGGAAACCCTCCTCCCATCTAGGGGGGAGGCCAAGGAATAAGAAGAAGGAGGGGGGCTCTGTCCCCCTCTCTCCCGGTGGCACCGGAACGCCGCCGGGGCCATCATCGTGACGGCGATCTACACCAACAACTTCGCCGCCGTCATCACCAACTCTCCCCCCTCTATGCAGCGGTGTAACACCCCTTCTCCACGCTGTAATATCTACTTAAACATGGTGCTCAACGCTATATATTATGTCCCAATGATGTATGGCTATCCTATGATGTTTGAGTAGATCCGTTTTGTCCTATGGGTTGATTGGTGATCATGATTGGCTTGAGTTGCATGTTTTATTATTGGTGCTATCCTATGGTGCTCTCCGTGTCGCGCAAGCGTGAGGGATCCCCACTGTAGGGTTTGCAATATGTTTATGATTCGCTTATGGTGGGTGGCGTGAGTGACGGAAGCACAGACCCGAGTAAGTAGGTTGTTTATGTATGGGAGTAAAGAGGACTTGATACTTAATGCTATGGTTGGGTTTTACCTTAATGATCTTTAGTAGTTGCGGATGCTTGCTAGAGTTCCAATCATAAGTGCATATGGTTGGGTTTTACCTTAATGATCTTTAGTAGTTGAGGACTTGATACTTAATGCTATGGTTGGGTTTTGTTAAGTTTTGTGTGATTGAAGTTTTCAAGTTTTGGGTGAGATCACGATGGATGAAGGAATAAGGAGTGGAAAGAGACTAAGCTTGGGGATGCCCGAGGCACCCCAAGGTAATATTCAAGGACTCCCAAGAAACTAAGCTTGGGGATGCCCCGGAAGGCATCCCCTCTTTCTTCTAACAACCATCGGTAATTTTACTTGGAGCTATATTTTTATTCGTCACATGATATGCGTAAATCTTGGAGCGTCGTGTGCTTTTTATTTTTATTTTAATAATGCACCATGCTGGTATGAGAAAGTCCTTGGTTGATTTATAGAAGGCTCTTTGCACCTCACTTATATCTTTTGAGTATGGCTTTATAGAATGCTTCATGTGCTTCACTTATATCATTTGAAGTTTGGATTGCCTGTTTCTCTACACATAGAAAACCGCCATTTGTAGAATGCTCTTTTGCTTCACTTATATTTATTAGAGCGTGGGCATATCTTTTGTAGAAATAATTAAACTCTCATGCTTCACTTATATCTATTTAGAGAGTTACCAGGAGTTGGTCATTCACATGGTTAGTCATAAAATCCTACATAAAACTTGTAGATCACAGAATATGATATGTTTGATTCCTTGCAATAGTTTTGCGATATAAAGATGGTGTTACTAGAGACATGCTAGTGAGTAATTGTGGATTGGTAGAAATATTTGTGTTAAAGTTTGTGATTCCCGTAGCAAGCACGTATGGTGAACCGTTACGTGAAGAAGTCGGAGCATGATTTATTTATTGATTGTCATCCTTTGTGTGGAGGTCGGGAGCACGCGATGGTTAACTCCCACCAAACTCTCCCCTAGGGGCATGCGTCTAATACTTTGTTTCGATAGCTAATAGATTTTTGCAATAAGTATGTGAGTTCTTTATGACTAATGTTGAGTCCATGGATTATACGCACTCTCATCCTTCCACCATTGCTAGCCTCTCTAGTACCGCGCAACTTTCGCCGGTGCATTACACCCACCATATATCCTTCCTCAAAACAGCCACCATACCTACCTATTATGGCATTTCCATAGCCATTCCGACATATATTGCCATGCAACTTCCACCGTTCCGTTTATTATGACACGCACCATCATTGTCATATTGCTTTGCATGATCGTAAGATAGCTAGCATGATGTTTTCATGGCTTGTCCGTTTTTTGATGTCACTGCTACGCTAGATCATTGCACATCCCGGTACACCGCTGGAGGCATTCATATAGATTCATATTTTGTTCTAGTATCGAGTTGTAATTCTTGAGTTGTAAGTAAATAAAAGTGTGATGATCATCATTATTAGAGCATTGTCCCATGTGAGGAAAGTATGATGGAAGCTATGATTCCCTCACAAGTTGGGATGAGTCTTTGGACTTTACAAATAAATAAAAATGGCCAAAGAAGCCCAAATAAAAAAAAGAGGCCAAAGAAGCCCACCAAAAAAACAAAAAAAACAAAAAAAATGAGAGAAAAGAGAGAAGGGGCAAAGCTACTATTCCTTTTTCCACACTTGTGCTTCAAAGTAGCACCATGATCTTCATGATAGAGAGTCTCCTATATTGTCACTTTCATATAATAGTGGGAATTTTTCATTATAGAACTTGGCTTGTATATTCCAATGATGGGCTTCCTCAAATTGCCCTAGGTCTTCGTGAGCAAGCAAGTTGGATGCACACCCACTTAGTTTTCAGTTTGAGCTTTCATACACTTATAGCTCCAGTGCATCCGTTGCATGGCAATCCCTACTCACTTGCATCGATATCGATTGATGGGCATCTCCATAGCCCATTAATTTGCCTGGTTGATGTGAGACTATCTCCTTCTTTTTGTCTTCTCCAGAACCTCCACCATATTCTATTCCACCTATAGTGCTATATCCATGGCTCACGCTCATGTATTGCGTGAAAGTTAAAAAAGTTGGAGAATACTAAAGTATGAAACAATTTCTTGGCTAAAACCGGGGTTGTACATGATTTAATACTTTGTGTGATGAAGATGGAGCATAGCCAGACTATATGATTTTGTAGGGATAACTTTGTTTTAGCCATGGTATTTTGAGAAGACATGATTGCTTTATTAGTATGCTTGAAGTATTATTGTCTTAATGTAAAATGATAGACTATTGCTTTGAATCACTCGTGTCTTAATATTCAGGCCATGATTAGATTATATGATCAAGATTATGCTAGGTAGCATTCCACATCAAAAATTATCTTTTTTATCATTTACCTACTCGAGGACGAGCAGGAATTAAGCTTGGGGATGCTGATACGTCTCCGTCGTATCTATAATTTTTGATTGTTTCATGCCAATATTCTACAACTTTCATATACTTTTGGCAAATTTTTATACTATTTTTGGGAATAACATATTGATCCAGTGCCAAGTGCCAGTTCCTATTTGTCGCATGTTTTTTGTTTCGTAGAAAATCCATATCAAGCGAAGTCCAAACGGGATAAAAACTTACGGAGATTTTTTTTGGAATATATGTGAATTTTGGAAAGTGGAATCAACAGAAGGCGGTGCCCGAGGGGCCCACAAGCCATAGGGGCGCGCCCTGGGGGGTAGGGCGCGCCAGGCTGGCTTGTGGCCACCCCGTAAGGCGGTTGGTGTGCTTCTTTCGCCGCAATAAAGCTAATATCTGGATAAAAATCGTGTTAAAATTTCAGCCAAATCGGAGTTATGGATCTCCGGGAATTTAAGAAACAGTGAAAGGCCAGAATCTGGAACGCAGAAACAGAAGGAAACAGAGAAAGAGATCCAATCTCGGAGGGGCTCCCGCCCCTCCGCTGCCATGGAGGCCAAGGACTATAGGGGAAACCCTCCTCCCATCTAGGGGGGATGCCAAGGAAGAAGAACAAGGAGGGGGCCTATGTCCCCCTCTCTCCCGGTGGCACCGGAACGCCGTCGGGGCCATCATCGTGACGGCGATCTACACCAACAACTTCGCCGCCGTCATCACCAACTCTCTCCCCCTCTATGCAGCGGTGTAACACCTCTCTTCCCCGCTGTAATCTCTACTTAAACATGGTGCTCAACGCTATATATTATTTCCCAATGATGTATGGCTATCCTATGATGTTTGAGTAGATCCGTTTTGTCCTATGGGTTGATTGATGATCATGATTGGTTTGAGATGTATGTTTTATTATTGGTGCTGTCCTATGGTGCTCTCCGTGTCGCGCAAGCATGAGGGGTCCCCACTGTAGGGTTTGCAATATGTTTATGATTCGCTTATGGTGGGTGGCGTGAGTGACGGAAGCACAGACCCGAGTAAGTAGGTTGTTTACGTATGGGAGTAAAGAGGACTTGATACTTAATGCTATGGTTGGGTTTTACCTTAATGATGTTTAGTAGTTGCGGATGCTTGCTAGAGTTCCAATCATAAGTGCATATGATCCAAGTAGAGAAAGTATGTTAGCTTATGCCTCTCCCTCATATAAAATTGCAATAATGATTACCGGTTTAGTTATCGATTGCCTAGGGACAAATAACTTTCTTGTGACAAAAAGCTCTCTACTAAGACTAACCTAGTTGTTTCTTGATCTAAACAGCCCCTAGTTTTTATTTACGTGCTCTTTATTATCTTGCAAACCTATCCTATCACACCTACAAAGTACTTCTAGTTTCATACTTGTTCTAGGTAAAGCGAACGTTAAGCGTGCGTAGAGTTGTATCGGTGGTCGATAGAACTTGAGGGAATATTTGTTCTACCTTTAGCTCCTCGTTGGGTTCGACACTCTTAATTATCGAGAAAGGCTACAATTGATCCCCTATACTTGTGGGTTATCAAGACCTTTTCCTGGCGCCGTTGCCGGGGAGCAATAGCGTGGGGTGAATATTCTCGTGTGTGCTTGTTTTCTTTATCACTAAGTAATTTTTATTTTTATGTTATTAAGTTGTTCTCTATCTTTAGTTATGGATATGGAACATGAAATACCAAAAAAAATTAGGTGTACTTGCTACTCATGGAGATGGAGAACCTCCTAAAACCCTCGATGCTCATTATGTGAAAGATATTATGCACTACTTTAATAATCCTGAGAAAACCCCATTCAATTATATAATGGGAGACACGTTGGATCAATGTGAATACTTTAGGGATTATCGCTTGACTCAAAAAGGGAAACTGTTATGGGATCAAATTCATATGTTGAAATGGTATGCTTGGAATTTATGCTTGAGATATGATATTACTTGTTGCTCTAGGATGAAGGCTAAACACCTTCCCTTTTCATGTAAATTTAATGATAATGAAACCTTGGCTTCTTATGCTAATGGTATATATGATTACTATGATGTGGAACAAATAGAAGAGTTTGTTGCTTTTAAGGGTGCTTATGAAATTGAAGCTTTGCTTGAAAAGTATGAAGATTATGATGATGCTGTTTACCGATCTCAAAATTTGGCTATGCTTCGTTATTGTTATGCCAATTATGAATATAATGCCCATATTGATCAATTTATTGAGAAAGTATCCGCTATCCAAGAAGAGACTAATATTTTGCAGGAATCTATGGAAGAAGAAATTGATGACACTGTGAGCTCATTAGATGAAAAAGATGACGAGGAGAGCGAAGAACAAAAGGAGGAAGAGCGGATTAGCTACCCATGCCCACCTTCTAATGAGAGTAACTCTTCAACTCATACATTGTTTAATTTCCCTTCGTTCTTACCGAAGGATGAATGCTATGATAATTTCTATGATCCCTTGGATTTGTTTGAAATATCCCTTTTTGATGAACTTGATGCTTGCTATGCTTGTGGCCATGATGCCAATATGAATGATGCTTATGGAGATGAACTTGCTATAGGTCCTTATGTTAAACATGAAATTGGTGCTATTGCACCCACACATGATAGTCCTATTATCTTTTTGAATTCTCCCAACTACACTATATCGGAGAAGTTTGCACTTATTAAGGATTATATTGATGGGTTGCGTTTTACCATTACACATGATGATTTTGATGAGTATAATATGCATGTGCTTGCTGCTCCTACTTGCAATTATTATGAGATAGGAACTACATCTCCACCTCTCTATGTTTCCAATACGATAAAATTGCAAGAAACTGCTTATGCTATGTATTGGCCTTTACTTGATGTGCATGAATTGTTCTTTTATGATATGCCAATGCATAGGAAGAGAGTTAGACTTCGTTATTGCATGATATATGTTACTTTGTGCTCACTACTAAATTACAAATCATTGCTAATTAAAATTGGCTTTGATATACCTTGGGATCCGGGTGGATCCATTACTTGAGCACTTTATGCCTAGCTTAATGGCTTTAAAGAAAGCGCTGCCAGGGAGACAACCTGGAAGTTTTAGAGAGTCATTTTATTCTGTTGTGTGCTTTTATATAGTTCAAAAACAAAAAAATAAAGAGGGGAACCTAAAACTTTTTCAAAAAGAAAAGTGAAAGTGAGAGGGACGAGCATTGTGAAAGTGGGAGCTAGCCTTGAACTTTGTTCATGCCCATGGAAACCTTGTGAATCTTAATTACAGAAACTTTTCAACAAAAATAATTATCCCCTTGTATAAATCCATTGTATTATAAAAATAATGTGCCAAGATTTGCCTTTAGGATGATTAGATTGCTTGTTTGGTGTGTGCAGTGCAAAAACAGAAACTTTGGATGTAGTGCGTGAATTTGCATTTTTTTATTGGATTGTCAGAAGTCTCTGAAATTTTTACACAGTACTTCTAGGAAAATTGTTTATTTTTTACTAGTTTTTTAGAATTTTTAGAGTTACAGAAGTATGGTGAATGTTCAGATTACTACAGACTGTCCTGTTTTTGACAGATTCTGTTTTGATGCATTGTTTTGCTCGTTTTGATGAAACTATCGATTGTATCGGTGGTATAAGCCATGGAGAAGTTATAATACAGTAGCTACAATGCAAAAATAAATGTGAATGGGTTTGCAACAGTACTTAAAGTGGTAATTTGCTTTATTATACTAACGGATCTCACGAGGGTTTTGTTAAGTTTTGTGTGATTGAAGTTTTCAAGTTTTGGGTGAGATCACGATGGATGAAGGAATAAGGAGTGGAAAGAGACTAAGCTTGGGGATGTCCGAGGCACCCCAAGGTAATATTCAAGGACTCCCAAGAAACTAAGCTTGGGGATGCGCCGGAAGGCATCCCCTCTTTCTTCTAACAACCATCGGTAATTTTACTTGGAGCTATATTTTTATTCGTCACATGATATGCGTAAATCTTGGAGCGTCGTGTGCTTTTTATTTTTATTTTAATAATGCACCATGCTGGTATGAGAAAGTCCATGGTTTATTTATAGAAGGCTCTTTGCTCCTTACTTATATCTTTTCAGTATGGCTATATAGAATGCTTCATGTCCTTCACTTATATCATTTGAAGTTTGGATTGCCTGTTTCTCTACACATAGAAAACCGCCATTTGTAGAATGCTCTTTCGCTTCACTTATATTTGTTAGGGCGCGCCAGGATGGCTTGTGGCCACCCCGTAAGGCGGTTGGTGCCCTTCTTTCGCCGCAAGAAAGCTAATATCCGGATAAAAATCATGTTAAAATTTCAGCCCAATCGGAGTTACGGATCTCCGGGAATTTAAGAAACGGTGAAAGGCCAGAATCTGGAATGCGGAAACAGAAGGAAACAGAGAGAGAGAGATCCAATCTCAGAGGGGCTCCCGCCCCTCCGCTGCCATGGAGGCCAAGGACCAGAGGGGAAACCCTCCTCCCATCTAGGGGGGAGGCCAAGGAAGAAGAAGAAGGAGGGGGCCTCTGTCCCCCTCTCTCCCGGTGGCACCGGAACGCCGTCGGGGCCATCATCGTGACGGCGATCTACACCAACAACTTCGCCGCCGTCATCACCAACTCTCTCCCCCTCTATGCAGCGGTGTAACACCTCTCTTCCCCGCTGTAATATCTACTTAAACATGGTGCTCAACGCTATATATTATTTCCCAATGATGTATGGCTATCCTATGATGTTTGAGTATATCTGTTTTGTCCTATGGGTTGATTGATGATCATGATTGGTTTGAGTTGCATGTTTTATTATTGGTGTTGTCCTATGGTGCTCTCCGTGTTGCGCAAGCGTGAGGGATCCCCGCTGTAGGGTTTGCAATATGTTTATGATTCGCTTATGGTGGGTGGCGTGAGTGACGGAAGCACAGACCCGAGTAAGTAGGTTGTTTACGTATGGGAGTAAAGAGGACTTGATACTTAATGCTATGGTTGGGTTTTACCTTAATGATCTTTAGTAGTTGCGGATGCTTGCTAGAGTTCCAATCATAAGTGCATATGATCCAAGTAGAGAAAGTATGTTAGCTTATGCCTCTCCCTCATACAAAATTGCAATAATGATTACCGGTCTAGTTATCGATTGCCTAGGGACAAATAACTTTCTTGTGACAAAAAGCTCTCTACTAAGACTAACCTAGTTGTTTCTTCATCTAAACAACCCCTAGTTTTTATTTACGTGCTCTTTATTATCTTGCAAACCTATCCTATCACACCTACAAAGTACTTCTAGTTTCATACTTGTTCTAGGTAAAGCGAACGTTAAGCGTGCGTAGAGTTGTATCGGTGGTCGATAGAACTTGAGGGAATATTTGTTCTACCTTTAGCTCCTCGTTGGGTTCGACACTCTTACTTATCGAGAAAGGCTACAATTGATCCCCTATACTTGTGGGTTATCAATTAGTTACTAGTCTTAACATTTCAGCGTCATCATGCTAACGCAAATGATCTTTGGTGCAGCATAACTCCCGAGCCACATCGCACGATCCTTCTCCAGGGCCAAGTAGTGCTCCAGGTGACACCGGCCTGAGAAACCCCGATGCTTCACCTCCGTGATGACGAGAACGGTAAGCCATAATATGCCACTTACTTGGCTCATTTTCTCAAACAAAGACAAACTTAGCACAAAGACAAACTGAGCACTTAGACAAATGTCATATTTTACCTAAGTTAGCTTTTTTTCCTCTAAAAATACATAGTAAGCTTACTTACCTCCAAAATGACATATTGTACCTAAGTTAGCTCTAAAATGACCTATACTTAGCATTGTTTCCTCCACAATGACATAATAAGCTTAGTTAACTCAAAAATGGCATAATAGACTTGGTAACCTCATAGATGCCATAGACTTAGCTTATTTTCTTGCAAAATGACACAATAAGCTTAGTTAGGTCAAAAATGTGATAATTACCTAGGTTAGCTGTAAAATGACACAAATAAGCAATAAGAAGAAGAAAAACAAGAGGAGAAAGAGAGAGAAGAAAAACGCTTCTTCATCATCATCTTCTTCTAGATCTTCTTCTACTTCTAGATCTTCTTCTACTTCTTCTAGTATTCTTATTCTAACTTTCTTATTTCCAATTTTGCATATTTGATTGAGTTCAGGGCAGCTTGCTTTGATGTAGTGCTAGTGTTTACTTTCTGTTTTCATTTTGTATCGATGAACTTACGTGAAACTTTCTACCTATGTATGAGACTATGTATGTATGGATGAAACTAATGTAATATGGTGAACAATGTGACATTTGATACTTTTAATTTGGTATAATTGTTGGTTGATCATATACATATGGCAGGGATATTGTTTCTGTGAAATATATATATACATATCATATATTTGCCTGTGAAAATTGTTGAATATAACAAAAACAGGCAAAAAAGAGGCAATACAGCCTCTTTGCCGTCTGCCCCGGACGGCAAAGACCGCTATGCCGACGGCCACCGTCGGCAAAGAGGGCACGTGGCAGCCACCTGTTAAACCTGGGAGCTCCAGGCCTGGGGCCATTTGGATTATTTGCCGTCCGGGGCGGACGGCAAAGGGCTGGGCGGCGGGCCGTCAGGGGCGGATGGCAAAGGGCTGGGCGGGGCCATCGGGGGGCGGACGGCAAAGGGCTGGGCGGGGCCGTCCGGGGCAGACGGCAAAGGCCTGTGTGGGGCCATCCGGGGCAGACGGCAAAGGACTGAGTGTTTGCCGTCCGGGGGCTGACGGCAAAGACGCTGGTGGGGGCCGTTAGCCACCTAACGGTGCTAACATCACTACTACGCCGTCCAGGCTCGTTGCCGTCTGCAGGCTGACGGCAAACAAACTTTGCCGTCCACTATGCCAAGGCTGACGGCAAAGAGGCTCTTTGCCGGAGTTTATTCGGCCCAAAATTTTGACGTCCCCTGGCGGACGGCAAAGGTCTTTGCCGTCCGTGGTTGTGCCTTTGCCGTCTGCCATGGCGGATGGCAAAGAGCCTGATTCCTGTAGTGATTGCAGAGAGCACAGTTATAATTCTCCAGGTACATGGATTTTCTGTGTAGCAAATTTCTGGTGTTGACTCTGTCATGTAAAATAAACTAGGAGAATATCTTATGTCTCAATATATATGATGTTTTCCAGAGCTTTTAGAATATCTGATGTGTCTGAACTTTACCAGTCAGCAACTTATACATGTTAATTGGGTGATATTGCTTTTTGGTCCATGTGTATGTCCAGAGATCTGGTGAAGGATTGCTCTGCCTATTTTGCAAATAAGCTCGAAGAATGTTGAACTAAGAAAATGCATGTTGTGACAATGGCTTGTGGAAATGAGCTTCCAGTTCTAGTAGGTGTGAAACTTGTTGTCGAGTGGCCTATTGGGAGTTGGAGAGGAAAATAGTTCAGGAAATTTTTCTTGAAGTGGTCTCTCCCACCAGTTACCCCTCCTGAAAAAGACTGTATCTCCTCTGCCAGCCATACAAATAGCAAAAAAATTGTAGGTGGAGAGAAGCCTTAGAATATCCTTCGACCAGAAAGAGCCTACCAATTGCTCTCCAGGTTGGGATGAAGAATAGTGTGTCTCCCAAATGATCTTGACCCAAGGAGTGTCTTCCTTATTAAAGAATTTGTGCAAGAATTTCATTAGCAATGCTTGGTTGTGTGTGTTGATGTCCAGCACCCCCAGACCTTCTTAGTTTGTAGGTTTACAAACTTTGTCCCAAGCAATAAGTGTCTGACCTTTCTCTTGTTATCCATACTTCCTCCAGAAACAGTGTCTGAAAACTGTATTAAGTTGGTTTATCACAGTGAGAGGAATCTTGAGAGTGCACATGAAAAAGATAGGCCAACTAGTAAACATAGATTTGATGACAATAAGCTCGTCTCCATAAGATAACATGGTGGCACTACCCATCAATCTATTCTCCACTCTTTGTATTAGTGGCATGAAATCTTCTACTTTAGGCTACTCAACAGGAATGACAAAAATCAGAGGGGAGAGAGGGTCCCCTTGTATCACCCCCTTTTTGCACATGAATTGTTTACCAGGTACTCCATTTAACAGGATCGAGGAAAATCCAGTACCATAAATCATGTTGATCCAGTTGATCCACTTAGGTCCAAAACCTCTGGCCTGCATGATCTGAATGATAGTATCACGGCTGAGCATGTCAAATGCTAATCAAGTTTGAGAAGAATTAACTCTTTCTTAGACTGGTGAAATTGGTGGATATATTCATAAGACCAGGTAAGACAGTCTTGGATACATCTGTTGTTGAGGAATCCATATTGATATCTGTGCACAATGTTGAGAACGATTTTCCACAGTCTGTTTGCCAGAAGTTTAGTAATGATCTTCAGAGTACATTTGAGTAGTGAAATTGGCCTGAAATCTCTAGGAGTGACTGCAGTATCTTTTTTTGGGATCAGTGTGATGAAAGAGTAGTTTATGCTTTTGAGGTTTACTATTCCATTGAAGAAATCCTCAGCAATGATACTCCAACATGCTTTGAGAAATGTAGCATTAAAACCACCAGGCCCGGGTGAATTATCTGCTGGTAGTTTTCTGACCACATCATCAATTTCTTCTTTTGTAATAGGGGCCTCCAGAGCATTAAGGTCCTCATGATGAGATAACAAGTTATGGAGAATAAGAGGGTGTGAAGTTGAGGAGGTGGTACCCATCCTATTTTTAAAAGCTCTAAACAGAATTGCAACTTTTGAATTATGGTCATTGCGTTCAAAACTATGTTCATCTTTTAGCATAGCAATTTGATTGTTTCTGAATTTGATAGTTGCCTTGGCCAGGAAGTACTTCATGTTGGCTTCCCCAACCTTGATGTTTCGGATACAAGCTCTTTGTTCCTAGTAAATACTCTGATGGCTAAGAAGCTTGCACAAATATTCTTTAAGGATAATTCTGCCATTGAACTCCTGAGTAGAGAGATCTCTGAATTCTTCAATTGTGTCATGGCACAGGATCATAAAATTTGTATCTCTGATGACATTTTGTAGATGTGACAAAGATCTTGCCCATAGTTTAAGTCATTTCCTCAATCTTTTAAATTTGGCTGCAATGACTTTAGCACTATCATTTTCATTCACATTTTGCTCCCAGTTAAGCTTTACAACTTCCTTGAAGTGACTGTGATCTAGCCAACAGTTCTCAGATCTGAAAAATCTGGGATTTAGGGATGGAAGTGCCAATCTTGATTAAAATAGAAACATGACCAGATCTAGACTTAGCGAGGGAATAAGCAAAGGTTGATGGGTAATTGGTTGTCCAAGTTTCAGATGTGAAGCACCAGTCTAGTTTTTCTAGCAATGGTGCCTCTTGCATATTACTCCAAGTGAACTCTCTTCCCTTGATTGGGATTTCAACAAGTGCTTGCCTGCTGATTGCCTTGTTGAAAAGTAGCATATCAGTCACATTTCCCCCCTGTTTATTCCTGTTATGTGGATATCCTACATAGTTAAAATCTCCCAAAATCATATAGTTTGCTTCATCATCCATATGAAAAGTTTGTAACCACATAATGAAATCTCTTCTGGCTTCAAGATGGCAAGGACCATATAGGTTGGTGAGGTACCATTGTTCCCCAGAGTGTGTGGAGGTGAATTTGATAGTAATGGAGAACTCATTGGAATGGAAAAGTTGCCCAGAAAACACTTGTTCATTCCAGACAATCAGAAGGCCCCCATAGGCCCCTTGAGAAGGGAGAAATTCATACTTTGACATTCTTCTAGGGCAGAAATTCTTAAGATACTGGCTATCAAAAGCTTCCCTCTTTGTTTCTTGAATACATAGGATGGAGCAAGCGTATTCTTCAATTTTATTAGCCAGAGCAGTCCATTTCTTACTATCATTAATGCCTCTAATGTTCCAATTTTAAACATTCCAGGATCTATCCATAGTCAATGTGAAGAAGAAGAAACTGGGACATTTCTGGACATAGCAGCTTAGCAAGCATCAACAACCAGCAGCAGTAATAACAAGTACCAACAGAGTACATTTCATACAAAAGGATCCATCTCTCAATTACTAGAGTTCTTGGTGATATCAGCCACATAGTTCCCATAGAGCACCAATACATGGACATCAACTTTATTAGAAACTTTCTAGTAATGAGGAGACTAAAACCGTTTAGCTCTGGCTCTTGCTTGGTCCCTTGGTAATCTTAGGCCTCTCTTTGACCACAGTAGTGCCCTTCTGATTCTTGTTTTTGTTGTTCAACTTTTCTTCAGTGGTATCATGAGCCTCGACCTTGCAAAATGTAGTGTTAATACTTTTAACAACTTTTCCAGTCGGGGGGGGGGGGAGCAATTGCATGGCAAGCTAAGCAATCTTTGTCCATATATGTTTTCCTTTAAAACCTTTGTTAGCTTGTTGCAGTCTGCAACTTCCTCTTTGTCTGGTCAGTGGTGTATGCTTAGTAAATTCAGAGAAGAACATGAAGAAAAAAATCCCTACATCACATGCTCGTCCGTTCCGCTCGTTGGCATTAACTATCAAACCTTTTTAAAAGAGAGAAGATCAACTGTATATTATAAAATTACTCTGTCTCCACTCCATAGTCATATCCCGCTTTTAATTTTCCCGATTTGCAAGTATTTTGAAACATCCTTTTGTAACTCTACGGCCCAGACACTTGTCTCTATATATCTTTCCATAATCAAATTCTCCTGGTATTTTTCCTTCTCTTGATTGTACGGATAGAAACTACAACAAAACCCGCCAAATTTCCATAAAGTCTACTACAATAGTTACTCCCTTGTATAATTGTTTGGTACTAATAAATAAAATATAAGAATCAACATTGGAAACATTGATTTTTTTTCTTTGTATGGACATACTATATAAATCATAGACGTGGAAGAAAAAATATCACCACCAATCCTATAATTCACATTAATTATTCTAATTTAGATTATGACTACTCTAGTAGAAGAACAATTCCATTGTCTGTTTCAACTCCTCTCACAGAACAACAAGTCCAATGTAAATGTCAGTATACAACAACGAACATCGCCCAAAATATCAAGGAACAGAAAAATTATAGTCCTTCTCAATTGTTTTTCCTGCTTCGACAATAAATTATGAGCCAATTGGAGAAGAATGATAAGTGAATGCATGTACATATCTACATACCGCATACTCTTGTCATCTCCCAGATTTTAGGATCATATGTTTTTCTGATTCCACACAGTTCTCTCTCTCAAATTCATTTGTGACTTCTTCACAACACAATGCTTTACTCAATCAGCGCATACAGGGATATATGAAAAGAAGGTAACACCAACAACACAACTTTTGCACTAATTTGAACATGATGTGAAGGAGCATCAAATTACTATTACAACTGAATAGTTATAAAAAAGTGAAGCAGTAACCTGAAAATATTTCATAACAACTCTTAAAGCAAATACATCTTACATGTTGTTTTATAATTTTGTACGTCACAAATCTTTACCTAATAATAAAGCACGGACTGCTTTGGTTCGTACGTCATCGGTATTTTTGCAAAAAAGTCCGTGCATTTTTAAGTAATTAACCCGCAGTCCATCTTTAAGTCACAACCGAACCGTTTTTTGCATCTTTTTAGAAAACCCCCTCACATTTCAAGTGATCAACCCACCGTCCATATTTAAGTCAGTCGAAACGTTTTTCGTTTTAACAGAAACCCCTTGACTTTTCGGTTAATCAATCCGCAGTTTATCTAAAACAAAATTATCCATATCTTTTAAACCATAATTCCGATTTTAACATGTTATATATGAAATTTGATTAGAAAAATGTGTAGAATCCAAATATCATGCTATCTTTAGATGTTAAATATTTCTAAAATAATATTTTTTTGGTGCAAACTTAGTCTACAGTACACGTTCCATTTTTATTTCTTTCCGACGGCGATATGAATTGCAAATAAACACCCATTAAAACCAGATTGAGAGGAAGGAAAACATCGATAATCACGCATGCACACCTCCGAAAAACCTCGCGGGTGTTAGAGCATATTTCTCCATGTGTGGTTTTGCTAATTGATGACAATCCCTATGGACTAATGGTTGCTTTGAGTTTTATTTCAAGGATTTGTCCATAGGCATTTCTTGAAGTGCATATGTTGGTTTCAAGGAGTTTATGTGATGACCAAGGTGGTATTCAAGGATTTATCCAAAGATTGGTCATGTGAGAGTTGATCTTATTGCGAGCATGTCTTGAAAAATAAGATTGTGTGAACATTCATGTTTACCTTCAAGACATCATCTTTATGAAGAGAGAAGATAAGATACAATATTGATCAAGACTAAGGCAAAGTTATTCAAGTTTATCGACACAGAAAGCGTAGAAGATGTACCAAGTGGGATCAAGCGATCTCATGGTATGGTGAGTATTGTCCATCACGCTTTGTGTACTAACCCATGATCTTTGTGAGTGTTCTTTATGGGGTTAGGTATGTTTCCATGGGCATGCATCAAAAGGAAGATCCCATACAACCCATGGAGGATGACATCAAGTGGTGAGCGTCATCAAGGTTGTGTTGTGAAAGTACAAGTGGAGCATCACGGAGAGATCACGTGCTTGAAGCTTGCCGTCCATTATGGTGATGGACATGTGAAGATGCTCCGAAGAGAGGCTCACCCATAGTGGAGCATGGGGGATCAATCTACTAGTCTTCATCGGGTCGGCACAATCAAGAAAGGTGGTCCATCTTGAGGAGGACAAGATCGTCATCATCTACCTCAAGTGGACTATGCTTAAGACAAAGGTTTGTCCTTGATAGGTTTTCTATTTTACCGATCTCATGGTGCTAGTTGGGAGACCGGTTGAAAGCACAACTTCTCCCTAGGTGGTTTTGGTAATTAATAACAACATATATTTCATTGGACTAATGTTTCCATTAAGTATATTTCAGGAAAGTTGAATGAATGGATTGGCAAAAGGATTGTGAGGAGATTCCCTAGATGCAAGGAACATCTATGGCAACAATCTTGAAGACTCTACTTTTTACATTTTGTGAGAAATCACACCTTGAGTCCATAGGAAAACCAATACTATTAAAAGGGGATGAGGTGTCTATGATGATCTGGTTGCTCAAGTGCTTAGAGATTAGCCACCAAAAATACACATGAAATTCTCCCATAAAATCTCTGTCTAAAACCTACCACTAAAATTGGTGCCACCAACTTTTTAGAATCGGCCCCACCGAGTTCAAACCCTAGACAGATCCCAGCCAAAACCCTAGTCTCGGTGCCACCAACTTTTTACTTCGGTGCAACCGAAACCAATGACCAACTTTCTAGTTTCCTATTTTCAAGAATCAGAATTTCCGAGTTTTGAGAATCGGTCTCACCGATATTTGGGAACTGCCTAGGTCACCCATATCGGTACCACCGAGATTTATATATCGGTCTCACCGAAAAGCCGAAAGTTGCCACATTTTGTACTAGTCGGTGCAACCGAGTTTTTACTCCAGTTTCACCAGGTTGGTCAATAATGTTGTAACGGTTGGATTTTGGAGATTCCTATATATACCCCTCCACCTCCTCTCACTCGTAGAGGAAGCACTCAGAACACACCTACAGTTGCCCCATCCATTTTTCTAAGAGAGAACCACCTACTCATGTGTTGAGATCAAGACCTTCCACTCCAACCATATGAATCTTGATTTCTAGCCTCCCCAAGTTGCTTTCCACCCAATCATCCTCTTCTACCAAGCCAAATCTGTGAGAGAGTGATTGTGTGTTGAGGAGACTATCTTTTGAAGCACAAGAGCAAGGAGTTCATCATTGTTACCACATCTATTACCTTTTGGAGGGTGGTGCCTCCTACATTGGTTAGGTGTCGCTTGGGAGCCTCCTTCTTCGTGTTGTGGAGTTGAACCAAGAAGTTTGTACGGGCAAGGAGATCGCCTACTTCATGACGATCTACGCATAGTGAGGCTAGTCCTTCGTGGACAGAAGTCGTTATGGAATAGATGAGGTTGCTACTTTGTGGACCCTAACGGGTGGAGCCCTCCGTGGACTCTCGCGACCGCTACCCTCCGTGGGTTGAAGTCCCATCAGTGTGGACGTACGATAGCACCACCTATCGGAACCACGTGAAAAATCTTTGTGTCATCAATTGCGTTTGATTCTCCTCCCCCTACCTTTACTTTCATGTGCATGTCTTTACTTTCCGCTGCTATACTCTTAGACTTGCATGTGTAGGGTGTACTTGACTTGCTACAATTTCTAAATCTTGCCAACATTTAAAATTGGGAAAAGGCTAGATTTTTATTTGGTCAAGTAGTCTAATCACCCCCCCCCCTCTAGACATACTTCAGATTCTACAAGTGGTATCAGAGCGTTGGTCTCCATTGCATTGGTTTCACAACATAGGAGAGTATGGCGTCTAGTGAGGGAAGTTATCATCGTAGAGGTCCGTATTTTGATGGTACAAACTTTGCTAGTTGGAAGCATAAAATGAAAATGCATATTCTTGGTCATAACCCCGCCATATGGGCTGTTGTTCGTGTTGGATTGCAAGGTGAATTCTTTGGTGATGGAAAGGAACCGGATCGTGAAGCGACCGCGAAAGAATTGAAGATGTTGCAATACAACGCTCAAGCATGCGACATCCTATTCAACTGCTTATGCCCCGAAGAGTTCAACAAGATAAGCCGTCTTGAGAATGCGAAGGAAATTTGGGATACTTTGGTTGATATGCATGAAGGAACCGAATCCGTCAGGGAATCTAAGTTGGATGTGCTACAAAGTCAACTTGACAAGTTCAAGATGAAGGATGGTGAAGGAGTCGCAGAAATGTACACTAGGCTTGCTCTCATCACCAATGAGATTGCCGGCTTAGGAAGTGAAGAGATGACCGACAAATTCATCATCAAGAAGATCCGTAGAGCCTTGGATGGAAAGTATGACACCATGTGCACATTGATCCAAATGATGCCAAACTACAAAGATCTCAAGCCTACGAAAGTCATTGGAAGGATTGTTGCTCATGCGATGTCACTCAAGGACAAAGAAGAAGTTCACACCAAGTCACGCGGTGCATACAAAGCTACAAGTGACACTTTCGCTACTTCAAGTGACAACCTTGTTACCAATGAAGAAATAAGCCTCATGGTCAAGAAATTCAACAAGTTCTACAAGAGTAGAGGCAAAGGGAGAAGCTCCAATTCAAGATATGAAGAGAAGTGTTCCTCTAGTCGTGACCAGAATTGTTACAACTGTGGAAGGCCCGGACACTATTCCAATGAGTGGAAGCCCCCCCCCCCCCCAACAAAATAAGAGAAGAGTCACCTAGAAGACAAAGCTCAAGAGATGAATCACCTCGTAGAGAGAGAAGGAGTAGGGAAGATCGCTATGAACAAAGACCCTCCCAGAGAAGCAAGGACTCGGAGAAGAAGGACAAGTACACCAAGAGCTACACAAGAAGAAGACATCAAGCTCATGTTGGTGAATGGGTTTCTGGCTCTGGTTCCGACAACCAATCCGAGAGAAGCTACCACTCCAACTCCGACTATAGTCAAGATGAAGGTGTTGCCGGATTAGCACTCGTAACCTCCAACTCCTATGACATATTTGATTCACCAAATGAAGGTAGTGGAAGTTGCTTCATGGCTAAAGGTCCCAAGGTATCACACCCGGAATGTATTGACTTCAATAGTGATGAGGATGAGTTACTAGGAGATAATGACTTGCTCTTTGATAAAACTAGTAATGTTAGTCAAAATGAACTTGATAATAATCATGCTAGTCAAGATAAGTCGTGTGATGATGATAAGAAGGAGATTGAGCGTCTAACTAAAGAACTAAACACTCTTAAGTTAGCTCATAAATCTACTCAAGCAGATCATAAAGAGCTCTTAAGAACTCATGAGAAGCTAAGCTTCGAGAAGCTAAACTTAGAGCAAGAGCATGAGTTTCTTAAAGCTATCAACTACACTTGTCCACATTTGTTCCACAAGTTAAGTCTAAGCAAACTAGTAACAAAGGCAAGCAAGATTCTTTACCTAGTAGCAATAATACTAATGTTAAATCCAATAATGTTGCTTCTAGTAGCTCTATTGATTCCACTAATGATTCTCTTAGCCAAGTTACACTTGAGAAAGAAAATGATTTATTGAAAGTGATTATAGAGAAGGATGTCTACAAAAGTCTTTTCGGATGTAAGCAATTTGAGGAGATTGTACGCAAGCATGGAGGATACTGGAAGAACCATGGCATTGGCTACTTTAACGCCAATGGAGTTGAATGGGAAGAAGATCAATACCCAAAGCCGAAGTTTGTTCCTCAAAGGGAGAAGTATGATCATACTATCCCCAAGGGAACAAAATCTCAAGATGACCTTCCAGCACAAGACCACAAGCTCAAGGGCAAGGACAAGCTTCAAGAAGAGATTGACACATTTGAAGATGAATCCCAAGCCATGGTTAAGTGGGTTCCCAAGGCTACTACAAGCTCTACTTCAACAAGTGCTACTTCAACTCCAAGGATCCCCGTCAAGTTGATGTGGGTCCCATAGAAGAAGAACTAGAGAAGTTCTTGAGGGGAGACTCCGCCAACAAATTCACTCACATTCATCATTGGCAAGAATCATTGCAATCAACTCCAAGCTTATGCAATGATTCAAGGAGTCACAAACCCCTCATAGGTGAGCAAGGGACAAGGTAATTAAAGAATCAATGGACGTCATCTAAATGTGCTTCACTCCTTGTCCATAGATATCCTTGTATTTGTTCCTTGTGTGGGACTAACCCATGTAGGTAAGAAGAGTACTAAACAACAAGGATTGCTCCCAACTCAAGATCATCTTCATCAACAATGAGCATCCACCACTACATCACCTCCATGAAGTCTTCATCAACAAAACCGATGGTTAGTTTACCCCTCTTAGGGGGAATGTCACATCAAGGGGGAGCTTTACTCTAAGACTTGAGTTAAAGTATCTCATAAGATGTGATGACATTAAATGCTTTATGTAAAAGTGGTAACCCCACTAGTGCTTAAACGACGAGTATGACCTATGATCAAGTATTCTTACTTGAATCCTAAGTCAATATACTCATATATAGATGACTCTGTCATCATCAAAGTGCTTGGTAGATACTAGAGTAGTTGTGCATGTTCGTCATGATTTCTATTGACATCTTATTGTGTGAGCATGTTGGTATGCATATCTTTTCTCATTCGAGGATATCTGAAAGTGCTAGTTATCGACTAGAGGGGGGGTGAATAGGCGATTTTTATGAAAGGCTTCGAAACAATGAATGTATTCGAAGTATGCGGAAGCGATACAGGAACAGGTAGGGATAGTAATCAATGATCTAGTCAAGGCATGCAATGCAGTGAAGACATACAGGCAAGTTAAGCATTATCATCATGCACACTAAGATGAGTCGAAGACAAACTTAGATAGAATGAACATAAACAACAGATATGAATGTCTTCAGGATAAGTCTTCAAACAATGAACAAGCAAAGGCTTCACGATACAGAACAGGAATGTAAGAAAGTGAAGGATAGAACCAGTTGCTTGACGAAGACACAGGATTTGTTGGACCAATTCCAGTTGCTGTGACAATTGTACGTCTGGTTAGGGAGGCTGAGATTGAACTCAGAAGACCTCGTCTTCACCTTATTCCCCTTGAGCCGAAGTCACTTAGACAGCGCTCAATCACTCTGGTAAGTCTTCAGGGGAGACTTCTGAAACCCGTACAAACTTGGTCACCCGGCAGTCCACAATGACTCTTGGACGCTCTAGACCCAGACGCCTAACCGTCTGGAAGATCACAGTCTTCAAGTGTAATAAGTCTTTAGTTCTCTCAAAACAGAATGACTTCGGTGATGCTCAAACACTCTAGCTCTAGGTGTTTAGGTGTATCCTCGCAGGATGTTTCTCTCTCAATGTCTTCAAGGTGGGTTGCTCCAAAACGACAACAGATGTATCTCTCTCCGAGCAGCCATCTCCATATGGTGGAGGGGGTGGGCTATTTATAGCCAGCAGGCAACCCGACCTGATATGACCGAAATGACCCTGGGTCAATGGCCAACCGACACGTGTCACAACGGTCGGATTTCAAACGCACGAGGCAGCTTTGCTTGGGCTACAAGTAAAGCTGACTCAACCAACTCTGGAAGAAATTTCCTCTCATTGTCTTCGCTCGGAGACATAGGTATGGGTTGAGCATCACGTCAGCATCTGACTTCAATCACATCGACCCCACTTAACAGTACGGTGGTTCCTATGACTCAGGAAAGAAGAAACAAAATTACCAAAAGACTTCGTCTTCGCGTTTCATTGTCTTCGGACGAATGTCTTCGCATACCACCAATAGCTTCAACCGTCATCAATGTCTTCGGACATTTTTGGGGGTCGTCTTCGACGGCTAAATCGAAACTCCAAGGACTTCTATCTGTGTTAACCTGTGAACTCTCACAAACACATTAGTCCCTCAACCACGTTTGTCTTCAATACTCCAAAACCAACAAAGGGTGGCACTAGATGCACTTACAATCTCCCCCTTTTTGGTGACTGATGACAAACTGGTTGAAGTTTTCAACGGGGATAAATATATGTGAAGATAAGGTTTTGAAGATTTTGATTACAAGATATAGAGAGCTCCCCCTGAAGATGTGCATATGAAAATTTTGCTTTGATTGCAAGTGCACATGGCAGGTTGTAGTTTGTGGAGATCTCCCCCTATATCTTGTAATCCAATCACTATTTATTAACAGATATGTCGAAGATAATGAAATGCACAATGAAAAATGGGCGTCCACAAAATGACCTTAAGCGCATGAAAATAACTTGAGGAAGCACCAAAGAGTACGGTAAACATAAAGTGCAGACGTCCATCAGGACTTAAGTTTTACAACCCAAAACAGCAAATGTTCAGAAAACGAGAGTTGTAAACTTAGCAAAAGATAACACCCAGCCCATATTAGTAGACCCGTTTGAAGACTATCATCCAATGTTTCTCCCCCTTTGTCATCGAATGACCAAAAAGGGACGAGCAAAGTCTTCAGCTGTTGCAGTGTCTTCAGCAGCTGGAATATCTTCTGGTCTCTGAGTCTCTGTGGAAGCAGACTCATGCAGAACGACCTGTCTCTCCAAGTTTTCTGAGGCGGGGGGAGCCACTGAGATTGGCTTAATGAGCAGGGGCTCTTGTTGAGGAGCAGGGGTGGACGACGGAGTAGTAGGGGGAACTGGTTCTTGAGCTGGCTCCGAAGACTTGGATTTTCTTGTCTTCAACCTCTTCTGAGGTTGGGCTTCAGAGGCAGCTGCCTTGCGCTTCTTGGCTTCAGCTTCGGCCTTCTTGGTCTTCTTGCTATTAGTAGCAGAGGAAGATGGAGGTGCACGAGGGACAGAGAAGCCAGCCGGAAACACAATGCGACGGTGTTCAGACGGTGTGGGAGTAGGCACATCCGAAGACATTGAAGCTTGCCTGGAGCGTGCAATGATTTTGGGAGCAAGAGCAGGCTGACCAAGAGCCTTTCATTTTAGCATGTCGGTGTGAGCTTGAACCATGATTGTAGTCATTCACTTTAGGCACGCTAGGGCGCCTTTGACAGCTTCACACTTCCTCTCAAATTCAGCTTTGAGATCTGCCATCATAAGTTGATATCCCTGAATCCGAGGAACGAAGAGCCTGTGCACATTCTGCTTGAACAACTCCTTTTCATGGCTAATCTTGGCCTTCATCTGCATAGCTTTCTGAGCCACGGCCAGTTCCTCATTCACCAGCCCTTGGAAGGTGACACTTAGTCCAATTGGGAGCTGGAGGGCATCAATGGTAAGAGAAGTGTAATGGCATATTTCTTCCTAAGTGGTTTTGGTGATTGATGACAATTCATTTGCGGACTAATCGTGTGCATTGAGCATTTCAGATATCTCATGTCTAGGCACAAGACGATTCGGTGCCCCTCGGAGTCTATCGAAGACGGTTGCTTTCTACGTTTCTTTTCGGTGGATTTGAGTCGTAGGAAAGCCGTACTATTAAGAGGGGGTCCGCTTCGGAAAGGTTTGGGTGGAATCAACACGTACACATCTTTTCTATTGCACCACCTTTCCTTCGCTTCAATGGAGCTCCAGTTCGTTTTCCTTCGTCTGTGCAATTCGAAGGCTGCAAGGTACTTGTGTTCAGTGGCTAGCGGTAGTACCGCTCAAGGGAGCGGTATTACCGCAGGTGCCTGCGGTAGTACCGCTCCAAGGAGCGGTAGTACCGCTGTCCCCAGCCCTGGTGCCTGCGCTTGCGGTAGTAGGCGCGGATGTAATTTTTTACATCCGCCCTCGAGCGGTAGTACCGTAATTTTGTCCGGTACTACCACGTCGGACTTTTGCTCAGCTCCACCCTCAGCGGAGGTAGGCACGGAAGTAATTTTTTTACTTCCGTGCATCTCCTGTGCCAGACGTTGCCTACCATGCGGTAGTACCGCATGGGCGCGCGGTAGTACCGCTCCGGCGGTTCTACTGCTCGCTGCCCAGTGCAATAGGTCTGCGTCGGGTCACTACCGTGCGAGCGGTAGTACCGCAGCCCACAGCGGTAGTACCGCAACCCCTTGCGGTAGTACCGTGGCTACTATGCGGTAGTACCGCAATGCGCGGGCTGAGCATGGGGATAATGGTTGGATTCTTTCCCCCACTATATAAAGGAGGTCTTCTTCCCCAAGAAGACCATCTCTTCCCTCCCCAAGCTCCATTGTTGCTCAAAGCTCCATTTTAGCCCGATCTCTCTCCCTAGCCAATCAAACTTGTTGATTCTCTCGGGATTGGTTGAGAAGGCCCCGATCTACACTTCCACCAAGAGAAATTTGATTCCCCCCACTAATCCCTTGCAGATCTTGTTACTCTTGGGTGTTTGAGCACCCTAGACGGTTGAGGTCACCTCGGAGCCACATTCCATTGTGGTGAAGCTTCGTGGTGTCGTTGGGAGCCTCCAATTAAGTTGTGGAGATTGCCCCAACCTTGTTTGTAAAGGTTCGGTTGCCGCCTTCAAGGGCACCAATAGTGGAATCACGGCACCTCGCATTGTGTGAGGGCGTGAGGAGAATACGGTGGCCCTAGTGGCTTCTTGGGGAGCATTGTGCCTCCACACCGCTCCAACGGAGACGTACTTCCCCTTACCGGGAAGGAACTCCGGTAACACATCCTCGTCTCCACCGGCTCCACTTTTGGTTATCTCTTACCTTTACTTCTTGCAAGCTATTATTGTGTTGTATCCCTTGCTTGCTTGTGTGCTTGTTGTGATTAGCATCATATAGGCGGTTCACCTAGTTGCATATCTAGTCAACCTATTTGTTGCTAAGCCTAAATTGTTAAGAAAAGTTAAAAAGTGTTAGTTGCCTATTCACCCCCGCCCCTCTAGTCAATCATATCGATCCTTTCAATTGGTATCAGAGCATCGTCTCTTTATTAAGGGTTTCACCACCCGAAGAGTATGGTTGACGACGGGGACCGGGAGGTTGAACTCCCCGAGGCCGTGGGCGTGAACACGGTCTCTCGCGAGGATTTAAATGAGGCCATGTCCTCGCTTAAATCCTCCATGACGACCGAGGTCAAATCCATGTTTAAAAAATTCCTTGACACACTTAAAATTTCCACCGATGCGGTTCAAGTGGTTAATCCCACTAACTCGGCATCGGATGTCAACTCCGGAAAGGAGGGGGCTAGTACCGATAAAGATAATCGTTCTCAAGGAATTAATGGGTCGGGGACGTTTGCCTCAGTTCCCCATCCCTTAGTCTATGGAGGACCGGTGCACCCACCTCATATAGTTAACCACGGTCCTCCTCCTAAGCTTGTTAAAAATGATTTCGCTAATTGGCTTTTTTGTATCAAGTCTCATTTGGATCACAGCTCAATTCAACTCATGCGAGTCATTGAAGAAGGGTACTACCCTCGTGATCCACGCAACCTCACTCCAAGGGAAGAAGCGGATAAACAGCTAAATTCCTCCGCCTTGTTCATACTCCAAGCTGATGTTCCTACTGAAGACCTACCTCACCTTCGTCCTTTCACTGTTGCTAAAGAGTGTTGGGAACACATTATCTCCATGTACAAGGGCAGCTCAAGCATTCAACGGTCGAACTATGAAGTTGTCCTTGATCAGTCAGATGAGTTTGTAATGATAGAGGATGAGGAACCGCGTGAGATCTATAGAAGGGTGACTGCCCTCGCGGTTGCCCTCAAAGATCATGGCAGCAAGGATGTGGATGATACGTGGGTCAAGCGTAAGTTTCTGAAGGCCATCATGCCCTACAACAAGGCCATGTCCGCTGTCATCCGTCAAAGACCAGACTTTCACACCTTGTCTTCTGGTGATGTGTTGGATGAATTTATTGCAATGAACATCTTGAACACAACAGCTGACAATGCTCTCACTCGCGTGCAACGGTCAAAGAAATCATCCCCCAATCTTGCTTTGAAGGCCAAGGTCTGTCAAGAGGAAGAAGAAGAAGAAGAAGAAGAAGAAGAGGAAGAGGGTTGCCCCGAGGACACCAAATATGCCTATCATGAGCACATGGCTCTTGCGTCCAGGCAATTTTGGGGCAACAAGAGAAACACAAGGCCCAACTTCTCCAAGAACAACTCAAATGGGTCAAAGGGCAAGCAGCGTGTGAGGACTTGCTACAATTGTGGTAATGTGAGTCACTTTGTGGTGGATTGTCCATACGAGAAGAGGGAAGACAATGGTGGCAAGCTCATCCGCAAAGATAAGGCCAAGTCGTTCCCCAACAAGACCAACTTCACCAAGAAGACTCCACACAAAGTGTTGGTGGCTCAAGAAGAGTATGCATCGGATGATGATTGTGATGACGGAGACACAAGTGGTGAAGGAATGGCAATGGCATCTGTGGCAATTGCGTCCTCCACCCCAACAAAGGTGTCACTCTTCGACGCCCCCAATGAGAACCACATCGCAAGGTGCCTCATGGCAAAAGGTATCACCAAGGTAACCTCCAACGCCAAAACCTCAAACATTAAGACTTCTTTTTCTTCCACTCCGTCTTTGTTAGATTGTGTGGATGAACTTGAGGAGGCGATAGAGGGTGAGAATGAGTTTCACAAGTTCTTGTGTAAACTCAAGGGAGAGTCCAAGAAGCACTTCGTTGCTCTCTTGGAACAACTTGGTGAGGCCAATGACACGATCGATTCTCAAGAAGAATCTCTTGAGGAGATGAGAGACCATAGTCGTGATTATGCCGACGAGATAGTAGATCTTTCTATTGCTCAAGAGGAAGAGCGAGGTCTTCATTTGACTTTTAAGGAGTCACAAAATGAAGACTTTGCTAAATTACGTAAATATTATGATCATGCTATTGTTCTTAACCGTGTTCTTAAATCTGAGAAGGTTGCTCTTGGGGTTGACCATGCTCGACTCAAGGATGAATTTGTCACCCTTGACAATGCTCATAAGGCATTGAAGAGCGTTCATGCTTCTCTTAAAGAGTCGCATCAACTCCAAGTGAAACTCACTAAAGAAATTGCCACGTGTCCTCCTTTTGTCTTAATTGATAATGCGTCTGCTACTAACCCGTGTTGTGAGCATGCACATCTTGTGGAGGAAAATGCTAAGCTAAAAGAGCAGCTTGAGAAAGGCCTTGTGACATGTATACAAGGTGAGAAGAATCTCAATGACCTTTTGAGCAATCAAAAGGAAGTGATTGCAAAGGAAGGAGTTGGGTTTGCACCCAAATCCAAAAAGAAGAAGAACAAGAAGACCACGCAAGCTCCTCCGCTTAAGGAAACATTTGTTAAAGCGGGGGACATTACTCATGAGAAGAAGAAAGACAAGGTTGTGAGTGATAGTGCCAAGAAGGGCAAGATCACTCCCTCCAACAAGATCGGCGATTTTAACCCCTCCTATGTTTTGTGCCGTGCTAGTGATGGGCATGTTTATGCCAAATTTGTTGGTTCTTCTTATGAGTATATTGAGTGGTCTATTTGGGTCCCTAAGACCCTTGTCACTAACATGAAAGGACCCATTCAAGAATGGGTACCTAAATCCAAGCATTGATCTATTGTAGGGCTTTGCTTCCGGGGGAGTCTCATGGTTGCTCGATAGCGGAGCAACAAATCATATGACCGGAAGCAAGGACTTGGTGGTGGATGTTCAACCCGATGAATCCGTGGCCACCCAAGTCTCATTTGGAGATGATGCAATCTCAAAGGTATTGGGTCTTGGCAAGGTGGTTATCTCTCCGACCTTAACTATTGAGAGAGTCATGCTTGTTGAGACCCTTGCATACAATTTACTTTCCGTTCGTCAACTTGCAATCATGGGTTTTAGTACCTTCTTTGGCATTGATACCGTGACCCTTTTGTGGAGCAAAACTCTTAAAGTAGCCTTTGTTGGACATGTCGAAAACGGTCTCTATGTGATTAACTTCTCGGAGCGACCCACTAAGACCGCGACATGTCTAATGGCTAAAGTTGATGTGGGATGGCTTTGGCATCGCCGACTAGCCCATGTCAATATGAGATCTTTGCAAAGTCTCCTCAAAGGGGATCACATTCTTGGACTAACAAATGTGAGTTTTGCCAGAGATCGTGCTTGCAGTGCCTGTATCGAAGGAAAGCTACATGAAAAAGCTCATCGTCCAACTACAACGATCTACTCAAATAGGACCTTAGAGCTCCTTCACATGGATCTCTTCGGGCCTCCATCTTTTGACAGCCTTGGAGGAAGAAAATATTGCTTGGTGATTGTGGATGATTATTCGAGATACACATGGGTATATTTCTTCAAGAGGAAGAGTGAGACCCAACAGACCGTCATCGACTTTGCAAATGAAGTCCAACGTCAACATGAAGCAAAGATTTTGATGATTAGAAGCGACAACGGCACTGAGTTCAAGAACTACACCCTAAATGAGTTTCTCAGTGATGAGGGGATAAAGCACCAATATTCCACACCTTACACCCCTCAACAAAACGGTGTTGCGGAGAGGAAGAACCGGACGTTGATGGATGTGGCAAGAACCATGATGGCGGAGTTTAAATCTCCATACAACTTTTGGGCCGAAGCCATCAACACACAATGTCATGCATCAAATCGGCTCTATCTCTGCAAAGGCTTGAACAAGACTCCGTATGAGATTCTTACCGGGAACAAGCCCAACCTCAAATACTTCCGGGTGTTCGGTTGTAAGTGTTTCATTCTCAAGAAAGGTGTTCGTTTGTCTAAATTTGAATCTAGAGCCCATGAGGGCATATTTGTTGGTTATGCTGCAAACTCTCATGCTTACCGTGTCCTCAACAAGTCCACGGGACTCATTGAGGAGACGAGTAACGTAGAGTTTGATGAAAATAATGGCTCCCAAGTGGAGCAAAGTGGTCTTTGTGATGTAGATGATGAAATTCCTCCCCAAGCCATAAGAAGAATGAGTGTGGGATACTTCCTACCCGTTGAGGAACCCCTTGTGGCTGAAGGAGAAGGACAATGTTCCACTCAAGTGGAACCATCACCGACGCACGACCCACACGCTTCCGAAGAACGCAGTGAAGGCCCTCAACCCCGTGATCAAGATCAAGGGCAAGATCATCTCGATAGTGATGTTTCTACTTCACATGATGCCCAAGATCTTGTTCGCACCCCCGTGCAAGCTCAAGATCAAGATGAAGCTTAGGATCAAGATCTACTTCAAGATCAAGGTCAAGCTAAAGATCAAGATCATGCTCAAGATCATGAGCAAGCCGGTGCTAGTACCGAAGCTCGTCAAGTTTCCAAGCCTCAACTTTCCATGGAGGAAATTCTTGAAAGACGAGCTGCCAAGAATGCTGCCAAGCTTCAGAAAAAGCAACACCTCCTAGAGAACGTCTACGGAAGCTTGAAAAGAGGGGTAACTACTCGTCGTCAATTAACAAACTTTTGTGCACATCATGCGTTTGTTGCTTGCTTTGAACCCCTCAAGGTACAAGATGCACTCGAAGACGAGGATTGGCTTGACGCCATGCATGATGAAATCAACAACTTCGAGCACAACAAAGTGTGGCGATTGGTGCCAAGACCAAAAGAGAATCACATTGTCATTGGAACCAAATGGATCTTTAAGAACAAGCAAGATGCACATGGTATCATTATTCGCAACAAGGCAAGACTGGTGGCTCAAGGCTACTCCCAAGTCGAGGGTATCGACTACGGTGAAACCTTTGCCCCTGTTGCTCGCCTTGAATCTATTCGCATGTTGCTTGCTTATGCTTCTCATCATGATTTCATATTATATCAAATGGATGTGAAGAGTGCTTTTCTTAATGGTCCACTTAAGGAGTTGGTGTATGTCAAGCAACCCCCGGGGTTTGAGGACCCCAAGTTCCCCAATCATGTATACGTTCTCGATAAGGCACTCTATGGCCTTAAACAAGCCCCACGTGTGTGGTATGAGCACCTTACCGAGATGTTGCAAGATCGTGGGTTTGAAATTGGGAAAATCGACCCCACTCTTTTTACTAATAGGGTTAACGGGAACTTGTTCGTATGCCAACTATATGTAGATGATATTATCTTTGGTTCTTCTAACAAAGCTTTTAATGATGAGTTCGCCGCACTAATGACCAAAGAGTTTGAGATGTCTATGATGGGAGAGTTGAAGTTCTTCCTTGGATTCGAAGTCAAGCAACGAAGCCAAGGGACCTTCATCAACCAAGCCAAATACACCCAAGACATGCTCAAGAGGTTCAAGTTGGATGAGCTAAATCCTCCGAAGGCCAACACTCCGATGCAACTCAAATGCCAACTTGACAGTGATCCCAATGGTAAAGCTGTGGATCAGAAGGTATATCGCTCCATGATTGGATCTCTGCTTTACCTTTGTGCATCTAGACCGGATATCATGTTGAGTGTGGGAATTTGTGCACGGTTTCAATCCGCACCTAAGGAGAGTCACTATGTGGCTGTCAAGCGAATCTTTCGATATTTGGCTCATACCCCAAACTTTGGCTTATGGTACCCCAAAGGTGCTTCATTTGATCTCATTGGATATACTGACTCGGATTGGGCGGGAGACCGTGTGGAGAGGAAGTCCACTTCCGGAGGTTGCCAATTTCTTGGTCGCTCTCTGGTAAGTTGGTCTTCCAAGAAACAAAACTGTGTTTCTCTCTCATCCACCGAGGCCGAGTATGTAGCCGCCGCAAGCTGTTGTGCTCGGATTCTTTGGATGAGGCAAACTTTAAAGGATTATGGTGTCAACTGTGACAAGGTGCCTATTTACTGCGACAATGAGAGCACGATCAAGATCTCCAACAACCCGGTTCAACACTGCAAGACGAAGCATATTGAGATTCGTCATCACTTCATCCGGGACCACATCAAGCGTGGAGAAATTGATCTTATTCATCTTTATACCAAGGAACAGCTTGCAGATATTTTCACGAAGCCATTAGATGAAGCAAGATTTCGCGAGTTAAGGCATGAGCTAAATATCATCGATTCGAGCAATGTGGCTTGACTTAGTGCACACCCCACCACACTCATCATTATGTCTTGTTTAGATGTAGGCATGGATTTAGGGGAGTCTAGTTCTCTCAATGAACTATCCCTCCTCCTATTATGCATAAACTAATCAAAGTCTTTCACATCCGCCATTTTTGATGGTTTTTGTGCTTCAAAGACGAGTTTTGGTCATGGGCCCAAGGATAATTCTTCGCGGTGCCATACCAATGGACTCAAACATAGGTGGCTTCGGCTACCACCCTCTCTTCATGAGAGGTAGTGGTTCGATGTTTGGTCCTTGTTTCTCCTCTCTAATCTTTTGGACCGTGTTCGTGATTGAGTTGCTTCTTTTGTGCTTTTTCGTAAGTGTTCTCTTTGCTTGAAACTTTTTGTTTTATCTTCGTGCCTTATAGGTTTTGTCATCATTAATTCTGGTGCAAAGGCCCAAACCTGCATTTTTCTGGCATCACGGTACTACCGTGGCTTGCCACGGTACTACCGCTGGAGAGGGGCACTTCTGCGCTCGTGCAGCAGCTGCCTTGGCACGGTACTACCACGATGACGTGTGGTACTACCGCACCGTGAGTACCGCGTGGGGGTTAAGAGCGGACAGGGGGAGTTCAAACTCCCCCATACCCATTCATCTCTTCCCCTCACGCGCATCTCTCTCTCTCCTCCCCACGAACGGCGTCGGAGAACCTTGCCGGATCTCCATCTCCGGCCACTCTCCTCCCATTCCAACCGGTGGGATCGTTCCCCACCTTGTCCTCTTGCCATGGACCCTGGTATTTCCCCTTATGCTTCTCTCTTTGCCTCTCTATTTTTGGATCTAGGTTTAGGGGGAAATATGAATTGGTCTTGTGATTTTTGGCTAAATCTTTGCATGAGGTGTTGGTTGGAGAGTGCTTGTGCGTAGAAGTGTTATTTGGGAGGATACAACATGGTAGCTTTGATCGACGGTAGTACCGATCTATTTTTCCGGTACTTTGTTTCGCTGTTCTTGAGGATTCCGCCCCGTGCGGTACTACCGCACCACCTGGAGCGGTACTACCGCCCGTCGGGCGGATGAAATTTTTTACTTCCGCACTCAGCCCGGTACTACCGCCCTACCTGGAGCGGTACTACCGCGGTCGGCGCGGTAGTAAAAAATTTCTACCGCAAGACCTGCGGTACTATCGCTCGATCCTGAATTCCCCTGTTTTGTCCTTCCAACTCTCCCTTCTATGTGGTTCTCTTGTTTGCCTGGGTCTTTGCAATAACCTCTTTCGCTCTTTTCTTGTGTTTGCGTTGTGTGTCATAGGTGGTGGCTCCGGTTCCGGTTCAAGACGCTCGAATCCCTCTCGTGATACGGGCTCAAAGCGTCTACGCAATCAAGATGCACCTGAGGGGTCCAATACCTCGCCTCGCCACTTCAAAAGAACCGCAACCAAGACCAAGGAGCCTGTTCTCAGCTGGGAAGATATGCCTCTTGCAGAGTTTCAGGTTTGCCGGAAGATCAACCCCTATATCAACCCTAGGGAACAGTTCAAGGGCAATGACGGGTTTTGGACCAAGCAACAAAATCTCATCTATATAGATGTGATCAAGGGAAAGAAGAACTTCTATGTTCCTGCCCAGTGGATTGACATGGCACATCTGAGGAAGAACCTGGCAGCTTTTGGTGAGCCTCTGGATTTGGTGGAGCAGTTTGCTATCGAGGATATCATCTTGTTCCATTGTGACTTTGATCCCGAGATTGTGGCTTAGTTCTTTGCCTCTGTCCACTTCCACACGGATGTGGAACGGAGCTTGACTTGGATGACCAATGGAAAGAGGTTGACTGCTAACTGGAAGGAGTTCATGGATCTGTTGCACGTTCGTGATGAGGGGCTTGATGTGCCCGTTGGTTTGCGCCCGCACTCCAACCAACATGCTGCTAAAAAGGAAAAGCTTCTGCCATACTTTGTTGAGAAGACATTACCCTCTGGTGAGAAATCTTTTGTGCTTAACCCATTTCTCGATGTCATGCACCGGATCTTTCGCAACACTCTCTTTCCTCGCATGGGAGACAAGGACAAGGTGCATTCCTATCTAATGGATATGTTGCTCCTTTGTGAGCAAGGGCGGCTTCAATTGTCTAAACCACTTGATGTTTCTCACATCATGTGGAGTGAGCTTCAGTCTGCTGTGTTCAACGGTAAGGTCCCTATCTATGGACCCTACTTGTTCTTCTTGATTCAAAAGTCTTGGGAGAAGTCCTTTCCCTGTGAAGACTTTCATGCTCCCAGCTGGATCCGTCATGAGCCTATTCGGCTGCGTATGAAGGACAAGTGGGCTAACACTACCACTAGGCCTGCTGCTGCACATGTGGATGCTGATGTGGATGAGATTGAAGAGGAGGAGGAGGACAATTCAGAGATGTATGAGCCACCGTCTTCTGAGCCATCTTGGGCCAAGAAGCTCAAGAACAAGATGAGGACTTTGTTCTGCATGCAGGCCAAGGGACAGTACCAGACTCACGTTGCTCGGAAGGAGAGTCGTCAGCGCGACAAGCGGATTCTGAGGAAGCTTGGTGAGACCATCTCGAGTGGGTCTGAGAAGAACATCACACCTAAGGCTCCTTGGATGAAGAAGATGAGCTATCAGTGGGTTGATTCAGATGAGGAGTCTATTCCAGCTGCATCAGAGGAGGAAGCTGCATCAGAGGAGGAGCTTGATTGATGATCTTTCTGCAGTAGGAGCTACCACCTGTGTCTTAGGTGTCCTCTCTGCCTTTTTGGCGTCTCGATGCCAAAGGGGGAGAGAGTGTAGGATTTGCAAGTGTTTTCGTTCGTTTTCATCGTCTCCTTGCTTTCGTTGAACCTTCGTCGTTGCTTTGGTTTATGTTTGTTTTGTGTGTGAGACCAGGAGACTTCTTCTATCATATGGTGTGAGACATATGCTATCACTCTTATCATATTATTGTCTACTATGATTTGTAGCTTGTGAGGTTATCTGTTTTGTGCCCTTATCTTCATGCTCACATGCTATGCCTTGGTTCCATGCTTAGTGCTTATTCATTCTGTTGCAAGGATTGCCATGTCTATAAAATATAGGGGGAGTGTTGATCCTAGTGTGTGTGCTTTGCAGTCCAAAGCATATCTATAGATTGCACACATCTAGGGGGAGCTTGTCCATATTTTATAGATTTTGGGTTTGCATATGCTCTTCATATATCTTTATGTGCAAATCCCGTATTGTCATCAATTCACCAAAAAGGGGGAGATTGTAAGGGCATATTTCTCCCTAAGTGGTTTTGGTGATTGATGACAATTCATTTGCGGACTAATCGTGTGCATTGAGCATTTCAGATATCTCATGTCTAGGCACAAGACGATTCGGTGCCCCTCGGAGTCTATCGAAGACGGTTGCTTTCTACGTTTCTTTTCAGTGGATTTGAGTCGTAGGAAAGCCGTACTATTAAGAGGGGGTCCGCTTCGGAAAGGTTTGGGTGGAATCAACACGTACACATCTGTTCTATTGCACCACCTTTCCTTCGCATCAATGGAGCTCCAGTCCGTTTTCCTTCGTTTGTGCAATTCGAAGGCTGCAAGGTGCTTGTGTTCAATGGCTAGCGGTAGTACCGCTCAAGGGAGCGGTGGTACCGCAGGTGCCTGCGGTAGTACCGCTCCAAGGAGCGGTAGTACCGCTGTCCCCAGCCCTGGTGCCTGCGCTTGCGGTAGTAGGCGCGGATAAATTTTTTTACATCCGCCCTCGAGCGGTAGTACCGTAATTTTGTCCGGTACTACCGCGTCGGACTTTTGCGCAGCTCCACCCTCAGCGGAGGTAGGCACGGAAGTAATTTTTTTACTTCCGTGCATCTCCTGTGCCAGACGTTGCCTACCATGCGGTAGTACCGCATGGGCGCGCGGTAGTACCGCTCCGGCGGTTCTACCGCTCGCTGCCCAGTGCAATAGGTCTGCGTCGGGTCACTACCTTGCGAGCGGTAGTACCGCAGCCCACAGCGGTAGTACCGCAACCCCTTGCGGTAGTACCGTGGCTACTATGTGGTAGTACCGCAATGCGCGGGCTGAGCGTGGGGATAACGGTTGGATTCTTTCCCCCACTATATAAAGGGGGTCTTCTTCCCCAAGAAGACCATCTCTTCCCTCCCCAAGCTCCATTGTTGCTCAAAGCTCCATTTTAGCCCTATCTCTCTCCCTAGCCAATCAAACTTGTTGATTCTCTCGGGATTGGTTGAGAAGGCCCCGATCTACACTTCTACCAAGAGAAATTTGATTCCCCCCACTAATCCCTTGCGGATCTTGTTACTCTTGGGTGTTTGAGCACCCTAGACGGTTGAGGTCACCTCGGAGCCACATTCCATTGTGGTGAAGCTTCGTGGTGTCGTTGGGAGCCTCCAATTAAGTTGTGGAGATTGCCCCAACCTTGTTTGTAAAGGTTCGGTCGCCGCCTTCAAGGGCACCAATAGTGGAATCACGGCACCTCGCATTGTGTGAGGGCGTGAGGAGAATACGGTGGCCCTAGTGGCTTCTTGGGGAGCATTGTGCCTCCACACCGCTCCAACGGAGACGTACTTCCCCTTACCGGGAAGGAACTCCGGTAACACATCCTCGTCTCCACCGGCTCTACTTTTGGTTATCTCTTACCTTTACTTCTTGCAAGCTATTATTGTGTTGTATCCCTTGCTTGCTTGTGTGCTTGTTGTGATTAGCATCATATAGGCGGTTCACCTAGTGGCATATCTAGTCAACCTATTTGTTGCTAAGCCTAAATTGTTAAGAAAAGTTAAAAAGTGTTAGTTGCCTATTCACCCCCCCCCCCTCTAGTCAACCATATCGATCCTTTCAAGAAGGATGTGCGAACCATTCATCAATGAAGTGTTCGAAAATGACAGGATCAATGAGAGGTAAGTCTTCGAGCAGCTTGGCTTCCTCTTCTTTCTGCTGGATGAGCCTAGCTAAGGCTTCATCGTCAAACTCATTGCAGATAGCTCAATCATATTTGCGGCGTCCATCAATGACAGAGTTGGCTTCGGACCTCTGGAAGCAACAACTTTCCTTTTCATACGCCTGTGAAGGCGATCTTCTTCCTCGGGCTCTTCTGGATTGACAGAAGGAGAACGCGAAGCTTGAGGTGAGGGGACAGTCATCTTGGGAGGCTTTGAAGCCTTTGACTTCTTCAGAGGCTTCGGCTTAGGAGCTGGTGGATGCTCTTCATCAGCTTCATCAGAGTCTGACTTTGTATGTTCTGGGCAGCCAAGAATGCTTGATGGATGAGGATTGCTGGGCATTGGGGGCCTAAACATGCATGGATAGAACCCCATATTGATGGCTTCTGCCCTAGTCTTCGGATGAAGATTTCTGTAGACAATGTCTGTCCAAGGTGCTTTTTCAGCACACTTCTCAGCATACTCCTTAGTTACTCCACACTCCAATATCTTCGAATCCATTGGATTCGCGTCTTGCGCTGATGATAAGTTTCCCCTTCATCTTACTTGTATTGCTCATATAGATCTGGAGGAAGATCTTTAGCTATATTCTTTCGTCTCTACTTCCCTCCCTTCTTGACTGGTTTATCATCTGCCATTGGCTTCGACAAAGGCTTCACAGGGGTGTGCAGATAGGAACAAGTACCAGGCGATTCCAGATGTATCTGCAAGTAGTCTGCAAATGAATTCAGACTATGAGATCCAAGCGATTCTGCTGCGGACATGTACCTGTGAAGGAGTTAGAGACACGAGGGAAGAGGAGAGGTCATATGCATTCTCGGAAGATTTGGAAGATAGCTCGGTGTTTTGAAGACATTGACCTTTTACCGAAGACAGTCACTTTTATAGTTCATATGGTGATTTCAGATTTGTACAAGTCCAAGGATTCGTACAAGTGAGGAATCAAACCAATCTTGAGACCAAAAAGTGAAAGTATTGGGCAAATAGAGATCTAGATCTAGATGTGGTTGAGTGGAAAGTGAAGAAACAACAACCGACTATTTTCAATAGAAATTTCAGATCAAAGCATGCGGTAAAAATAACTTTTTATTTACCCCAGTGAAGAACGCGATGAACAGCTCGACGAGGCGGAGAGGCCAAGATGTTCGATCTGCCTCACCCTAACTTGGTGGAGACAGACAGCTACGGCGGCGGCGAGAAGGAGATGTACGCGGCCGACGTGAGTACGTCGTCGGAGAAGGCGTGGCAGCTAAGCACTTCGTCTCCGGTGGCGATGGAGTCCAGCGACGGCGCTAGGGTTTGAGCACGAGGGTGGCGGAGGTGGAAGGTAATAATGGAGCGGGGGCACTTGCATTTATAGAGGTGAAAAACATCCGAACCGTTTGGACGGATATGCCCCTGACTCCTTGGTTTAAGTGAACACGCGGCATACATGCAACCCACCTGACAACCCACTACCATAATAGAAGCGGCGGCACGGGAGTTGTTGCTAAAGACACGGAGATAGTTGAGATTTGAGAATTAAATATGTGGTTGATTTGTCTTCGACTGACAAGGACACAGTGAAGACAGTCAACACGTGTCAATATAGAATGCATATGACAGGATTAGAACGGACATAGACGAGGTAAGAACAGATGAGAATGTCGGGTCCGATCACATTTTCCTAGTAAAAGGTTGAAGACAAAGCTATAGGACAAATGTTGTATAGGACAAATGTTGTATAGGACAAAGCTCTAATCCAAATGTAGATCTGCAAATAGTTTTCAACTGAAACACACGTGCAAGCAAAAGTTTTGTTCCGAAGACATTCAGCTCTCGAAGACATGTGAAGAAGATGAGATAAAAAAATGTCTTCGAGTTTGGTTGGTGGCGTTACCCACCGTATAAGAATGTTTGACTCAGACACGACGCACAATTATCATGGCGCTCTGAAGTCATATTCTTCGTTAATGTATTCACACTCAGATTGTAAGTTTTCATGAATTGAAGGCATACGTTACATTGTGTGTTGTGCATCAAAGTCATCAACCTGCATAAGCGTTAGGATGTATTCCCTTTCAAAGGACATTTGAGGATTCTAAGATATTTAGCTCACATCGCTACTTGCAAAACCTCTTCTCATCCAAAGGCTTCGTGAAGATATCTGCCAGTTGATCTTCAGTGTCAGCATGCTTGATGTTGATGTCGCCCTTCATCACGTGATCCCGAAGAAAATGATGTCGTATCTGAATGTGCTTTGTCTTCGAATGTTGTACAGGGTTGTAGGAGATCTTGATTGCACTCTCGTTGTCGCAGTAGAGAGGTACATGCTTCAGGTTGATGCCGTAGTCCTTGAGAGTCTGCTTCATCCAGAGAAGCTGAGTAGAGCATGCTCCAGCAGCAATGTATTCGGCTTTGGCAGTGGAGAGTGAAACACAGTTCTGCTTCTTCGAAGACCAACATACAAGAGATCGTCCAAGAAAGTGACAAGTGCCTGATGTAGACTTGCGATCAACTCTGTCGCCAGCGAAGTCAGAATCTGAATAGCCAATCAACTCAAACGTCGAACCCTTTGGATACCATAATCCTAGCGTTGGGGTGTGAGCCAGATATCTAAGTATTTGCTTCACAGTAAGGTGATGCGACTCCTTTGGTGCCACTTGAAATCGGGCGCACATGCAAACGCTAAGCATTATGTCTGGCCTAGATGCACATAAGTACAACAAAGACCCAATCATGGAGCGATATACCTTCTGATCAAAATCTTTACCATTTTCGTCAGTGCACAGGTGATCATTGGTAGACATAGGCGTCTTGTAGCCTTTGGCTTCATTCATGCCGAATTTCTTGAGGCGGTCCTTGAGGTACTTCTCCTGTGATATGAAGATGCCATTTGGTTGTTGTCGAATTTGAAGCCCTAGGAAGAATTTCAGTTCTCCTAACATCGACATTTGATACTTCTCTTGCATCATATAAGAAAACTCATCACTGTATGTGTTGTTAGTACAGCCAAAGATAATGTCGTCCACATATATTTGGCAAACAAACAATTCATCATCATAGGATTTAGTGAAGAGAGTGGGATCAAGTGAACCAAGTTTGAAGCCTTTCTTCTTGAGGAATTCCTTGAGTGTGTCATACCAAGCTCTTGGTGCTTGCTTGTGGCCATAGAGTGCCTTGTTGAGCTTGAAGACTTTGTCAGGATGCTTTGGATCTTCAAACCCTGGTGGTTGAGTAACATATACTTCTTCCTCAATCTTACCATTGAGGAATGCACTTTTGACATCCATTTGATATAAGCATATGTCATGCTGGTTAGCATAAGCAAGCAGTATACGAATGGCTTCGAGTCTAGCAACAGGTGCAAAGGTTTCACCGAAGTCAATACCCTCGACCTGTGTGTGACCTTGGGCCACAAGTCTGGCCTTGTTTCTGATGACTTGGCCGGACTCATCCTGCTTGTTGCGGAAGATCCATTTGGTACCGATGATGTTGTGCTTCCTTGGATCAGGACGCTTTACGAGCTCCCACACATTATTCAGCTCAAACTGGTGAAGCTCTTCCTGCATGGCTTGAATCCATTCTGGTTCCTTGAAAGCTTCATCTACTTTGGTGGGCTCTGTGATGGATACAAAAGCAAAGTGCCCACAAAAGTTAGCCAATTGAGTAGCTCTTGAGCGAGTGAGTGGACCTGGTGCATTTATGTTGTCAAGCATTCTCTCAATTTGGACTTCATTTGCCACGCGTGGATGTGTAGGGCGAAGACTTTGTTCTGGCTGCTGAGCATTGTCTTCATCAGCAGCATTGTCTTCAGGTTCAGCATTGTCTTCGCGCTGAGTGGATGGAGGAATGATGACTTCTTCTTCAACCACATGTTCTTCGGGCACAATTTCTCCAGTGCCCATCAGTCTAATAGCTTCATCTGGAGGTAATTCATCTAGCACAGGAGGTAGGTGCTCTCTTTGCGAGCCGTTAGTTTCATCGAATCGCACATCTACAGTTTCAACAACCTTGTTGTGAAAGATGTTGAAGACTCTGTAGGTGTGCGAATCCTTTCCATAACCAAGCATGAAACCCTCATGTGCTTTTGGTGCAAATTTTGAAGTGTGGTGTGGATCCCTTATCCAGCATCTTGCACCGAAGACTTTGAAGTAACTTACATTGGGTTTCTTACCAGTGAGAAGCTCATAAGATGTTTTCTTGAAGAACTTGTGAACATATACTCTGTTGATGATATGGCATGCAGTGTCAATGGCTTCAGGACATAGCTTCCGTGGTGTCTTGTATTCATCAAGCATGGTGCGAGCCATCTCAATAAGAGTCATATTCTTGCGCTCTACGACACCATTCTGCTGAGGAGTATATGGAGCAGAGAACTCATGAGTGATGCCAAGAGTGTCAAGATAGGTGTCCAGGCCTCTGTTCTTGAATTCAGTGCCATTGTCACTCCTGATGTGTTTGATCTTGATGTTGTAGTTGTTCATACACCTATTTGCGGAGCGCCTGAAGACATCCTACACTTCAGTCTTATAGAGTATGATATGTACCCAAGTGAATCGAGAATAGTCATCAACAATTACGAAGCCATATATATTTTCAGTGGTAGAGAAGGTGGAATAATGAGTAGGGCCGAATAAGTCCATGTGTAGTAGCTCGAAGGGATGAGTGGTCGTCATGATTGTCTTCGAGGGGTGTTTGGCCCTGGTCAGCTTCCCGGCTTCACAGGCACCACAAAGGTGGTCCTTCTTGAACTTCACACCTTCGACGCCAATTATGAGCTTCTTCTTGGCGAGTGTGTGTAAGTTCATCATCCCAGCATGTCCTAGCCTTCTGTGCCAAAGCCAGCACTCCGAAGCTTTTGCTAGAAGACATGAGGCAACCTGTGGTCCTGCAGAGAAGTCTACCATGTACAAATTACCTCTTCGAAAGCCTTCGAAGACTTTGGTTTTGTCAGAGGCCATTAGTACCACACATCGAAATTTGCCGAATATGACGAGCATATCTAAGTCATAGAGCATTGAGACAGACATCAAGTTGTAACCAAGGGATTCGACAAGCATGACATTTTCCATGTGCCGGTCCCTTGTGATAGCAACTCTACCTAGCCCCAATACTTTGTTGTTGCTCTTGTCAGCAAAGACGATGTGATCTTTTGTTGGAGGTCGAAGAGTTTGCTCCATCAATAGGCTTCGATCACCAGTCATATGACTTGTGCATCCACTGTCCATAATCCATTCAGTGGGATTGGATTTGTCTTCCTGCATTGAGAATTAGTCGAGTTCACCAAAGCATGTAAGAGTAACATGCTAAGATGAAGATATAGTAGTAAGACAGTGGTAAGTATTCTGAACGAGGTATGCATTAGATTTCTTGCGTTCAGACAAGAATGTTTTCGGGTCTCCAAAGATGATCTTTAGGATAGGCTTCTGTCTATCTGGAGACCCGATGCTGCATAGAAGATATTAGTTCTTCTTAACCACCCACATGCGAAGGGGTGGCTTAGAAGCAATGAGACACAAGGCAGGATCAGTGAATTTAGGCAAGGATGCCCTAATAGTACGTTTCACAGGAGGGTTAGTGTACTCAAATGAATAAGCAGAGAAATTTTTGGTTGGGTGAACATAGCGGTTCATGCCATTGTGTACATATTCATGAGTCATCTAAGTCTTTTCCTGCGAAACAGAATGGTTAGAGCCACCATATGAAGACTTATGTCTTCTTGAAGACATTGATCTAGAGTTTGTCTTCTTCTTGGAAGATGTCGTCAAGACATTCACGCGAAGCTTCTCAAGAAGACATTTGGGAACCCAGATCTTCTTCATAGGAGACCCATTCCTGCAGTTAGTTCCAATAAACCTGGCAAACACTTCACCATTTAGTCATTTGAACAGTTTATAGTTGGAATCAAAGGATTCATCAATAATGAGAGGATTCGCACAGTTGAAGCCTGATAATGTGGAAGGATCGACTGAAGGACCTTTTGTAGCAACCCATGTGATTATGGGGTACTGCTCAGGTGTCCAGTAGGATCCATCAACATTGAGGTTTCTTTCGAAACCTACACCCTCTTTCCTAGGGTTTTTGTTCAGTATAGTCTTCTTCAGGACATCACAAAGAATCTGATGTCCTTTCAGACTCTTGTACATGCCAATTTCAAGCAATGTCTTCAACCTGTCATTATCATTAGTGATAGCAGTGGCTTCCTCAGATGAGGGGTTAGGTGCTACAGATACAGTTGAAGATAAAGCATTTTCAGAAGCATTTGAACATTCAGCAGTTGAATCATTAGCTTCACGGGCAATACACTTTAAGCATGGAGCATCAAATTCATCCTGAGCGGTACTGATCTGCTCTGCTAGGAGTGAGTCGTTTTCCTTTCGTAGGTCATCATGTGCTTCCCTCAACTTCTCAAAACCAATCATTTTCTGAAGATATTCCAGAGAAAGCTTCTCATGATCAGTTGAGAGGGCATCATGACGACTTTGGAGATCCTCAAACCTTGAACGAAGACTACGCATGTCTTCAGCCATAGTTTCGTTCAGACTCATCTCTTCGCATAACAGGTCATCGCTTTTCTCTAGAGTAGTTTGCATTTTCTCCATGGCACTTTGTTGCTTGGTGGCAATTTTTACAAGTTTAGCATAACTAGGTTTCATGTCATCATCAGATTTAGCTTCAGATTCAGAGTCATGATGTGAGGATTTTGAGGATACCTTGGAGGTTTTTGCCATGAAGCAGTAAGCAGGAGTAGCATCATCATCACTGGCTTCGGTGTGGAAGAAGGAGCCAATGTCTTCGGGTTCGAAGACAGACGTGGAGAGATATGCCGAAGCCATTGCTAGTCCAGCTACTTCAGCGTCAGATTCCTCCTCAGATGCTTCCTCGGCCTCAGAGCCAGACTCAGACTGTGAATCCATCTCCTTTCCGATGAAGGCATGTGCTTTGCTAGTGGAGCTCTTCTTATGTGTCGAAGACTTTGCATACTTCTTCTTCTTGTTGTCATCCGAGTCATAGCTCTTGCTCTTCTTATTGGATTCCCTTTCCCATTGAGGACAATCAGCAATGAAGTGACCAGCTTTCTTGCACTTGTGACAGGTTTGCTTCTTGCTGTCCTTCGAAGACATTTCACCAGATCTCTTGGAATCACGCCTTGAAGATTTTGCATAGCGTTTTGACTTGGCAAATTTTTGGAATTTCCTGACAAGGAGAGCAAGTTCCTTTCCAAAGTCTTCAGCACCATCAGAACTACAGTCCGAGTTGTCTTCAGATGAGGACACAGCCTTGGCCTTCAATGCACGAGAGCGATTGTAGCTGGGTCCGTAGATATCTCTCTTTTCAGCTTGTTGGACTTCATGCGTGTTCAACCTCTCGAGGATATCGGCTGGATCCAAACTCTTGAAGTCAGGGCGCTCTTGGATCATGAGTGCGGGAGTATCAAAGGAACTGTCGAGTGATCTGAGTAGCTTCTTCACGACTTCATGTTTGGTGATATCAGTGGCGCCAAGTGCATTCAGCTCATTTGAGATGTCGGTGAGTCGATCAAATGTAAGCTGAACGTTTTCGTTGTCGAGTCTCTTGAAGCGGTTGAACAGGTTGCGAAGCACATCAACACAGGAGTCTCTTTGAGATGAGACACCTTCATTCACTTTGGACAGCCATTCCCAGATTTGGTTAGCGGTGTTCAGTGCACTCACACGGCCATATTGTACCTTGGTCAGATTACCACAGATGATGTTCTTGGCGGTGGAGTCCAGTTGTGCGAACCTCTTCACATCAGCAACAGTAACACCTTCGCCAACTTCGGGAATGCCCGCCATGACGACATACCATAGGTCATTGTCAATGGCTTCGAGATGCATGCGCATCTTGTTCTTCCAGTAGGGGTAGTCAGTGCCATCGAAGACAGGGCATGCGGCGGAGACCTTGATTATCCCTGCAGTCGACATAGCTAAAACTCCACGGTGGTTAAACCGAAACATAGAACAAGGGAGTACCAAAGCTCTGATACCAATTGAAAGTGCTAGTTATCGACTAGAGGGGGGGTGAATAGGCGTTTTTTATGAAAGGCTTCGAAACAATGAATGTATTCGAAGTATGCGGAAGCGATACAGGATCAGGTAGGGATAGTAATCAATGATCTAGTCAAGGCATGCAATGCAGTGAAGACATACATGCAAGTTAAGCATTATCATCATGCACGCTAAGATGAGTCGAAGACAAACTTAGATAGAATGAAGATAAACAGCAGATATGAATGTCTTCAGGATAAGTCTTCAAACAATGAACAAGCAAAGGCTTCACGATACAGAACACGAATGTAAGAAAGTGAAGGATAGAACCAGTTGCTTGACGAAGACATAGGATTTGTTGGACCAGTTCCAGTTGCTGTGACAACTGTACGTCTGGTTAGGGAGGCTGAGATTCAACTCAGAAGACCTTGTCTTCACCTTATTCCCCTTGAACCGAAGTCACTTAGACAGCGCTCAATCACTCTGGTAAGTCTTCAGGGGAGACTTCCGAAACCCGTACAAACTTGGTCACCCGGCAGTCCACAATGACTCTTGGACACTCTAGACCCAGACGCCTAACCGTCTGGAAGATCACAGTCTTCAAGTGTAATAAGTCTTAAGTTCTCTCAGAACAGAATGACTTCGGTGATGCTCAAACACTCTAGCTCTAGGTGTTTAGGTGTATCCTCGCAGGATGTTTCTCTCTCAATGTCTTCGAGGTGGGTTGCTCCAAAACGACAACAGCCGTATCTCTCTCTGAGCAGCCACCTCCATATGGTGGAGGGGGTGGGCTATTTATAGCCAGCAAGCAACCCGACCTGATATGACCGAATGACCCTGGGTCAATGGCCAATCGACACGTGTCACAACGGTCGGATTTCAAACGCACGCGGCAGCTTTGCTTGGGCTACAAGTAAAGCTGACTCAACCAACTCTGGAAGAGATTTCCTCTCATTGTCTTTGCTCGAAGACATAGGTATGGGTTGAGCATCACGTCAGCATCTGTCTTCAATCACATCGACCCCACTTAACAGTACGGTGGTTCCTATGACTCAGGAAAGAAGAAACAAAACTACCAAAAGACTTCGTCTTCGCGTTTCATTGTCTTCGGACGAATGTCTTCACATACCACCAATAGCTTCAGCCGTCATCAATGTCTTCGGACATTTTTGGGGGTCGTCTTCGACGGCTAAACTGAAACTCCAGGGACTTCTATCTGTGTTAACCTGTGAACTCTCACAAACACATTAGTCCCTCAACCACGTTTGTCTTCAATACTCCAAAACCAACAAAGGGTGGCACTAGATGCACTTACAATATCCAATTGTTGTTATTTGGCTTTTATTTTATTTGGCCAATTGGATATACAAGAATGCCTAAGTACCTTCATCTAGCTATCTATGCTTTCTCGTCTCAAATTCTATTCCTGCTTCATCACAAAGTTTGAGCAAGCACTTTTCGAACCCTCTTTGTGAGGAGCACTCGGAGTTCCGTTTCGACAAGAGCTGAATTTCATAACCTCCCATGTGCAACTCGGTGTAACCAACTTCACAAACTCGGTTCCACCGAACCACTAGGGTTGATCTGGTTTTTGTCCTCGGTACCACCGATTTCTCCATCTCGGTCTCACCGAGTTTCACTGTCGCCTGGCAGTTAAGAAACTCGGTGGCAACGAAATGTTTCAATAAGGGGATATATATATATATATATATATATATATATATATATATATATATATATATATATATATACATATACATATATATATATCCAGCGGACCCGATTTTTGAAATTCAATCTTCAATCGTCGTCCTCCGCAAACCCTTGTTGTCGTGCTCGTGTCTACGAAAATTGTTATCTCATCTCCGTGCGCCCTCGCCACCGGAGTTCCTCGCCGTCGGCAGGAATCTTCTACGCCGTCGCTGCCGTAGGAGATCTTCACCAAGTTAGGGTAAAGATCTCGCCCCTTTTGTGCTCATTGATTCTGATTCTTGCGCATTAGGTTTCGCCCATTATCTTTCCACGAATTGCACTGTCCCCATCCTCTAAACAAATTCGTAGATTAGCAGAATGAGAAAAATTTAGGTTTAGGGTTCCGCTACCTGCATTTCGGTATCACCGAGTGAAAAGAATCGGTATGACCAATTTAGTTTTTAGGGCTCTGAAAACTTTATCGGTGTGACCGAGTCATTCTTTTCGGTGAAACCGAAAAGGTGACCAAGTCACTGTGTAAGAGGGTGTATGTCTCGGTAGCTCCAAAAATTAAAAATTGGTGGAACCGAATTACATGTTGCAGAATTCAGAAACTACATTTTGGAGTTCAAACTTTCAAAAACTTCTGAATTTTGTGATGCTTATCCCTTCTGCTCATCTATATATATTCACGGGGTCAGCATGTCAAGCTCAGAGGACAATGAAAATGACTTCAAAGAGCAAAGTGTTGATTTGGATGCTGGCACTAGCCCAGAAGCTGGTTCTTCATCTTCAAAGAATCCAGGGACTCCCAGTTCTCATGGGTTGCCCAAGGCTGCCACAAGGGCCAGGAAGAAGCTTAATTCAGATGAGGAGGACTCAGATTTTGTGCCAGAAGAGGTTCTAGCCAAGAAGCAGCAAGAAAAGAAAGAAAAAGCTGCTAGGAAATCTGCCAATGAGGCCACTTCTGCTAAGAGGCCAGTTAGGAAGGAGTATGCCAGTTCTGAAGCTGGAAGAGCACCAGAGAGTGCTAGGGATGCTATGACTTCAAAGTCCATGCCCAAGAAGGCAGGCCAGAAGAGAGAGAAAAAGAAGATTGTTCGTGTTGTTGTTCTCCCCTCCACTCCAGAATATCTTGATGAAGAGGAAGAAGAGGAAGAGGAAGAATCAATTGCACAACCTCCTCCCTCCAAGAAGAAGAAGCTGATGGCTGATGCAATGTCCAGTCAGGCTGCATCTAAGGCCAAGCCATCTGCTCCAAAGAAGACTGCCACCAAGCCAAAGAGGACAACCAGAGATACTCCTCTAGCTGAGAAGAACAAGAGATCTTCCACCATGGAAGAAGAGGAAGATGTTACAGTGCTGAGGAAGCTGAGACCCCATTTGCCTGAACACAATGATGATCACCCAGTTGTTGAGGACATGAAGAAGAGAAATGACAGTGGACTGAGGAAATGGAGAGCTGATGATCCATATGCCATAAGGAGGAGAACTGCTGTAGATGCTTGCTCCCACACCAAGGAGCAGCAAGATTTTTATGAGACTGTCTTGTTAGACAAGAGTCCTGTAGTTAGTGACATGAGATATGTGGACTGGAAGTACATTGAAGATAATGCTGACTACTTTCCTCATGTGCTAGAGAACTTCAAGGCCATTGACATAGATGCATTTGTTGGGAGAGAGTTCACTGCATGGAATGATGAGATGATTATGCAGTTCTACCCTATAGCTCATTTCTATCCAGATGGAAGGATAGTTTGGATGACTGAAGGAACCAGATACCAGTCTACAGTTGATGAGTGGGCTACCATCTTAGTAGCCCCGAAAGTTGAAGAGGGAGATCTTGATGTCTATACTGAGGCCAAGATGAGTCATAACTCCATGACCAATATGTACAATCCTATCCCTGCTGCTTATGTCAAGACTCATAAGCTTCGCTCTGTCTACTATCTACAAGCTGGATTACCCACTACCAACACCATCATGAGATACACCTTGATGCCAAAGTCTGGAGATGACAAGATGATTAGGGGTTACTCCATCAACATGATGTATCATGTAGACACCCACACAAGATTCCGAGTGATGGATTTTATTGTTGAGACGATCAAGAGGACAACTGCTAATCATAAGAGATCATCTGGATATGCTCCATACATTCATATGCTCGTCAATTCCAAAGTTGGAAAGAGCCTATATGCACTTGATCGTCCACACCTGCCACTATTTCCAGAGTTCGAGGACAACGTTGTGGTGATGGATCCTTCTCACCCCACTTCAGCTATTGCACAGGCACAGGCACAGGCAGAGGCAGCTAGAGCCACTAGTGCTCAGGTTCCGAGGACGAAGAGCGATCAAATGTCCTATCTTATCAGCTCTCTCTAAGGGATCAAAAAGAATGTGGCTGAGATCCTCAAGAACCAGAAGAGTCTTGAGAGGATTGTGGAGACGAAATTTCATGATCTTGACAACAAGGTTGATGAGCTGACAGTGATTGTCAATGAGCTAAAACAGGAAGTGGATGCAGTGCCTAGTCCCCACTCCAGTGATGATGATGGTCCTCCTCTCTGGCCCAACACTCAGTTCAAGAGACAAGCCAGAATGTCTACTGTGCCTGCTCCAGAGTTGAGGCCTTCCTCATCAGCACCAGCTACTGCTCCTTCAGCTCCTTCTACACCTTTAGCGTCTACTCCACCACCTCAGAGGACTTCAGCTGAAGCATTTGCCGACGCCCTTCTTTCGACTCCTTCAACGGCTACCGGAGGAGATCAAGTCCAGAGAGACGACTAACTCTACATACTTTGAACTTTTTGGTAACTTGTTGCCAAAGGGGGGGAAGTGTATAGATCATAGGGCTTGGAGAAAGAGTGTTTTGTATTTTTGGTTGCTCTCTTTGTGTTAAAAACAGTTGGTTTATCGCTTGGCCGTTCTTAAACTTCATTGTGTTTGATCATACACTTGCTTGATGATGCTACTATTTCCTATCCATGTGATGTTAATATTACGATCATTCACTTATTTTTGGTGTCATGTGCATTGTAATCCATTCACATCATTTATGCGCACCACCAAGTTGTATGTGACATGGAAGAGTTACCATGCTCCTAATCGATTGTGCATTTGCATTCAAACGCAATTTTTTAAATAATGCACAAATTTAGGGGGGGGGGGGCTCTTGCTTATCACATACTTCTCAAAGCGACGATGCTATTCACCAAAAAGGGGGAGACTGAAAGCACAACTTCTCCCTAGGTGGTTTTGGTAATTAATAACAACATATATTTCATTGGACTAATGTTTCCACTAAGTATATTTCAGGAAAGTTGAATGAATGGATTGGCAAAAGGATTGTGAGGAGATTCCGTAGATGCAAGGAACATCTATTGGCAACAAGCTTGAAGACTCTACATTTTACAATTTGTGAGAAATCACACCATGAGTCCATAGGAAAGCCAATACTATTAAAAGGGAATGAGGTGTCTATGATGATCTGGTTGCTCAAGTGCTTAGAGATTAGCCACCAAAAATACACATGAAATTCTCCCATAAAATCTCTGTCTAAACCCTACCACTAAAATTGGTGCCACCAACTTTTCAGAATCGGCCCCACCGAGTTCAAACCCTAGACAGATCCCAGCCAAAACCCTAGTCTCGGTGCCACCAACTTTTTACTTCGGTGCAACCGAAACCAGTGACCAATTTTCTGGTATCCTATTTTCAAGAATCGGAATTTCCGAGTTTTGAGAATCGGTCTCATCGATATTTGGGAACTGCCTAGGTCACCCATATCGGTACCATCGAGATTTATATATCGGTCTCACCAAAAAGCCGAAAGTTGCCACATTTTGTACTAGTCGGTGCAACCGATTTTTTACTCCGGTTTCACCGAGTTGGGCAATAATGTTGTAACGGTTGGATTTTTGGAGATGCCTATATATACCCCTCCTCCTCCTCTCACTCGTAGAGGAAGCACTCAGAACACACCTACACTTGCCCCATCCATTTTTCTGAGAGAGAACCACCTACTCATGTGTTGAGATCAAGACCTTCCACTCCAACCATATGAATCTTGATTTCTAGCCTCCCCAAGTTGCTTTCCACCCAATCATCCTCTTCTACCAAGCCAAATATGTGAGAGAGTGATTGTGTGTTGAGGAGACTATCTTTTGAAGCACAAGAGCAAGGAGTTTATCATTGTTACCACATATATTACCTTTTGGAGGGTGGTGCCTCCTAGATTTGTTAGGTGTCGCTTGGGAGCCTCCTTCTTCGTGTTGTGGAGTTGAACCAAGAAGTTTGTACGGGCAAGGAGATCGCCTACTTCGTGAAGATCTACCCATAGTGAGGCTAGTCCTTCGTGGACGGAAGCCGTGATGGAATAGACGAGGTTGCTACTTTGTGGACCCTAGCGGGTGGAGCCCTCCGTGGACTCTCGCGACCGCTACCCTCCGTAGGTTGAAGTCTCCATCAGCGTGGACGTACGATAGCACCACCTATCGGAACCACGGGGAAAATCTTCGTGTCATCAATTGCGTTTGATTCTCCTCCCCCTACCTTTACTTTCATGTGCATGTCTTTACTTTCTGCTGCTATACTGTTAGACTTGCATGTGTAGAGTGTACTTGACTTGCTACAATAGCTAAAACTTGCCAACATTTAAAATTGGGAAAAAGCTAGATTTTTATTTGGTCAAGTAGTCTAATCACCCCCCCTCTTGACATACTTTGGATCCTACACCGGTTTATAGGACCGATTGTCATACTATTAAGGGGGGTTCTCGAGTGAGTAGCTTGATCGTATCGTTCATTGAGAGCTCAAACCATTGCATTCTTGGCATCCTCATATTTCTTGGTTCTTGTTTGGCTTTTCGCCATGTGAGTTTTGGAGCTGATGGTCTTCATTGTGATAAGCTCAAGCTCATCACAGATTTCATATGCATCATCTGTGTGTTTCCGGTGTTGGAGATTTTGCCGGATAATATTTGGGAAGATCATCTTCCTTATCCTAGTGGCATTTATTCTCCATTGATTATTCGCTGTTGGATAGCTCTTGTTGTCATCTATCCTACGAGCTTGACTTTGCTCAATTCGGAGCTCGTATGCGAAAGTTATGGCAGTTTCAGTCTTGTTCTTCATCTGTTTTCTGCCAAGGAGTTCTTGTGGCTACTTAGCGGTAGTATCGCCCTGCACAGCAGTAGTACCGCTTGCGCGGTACTACCGATGCCCAGTGCCGCAGGCACTACCTCTTACATTTGGCTACTGGACTCTCGTTTTTCTCTCAGCGATGGTAGGGCGGTTGTACCACCTCAGGCGGTAGTACTCCTCTGTCCCCAGCGGTAGTACCGCTTTAGGTGGTACTTCTGTTGCCTGCTGCCGTTGCTACTTCCGCTTATTTTAGTCTTCTGTTACTCGTCGTTTTTCAGCGGTAGTTGAGCGGTTGTAGAGCTGTAGTACCGCTCCAAGCGGTAGTACCGTTAGCCTGAGCGGTAATACCGCTTGTGTCCGGGCTGGAGCATAACAGGTGGATTTCCCCCCACCTATAAAAGGGGGTCTTCTTCCCCGTTGCTTCTTATCCTTTGAGCTCGTGTTCTTCCCCTATTGTTCACCTTCTTCGAGCTTGCTAAGTCTCAATCCCTCCAATGATTCTTGCTCCTTTTTGAGGGAGAAGAGAGAGGAGATCTAGATCTACATTTCCACCAATCACTTTCTCCTCTATGTGAGGGGAACCCCTTGGATCTAGATCTTGGAGTTCTTTGTGAGCTCCTTGTTCTTCCTCTCATATTCCTCCGTAGCTTTTGTTGTTGTGGTGGGATTTGGGAGTGAGGAATTTGACCACTTCGTGTGTTCTTGTCATTGCCTTAGTTGCGTCAGTTTGAGTTCTCCACGGTAATACGTGGAAGTGAAGTTTGAGAAGCTTATTACTCTTGGGTGTTTGGGCACCCTAGAGCTTGTGCCTCTTGGGTGCTTTGGTGCCCTAAACTATTGGTGGTGTCTCGGAGCTCAATCATTATGGTGTAAAGATCCGGGCAAGCGTCGGGGTCTCCAATTAGGTTGTGGAGATCGCCCCGAGCAATTTGTACGGGTTCTCGTGACCGCCCCCAAGGGGTACCAAAGTGTACGGGTTCGGTGACCACCCCCAAGGGTTGCCATTTGTACGGGTTCGGTGACCACCCTCAAGGGTCCCTTAATGAAATCATGGCATCTTGCATTGTGCGAGGGCGTGAGGAGATTACGGTGGCCCTAGTGGCTTCTTGGGGAGCATTGTGCCTCCACACCGCTCCAAACGGAGATTAACATCCGCAACGTGTGAACTTCGGGATACATCGTCGTCTCCGCGTGCCTCGGTTATCTCTTACCCGAGCCCTTTACTTATGCACTTTACTTCGTGGTAGCCATATTGTTTCATGTTATATATCCTGCTATCACTTAGTTGTGCATCTTGCTTAGCATAAGTTGATGCACATAGGTGACTCTAGTTTTTTTTTGTGCTTGACAAATTAAATGTTAGCTTTATTCCGCATTTGTTCAAGCCTAAACCGTAATTATTTTAAAGCGTCTATTCACCTCCCCCCCCTCTAGGCGACACCCACGTCCTTTCAGCGGGGAAAACAACATATTTCTTATCTTATTCCGAGCGAGTGTCCGTGCACGCGCGCCAGAGAGAGAGAGAGACCTTATGACTGACCACATTCACATGCGTTTTCGTTATGTGAACACTGAGGCCACCGTCGACAACACAAATGTAATGCGATGTGAAAATAAAGGACGTGGACCTATTAGGGTTTTGAGTCATGCTTATTGGTTTAAGAGTGTGTGTTATTTTCTTTCCCGTTGCAACGCATGGCCTCTTTTGCTAGTCCGAAACAATGATAATCTTAAGAGGTTCTATGATAGCACCATCATCGCAACTTTTATTGAGGTGCTAATTATCGATTAACTTAGAAACTCCTACTGGAAAGTAGAATGACCTTGCTAAGAAACTAACATAGTGATGCAGCTGGGCATTGTTCGTAGTTTAATTCAATCAACATTTATGCATAACGTTGCATACAGTAGCAATCAGATTGATTCAAGAATCTTCAATTCCATTGTCATCCAAATATAATTAGTTGCATAGGATGGTAGTTGCAATGATAATTTCTGAAAAGATATTGCACACTACAACAGCTACTACTACTTAGTGAGTATAGGTATTGAACTGTATCCTAATTCTGGACCTTTTACCACTCTATCCGAACATTGTATCCTAATTCTGGACCTTTTAACAGCCCTCTCGTCAGACTACAACATATACTACTCCTTTGGACTTTGTATATCCTTCTACCCACTTTAAATTGTAAATCTTCACATTCCAAACAAAATAAATAACCTAACATAGGTATTATGTTTACACATTACCTGAAACACATGGAGAGCAGATCCAGGAGCCAGATGGAGGAAGAACAGTTGGAACCGGCGAGAGGACTGGGCATAGTGTATACGCCTATTATGTTGTGTTGAAAAGAGTATGTAGCTGGTGATTGGTTTCAGCTTCTACTACTGCTTGGATAGAACATGCATGGTGGCCAAACTTGAAGTTATTCAAAGTTTGTAGAGGAAGATATCTGGGTGCATTAAACTAAAACCACCTATATCATTTTCAAATTTTACCACATTAGAAACTGATTGGACCAATCAGAATTGATTTCTCAGCAAACAAACAATTCATGGACATCTAGAGGGCATTGCTACCAGAAGGAAATCTGGAGGCATAGGAGGACGGATCAGACCTGAGCAAAGAAAATATGCTAACCTCTATCTCCTGATATTTTTGTTGAAGTTCATCTCCTAATTCATACTCATCATCATGTGTCACCTACCTGGTTATGTGGTTCGCCACGTAGCCGATTACCACAGCTCCTTCCTCCTCCTGCCCGTCTCCTAAATTATTAGGGAAGTAGCGGCCACTCTCCGATAGGGGAATTTGGTGTTGGCAAGGAGATGTATTGGGTAGTTGGTCGCTGCACACAAAGGAAAGAGGAGGCAAAATCAAGGCCACGTACATGATCAACGACGCGTGAGATCGGTGATGTTGCCGTTGATTAGATCATCTACTGTGGAAACTTGGGCTAGCACCTGATCCAATAAAAAATCAATGGATAGAGAAAATTAGCAAGAGAGAGGGATATAGCCGTGGCTTTTATTCTTGCAATCCAGTCTCAATTGAGCTTAGCTATTTTTGAGGGCATGGGAATTCCACGAGGCTGAGGGTGATCCCTGCTAGGGATTGCACTACAATGTGTCGACAGGCTGCGAGGCGTGAAGGAATCTATAGGAGAGAAGTTGTTTTTGGCAACCTGCGGGAGAGACGGGTTTGAGGTTCTTTTTCCTTTTACAAAGGCTCGAGGGGCTTAATTTTCTTCCGACCGCTAAGGGATGGTTGATGATGGATCAAACGGATAATTACCTATATTCATCTAGGATTAACGTGAAAGCTCGAATGGTGCATCCAATTAGTAACTATAAGATATAAGATATAAGATTTCACCGTGTTTGATGAAATTCGTTCGGTTTTGTTGACAGATGAATGCAGTGTCTGGTTTGCAGATCAAGACGTCGTGAGCCTATTTAAATCACTTTCCATAGAATTAGAAGAGCTGCAACCCCATTCCAGTTAATCACAACGGCGTGCAAACATAATACTAGACTGCTCCCTCGCCGTATCCCCTCCCATTTCTTTTCTTATGCACAAACAGCACATACGTCGCAACACTCGAGCACCCTAACAAATTCCCCATTCCTCCCCTGCAGCAACTGGCACTTGCTCTGCACAGTTTCCTCGGCATGTCTTCGGCCTCAAAAATCATCCGTACGTTCACTTACGAGCTGCCGCGTCTTTTGCACCCTCCGTCAGGAGATTCACGCCAGAAAAAAGTGTTCGTTGAACAATCTCCTTTCGTAGTCAGGGCCGTGTCGGAGTAAGAGAAGAGATCCGGGAGAACTGCCTCGTCATTTGGACAGAGTTCAGCTGGCAAAGCAAACACATGAAATGTTAAGTTTCGGCACGAGGTTATCTTACAGGGCGAAGAAACAATGCGTGGATGGGGTCAAGTCAGTTATCAGTACCCGTATCAGCCGCTCGTCACGGAAGCTTGGGGGCCTGTGCTTCAATTCTCCACGGTGGGTCGTGAATTCCTCCATTACCTCAGAAGCATATTCAGCGGGAGCTTCGATGCCCCGTGTGATGGCTTCGCCGTCACCCTGGGCAAGGGAACCAAATGAAATAATTCAGATCATCTCATCCTAGCAAGTAGCAAGCCACACTAAGAGGGTGTTTGTTTCCAGGGACTTATTGGATTAGGGACTTAAAAAAGTCCCTATAAGTCCCATCTAAACCAAACAGGAGGGACTTATAGGGACTTATTGTGGTCATTTGGGACTTATCAAAAAAGACTCTCAGGGAGGAGCTTATTGGGACTTATCGCCCGCACCTACCCCGCATCGGCCCCGCACCTACCCCGAACCCACTCGTCGCTCGTTCCTTCCCCGCGTCGCCTCGCTCCTTCCCCGTGTCGCTGCAATCGCCTGTGAGGAAGCTAGGGATGGGCACTGTGTGAATGGTGTTTGGACAAGTAGAGCCTACAATAACATGAAGAAAAATTTTTATGAGCGTGCTGGCCTCCTGCATAGTACCAAGCAATTCAAAAATTGCATAACTAGACTCAAGAGCTACTATACTGCTTGGGTGTGGTTGGGGCAGCAAACTGGTTGTGGCCGAACTGGAGATGGAGCTATAACCGCATCAAATGAGTGGTGGAAAAAAATAATTAAGGTACATACATTATTCTGCAAATTACATCTGAATTGCTCACACTTGGTTACATTATTTATCCTTGTCCTAATTACCTAACTAATGTTGCAGGAGAGACCAGATGTCAGAAAATTCAAGGGCGGCAATCCTGAGTATTTGGATATGCTAATAGAGCTATTTCAAGGTGTGGCAGTGGATGGATCATCAGCTTATGTGCCCATAGATGAAGATGAAGAAGAAGAATATTATGTTGCCGATGATGGAAATGAGCAGAGTCCAATGAGCACCACCAGCAGGAAGAGGGGAAGCAGCGGCGGTGAACAGTCAGCTTCAAGCCCAGGCAAGAAACACAAGAGCCCAATGGTGAAACTGATGACAGGGCTTATCAATACTATGAATAGTGACAACACTTCTGACATGATCACTGAATATGCAATCAAAAGGCAGGAAGCAAAGGAGAAGGCAAAAGAGAAGAAATCAAACAACACTAAGGAATCCATTACTCATTGTCAACTGTTGGCTGTTCAATGTGGTGCAGAAGAAACAAGTGTTGAGTACTTCATGGCAACTCAACTGTTTGCAGATGAGGCAAACAGAGTCATATTTGAGAACATTTCAAGTAATGAGGCTAGACTGACTTGGTTGAAGAGGTGGTGCATGATGAAGAAGTTGTACTAGTGTACTAGTTATCTTGTTTGTCCTTTTTATAATATAACTATGTAATGGACATGTACTGTGTGACCTTGTTAAATGATCATTGCTTGTTAGTGTGTTTCATTTGCATGTACTAATGTTTTCAAGTTGAAGAGGTGGTGCATGATGAAGAAGTTGTACTAATGTTTGCATGTTTCAGGATGATGACAGCAGTGTTGATGGAATCAGCAGTGACGATGGGAGCAGCAGTGATGATGAAGCACTGATGTTGTTCATGCACCAAAAAAGGAAGAGAAGAATGAAGCAGATGGCCTGCATGATTGGTATGTACTACTTGGACTCTTACTGTAACAAAGGACCTAGAAGAGTACCAATAGAGACTGGGCATGATTGGGTTATGACAACACTAGGCAACGAAACTGCCTGTTACAACATGTTTAGAATGCACAGACCAGTGTTTGAGAAATTGCATACTGTGCTTGTTGATTCCTATGGTTTGAAGTCCACTAAAAAAATGTCATCAGTTGAGTCTCTAGGCCTGTTTCTGTGGATAGTTGGTTCCCCTCAATCTGTAAGACAAGCAGAAAACAGATTTGTTAGGTCATTGGAGACAATTGTAAGGAAGTTTGATAAGGTTTTGGCCTGTCTGATCAAGCTAGCAAAAGACATCATCAGGCCAAGAGATCGTCAATTCAGAAATGTGCATTCAAAATTAAGATCTAGAAAGTATGCACCATTTATGGATAATTGCATTGGTGCAATAGATGGGACACACATACAAGTTGTGGTACCAGTTGCCACTGCTGCCCAGCATAGGAATAGACATAAGGAGAAGAGTCAGAATGTGATGTGTGTGTGTGACTTTGATATGAGATTCACATTTGTACTAGCTGGTTGGCCAGGATCAGTGCATGACATGAGGGTCTTCAATGATGCCCGATCCAGATTTGGTGACAAGTTTCCAAAACCACCACCTAATAAGTTCTATCTTGTGGACTCAGGGTACCCAAATAGACCGGGTTATCTTGCACCATACAAGGGTTTAACCTATCATTTCCAGGAGTACCGTGATGGCACAATGCCTAGAGGAAAAAAGGAACACTTCAATTTCACCCATTCTTCACTTAGAAATGTCATCGAGAGGTGTTTTGGAGTCTTGAAGAACAAGTGGAGGATTTTGTTTCACTTGCCTAGTTATCCACAACAGAAACAAAGCAAAATCATTGTGGCTTGCATTGCACTGCACAATTTTATTAGACAAAGTCAACTCCCCGATATAGATTTCGACTTGTGTGATCAGGATGAAAATTATGTACCATTGTCTATGCCAACGACTACAACAAATGATTCAACAAATGAGATGGACAGTGCTGCTATGAATCAATTCAGAGCTTGGGTCGCTGATGGGTTGTGGTCCTTGAAACAACAATGATATGAACAAGTGTTCTTCGCTTATGTAATTTCTGTTATTTCGGTTGTTATGTACTCTCTCTTATTTCGGTTCTTATGAACAAGTGTTAATTCGTTTGTATGAACAAGTGTTATGAACAAGTGTTATTTCGGTTGTTATGTACTACCAAAAACTTGTCACTATTACCCGCGCTCCCAGTTTGCATGGATACCACGCATGCAGCAAGCGCTTCGTGCTGTACCTCCTCGACCACGCCAGCAGCATGGAGTTCAGGGAGCAGCTCGCGTCCAAGCTCATGCAGAACGTCCTTGAGCTGTCCGTGAACTCCCGCCAGTCACCACTTCGGTTATGAACAAGTGTTATTATTAGGGGTAACATGGACTTATAAGTCCCTGTAAACAAACAGGTAGGGACTCGGGACTTATAAGTCCCTGTAAACAAACAGGTAGGGACTCGGGACTTATAAGTTGGGACTTAAAAAAGTCCTAGGACTTATGAAACAAACAGGGCCTAAACCGCACAGGAGACTAAAGACATGGCATTAGAGCTCAAGCGAACGGGCAGTACATGCAACCGGGAATGACAAAAACGCGAGTAAATTGTCAAAAACCATCACAATTGAGCACAATGAATCACAAAATCACCCTTTTAATAACAGTTTGTTGGTGCCACCATTTTAGGATTTTTTTTGGTGAAATCATTGAAAGCTTGATTGACGGCGTTTTGATGCAACGCAAAATCTGACAGCAGGGGCCCGTTGTCAGTGCTAACGTGGCAAAGAAGAATCACACCATTTGACTGGAGGAGACGGACGTTAAGCACCACGGTCAATCCCTCCTCTACCTCCAGGGAGTTGTGTTTTGGCGAGTTCGGCATTTCGCCGAACACCTGACAGGCGCACAGCGGTGCTGCTGGTGCGACGTTGTGTGCAGTGAGGCTAATTATATTGGGGAATAACTAACTTTAAACTACTATTCATATACTAGTCTATATTACTACTTCATAATGCAAAGTATCATAGATGCTTGCGCTTATTAGTTTGTAGATTTATTTTCGTTTGAGCTGCCTTATGTTATGGTACCACATTATGTTATCACTTCATTAGCCACTTCTCACATAAGCAAACTTACCAGCTAAGTTACTATCCCTGCTGCCGGTCAGATGGCGGCGCTGCGCAGCCGCGTGCGGGGCGTTCCCCAGCCGCCCGCCCGCCGCCTCCGTGCAAGTTGTTCTTTGCCGCCGCACGCGTTGTCCCCGAGCCACACAGCCGCGTGCGGGCCGTTCCCGAGCCGCACGGCCGCGCCGCGCACGACATCCCCATGCCGCACAGCTGGAGGCAGAACTTGCCAGGTCTCTGGTGGCTAGTTTTTTTGCGCGCCGTCGAGTCCCTGGGCCGAGCCTACAGCCATGCGCGTCCGAGCCGCCGTGCACGCGCATTGCACGCCGTGCTGCCCCGAGCCCGCCGTGCGTTCTATCGTCGGCTGTCATTGTGCCACGACAGGGAACCGGCTCTACACGAGCACCACGAGCCCTGGCGAGCAGCAGTTGCAGCAGGATGTGGTGGCCATGGCGCGCTGAGCCCACTCGCACGTACGCCTAGTGCCTCCCTGCTGGTGAGCTCCGTCCCCGTCCTCGGACCGCCTGGCAGCGAGCCCCGGCCGCTGCTCACCACCACGACCTCGCCTCCACCACCACTGGGCGTGTCGTGCTCGAGCCACCGTGGTGGCCCGACCTTGCCGCTCCAGTCCTATCTGGCGAGCGCGCCGCTGAGTTCCACTCCCCACGGTTTAGTAGTGGCACGAGGAGGAGGCCACCTAGAGGTGTGCCACCGTCGGGGGAGAGCTGCGCCGCCCGTGTGTCCGCCACCGAACCGTCCGCCGACGCATAGAGGCAGCAGCCGCCGCGGGGAGCGGCACGGCCTTGAGGCAACAGCAGAGCTCCTGCGTGCCCGCGCCCAAGCCCGCTCCGTCGAGCCCCAGCACCAGCGCGCCCGCGCCCCTGCCCGCTCCGGCGAGCCCCAGCACGCCCCTGCCCGCTCCGGCAAGGCCGACATGCCGAGGGAGCAGCCGCCTGGAGCACCGCCTCGCGCCATGGCTCTCGCCCCCAAGGGCGGGGCCGCGGAGAGGCACTCCGACGCGGCATCGGCCTCCCGCCGGCGACGGTTACAAGTTGGTCTGGATGGAGATGAGGGAGAAAGAGTGATACACTGACGGGTGGGCCCTTTGTATAGTTATAAACAGTTCGGTCAAACGGTGTAAATTTTCTTTGCCACGTTAGCACTGACAACGGCCCCCTACTGTCAGATTTTGCATCAAAACGCAATCAATCAAGCTTTTAGTGCTTTCGGCAAAAAAAGTAATACCAAAAACGGTGGTATCAGCAAACTGTTATGAAAACGTTGGCTTTTTGATTCATTGTGCACAATTGTGGTGGTTTTTGACAATCTACTCCAAGAACCCATACCTCTGGTATCGATGGATCACGGTGCATCCCCTCGCATTCTTCGTACTCGGACGCATCCAGTTCCCACAGGTGGCGTGTGTCAAAGAATTTGGGAAGGAAATGCTCCCTGATGACAACGAGGAAGAAGAAGAGGAGCGGGAAGAGGATCCCCGCCACCGGTATCCATGTCATCCCCCAGACGATCAAGAGATAAATCAGCTGGAAAACGGTGAAGGCCAATATCTGGTTGAAAGGCACCGACTCCAAGAAGGACGCATGGGCGCCTTCAAGAACCCTGTCCAAAATTACAGCAGATGAATATTTACCCCAACTTCCGGTTTCCTGAATGAACTGGCTGAAACCAAAATGCATATGCTGAACAGAAATGAAGAGACACAAGAGTCACTAATAGAGCGTACTTGTAGCGCCGCTGAGGGGCGATGAACAGGAGCTGTATCCGCTCCCAGAATTGGTTCCCAGGCAGGCTGTCGATGGACATATAGGCGAAGTAACCCCACAGGACCGATGTAGGTATCCTCTGAATGACCGGCACAATTCCAACGCAGCCCGCGACCAGCAGGGACTGAAGCAGGTTGCTTACTCTCTGCTCATTCACCCGTACAGGCAAGTAAGCTTCCAGATGTTTTTCAGGGTCAAATACCTCAGGCGCACTCCCTGCCCCATTCCCCTCTGTGGGTTTTTTCCCCTCTGTCATAACAGCGTCTTTCAATTCCTTCAGCTCTTTGTGAGCAGAATCCCCCTGCGCCACGTTAAAGATATAATTTCAACTCAGAAAGCCGAGATCATATGATTTTTACATGCATGTTTTGGCGAATGACTACTTACGCTGCCTTTGTCGTCCATTTTAATGAAAACTTCTTGCATCTTGCCATAAACCTCTGAGCTGCTAGTATTGTTCATCATGCCTTCCTTGGCGGTTCGGACCATCTGTTTGCGAAGCGCCTAATTCGAATGTAACAGAGACGGCAGATGAGCAAAGTGAAACTGAATAGCTAATTGAAAAGCTAAGAAGACCACGAACTACCAACCTGCCTCCTGAGGACAGCAAGACTTCTCGTGTGCATGGGGGCCTGGGGAAGTACTCCATTCGATGGAGGAATGCCAAGGAGACCACAAATCAAGACCTGTGTAGCATTTCTATACCATGAGAACAGTAAGCATGATAGTGATGTTATGTTATCCTATTTTTTAAAACAATTCTCCACATGTTGCCGAATTTACTACAGTTTTTCTATTTTCCGTAAGCAGTTGGAATTCACAGATAAGATCTTTAGAATTCTATTAGGACTGACATCCATAATGCCAGAAAAAGAGAGAACAATAAATCATACCGAAAAGCTCAGGACCAAAATGTCATAATGGTATGCCGATGGGTTTTTTAAATTGAACTCCTTCTGCTGAGCCATCTGTGAAGCTACACTATGATCAAAGAAATAGAGCCCCGCAATCATCACAGCAGGCACAATAGCCAATAATATGTAGTTTGGAGGGACAGAAAATAAATCCTGCATGTTCATCAATGACCACCCATCAAAATTCTGAGTTCACATATGTGACATATATCTAGTGTTTGATCCTGGATCCAAGTAAAATGCCTTATTACCTTAGCTACCATCCAATGTTGCAGTGACTTGGGTTCCCAAGGAAGTGGGGTGAACAGCCTCCTAGGAACACCTGAAGGTATCTTGCTGGGCAACGAATATGACAACACGGTCCACAATATCACCATAAGTGGAACACCATAGTCGGCAATCAAGTTCCTTAGCCATCCTGAAAGTTTTACCTGGAGCATTAATAGTTTGCACGTGGAGACAACTGGGGCATCAAATTTACATGGAGAAATATGACAAACCAGTTCCGTAGAGCGATGATCTTGCACTTCTGCTCCTTAATGCAGTATAGAGCAGTCCCATTGAAAAGATAACTCCAAGCAGACCATTAATATATACCCATTGGAACTGGTATATCAGCAGGCTCTGATCTTTACCCTCAGGCACACTGAATTCACTCAACATTCCCTGCGGAACACAGGCCATGTAGCGAGTAAGTGTCTACCAGAATGCTCCCTTTACTCCAAATATATGCTGCTTTGAACAAGACAGGATCTCCAATAAAAAAAACTTCAACAATCTATTTTCAGGGTTATATGTTAATTATTGTCTAATTTATTATTTCGAGAGCACTTCTCTGCTGTCAAGTTTATAACAGATACAATGTTTTTTTTAAGAGTAACAGATACAATCATATACTCCCTCGATTATATGGATAGGAGGGAGTACTATTTTCCGTATAACCAATATAAATAGTTTTAAGGTAAAAGCAGCTGTTATCGATGCAATTGGATACTCAATTTTGCCTAATCGGAGTAGTAGTTGATCCCTAGTTCGGTTATGGCTCTCTGGCTCTGACCCAATCCAGTTTCATTTTATATCATCATAAATATTAGCGGTCAAAGAGAAGATGGACCACCCAACTCCTAAAATATCATATATAGATAACATTTAGCAAATTTATACCTTGATAGCTTGTTGCATGAACAGGATTGTGATTAACATTCCAAACAATTCTCCCGCAAACCTTGTAAATCTATTCAAAGCAGCTGCAGCATTAAACATTGCCATGAGGAACAACATGACCGCAGTCCAGATGCAAACCCTATCAGTGGATAAAAAGGAAAAACAATGAAATAAATATAGAGGTACCATTTGGCGTAACTGAAAGGCAATCACAAAAAGTATTTCTTATTTATTTATCATCCCTTACCATCCAGCCCATGCCAGGAATAATCGTTCTCCAAGGTTTGGCTGATTTTTGGAAAAATTGTAGAGATATGTGTACATGATAATAGTTGGTTCTGCAACTCCCACAATCAGCAGTGGTTGTCCGCCCAGTAAAGAATGTATGATGCCACATATAGCAGTTGATGCCAACGTCTCAACTGTCGTTAGCGTACCATCTGAAACACGACAAAAACTTATTTTCATTTGTCAGTGCCTAAGAACAAGGATCCACAACTACATTCTCCCTATCTTTGTCAAATGACACATGGAGAGATAAAAGTAAAGGATTTAGAAATGGGGAAAAGATGTGGAAAAGGCTACTAACCTAAAGTTCTTAACAGTGCAAGGAAGAATAGACAAACCTGTATCTTTACTCAGTTGCTCCCCAAAGGCGATAACAGGCAGTGCAGACGCAAAGAAGATGTACAGAGTAGGTGCCAATATCCTGACAGTACGTAGGTTGCATTCAACACAGTCAACACAACTGGAAAATTTTGAGAAGTGTCATAGAATTAAATAAACGTTGACTTGTCAGGTGCAGCAAACCTGAACCCAGAACTGAACCCGTTGTGCCAATCTTGTTTGTAGCAAGCTGCTCTTCCTCTAAAATCCTCAATCACTCCCTTAAATAGGGTTTTCTTAGGTTCCATCGCCTGAAAGAGGGTTAAAACATAATCAGATTTTGTGCGTGCAAAGGCATGGTGTACCGCGATGAGTCATATATTTCCTGTCATAATTCTTATAAGACCTCCACAGATTTCTAATTCAAGATGTAATGTTTACCAACAAGGAAAAGATGTGGCTATGCCAACAACTATTTCAACAATACTTAGGTTTGACGGAAAAAAAGTGGCACCTCTGGAGTCATATTTGAAAGTACTTGTTCATGATCACAGTTTTGTGATTATGAACAACATACTGTAAAATTGAATTAAGACTAGAAGTTCTATTTTGGATGCCACATCAAGCAAAACAGCATCTCGTAAAAATCAACTGAAGATGTCATGTTCCTCCAACACAAACAAAGCCAAGAGAATTTGCAAAGAAAATTATGCATGAAGACACTGGACAGAGCTGCATTACCCCATAAAATGTTGCTTCATAACTTCAGATTTCGTCTGTGAAAGAATACGATAGCTAGCACGTGAAGCATCAGCCAAAGGAAATAGGAAGGTTGGCCCAATTTGGCTTGCCTCTGTTTGTTATGCTATATTTAGCATGCTGGATGGGCCAAATTTTGACTGGTCATTAACCATTGAATGATAGCCTTTGGTGCCCAATATCCTTCATTTAACGTGATGCTATATTTAGTTTTGTATTAGTGCCAGACACGGTAAGAGCACATCTTTTTGTATGACTATCTTGACAGCTGAGATTGCCAAAAAGGCTTTACAGCTTTTAGGCAAACAAAAACAAAAAAATAGGGTCATTAAAGCAGACCATTTGGACTAGCTGAATTAGGCAAACGCAAGCATCCTATCAACCGACAGACATTTGAAACTAGCCCCAAAGGCTGGGACCAAATACGATGTGATAATATGCCATAGCAAAGGGAAGCAAACGCCGTACATGGATGAATATGATACCACAAGCCTATGCGATGGCCATGCTCTGCTTAACAAAATCAATCAAGCTGCCTGATCTCATCTGTACGCAAGCTTCACATACGGCAATCATGAATAGGAGTTGAAGCAAACCACAAATTCACATAGATAAAAAGCGAATACAAATTAACTAATCAAGCATGCATGTTTGGGGCCATGTTAATAACAACCGAAAGTAGTGAAATGGCACTACAATTTTGCAGGGGATTGCATCGCCGCGACAAAGCTCTAAGTAATTAGAACCCTTCAAACAGAAGTGCTAGAAGATGGCCAAAGAAATGTTACGGAGATAGAGAGAAATTCACCCTACGTGCTCATTGCTGCTGCTGCTGCTGCAGATGAACAAATTGGCGAAGAATCGCATTCTTCTAAACAAACAAAAAATAGTAACATGTACAGCATCAAATTCAAGAGCTACATTTCCTTCAAACGCATGGAATGAATCAACCCGAGCTGAATCAACAGGAGCAACAGACAAAGAAGCGGACGCGTCAAATTCGACACATCCGCATGCAACGAAGGGGCTGCGCCCAGCAAACAACCCAAGCAACCCGTGAAGAAACTTTCTAGATGACCGGATTGAAGCATTGGAACGGAGCGGAGCCTTACCAGCAGCGACGTACGAGGTTGAGGCGGGGGGAGGCGAGGCGGGGCGAAGCGTGGCGCCCGGGATGCGCGGTGGTGCAACTACGGCAATGCCGCCTCCACCGCGACGCAGGGTTCGAAACCCGGCGTCGGCGGGCGGAGGAGGCAGCCGGAGCCGGGGCCGGGCGGGATTGCAGCCTTCTTTCCTTCCCACCCATTTCCTCTGCAATGGCCGCCCATTTATAGACCCCGGCGACCTCATCGATCCATGGGGAGAGAGAAGATCAGTGTGCGCGCGCCTGCCCCCCGATCTCCCTCTCTGTCACGTGGGCCCGATGAAAATAGTAAACGTGATGCCGTGGGGCCGAGGTGTCACCGGCGAACGGCTCTCGCGGGTTTGAATCGAGGAGCATCGCGGCCGTCCGTTCGAGCCGATGGTACGAGCTGCGTGGGGCCAGCGCTCGCCGCGTGTGTCAGCCAGCAGGACAGCTGTCCCCGATCTGATCTGGTCCACGTCGTCCTCTCGCCCGCTCCGAGCCTGATCGAGCACGTTCGCTCCAAGCATCGGCTGGGCAACTCGCACGCGAGGGGCTACCAGGCCTGACAATGCCGTGACGACGTTTCCGCCGTGTGGTTCGGCCTCGGCCAACCCGATCGAAACTTGATGCACGTTTCCTTTCCAAACTTGGACGAGACGTACGCGAGAGATCGACCCACCAGCCGGCCTCTCGGCTCGCCGTCGACATGGCAATCAGGGAAATAGGGCGATTGGGCAGGCTCCGCTCTCCTGCCATAGGAGCGTACGGAGTGCCGCCTTCTCGCAGCCATGTCATATTCAGCGTGACCTGTACAATGAGAGTATGGTTTTATTTCAGTATCAAGAACTGCACGCGTGCATCGTGTGGAATGAGGTGCAACAATACATACATCATACATGCACGCTAACATCGATCCGTAACCCAAAGTGTAACCTCATACCACTAGCCCGAGACTGAATTCAGTACCGTAAACATAACGATCACATCCCAAAATATCCACGCTGCTTGCAGTATGTCAAATTAGAACCACGAGTTGGTTCAGGAGTTAGCTACCAGTAAACATCTCGTGGATGGAGAGCCACATAGGACGCAATCTGACGGCATCACCTTGGGGAAAACCTCACAACTAACAACATTGCTCATGCCATAATATATCAGAATTCCCCAACAGAAATTGCCCAAGGTAAATCGGCAAAGGAAGGCATGCATCCAGGTGAATGAGGCATACTAGGAAACGAGAAAGGATTTACCTACCATGGCAATCATTTAGAACGGAACTGTGCCGCAATACTTGCATGTCTGGAAGGTTGACCACGCTGATACCAACAAGTAAATGCAATATGAGAAATCATTCAAAACATAACAAAAATGGCATCACTTCATCATATAGCTCAAGTAAACTACGAAGACACTGTCGTAGTCCTTCATAGAGAAAATGCAGAAGCTTTGCGTCTTGATTCATTTGATAGAAGCAGACAACCCTCTGAGTAAGCGCCCCCATGAACATGACTACCAGAAAAAACTGCACCCATTGTGCTGTCAAAAATGAAGGAAGTTCACGAGGCCGGAAAGAAAAGACACAGATCAGAACTCAAACCCAAGACACTCACATCCTTGTTTGTGAACTCGATAGGTCAAGGTCGGCCGCAGCTTTACTGGTCAAGGCCCACTGCCTAAAGGAACCCTTGCTTGGAGGAGTAAAATGTGTGCTAGAGCGTCCCGGAAGGGTGAGAAGGAATAGGGGCCTTTGCTGCTATATCCTGTAAAAAGAATGGGTGACTACAAGCGTGGTGGCAAGTGGCAACAGAAGGAGATTGTGAGGGCTGGCAGAGCCAAGTCCTAGATCAATGAGTTCTCGCTGGTTTAAGTTTCGTGCAGGCCATATGGATGGAGATTGTTAGGGAGTTAGGGAGGAGGGTGGAGCAAGGAAGGTATGAGATTTCAGGCTCAATAAATCTTGATATCACTAGTACATTTTTAATGGAATGGTCCATGACATGGTTTCCAACATTCCATACTTCCACTGAATGTGGTTTCGATGTGACAATCTTCATAGAAGAAAAACAACCTCACAGAACCTATTTTTAGGTACTCAGAGGACCATAATACCAGAGTACAACATTTGTCTACCGTACAACATTTACATCTACCTAGAGCAATAAAATATGACTTTGAGACAAAGAGACAATTCACCTGGACGTATTTGAGCTACATCTCACAATACAAATGTGATAAGAACAAGAAAATAATTGTACCTGCAACTTTTCTCTGTCTTCTATAAAGAGCTCCATGTAGAGTAACCCCAACACCTGGTGCTATATGCACTCTACCTACTGTAGATAGAGAAGAATACACATAGCAACCACAGCACCTCCCTAATCAAATTTCATTCTAAACCAGATAACGATAATCCTGCCAGCACAAATGATTTAGGATGCTCCTTTTGAAATTGCAATAGCTTGTTATAATTGGAAAAAAAAATATACCAATACCTCCAAACAAGATATAAAAGGTAAAAAATATATTGATTTCAAAACCTCATGGTCAGAGTCCTGTTAAGAGTCATGTGGCAGCTACACAAATTCCAGAAAAGACCTGGACACCCAACAAGATTACACTCACAAAAGACTGGTGCTAAAAGCAATGTGTTTGAGTTACATTCGAATCCCACCTGTGCAGCATGTTGTTGATTACAAGCTTGCAGAAAACAGGAAGTTAAAGAAGTGCGGATATAATAGAAACAGGGTTCATAGATTAAACAGTGAAGCCAATATGTTGTATCACAATGAGGTTCCAACTAGCCTAGACCAAATGTACATACTGAGTATGCCCATACACGCATTAACCTGCTTACGCTTTTGTCATTGCTTCACACAAAAAGGGCTAGCAGGACGTTATTGCCTTGGGAACCCTTTGATATTTATTTATATTGGTAACTTTCCCCCTTTAAACTAGAAAGATGATACATATCTCCACTTATGTTCCCATGCACATATATACGATGGATACATATCTCCACACTTGGGCTGAATTTCAACCAGACCAGGCTAAGGTAATCACAGTTGTGGAAAATAGAATAGCCAATAGGGAAATTCAGCATCCTAGTAATAAAAATATTTGTAACATACATATGTATTGACAGAACATTTATAAAATTCAAAGAGACGATGATACCGATGTCCAAGAAAATTATAGTATCAGCCTATAAATATTTCTTGCTATATCTTACTACTAGTTAACGACACCAGATACAGAAGTAACACCATTTATGCAAATCAATATAATTATTTTCACTTCAGTACCAACTACAAAAATCTTTATATGTTGTCAACTGAGTTTGACAATTTTTCCAGAACTCACCAGTTAGACTTCATCTGTCGAGTGGCAGGGTGGAATATGTTTACATGAACAGGCATGCGACCATCTTTATACCATGTACAGAGTGTTATAAAAGCCAGACACCACATGTGTCGGTATCTTTAGGAATGTCGACACTTCATTCATGGCTGTTGGCAGGAGGGAAATAATTAAAAATACATTCCTGAAATGTGAGATGTATAACTGAAAAGAAAACCTGAGTAAGAGAAAGTGAGCTACGGTAACGTTGGACAAGATAAATGATACTTGTAACAGATAATATTCCACAAGGTTTGCTTCCAAGAAATTTCTTCGTTTTTCGGCAAGCAGGCCAGAAAACAGAGCAGTTTGGGAGGAATACCAAACATTACAGGATATTTCAGCTGCCAAAATATATATTAAAAAATTGGCACATTTGTCAGACTAAGCGATTTACATCATAAAGTATTTGTTTCAAGTACCAACAGGAGGTTTGTCTTACTTGAGAAACCAAGTGCAAATGGGTACCCTTAGATATTCTCTGACCATCTTTAGTTCAACCAATTGAGTTAAAATTTTAAGTCACATCACTTTGAAAATTTAGTTCATTTGATTGAACAAACGAGGGTCAGAGAGTACCCTGAGGGTCAGAAATTTGCATCCCAACTTGAGAACCAGGTAGACAAACGAATATAAGTATATGTTACTCAATCATAATGTGCTACAAAGAAATTATTTGTTTAGGCACAAGAAATTTCCTTTCCCTCAAAAGGGACAAATACCTTATTAATTAGCATATTATGTCTGATTGTTATGGTACATGCAACATTGCTGAGTTTGAGAACACATAAATAAAATATAACAAACAACAACAAAGCCTTTAGTCCCAAACAAGTTGGGGTAGACCAGAGGTGAAACCCATAAGATCTCGCGACCAACTCATGGTTCTTGCACATGGATAGCAAGCTTCCATGCATCCTTGTCCATGGCTAGTTCTTTGGTGATACTCCAGTCCTTCAGATCCCTCTTTACGGTCTCCTCCCATGTCAAGTTTGGTCTACCCCGACCTCTTTTGAGAATATCAGCACAATTTAGCCGCCCGCTGTGCACTGGAGTTTCTGGGGACCTGCGCTGAATATGCCCAAACTATCTCGGACGATGTTGGGCAAGCTTCTCTTCAATCAGTGTTACCCCAACTCTATCTCGTATATCATCATTCCGGACTCGGTTCTTCCTTGTGTAACCACACATCCGTCTCAACATGCGCATCTTCGCCACACCTAACTATTGAACATGTCGCCTTTTAGTCGGCCAAACACTCAGCGGCATACAACATTGCGAGTCGAACCGCCATCCTATAGAACTTGCCTTTTAGCGTTTGTGGCACTCTCTTGTCATAGAGAATGCCAGAAGCTTAGCGCCACTTCATCCATCCGGCTTTGATTCGATGGTTCACGTCTTCATCGATATCCCCATCCTTCTGCAGCATTGACCCCAAAAATCGAAAGGTGTCCTTCTGAGGCACTACCTGCCCATCAAGGCTAACCTCCTCCTCCTCATGCCTAGTAGTACTAAAACCGCACCTCATGTACTTGGTTTTAGTTCTACTAAGTCTAAAACCTTTCGATTCCAAGGTTTGCCTCCATATCTCTAACTTCCTATTGACCCCCGTCTGACTATCATCGACTAGCACCACACCATCCGCAAAAAGCAGACACTGTGGGATATCTCCTTGTATATCACTTGTGACCTCATCCATCACCAAAGCAAAAAAGATAAAGGCTCAGAGCTGACCCTGGTGCAGTTATATTTTAATTGGGAAGTCATCAGCGCCGCCATCACCTGTTCGAACACTTGTCACAACATTATCGTACATGTCCTTGATGAGGGTAATGTACTTTGCTGGGACTTTGTGTTTCTCCAAGGCCCACCACATGACATTCCACGGTATCTTATCATAGGCCGTCTCCAAGTCAATGAACACCATATGCAGGTCCTTCTTTTGCTCCCTATATCTCTCCATAAGTTGCCGTATCAAGAAAATGGCTTCCCTGGTCAACCTCGCAGGCATGAAACCAAACTGATTTTTTGCCACACTTGTCATTCTTCTTAAGCGGTGCTCAATGATCTTTCCCATAGCTTCATTGTATGGCTCGTCAACTTAATTCCACGGTAATTAGTACAAGTCTGAACATCCCCCTTGTTCTTGAAGATCAGTACTAATATACTCCGTCTCCATTCTTTTGGCATCTTGTTTGCCCAAAAAATGAGGTTGAAAAGCTTGACTAGTCATACTATCGCTATGTCCCTGAGGCCTCTCCACACCTCAACGGGTATACAATCAGGGCCCATCGCCTTGCCTCCTTTCATTCTTTTTAAAGCCTCCTTGACCTCAGACTCCTAGATTCGCTGCACAAAACGCCTGCTAGTATCATCAAAGGAGTCGTCCAATTCAATGTCAGAGCTCTCATTCTCCCCATTGAACAGCATGTCGATGTACTCCCGCCATCTATGCTTAATCTATTTGTCCTTCACCAGGAGTGGTCTGCTCCATCCTTGATGCATTTGACTTGGTCAACATCCCTTGTCTTCCTCTCTCGGATCTTGGCCATCTTATAGATGTCCCTTCGCCTTCCTTCGTGTCTAACCGCTAGTAGATGTCCTCATACGCCCGACCCTTTGCTTCACTCACAACTCGATTTGTGGCCTTCTTGGCCATCTTGTACTTCTCTATGTTGTTCGCACTCCTATCCAGGTATAGGCGTCTAAAACAATCTTTCTTCTCCTCAATAGCCTTCTGGACATCATCGTTCCACCACCAGGTGTCTTTAGCTTCACTTCCAGTTCCCCTGGACACTACAAACTCCACTAAGGCCACCTTACGAGTGCAAATCGCCATCTTCATCCACATATTGTCGGCATCACCTCCTTCCTCCCAAGGGCCCTCCTTAATGACCCTCTCCTTGAATGCCTGAGTTACCTCTCCCTTGAGCTTCCACCACTTCGTTCTAGCGAATTTGGCACGCTTGTCTCGATGGACACAAATCCGAAAGTTGAAGTCAGCAACCACAAGCTTATGCTGAGGGACAACACTCTCTCCAGATATCACCTTACAATCTAGGCACGCACGCCTGTCTTCTCTTCTTGAGAGGATGAAATCAATCTGGCTAGAGTGTTGACCACTAATATAAGTCACTAGATGTGAGTCTCCTTCTTAAAGAGGGTGTTAGCTACGATCATGTCGTAGGCTAGAGCAAAGCTTAAGACATCTTCTCCTTCTTGATTCATGATGCCATAGCCAAAGCCCCCATACACCCTTTCAAAACTTGTGTTACATGTGCCCACGTGGCCACTGAGGTCTCCTCCTATGAAGAGCCTCTCGACAGTCGGTACACTCCTAACCATGTCCACCAGGCCCTCCCAGAACTCCCCCTTGGAGAACACATAAATAAAATATGGTTCTAGTGAGTGATGATTGTTTGGAACAAAGATCATCGGGAACCATTGATAATTACACAGTAAAACAATTTGGCATGAAATACTTATAGATTCAGATTCCGTAATCCTAAATGCTAATTGCAATGGTTAGAACAAAGTTGCAACTTCAGCATAGAATCTACTATTGTTACTCATATGCAAGAATTCAGCAGTGAAGACAATATTAATCCATTTAAACTCAAATCACCAGAAGAATATAAAGAAAGAGTACGCTACCTTCAATTATTGCCCGCTTTCCTAGATACACAAGGGTTGAGTTCACTGCTTTCCCACATCGTATCCAAAATAAAGTTAAGCTTAAACATATCTCTTTCATGACAATAACCAGCCCTACAGAATGCTCTGATTGTGAGGTCAAATATAGAATTATCAGGGATAAAACCTTTTTCTTCCATTCCCTTGAATATGTGAATAGTCTCCCAGATTTTGCCATTGTGAGCAAGCCTGTTTGTAAGGACAGCAAAAAGATCCCTTGACAGTCCAATCTTAAGTGATTCTAGAAAGTAACTAGTGGCTGTATCAAAAAATCCATCTCTGCATAATCCATCGACGATTATAGTGTAGGTAACTTCATCTGGAGCAATCCTCTCTGCTAGCATGTCAAATAGTAGGTGCTTCACCTCACTGAGCTTTCGATGGTAGTAAAAAACAAAATAAATGAGTGTATTGTATGTCACGACATTTGCAGCAAAATCTTGGTTACTTGCGAGGCTCTTGGCTATGGAGAATTTTCGGCCAAAGCAAAGACTACGAATGACAATGTTGAACGTCCTAGTGCTTGGCATGACACCTCTCTTGATCATATCTGTCAACAACTTTAGAACACCCATCCAATGTCCCATTTCACATAACCTGCTCATCACAGTGTTGTACGCAACAACACCAGCATAGCATTTCAATGATGTGCTCCTCTCCAGCAAGCATATGGCATCGGGAATCCTCGAGTCATGGCAAAGGCAATTCAGAAGAATACTCAAAGTAAAATCTGTGGGATCCAGCCCTTCACCTAGCATAACATCCAACTGCTCAAGTGCCTCCTTAGCCATACCTTTCTTGCAGAGACCATTCATAAACGTATTGTAGGTGACAGTACTGGGTTTCCAATCCTTGGTTCTACTATCTATTAAAACTTGCTTGACTTCGTCAAATCTGGCAGCATCACACAAAGCCCTGATCAGAACATTGTAGGTGACTACATTGGGAGGACAACCAGCATTTACCATCGTGGACATCAGCTCCTTGGCCTCGTCGACACGACCTTCACGGCAGTATCCCTGTACAATGGGCGTGTAAGTTTGCACCATTGGACGGCACCCCACTTCCAGCATCCACTCGAGCACACCCCATGCCTCACCCACCCTCCCCGCACGGCACAGCCCCGTGACAAGCGTGGAGTAGGTGCCCACGTCAGCTTCCACCCCGAGCTCTTGCAACCGGATGATCACCTTGTACGCGAGGTCAAACCGCGCAGATCTCCACGAATGCAGCTTGACAAGGATGTTGAGGGACGATGCATTGGGCGCCACACCTGCTGCAAGCATTTCGTCGAACGTGTGGTGGGCCTCCTCCACGCGGCCAGCTTCTGCGAGCGCGTTGACGAGAGTGTTGTAGCAGAGCACATTGGGCGGCGAGGCACCATCCGGGCCGGTTCTGGAAGCCCTGAGCTCGGTGAAGAGAGCGAGCACCTGGTCGACTTCGCCCACACGCGCCAGGGCCTTCATGGCCACGTTGCAGTCGCGCTCCAGCTGCCACCACCGCGGCCTCTGTTGATTCTGCGGAGGAGGGCAGGTTTGTCCCGAAGTGGGTGGAGGCGGGAGGGGCTTGGCGTCGTCAGAGTCGTCGGAGGAGGGGCAAGTGGGAAAGGGGAGGGCGATGAGGGCCGCAACGGAGGCGGAGGAGGCCATGCGCCCGCGCAGGACGAGCCGAGCGGTGGGGAAGGCGGTGGCGAGCGCGATGGTCGCCAACGGAGGGGTTCACCGGCAGGCGCCGTGGCGGTGGGGGTGGCGGCGCAGGGAGGAGAGAGACCGAGGAGAGGAGAGACTGATTTGGGATGGGGCAGCTGGGCTGAAACGGCGGCGGGGAAGCGCTGTAACCCTTTTGGGCATATGCGAGAGGCGGGGTTTTGCGTGGGGGTTTTGGAGACGTGGGCCGGAGCAACAACCAACCGGAGTATATGCCTCAGCCCAGTGCAAACAGGGGGGGCCTTTGCTGAAGGCCAGTGCAAATGAGACGGCCCACTCTGTCCATGACCGGTTTTCTATTATTTTTCTGCGGTGTTTCAGACAGATTGGACCCACACCGGAACATTTTAGAACCTTCCGGGTACAATACCGAAGATCGGATCTGCAACGGGTCTCATTTACAATCAGATCTGCAACGGAGTCTCATCAAGTATGTGGTACTATCATTATTAATTTTGCATCTTTTGATATCAATATTATGAATATGTGTATCACTATGATCGAGTATTCAATAAATCATTCACATTGGGTGCATGATCATAAAGATATTATTCATGTAAACAGAACAGTCATTGTTCTCTGACTTAAATGAATAATCATCTCACAATAAACAAGACCCATGTAATGTTCATGCTCAAACCATGCACCTTATAACATTTATTTAGGTTTAAAACTAACCTCGAAGGTAGAGGGGGCATGCGATGGTGATCACATCAACCTTGAAGACACTTCCAACACATATCATCACCTCGCCCTTAGCTAGTCTCCTTTTATTTTGTAGATTTTGTTTCGAGTTACCAATATTAGCAACTGAATCGATATCAAATACGCTGTCGCTACTACGAGCACTAGTAAGGCACACATCAATAAACATGTATATCAAATATACCTTTGTTGATTTTCCCAGCCTTCTTATCTGCCAAGTATTTCGGGCAGTTCCACTTCTAGTGACCGTTCCCCTTATAATAGAAGCACTTAGTCTCGGGCTTGGGTCCAGCCTTGGGTTTCTTCATTGGAACGGCAACTGGCTTGCCATTCTTGAAGTTTCCCTTCTTTCCCTAGCCCTTTCTGAAACTAGGGGTCTTGTTAACCATCGACACTTGATGCTCCTTCTTGATTTCTACCTTCGCGGCCTTAAGCATCGCGAATAGCTCAGGGATCATCTTCTCCATCCCTTGCATGTTATAGTTCATCACAAACCTCTAGTAGCTTAGTGACAGTGACTGGAGAATTCTTTCAATCACTATCTTATCTGAAAGATTAACTCCCACTTGATTCAAGCGATTGTAGCACCCCAAACATTCTGAGCACATGTTCACCGACTGAGCTATTCTCCTCCATCATACAGGCAAAAAACTTGTCAGAGGTCTCATACCTCTCAACATGGGTATGAGCCTGAAATACCAATTTCAGCGCTTGGAACATCTCATATACCCCGTGGAGTTAAAAACTTCTTTCCCCGAGCTATAAAGCATGGCACACTGAACTATCGAGTAGTCATCAAAACGTGTCTACGAGACGTTCACAACATCCACAGACGATGCTGAAGGGGTTGGCACACCGAGCGGTGCATCAAGGACATAAGCCTTCTATACAGCAGTGAAGACAATCCTCAGATTACAGACACAGTCCGCATAATTGCTTACACTATCTTTTAACTTAGTCTTCTCTAGGAACGTATTAAAATTTAGAGGAGCTACAGCGTGAGCTATTGATCTACAACATAATTTGCAAAGACCTTAGGCTATGTTCATGCTATTTAGTTTAGTTAATCAAATTACTAATGACCTCCCACTTAAATCAACATCCCTCAAGTTGTCTAAGTGATACATGATCCAAATTCACCAACCCAAGTCCGATCATCACGTGAGATGAGGTGGTTTCAATGGTGTACATCTCCATGTTGATCATATCTACTATATGACTCATGTTCGACCTTTCGGTCTTCCGTGTTCCGAGGCCATTGTACATGCTAGGCTCGTCAAGTTTAACCCCGGTATTCTGCATGTGCAAAAACTGGTTTACACCCGTTGTATGTAAGCGAAGAGTCTATCACACCTGATCATCATGAGGTGCTTCAAAATGACGAACTTCCTTAATGGTGCATACTTGGGGAGAACATATTTTATCTTGAAATTTAGTGAAGGAAACGTCTTATAATGCTATTGTCGTCCTAAGCAAAATAAGATGCATAAAAGGATAAACATCACATGCAAATGAATAAGTGACATGATATGGCCATCATCATCTTGTGCTTTTGATCTCCATCTCCAAAGCACCGACATGATCTCCATCGTCATCGGCATGACACCATGATCTCCATCATCGTGTCGTCACGTGGTTGTCTCGCCAACTATTGCTTCTACAACTATTGCTAATGCATAGCGATAAAGTAAAGCAATTACATGACGTTTAATAATTGACACGCAGGTCATAAATTAAATTAAATGCACCCCTGTGGCTCCTGCCGGTTGTCGTTCTCATTATCAAATCACGTCTTGGTCATATCACATCACAACATGCCCTGTAAAAACAAGTTAGACATCCTCTACTTTGTTTTTGCAAGTTTTACGTGGCTGCTATGGGCAACTAGCAAGAACCGTTCTTACCTAAACAAAGCCACAACGGTGATAATCAGTTGCCTTTTAACCTTCTACAAGGACCGCCTTTGTCAAATCTGATTCAACTAACACTAGTGCAGAAAAGCCTAGCTATGGCGTGGCAAAAATGGCCTTGCTGGCGTGGACACCCGACGCCACCAATATGGTACCACTGTTAAAAAATACTGCTCGCGTTGGAGACTACGCCAGCAGTATTTGACATGTTAATGGCGTGTCACGTGGTCAACGCCAGCAGTAATATACGTCAGTAGTGGCATTTCATGTTAGTGCAATGCTAGCAATTTCATTTTCAAATTTAAACCAAATCTGTACAGCAGCGCGATCCAACCAAAATGACAGCATAATCAAAGTTTAGAATAGTAATTAAACTGTACAATACAAATACCAGAATCTAAGTTCAACAGTATCTATTTATTCAAAAAAGTATCAAAAATAGGCAAGTAACACAAGTACACAAGTTCAACTAAACAGAAGGTGCAAACAACATGAGATATGCCATGCATGCATGCATGCCTACTAGCTAGCTAACTCGACATTTCGGCGGGCGGAGTGAGGATTATAGTCTGGAGTAAGTGGACTATCATCATCGCTGCCAGCAGGCCTGTAGTAGACCATGATCTCATCACGATCGTAGTCAAGGTAGAACGTGGCTCTCTCCCCAGCTTCCATCTTGTAAGCAGTTGCAAGAGCTGTCCAACCAGGGCAATCGAAATAGGTGCGATTTGACTCGTTGGTGACAAGACAATTGAAGCGTTGGGTCGTCAACATCTTCATGAGGGTGCATTGGAATGTGATGGTTGCATCAAGCGGAACTCAAAACTTCCCAAGAAGTCACACCTTGCCCCGCAAGGGATGACCTGAGCAAAATTGAAAAAATAACTAGTTAGACAATTTCGGCCACAACCGTACCATATGAAACTCAATCAGAACATGTTGAACTAAATCATATATACATACCGTCTTAGTGATGAAGTCTTTTGAAAGATCGATGAAGAACTTTCTATCCTTCTAGCATCTCAAAGCACCACAGTTCTTACACAGGGCATCCATTTATTGTTGTCAATATCGTTGACCAAAGTAAGAATAGATCATTAAACTAAATAACTAACACATCAAAATAAAACATATACTGGTAATTAAGCAATTCTACAAACGGCGCACGGTTCAAACATATAATAACATGCATAAACTTAAACAGTCATTCATATATGAAATAGCTAGTGCTACGTCCATCTAGCAAGCTACTGGCCAAAGGGGCCGGCCTCGTGGTCGTCCCTGGCAGACCTACGACGACGCTGTAGAAGCTGAACCTCCTCCTCCTCCTCCTCCTCATCCTCCTATGCCACGAGGTTATCCCAATCTACTGGATCCTCCTCTGCGCTCTTCCTTGTTGCATACTGAAGGAGCATCATCTTGTTGGTCTCTAAGAGTTTGTCATCTCTCACAAGCTTCGTCACTAATGGGTCGAACAACTGTTGCTCGGCCTGGAGGTTCTCCTTCTCCTCAGCCCTAGTGCATATACTTATGTTCTCCGGCGCGAGGAATTGTGCGTACTCACAGCAATCAGGGAAGTTCAGAATCGTTTTTCCTTATGATATTCAACCGTCTTTGCATCGTAGGCACGCGCCACTAACTCTGGGGTGTCCCAGTGTCCAAGCTGGTGGACAACATTGTCCTTCATGATGGTTGCAAGTACTTAGTCCCATTTTGCCACACACCACGAAACTTCGGAGCCATCTGACTGTACCTGCAACACCTTTATATATACAATCTAGACAATGTACTAATTAAATATTACAGTACAACTACACTACACTAGTAATTTGTACGTGCTTTGCGCGTAACATAATTATGTGTAATCACAACATTAAATCATTTAAATTAAAACTAATCTCCTATGTCATTATAAAATTATCATGTAATTTTCAGAAGTACATTTGTGTTTTCTTGTGGGAATTTGTGGAAACTTATTTTGTTTAGCTCTTCAAATGAAATCACAGTAGAAAATGCCTTAGACGAATCATATATATTTTCCAAAAGAAATGTTATTGACATGTTGGTGAACTCTTCTAGTTTTCCAAATTCAAATTTTCAAAATAAAGAACATGAGTTTGATGTAATAATGTTCACCTTTTCACACCTTTAAGTTAGAGCTTTTTTATAAACTCGATTTCATTGTATGTAATCGACCTCACAGTGTTTTAAAGCAAGTTAACTGTTAAAAAATAAAAATAAAAGTCTAAATCTAACTTTCCGCCTTATTGTATGAATATTTCTCTCAACGACTAGTAACGTCCCATGTCTGCACATTTTTTTACAGTGTACTACTACTATTTAGAAAATAGGAAATGATTTCATCCATGCATTCAACGGAACTCACGTGAGGAGTAAATTGCTACTGTAGCGTTCACGTCTAGGTACTTCCGGTTTGTACTCGAGTAGGAGTATCCTTGTCTTGTCTTCTCACGTGAAAGTTCTGGAGAAGTCAGATCAGATGGCTATGGCACGCGAAGGGCCCCTGACAGCGAATCCCTGGAATATTGACCGTTGGATTGCCAGGTCGAACAACACATATGATGCCACGTTTCCTCATATTCGAACCAATTAATTACGGCCGTCTGATTGCAAAGATCCAACGGCTCATATGTCTTATTACTCGTACTATATAGTAGTATAGAAAATCTCACTAGAAAATATACACTACAACTAGAATAAAAGTTTCTACACTAACTGTAACTACAATTACATCACAAATCTACACTACACAACTACACTAAAATCTGAAACTATAATTACACCACAAATCCACACTACACAACTACACTAAAATCTTAAACTACAATTGTCCTAAAAATCTGAACTACACAACTACACTAAAATCAGAAATTACAATTACCCAAAAAATCTGCACTACACAACTACACTAAAATCTGAAACTACAATCACTAGTGCAGCCGCGTGCTATACAAACGATTTTTAACCCCTTTCTGTGACGTAGTCTTAAACCGTCGCCTTGCATGTGTGGGCGATAGGAGGGGCCTATCCCACACGACAGGCAAAACCCGTCGGCGATGCCTGCACCTGGTCGCACACGATGGACAAAAACACATCGTTTGCGATAGGAAGGACCATCGCAAACAGACATATTGGGGAAGACGTGTGAGATGAGCTTAGCATCCCAGACAGGGAATCCCAAGGGTACGTTTCCGTTCGTATTGCAGATCACACACAATTTTCTACATCACATCGTTTGTGATAGGTGTGGTCATCACACACGATACTTATAATTCTGTCGTTTGCGTTACGCAAAACATCACTCACGGTGTCTAGAAGAAACTGTTTGGCATTGGTCTGCCCATCACACTCACTAGCTATGTGAAAACGTTTATGATTGGGTGTCCTAAAGCACACAGTTATCGACCAGAATTCGTGTGTGATTGCTCAACGATCCAACACGCCAACTTTCTAGAAACCGTGTGGGTTTGTTCAGGTCATCGCCCCACGGTGTTGTCTTAGAAACCGTCTGCAATGGGATCCCAATAATCAGCCTGATTGATCAATTATTTATAATCCATTTAGTAATCAAAATTAACATTTCTTATCAACCACAGAATATATTTCTTATTCGTAGTACGGCAACCAGGATTTCATAATTGAATTACATCAGGGTACAACAACATATAGGCATATACTGCCTAGCTACCTAATTGCACAACAAGACAAAGTTTCAAATGCAACATCTAAAACCTTTGGAAATTAAGTATCATCATAGACGGTAAAATAGACAGATGAATCTCATCTAGAAAACTGTTAAAGCGGAAGGCGAATACTGAGCCTTCAATGATGTTGAAGGTCCTGGCAACTTTAGGCCAGTACCTGTGGATGATTGCCCGCCCATCCTTCGCCCTCTTAAGGAAGACTTCAAGATTATACCATGGGTGCTGTATGAATACCTTCATCGCCTCTTGATCATACAGGTGGTTTGAGACGTAATCATCGATGAACTGCCTTGAGAAGGACTGAAAACAAACATACGCATAAATATCTTTTCTAAAATTTGAAATGGCGCAAATGGAAAAGGACAAGGTGAAAGAGATGGTACCATTCTATAGTTGACTGATGTCTTTTTCATTGTGCAGGCAAACATCTTGTTGTTTTTCGTAGCTAGTTTCTTTATCTTAACAATCTTTCTGAGTTTCTTGATTTGACTGATATTCAAGGACACCTCATTTCCCCACATGCAAAAAGGGTCGAACATTGGGTCTAAACCTCTTACAGCAGGGCCTACATGTGCAAGAACAAATTATTAATAAAAACTTTCATATTACAATGGTTTCTGCAATTGCACAATAATGTGTTATTAGCCAAACGACTATGGATGTGCAAACCTTGATGGTAAACTTCAGTGTCCCCCATTGTTTCCCCCTGCAACATATTTAAGACAAATATTGATCAGGTTATAAGTGATATTTGGCATACTATCACTGAAATATGTTAATGGAAAATAAACACATTGCGGATCCAACAGATTAGATCGAGCCACATTGAAAATCCAGTTATCTAAACCAAGCGTGCTAAGAATTAGGAAATGTAGTAATTCTATATGTTGCACATATATTTAGTACATCTAAATTCGATTTATTCGTCACATGCATAACAATACAAAATTGTACCAACAACAATCGTACATCACATTTCAGAATTGAATTAAATAGTTAAATGATCACCACAACAAATGAACGAAACAGTTAACTAAGCACCACATTGCACAATAGAACATACTAGAAGTTCAGGTTGCAGTAGCATTACATTGGACATTTCACTAGAATTTCTAAATGAAAGGCAGTAGCGGCACACACAATAGCTAAACAAAACGTGCTTAACCAGCGTAGCTAGGTGAACATAGGTCCTTAGTGATAAAGGTAAGAAAAACAAGCTATTCCTCATCGTCGGAGATATCGATGATGATGGGCTCCGTCAACTTGGAAGAGGGCGAGGCCTCCACACCGTGGGTGCACCCCTCGTAGTGGTGAGTGGCCTGATCCTGCCCCGGCACCAACATGCGGGCTCTGGAGTTGAGGTAAGCACGTGCACGCTGAGAAAACACATCGAAGTCTTCGTCGAACGCACCGGCGGTGCCCTCGAGAAAAGACCACGAGCTGTCGTTTATAGCAGCCAACCGCGTGGCGGCGTCAGCGCGCGAGGCATCGACAGTGGCCTCGACGGCGAGGTGCTCCTCCAAGATCTGGGGGTCGGCACGCATGGAAGCCATAGCTGCCTCATCTGCGCGTGCAGCCGCGATTTGCTTCTCCGCAGCCAAATGCTCTTTGAGATCCTGGCTATACTGCGTGCACCATGGCTTTCGGCGGCGATTATTTGGAGGATGGGGCGGTGATTTGGGTGGAAGGTGTCGCGCCGGCGGTCGGGCCATGTGGGATGGAGGAGGAGGGTTGAGGGAGTATTAGGGAGGTGTCGATTACCTGACTAGATGGACGAGGCCGAGCAGCAGGAAGGAGCGTCGCCGGCGAGGAGGCAGCGCTGCAAGCAAGCAATGAAGGTTTGAACTAGGAAAGGTAGAGGAAAAGGGGAAATGTGGCTTTTGATTGGTACCGGGGGGCGAGGGAGGTAGATATTTCCGCGGCAGCCCAAAATTTTCATTCGGTGCAGCGAAAAACTGGCGCGGAAAGCACCATCGGAAACAGTCCCTTATTCGGAACCATGTGCGATATCAAAACATCACAAACGAAGCCTGTGTTATACATCGTGTGTGATGAACTTGAACATGCAAATTTTTCAGAATAGTTCTCGATAGCAATAGAAGGGGAGCCTTGGCGCAGTGGTAAAGCTGCTGCCTTGTGACCATGAGGTCACGGGTTCAAGTCCTGAAAACAGCCTCTTGCAGAAATGTAGGGAAAGGCTGCGTACAATAGACCCAAAGTGGTCGGACCCTTCCCCGGACCCTGCGCAAGCGGGAGCTACATGCACCGGGCTGCCCTTTTTTTTAGTTCTCGATATCAACACATCACAAACGAAGCCTGTGATATACCCCGTGTGTGATGAACTTGGACGTGCAAATGTTTGTCTCCAATCTTCGGACGTAAGATTGGGTACTACATTGCACATGGTTCATTCCAAAAAAGTGTGTGTGATGAACTTCAATTTCATTTTCAATTGGAAGATGGAATGGGGATATGGCGGCAAATTTTTGGTCCAAATTTCCCTGGTTACAGTGGTCATCCACGTCGTCGCATAATTTAACATCAATTGCTAATTTGGGTACTGCACAAAAGAGCCTACACCACAACCCGCACTTACTTAATCGAGCAATTAAACAGAGCTGGTTGACCTAAACGTTACTCTAACAAAAGACCAGCGCTCTAAACAACGGCTAATGTTCCGCCTGACGCTCGCCAATCTCCGCCGCATCCTCCATGACCAGCTCGCGCTCGACGACCTCCAGGGGAAGGGGATCCATGGCATCCATCACCACATACTCTGCAAGCATCTCGCCGTCCGCGTCCGCCATCTCTTTGGAAAAGGCCACCACGATTTTGGCGTAGGCGGCCGCGGTCCAGGCATTGACGGCCTCCATCTTGGCAAGGAAGGCTGCCGACGAATGGACGGCTGCCCGAGCGCTCTCGGCGATTGCCAACTCTTCGGGCGTAGGTTGCCGACCGTTGTCGGAGAAGGCCGCTGCTATTTGTGTGGTGACCGACACGAGCTGGGCGTGGTCGGCATCAACATAGGCGTGGGCAGCCGCCATCAGGGCTACGGCGGCCGCTGAGGAACGGACAGCTGCCGTGCCGTTCTCGCCATTTGCTATCCCGGTCGCGGATGTTGCTGCCGCCATCTCAGATGCAGCAACTGCCCTTTCGACAGCCGCAGCCGCCCTGTCGGAGAGTGCGGCCGCGCTCAAGGATGTTGTGAGCGCGTTCATGGCTGATGCAGCCGCGCTCGGGCCGGAGTGGGTCGCCGAAGATTCCCTCATGACGCGGATCCACGTCCCCATCTTTCACCGGCGACGCTTGAACAGTATAGTGGTCTTGGGGAAGAAGTGTGACTGTGTGGTTGACGCGCCTGCGGTGGACTGAAGCTTCCGGCATAAGCCATATATGAGGATTGGCCCAAGATATTTTGATACCATATCACACACGTTTCATGATCAAGAACTGTTTGCGATGTATTTGATTTTCAAACTGCTTTGAGACGAAAAATGAAGTTACATTGGCAATTGAAGGTGTTTGGATGGCAATAACATTTATCTGCAGTGAACTTGCAACTATAGGACTGTGTGTTAAATATGGAATAATTCAGGGTTGTTTAGGCCCTTTAAAACATTTAAAGAGCTTTTTAGACATTTCATGTGTACTGTTCAAATTTGAACTGCAGTTAATTAAGCACATACTAGCTAGAGTGCACCTGAATGGGTTGAAAATCAACTATTTGTCACTGGATACATGTTTTGGTCCCATGCAAGAAATGGAAATTAAACGAATTCCAAACCTCACGGTATTTTGGCTCGGCCGTAGACTTTGAGAAGCCGTGTTTTCAAATTCCAGTAAATCCAAATATCGTGAGAAATTCATGAAACTTGGCATGGTGTGATGTCATAGCGCATGTGTGTTGTGGTAAAAACAATGCCTAGTTCCGGACAAGTTTTGGCACAAACCTCTTACAAACCGAAGATTCTCACAAGAAGTCATGTGGTTCCGGTAGGGATAGTTCACATTTTATGTGCGAAACAACATCCGATGTCGCTTCTCGCCTTGAATTTATTTCTAGAGTCTCCATAGAGTAACGTGAATGTGTCGTGCGAAACAATGGAATCTTACAGAGTTCGTTTGGCCTTTTAAGTACATTAATTGAGTTTTCTAGGCATTCAATGTGCATATATAATTCAAATTTGAACTACAATCACTGCACGGTCCAGCTCATGAAAATATGTCGAAAAACCATATACGTTTTCCTGGCTGCATGTTTAATTAGGTCCCACACAATAAATGGGAATGGATTTCAAACATATCATCATCGTCTTGGCTCGACTGCAAACATCGGGAAACTTAGTTTTTAAATTCATGTAAATGCAAACCTCGACAGAAGTTCATGAAATTTGGGCATGATGCCATCAATTGCCCTGCGTGTGTTTGTTGTGGTAAAAAAATTGCCCAATTTTGGACAAGTTTTGGCACAAAGCCTCTTACAAACCGAAGGTTCTCACAAGAAAGTCGTGTGTTCCGATAAGTAAAGTTCACATTTTATGTGCGAAACAACATCCGTTGTCTCTTTTAGCCTTGTATTTATTTCTGGAGTCACCATAGAGCAACTTTCTGATAGTCATGCTAAACTGTGGATTTTTTCCAGGGTTCGTGAGACCTGTTTACCACATTAATTGAGTTTTCTAGTCGTTTAATGTGCTTAATTCAACTTTGACCTACAATCACAAGGTCCAACACATGAAAAATAGGTTGGAAAAATTTATGTCTTTCCCTGGATGCATGTTTAGGTCCCACGCAAGAAATGGGAATGGATTTCTAACATCTCATTGTCTGTTTGCTCGGCCGCAAACATTGAGATGCTTGGTTTTCAAATTCCCGTAAATCCAAAGCACGTCAGAAATTCATGAAACTTGGCATGGTGTCGTGACAAGGGCACACACGTGCCGTGGTGAAAAAAATGCCCAATTTGGACATGTTCTTGCACAATCCCCTTACAAATCGGAGCTCCTCACAAGAAGCTTTGTGGTTTCAATAGGGAACATTATATATGCATGTCACATATGCGGGTGAAAAGACATCTGATGCCTCTTCTCTCCTTGATTTTCTTTATATAAACAACATAGACATGTACGTGCGAAGTGCAAAAATATGATTAAATTAAGGGATCGTCTGGCTTTTAAATACATTAATTGAGTTTTCGATGAATTATTTAATGTGCATAATTCAAATTTGATCTACAATCACAAGGTCCGGGGCGGCAAAATGGGTTGAAAAATCATATATGCATCCTTGGATGCATGTGTTAGGTCACATGCAAGAAATGAGAACGAATTTCAAACATCTAAACATGTTGGCTCGGCCACAAATATCGAGAAACTTTGTTTCCAAATTCTCGTAAATCCAAAACTCTATCAGAAATTCATGAAACTTGGAATGGTATCATGTGAAGGCACACATATGTCGTGGTAAAAAAATACCAAGTTGGCCATGTTTTATCACAAGCCTCTTACAAACATGAGGTTCTCACACAATAAGCTACGTCCAGTGGTTCCGTTAGGGAACATATATATGCATGCCACATCTGCGGGTGAAAAACGACATCCGATGCCTCTTCTCTCCTTGATTTTTTCCTAGAAACAACATAAAGCAATAAGTGTGTACTGCAAACATATTGAATTATTAACGGTTTGTATGGCTTTTTTATACATTAATTGAGTTTTATGTGCATTTAATGTACAAAATTCAAACATGAACTACAGTCACAAGGTCTATGTTGGGCAGGGCCTCATCATATAAAGCATAAATATGTTGTGCTATTTTTAGTGTCCACTTTGAGAGAAAGAGTAAGCATTATTAATAGCCAACAAAGGCATTTTGGAACAATAATCTGTCACGTTACCATCGCAAATGGGCGTATTATTTATAATTCGTGGACGTTCTACAAACCATTTATGTGCGGGCCACGTGTCGCTATGTGTATTGGCAAGGAGGTAGCGTGCGGGGAGGTGTTTGAGTAGACGGGTGGCGTGCGAGCAGTGTCCTGCGCATGCTCATCGGGGTGGCATGTCCTTTGCCAGTCATCAAAGACATTTCAGACTGAATACCCGTCTGCAAACCGAGGGAAATTGTTCCTTCCCTACTAAGCCAAGGGAAAATCTGGCGCGAAGGAATTTTCCATTGCGTCATCGCAAACGGTTGTGAATGATGACCCGTGTGCCCTTCCCGATGCTACAACTTCTACCGTTGCTAACTGTTGAGGTTGCCATGTATGCAAAAAAAAATCTGATGTGGGAAGGTAATTAAGGAGATATATGAGTTTGGTGACCACATGAAGAAACAATGCCCAGCGCGTGAACCTTGGCAAAACACTTAAGTGAAGGAACTCAGCATGCATGCAAGAGTTTAGTTGCTAAATCATTACATGAAGGGACCTTAGCAACAATGCATTATGGACTCGAGTTGCTAAGACATTTAATACACTAAGCACCCCATGTAAGCACCGATCTATGCATTGGCAGCAGGAGTCAGGTAAGATTCGAATCTGTCATATTGGGTAAATTTTCATTTGTCAAATTGGAAACACTGAGATTTGTCCAATTTTGTAGGAACAAAATCACTATTACGGTGCAATTTTGCAACTGAAATTCAGTAAACATGGATTTCATTCATAGATCAAGCATTGGTCTTTGTACAAAATAGTTCAACTCGACAGCTGAATCGAACAAACTTTTCCCCATTTGTTGCCAACCACGTACTGAAATAGCTAGTTCAACTATATATACTAGCTAATTTAAAGTACGTGGTATAGTTCAACCATATCTATAGTAAGATGAACTGAACAAAATAGCCCCTAAATACTACTCCGGAGGGGCTTCGTGCTACTGCCAGCAGCCTTCTCCTTTGCCGAGCGCGTTCAGTAAGAGACAGAGGAGGAGAAGCCTACCGACAAGCTGGAGGAGTCGACTTCGTCGGCTGCCGCCGCTGCCCTCCGCCGCTCCTGACGCGCCTCCTCGAAGCAGCGGGACTCGGCATAGATCTCCTCATTCCGCGCCATAGCTGCAGCGTCTGCTGCGGCCACGTCGGCGGTGAGCCTCAGTGCATGCTCGACTCGGTGTTCCTCCTCCTCATGTAGGAAGTTGATGTAGCGCGCTAGGCCACTGACACAAAAGCCGAGCGGCTGTGCTTCGGCGGTGGCCTCTTCCTCCCGCCTTCGGGCCGTGGCGGTGGAGCGGGTAATGGCCCCGGCGGCTGACCGTGGGGTGGCTGCCAAGGCGGACGCTGGTGTGGTGGCGGCCAAGGAGGCAGCTGGTGGGGTGGCGAAAACGGCGGCCGGCAATGGGGTGGGGGCGACGGCGGTCGCCGACAGCAGCTGCCTTCGGGCAAATGTGGAGGAGCGTGTGGTGGGTGCTGTGCGCACAGCCAACAAGGATGCCACACACACTTCACGCTTACGGGTACTGCACCACCGACGTGGTGCAGCCTCCCAGCTGGAACTGCCTTCTGGCGGAGTGGCGGAGTGATGACGACGGACAGGTGGCATTGGCGATTGGGGGAGAAGCAAAGTTGGGAAGCTACGGGCAGGGAGGGGATGAATGCGATGTGGAGAGGCCGGCCGTGACGGTTTATAAAGTAGGCGGCCAAGGCGAGCCGGGCGGGAAGCTTGCGCGCGTTCCTGCGCGTGAACTGGAAGCTTGCGCACGTTCCAGCGCGGTTGTGCGGGAACTGGAAGCTTGCGCGTATTCCAACGCGGTTGCGCGGGAACAGGAAGCCCAAAAGAAACGTTGTGCGCTCCCGAAGCGTGCACTGGAATCCTCGTGTGGCAACGCGGTGACAAGACGTGATGGAGGTGGGAGAAATGACAAGTACGCAGATGGTTAATAATAAAAAACTGTTTGCATTTTATTACAAAGCAAACGGTCGTTCTGTACGCACCGTCGTGAATGAATGTACGCATGAGGCGGTTGATGCGGCCTCGGCGCGCTGTGCTCGCGTCCGTGCGTGCCCGCTCTGCCGGCGTCCACGCGCGAACAACCAGGCACATTCGGGGAGCCATATGCAAGCGGTTGCGCCGCTTCCGGCGCCACCATGCAGTTAAGCGTTACAAAAACTTCCATGCGGTTGATGCGGCCATTTACCTTTGTCTCTTCCACGTTCCGATCGCGCCACACAACCCAAGGAGCACACCCACGACGACAAATAATACAGAGAGGATGCACATCTCTTCATCGCTTCAACCTTCCCGTGCGGATCCAATGGCGGCTGCCGGCGCCGAGCGGCAGTTCACCAAAATTGTCAAAGTGGACACACACATCAGGAAGACGGACCTCTCGGTGGTGTACACCAACGACCCGGTCGTGGTGGTGAACTCCATTAACACGTTGGAGCAGCTGCTTGCTGAGGATGACAAGTACAAAGTGGTCGGCTTCGACCTCGAGTACACCGGCGGTCGTGCCGGGCATGATCAGAAGGTTGCCGTCGCCCAGTTGTGCGTGCGCCATCACGTGCTCGTCTACCACTACTGCCTGGCCACAAGGCCTTGCGAGCGTTTCGCCAGGTTTGTCAACAACCCCGACTACAGGTTCACAACGGTGGACACCACCAACGATCTAAAGGTGCTCAAGACTTCGGGCTTGTCCTGCTAGAAGCTTGTCAACATCCAAGGTCAGTACAGGGTCTGGGGCGGCGAGAAGAAGAAGCAGAAGGACTCCCTGGTTGACCTCGCCGCGGCCATCATCGACCCCTACTACAGAGACATGATGGCTGAGTGCCACAAGGACAAGGCTGCCTGGCACACGGCCTGGGTGAACGAACTGGATGAACAACACATCAAGTACGCGGCCAAGGACACGTACACCAGCTACGAGATGTACAGGACGATCATTGACATGAGGAAGTGCCTCCTTCCTGCAGACGGCGAGGGATAGCCACAAGCAGAGCAGTGTCGGCAACTGTTGGGGATATAACCCTGTGGTGAGACCCGCCCAGGTGGGGCCGGGTCATGAGGTTGGCGGCTTAACGGTAAGGTTTGGAAGAAGCTTGCCCAATGGGCCTGGAGGCCTAGAGCCAGAAGACAATGTGTGACCCGGTGGCGTAAGCCGCCGATGGCGGCTTGTAAGACAAGGAAAGAGTAGTTAGAGGCAAGGTCGGTTATTAAGTATGACCCGGCCCGGACTCTTGTAAGCCCAGGGCCTCGACCTGTGTATATAAAGGCGGGTTACCTGGGCGGCTTAGACCACGAAACCTTTGATCGAGTACTAGATCAAGCGAATCCGCTCCCTTGTAATCGATACTCCAATCAATACAACTCAAAGCAGGACGTAGGCTATTACCTCCTTCGAGAGGGGCCGAACCTGGGTAAACCTGTGTCTTTTGTCCCGACCAGCCCCTTCGAGTTAACCGCCGTAGCGATGGCTTCACACCTTGTTGGGGAACGTTGCATGGGAAACAAAAAATTTCCTATGCACACGCAAGATCTATCCATGGTGATGAGCATCTACGAGAGGGAGAGTGGATCTACATACCCTTGTAGATCGCTAAGCGGGAAGCGTTAAGAAATGCGGTTGATGTAGTCGAACGTCTTTGCGATCCAAATCGCCGAGCGTCCCGCGATCTAATCACGATCCATCCCGATCTAGCGCCGAACGGACGGCACCTCCGCGTTCAGCACACGTACAACTCGATGACAATCTCTGCCTTCTTGATCCAGCAACAGGGAGCGGAGAGGTAGATGAGTTCTCCGGCAGCGCAACGGCGCGGCGGCGATGGTGGTGGAACTATTCCGGCAGGGCTTCGCCTAAGCACCGCCGAAATTAGACTAGAGGAGAAAACGATCTAGAGGAAGTAGAGGGAGCACGTGGCAATTAGGGTTAGCTCTCCCCTCTAAATCCTCTAGTATATATAGGAGGGAGGGAGGGGAGGAGGCAGCCTCAAACCCTCAAGGGTTCGGCCGAAATAGGAGGTGGAGGAGTCCTACTCCAATCCTACTAGGAGTAGGATTCCTCCTCTCCACTTGGAAACCCTTTCCAGCTTTCCACCTTTGGGTTTTTCCCACCCCTAGCCGCATGGGCCTTAGTGGGGGGTTCGACCAGCCCACTAGGGGCTGGTTTGACTCCTCCCACAGCCCATGAGGTCCTTTGGGTCGAGACACCCCTCCCGATGGCCCCCGGTACCCTCCCGGCACTCCCGATACACTACCGAAGTACCCGAAACTTTTCCGGTGACCAAAACAGGACTTCCTATATATCAATCTTTACCTCCGGACCATTTCGGAGCTCCTCGTGACGTCTAGGATCTCATCCGGGACTCCGAACATCCTTCGGTCACCACCATACATAACTCTACTATACCGAAACGTCACCGAACCTTAAGTGTGCAGCCCCTGCGGGTTCGAGAACTATGTAGACATGACCGAGACACCTCTACGGTCAATAAACAATAGCGGGACCTGGATGCCCATATTGGTTCCTACATATTCTACAAAGATCTTTATCAGTTGAACCTCTATGTCAAGGATTCATTTAATCCTGTATGTTGTTCCCTTTGTTCTTCGGTATGTTACTTGCCCGAGATTCGATCGTCGGTATCTCTATACCTAGTTCAATCTCGTTACCGACAAGTCTCTTTACTCGTTCTGTAATACAAGATCCCATGGCTAACACGTTAGTCACATTGCTTGCAAGGCTTGTTGTGATGTTGTATTACCGAGTGGGCCCTGAGATACCTCTCCGTCACACGGAGTAACAAATCCCAGTCTTGATCCATGCCAGCTCAACAGACACCTTTGGAGATACCTGTAGAGCATCTTTATAGTCACCCAGTTACGTTGTGACGTTTGATACACACAAGGCACTCCTCCGGTGTCAGTGAGTTGCATGATCTCATGGTCATAGGAAGAGATACTTGACATGCAGAAAACAATAGCAATAAACTGACACGATCATATGCTACGTTCATATTTTGGGTCTTGTCCATCACATCATTCTCCTAATGATGTGATCCTGTTATCAAATGACATCTCATGTCCATGGCTAGGAAACCTTGACCATCTTTGATCAACAAGCTAGTCTACTAGAGGCATACTAGGGACACAGTGTTGTCTATGTATCCACACATGTATCGGTGTTTCCAATCAATACAATTATAGCATGGATAATAAACAATTATCATTGAACAAGGAAATATAATAATAACTACTTTTATTATTGCCTCTAGGGCATATTTCCAACAGTCTCCCACTTGCACTAGAGTCAGTAATCTAGCTCACATCACTATGTGATTTACATTGTAATGAATCTAACACCCATACAGTTCTGGTGTTGATCATGTTTATCCCTTGGAAGAGGTTTAGTCATTGGATCTGCAACATTCATATCCGTGTGTACTTTGCAAATATTTATGTCGTCCTCCTTGATATAATCGCGGATGGAATTGAAACGTCGCTTTATGTGTCTGGTCCTCTTGTGAAACCTTGGTTCCTTGGCTAGAGCAATGGCACCAGTGTTGTCACAGAACAGAGTCATTGGGTTTAGTGCACTAGGCACCACTCCAAGATCTGTCATGAACTCCTTCATCCAGACACCTTCCTTCGCCGCCTCCGAGGCAGCGATGTACTCCGCTTCGCATGTAGAATCAGCTACCACGCTTTGCTTGGAACTGCACCAGCTTACCGCACCCCCCATTGAGAATAAATACGTATCCGGTTTGCGACTTAGAGTCATCCGGATCAGTGTCAAAGCTTGCATCGACGTAACCCTTTACGACGAGCTCTTGATCACCTCCGTAAACGAGAAACATGTCCTTAGTCCTTTTCAGGTACTTCAGGATATTCTTGACCGTCGTCCAGTGTTCCATTCCTGGATCACTTTGAAACCTTCCGGCCATACTTATGGCAAGGCTGACATCGGGTCTTGTGCACAACATTGCATACATGATAGAGCCTATGGCTGAAGCATAGGGGACGACACTCATCTTTTCTCTATCTTCTGCAGTCACTGGGCATTGAGTCTTACTCAACTTCACACCTTGCAACACAGGCAAGAACCCCTTCTTGGACTGATCCATTTTGAACTTCTTCAAAACTTTGTCAAGGTATGTGCTCTGTGAAAGTCCTATTAAGCGTCTCGATGTATCTCTATAGATCTTGATGCCTAATATGAAAGCAGCTTCTCCTAGGTCCTTCATTGAAAAACTCTTGTTCAAATATTCCTTCACGCTTTCCAACATTTCTATATTGTTTCCAATCAGCAATATGTCATCCACATATAATATTAGAAACGCTATAGAGCTCCCACTCACTTTCTTGTAAATACAAGCTTCTCCGTAAACTTGTATAAACCCGAACGCTTTGATCACCTCATCAAAGCGAAGATTCCAACTCCGAGATGCTTGCACCAGTCCATAAATGGATCGCTGGAGCTTGCAAACTTTGTCAGCATTCTCTGGATCGACAAAACCTTCTGGTTGCATCATATACAACTCTTCCTTAAGGAAACCGTTAAGGAACGCTGTTTTGACATCCATCTGCCAAATTTCATAATCGAAAAATGCAGCTATTGCCAACATGATTCTGACGGACTTAAGCATCGCTACTGGTGAGAAGGTCTCATCGTAGTCAACTCCTTAAACTTGTGAAAAACCCTTTGCGACAAGTCGAGCTTTATAGACGGTGATATTACCGTCCGCGTCCGTCTTCCTCTTAAAGATCCATTTGTTCTGAATGGCCTTACGCCCTTCAGGTAATACTTCCAAAGCCTATACTTTGCTTTCATACATGGATCCCATCTTGGATTTCATGGCCTCTAACAATTTCTCGGAATCCGGGCCCATCATCGCTTCTTCATAGCTCGTAGGTTCATCGTTGTTCAACAACATGACCTCTAAGACAGGGTTGCCGTACCACTCTGGAGCAGTACGCGTCCTTGTCGACCTATGAGGTTCAATAGCAACTTGATCCGAAGCTTCAAGATCATCATCATTAACTTCCTCTTCAACTGATGTATGCTCTACAGAAACATCTTTCTGCGTTGCGCTACTCTCAGGTTGAAGTAAAGGTTCAACAACCTCATCAAGTTCTATCTTCCTCCCACTCAATTCTTTCGAGAGAAACTCTTTCTCAAGAAATGTTCAGTTTTTGGCGACAAACAATTTGTCTTCGGATCTGAGATAGAAGGTATACCCAACTGTCTCTTTTGGGTATCCTATGAAGACACATTTCTCCGCTTTGGGTTCCAGCTTTTCAGGTTGAAGCTTTTTGACATAAGCATCACATCCCCAAATTTTAAGAAACGACAACTTTGGCTTCTTGCCAAACCACAGTTCATATGGCGTCGTCTCAACGGATTTCGATGGTGCCCTATTTAAAGTGAATGAAGCTGTCTCTAATGCATAACCCCAAAACGATAGTGGCAAATCGGCAAGAGACATCATAGATCGCACCATATCCAATAAGGTTCCATTACGACGTTCAGACACACCATTACGCTGTGGTGTTCCAGGCGGTGTCAATTGTGAAACAATTCCACACTGTCTTAAGTGACTGCCAAACTCATAACTCAGATATTCTCCTCCTCGATCAGATCGTAGGAATTTAATCTTCTTGTTACGATGATTCTCAACTTCACTCTGAAATTGCTTGAACTTTTCAAACGTTTCAGACTTGTGTTTCATTAAGTAAATATACCCATATCTACTTAAGTCATCAGTGAAGGTGAGAAAGTAACGATAACCACCGCGCGCCTCAATGCTCATCGGACCGCACACATCAATATGTATGATTTCCAACAAGTCACTTGCCCGTTCCATTGTTCCAGAGAACGGCGTCTTAGTCATCTTGCCCATGAGGCATGGCTCACATGTGTCAAGTGATTCAAAATCAAGTGACTCCAAAAGTCCATCAGCATGGAGCTTCTTCATGTGTTTTACGCCAACATGACCTAAACGGCAGTGCCACAAGAAAGTGGTATTATCATTATCAATTCTACATCTTTTGGCATCAATGTTATGAACTTGTGTATCATCACTATCGAGATTCAATAAGAATAAACCCCTCACATTGGGTGCATGACCATAAAAGATATTACTCATATAAATAGAACAACCATTATTCTCTGATTTCAATGAGTAACCGTCTCGCAATAAACAAGATCCAGATATAATGTTCATGCTTAACGCAGGCACTAAATAACAATTATTCAGGTTCATCACTAATCCCGATGGTAATCGAAGAGCGAGCGTGCCGATGGCGATCACATCAACCTTGGAACCATTTCCCACGCGCATCGTCACTTCGTCCTTTGCCAGTCTCCGTCTATTCCGCAGTTCCTGTTTTGAGTTGCAAATGTGAGCAACCGCATCGGTATCAAATACCCAGGCACTAGAACGAGAGTTGGTAAGGTACACATCAATAACATGTATATCATATATACCTTGTTTGTTGTTGGCCGCCTTCTTGTCAGCCAAATACTTGGGGCAGTTCCGCTTCCAGTGACCAGTTCCCTTGCAATGAAAGCACTCAGTTTCTGGCTTGGGTCCAGACTTGGGTTTCTTCATGGGAGGGGCAACTGCTTTGCCACTCTTCTTGGAGTTACCCTTCTTACCCTTGCCATTATTCTTGAAACTAGTGGTTTTATTGACCATCAACACTTGATGCTCCTTCTGAATCTCAGACTCAGCGACTTTCAACATCGCAAACAGCTCGGCGACTGACTTGTTCATCCCATGCATGTTATAGTTCAACACGAAGCTCTTGTAGCTAGGTGGCAATGATTGAAGAACTCTGTCAGTGATCGCCTCTGCTGGAAGGGGCATCCCCAATTCAGCTAGACATGTGGAATACCCAGACATTTTGAGTATGTGTTCACTGACAGACCCGTTCTCCTCCATCTTGCAGGCATAGAACTTATCGGAGGTCTCATACCTCTCGATCCGAGCATTCTTCTGAAAGATAAACTTCAACTCTAGGAACATATCATATGCTCCATGACGTTCAAAACGTCTTTGAAGTCCCGGTTCTAAGCCATACAACATTGCACATTGAACCATTGAGTAATCATCAGAACGAGCTTGCCAGGCGTTCACAACGTCTGGAGACTCAATTTGAGCGGGTGGATCACCAAGCGGTGCATCAAGGACATAACCCTTTTGGGAAGCTGTAAGGATAATCCTTAGATTACGGGCCCAGTCCACAAAGTTACTTCCATCATCTTTCAACTTAGCTTTCTCTAGGAACGCATTAAAATTCAGGGGTGCTACTGCGCGAGCCATGATCTACAACATAAATATTGCAAAAACAACTTAGACTATTGTTCAAGATAATGAGTTTAGTTAATCATATTACTTAAAAACTCCCACTCAAATTGACATCCCTCCGGTCATTCGAGTGTCACATGATCCAAATCCATCAACTCAAGTCCGATCATCATGTGAGTTGAGGTGGTTTCAATGGTGAACATCTTCATGTTGATCATATCTACTATATGACTCATGTTCGACCTTTCGGTCTCTTGTGTTCCGAGGTCATGTCTGTACATGCTAGGCTCGTCAAGTTTAACCCGAGTGTTCCGCACGTGCAACACTGGCTTGCACCCGTTGTATGCGAACATAGAGTCTATCCCACCCGATCATCACGTGGTGTCTCGAAACGACGAACTTTCGCAACGGTGCACACTCGGGGAGAACACAATTTATCTTGAAATTTAAGTGAGGGATCACCTTATAATTCTACCATCGCCCTAAGCAAAATAAGATGCATAAAAGGATTAACATCACATGCAAATCATAAGTGACATGATATGGCCATGAACTTGTGCTTTTGATCTCCATCTTCAAAGCACCGGCATGATCTCCATCGTCACCGGCATAACACCATGATCTCCATCAATGTGTCGCCATGAGGTTGTTGCGCCGACTGTTGCTTCCACGACTATTGCTAACTCATAGCGATAAAGTAAAGCAAAAACGGCGAAAATAATTAAAGACAACCCTATGGCTCCTGCCGGTTGCCGTACTCATCGACATGCAAGTCATGATATTCTATACAATACATGATCATCTCATACATCACATATATCTCATCATGTAATTGGCCACATCACATCACAGCATATCCTGCAAAAACAAGTTAGACGTCCTCTAATTGTTGTTGCAAGTTTTACGTGGCTGCTACGGGTATCTAGCAAGAACAATTCTTACCTACGCAAAAACTGTTGGGTAACGTTGCATGGGAAACAAAAATTTTTCCTACGCACACACAAGATCTATCCATGGTGATGAGCATCTACGAGAGGGAGAGTGAATCTACATACCCTTGTAGATCGCTAAGTGGAAGCGTTAAGAAACGCGGTTGATGTAGTCGAATGTCTCGGCGATCCAAATCGCAAGTCGTCCCTCGATCCGATCATGAACTAGTGCCGAACGGACGGCACCTCCGCGTTCAACACACGTACGGCTTGATGACGCCTTCACCTCCTCGATCCAGCGAGCGATGGTGAAGTAGTAGATGAGTTCCGGCAGCACGACGGCGTGGTGATGATGGTGAGGAACAATCTCTGCAGGGCTTCGCCAAGCACTACGGAGATTATGACGGGAGAACTAGAGGGTTAGGGTTGCCGACACACGGCTTGGGAAATCTTAACGTGTCCCGTGTGCTAGCCCTGCCCCTCTATTTATATGTTGAGCCTTGGGGTCTAAACTTGGAGTAAAAGCCTCCTCCAGGTCGGTTTTGCCCGCACAAGGTCGGTTTGGCCCGCAGGGAAAGAGTCCAACTCGGATTCCAGCAGTACCGCGTACAAACGGTAGTACCGCTCACGAGCGGTAGTACCGCTTGAGCGGTAGTACCTCTTCACACACGCGGTAGTACCGCTTATGCGGTAGTACCGCTTCATACAAGCGGTAGTACCGCTTACGCGGTAGTACTGCCTTACCAGCGGTAGTACCGCTTAAGGCAGCAGCAAAACTTCCTTTTGCACTTTCCAATACCTCGTGGGCTTTACCCTTTGGCCCATATAAAGTGTTGCTGCACCCGAACACTTCGGTAAACATCCGGAACCTCTTCCGGTGAATTCCGGAACCCTTCCGGAGATCAAAACACTATTATCACATATATTAATCTTTACCTCCGGACTCTTCTGGAGATCCTCATCATGTCCGGGATCTTATCCGGGACTCCGAACAACCTTCGGTCACCAATACAATAACTCAACTATACTAATCGTCACCAAACGTTAAGTGTGTAGACCCTGCGGGTTCGAGAACTATGTAGACATGACCGAGACACCTCTACGATCAATAACCAATAGCGGGACCTGGATGCCCATATTGGCTCCTACATATTCTACGAAGATCTTTATCGGTCGAACCTCTATGTCAAGGATTCAGTTAATCCCGTATGCTATTCCCTTTGTTCTTCGGTATGTAACTTGCCCGAGATTCGATCGTCGGTATCTCTATACCTAGTTCAATCTCGTTACCGGCAAGTCTCTTTACTCGTTCCGTAATACAAGATCTCGTGGCTAACACTTTAGTCACATTGCTTGCAAGGCTCATTGTGATGTTGTATTACCGAGTGGGCCCTGAGATTCCTCTCTGTCACACGGAGTAACAAATCCCAGTCTTGATCCATGCCAACCCAACAGACACCCTCGGAGATACCTGTAGAGCACCTTTATAGTCACCCAGTTACGTTGCGACGTTTGATACACACAAGGTACTCCTCCGATGTCAGGGAGTTGCATGATCTCATGGTCATAGGAACAGATACTTGACATGGAGAAAACAATAGCAATAAACTGACACAATCATATGCTACGTTCGTAGTTTGGGTCTTGTCCATCACATCATTCTCCTAATGATGTGATCCCGTTATCAAATGACATCTCATGTCCATGGCTAGGAAACCTTCACCATCTTTTGATTAACGAGCTAGTTCACTAGAGGCTTACTAGGGACACAGTGTTGTCTATGTACCCACACATGTATTTGAGTTTCCAATCAATACAATTATAGCATGGATAATAAATGATTATCATGAACAAGGAAATATAATAATAACCAATTTATTATTGCCTCTAGGGCATATTTCCAACAAAAACCACAACGGTGATACAAAAATTGCTATTCAACCTTCTCAAGGACCGCCTATGTCAAATCCGATCCGACTAAAGTGGGAGAAACAGACACCCGCCAGCCATCTTGATGCAACGAAGTTACATGTCAGTTGATGGAACCGGTCTCTCGTAAGCCTACGAGTAATGTTGGTCCGGGCCGCTTCATCCCACAATACCGCCGAATCAAGAAAAGACCAAGGGAGGAAGCAATCTAAATATCAACGCCCACAAACTCCTTTGTGTTCTACTCGAGATCTCATCTACACATAGACCTAGCTCATGATGCCACTGTTGGGGAACGTTGCATGGGAAACAAATAATTTCCTACGCACACGCAAGATCTATCCATGGTGATGAGCATCTACGAGAGGGAGAGTGGATCTACATACCCTTGTAGATCGCTAAGCGGGAAGCATTAAGAAACGCGGTTGATGTATTCGAATGTCTTTGCAATCCAAATCGCCGAGCGTCCCACGATCTAATCACGATCCGTCCCGATCTAGCGCCGAACGGATGGCACCTCCGTGTTCAGCACACGTACAGCTGGATGACGATCTCCTCCTTCTTGATCCAGCAAGAGGGAGCGGAGAGGTAGATGAGTTCTCTGGCAGCGCGGCGGCGATGGTGGTGGAACTATTCCGGCAGGGCTTCGCCTAAGCACCGCCGAAATTAGACTAGAGAAGAAAACGATCTAGAGGAAGTAGAGGGAGCACGTGGCAATTAGGGTTAGCTCTCCCCTCTAAATCCTCTAGTATATATAGGAGGGAGGGAGGGGAGGAGGCAGCCTCAAACCCTCAAGGGTTCGGCCGAAATAGGAGGTGGAGGAGTCCTACTCCAATCCTACTAGGAGTAGGATTCCTCCTCTCCACTTGGAAACCCTTTCCACCTTTCCACCTTTGGGTTTTCCCACCCCTAGCCGCATGGGCCTTAGTGGGGGGTTCGGCCAGCCCACTAGGGGCTTGTTTGACTCCTCCCACAGCCCATGAGGTCCTTTGGGTCGAGACACCCCTCCCGATGGCCCCCGGTACCCTCCCGGCACTCCCGGTACACTACCGAAGTACCCGAAACTTTTCCGGTGACCAAAACAGGACTTCCTATATATCAATCTTTACCTCCGGACCATTCCGGAGCTCCTCATGACGTCCAGGATCTCATCCGGGACTCCGAACATCCTTCGGTCACCACCATACATAACTCTACTATACCGAAACGTCACTGAACCTTAAGTGTGCAGACCCTGCGGGTTCGAGAACTATGTAGACATGACCGAGACACCTCTACGGTCAATAACCAATAGCGGGACCTGGATGCCCATATTGGTTCCTACATATTCTATGAAGATCTTTATCGGTTGAACCTCTATGTCAAGGATTCATTTAATCATGTATGCTGTTCCCTTTGTTCTTCGGTATGTTACTTGCCCGAGATTCGATCATCGGTATCTCTATACCTAGTTCAATCTCGTTACCGACAAGTCTCTTTACTCGTTCGGTAATACAAGATCCCGTGGCTAAGACTTTAGTCACATTGCTTGCAAGGCTTGTTGTGATGTTGTATTACGGAGTGGGCCCTGAGATACCTCTCCGTCACACGGAGTAACAAATCCCAGTCTTGATCCATGCCAGCTCAACAGAAACCTTCGGAGATACCTATAGAGCATCTTTATAGTCACCCAATTACATTGTGATGTTTGATACACACAAGGTACTCCTCCGATGTCAGTGAGTTGCATGATCTCATGGTCATAGGAACAGATACTTGACATGCAGAAAACAATAGCAATAAACTGACACGATCATATGCTATGTTCATATTTTGGGTCTTGTCCAATACATCATTCTCCTAATGATGTGATCCTGTTTTCAAATGACATCTCATGTCCATGGCTAGGAAACCTTGACCATCTTTGATCAACAAGCTAGTCTAATAGAGGCATACTAGGGACACAGTGTTGTCTATGTATCCACACATGTATCGGTGTTTCCAATCAATACAATTATAGCATGGATAATAAATGATTATCATTGAACAAGGAAATATAATAATAACTACTTTTATTATTGCCTCTAGGGCATATTTCCAACACACCTAAGTCCTGACACTAGGACATCTGCCGTGACAAAACCATGACAGTTGGTGCCCACCGTGGGGTAGATGCTCGGTGGTTTTGAGTACTCGAAGGGCTCTCTCCCAGGGATCAAGGGATACGCCATTGGCAGGATGACCAAGAGTCGCCGCGGCAAGCTCTACATCGACGACGTTGGCTGGGGCCCCGAGGCCGACTCAATCGAGTATGGGTTCCGGGTCCCCTTCGGCAGGATTCACGTCTTCATCGGCAAGATCGGCGGATCTAAGCCCGGGCCGGACATCTGCACCAACCTCGTCGAGCCGGCCCGGTGCGCGCAACCTGCCCAGGTCAATCCGGGCTGGAAGCACGTCTTCGTCGGATTCACCCAAGGCACGGAGCTTGAAGGTTCTATGTCGTGGGAGGAAACCCTCATCTGCTCAGAGGATGGATCCTCGAGCGGGGAGGCGGAATCAATCTACCAGCTTCACAACGGCCGGCTTGGGGGCTACTTCGAGGGCTACCATGACCCGGAATACCATAACCCGGAATACTATGAGCCGCCGAGCAGAGCCGCTGTCTTCATGGCTGGATCGATACCGGCTTCTGGCAGCACGGCGGCTGGGACAGCGCCCGCTGGCGCAACGGGATCTGGGTCAACCAGGCCGCCAGCTCAAGTTTTGCTGGATCTGATGAATGAACTTACAACTCTAATGGGGACCGAGGTCACGGCCGAAAACCAAGCAGCCCGTAACACAAAGATCGCAAGGTTGAAGGACCAGATGGCCAGTGCTCAAGAGGAAATCAACGCGCTGAAAGCTCAGATGGATGCTGAGTCAGAGCGCCTCAGGGCGGAAGCTTTTCGCCTTAACCTGGATCAACAAACCGCAGACGCAGTCCGTCGGATGAGGCACCAGACTCGCCTGCCGGATCAGTATGAGCCTAGGAATCTTTTCAACACGCCGGGGTCAGGACGGAATGTGCCTCTTACCTTGACCCGGACGGCGGAAGTACCTGGGAATAGGGCGGCGGTTCAGCATCGGCAGCCAGACCCGCCCTGCAGAAACCAGACCCCGCCGCAGCACTTTCCGACACCACCCGGTCATTATTCTAACCCGGTGGAGAACATGGTGGCAGCGGCAGTCAGACTTGGCGCGCTCCCCATCCCTGATGGAACGTCTTTTGCGGAAGAAGCGCGGAATGACATTGGATATTTGCAGACAGCGGTGGCGCAACAGGAGAAGTATACCTATAGCCGGAGCCGCGTGCACTCGACCCCTATCCCAAGCCGTAGTTACAGTCGGCGTATAGAGTCGCCTACGATTTCTAGCAGCGAGCAACATCGGAATCCGGCATGGGATGACCCGCCTGCTGTTGATGCCCAGGCGCTTGTAGATCGTGCGAGAGCATAGCGAGAGCCAGCAGCGGCGGCAGCTGCGACAGCTTACCAAGAACCCACAGTAGCACCTTCTATTTCGGTAGGAGCCGGAGTAACCTCCAGGGCTGTGGGAGTGCCGTGCTTAGTGCCGGCTTTACGAAACGAACGCCTGCCGAAGGATTTCAAGGGTCCCCGCAAGGTGCCAAATTATACTGCCGATCTGCCTCCGGAAGCTTGGATTGAGAGTTATGAGCTAGACATGGAGATGTTAGACGTCAGTGATGCAGTCTGCGCCAAGTATTTCATCATGATGCTGGAAGGGCCGGCTCGCACGTGGTTGAAGGGTTTGCCACCCAACACCATTAATTCCTGGGCCGAGTTGAAGGCGAAGTTCATCAAGAATTTTCAAGGAACGTGCAAGCAGCCCATGACAATCATGGATTTGGATCACTGTGTGCAGCGGGAGGATGAGTCGGCCCATCATTGGGTCCGGCGGGTTTCAACAATTATCCACTCCTCTGATAATATCACGGCGGCTCAGGCGGTTCTAATTCTGGAGAAGAATTGCCACTTTTTTCCCCTCAAGCAGAAGCTTGGACGGCTCAAGCGTTCATGCCAGGATATGGGGGAGCTTATGGCGGCTCTCACCAAATATGCAGATTCTGACAGTACGAAGGATCCTAGGTCTAATGAGGAGAAATCAGCTAAGGGTAAGAAGAATGGCAATGGCAAGGGTCAGCAGCAGAGTGGGGCAGGAAATAATTATAACGGTAATGGCCGTAAGCGGAAACACCCGGACGGCGGGTCAGATCTGGTGGCCAACACTAGTGCTGGGAGCAACCGCGGCAAGGGCAATGGTAAACCGCCTTTCGGCAAGTCTAAGCCTTTCAGTATGGAAGCAATGTTGAATGCCCCTTGCCCAAAACATAGTGTTCCCGATAAACCATCCACTCATGCCTGGAAGGATTGTTGGGTCATGCGGGAATTTCAGAATTACAACATTAACCAGCACCAGGGTGGCGGTAATGGACCGTCCGGTGGGTCAGGATCCGGTTCTCCTGGGTCCGGCTTTGGTGCAGGCGGCTCAGGTTCTGGCTATCAAGGTCAGGGAAACCATGGGGGTCATAATCAACAGTCTGGCAATGGAGGTCAGCAACAAAACAACCAGTCCAGGTATTAGAGTAACCCAAAATAGCTTAATGGATGCCAATATCACGTCTTTACGACAAGCCTTGACAAGCGGGATTAGAAGGTGCGCAAGCGGGCGGTTAATGCGGTCATGCCGGCTCTCCCACAGTACTTAAAGTGGTCTGAGTATGACATAACTTGGAGCAGGGAGGATCACCCGCCGCGTATGGATAACCCGAGGCAGTTGGCCTTGGTAGTAGCCCCCCAAGTAGGAGGCTACGTGTTCACCAAGGTGCTTATGGATGGTGGCAGCAGCATCAACATCCTGTACTATGACACGTTCTGCCGGATGAACTTGCTTGACAAGGATCTCAAGCCATCTTCAACGGTTTTTCACGGTGTGGTGCCCGGAAAGTCGGCTTATCCAGTTGGAAAGATTTTCCTGGAAGTAGCCTTTGGTGATGAGTTCAACTACAGGGTGGAGACCTTATGGTTTGAGGTGGTCAAAATCAAGAGCCCGTACCACGCTTTGTTTGGGCGGCCGGCTTATGCCAAGGTCATGGCTAGGCCTTGTTATGTCTACTTGCAGCTCAAGATGCCCGGGTTAAACGGAATGATTACAGTGCATGGTGATCGGAAGATTGCTCTCGAGTGCGAGGAGGGCGATGCAGCGTATGCAGAATCAAGTTGTCCTGAGCCAGAGCTCAAGTTTTATAAGGAGAATATTGACCCGGCAGATATGACCCCACTGAAGAAGCCTAGCACGGAATCTGAGCCGCCCCTGAAGTTTGTGGAAGAAGATACCAAGCTGGTAGATTTTACTCCCGGTGACTCATCGCAGCAGTTCACTATTGGGGCCAATATGGATCCCAAATAGGAAAGCGCGCTCATCGAATTCATCCATGAGAATCGGGACATCTTTGCATGGAAGCCTTCTGACATGACGGGTGTACCGAGAGAATTCGCTGAGCACCACCTTAATGTGGATCCTAAGTTTAAGCCGGTTAAGCAGTTCCTCCGTCGTTTCAATGAGGAGAGGCGTAAGGCTATTGGAGAAGAGGTAGCCTGGCTCTTAGCAGCAGGGTTTATCGTCGAAGTTTTTCACCCGGAGTGGTTAGCTAACCCGGTGTTGGTACTCAAGAAGAACGGCACGTGGCGCATGTGTGTAGATTACACTGATCTCAACAAAGCGTGTCCGGTTGATCCATTTTCTCTCCCCCGTATCGACCAGATCATTGATGCAACGGCGGGTTGTGAGAGTTTATGTTTCCTGGATGCTTATTCGGGTTATCATCAGATCAAGATGGTAGTCAAAGACCAAGAGAAGACATCTTTCATTACGCCTTTTGGAGCTTTCTGCTATGTGTCTATGCCTTTCGGGGTCAAGAGCGCTCAGGCGACTTATCAGCGGTGTGTGCAGAACTGTCTTCATGGTCAAATTGGGCGCAATGTTCATGCTTATGTGGATGATATTATGGTCAAGTCAAGGAAGAAGGAGGCTCTGTTGGCTGATTTGAAGGAAACTTTTGATAATCTGTGGGTTTACAAGATGATGCTTAACCCGGCAAAGTGTGTGTTTGGTGTACCTGCAGGCAAGCTCTTGGGGTTCTTGGTATCCGAGCGTGGCATTGAGGCTAACCCGGACAAGATAAAGGCCATCACTTCTTTGTCTAAGCCGGCATGTATTAATGATGTTCAGTGCTTGACGGGTCATATTGCCGCTCCGAGCCGGTTCATCAGCCGCCTGGGTGAGAAAGCTATTCCTCTATATCAGATGATGAAGAAGACAGATGACTTTGTCTGGAGTGATGCGGCTAATGAGGCATTTGAGGCGCTCAAGAAACAGTTGGCTGAGCCGCCCGTTTTGGCTGCTCCGATGGAGAAAGAGCTTTTGCTCCTGTACGTGGCGGCTAACAACAGAGCCGTTAGTGCTGCAGTTGTGGTGGAATGCAAGGAGGCGGGTAAGGAGTACCCAGTCCAGCGGCCGGTTTACTATGTCAGCGAGGTCTTGACGGAGTCCAAGCAAAGATATCCGCATTGGCAAAAGCTGGTGTTTGGGGTATTCATGGCCAATCGCAAGCTGAAACATTATTTCCTTGGGCATCCAATCACAGTGGCCAGCTCTGCTCCTTTGGGAGATATCATTCAAAACAAAGAAGCTACTGGCAGGATTGCTAAGTGGGCAATTGAGCTTGGACCTCTCATTCTAAAATATGTGCCCCGGACGGCTGTCAAATCTCAAGCCCTGGTGGACTTTATCAATGACTGGACATAGTGTCAAGCACCTAAGGAGATGCCAGACAATACATATTGGACAATTCATTTTGATGGTTCCAGGCAATTGGAAGGCTCGGGGGCTGGAGTTATTTTAACTTCCCCGCGAGGTGACAAATTCTTTTATGTTTTGAGGTTAATGTTTCCTTGTACTAACAATGCAGCTGAATATGAGGCTTTGCTTCACGGGCTCCGAGTGGCTAAAGAGATGAATTTGAGCCAGGTCAGATGTCTTGGCGACTCAGACCTGGTAGCTTAGCAAGTCTCTGGCACGTGGGACTCTAAGGACCCTCGCATGGCGGCTTATCGCCAGGCGGTTGATGTTATCACTGGCCACTTCAAAGGCTATCAGGTGGATCATATTGTTCGACGGAAGAATGAGGCGGCTGACGCGTTATCAAGACTGGGATATCAGCGTAAGCCGGTGCCGCCTAATGTGTTCCTGGACGTATTGCATCACCCATCGGTTAAGTTACCATCGGAAGAGGATTTAGCTATACCTGACTCGGAAGGACAATTGGTGGCGGCTCTCCGCACAATCCCTGATTGGACACTGCCTTATCTTGCATATCTGACCCACGGTGAGTTACCTCAAGACGAGACTCTGGCGCGGCAGATTATAAGGCGGTCTAAATCTATGACTATTGTCAATGGCGAGTTACACAGGTGCAGCGTGACTGGCGTCTTTCAGTGATGTGTTTCTCCTGACGAGGGCCGTGAAATCCTGCAAGAGATACATGCTGACGATTGTGGTCATCACGCCGGGTCAAAATCTTTGGTGGCCAAGGCTTTTCGGCATGGTTTTTACCGGTTAACAGCTCATAAAGATGCAGAGTACTTGGTCAGTAAATGTGACGGGTGCCAAAAATTTAGACGACGTGCCTATGTGTCGGCTCAAGAGTTACGGATGATTCCAATCACCTGTCCGTGTGCAGTCTGGGGGCTTGATATGGTGGGACCTTTTAAGAGGTCTAAAGACAAGAAGACCCACCTCTTGGTGGCGGTTGACAAGTTTACTAAGTGGGTTGAAGCTGAGCCGGTCAGCAAATGTGATGCAGTAACAGCAGTTCAGTTTGTCAAGAAGCTGATCTTTCGGTTTGGTTATCCTCATAGTATCATTACTGACAATGGCACAAACCTGTCCAAGGGGGCTATGAAGGAGTTTTGTGATGGTGAGCATATCCGCCTCGATGTATCTTCTGTGGCTCATCCACAGTCTAATGGTCAAGCAGAGCGTGCTAACTAGGAAATTTTGAGAGGGATAAAACCCTGGCTTATGGTTCCTCTGGAGCGCACGCCGGGTTGTTGGGTGGAGGAGTTACCTTCAGTTCTTTTGAGCATAAGAACCACCCCCAACAGGTCAACAGGCTATACACCTTTCTTCATGGTTTATGGCGCAGAAGCTGTTCTCCCCAGTGATATTCGTCATGACTCGCCCAGAGTGGCGGCTTACGTGGAAGATGATAATGAGATGGCGCGTCAGGATGCTTTGGATGCCTTAGATGAAGAACAGGATCTTGCAGCAGCACTGTCCGCGATTTACCAGCAAGACCTGCATCGCTATCATAGCCGCAGGGTCAAGACCCGGACGTTCCAAGAAGGCGACTTAGTACTCCGCTTGATTCAAGACCAGTCAGATATGCATAAGTTGTCACCTCCTTGGGAAGGACCGTTTGTGATCAGCAGAAATCTCAACAATGGTTCTTACTATCTCGTTGATATACGGGAGAGCGACAAGTCACGCACTTCTGGTGAAGAGACTGCAAGGCCATGGAATATTGCTCACCTTCGGCCATACTATATTGAGCCGCCGGTCCGGCTCTCATCAATGTACATACCCCTGTCATTGTATATACCATCTTTTATGATATAATAAAGTTGGCATTCCCATAATTCGGGGCCTCTGCCGTTTTCTTGCACCAAGTTTCATGCAAAGACTTGATTCTTCATCAGGTCACTTGGGGGCTTCCAACCCACTGGGTTTAGCTTTCATACCCTCTTGGCCAGGCTTTACATGCCATGTCCGAGTTAAACCTGCCTGTTTGCAACTTGCTACTCCACCATGTGACCCGCCGAACTCTTGACAGTCAATCTTGCTCAGAGACCCTGAAATTGAAAGTCAATCTCGCATAAAGACCATGAACTTGTCAAGGTTTAAACGGCGGCTTTTGTCACGCGAGAGCCGGCTTATAGTGAGCTAGGATAAACTCGCCTTGTCTGCTGTAGTCTTTCCGCTATGTGGCCCGTTCGTACTCTTAGCAACGTCAATCTTTTAAAGACCCTGAACTTGCTAGGGTTTAAATGACGGATTTATGTCATGTGAGAGCCGGCTTACGAGGTTTTCAGGCTTTTATGCCTAGCTTCTTCGGAAGCAATACAAAAAAAATTCTTGCAAAAATAAAGTTTCTTGTCTTGCTGGGCCTTTAAAGCCGGTTCATAAGGCAAGAGATATGCACAAGTATATTGCTTGTTTTTGCAGGTATTTTTCATGATGAGATTCTAAGTTTTTTGGGTAACCCCGGCTTAGCGTTGCTCATGGAATATAACCCGCCGGGCGAGTCAATACAGTCAGATGATTATATCAAGACATTTTTGTTAAGTCACCGGCGTATGGACTGAAAGATGTTTAAAAAGTGCACGAAGGCACAGGAGCAGATCAAGTTTTTCTACTGCTATTACAAGGCCTCACAGGGCCCAAAATATGTTGGTTAAGTTTTCACAAGTTAAAGCCTGGCGGCTCAGGTTCGCCCGGGTCAGAATCTTTGAAGAACGGCTCTTCGCTTAGCTCGTCGACGGGTCACCGTGCGCCGGGTCTTCGGGCTCCTGGATCTGAAGGTTGTCCACATCCCAGTTGTAGTTGAGTAGAGCTTCAAATTGAGCTTCATCATTTAAGATGGGAGACGGGTCAACGTCAGGGACAAAGATATGCTTACGCCATTGAGGGGTTAGATCCTTCGGCTCAAAGGTAGGCACCTGTACTCGAGTGTTGCTGTCGTCATAAGCCGCCTGGTATGTTGACAGGTCAGCTTCTGCGGCTAACCGGCTGGCCAACACTCGAGACTCTCGGTGGCAACGGCCGTAGTCATCCTGGGTGAATTCTAACCCGTCATCCTTGAGTTGCGGGAAGCCGCCCATCATCTCTTCTGGGTGAAGTTTCCGGTGCATATGCTAGCGCCCAGCTTAAAGCAGAAATTGCACCCTTGCGGGCGGCTGGTCTCTTTATTTCCTTGAAGTGCCTGGGAACAGTGGAGAGATAATTCAACACATCCTTGATCAGTTTTGGCACACCCTTCTCACCAAAGACTGCTCTTATGGTGAAGAGGCTTCTGGAGTATAGTTGCTCAGTGAAGGCGTATAAAGCCTTCAGCTTCAACAGGCTGTCATCCGGAAGTTGGCGAGTTCGTTGGCCTGCAAAAGAGATTGAGATTGTAAGTCGTCGGGCGAGTCTCCATAGGATCATTTCAAGCATAATTACAAGTCAACAATGCTTACCAAAGACGGCTTCGGTCATCTGGCTTATGTGCCGTTTCAGGCTGGTCAGCTCTTCAATCACCGTTTTCAGACGGCCTTCTGCGTCTTTTGCGCGCTTAGTCAGGGCGGCTTGGCTCATTTTAGCAGACTTTTTGAATGTCTCGAGCTCAGTCTTGACTATCTCCAGCTCGGTCAAAGCGATCTGACACTTTGCGCTAGCTTCCGCTCGGTCTTCTTGTTGCACTGCCAGACTCTTCTTAAGGTCTGACACGTTAGATTTAGCGGCATTTTAAGATTCCTGCACAAGACAAGTCATAACAAGGCAAGATTATCAGTTTTAAGCCGCCGGCCGGCTCATACTGGTATTTAGAAGTTTGGCAGAGAATTATTACAAGTCCCAAGCAGATTGCAAGCGATATACTTGGCACTTGGGGGCTAATGTGTATCAGTTTTTTCTAATATCTACAATACAAACAAGACCCGGATCATCTTCAGGAAGATAACCCGGCCCTTGGGGGCTACACATTGCTCTACAAATCTATTTTCAGGTCTACAAAGAGTCCCGGCTCATTATTGGCATAATGACCCGGCCCTTGGGCGCTACACTTGGTATTTTTGCGATTCTTAAGGCAATAAGTGCTGGCTCATTATTGGTATAATAAGCCGGCCCTTGGGGGCTACAACATTAGTCTATTCAAGTTTACATATTATTGAAGACCCGGCTTATTTTCGAGAATATAAGCCGGCCCTTGGGGGTTACGTAAGGGTATACAGAGAACAGAGAAGTGGAATATCTCATATTTCTTCTTCATCATGTCTACCAGTCTGGCTTCCATGTCCCGGCTGGTGTCCAGGCGGCTCAAATAGCACGAGTGCAACTCGTCAGTGGTCAGCTTCTCCAAATTCGGCAGGTCAAGTTTGTTTTTATCCTTCTCAGGAGAAGGTGTCTCAGCCTTGTGAATATGCTTGGTTAGCACATTGGAGGGGGCCAAAGCGGCATAGGCTGAGCCGGTAATGGTGACTTCTTCTTCTTGAACCGACACCTCTTGGGTTGTCGGCAAGGGATTGGGCGGCTTAGGATCCATCTCTGGAGAAGCTTCAGTGATCACAACGTCAACATCCACTGGCTCGTTGGGCTGGGGAGTGTCGTCATGAGCACCTTGGCCGGCATCGGATGGCTCCACTTGAGTTTCAGGAGCGTCAAGCTTTGGGTCTTCCGGCTCTGAGGCATCCGGACGGGAAAATGACCCGCTCTATTTCCTTTTCTTGGCTTGGGCCCTGCAAGACACGGACAGCATTATTAGTTATATGCAAAGACATTATAGTAATGAGCAGGGAAATGATATAAGGAAGTTACCCCGGGTTGATGACAAGGGGAGGCGGTTGAGTCGCCAGACGAAGGAGGAGTTTCCTGATACAATTAGAAGAAACAGAATGAGTAAGTGACAACACAAGAGTAACAGGCAGCAGTACAGATATAAGCCGGAAGTACCTCGTTGCGATGTTTTCGGCGAGCCGGAGTGTCAGGCAAGCCGGCCACCAGGTCTTCAGAGCCGCCGCTCCGGGTCTGACGTCTGGCATCATATTGTTGTTTCTTCAAAAGAAAGTCGGGGTCCAAGTGAGCAAGAGGATGTGAAAACTTAACTTTCCGGATGACCCGCCGGATTCTCTCTGTTGGCAGAGGTTCTGAGTCGGAGGAGATGATAGTTACCTCTGCAGCCCCGGCTTCACTGGCCTCCGCCTCTTCCTGAGAAGAGTCAGCGTCAATAAGTTGTATAAAAAGACGACCAAGGGAATCAAGTTCTACCTCTGAGTCTACTAGACCGAATAGTTCTTCGGTTGTTTGTTTCTTTCTACGAGCCAGAGCTTTAGCTTTGGTTGCCTTGTTTGCTTTGCTTTTCTTTTTGGAGGTAATGGTCAACCTCTTGTTCCAGAAGGAAGAGCCGGCCTACATATGATATGTGCATTGGCAGAAAGGTCAAATACAATATATGAAATACAGCATTTAAAGAATGAGTGAAGATTAGGGTGAAAAGGTTCACCTCGTGAGCCGGGTTAAGTGCATAAAAGGGACTTAACCCCGTCTTGCTGCAGGCGGCTTGAGGTTCTCCCAGCAAGGATTTGACAATTGTATTGAGATCCTGGTCTGTCAAGGGAGTCTGGTTGAAGCGTTGAGGGTCATTCACTTCACCGGTATATTGACACATTAAGGCGTCGCGGCGGCTCAAAGGAAAAATCCTCCAAGAGACCCAGCAGCGGGTCAGATCAACGCCTGTTAACCCGTTGGCTAACAGGGCCCTTATCTTCGAATAGGTTGCACCATACTGGATGCGCTGTGCAGCGGACATCCGGTCTGGGAGCTCGGTGTCGGTGCTGAGCCGGTAAGGACGATAACCCGACAGTGGATTCTCTCCTTCTAGGGAAGTGTCTTTGCAGTAAAACCAAGTTTTGTTCCAGTACTTGGGATGACTTGGCAGAACTGCTGCAGGGAAGAGTACATCCCTCCGTCTCTGAAGAGTAATGCCTCCAAGCTCAAGACTCGGTCCATCTGCCATTTCTGTTTGGCGGTTGACGTAGAAGTATTCTTTGAAGAGGTCAACAGACGGCTCTTCTTGCAGATAAGCTTCACAGAGGGTTTGGAACTGGCACAGGTTGGTGACAGAATTGGGGCCAATGTCTTGAGGGTGCAGTTTATACAAGTGTAGGGCGTCCTGAAATTTTTTAGACCCGGGCGGTGAGAAGCCACGAAGAAGATGGTCTGTGAACACAATGACTTCCCCATCCTCAGGCTTGGGAGTGGTTTCATTGCCCGAAACCCGCCAGTGGATAACATTCTGAGCCGGCAAAACACCCATGGTGACAAAATCCTTGAGTGATTCCTCAGTCACCCCGGACCTTACCCAGTCGCAGGAAGCTGGGGCTTTAGACATGGCGGCGGCTTAAAAGACTGCGGAAGGGCATGAGTATATGGCGGGTTAAAAACGTGTTATGACCAAGGCAGCTATGACTCTAAAAATGGTGATGGTATTTGGCGGGTCAGTATAAAATTATGAGCCGCCGAAGCAGGCCGCAATATGACAACGTGAGCCGGCAGTACGACGGCGGGTCAAGTTTGCCAGTGAGTATTGGAAAAATTGCTAAGTGTGGAAAAACAGATTCCAGCAGCTACAGCTACCGAATTAAGATCTACGGGCGAGATAAAAGAAAAATATTCCTAAACCTAACAAGCCAGTGGAAGAACAGGCAGTTCCTATACGGATTAGCGTGAGCCATCAATCTATAATGAACATGGCATGCTTGTTGAGTGGATGACCGCATGATTCGGGCAACATTATAAAGCCTAAAGAAGTATTTCTTCCCTGATCTACGAAGAACACTCCGGTGAGAGATGATGAACTCGAGGAAAACCCGATGAACTCGGGGGAAGCTTGAAGAATTAATGCAGATCTGAGAAAAGGGGAAGAATGGAACCTGAGAAGTGCAGATGGAGCGGCTGAAACGCGGGAGTGCTCTGGATGCGTCCAGGGTGATGCAGCGGCCCGAGTTGGAGACGACGGCGAGGACCGGACGGCGCAGGACAGCTTCGGCGGCGCAGGCGTCTGGAGGAAGAAGAAGAAGGCAGCGGTGGGGAAAGTGAAAATGATGGGGTCCCCCGTGCCTATTTATAAGGGGGTGATGGAATAGCAACAATCCGATGCGGGAATCGAGGAGACACGATGATGATTGACCAAGAAAGTGCCTCGATTCTCGAGCTGGTCATATTAATGAAAAAGATCCGTTGTGACGTCAGGGGAATCTTTTTGATTTTCCTGAGATGACGTCATGGCGGGTCATGAAGATTTGTCAGAAACGACGTCACCCATTTTCAGATGTGGCGGGTCATGAAGATTTGTCAAAGAATGCAAGATCTGCCAACCAGAAGACTTGAAGATTGACATGAACTGATTCAAATCAATCTGGGGCCTAATGTTGGGGATATAACCCTGTGGTGAGACCCGCCTAGGTGGGGCCGGGTCATGAGGTTGGCGGCTTAACGGTAAGGTTTGGAAGAAGCTTGCCCAATGGGCCTGGAGGCCCAGAGCCAGAAGACAATGTGTGACCCGGTGGCGGCTTGTCAGACAAGGAAAGAGTAGTTAGAGGCAAGGTCGGTTATTAAGTATGACCCGGCTCGGACTCTTGTAAGCCCAGGGCCTCGACCTGTGTATATAAAGGCGGGTTACCTGGGCGACTTAGACCACGAAACCTTTGATCGAGTACTAGGTCAAGCGAATCCACTCCCTTGTAATCGATACTCCAATCAATACAACTCAAAGCAGGACGTAGGCTATTACCTCCTTCGAGAGGGGCCGAACCTGGGTAAACCTGTGTCTTTCGTCCTGACCAACCCCTTCGAGTTAACTGCCGTAGCGATGGCTTCACACCTAAGTCCTGACACTAGGACATCTGCAGTGACAAAACCACGACAGCAACCGTCGTCGGAAGAACAGTATGATTTGGTGATCATCTACTTCTTGTAAATTTATATTGACGAATGTACATGTGTTGTGTAGTCACTTATGTAACTGTATGTTCAAGTTGGTTATGCAACAATAATGTTGGTGTTCTGTAGACAGAGCATATAGATGTTGTGCAAACAGAGCAAATCACATCTCATACAATTATTGGCAGCAATCATGTGTCCACAACACACACAGGTTGTCACGACGAATCGTTTGGGTTATTGCTGGTCTTCCCACACAGGTCTGATGGATGAACTATTTGCCGGGTACCCACAACACACACGTTTGTCAGGATGAATCGTTTGGGTTATTATTGGTATTCCCACACAATTCTGATGAATGAACTGTTTGCCGGGTATCACACACGCCTTCTTAAGATAACTCGTTTGTGTTCTGGTGGATCAACGCAAACAGTTTGTCCGAGTGAACCGTATGCCACACTACGCACACGTATATAGTTTGTTAACCGTTTCTGTCATCTTCCATAATCACAAACAGTTCATAAGAATAAACTGTATGCAACGCATCACACACGCAACTATTTTTTGGATCGTATTTGCTCGTTCTTCATCGCGCACGGTTTTCGTCATTGGCGGCAGAGCTTGAACTATACCGTTTGCGATTGATGGATCGCAAACAGTTTCGTCGAAGGGTCTCTGATTGATGTGTCGCGTTTGGACCATTCTGTAGTAGTGAATTGCCCTAAAAATCTGCACTACACAACTACACTAAAATCTGAAACTATAATTACTTTAAAATTTTGCATTACACAACTACACTAAAATGTGAAACTACAATTAGCCTAAAAATCTACACTACACATTACACTAAAATCTGACACTACACAATTACCCTAAAAATTACTCACCGACGATGGAGACGACGGGGCTGGCGGGTCCTTGACGGCGGCGGTCGAGGCAGAGATCACGGCGAGGGTGCTACGGTGGACGCGGAGACCACGGCGAGGGGATGGCGATGGAGATGACGATGGCGGTGGAGGCGACGGGGCTAGCGGGTCCTTGACGCGGCAGCGGTGGAGGCGCGGAGACGGCAACGGCGGCGGTGGAGGTGAAGACGGAGATGGCGACGATGGAGGCGACGGCGGTGTTGTTGAAGATGGTGATGGTGACCGGGGGCTTGGTCGTTGGCGGCGTCGGTGACGTCGGGTTGGGGGTGTTGGTGGGTGGGGAATAGATCCGGGTGTGTATATGGACGGTTGGATTTGACGGACGGTAGTGTGTTTGCTAGCGTTGGCCCACGTGGCCAACGCCATTTGCTATGTACTTTTATTTTAGTTTGTTTTTTGGTACACATTATTTTGTATTTATATATATATATATGTTTAGTTTATTATTTATTATTTATTTATTTCATGAATTATGATTTTTTTAATTTTATATATGTATATATATATACAGAATTAAAATAACAGTTTAAAAGATAATACATATAGATGAGAACAACATGATTTCATTAATTAACCTGGCTTGCTTACATACATTACAGAAGAATAATAAACAATAACAATTATAATTTACTACTACTAGAACTGCACTAAGAACATCATCAGTGTGATGAAGGCCACGAGAAGAATTGCCGCCATCGATCCAGCTGGGAGAAATAGGCCAAGCATGCAACCGGCTAAAAGTACATATCAAAGCATCTTGAATTTTTTGATTTGGCCTCCCATCAGATCGTTCTTGAGTTGCATCTCATCTATCTGTCGTCTCAGTGGTCTAATGGAGTAGTCGAGCAACTCGCTTACGTACTTCTGGACGAGATCTACCCATATCCATGTGAAGCAATATTTCCCCCCTGTTTTCTATGGATCGCAATATATATACACATATATTGATGTGAGCGACACTAGACGAGTTGAATTGTGTAAATTAGCTGAAAATAGATCAACATGTATTTTTTTGTCATATATGTACCTTTCCACGGTTGGCGCAGATGTAGAACTCTCGCTCTGGATTCCATTCTGTGTGTGACATATTCTTATCAACAGGGCGTCGACAGCCGCAAAGCAGCACAGGACCGGTATCTTCGACACTGGTGGCGTAGCTGCCGGATTGAACGGAAGTCACGCTGCTGCGGCGGGATGATTCGCCGGACAGAGCCGACTGCATTGGCCGTGGCGAGCTCATGGCGTAGCCAACATGGCCAGACGGGAGCTCGGCCAAGGCGGCGGAGTCCCAAACTTTTGACACGCTCCGCCGACATGAGTCCATAACTAAGAGGAGCTAACTAGTTAGGGAGAAGAATTAAAAGTGAATGTATTTTGAGAAACAAAGGGGTTTCTAACACTACCTTATATAGGCAAAACTTAATGCTGGCGTTAACGAACAGTGAACGCCAGCACTACATATATCTATGGCGTCTCAGGACATCTGATGTCAGCAATATATTCCGACTGGTCAGCTCAGGAGGGCCCACAATTTGGTGGCGTTCCACTTTAAATCCACACCGGCACTAACTGCACAAAGCTGGCATACCAATTCGTCCAACGCCATCGCTACTTGAAAAAAATAGTGTTGGCGTCGCGTCAAATTGGTGCGCCACCAACATAAGTTGTGGCTAGTGTAAAGTGGGAGAGGCAGACACCCGCCAGCCACCTTATGCAATACAAGTTGCATGTCACGGTGGAACCGGTCTCTTGTGCGAGGACAAGTAAAGTTGGTCCAAGCTTCTTCATCCCACAATCCCGTCGAATCAAATAAGACAAGGGAGGTAAGCAATATGAACATCAACGCCCACAACTTCTTTGTGTTTTACTCATGCATATCATTTACGCATAGACCTAGCTCATGATGCCACTTTTGGGAACGAAGCATGGAAAATATTTTTTTCCTACGAACACCCAAGAACTATCTATGGAGATGCATAGCAACGAGAGGGAGAGTGTGTCTACGTACCCTTGTAGACCGTTAAGCGGAAGCATATATAACGCGGTTGATGTAGTCGTATTCTTCACGATCCAATCACGATCCGATCCATCGAGCGAGGGAGGAGAAGTAGATGAGATCTCGACCATCACGGCGGCGTGGTGGAGATTGTGGAGTTGTTGGGGAACGTTGCATGGGAAACAAAACTTTTCCTACGCACACGCAAGATCTATCCATGGAGTGTTGGGGAACGTTGCATGGGAAACAAAAATTTTCCTACGCACACACAAGATCTATCCATGGTGATGAGCATCTACGAGAGGGAGAGTGAATCTATATACCCTTGTAGATCGCTAAGCAGAAGCGTTAAGATACGCGGTTGATGTAGTCGAACGTCTCGGCGATCCAAATCGCAAGTCGTCCCTCGATCCGATCACGAACTAGTGCCGAACGGACGGCACCTCCGCGTTCAACACACGTACGGCTTGATGACGCCTTCACCTCCTCGATCCAGCGAGCGATGATGAAGTAGTAGATGAGTTCCGGCAGCACGACGGCGTGGTGATGGTGGTGAGGAACAATCTCTGCAGGGCTTCGCCAAGCACTACGGAGATTATGACGGGAGGAACTAGAGGGTTAGGGTTGCCGGCACACGGCTTGGGAAATCTTGATGTGTCCCGTGTGTTAGCCCTGCCCCTCTATTTATATGTTGAGCCCTGGGGTCTAAACTTGGAGAGAAAGCCTCCACAAGGTCGGTTTTGCCCGCACAAGGTCGGTTTGGCCCGCACGGAAAGAGTCCAACTCGGATTCCAGCAGTATCGCGTACAAGCGGTAGTACCGCTCACGAGCGGTAGTACCGCTCCACACAAGCGGTAGTACCGCTTACGGGGTAGTACTGCCTTACCAGCGGTAGTACCGCTTAAGGCAGCAGCAAAACTTCCTTTTGCACTTTCCAATACCTCGTGGGCTTTACCCCTTTGGCCCATATAAAGTGTTGCTGCACCCGAACACTTCGGTAAACATCCGGAACCCCTTCCGGTGAATTCCGGAACCCTTCCGGAGATCAAAACACTATTATCACATATATCAATCTTTACCTCCGGACTCTTCCGGAGATCCTCGTCATGTCCGGGATCTTATCCGGGACTCCGAACAACCTTCGGTCACCAACAAAATAACTCAACTATACTAATCGTCACCAAACGTTAAGTGTGTAGACCCTGCGGGTTCGAGAACTATGTAGACATGACCGAGACACCTCTATGATCAATAACCAATAGCGGGACCTGGATGCCCATATTGGCTCCTACATATTCTACGAAGATCTTTATCGGTCGAACCTCTATGTCAAGGATTCAGTTAATCCCGTATACTGTTCCCTTTGTTCTTCGGTATGTTACTTGCCCGAGATTCGATCGTCGGTATCTCTATACCTAGTTCAATCTCGTTACTGGCAAGTCTCTTTACTCGTTCCGTAATACAAGATCTCGTGGCTAACACTTTAGTCACATTGCTTGCAAGGCTCATTGTGATGTTGTATTACCGAGTGGGCCCTGAGATACCTCTCCATCACACGGAGTAACAAATCCCAGTCTTGATCCATGCCAACCCAACAGACACCCTCGGAGATACCTGTAGAGCATCTTTATAGTCACCCAGTTACATTGCGATGTTTGATACACACAAGGTATTCCTCCGGTGTCAGTGAGTTGCACGATCTCATGGTCATAGGAACAGATACTTGACATGCAGAAAACAATAGCAATAAACTGACACGATCATATGCTACGTTTATAGTTTGGGTCTTGTCCATCACATCATTCTCCTAATGATGTGATCCCGTTATCAAATGACATCTTATGTCCATGGCCAGGAAACCTTCACCATCTTTTGATCAACGAGCTAGTGAACTAGAGGCTTACTAGGGACACAGTGTTGTCTATGTACCCACACATGTATTTGAGTTTCCAATCAATACAATTATAGCATGGATAATAAACGATTATCATGAACAAGGAAATATAATAATAACTAATTTATTATTGCCTCTAGGGCATATTTCCAACATGGAGATGCATAGCTATGAGAGGGGAGTGTATCTACATACCCTTGTAGATCGCTAAGCAGAAACGTTAAGAAACGCGGTTGATGTAGTCATACGTCTTCGCGATCCAATAACAATCCATCCCGATCTAGCGCCGAACGGATGGCACATCCACGTTCAGCACACGTACAGCTCGATGACGTCTACGCCTCCTCGAGTTGGCGAGCGAGGGCGGAGTGGTGGACGAGGTCTCCGACAGCATGACGACGTGGTGGCGGTGGTGGTGGAGCTGTCCCGGCAGGGCTTCGCCAAGCACTACCGCGACACGAACGGAGGAGAAATCAATCAAGAGAGAGGGAGGGATGTGATGACCCACAAGTATAGGGGTTAATTGTAGTCCTTTCGATAAGTAAGAGTGTCGAACCCAACGAGGAGCAGAAGGAAATGACAAGCAGTTTTCAGCAAGGTAATTTCTGCAAGCACTGAAATTGTAGGTAACACATAGTTTGATAGCAAGATAATTGGTAACGAGCAAGTAATGATAACGGTAAATAAAGTGTAGCAAGGTAGCCCAATCCTTTTGTGGCGAAGGATAGGCCGGAACAGTCTGTTATAATAGGCAAAGTGTTCTCGAGGGTACACGGGAATTTCATCTAGTCACTTTTATCATGTTGGTTTGATTTGCGTTCGCTACGTTGATAATTTGATATGTGGGTGGACCGGTGCTTGGGTGCTGTTCTTACTTGAACAAACCTCCCACTTATGATTAACCCCCTCGCAAGCATCCATAACTACGAGAAAAGTATTAAGATAAAATCTAACCATAGCATTAAACGTTTGGATCCAAATCAGCCCCTTACGAAGTAGTGCATAAACTAGGGTTTAAGCTTCTGTCACTCTAGCAGCTCATCATCTAATAACTACTCCACAATGCATTCCCTTAGGCCCAAGGATGGTGAAGTGTCATGTAGTCGACGTTCTCATGACACCACTAAGGGAATCACAACATACATATCATCAAAATATCGAACACATATCAAATTCACATGATTACTTGCAACATGACTTCTCCCGTGACCTCAAGAACAAAGGTAACTACTCACAAATAATATTCATGCTCAAGATCATAGGGGTATTAAATAGCATAATGGATCTGAACATATAATCTTCCACCAAATAAACCACATAGTAATCAACTACAAGATGTAATAAACACTACTAGTCACCCACAGGTACCAATCTGAGGTTCCGGTACAAAGATTGAACACAAGTGATGAACTAGGGTTTGAGAGGAGATGGTGCTGTTGAAGATGTTGATGAAGATTGGCCTCCCAAAGATGAGAGGATTTTTGGTGATGAAGATTGCTTCGATTTCCCCCTCCGGGAGGGAATTTCCCCCGGCGGAATCGCTCCGCCGAAGGGCAAAAGTGCTCCTGCCGAAGTTCCGCCTCGAGACGGCGGCGTTCCGTCCCGAAAGTCCTCTCCTGATTGTTTCTAGGTCAAAAGACCTTAAGTACTAGAAGATGGGCACCGGAGGTGGGCTGGGCTGAGCACAACCCACCAGGGCGCGCCTAGGGGGCGTGGCGCGCCCTGGTGTCTTGTGCTCACCAGGTGGCCCCCCTCCGGTAGTTATTTGCTCCAGTATTTTTTATATATTACAAAATAATTCTCCGTGAAGTTTTAGCTTATTTTGAGATGTGCAGAATAGGTGTCTTTGACATGCTTTTTCAGGTCCAGAATTCCAGCTGCCGGCATTCTCCCTCTTTGTGTAAACCTTGCATATTATGAGAGAAAAGGCATTAGAATTACTCCATAAAGCATTATTATGCAGAAAAACATTATAAATAATAGTAGGAAATCATGATGCAAAATGGACGTATCAACTCCCCCAAGCTTAGACCTCGCTTGTCCTCAAGCGAAAGCCGATATCGAAAAACATGTCCACATGGTTTGAGAGAGAGGTGTCGATAAAAACAAAATACGGACATAGTAGCATCATGCTTATTATCATAGCAGCAACAAACTTTATCATATAACTTATTCATATAACTTTTATTATATAACTTCATCAAATAACTTCTCATGAACAAGTAACAATTCATCACAATATAGAAGTATAAAGCATAAACCTTATTGAAAACCAACAAACTATGTTCTCAGTCAACTTTGCAACTACAATTCATTGTATTTTCAGAGAGGGTCTCGTGTCGGAGCCTTTTGTCAGGTCCACATACTCAACCATAATTTAGTCTTCTATGATTGCTAACACTCACAGCATTCCCATGAGCAAAAAGTTTCAATCGGACACATAGAAAGATAGGGGCTTATAGTTTTGCCTCCCAACGTATTCACCTCAAGGGTGATGTCAACAATAATAACTCATGCTCACTCATATCCATCTGGATATATGTGCCTAGATCTTTCCTCACCACATGATGCTTGCAAAAAGAAAAAGTAAAAAAGGATTAGGGAAGAATACTTTTACTCTTGCATAAAAGTAAATACATAAAAGTAAAAGATAGGCCCTTCGCAGAGGGAAGCAGAGGTTGTCATGCGCTTTTTGGTTTGTATGCCAAATCCCATAATGTAAAAGAACATCACGTTATATTGCCCCCTATGATAGCAACCTTTATTATGCAGTCCATCGCTTTTATTACTTTGCCATCATAACTTCGTACAACGCTCAATTTTCTCTTACACTAATTGATCAAACACATTTAGAAGCAATTTTTATTGCCTTAGTGCACCGATGACAACTTACTTGAAGGATCTTACTCGATCCGTAGGTATGTATGGTGGACTCTCAAAACATGAGTTGGGTTTAGGGTTTTTGGATGCACAAGTAGTATCTATACTTAGTGCGGAATTTTTGGCTAGCAAAGATATTGAGCAAGCACCACATGTTGAAGGATCTATGACAATATAACTTCTATGTGAATATGAACAAACATAAATCATTACGTTGTCTTCCTTGTCCAACGTCAACAATTTTGGCATATAATATTTAATGGGGGTTCACAATCATAAAAGATGTCCAAGATAGTGTATTTGCATGTGAATCTTCTCTTACCTTATTAATTCTTTCATGAATTGCATCATTGACCAATGCTATGTTTGTCAACCTCCAATAAATTTTACCACTTATACGTTTCCTTATGTGATGTCATTACTTACCATAAGATTAGCATATGATCCTTTTCATTTATTTCCTTTTTATTTTGATTGCAACAAGAAAGTAAAGAAGCAAAAGCTCAAACTAAACTTTATTATATAACTCTCACTCGATTACATAGATAGATAGATAGATCACGAAACTAGCACTCGAAAATAGATCATACTAAACTTTTATTCAACTAGGTCACGAAAGAGCTAAGGATCGAACGGAAATAGGTAAAGGTAAATAAAGGTGATGGTGATACGATACCGGGGCATCTCCCCCAAGCTTGGCTCAAGCCAAGGGGAGTGCCCATACCCGTGTACTCAAGTCTCCTTTGGTGGTGAAGATGATGAAGGTGGTGGTGATGAAGTAGCCTTCTTCTTCAGCTTATATTTGAGCATAAAATTTTCCTCCCTTAGATCCTCATTCTCTAACTCGAGCTCTAAAGTCTTTTTGCATAATGCCGCCTTGCTCTCCTGCAGAAAACAAGATGGAATAAATTGAACCTCAGGTTTGTATCCTTTAGGGAGGCTTGACTTCTTGAATTCTACATGCATGTCTCCAGACTGAGGTAGTGGGTCATCCTCTTCCTCGGAGCTATCATCCTTTGTTTCCTTCATGTTGGCGTGTTCCTCCTCATCCGTGGTCCATCCATAATGATCTACCTCTCCATAGACCTTAGGGTTTGCAATAGCTCCCCCCCTCTGAATCTTGAGAAGACATATTTGCAGACCTGTTAGGAAAACAGCATGAAACAAGAACATGGGATTTTTCTGCGATGCGGTGGTCAAAACAATCAGGGGTATATATAAAGATTTTTTTTATCTTGGGAAGCAAGAATATGGAAGGAAAACGGAGTTAGGAAGGTGTCCGAGGTGGGCACAACCCACCAGGGCGCGCCTGGCAGGGCTGGCGTGCCCTGGTGTATCGTGCACACCTTGGTTGCTTTCCTGTTTATTTCTTATTTTCCTAATTTTTATAATATTCCAAAACTGACAGAAAATATTTTTGCGGATTTTTTGGAGTCCGTTTACTTACCGTATCACGTACCTCCTCTTTTTCAGAATTCTGGAGTGTTCCGGAAGGTTTCTTTTATGTGTTCCTCCAGTGTCATGGTTTGGATAACATTGCTTTCAACATTAATTGGCGTACCTGAGATATAGTGTTTAATTCTTTGTCCATTGACCACCTTCGGGTTAGTACCTTCGGCATTATTAATCTTGATAGCTCCAGAACGATAAACTTCTTCGATAATATATGGTCCTTCCCATTTGGAAAGAAGCTTTCCTGCAAAAAAAAAATCTAAAACGAGAGTTGTACAAAAGAACATATTCTCAAACTTTGAATTCCCACTTTTGGATTCTTTTGTCATGCCATCTTTTAAATTTTTCTTTGAATAGTTTGGCATTTTCATAAGCTTGGGTTCTCCATTCATCTAGTGAGCTGATATCAAATAACCTCTCTTCACCGGCAAGTTTGAAATCATAATTGAGTTCTTTAATTGCCCAAAATGCTTTATGTTCTAACTCTAGAGGCAAATGACAAGCTTTTCCATATACCATTTTGTACGGAGACATACCCATAGGATTTTTATAAGCTGTTCTGTAGGCCCAAAGTGCATCATCTAGTTTCTTAGACCAATTCGTTCGAGACCTATTGACAGTTTTTTGTAATATTAATTTTATTTCTCTATTGGTAAGTTCAACTTGACCACTAGATTGAGGATGATAAGGTGATGCAATTCTATGCTTAACATCATATTTAGCAAGCATTTTACGGAAAGCACCATGAATAAAGTGTGAACCACCATCAGTCGTTAAATATCTAGGGACTCCAAACCTCGGTAAAATAACTTCTTTAAGCATTTTAATGGAGGTGTTATGATCAACACTACTAGTTGGAATAGCTTCTACCCACTTAGTAACATAATCAACAGCAACAAAAATATGAGTATACCCATTAGAGGAAGGAAAAGATCCCATATAGTCAAAACCCCAAACATCAAATGGTTCAACAACAAGTGAATAATTCATAGGCATTTCCTGATGCTTACCGATATTACCAATTCTTTGACATTCATCACAAGATAATACGAACTTACGGGCATCCTTGAAGAGAGTAGGCCAATAAAAACCAGATTGCAATACCTTGTGAGCAGTTCTATCTCCCGCATGATGTCCTCCATAGGCTTCAGAATGACATTTCCATAGGATTTATTCCTGTTCATGCTCAGGTACACAACGTCTAATAATACCATCTACCCCTTCTTTATAAAGATGTGGGTCATCCCAAAAATAATGTCTTAAATCATAGAAGAATTTTTTCTTTTGTTGGTATGTGAAACTAGGTGGTATATATTTAGCAACAATGTAGTTAGCATAATCAGCATACCAAGGAGTGTTTTGAGAAACATTTATTGCATCTAACTGTTCATCAGGAAAACTATCATCAATAGGTAGTGGGTCATCAAGAATATTTTCTAACCTAGACAAGTTATCAGCTACGGGGTTCTCAGCTCCTTTCCTATCGGTGATATGTAAATCAAATTCTTGAAGCAAGAGAACCCACCTAATGAGTCTAGGTTTATCATCTTTATTTTCCATCAGATATTTTATAGCAGCATGATCGGTGCGAACAATGACTTTGGAATCAACAATGTAGGATCTAAATTTATCACAAGAAAATACAACTGCTAAAAACTCCTTTTCAATAGTAGCATAATGCTACTTCTTGAGCTTGCGTTGGTTTTCCCTTGAAGAGGAAAGGGTGATGCAGCAAAGTAGATAAGTATTTCCCTCAGTTGTTGAGAACCAAGGTATCAATCCAGTAGGAGATACAAGCAAGTCCCCAATCTTCGCACCTACACAAACAATCAAACACTTGCACCCAACGCTATAAAGGGGTTGTCAATCCCTTCACGGTTAATTGCAACGATGAGATCTGATAGAGATAGAGATAAAAGATTACTAAAACGAAAAGTAAAACAAAAGTAAAAAGATTGCAGCAAAGTATTTTTGGTTTATAGATCTGAAAATATAATATGGAAAATAGACCCGGGGGCCATAGGTCTCACTAAAGGCTTCTCTCTTGAAGGAAAATAATACGGTGGGTGAACAAATTACTGTCGAGCAATTGATAGAAAAGCGCATAGTTATGACGATATCCAAGGCAATGATTATGCATATAGGCATCACGTCCGTGTCAAGTAGACCGAAACGATTCTGCATCTACTACTATTACTCCACACATCGACCGACTCCTGCCTACATCTAGAGTATTAAGTTCATGAAGAACAGAGTAACGCATTAAGTAAGATGACATGATGTAGAGGGATAAACTCAAGCAATATGATGAAAACCCCATCTTTTTACCTTTGATGACAACAATACAAATACGTGCCTCGCTACCCCTACTTTGTCACTGGGTGAGGACACCGCAAGATTGAACCCAAAACTAAGCACTTCTCCCATTGCAAGAATTACCAATCTAGTTGGCCAAAACAAACCAATAACTCGAAGAGACTTGCAAAGATATGAAATCATGCATATAAGAATTCAGAGGAGAATCAAATAATATCCATAGATAATCTGATCATAAACCCACAATTCATCGGATCTCGACAAACACACCGCAAAAGAGTAGTACATCGGATAGATCTCCATGAAGATCATGAAGAACATGGTATTGAAGAACATAGAGAGAGAAGAAGCCATCTAGCTACTAGCTATGGACCCGAAGGTCTGAGGTGAACTACTCACGCATCATCGGAGGGGCAATGGAGTTGATGTAGATGCCCTCCATGATCGAATCCCCCTCCGGCAGATTACCGGAAAAGGCTCCAAGATGGGATCTCACGGGAACAGAGGGTTCCGGCGGCGGAAAAGTATTTTCATGGCTCTTTTTGGTATTGGGGGAATAGTTGGGAATTTATAGGCCGAAGATTAGGGTTGGAGGGCCTGCAGGGGGGCCACAAGCCAGGGGGGCGCGCCCCCCCTAGGGCGCACCCTGCAGGCTTGTGATCTCCCGGCAGGTCTCCTGCCTTCATCTCCAAGTCTGGTAGGTTTCTTCTGGTCCAATCATCCCGAAGGTTTTATTCCGTTTGGACTCCGTTTAATATTCCTTATCTGCAGTACTCAAAAACAAGGAAAAAACAGAAACTGGCACTAGGCACTAGGTTAATAGGTTAGTCCCAAAAATAATATAAAATAGCATATTAATGCATATAAAACATCCAAAATAGATAATATAATAGCATGGAACAATAAAAAATTATAGATACATTGGAGACGTATCAAGCATCCCCAAACTTAATTCCTGCTCGTCCTCGAGTAGGTAAAAGAGAAAAACAGAATTTTTGATGTGGAATGCTACCTAACATATTTATCCATGTAATATTCTTTATTGTGGCATGAATGTTCAGATCCATAAGATTCAAAACAAAAGCTTAATATTGACATAAAAACAATAATACTTCAAGCATACTAACAAGGCAATTATGTCCTTTCAAAATAACATGGCCAAAGAAATTTATCCCTACAAAATCATATGGTCTGGCTATGCTCCATCTTCCCCACACAAAGTATTTAAATCATGCACAACCCCGATGACAAGTCAAGCAATTGTTTCACACCTTTTATGTTCTCAAACCTTTTCAACTTTCACACAATACATGAGCGTGAGCCATGGATATAGCACTATAGGTGGAATAGAATATCGTGGAGGTTGTGAGGAAAAGGGAAAAGATAGTCTCACATCAACTAGGCGTATCAATGGGCTATGGAGATGCCCATCAATAGATATCAATGTGAGTGAGTAGGCATTGCCATGCAACGGATGCACTAGAGCTATAAGTGTATGAAAGCTCAAAAAGAAACTAAGTGGGTGTGCATTATAATGAAAAATTCCCACTAGTATATGAAGTGACAAAATAGGAGACTCTCTATCATGAAGATCATGGTGCTACTTTGAAGCACAAGTGTGGAAAAAAGATAGTAGCATTGTCCCTTCTCTCTTTTCTCTCATTTTTATTTTATTTTGGTGGGCATCATTGGCCTCTTTTTTTTTATTTGGTTTCATTGGCCTCTTTTATTATTTGTAAAGTCCGGAGACTCATCCCAACTTGTGAGTGAATCATAGCTTCCATCATCCTTTCCTCTCATGGGACAATGCTCTAATAATGATGATCATCACACTTTTATTTACTTACAACTCGATACCTAGAACAAAATATGACTCTATATGAATGCTTCCGGTGGTGTACCGGGATGTGCAACGATCTAGCGTAGCAAATGACATCAAAAAATGGACAAGCCATGAAAACATCATGCTAGCTATCTTACGATCATGCAAAGCAATATGAAAATGATGGTGCATGTCATAATAAACGGAATGGTGGAAGTTGCATGGCAATATATCTCGGAATGGCTATGGAAATGCCATAATAGGTAGGTATGGTGGCTGTTTTGAGGAAGGAAATATGGTGGGTTTAATGCACCGGTGAAAGTTGCGCGGTACTAGAGAGGCTAGCAATGGTGGAAGGGTGAGAGTGCATATAATCCATGGACTCACATTAGTCATAAAGAACTCACATACTTATTGCAAAAGCCTATTAGTTATCGAAGCAAAGTATTAGACGCATGCTCCTAGGGGAGAGGTTGGTAGGAGTTAACCATCGCGCGCTCCCGACCCTCACACAAAGGATGACAATCAATAAACAAATCATGCTCCGACTTCGTTACATAACGGTTCACCATACGTGCATGCTACGGGAATCACAAACTTTAACACAAGTATTTCTACCAATCCACAATTACTCACTAGCATGACTCTAATATCACCATCTTTATATCTCAAAACTATATGCAAGGAATCAAACTTCTCATAGTATTCAATGCACTTTATATGAAAGTTTTTATTATATCCCTCTTGGATGCCCATTATATTAGGACTTAAATTCACAACCTAAACCAATTACCATGCTGTTTAAAGACTCTCAAAATAATATAAGTGAGGTACGAGAGTTCAATTATTTCTATAAAATAAAACACCACCGTGCTCTAAAAAGATATAAGTGAAGCACTAGAGCAACATTGCCTAGCTCAAAAGATATAAGTGAAGCACATAGAGTATTCTAATAAATTCATGATTAATGCGTGTCCCTCTCAAAATATGTGTGCAGCAAGGATGATTGTGGCAAACTAAAAAGCAAAGACTCATATCATACAAGACGCTCCAAGCAAAACACATATCATGTGGTGAATAAAAATATAGCCTCAAGTAAATTTACCGATGGATTGAAGACGAAAAAGGGGATGCCTTCCGGGGCATCCCCAAGCTTAGGCTCTTTGGTATCCTTGAATATGGCTTGGGGTGCCTTGGGAATCCCCAAGCTTAGGCTCTTGCCACTCCTTATTCCATAGTCCATCAAATCTTTACCCAAAACTTGAAAACTTCACAACACAAAACTCAACAGAAAACTCGTGAGATCCGTTAGTATAAGAAAAATAAATCACCACTTTAGGTACTGTTGTGAACTCATTATTTATTTATATTGGTGTAATATCTACTGTATTCTAACTTCTCCATGGTTCATACCCCCCGATACAACCCATAGATACATCAAAATAAGCAAACAACACAAAGAAAACAGAATCTGTCAAAAACAGAACAGTCTGTAGAAATCTATAGACTTCGAATACTTATGTAACTCCAAAAATTCTGAAAAAATAGGAAAATCTGGGAAATTAGTATATAAATATTTTGTAAAAAATTCAGACTCATTTGACGCTCTGGTGAATTTATAAAATTCCTGGACTCAGCGCAAAAGTTTCTGTTTTTCAGCAGAATCAAATCAACAATCACCGTAGACCATCCCAAAGGTCTTACTTGGCTAAAACACTAATTAAAACAATAAAACACAATTACTACAGAGGTAATAATGTGTAAAGCACTCAAAAACAGAAACAAAAACAAACTAAAAAAACATAAAATTTGGTTGCCTCCCAACAAGCGCTATTGTTTAACGCCCCTAGCTAGGCATAACGCAATAGATCTAGGTATTGTCATCTTTGGTATGCAATCCATAAGTAGCTCTCATAATAGATTCATAAGGTAATTTAATTTTATTTCTAGGAAATTGTTCCATGCCTTTCCTTAATGGAAATTGGAATCTAATGTTCCCTTCTTTCATATCAATAATTGCACCAATCGTTCTAAGGAAAGGTCTACCAAGAATAATAGGACATGTAGGATTGCAATCTATATCAAGAACAATGAAATCTACGGGCACATAATTCCTATTTGCAACAATAATAACATCATTAATCCTTCCCATAGGTTTCTTAATAGTGGAATCCGCTAGATGCAAATTTAAAGAGCAATCATCAAGATCATGGAAACCTAGCACATCACATAGAGTTTTCGGAATCGTGGAAACGCTAGCACCCAAATCACACAAAGCATGGCACTCATAATATTTAATTTTAATCTTAATAGTAAGATCCCACTCATCATAAAGCTTTCTAGGTATAGAAACTTCCAACTCAAGTTTTTCTTCAAAAGATTTCATCATAGCATCAACAATATGTTTAGTAAAAGCTTTATTTTGATTATAAGCATGCAGAGAATTCAACATGGATTGCAACAAGGAAATACAATCAATCAAAGAACAACTATCATAATTAAAGTCCTTGAAATCCAAAAGAGTGGGTTCATTGCTATTTAAAGTTTTGACCTCTTCAATCCCCACTTTTATCAATCTTAGCATTAAGATCTATAAACTCCGAATCATTGGGACGACTTTTAACTAAAGTTGACTTATCTCCAGTCCCATCTATATCAAGATTTGCATTAGAAAACAAATATTCAATAGGAGTCACATCAATCACTTTAAGATCTTCATCCTTATTTTCACGAGAACACACTTTTTCAAGCCATTCACGCTTAGCACGCATTCAAGCGGTTCTTTCCTTACACTCATCAATAGAAGTTCTCATAGCTTTTAAAGACTCATTAATATCACGCTTGGGTGGAGTAGATCTAATTTTCAAAGAATCAATCTCAAGCGAAATTCTATCAACGTTCCTAGCCAAATCATCAATCTTGAGCAATTTTTCTTCAATCGTAGCATTGAAAACCTTTTGCGAACTAATAAATTCTTTAATATTATTCTCAAGATCAGAGGGCATCTTATTATAATTTCCATAAGAACTGCTGTAGTAATTACCATAATTATTAGAGGAATTACTAGGAAATGGCCTAGGGTTGAAATTACCTCTATACGCGTTATTACCAAAATTGTTCCTACCAAAAAAATTCACATCCATAGATTCATTATTATTTCCAATCAAAGAAGACAAAGGCATATCATTAGGATCAATAGGAGCACTCTTACTAGCAAACAATTTCATTAATTCATCCATCTTTTCAATCAAAGTGTTTATTTCTTCAATAGCATGCACTTTTTTACTAGTAGGAGATCTTTCGGTATGCCATTGAGAGTAATTTGCTATAATATTATCTAGGAGTTTAGTAGCTTATCCTAATGTGATTTCCATAAAAGTACCACCCGCGGCGGAATCTAAAAGATTTCTAGAAGCAAAATTCAATCCCGCCTAAATTTTTTGTATAATCAGCCCTAAACTCAAACCATGTGCGGGGCAATTTCTAATCATTAGTTTCATCCTCACCCAAGATTGTGCAACATGCTCATGATCAAGTTGCTTAAAATTCATTATATCGTTCCTAAGGGAGATGATCTTAGCGGGCGGAAAGTACTTGGAAATAAAAGCATCTTTACACTTATTCCATGAATCAATACTATTTTTAGGCAAAGATGAAAACCAAGTTTTAGCACGATCTCGTAGTGAGAACGGAAATAGCTTCAATTTAACAATATCATTATCCACATCTTTCTTCTTTTGCATATCACACAACTCAACGAAAGTACTTAGATGGGATGCGGCATCTTCACTAGGAAGGCCAGAAAATTGTTCTTTCATAACAAGATTAAGCAAAGCGGCATTAATTTCATAAGATTCCGCACTAGTGGCGGGAGCAATCGGAGTACTAATAAAGTCATTATTATTAGTATTGGAGAAGTCACACAACTTAGTATTCTCTTGAGTCATCGTGACAAAGCAAGCAATCTAGCACACAAGCAAACAAAAAGCAAACGAAAAGACGAACGGAAAAAAGGCGAATAAAAAGGCAAATCTTTTTGGTTTTTTCTGAAAATCGTTTTAGAAGTGGGGGAGAGGAAAACGAGAGGCAAATGGCAAATAATGTAAATGCAAGAGATGAGTTTGTGATGGGTACTTGGTAGGCTTGATGTAGATCTCCCCGGCAACGGCGCCAGAAATCCTTCTTGCTACTTCTTGAGCTTGCGTTGGTTTTCCCTTGAAGAGGAAAGGGTGATGCAGCAAAGTAGATAAGTATTTCCCTCAGTTTTTGAGAACCAAGGTATCAATCCAGTAGGAGATACAAGCAAGTCCCCAATCTTCGCACCTACACAAACAATCAAACACTTGCACCCAACACTATAAAGGGGTTGTCAATCCCTTCACGGTTACTTGCAAGGATGAGATCTGATAGAGATAGAGATAAAAGATTACTAAAACGAAAAGTAAAACAAAAGTAAAAAGATTGCAACAAAGTATTTTTGGTATTTTTGGTTTATAGATTTGAAAATATAATATGGAAAATAGACCCGGGGGCCATAGGTTTCACTAAAGGCTTCTCTCTTGAAGGAAAATAATACGGTGGGTGAACAAATTACTGTCGAGCAATTGATAGAAAAGCGCATAGTTATGACGATATCCAAGGTAATGATTATGCAGACAGGCATCACGTCCGTGTCAAGTAGACCGAAACGATTCTGCATCTACTACTATTACTCCACACATCGACCGACTCCTGCCTGCATCTAGAGTATTAAGTTCATGAAGAACAGAGTAACGCATTAAGTAAGATGACATGATGTAGAGGGATAAACTCAAGCAATATGATGAAAACCCCATCTTTTTACCCTTGATGGAAACAATACAAATACATGCCTCGCTACCCCTACTTTGTCATTGGGTGAGGACACCGCAAGATTGAACCCAAAACTAAGCACTTCTCCCATTGCAAGAATTACCAATCTAGTTGGCCAAACCAAACCAATAACTCGAAGAGACTTGCAAAGATATGAAATCATGCATATAAGAATTCAGAGGAGATTCAAATAATATTCCTAGATAATCTGATCATAAACCCACAATTCATTGGATCTCGACAATCACACCGCAAAAGAGTATTACATCGGATAGATCTCCATGAAGATCATGAAGAACATGGTATTGAAGAACATAGAGAGAGAAGAAGCCATCTAGCTACTAGCTATGGACCCGAAGGTATGAGGTGAACTACTCACGCATCATCGGAGGGGCAATGGAGTTGATGTAGATGCCCTCCGTGATCGAATCCCCCTCCGGCAGATTACCGGAAAAGGCTCCAAGATGGGATCTCACGGGAACAGAGGGTTCCGGCGGCGGAAAAGTATTTTTGTGGCTCTTTTTGGTATTGGGGGAATATTTGGGAATTTATAGGCCGAAGATTAGGGTTGGAGGGCCTGCAGGGGGGCCACAAGCCAGGCCCCCCCCCCTAGGGCTCGCCCTTCAGGCTTGTGATCTCCCGGCAGGTCTCCTGCCTTCATCTCCAAGTCTGGTAGGTTTCTTCTGGTCCAAGAAAAATCATCCCGAAGGTTTTATTCCGTTTGGACTCCGTTTAATATTCCTTATCTGCAATACTCAAAAACAAGGAAAAAACAGAAACTGGCACTAGGCACTAGGTTAATAGGTTAGTCCCAAAAATAATATAAAATAGCATATTAATGCATATAAAACATCCAAAACAGATAATATAATAGCATGGAACAATCAAAAATTATAGATACGTTGGAGACGTATCACATAATTTCTTTGGGCAATGTCTAGAGTTTTGCTAGCATAATGGATAACATTTAATTTTTTTATCAACTCTTTGTCCTAGAACAGCACCAACAACATAATCACTAGCATCACACATAATCTAAAAAGGCAAGTTCCAATCAGGTGGTTGAACAATAGGTGCAGAAGTTAAGGCTTTCTTGAGTGTTTCAAAGGCTTCTACACAATCATCATGAAAAGCAAATGGAATATCCTTTTGTAAAAGATTAGTAAGAGGCCTAGAAATTTTAGAGAAGTCTTTAATAAACCTCCTATAGAAACCAGCATGACTAAGGAAACTCCAAATACCTTTAATATCTTTAGGACATGGCATTTTCTGAATTGCATCAACTTTAGTTTTATCCACCTCAATACCTCGTTCAGATATTTTATGCCCCAAGACAATACCTTCATTAACCATATAAAGTGGCACTTCTCCCAATTCAAGACAAGATTAGTTTGTTCACATCTCTGCAAAACTCGATCAAGGTTGCTTAAGCAATCATCAAAAGAAGTTCCGTAAACGGAAAAATCATCCGTGAAAACCTCCACAATCTTTTCACAAAAATCAGAGAATATAGCAGTCATACATCTTAGAAAGGTAGCAGGTGCATTGCATAAAGCAAAAGGCATATGTCTATAAGCATAGGTTCCAAAAGGACAAGTAAAGGTGGTTTTCTCTTGATCAGATTGTGATACAGGTATTTGAGAGAAACCAGAATATCCATCCAGAAAACAAAATGTGTGTGCTTAGATAATCTTTCTAGCATTTGATCAATGAAAGGCAGAGGGTAATGATCTTTTCTAGTAGCTTTATTTAATTTTCTAAAATCAATTACCATTCTATAGCCAGTGACAGTTCTCAGTGGGATGAGCTCATTTTTATCATTAGGAACAACAGTAATACCTCCCTTCTTAGGGACACAATGAACAGGACTTACCCATCTACTATCAGCTATGTGATAGATTATACATGCTTCAAGAAGCTTTAATATTTCAGTTCTTACCACTTCTTTCATCTTAGGATTCAATCGTCGTTGGTGATCAACAACGGGTTTGGCATCAGGTTCCATATTAATCTTGTGCTGACATAGAGTGGGACTAATGCCCTTAAGATCATCAAGAGTATATCCAATAGCAGCTTGGTGCTTCCTCTGAATTTTTAATAATCTTTCTTCCTCATGTTCTGAAAGGTTAGCACTAATAATAACCGGATATATCCTTTTCTCATCAAGATAAGCATACTTCAAAGTGTCAGGCAATTGTTTTAATTCAAACACAGGATCACCTTTAGGTGGAGGAGGACCTCCTAGAGTTTCAATAGGCAAATTGTGTTTTAGGAGAGGCTGTTGTTCAAAGAAATTTTTATCTATTTCATTTCTTTCATGCAAGTACATATCATTTTCATGGTCTAGCAAATATTGTTCTAGTGGATCAGTAGGAGGTACGGCAATAGAAGCAAGACCAATTAGTTCATCCTTACTAGATAATTCTTTATCACGAGGTTGTCTACTAAACTTGGAAAAATTAAATTCGTGAGACACATCACCAAAATTAACACCGACGGTTTCTTTCTTGCAATCTATCTTAGCATTAACAGTGTTCAAGAAAGGTCTACCAAAGATAATGGGACAAAAGTCATCTTGTGGGGAACCAAGAACTAGAAAATCAGTAGGATATTTTATTTTCCCACACAAGACTTCAACATCTCTAACAATCCCAAGTGGTGTGATGCTGTCTCTATTAGCAAGCTTAATTGTAACATCTATGTCTTCTATTTCGACGGGTGCTATATCATTCATAATTTCTTGGTATATGGTAAAAGGAATAGCACTCACACTAGCACCCATATCACATAAACCATGATAGCAATGGTCTCCTATTTTGGCTGAGACAACAGGCATGCCCACTACGGGTCTATGTTTATATTTCTCATCAGGTTTGGCAATTCTAGCGGCTTCATCACAAAAGTAAATAACATGCCCATCAATATTTTCTACCAAGAGATCTTTATCCATAGCAACACTAGGTTCTACTTTAACTTGTTCAGAGGGCTTAGGTGCTTTAATATTACTTTTGCGAACCACAGTTGATACCTTAGCATGTTCCTTTATCCTAACAGGGAAAGGTGGTTTTTCAATATAAGCAGCAGGTACAACTTGATCAACATTGGAAATGATGGTTTCATCCTTAACTCTTACCGGTTCTTTAATTTCTTCTTTAATAGGGGTATGATATTTAAACGACTTCTCCTTAGGGAGATCGACATGAGTAGCAAATGATTCACAGAAAGAGGCTACTATCTCAGAGTCAAGTCCATATTTAGTGCTAAACTTGTGAAAAGCATCGGTATTCATAAAAGATTTAACACAATCAAACTTAAGCTTAATACCTGACTCATTACCTTCGTCGAGTTCCCAATCTTCAGAGTTGCGTTTAATTCTTTCTAAGAGATCCCACTTGAATTCAATAGTCTTCTTCATAAAAGAACCAGTACAAGAAGTATCGAGCATGGATCGATCATTATGAAAAAGCCGAGCATAAAAGTTCTGAATAATCATTTCTCTCGGGAGCTCATGATTGGGGCATGAATATAACATTGACTTAAGCCTCCCCCAAGCTAGAGCGATGCTTTCTCCTTCAGGCGGCCAAAAATTATATATATAATTCCGATCACGATGAACTAGATGCATAGGATAAAACTTTTGGTGGAATTCTAATTGCAATCGATTCCAGTTCCATGATCCAATATCATCACATAGCCTATACCATGTCAATGCTTTTTCCCCTTCAAAGATAAAGGGAAAACCTTCTTCTTAACTTCATCTCCGAATAAACCTGCAAGCTTAAATAATCCACAAATTTCATCCACATGTATTAGATGCATATCGGGATGTTTAGTTCCGTCTCCTACATATGGATTAGCTAGCAGTTGTTCTACCATACCCGAAGGAATTTCATAACCAATATTTTCAGTAGGTGCATTAGGTTGAGGGGAAACTAATTGTGGTTCCATTCGAGGTGAAGATACCCCGAACAAACCCCTCAAAGGATTGTTTTCCATAGTAGCAAGTGATAATAAATTTCAGCACGTAGTATAAGTTTTTCCTTACTGATTTCCACTTACCAAGAGCGCTTCACTCCCCGGCAACGGCGCCAGAAAAGAGTCTTGATGACCCACAAGTATATGGGGTCAATTGTAGTCCTTTCGATAAGTAAGAGTGTCGAACCCAACGAGGAGCAGAAGGTAATGACAAGCGGTTTTTAGCAAGGTAATTTCTACAAGCACTGAAATTGTAGGCAACTGATGTCTACTACGCAACTTTATTCTTGTCGACTTTGTTGGGCCTCCAAGCGCGGAGTTTTGTAGGACAGTAGAAATTTTCCCTCAAGTGGATGACCTAAGGTTTATCAATCCGTGGGAGGTGTAGGATGAAGCTGGTCTCTCTCAAACAACCCTGCAATCAAATACAAGAAATCTCTTGTGTCCCCAACACACCCAATACAATGGCAAATTGTATAGGTGAACTAGTTCGGCGAAGAGATGGTGATACAAGTGCAATATGGATGTTAGATATAGCTTTTTGTAATCTGAAAATATAAAAACAGCAAGGTAGCAAGTAACAAAAGTGAGCACAAACGGTATTGCAATGCTTGAAAACAAGGCCTAGGGTCCGTACTTTCACTAGTGCAATCTCTCAACAATGCTAATATAATTGGATAACATAACGATCCCTCAATATGCAACGAAGAATCACTCCAAAGTTCTTATCTAGCGGAGAACATAAGAAGAAATTGTTTGTAGGGTATGAAACCACCTTAAAGTTATCCTTTCCGATTGATCTATTCAAAAGTTCGTACTAAGATAACATCAAGTTATCCTTTCCATTCGATCTATATAAGAGTTCGTACTAGAATAACACCATATGATATGCATCAACCAACTCTAATGTCACCTAGATACTCCAATGTCACCACAAGTATCCATGAGTTAATTATACGATACGCATCAAACAATTTCAGATTCATAATACTCAATCCAACACAAAGAACCTCAAAGAGTGCCCCAAGATTTCTATCGGAGAACGTAGGACAAGAACGTGTATCAACCCCTATGCATAGATTACCCCAATGTCACCGCGGGAATCCGCAAGTTGAGTACCAAAACATATATCAAGTGAATCAATAGAACACCCCATTGTCACCACGGGTATCCACTTGCAAGACATATATCAAGTTTTCTCAAATCCAATATTCAATCCAACATAATGATAACTCAAAGGGAAAGATTCAATTCATCACAACATGATAGCAAGGGAATAACATCATGTGATCCGACTATATTAACAAAGCCCATGATACATCAAGATCATGACATCTCAAGAACACGAGAGGGAGAGATTGAACACATAGCTACTGGTACATACCCTCAGCCCCGAGGGTGGACTACTCCCTCCTCGTCATGGCCTCCGCCGGGATGATGAAGATGGCCACCGGAGATGGATTCCCCTCTTCGACAGGGTACTGGAATGTCTCCAGATTGGTTTTTCGTCGATACAGAGAGTTGCGGTGGCGGAGCGGAGAGTCTAGGGTTATTTCTGATGGTTTCTGTATTTATAGGATTTTTGGGCGTCGGTTTCACGCCAAGATGGGCCACCAGGAGGGCACAAGACACCAGGGCACGCCTGGGCCCTCTGGCGCGCCCTGGTGGGTTGTGCCCATCTCATGGCTCTTCTCCGGTGGTTCTTCGCTCCAATATTTCTTATTTGGTCCAGAAAAAATCACCAAAAAGTTTCGGGCGATTCCGAGAACTTTCATTTTCTGCACAAAAACAACACCACGGTAATTCTGCTGAAAACAACGTCAGTCCGGTTTAGTTCTAAATAAATCATATAAAGTGCATCAAAACCATATAAAAGTATTGTAAACATAGGTGAATATGGCATGAATACTCCATAAATTATCGATACGTTGGAGATGTATCAGTAACAGATAGTTTGATAGCAAGATAATTGGTAACGAGCAAGTAACGATAACGGTAAATAAAGTGCAGCAACGTAGCCCAATCCTTTTGTAGCAAAGGACAGGCTGGAACAATCTCTTATAATAGGCAAAGTGTTCTTGAGGGTACACGGGAATTTCATCTAGTCACTTTATCATGTTGGTTTGATTTGCGTTCGCTACGTTGATAATTTGATATGTTGGTGGACCGGTGCTTGGGTGCTGTTCTTACTTGAACAAACCCACCACTTATGATTAACCCCCTCGCAAGCATCCGCAACTACGAGAAAAGTATTAAGATAAAATCTAACCATAGCATTAAACGCTTGGATCCAAATCAGCCCCTTACGAAGTGGCGCATAAACTAGGGTTTAAGCTTCTATCACTCTAGCAACCCATCATCTAATAACTACTCCACAATGCATTCCCTTAGGCCCAAGGATGGTGAAGTGTCATGTATTCGACGTTCACATGACACCACTAAGGGAATCACAACATACATATCATCAAAATATCGAACACATATTAAATTCACATGATTACTTGCAACATGACTTCTCCCGTGACCTCAAGAACAAAGGTAACTACTCACAAGTAATATTCATGCTCAAGATCAGAGGGGTATTAAATAGCATAATGGATCTGAACATATAATCTTCCAGCAAATAAACCATATAGTAATCAACTACAAGATGTAATCAACACTACTAGCCACCCACATGTACCAATCTGAGGTTCCGGTACAAAGATTGAACACAAGAGATGAACTAGGGTTTGAGAGGAGATGGTTATGTTGAAGATGTTGATGAAGATTGGCCTCCCAAAGATGAGAGGGTTGTTGGTGATGACGATGGCTTCGATTTCCCCCTCCGGGAGGGAAGTTCCCCCAGCAGAATCGCTCTGCCGGAGGACAAAAGTGCTGCTGCCCAAGTTCTGCCTCGAGACGGCGGCGTTCCGTCCCGAAAGTCCTCTCCTTATTTTTTTCTAGGTCAAAAGACCTTAAGTAAAAGAAGATGGGCACCGGAGGTGGGCTGGGCTGAGTACAACCCACCAGGGCGCGCCTGGGGTCCTGGCACGCCCTGGTGTCTTGTGCTCACCAGGTGGCCCCCCTCCAGTAGTTATTTGCTCCAGTATTTTTTATATATTCCAAAATAATTCTCTGTGAAGTTTCAACTTATTTGGAGATGTGCAGAATAGGTGTCTCTGACATGCTTTTTCAGGTCCAGAATTCCAGCTGCCGGCATTCTCCCTCTTTGTGTAAACCTTGCATATTATGAGAGAAAAAGCATTATAATTACTCCATAAAGCATTATTATGCATAAAAACATTATAAATAACAGTAGGAAATCATGATGCAAAATGGACGTACCAGGATGCGCCGTGGCTTGTGGTAATTGTTGCCTTCCCTCTCCTCTCATATATATATATATATATATATATATATATATATATATATATATATATATATATATATATATAGGGGCAAGGGGGAGGGGCGGCCGCCCTAAGGTTTCCCCTAGGGTTGTGCGCGACGGCCTAGGGGGCTGCCTTTGCCCCCAAGGCAAGGGGGTGGCGGCCACCTTAGGGCTATCCCTAGCCTCATGGCCGCACGGGCCCTTGAGGAGGCGGGGCGCCCAGCCCACTAGGGGCTGGTGCGCCTCCCTCTCAGCTCATGGGGCCCTCCGGGACAGGTGGACCCTCCCGGTGGACCCTCGGAACCCCTTCCGGCACTCCCGATGAAATCCGGTAAATCCCGAAACTCTTCCGGAACCCGAGTACCAACTTCCCATATATGAATCTTTACCTCCAGACCATTTCGGAACTCCTCGTGACGTCCGAGATCTCATCCGGGACTCCGAACAACTTTCGGTCACCAACATACATAACTCAATAATACCATATTGTCATCAAACATGAAGTGTGCGGACCCTACGGGTTCGAGAATGATGTAGACATGACCGAGACACTCACCAGCCAATAACCAATAGAGGGACCTGGATGCTCATATTGGTTCCTACATATTCTAGGAAGATCTTTATCTCTCGAACCACGATGTCAAGGATTCAGTCAATCCCGTATGCAGTTCGCCTTGTCCATCGGTAGGTTACTTGCCCGAGGTTCGATCGTCGGTATCTCAATACCTAGTTCAATCTCACTACTGGCAAGTCTCTTTACTCATTCCTCAATACAAGATCCCGCGACTAACTCCTTAGTCGCATTGCTTGCAAGCTTCTTGTGATACTGTATTAGCGAGAGGGCCCAGAGATACCTCTCCATCATACAGAGTGACAAATCCCAGTCTCAGTGCATGCCTACCCAACAGACACCCTCGGAGATACCTGTAGAGCACCTTTATAATCACCCAGTTATGAAGTGATGTTTGATACACACAAGGAATTCCTCTGGTGTCAGGGAGTTGCATGATCTCATGGTCATAGGAATAGATACTTGACATGAAGAAAGCAGTAGCAATAAACTAAGTGATACGATCAGATGCTATGCTTACGGTTGGGTCTTGTCCATCACATCATTCTCCTAATGATGTGATCCCGTTATCAAATGAAAACTCATGTCCATGGTTAGGAAACCTTAACCATCTTTGATCAATGAGCTAGTCTAGTAGAGGCTCACTAGGGACACGGTGTTGTCTATGTATCCACACATGTATCTGAGTTTCCGATCAATACAATTCTAGCATGGATGATAGACGTTTATCATGAATAGGGAAATATGATAATAACCAATCTATTATTGCCTCTAGGGCATATTTCCAACAGCCTCCCACTTGCACTAGAGTCAATAATCTAGTTCACATCGCCATGTGATTCACACCCAATGAGTTCTAGGGTTTGATCATGTTTTTCTTGTGAGAGAGGTCTTAGTCAATGGGTCTGCAACATTCAGACCCGTGTGTACTTTGCAAATCTATATGTCATACTATAGATGCTGCAACCATGCCTCACTTGGAGCTATTCCAAATGACTGCTCCACTATACATATCCGGTTTGCTACTCAGAGTCATCTGGATTGGTGTCAAAGCTTGCATCGACGTAACCCTTTACGAAGAACTCTTTATCACCTCCATAATCAAGAAACATTTCCTTAGTCCTATAGTTACTAAGGATAATTTTGACCGCTGTCCAGTGATCCACTCCTGGATCACTCTTGTACCCCTTGCCAGACTCATGGCAAGGCACACACCATATGATGTACACAACATGGCATACACTATAGAGCCAATGGCTGAGGCATAGGGGACGACCTTCATCCTTTCTCTTTCTTCTGTCGTGGTCGAGCATTGAGTCTTACTCAACTTCACACCTTACAATACATGCAAGAACTCCTTCTTTGACTGATCCATTTTGAACTCCTTCAAAATCTTGTCAAGGTGTGTGCTCTGTAAAAGTCTTATCAAGCGTCTTGATCTATCTCTATAGATTTCGATGCTCAATATGCAAGAAAACTTTACCCAGGTCTTCCTTTAAAAACTCCTTTCAAACAACCCTTTATGCTTTCTAGAAACTCTACACCATTTCCAATCAACAATATGTCATCCACATATACTTATCGGAAATGCTATAGTGCTCCCACTCACTTTCTTGTAAATACAAGTTTATTCATAAACTTTGTGTAAACACAAAAGCTTTGATCACCTCATCAAAGCATATATTCCGACTCCGAGATGCTTGCACCAGTCCACAAAAGGATTGCTAGATCTTGCATACCTTTTAGCATCCTTAGGATCGACAAAACCTTCCGGTTGTATCACATACCAACTTTCCTCACGGAAACTGTTAAGAAAACGTTGTTTCGATATCCATCTGCCATATTTCGTAATCGAAAAATACAACAACTGCTAACATAATCCCAACAGACTTTAGCATCGCTACGAGTGAGAAAGTATCATTGTAGTCAACTCCTTGAACTTGTCGGAAACCTCCGATACGTCTCCCACGTATCGATAATTTATGAAGTATTCATGCCATATTCACCTATGTTTACAATACTTTTATATGGTTTTGACGCACTTTACATGATTTATTTAAAACTAACCCGGACTGACGCTGTTTTCAGCAGAATTACTGTGGTGTTGTTTTTGTGCAGAAAATGAAAGTTCTCGGAATCGCCCAATACTTTTTGGTGATTTTTTCTGGAGGAAATGAGCCATATTGGAGCAAAGAACCACCGGAGGGGAGCCAGACGTGGGGCACAAGCCATCAGGGCGCACCCCTAGGCCGCGCCCTGATATGTGGTGGGCCCCACGTGGCTCCGTTGCGCGTGATTTCAACGCTAAAAAATCCAATAAATCCCAGAAACTCCAGAAATAAACAGAGACTCTCCGTTCCGCCACCACAACTCTCTGTATCGACGAAAAAACCAATCTAGAGACGTTCCAGTACCCTGCCGGAGAGGAGAAACCATCTCCAGTGGCCATCTTCATCATCCCGGCGGAGGCCATGACGAGGAGGGAGTAGTTCACCCTCGGGACTGAGGGTATGTACCAGTAGCTATGTGTTCAATCTCTCTCTCTCTCTCTCTCTCTCTCTCTCTCTCTCTCTCTCTCTCTCTCTCGTGTTCTCAAGATGGCACGATCTTGATGTATCACGGGCTTTGTTAATATAGTTGGATCATATGATGTTTGTCCCTTGCTATCATATTGTGATGAATTGAATCTTTCCCTTTGAGATCTCGTTATGTTGGATTGAATATTTTGGTTTGAGAACACTTGATGTACGTCTTGCATGGGATACCCGTAGTGACATTGGGGTATTCTATTGATTCACTTGATATATGTTGAGGCATCAACTTGCGGATTCCGATGACCTTGGGGATCTATGCATAGGGGTTGATTGCACGTTTTCATACCACGTTCTCCGATAGAAATCTTGGGGTGCTCCTTGAAGTTCTTTGTGTTGGATTTAATATGATAGACCTGAAATTGTTTGATGCATGTCACATAATTTACCCATGGATACTTGAGGTGACATTGGAGTATCTAGGTGACATTAGGGTTGATTGATATGTATCATTGGTGTTGTTCTAGTACGAACTCTAGGGCTGTTTGTGACACTTATAGGAATATCCCAAAAGATTGACCGGAAAGAGTACTTCGAGGTGGTTCTACTACCTACACCAATTTCATCTTATTGTTCTCCACTAGATAGGAACTTTGGAGTGATTCTTTGTTGCACGTTGAGGGATGATCATATGATTCAACTATGTTAGCATCGTTGGGAGATTGCACTAGCGAAAGTATGAATCCTAGGCCTTGTTTCCAAGCATTAATATACCGTTTTGCTCGCTGTTCACTATTTGTTACCTTGCTGTTTTTATATTTTCAGATTACAAAAACCTATATCTACCATCCATATTGCACTTGTATCACCATCTCTTCGCCGAACTAGTGCACCTATACAATTTGCCATTGTATTGGGTGTGCTGGGGACACAAGAGATTTCTTGTATTGGATTGCAGGGTTGTTTAAGAGAGGCCATCTTCATCCTGCACCTCCCACGGATTGATAAATCTTAAGTCATCCAGTAGAGGGAAAATTGCTACTGTCCTACAAAACTCTGCGCTTGGAGGCCCAACAAAGTCTACAAGAATAGAGTTGCGTAGTAGACATCAAGCCGTTTTTTGGTGCCGTTGTCGGGGAGGTGAGTGCTTGAAGGTATATCTTTAGATCTTGCAATTAAATCTTTTAGTTTCTTGTTTTTCACTAGTTTGGTTTTATAAAAGAAAACTACAAAAAAATGGAGTTTAGGTTGCGTCATTTGTTTCGTCTTTATAATGTCTTTCGTGAAAATGATGGTTCGGAAAATTGTGCTCAATTGGTAGAGGAAGAATTTATGAAAATACTTAATGAGAATTCCTTGAATGATGAGAATGATTATAATGTTGCTAGTATGAATTCTCTGAATATCTATGATGCTAATGATATGCAAAGCCACAAGCTTGGGGATGCTATGTTTGATGAAGATGATAATTTTTAGTCCCCCAAGTTTTGATGAGCAAATTTATTATGATGATGACATGCCTCCTATCTATGATGATTATGATGATGACATGTATGCTATAAAGAGAACTAGTAACCATGAAACTTGTCATCATGATTTTAATTTTCAATTTGGTTATGTCAATCATGTATCTCATGACTGTTATTTTCTTGAGTTTGCTCCCACTACAATGAATGAGAAGAAAATTGCTTATGTGGAGAGTAATAATTTTTCTATGCTTAGGGATCATGAAAAGAATGCTGTATGTGATAGTTATATTGTGGAATTTATTCATGATGCTACTGAAAATTATTATGAGGGAGGAACATATGCTTGTAGGAATTGCAATAATATAAAGTTTCCTCTCTATGTGTTGAAAATCTTGAAGATGTGCTTGTTTTGCCTTCCTATGCTAGTTGATTCTTGCTCCCATAAATTGTTTGCTCACAAAATCCCTATGCATAGGAAGTGGGTTAGACTTAAATGTTCTTGTCATGAGATTCATGATGCTCTCTTGCATGTTTCAATTACTACTTTTTATGTGAGCATCATTAAAATCATCATGCCTAGCTAAAAGGCTTTAAAGAAAAGCACTTGTTGGGAGACAACCCAATACTTTTACTTTATGTTTTTGTGTGTTCACATGATTAAGCCCCTGTAGTAATCATGTTTTGTGTCTTTTATTTCAATAATGTGCAAATTAAAGCCTTTGGGATAGTATGGATACATGTTGATTTGATTCTGTGCAAAAACAAAAACTTTTGCCTCCTGTAAAGAATTTCTCTGATTTTACTGGAGTGTCAAAAAATTCTGAAATGTTTACAAAGTATTTATATGCAAATTCTTTAAGTTGTCCTAATTTTTCAAAAAAATAGAGACAGGGAAATATGGTTATACTACAGATCTTCACAGACTGTTCTGTTTCTGACAGATTCTGTTTTGCATGCATAGTTTGCTTGTTTTAGTGTTCCCATAGCTTATATTCAGTGATATAAATTATGTGAATGGTAGAATACAGTAAGTATTATGTGAGAAAAGTTATGAATCTTGTCTTGACAGTACCTAAGTGAATGATCTTTATTTGTTATACTAACCCATCTCACGAAGTTCCGTTAAGTTTTGTGTGATTGAAGTTTTCAAGTTTTGGGTGAGACACCTATATGAGAAGAATAAGGAGTGACAAGAACCTAAGCTTGGGTATGACCAAGGCACCCCCAAGGTAATATCCAAGGAAGACTCAAGCGTCTAAGCTTGGGGATGCCCCGGAAGGCATCCCCTCTTTCGTCTTCAACACTATCGGTATATCTTACTTGGAGCTATATTTTTATTCATCACATAATATGAGTTTTGCTTGGAGCATCATTTTATTTTGTTGTTCTCTGTTAGATGTTATTTATAATCTTGCTTTTCAATAAAAAGTTCCAAGAATTGCCTTTAGGATGCTTGAATTGCATGTTTGATGTGTGCTGTGTAAAAACAGAAACTTTTGCTGTAGTGTTTGAATTTTCATATTTTACTGGAATGTGGAAAGTTTCTGAAATTTGTACACAGTATTTTCATATAAATTCTTTATCATGTACTAAATTTTCATAATTTTTAGATGTACATAAGTGCACTTTGTAAATTAATTGGTACAGACTGTCCTGTTTAGACAGATTGCTGTCATAGTTTTGTTATATACTTCTCAGATAGTTTTCATGACTTATATTGGTAGATATAAATTGTGGAAATGTTAGTATACAGTAGATGATGTTTAAAAATTATTGTGCAACTTGTCTTGGCAGTACATGAAGTGTTGATTTGTTCTTATGTGTACTAACCTATCTCATGAGTTCTTTTTGAGTTTTGTGTGGATGAAGTTTTTGAGACTTAGGTGAAACCGGGATATGAGAGGATTGAAAGAGATACAAAAGCTCAAGCTTGGGGATGCCCAAGGCACCCCAAGTAAATATTTCAAGAAGTCTCAAGCATCTAAGCTTGGGGATGCTACGCATCCCACCTCTCTTCGTCAACTAATATCGGTTAGCCTATGTTGAGCCTAATTTTTTTTTGTCCACATGATATGTGTTATTCTTGGAATGTATTTTTGTTTTGTTTGCTGTTTGAATAAAATACACAGATCTGAAAATCTGTATTGAGAGAGAGTCCTCACATAGCTACTTAATTGTTTGACTACTCATTGATCTTCACTTATATCTTTTGAGAGTAGTTTGAAATTTACTCTTGTGATTCACTTATATCCTAAGAGTAAACGTTGAAGAAATTGAATGTCATAAATGTGAAATTATATATGCTTCATATTCTTGTCCCATGGGGAGTAGTTACTTCACATACTAGGAGTATAAGCGGTAAAATTTATTGGGAGTTAGCAAACATAGCATTGGTCATTTAAACAATTCATAAAAGAATATTGAAGGAAGAGAGGTTTCACATAAATACACTATCCTGGACATCTTCTATGATTGTGAACCCCCATTAATTATTTTCAAACTTGATCAAGTAGTTGACGTTGGACAAGGAAGACAACGTAATGGTTATGTTTGTTTATATTTACGTAGCAATTATATTGTCATGGATCCTCTAACATGTGATGCTTGTTTAGAACCTTTTGCTAGCCAAAACTTCGTACTAAGTAGAAATACTACTTGTGCATCCAAATCCTTGAGCCAAGTTTCTTCCATGAGAGTCCACCATACCGACCTATGGATTGGATAAGATCCTTCAAGTAAGTTGTCATCGGTGCACAAAGCAATAAAAATTGCTCCTAAACACGTATGATCTTTTATTGTAAGGGAAAATAAGCTTTGTACGTTCTTGTGATGAAAAAAAATAAAAGCGACGGATTGCATAATAAAGTTTGCTATCACAAGGGGCAATATAAAGTGACGTTCCTTTTTCATTAAGAGATTGCACATCCAAAAATAAAAAGCGCATGACAACCTCTGCTTCCCTCTGCGAAGGACCTATCTTTTACTTTTATGCAAGAGTCAATAATGTTCATCCCTATTCCAATCTATTAATTCCTTAGTTGGCAAGCATCATGTGGCGGGGAAAGATCCAGACACATATATCCAGTTGAATATAGGTGATCATGATTCATTATTTGTTGACATTATCCCCGAGATAAATAAGTTGGGAGGCGAAACATTAAGCCCGTATCTTCCTATGTGTTTGACTGAAACTATTTATTCTAAAAATATGCCTTGAGTGTCAGCAATCATGGAAGACTAAATTATAGTTGATTATGTGGAATTTGCTAAACCAAAGCTCTTACATAGACCCTTCCTGAAAATAAGATGAATTGTAATTGTTTGATGACTGAAAACATAGTTTGCTAGTTTTCAAGAGAGTTTATGGTATATACTTTAACATGTGAATAACTTGCTACTTGATTATGAGAAGTTCTATGAGAAAAAGTTGCTGGTTATGATGCTAGAAAAAGTAAACGGAATTATCATTGATCAAACTTATATACTATGCCAGCATTCACACTTCATAAATTATTTCCTTTATCATTTACCTACTCGAGGACGAGTAGGAATTAAGCTTGGGGATGTTGATACGTCTCCAACGTATCGATAATTTTTGAAGTATTCATGCCATATTCACCTATATTTACAATACTTTTATATGGTTTTCATGCACTTTTACATGATTTATTTAGAACTAACCCCGACTGACGTTGTTTTCAGCAGAATTACCATGGTGTTGTTTTTGTGCAGAAAATGAAAGTTCCCGGAATTGCCCGAAACTTTTTGGTGATTTTTTGGAGGAAATAACCATATTGGAGCAAAGAACCACCGGAGGGGAGCCACACGTGGGGCATAAGCCATCAGGGCGCGCCCCCTAGGTCGCGCCTTGATATGTGGTGGGCCCCACGTGGCTCTGTTGCGTGTGATTCCAACGCTGAAAAATCCTATAAATCCTAGAAACCCTAGAAATAAACGACGACTCTCCGTTCCGCTGCCGCAACTCTCTGTATCGACGAAAAACCAATCTGGAGACATTCCAGTACCCTGCCAGAGAGGAGAAACCATCTCCGATGGCCATCTTCATCATCCCGGCGGAGGCCATGACGAGGAGGGAGTAGTTCACCCTCGGGGCTGAGGGTATCAGTAGCTATGTGTTCAATCTCTATCTCTCTCTCTCTCTCTCTCTCCCATGTTCTCGAGGTGGCATGATCTTGATGTATCACGGTCTTTGTTAATATAGTTGGATCATATGATGTTTGTCCCTTGCTATCATATTGTGATGAATTGAATCTTTCCCTTTGAGATCTCGTTATGTTGGATTGAATATTTTGGTTTGAGAACACTTGATGTACGTCTTGCATGGGATACCCGTAGTGACATTGGGGTATTCTATTGATTCACTTGATATATGTTGAGGCATCAACTTGCGGATTCCGGTGACCTTGGGGATCTATGCATAGGGGTTGATTGCACGTTTTCATACCACGTTCTCTGATAGAAATCTTGGGGTGCTCCTTGAAGTTCTTTGTGTTGGATTGAATATGATAGACCTGAAATTGTTTGATGCGTGTCGCATAATTTACCCACAGATACTTGAGGTGACATTGGAGTATCTAGGTGACATTAGGGTTGATTGATATGTATCATTGGTGTTGTTCTAGTATGAACTCTAGGGCTGTTTGTGACACTTATAGGAATATCCCAAAAGATTGATCGGAAAGAATAACTTTGAGGTGGTTCTACTACCTACACCAATTTCATCTTATTGTTCTCCGCTAGATAGGAACTTTGGAGTGATTCTTTGTTTCACGTTGAGGGATGATCATATGATTCAACTATGTTAGCATTGTTGGGAGATTGCACTAGCGAAAGTATGAACCCTAGGCCTTGTTTCCAAGCATTAATATACCATTTTGCTTGTTGTTTACTATTTGTTACCTTGTTGTTTTTATATTTTCAGATTACAAAAACCTATATCTACCATCCATATTGCACTTGTATCACCATATCTTCGCCGAACTAGTGCACCTATACAATTTGCCATTGTATTGGGTGTGTTGGGGACACAAGAGATTTCTTGTATTTGATTCCAGGGTTGTTTGAGAGAGACCATCTTCATCATACACCTCCCATGGATTGATAAACCTTAGGTCATCCACTTGAGGGAAAATTGCTATTGTCCTACAAAATTCTGTGCTTGGAGGCCCAACAAAGTCTACAAGAGTAAAGTTGTGTAGTAGACATCAACCTCTTTGCGGCAAGTCGAGCTTCATAAATTGTGACATTACCATCAGCGTCTGTCTTCTTCTTAAAGATCCATTTGTACTTAATTGCCCGCCGGTCATCGGGCAAGTCTACCAAAGTACATACTTGGTTTTCATACATGGATCCTATCTCGGATTTCATGGCTCCTAGCCATTTTTCGGAATCCGGGCCCACCATCGCTTCTCCATAGTTCGTAGGCTCATCGTTGTCTAACAACATGACTTCCAAGATAGGATCACCGTACCACTCGGGGCAGTACGTGTCCTTGTCGATCTATGAGGTTCGGTAGTAACTTGGTTTCATGATCATCATCATTAGCTTCTTCTTCAATTGGTGTATGCATTACAGGAACAGCTTTCTACGCTACGCTACTTTCCAATTCAAGTGAAGGTTCAATAACCTTATCAAGTTCTAGCTTCCTCGCACTCACTTCTTTCAAGAGAACCTCCTTCTATGGAAAGGATCCATTCTTGGCAACAAAGACCTTGCCTTCGGATCTGTGATAGAAGGTATACCCAATTTTTTGCTTTAGGGTATCTTATGAAGATGCACTTTTCCGCTTTGGGTTCGAGCTTATCAGGCATAAGTGTCGCATCCCCAAACTTTAAGAAATGGCAGCTCAGGTTTCTTGCCAAATCATACGGTGTCGTCTCCATGGATTTAGATGGTGCCCTATTTAAAGTGAGTGTACTTGTCTTTAATGCATAACCCCAAAACGATAATGGCAGATCAGTAAGAGACATCATAGATCGCACCACATCTAATAGAGTACGATTACGACGCTCGGACACACCATTACACTGTGGTGTTCCAGGTGGCGTAAGTTGTGAAACAATTCCACACATTTCTTAAATCCGTGCCAAACTCATAACTCAGATATTCTCCACCACGATTAGATCATAGAAACTTTATCTTCTTGTTACGATGATTCTTTACTTCACTCTGAAATTGCTTGAACTTTTCAAATGTTTCAGACTTGTGTTTCATTAAGTAAATATACCCATATCTACTCAAATCATCAGTGAAGGTAAGAAAATAATGATATCCACCACGCGCCTCAACACTCATTGGACCGCACACATCAGTATGTATGATTTCCAACAAGTCACTTGCTCGCTCCATTATACCGGAGAAAGGGGTTTTAGTCATCTTGCCCATCAGGCATGGTTCGCATGTATCAAGCGATTCAAAATTGAGTGATTCCAAAAGTCCTTCCGCATGGAGCTTCTTCATGTGTTTTACACCAATATGACCTAAGAGGCAGTGCCACAAGAAAGTGGTACTATCATTATTAATTTTGCATATTTTGGCATCAATGTTATGAATATGTGTATCCCTATGATCGAGATTCAACAAGAATAAATCATTCAAAATGGGTGCATGACCATAAAAGATATTACTCATATAAATAGAACAACCATTATTCTCTGATATAAATGAATAACCATCTCGCAATAAACAAGATCCAGATATAATGTTCATGCTCAACGCAGGCACCAAATAAGAATTATTTAGGCTTAAAACTAATCCCGATGGTAATTGAAGAGCGAGCGTGCCGACGGCGATCATATAACCTTGGAACCATTTCCGATGAGCATCGTCACTTCATCCTTTGCTAGCCTCCGTCTATTCCGTAGTTCCTGCTTCGAGTTACAAATATGAGCAACCGAACCGGTATCAAATACCCAAGCGCTACTACGGTCTACGAGTACTAGTAAGGTACACATCAATAACACGTATATCAAATGTACTTTTGTTGACGTTGCCAGCCTTCTTATCTACCAAGTATTTGTAGTAGTTCCGCTACCAGTGACCGTTCCCCCTTACAATAGAAGCACGCAGTCTCAGGTTTGGGTTCAACCTTGGGTTTCTTCACTGGAGCGGCAACTGGCTTGCCATTATTGAGTTTCCCTTCTTGCCCTGCCCTTCTTGAAACTAGTGGACTTGTTAACCATCAACACTTGATGCTCCTTCTTGATTTCTACCTCCGCGGCCTTAAGCACTGCGAATAATCAGGGATCATCATCTCCATCCCTTGCATGTTATAGTTCATCACAAAGCTCTAGTAGCTTGGTGAAAGTGACTGGAGAACTCTGTCAATCACTATATTATCTGGGAGATTAACTCCCACTTGATTCAAGTGATTGTAGCACCCAGACATTCTGAGCACATGCTCACTGACTGAGCTATTCTCCTCCATCTTGTAGGCAAAGAACTTGTCAGAGGTCTCATACCTCTCAACACGGGCATGAGCCTGAAATACCCATTTCAGCTCTTGGAACATCTCATATGCTCCATGGCATTCAAAATGTCTTTGGAGCCCCGATTCTAAGACGTAAAGCATGGCACACTAAACTATTGAGTACTCATCAGAACGTGTATGCCAGATGTTCATAACATCCATAGACAACGCTAGAGGGGTTGGCACACCAAGCGGTGCATCGAGGACATAAGCCTTCTGTGCAGCAGTGAGGACAATCCTCATATTACGAACCCATTCCGCACATTGCTTACACTATGTTTCAACTTAGCCTTTCTCTAGGAACGTATCAAAATACAGGGGAGCTACAGCGCGAGCCATTGATCTACGACATAATTTGCAAAGATATTTTGACTATGTTCATGATAAATAGTTCAATCAATCAAATTACTAATGAACCCCCACTCAAATCAATATCCCTAAGGTTGTCTAAGTGTGACATGATCCATATCCACCAACCCAAGTCCGATCATCACGTGAGATGAGATGGTTCCAATGGTGAACATCTCCATGTTGATCATATCTACTATATGACTCATGTTCGCCCTTTCGGTCTCCTGCGTTCTGAGGCCATGTCTGTACATGCTAGGCTCATCAAGTTTAACCCAAGTATTCCGCATGTGTAAAATTGGCTTACACCCGTTGTATGCGAACGTAGAGTCTATCACACCCGATCATCACGAGGTGCTTCGAAACGACGAACCTTCGCAAAGGTGCATACTTAGGGAGAACACAATTATATCTTGAAATTTTAGTGAGGTATCATCTTATAATGCTACCATCATCCTAAGCAAAATAAGATGCATAAAAAGGATAAACATCACTCATATAAGTGACATGATATGGCCATCATCGTCTTGTGCTTTTGATCTCCATCTCCAAAGCACCAACATGATCTCCATCGTCACCGGCATGACACCATGATCTCCATCATCGTGTCGTCATGTGGTTGTTGCGCCAACTATTGCTTCTACAACTATTGCTAACTCATAGCGATAAAGTAAAGCAAATGACACAAATAAATTAAAGACAACCTGATACGTCTCCAACGTATCGATAATTTATGAAGTATTCATGCCATATTTTCCTATGTTTACAATACTTTTATATGGTTTTGATGCACTTTATATGATTTATTTAGAACTAACCTGGACTAACGCTGTTTTCAGCAGAATTACCGTGGTGTTGTTTTTGTGCAGAAAATGAAAGTTCTCGGAATCGCCTGAAACTTTTTGATGATTTTTTCTGGAGGAAATAAGAAATAATGGAGTGAAGAACCATCGGAGGGGAGCCACCTGTGGGCCACAAGCCATCAGGGCGCCCCCAGGCCATGCCGTGTTGGCTTGTGGGGACCACGTGGCTCCGTTGCGCGTGATTCCAACGACGAAAAATCCTATAAATCCTAGAAACCCTAGAAATAAAGAGAGACCTTCCGCCTCACCCCCGCAACTCTCTGTATCGATGAAAAACCAATCTGGAGCCGTTCCAGTACCCTACCGAAGAGGGGAAATCATCTTCGGTGGCCATCTTCATCATCCCGGCGGAGGCCATGACGAGGAGGGAGTAGTTCACCCTTGGGGCTGAGGGTATGTACCAGTAGCTATGTGTTCAATCTCTCTCTCTCTTGTGTTCTTGTGATGGCACGATCCTGATGTATCACGGGCTTTGTTAATATAGTTGGATCATATGGTGTTCTTCCCTTGCTATCTTGTTGTGATGAATTGAATCTTTCCCTTTGAGATCTCGTTATGTTGGATTGAATATTTGGTTTGAGAGCACTTGATCTATGTCTTGCATGCGGATACCCATGGTGACAATGGGGTATTCTATTGATTCACTTGATATATGTTATGGCATCAACTTGCGGATTCCGGACACCTTGGGGATCTATGCATAGGGGTTGATAGCATGTTTTCATACTACTTTCTCTGATAGAAATCTTGGGGTGCTCCTTGAAGTTCTTTGTGTTGGATTGAATATGATAGATCTGAAATTGTTTGATGCATGTTGCATAATTTACCCACGGATACTTGAGGTGACATTGGAGTATCTAGGTGAAATTAGGGTTGATTGATATATATCATTGGTGTTGTTTTAGTACAAACTCTAGGGCTGTTTGTGACACTTATAGGAATAGCTCAAAAGATTGATCGGAAAGAATAACTTTGAGGTGGTTCTACTACCTACACCAATTTCATCTTATGTTCTCCGCTAGTTAGGAACTTTGGAGTGATTCTTTGTTGCACATTGAGGGATGATCATATGATTCAACTATGTTAGCATTGTTGGGAGATTGCACTAGTGAAAGTATGAACCCTAGGCCTTGTTTCCAAGCATTAATATACCGTTTTGCTCGCTCTTTACTATTTTCTACCTTGCTCTTTTTATATTTTCAGATTACAAAAACCTATATCTACCTTTCATATTGCACTTGTATCACCATCTCTTCGCCGAACTAGTGCACTTATAAAATTTGCCATTGTATTTGGTGTGTTGGGGACACAAGAGATTTCTCGTATTTGATTGCAGGGTTGTTTGATAGAGACCATCTTCATCCTACACCTCCCACGGATTGATAAACCTTAGGTCATCCACTTGAGGGAAAATTACTGCTGTCCTACAAAACTCTGTGCTTGGAGGCCCAACAAAGTCTACAAGAATAAAGTTGTGTAGTAGACATCAAGCTATTTTATGGCGCTGTTGCCGGGGAAGTGAGTGCTTGAAGGTATATCTTTAGATCTTGCAATTAAATCTTTTAGTGTCTTGTTTTTCACTAGTTTGGTTTTATAAAAGAAAACTACAAAAAAATGGAATTTAGGTTGCCTTATTTTTTCGTCTTTACAATGTGTTTCGTGAAAATGATGGTTTAGAAAATTGTGCTCAATTGTTAGAGGAAGAAATTATAAAAATACTTAATGATAATTCCTTGAATTATGAGCATGATTGCAATGTTGCTAGTATGAATTCTCTGAATATTCATGATGCTAAGGATATGCAAAGCCACAAGCTTGGGGATGCTATGTTTGATGAAGATGATATTTTTTAGTCCCCCAAGTTTTGATGAGCAAATTTATTATGATAATGGCATGCCTCCTATATATGATGATTATTGTGATGACATGTATGCTATAAAGACTGATAGTAACCATGAAGCTTGTCATCATGATTTTAATATTCAAAGTGGTTATGCCAATCAAGAGTCTCATGATAGTTATTTTGTTGAGTTTTCTCCCACTTTTTTGAATGAGAAGAAATATGCTTATGTGGAGAGTAATAAATTTTCTATGCTTGTGAATCATGGAAAGAATGCTTTATGTGTTAGTTATATTGTTTAATTCCTTCATGATTCTACTCAAAATTATTATGAGGGGGGAACATATGCTTGTAGGAATTGCAATAATATCAAGTTTCCTCCCTATGTGTTCAAAATTTTGACGTTGTGCTTGTTTTGCCTTCCTATGCAAATTGATTCTTTCTACAATAAATTGTTTGCTTGCAAAATCCCTATGCATAGGAAGTGTGTTATACTTAAATGTGCTTGCCATGTGGTTCATGATGCTCTTTTACGTATTTCAAATACTATTCCTATGTGAGCATCATTGAAATCATCATGCCTAGCTAAAAGGCTTTAAAAAAAGTGCTTGTTGGGAGACAACCCAATATTTATACTTCCTGTTTTTGTGTGTTCACATGATTAAGCTAATTTATTAATCATGGTTTGTGTCTTTTCTTTCAATAAGGTGCCAAGTAGCCTTTGGGATAGTGTGGATACTTGTTAGTTTGATTCTGTGCAAAAACATAAACTTTTACGTCCGGTGCAGAATTTCTATGATTTTACTGGAGAGTCAAAATATTCTGAAATTTTTACCCAGTTTTTCTATGAAAATTATATGCGCTGTACTAATGTTTCAGAATTTTTAGAAATAGGGAAATATAGATTTCATTCAGATCGTGACAGACTATTCTGTTTTTGACAGATTCTGTTTTGCATGCATAGTTTTCTTATTTTAGTGTTTTCATAGCTTATATTTAGTGGTATAAATTATGGAAATGATAGAATACAGTAGGTATTATGTGAGAACAATTATGAATCTTGTCTTGACAGTACCTAAGTGAATGATCTAGTTTTATTACACTAACCCATCTCACGAAGTTTCGTTAAGTTTTGTGTGATTGAAGTTTTCAAGTTTTGTGTAAGTCACCGATATGAGGAGAATAAGGAGTGACAATAACCTAAGCTTGGGGATTCCCAAGGAACCCCCAATGCAATATCCAAGGAAGACTCAAGCGCCTAAGCTTGGGGATGCCCCGAAAGGCATCCCCTCTTTCGTCTTTAATACTATCACTATATCTTACTTAGAGCTCTATTTTTATTCGTCACATAATATGTGTTTTGCTTGGAGCGTCATTTTATTTTGTTTTTCTCTGTTATATGTTATTTATAATCTTTTTTTTTCAATAAAAAGTTCCAAGAATTGCCTTTTAGGATGCTCGAATTGCATGTTTGATGCGTGCTATGTAAAAGCAGAAACTTTTGATGTAGTGTTTGAATTTTCATATTTTACTGGAACGTGGAACGTTTGTGAAATTTTTACACAGTATTTTCATGTAATTGTTTTATCATGTCCTAAATTTCCATAATTTTTGGAGTTATAGAAGTGCACTTTGTAAATTAATTTCTGCAGACTGTCCTGTTTAGACAGATTGCTGTCATAGTCTTGTTATCTACTTCTCCTATAGTGTTCATGACTTATATTGTTAGATATAAATTGTGGAAATGATAGTATAAATTAGATAATGTTTGAAATTTATTATGCAACTTGTCTTGGTAGTACATACAGATTTGATTTGTGCACTAACCTATCTCACGAATTCTTTTCAAGTTTTGTGTGGATGAAGTTTTTTAGACATAGGTGAAACCGGGACATGAGAGGATTGAACGAGATACAAAAGCTCAAGCTTGGGGATGCCCAGTACACCCCAAGAAAATATTACAAGAAGTATCAAATATCTAAGCTTGTCGATGCTACGCACCCCACCTCTCTTCATCAAACAACTATCGGTTAGCCTATGTTGATCCTAAGTTTTTACTCGTTCACATGATATGTGCTATTCTTGGAGTGCCATTCTTCTTTTGTTTGCTGTTTGAATAAAATACTCAGATCTGAAAATATTTATTGAGAGAGAGTCCTCACATATCTAATTGATTGTTTGACTACTGATTGATCTTCACTCATATCTTTTGAGAGTAGTTTGATGTTTACTCTTGTGCTTCACTTATATCCTAATAGTAAAATCATGAATGAATTGAAAATTATAAATCTGAAATTATTAATGTGCTTTATGCTTAGTAGTAGTCTCACATTTGGTTTAGAAAGTAAAATCTATTGAAGTTTGACAATCACAATATTTGTCATACAAGCAATTCATGAATGATTAGCATAAGAAAGAGAACTTTCACATACAAATATATTATTTTGGACATCTTTTATGATTGTTAATACCCATTTATTATGTTCAACCATGATCAAATAGTTGAAGTTGGACAAGAAAGACAACGTAATGGTTATGTTTGGGTATATTTGCATAAAGTTATATTGTTATAGATCCTCCAACATGTGGTGCTTCTTTAGAACCTTTTGCTAGCCAAAACTTCGTACTAAGTAGAGATACTACTTGTGAATCCACATCCTTTAGCCAAGTTTCTTCCATGAGAGTCCACCATACCCACCTATATATATGGTATTTCATTGCCATTCCAAGTAAATTTGCACGTTCCACCTCTAAACATTCAAATAAACATCCGTTTTGTGTGCTCGTACCGTTCATGGAGCGATGGGGCGGTCATTATATTCCATGCTAAGCGAGTTATTGTCAAGATAAGTGTTTATTCACTTGTCATTGCATGAGAGAGGCTGGTAAAAAGGATGCCCAGTCCTGCATAATACAAAAATAAATATACAAGAACTCCCCCTAGAAAGTTGATTGTTTGGATGGTACCCGTGGATTCGACTAGCCATGGAATGTGTTTGAATGGTGGAGGGGGAGTAAAATTTCAATTATGTTTGGGAACCGCCAATAATTTGTTTAGCATGGAAGATATTGAAAACTCTATTGTGACATTGACAGGAAAAGTACACCACTCAAAATTACATATTCATCTCTGTTTTAAACAACGAGCTCTGGCGCCTCTGCAAATCCCTGCTTCCCTCTGCGAAGGGACAATCTATTTACTTCTATGTTATTTACTTATCATGTTAGTAAACTTCTTATTCCAACCTCAATCTATTAGTTGGCAAGCATCATGTGGTGGGTAAAGATCCAAACACATATATCCAGTCAAATATATTTGATCATGATTCATTATTGTTGAGAATTATCTTCATGATAAGTATGTTGGGAGGCGAAACATTAAGCCCCTATCTTTCTATGTGTTATATGTCTTAGCTACAGATTGCACCGCGACTGTCCGGCTAGCGAGAGCACAAGCTGGAGGTCACCCCACGCGAAAAGCGTCCCAGGAGAAAACGGTTTCGGGCAACCCGGTCATTTCACTTATGAGTATCTGCTCGGTCGAGTATGCTCCCAGAGTCCGAGTACTATACACTCCACTCCGCGGCCCACTCATCGCCTCAGCTACAGACCGGCTCCCGGCTGTCCGGCTAGCGAGAGCAAAAGCCAAAGAGCGGAGAGAACACGAAAAAGACTGAGGGGGCTCGGACGAAACCGAGTCGGCACCCTCTGCATAAACTTGCAATGCCAAAATCAGATATTTGACACATATGCATCGACTAAACTCGTCTTTTGCACGATCATTTCCATGAGGAACCTCCTCGCTCGGAGGCTCGGAGGCTACTCCCGGCAGGGCCCCGTGCCCATCAGCCAGCGGACCCCCGCGTCCGTGCCCGGCAACACCTCGCGCTCGACAGCCGGCGGACCCCGCGTCCGCCCTCGGCAGGGCTCCATGCCCATCAGCCGACGGACTCCGCGTCCGCGCCTGGCAGTGCCTCGCGCTCGACAGCCGGTGGACCCCGCGTCCGCCCTCGGCAGGGCCCCGCGCCCATTAGCCGACGGACCCCGCGTCCGCGCCCGGCAGCGCCTCGCGCTCGACAGCCGGCGGACCCCACGGCCGCCCCCGGCTGGGCTCCGTGCCCATCAGCCGGCGGATCCTGCGTTCGCCCCCGGCTGGGCTCCGCGCCCATCAGCCAGCGGACCCCGCATCCACGCCCGACATCCCTAACGCCACCGTCTGCTTCAGCAACAGCAAAGACCCTCCGCCTGACTCCTCGAGTCGCCCAGAGGCTTGGAGGCTACACCCAGCGGGTGCGCTGGCGCGCCCCCGCTGGAAGCAAGCCGTGCCGTCCCCGGACCACAATCAACCGTCATCAACAACTTCTGCAACAAGAACGACAACGGCGAAAACCCTCCGCCCGACTCCCCAAGTCGCCCGGAGGCTCGGAGGCTACTGTCGGGGGGATTACCCCCGGGTAGGCTCAAGAAGGCAACTCGACATTTTAAAACATCGGGGCGGCCCACGCCCCCCGGTCTGGCTACGCGGTCCGGCGGCTGGCTACCCAGTCCGGCTGGCTACCCGGTCCGGCTGGCTCCCCGTCTGGCTGGCTACCCGGTCCGGCTGGCTACCCGGCCCGGCTGGCTACCAAGTTGGCCGGCTCCAAAGTTGGCCGGCTCCAAGGCTGGCTGGCTCCTAAGTTGGCCGGCTCCCCGGTTGGCTGGCTCCCCGGTCGGCCGGCTGCTCCAGCTGGCTCCCTGTCCGGCTCCCCGGCTGGCTCCTCCAGTTGGCCGGCTCCATGGTTGGCCGGCTCCCCGGTTGGCCGGCTGCTCCAGCTGGCTCCCCGTCCAGCTCCTCGGCTGGCTCCCCGTCCGGCTCCTACAGCTGGCTGGCTACAAAAGTCAACCACAACGTCCCGTCGGACATGACGTGAGGACACTGTAGCCTGAGTCATGCGTCACTTCACTGCGCTCCAATAGTGGTGCACTGTAGCCTGCATCATGTGTCACCTCACATGTCTCCTCCAATAGTAGATAGTTGGCCAGTGGGCCACCCCTTGTCCCCTGGGCCTTCCTATATAAGAGGCACCAGGGGAGCTCACTCCTGGCCAAGCCTCCAGGGGCCTAGCCTCCTCACACTCCCACTCTCTCATGCTCACACGTACACACATGAGGCAGGAAGCCCATGGTTCTCCTCTCCCATACAGGTCTAGGAGCAACTCTGTACTGCAAGATACCTCATATAAAGACATGCAGGAGTAGGGGTATTATCTCTCCGGAGAGCCCCAAACCTGGGTAAACCACCGTGTGTTGTTGCCCTATCCCGTCCCGGATCTCCACTTCAGCCTTGCTCTCACCTCTTAAGCCATCCCATGGCACCTGCTATCCCGGGTGAGGGAGTCCTGGTTCAAGGGGTCCTCGGGAGGCCGACCTATTTCTTATGGGCCGGACTATATGGGCCACTTGCTGAGCATTGGATGGACCGAAGACCCTGTCTTCAGGAAGGAAACTTCGAGAATCGTGGCGTATCCTCCACGTTTGGAGTAGTGAATAGGCATGTTTATCCCTTCGACGTGTAACCGACCATGTGTAAACCCTAGGTACCCTCGGCGTCTATATAAGCCGGAGGGTTTTAGGTTGTAGGCCAACAGAACTCATCTAGGGTTTTAGTCATACGATCTCGAGGTAGATCAACTCTGTAACCCTTATACCATCAATATAATCAAGCAGGACATAGGGTATTACCTCCATAGGAGGGCCCGAACCTGGGTAAACATCGTCTCCCACTTCTCCTGTTACCATCGATTCTAGTCTCACAGCTCGGGACCCCCTACCCGAGATCCACCGGTTTTGACACCGACATTGGTGCTTTCATTGAGAGTTCCGCTGTGATCTCCAAAGGAATCGATGGCTCGCCTTGTCATCAATGAAGAGGTCCGCAATACGGACACTTTCGTCCCCGGTCAGATCTTCGCCTTCGGCAGCATTGTGTTGCACGCCGACCCGTCCGGCTATCTAGGCCGTGTCGGAAGTTTCGCCCCTGATCAAGAGGTAAGATTCTGGAACCTAGAGTTCTCCGTAGACTCTCGGGGCGACCTGTCACTAACCGGGCTCGCAGTCTCGCCTACCACGCCCGAAGACTCTGAGGCTTTAACCTCAGATCCATCTTTCGGTCCCGCCCACGGGATCTACCCCGGCGAGGAACCGACTCTCAGTCCGGACCCGGTCATAGTGCCAGAGGTCCGGACACCTGTTCTTGCCGAACACTTCCCTCGCGTGGACGCATCGGAGGGCAACTCCGGAAGCTCTGAGCAGGCCGACCCGATTGAGCTCTCGATACTCAACGAGTCCCTAGATCAGATCTCGTCGATGAGGATTACCGACGACTCAACCCCGATCTGTGCTCAGATCGGGCTTAAGGCGGGTCAGGACGAATGTTTCGTCCCACCCACCACCCACATGGTAGCCACTGTCGAGGATTTAACCGACATGTTGGACTATGCCTCTGAGGAGGCAGGATACATGGATGAGGAGGATAGCGCCCTCACCCCCGTTAACACCGGGCGGTGGACTGCCACCTCCACCTACGACGTCTACATGGTGGACACTCTGAAAAATGATGGCGACAAATCGGATGAAGCGTCATCAAGACGCCGAAAGCCGCATAAACGGTCAAAAGGAAAAAAGGGAAGAAAAGCTATCGACGGCACCGGGGACGTAGACACCCCGGAAGACCTCGGTGATCCCGAAATCCCCGAACAACCGTTAGAGGGTCAAGAGAGGCCGGAAGACTGGCGCAACCCCAATGATCTAAATGATTCCAAGGACGACAATTACCTCCGCCCTGCCGAGGAGGAGGACATCGCGGAAGCCGATGACTTCGCCATCCCCGATAATCCTGAAGATGAGGAACTGTTCAGGCAACAGCTTATAGCCACGGCCCGCAGCCTGAAAGCAAAAGAACGGCAACTTAAAGCCGAACAAGACAACCTCAACGATCGATGGACGAGAGTCCTCTCAGCTGAGGAAGGATAAGGTACCGGTCTATCGGACCAACCTCAGAGCTATCCACGCAGAAGGCTGCTGCCACAATTCGACGACGAGCTCACGGATACGCCATCTCCCAAACATACCCATACGACAAGCCAGACCGCCCTCCTCGAGGACGAGACAGGACGGCTGACAACATCGGCTATAGGCCGACGATACCCCGTAGACGGGGAAAAGAGCCATTAGAGCCCGATGACAGGTTCGACTTGCGACACGACCTGGACTACAGAGCAGGTCATACGCGATCCATCTACGAATCCAGACGATACTCACCCGATAGACGGGAAGGGTACCAGCCTTGGTTCGACCGCAACAATGAAGGTCGGGAACGAAACCGGGCTAGGACAGACGCCGATCACGGGCGCGACATAGCTCGGGTCAGAGGCGCCGCCCACCCACTGTGCTTCACGGACGAGGTGATGCGGCATCAGTTCCCAGAAGGGTTTAAACCCGTAAACATAGAACAATACGATGGGACAATTGACCCAACCGTATGGATCAAGGATTTCCTCCTCCACATCCACATGGCGCGAGGAGATGACCTCCACGCCATCAAGTACCTACCCCTGAAGCTTAAGGGGCCAGCTCGGCACTGGTTAAATAGCCTCCTCGAAAATTCCATTGGGTGTTGGGAGGATCTAGAAGAGGCATTCCGATCTAACTTCCAGGGCACTTATGTTCGGCCGCCGAACTCCTCCGACCTAAGCAACGTCGTCCAGAAACCAGGAGAATCTGCGCGACTATTCTAGAATCGGTTCTTGACCAAGAAAAACCAGATCGTCGACTGCCCGGACGCCGAAGCAATAGCCTCTTTTAGGCATAATATTCGGGATGAATGGCTGGCTCACCAGCTCGGCCAGGATAAACCTAGGACAATGTCCGCCCTTACATCACTTATGACTCGCTTTTGCGCGGGAGAGGATAACTGGATAGCAAGACGTAGCCACAACCCCGAAGACCCCGGAACCTCCGAAGTTCGGGACGGAAACGGGAAACCAAAGCGCAACAAGAATAAGCGCCGGCACAACAATAGTGATGCCGATGACACGGGCGTTAACGCCGGCTTCCGCAACTCCCGACCTGGGCAGCGGAAGAAGCCTCCTAAAGGCAATCGCGATGGACCCACCCCGCTGGACAAGATCATGGAGAGGCCTTGCCAGATCCATGGCACTCAAGAGAAGCCCGCCAACCACACCAACCATAACTGTTGGGTATTCAAACAGGCCGGCAAGCTCGCATCCGAGGACCAAGGCAAGAGCTCACGCAGCGAGGACGAGGATGAGCCCCGCGGTCCGATCGGTGGCGGACAAAAGAAATTCCCTCCAGAGGTGAAAACAGTAAACATGATATATGCCACTCATATACCTAAAAAGTAGAGGAAGCGCGCCCTTCGATAGGTCTACGCCGTAGAGCCTGTAGCCCCGAAGTATAACTCATGGTCGGCATACCCGATCACCTTCGATCGACGTGACCACCCGACCAGTATCCGTCATGGGGGTTCGGCCGCCCTCGTCCTAGACCCCATCATAGACGGGTATCACCTCACTAAAGTCCTAATGGACGGAGGAAGTAGCCTCAATCTGATTTACTCAGACACGGTGAAAAAGATGGGTATAGATCCGTCAAGGATCAAACCCACCAACACTACCTTTAAAGGAGTGATCCCAGGCGTTGAAGCCCGGTCCACGGGCTCTGTAAGCCTGGAAGTAGTGTTCGGCTCGCCCGACAACTTTTGAAGCGAGGACTTGATCTTCGACATCGTACCTTTCCGCAGCGGCTATCACGCCCTGCTCGGCCGTACAGCGTTCGCTCGCTTTAATGCCGTACCACACTACGCATACCTCAAGCTCAAAATGCCCGGCGCCAAGGGGGTCATTACTGTCAACGGCAACACGGAGTGCTCCCTCCGAACTGAGGAACATGCGTTGGCCCTGGCGGCCGAATTCCACTACACTGATGATCGGCAAACGCCGACACCCACCGTAAAGGCACATAAGGCTGGGAAGCGAGCTCGGTTTCAACCCGAAGTCCCAGAACCTTCTTCTCCCCATAAATAGGGACTCGCCCCCCATCGCACAACCCTAGAACCAGCAAAGTACGTGCCAAGGAGGCACAACTTCGCGCTTAAAATTCCATGGGCAGCGGTGGGGAAAAAATATCAAAGGGTAAGTGTTCGGCTGGACCAAACTATCACCACCAACACGTCTTCGGACACACTACAGGTACCGTAAAGTACCTGCTAAGGCGTCAAGCTCATCCATACTTCGGCGACTTCTCAAGACTTTTTCTCCAAGGTCCGTTCGCCGAACAGCAAAGCCCATAGAGGTATACACCTCCTTAGGTGACGCAGGAGCGGACACACGACAGGGCACGTCGAGGACGTCAGGTCACCCATCGAAGACCCCTGGTACAAACCCTCCTGTAAGGTTTATATTTCATTTTTCAAATACCTGTAAACAGTTGCATCGGCAATTTGAATAATAAGAGTTGTTGAGTAAAATACAGAGATATCATACGTGATCGCTTCGCTGTCCTTTTTTTTTGGCACACTCTCTATTTTCCCCCTCTTCTTGCGAACCTGTTTGGTATAATTTACGATGCAACCGGCTAATAGACCGGGGGCTCGACCTTAAAAAATCGCCCTAAGCACAACTGATTTCGTGTTCGGCGTCTTGGAATTCCGCTTTATATGCATTGGTTCCGAACTATGTCTTGGGTCAATAGTTGGGTTGCCCGGCTCCTGTGCTTGCCCGTTTACGTTCCGCTCGTTCGGCTAAAAGGGCAAAGGGAGAACCGCTGCGATTGTGCTTCCGGCTAGCCTGGTCAAGCACCTCAGTGGAGAAAGCCGAAAACTGACTGTCATAGTATGCGAGAACCGGTCTCCGAATCCGAGCTTAAATAAACCCCGTTAGAGGTTATTCCGTGTCATACGATGGGTTTGGTATTAGTACAAACCATGTGATATCGGCTTTGGCCACGGTTCATCCGAACATCACAAACACCTGGGGGCTAGTCATCAGCCCCCCGCACTCCTTTCTCGTGCCCCTATGGCTAAGTGAAAGCAATAAAGCATTATGGTTCGATTGCCTTGTCCGCCCCACACTACCGCCTTCGGGTACCGATAGCTCGGCTAAGGGTCACAGTGCGTTGGCAGAGACACCCCGCGTAGTATCTACATGGGGGCTGAAGCCGACAATTCGCAGCTTTCAGTTTTAACGGCCACACAGGAGTTATAAAGGATGCAAAACACGAAAGACATGATAAACCATGCATCTTAATTATAAACGTGTTAAAAGGTCTTCGGACATATTACAACGCTTTACTCATAAATGTTCTCTCTCGAACACTGCGACTCTATCGCCCGAGCACCCTCCATTACTCCGGAGAAGTATAGCTCGGGGCACCTATGCTCCTTTCCAGGAGGCGGAGGGGCGGTGGCTATCTTCATTGGATCCAGCCCCGGCCAGTGCACCTTGGCCTTCGCAAAGGTCATCCGAGCTCCCTCGATATAGGAGGACCGCCTTAGCGCATCGATCCGGGGCGAAGCATCGCTCAGCTTCTGCACCAGGCCGAAGTAGCTGCCCGACAGTGGCTCGTTGGGCCATAGCCAGATGCAGAGATCCTTCATGGCCGGCTCCGCCATCCGGTGTAGCTCCATCAGCCACTTCAGCTGCTCAACAAGGAGAGGAGAGCGCCCGGGGGCTTCAAACTACGCCCAAAACAGCCGAGTTTCATCTCCTTCTCCCCGCGAAGCATAGAACTGGTTCGCGTCTGCTGTGGTCTTCTGGAGGTCCGAGCAGGCGCCTGAGGAACGCCATACTTGGGTAAGCAACTCGAACTTGCTATCCCCGAAGACACACTGCAATAAATACGGCTTACCATCCATGATAGCCTTGGCCTGGCTGACTTGCTCTTCAAAAGACCGCCTATCCATCCGCTCCTTTTGGAGATTGGTTTTCAGGGTGGATAGTTCGGCGGCCTGATCCTTGCCTTTCCGCTCAAGGTCCTCGCACTTTTGGCCGGCGTCCTTGAGATCCTGTTGGATTTCCTCCACCCGAGCCTCATGCTTGTCGCTGGTGGCTCTTAAGGCGGATAGCGCGGTAGCCGCTTCTTTGGCCGCCGCCCTCTCAACCGCAGCCTCCTGCTTCGCCTTCTCAAGCTCGGCCTTGAGCTTCTCAATTTCCTTCGCCGAGGCTGCGTAAGCATTAAACATATCAAAAATACTGCGTTGACAATACGGTAATGAAGAATTTGGATGCTCTAATCCGGCTTACCTTGCGCCTCGTCGAATCTCTTGTTCAGAGCGTCAAGCTCGTCTTCAGAGCTCTTGAGCTTTCGATTTAGCTCGTCCAGCTCAGCAGCGTTAGCAGCCGCTGCCGTCGATGAAGCCTGTAAAAAACAAAAACATATCCAGTCACATGGGTTCAAAACTTCCGAACTGTCATAAATATGATCCTGTGTCCGGTCCTCTTAAGGGCTGTTAGAACGTTCCGAACGAATATTGTCCGGTACATAGTTCGGATAATGATCTATGATTGACCCCCAGGTAAGTTTTTCCAAACTTACCAAGGGCTCGGGGGCTGCCATGTATAGAATGATAACACAAAGAAATTAATATTTCACAAACAGAGCATTACGTGGCTCACCTGAAAGCCCGTCAGGAGACCGTTGAAGGCCTCCTTCAGTCCGCTGTCTACGGACTGAATGCTCAGCAATATCGCACCCATAAGGATGCGGTGCTCCTCGGAGATGGAGGCGCTTGACAGAGCCTCCCCCATCACCGTCAACCCATTGGTCGGTGGCGCCGGTGGGGATCGGTTGACCCGATCTCCAACCGGGGATTGAACCGGTGCCTCCGGAGGCATGGTGCGCTCCGGAGACGACCTCGGAAGGGACTGTACATCCCTTTGTCCGGTCTCCTCAGTATTCGGGAGGGGCTTGTCCCCCCCGGTCTTAGGCGGCCGAGGCGTTAGCCTCGACCATGACGTCGTCGCCCCCACCTCTGGTGTCCGGCTCCAAAGGAGCCTGTTGGGATGACACCTCCGCGGCATCCTTCGCGGCGCCCGGAGGAGAGGGGCGCGACGCGGTCCCGCTCTCCGCTAGCTTGGCGGGCGGGGTCTCCCCGTCCGAGACTTGATCGACGGGGAGAACACGTGGTGGGCTGCAAGTCAATAGGCACTCACGTGTTAATAACATTCAAAACTTAGCACCAACAGCTCAGGAAGTCTTCGGATCTTTACCTTCGAGCTGGGGGCTTGACCCTGAGGTTCCTTCGTGGAACCCTCTCAAAGTCCTCGGACTCAGTATCCGAGTCCGAACTGTCGTCGGACAGAACTACCTGTGTCCGACGCGCTTTCTTCGGGGCGGGAGGAGGTACATCCTCTGTGGCATCCGATGACGCTGCCCTCTTTCCTGCGAGGGGGGAATCGCCTCCCCCTCACCCTCATGCTCCTCCTCTTGATTCGAGGAGGCATGGGTTTCCTCGGACACAGCCCCTGGCTGGTCCCTGATGCGCAGGCCTATTCGGCCTGGCTTCTTCTTCTGCTCCCTCTTCTCTGGCGCCTTCTAAGGCGCCACGACGAGCATCTCCGACAGCAGCTGGGACCTAGGGTCTTCGGGCTGTGGAGCCGGGCATTTGATGCCCGTGGCCTTGCTAACCATTCCTGCGGAAGTGATTGGAAAGTACTTAGATTTTCTTCAGGAAAATGAAGCCGATCAAATAAAACTATGTTATACCTCGGAAGGGGGCTTATCGGCGCGCAGGCCCTGGTCCTCCTTCTTGGCTGGCCAGTTCTCCTGCGCCTTGAACAGCGCCTTCCGCAGCTTATCCCGAGTGGTAGGGAAGAGCTGACGGATCGTAGGCTCATCGTCAGTCCGATAAGTCCACATAGGAGAGCCCCGGCGCTGGAAGGGGAGGATGCGCTGCCGGAGCATAATCTGGACCATGTTGGTCAGCTTGATTTTGTCCTTGATCATGGAGGCGATGCCCCTCTACAGGTCATCCACCTCTGTATCCGACCCCCAGTCGAGGCCCTTTCGGACCCATGAGTTCAATCTGGTCGGGGGGCCGGATCTAAATTCGGCAGGAACAGTTCCGCCCTCCTCCCTTGGCTCGGTGATGTAAAACCACTCTTTTTGCCAAGTCTTGATGGTGTCGATGAAGGTGCCGGATGGCCATACTGCGCGGGGAAGCTTGCTGATGACCGCTCCGCCGCAGTCTGCGTGTTCGCCTGCGACACACTTCGACTTGATAGTGAATATCTTGAGCCATAGTACGAAGTGTGGTTCCACCCGCAAGAAGGCCTCGCAGACGATGATGAAGGCCGATATATGCATGAAGGAGTTCGGCGAGAGGTCGTGGAAGTCGAGTCCGTAGAAGAACATGAGGCCCCTAACGAAGGGGTGGAGCGGGAAGCTCAGTCCTCGGATGAAGTGAGGAATGAAGACCACCCTCTCGCCTGGTTTGGGTGTGGGGATCACCTGGCCCTCCTCCGCGGCACGGTGGAAGATGTTGGCGGGGAGGTAGCTGGCGTCCTTGAGGTCCCGGATGTCCTGGTCTGTGACCGTGGAAGCCTCCCACTTGCCATTGGAGCCTGAACCAGCCATGGCTGAGCTCGGAGGAGGAAGGGTGGAAAACCTAGATCTGGGCTCTGGAGGCTCAGGAGATTGGGGGAGCGGGGATGCGAATGGGAAGTGCGGCTAAGCCTTGGGGTTTTCTTTTCCTTTTATTGGGCTTGTCGCCGGTTAGCCTCCCTTCACTGCGCCGTGAATGCCTCCGCTTACAAGACGTGCGTGCCGTTATACGCGCATGATTAAACATATCCCGTGTGAAACGGAGCACGATCTGTGCATTGATGGATCGTGCTGGTAAAAACGGCTTCAAACCGCAAATCGAGCTTTTTTTGACTGGTTCAGCGGTCGTGGTGGGCCGTGACCTTTCGTCTGAAAGGTTGTCAGAGATCACTATTTACTCCTTGACGTTTGGCCTTCAGAGCCGAGTTATTCATGGTGTTCGGACAATCCTTAATCGGGAAAACTACACGTCGTCGGAGGCCGAACTTAATTCAGCCGATCACTATTGGGAGGAAGGAACTCGCCTCGCAAGCCGAATACTCTGATCATATGAAGAAGCTGGAGCTAAGACCCTTGGCGTTGGAGGCTAGTTCGGGGGCTACTGAGGGAGTCCTGGTTCAAGGGGTCCTCGGGAGGCCGACCTATTTCTTATGGGCCGGACTATATGGGCCACTTGCTAAGCATTGGATGGACCGAAGACCCTGTCTCCAGGAAGGAAGCTTCGAGAATCGTGGCGTATCCTCCACGTTTGGAGTAGTGAATAGGCATGTTTATCCCTTCGACGTGTAACCGACCATGTGTAAACCCTAGGTACCCTCGGCGTCTATATAAGCCGGAGGGTTTTAGGTTGTAGGCCAACAGAACTCATCTAGGGTTTTACTCATACGATCTCGAGGTAGATCAACTCTGTAACCCTTATACCATCAATATAATCGAGCAAGACGTAGGGTATTACCTCCATAGGAGGGCCCAAACCTGGGAAAACATCGTCTCCCACTTCTCCTATTACCATCAATTCTAGTCTCACAGCTCGGGACCCCCTACCAGAGATCCACCGGTTTTGACACCGACACCGGGGCACCCCTCGTGAGAAAACGACGACAGTTGGCGCCCACCGTGGGGCATGCTGCTGCCGGAACCGCGGTCTGGGCGGGACCCTCTTCGTCACCACCACCGCGACGTCGGCCGCCCGTCGCCGCTCCCGTGTTCCTTCGCTCTGGCGCGCTCGCCTCATCGACCACTTCCCCAACCCCGCGCGTGCGCACCGCTGGCGGCGGCGTCCATGACGGGTCGCTGCAGCGTCCCCCTCGAGCTGGCACTGCTCCTAGCCGTCGCACTTACACCAGCGGCTATGGCAGCCGGTGCATGGCATGCTTGCGCCCTCGACTTTGCCCTCCCCGAGCGGCGAACCGGGCCAGGTCTGCACGTTTGCTCGCCATCACCGTGTTCTTCGCCTGCGCCCGTAGCATCTCGTCCACAAGCTCCTCGCTGTCGCTGCTGTACGGCTGCCACATGCTGCTGCTCCTGCTAATGCTTGGTGCCTGATGCTGGCCGTGGTCGTGACCTTCGCTGCACGCCTATGCCACGTGCGCCGGCCGGCGCCTCGTCCCGCTCCGTCCGCGCATCCCCACACCCATGTCCGCGCGCTGGCTCTGTGGCTCCTCTGGTCCTGACCACCAAAACCATGGCCACTCCCCGTGCCTCTCCTCCCTCGGGCGCGCCCGTCACCGCCCGCCATGGCCGCTGCCATGCAGCTTGGCACGCTGTCGCCGCTGTTGTTGCTCGTCCGCCACCGTGCCTCTCTCCGAGGCCCTGCACGCTCCCGTGGCCGCGTCCGCGCTCGCCGGCTCCCGCCTCCTCTGCGTCGCTGCTACTTCTTGAGCATGCGTTGGTTTTCCCTTGAAGAGGAAAGGTTGATGCAGCAAAGTAGATAAGTATTTCCCTCAGTTGTTGAGAACCAAGGTATCAATCCAGTAGGAGATACAAGCAAGTCCCCAATAGATGTACCTACACAAATAATCAAACACTTGCACCCAACGCTATAAAGGGGTTGTCAATCCCTTCACGGTTATTTGCAAGGATGAGATCTGATAGAGATAGATAGGTAGGATTGCTAAAACGAAAAGTAAAACAAAAGTAAAAAGAATGCAGCGAGGTATTTTTGGTTTATAGATCTGAAAATATAATATGGAAAATAGACCCGGGGGCCATAGGTTTCACTAGAGGCTTCTCTCATGAAGGAAAATAATACGGTGGGTGAACAAATTACTGTCGAGCAATTGATAGAAAAGAGAATAATTATGACGATATCCAAGGCAATGATTATGCATATAGGCATCACGTCCGTGTCAAGTAGACCGAAACGATTCTGCATCTACTACTATTACTCCACACATCGACCGACTCCTGCCTGCATCTAGAGTATTAAGTTCATAAAGAACAGAGTAACGCATTAGGTAAGATGACATGATGTAGAGGGATAAACTCAAGCAATATGATGAAAACCCCATCTTTTTATCCTCGATGGCAACAATACAAATATGTGCCTCGCTACCCCTACTTTGTCACTGGGTGAGGACACCGCAAGATTGAACCCAAAACTAAGCACTTCTCCCATTGCAAGAATTACCAATCTAGTTGGCCAAACCAAACCAATAACTCGAAGAGACTTGCAAAGATATGAAATCATGCATATAAGAATTCAGAGAAGATTCAAATAATATTCATAGATAAGCTGATCATAAACCCACAATTCATCGGATCTCGACAAACACACCGCAAAAGAGTATTACATCGGATAGATCTCCATGAAGATCATGAAGAACATGGTATTGAAGAACAAAGAGAGAGAAGAAGCCATCTAGCTACTAGCTATGGACCCGAAGGTCTGTGGTAAACTACTCACGCATGATCGGAGGGGCAAGGGAGTTGATGTAGATGCCCTCCGTGATCGATTCCCCCTCCGGCAGATTACCGGAAAAGGCTCCAAGATTGGATCTCACGGGAACAGAGGCTTCCAGCGGCGGAAAAGTATTTTCATGGCTCTTTTTAGTATCCAGGGAATATTTGGGAATTTATAGGCCGATGAATACGGTTAGGAGGGCTGCCGTGGGGCCACAAGCCAGGGGGCGCGCCCCCGCGCCCCCCCCAGGGCGCCGCCCTGGTGGCTTGTGACGCCACGGCAGGTCTCTTGCCTTCATCTCCAAGTCTCCTGGGTTTCTTATGGTCCAAGAAAAATCATTCCGAAGATTTTATTCCGTTTGGACTCCGTTTAATATTCCTTATCTGCAATACTCAAAAACAAGGAAAAAACAGAAACTGGCACTAGGCTCTAGATTAATAGGTTAGTCCCAAAAATAATATAAAATAGCATATTAATGCATATAAAACATCCAAAATAGATAATATAATAGCATGGAACAATCAAAAATTACAGATACGTTGGAGACGTATCAAGCATCCCCAAGCTTAATTCCTGCTCGTCCTCGAGTAGGTAAATGATAAAAACAGAATTTTTGACGTGGAATGCTACCTAACATATTTATCCATGTAATATTCTTTATTGTGGCATGATTATTCAGATCCATAAGATTCAAAGCAAAAGTCTAATATTGACATAAAAACAGTAATACTTCAAGCATACTAACAAGGCAATTGTGTCCTTTCGAAATAACATGGCCTTAGAAAGTTATCCCTACAAAGTCATATGGTCTGGCTATGCTCCATCTTCCCCACACAAAGTATCTAAATCATGCACAACCCTGATGACAAGTCAAGCAATTGTTTCACACCTTTTATGTTCTCAAACCTTTTCAACTCTCACGCAATACATGAGCGTGAGCCATGGATATAGCACTATAGGTGGAATAGAATATGGTGGAGGTTGTGAGGAAAAAGGAGAAGATAGTCTCACATCAACTAGGCGTATCAACGGGCTATGGAGATGCCCATCAATAGATATCAATGTGAGTGAGTAGGGATTGCCATGCAACGGATGCACTCGAGCTATAAGTGTATGAAAGCTCAAAAACAAAACTAAGTGGTTGTGCAAAATGAAAAATTCCACTAGTTATATGAAAGTGACAAAATAGGAGACTCTCTATCATGAAGATCATGATGCTACTTTGAAGCACAAGTGTGGAAAAAGATAGTAGCAATTGTCCCTTCTCTCTTTCTCTCATTTTTTTTCCTTTTTTTTATTTTTATTTATTTTGGTGGGCATCTTTGGCCTTTTTTTTATTAGGGCTTCGCTGGCCTCTTTTATTATTTGTAAAGTCCGGAAACTCATCCCAACTTGTGAGGGATTCATAGCTTCCATCATCCTTTTCTCTCATGGGACAATGCTCTAATAATGAAAATCATCACACTTTTATTTACTTACAACTCAAAAATTACAACTCGATACCTAGAACAAAATATGACTCTATATGCAATATGAAAGTGATGGTGCGTGTCATGAAAAACGGAACGGTGGAAGTTGCATGGAAATATATCTCGGAATGGCTATGGAAATGCCATAATAGGTAGGTATGGTGGCTGTTTTGAGGAAAGTATATGGTGGCTGTTTTGAGGAAGGTGGGTTTAATGCACCGGCGAAAGTTGCGCGGTACTAGAGAGGCTAGCAAAGGTGGAAGGGTGAGAGTGCGTATAATCCATGGACTCAACATTAGTCATAAAGAACTCACATACTTATTGCAAAAGTCTATTAGTTATCGAAGCAAAGTATTAGACGCATGCTCTTAGGGGAGAGGTTGGTAGGAGTTAACCATCGCGCGCTCCCGACCCTCACACAAAGGTTGACAATCATTAAACAAATCATGCTCCGACTTCGTTACATAACGGTTCACCATACGTGCATGCTACGGGAATCACAAACTTTAACACAAGTATTTCTTCCAATTCACAATTACTCACTAGCATGACTCTAATATTACCATCTTCATATCTCAAAACTATATGCAAGGAGTCAAACTTCTCATAGTATTCAATGCACTTAATATGAAAGTTTTTATTATATCCCTCTTGGATGCCCATTATATTAGGACTAAATTCATAACCTAAAACAATTACCATGCTGTTTTAAAGACTCTCAAAATAATATAAGTGAGGTACGAGAGTTCAATAATTTCTATAAAATAAAACACCACCGTGCTCTAAAAAGATATAAGTGAAGCACTAGAGCAACATTGCCTAGCTCAAAAGATATAAGTGAAGCACATAGAGTATTCTAATAAATTCACGATTCAGCGTGTCTCTCTCAAAAAGATGTGTGCAGCAAGGATGATTGTGGCAAACTAAAAATCAAAGACTCATATCATACAAGACGCTCCAAGCAAAACACATATCATGTGGTGAATAAAAATATAGCCTCAAGTAAATTTACCGATGGATTGAAGACGAAAGAGGGGATGCCTTCCGGGGCATCCCCAAGCTTGGGCTCTTTGGTATCCTTGAATATGGCTTGGGGTGCCTTGGGCATCCCCAAGCTTAGGATCTTGCCACTCCTTATTCTATAGTCCATCAAATCTTTACCCAAAACTTGAAAACTTCACAACACAAAACTCAACAGAAAACTCATGAGATCCGTTAGTATAAGAAAAGTAAATCACCACTTTAGGTACTGTTGTGACCTCATTCTTTATTTATATTGGTGTAATATCTACTGTATTCCAACTTCTCCATGGTTCATACCCCCCGATACAACCCATAGATACATCAAAATAAGCAAACAACACAAAGAAAACAGAATCTGTCAAAAACAGAACAGTCTGTAGAAATCTATAGACTTCGAATACTTCTGTAACTCCAAAAATTCTGAAAAATTAGGACAATCAGAATTTTTTTTCCTACGCACACGCAAGATCTATCCATGGTGATGAGCATCTACGAGAGGGAGAGTGAATCTACATACCCTTGTAGATCGCTAAGCGGAAGCGTTAATAAACGCGGTTGATGTAGTCGAACGTCTTCGCGATCCAAATCCCCGAGCGTCCCGCGATCCAATCACGATCCTTCCGATCTAGTGCCGAACGGACGGCACCTCCGCGTTCAACACACGTACGGCTTGATGACGCCTTCACCTCCTCGATCCAGCGAGCGATGGTGAAGTAGTGGTTGAGTTCCAGCAGCACGACGGCGTGGTGATGGTGGTGAGGAACAATCTCTGCAGGGCTTCGCCAAGCGCTACGGAGATTATGACGGAGGAACTAGAGGGCTAGGGTTGCCGGCACACGGCTTGGGAAATCCTGATGTGTCCCGTGTGCTAGCCCTGCCCCTCTATTTATATGTTGAGCCTTGGGGTCTAAACTTGGAGTAAAAGCCTCCTCCGGGTCGGTTTTGCCCGCACAAGGTCGGTTTGGCCCGCAGGGAAAGAGTCCAACTCGGATCCCTGCCGAAACGTGCACAGCCGCGCACAAGCGGTAGTACCGCTTCACACAAGCGGTAGTACCGCTTGGGCGGTAGTACCGCTTCACACAAGCGGTAGTACCGCTCGGGCGGTAGTACCGCTTCACACAAGCGGTAGTACCGCTCCGCGGCAGCAAAACTGCTTTTGCACTTTCCAATACCTTGTGGGCTTTATCCCTTTGGCTCATATAAAGTGTTGCTGCACCCGAACACTTCGGTAAACATCCGGAACCCCTTCCGGTGAACTCCGGAACCCTTCCAGAGATCAAAACACTATTATCACATATATCAATCTTTACCTCCGGACTATTCCGGAGATCCCCGTCACGTCCGGGATCTTATCCGGGACTCCGAACAACTTTCGGTCACCAACATAATAACTCAATTATACTAATCGTCACCAAACGTTAAGTGTGTAGACCCTGCGGGTTCGAGAACTATGTAGACATGACCGAGACACCTCTACGGCCAATAACCAATAGCGGGACCTGGATGCCCATATTGGCTCCTACATATTCTACGAAGATATTTATCGGTCGAACCTCTATGTCAAGGATTCAGTTAATCCCGTATGCTGTTCCCTTTGTTCTTCGGTATGTTACTTGCCCGAGATTCGATCGTCGGTATCACTATACCTAGTTCAATCTCGTTACCGGCAAGTCTCTTTACTCGTTCCGTAATACAAGATCCTGTGGCTAACACTTTAGTCACATTGCTTGCAAGGCTCATTGTGATGTTGTATTACCGAGTGGGCCCTGAGATACCTCTCCGTCATACGGAGTAACAAATCCCAGTCTTGATCCATGCCAACCCAACAGACACCCTCGGAGATACCTGTAGAGCACCTTTATAGTCACCCAGTTACGTTGCGACGTTTGATACACACAAGGTATTCCTCCGGTGTCAGTGAGTTGCATGATCTCATGGTCAAAGGAACAGATACTTGACATGCAGAAAACAATAGCAATAAATTGACACGATCAAATGCTACGTTTACAGTTTGGGTCTTGTCCATCACATCATTCTCCTAATGATGTGATCCCGTTATCAAATGACATCTCATGTCTATGGCTAGGAAACCTTAACCATCTTTGATCAACGAGCTAGTCAACTAGAGGCTTACTAGGGACACAGTGTTGTCTATGTACCCACACATGTATTTGAGTTTCCAATCAATACAATTATAGCATGGATAATAAACGATTATCATGAACAAGGAAATATAATAATAACCAATTTATTATTGCCTCTAGGGCATATTTCCAACAGTCTCCGACTTGCACTAGAGTCCATAATCTAGTTCACATCACTATGTGATTTACATTGTAATGAATCGAACACCCATGCAGTTCTGGTGTTGTTCATGTTTAGCCCTTGGAAGAGGTTTAGTCAACGGATCTGCAACATTTAGATCCGTGTGTACTTTGCAAATATTTATGTCGTCCTCCTTGATGTAATCGCGGATGGAATTGAAACGTCGCTTTATGTGTCTGGTCCTCTTGTGAAATCTTGGTTCCTTGGCTAGAGCAATGGCACCAGTATTATCACAAAACAGAGTCATTGGGTCAAGTGCACTAGGCACTACTCCAAGATCTGTCATGAACTCCTTCATCCAGACACCTTCCTTCGCCGCCTCCGAGGCAGCGATGTACTCCGCTTCGCATGTAGAATCTGCTACCACGCTTTGCTTGGAACTGCACCAGCTAACCGCACCCCCATTAAGAATAAATACGTATCCGGTTTGCGACTTAGAGTCATCCGGATCAGTGTCAAAGCTTGCATCGACGTAACCCTTTACGACGAGCTCTTGATCACCTCCATAAACGAGAAACATGTCCTTAGTCCTTTTCAGGTACTTCAGGATATTCTTGACCGCCGTCCAGTGTTCCATTCCTGGATCACCTTGAAACCTTCCGACCATACTTATGGCAAGGCTGACATCGGGTCTTGTGCATAGCATTTCATACATGATAGAGCCTATGGCTGAAGCATAGGGGATGACACTCATCTTTTCTCTATCTTCTGCAGTCACTGGGCATTGAGTCTTACTCAACTTCACACCTTGCAAAACAGGCAAGAACCCCTTCTTGGACTGATCCATTTTGAACTTCTTCAAAATCTTATCAAGGTATGTGCTTTGTGAAAGTCCTATTAAGCGTCTCGATCTATCTCTATAGATCTTGATGCCTAATATGAAAGCAGCTTCTCCTAGGTCCTTCATTGAAAAACTCTTGTTCAAATATTCCTTCACGCTTTCCAACATTTCTATATTGTTTCCAATCAGCAATATGTCATCCACATATAAGATTAGAAACGCTATAGAGCTCCCACTCACTTTCTTGTAAATACAAGCTTCTCCGTAAACTTGTATAAACTCGAACGCTTTGATCACCTCATCAAAACGAAGATTCCAACTCCGACATGCTTGCACCAGTCCATAAATGGATCGCTGGAGTTTGCAAACTTTGTCAGCATTCTCTGGATCGACAAAACCTTCTAGTTGCATCATATACAACTCTTCCTTAAGGAAACCGTTAAGGAACGCTGTTTTGACATCCATCTGCCAAATTTCATAATCGAAAAAGGCAGCTATTGCTAACATGATTCTGACGGACTTAAGCATCGCTACGGGTGAGAAGGTCTCATCGTAGTCAACTCCTTGAACTTGTGAAAAACCCTTTGCCACAAGTCGAGCTTTATAGACGGTGACATTTCCGTCCGCGTCCGTCTTCCTCTTAAAGATCCATTTGTTCTGAATGGCCTTACGCCCTTCAGGTAATACTTCCAAAGTCCATACTTTGTTTTCATACATGGATCCCATCTCGGATTTCATGGCCTCTAACCACTTCTCGGAATCCGGGCCCATCATCGCTTCTCCATAGCTCGTAGGTTCATCGTTGTTTAACAACATGACCTCTAAGACAGGGTTGCCGTACCACTCAGGAGCAGTACGCGTCCTTGTCGACCTACGAGGTTCGATAGCAACTTGATCCAAAGCTTCATGATCATCATCATTAACTTCCTCTTCAGCTAATGTAGGCTCCACAGAAACAACTTTCTGCACTGCGCTACTCTCAGGTTGAAGTAAAGGTTCAACAACCTCATCAAGTTCTATCTTCCTCCCACTCAATTCTTTCGAGAGAAACTCTTTCTCAAGAAATGTTCCGTTTTTAGCGACAAACACTTTGCCCTCGGATCTGAGGTAGAAGGTATACCCAACTGTCTCTTTTGGGTATCCTATGAAGACGCATTTCTCCGCTTTGGGTTCCAGCTTTTCAGGCTGAAGCTTTTTGACATAAGCATCACATCCCCAAACTTTAAGAAACGACAGCTTTGGCTTCTTGCCAAACCAAAGTTCATATGGCGTCGTCTCAACGGATTTCGATGGTGCCCTATTTAAAGTGAATGCAGCTGTCTCTAATGCATAACCCCAAAACGATAGTGGCAAATCGGCAAGAGACATCATAGATCGCACCATATCCAATAAGGTTCGATTACGACGTTCGGACACACCATTACGCTGTGGTGTTCCAGGCGGTGTCAATTGTGAAACAATTCCACACTGTCTTAAGTGACTGCCAAACTCATAACTCAGATATTCTCCTCCTCGATCAGATCGTAGGAATTTAATCTTCTTGTTACGATGATTCTCAACTTCACTCTGAAATTGTTTGAACTTTTCAAATGTTTCAGACTTGTGTTTCATTAAGTAAATATACCCATATCTACTTAAGTCATCAGTGAAGGTGAGAAAGTAACGATAACCACCGCGCGCCTCAATGCTCATCGGACCGCACACATCAGTATGTATGATTTCCAACAAGTCACTTGCCCGTTCCATTGTTCCAGAGAACGGCGTTTTAGTCATCTTGCCCATGAGGCATGGCTCACATGTGTCAAGTGATTCAAAATCAAGTGACTCCAAAAGTCCATCAGCATGGAGCTTCTTCATGCGTTTTACGCCAATATGACCTAAACGGCAGTGCCACAAGAAAGTGGTATTATCATTATCAATTCTACATCTTTTGGCATCAATGTTATGAACATGTGTATCATTACTATCGAGATTCAATAAGAATAAACCCCTCACATCGGGTGCATGACCATAAAAGATATTACTCATATAAATAGAACAACCATTATTCTCTGATTTAAATGAGTAACCGTCTCGCAATAAACAAGATCCAGATATAATGTTCACGCTTAACGCAGGCACCAAATAACACTTATTTAGGTTCATCACTAATCCCGATGGTAATCGAAGAGCGAGCGTGCCGACGGCGATCACATCAACCTTGGAACCATTTCCCACGCGCATCGTCACTTCGCCCTTTGCCAGCCTCCGTCTATTCCGCAGTTCCTGTTTTGAGTTGCAAATATGAGCAACCGCACCGGTATCAAATACCCAGGCACTACAACGAGAGTTGGTAAGGTACACATCAATAACATGTATATCATATATACCTTGTTTGTTGTTGGCCGCCTTCTTGTCAGCCAAATACTTGGGGCAATTCCGCTTCCAGTGTCCAGTTCCCTTGCAATGAAAACACACAGTTTCTGGTTTGGGTCCAGCCTTGGGTTTCTTCACGAGAGGAGCAACTGCTTTGCCACTCTTCTTGGAGTTACCCTTCTTACCCTTGCCATTTTTCTTGAAACTAGTGGTTTTATTGACCATCAACACTTGATGCTCCTTCTGAATTTCAGACTCAGCGGCTTTCAGCATCGCAAACAGCTCGGCGACTGACTTGTTCATCCCGTGCATGTTATAGTTCAACACGAAGCTCTTGTAGCTAGGTGGCAATGATTGAAGAACTTTGTCAGTGATAGCCTCTGGCGGAAGGGGCATCCCTAACTCAGCCAGACGGGTGGAGTACCCAGACATTCTGAGCACGTGATCACTGATAGACCCGTTCTCCTCCATCTTGCAAGCATAGAACTTATCGGAGATCTCATATCTCTCGATCCGGGCATTCTTCTGAAAGATAAACTTCAACTCCTGGAACATCTCATATGCTCCATGACGTTCAAAACGTCTTTGAAGTCCCGGTTCTAAGCCATACAACATTGCACATTGAACTATTGAGTAATCATCAGAACGAGCCTGCCAGGCGTTCACAACGTCTAGAGACTCAACTGGAGCGGGTGGATCACCAAGCGGTGCATCAAGGACATAAGCCTTCTGGGAAGCCGTAAGGATAATCCTTAGATTACGGGCCCAGTCCACAAAGTTACTTCCATCATCTTTCAACTTAGCTTTCTCTAGGAACGCATTAAAATTCAGGGGTGCTACTGCGCGAGCCATGATCTACAACATAAATATAGCAAAGACAACTTAGACTATTGTTCTTAGATAATGAGTTTAGTTAATCATATTTAAAAAACTCCCACTCAAATTGACATCCCTCCGATCATTCGAGTGTAACATGATCCAAATCCACCAACTCAAGTCCGATCATCACGTGAGTTGAGGTGGTTTCAATGGTGAACATCTTCATGTTGATCATATCTACTATATGACTCATGTTCGACCTTTCGGTCTCTTGTGTTCCGAGGCCATGTCTGTACATGCTAGGCTCGTCAAGTTTAACCCGAGTGTTCCGCACGTGTAACATGGCTTACACCCGTTGTATGCGAACGTAGAGTCTATCACACCCGATCATCACGGCGTGTCTCGAAACGACGAACTTTCGCAACGGTGCACACTTGGGGAGAACACAATTTATCTTGAAATTTAAGTGAGGGATCACCTTATAATGCTACCGTCGTCCTAAGCAAAATAAGATGCATAAAAGGATTAACATCACATGCAAATCATAAGTGACATGATATGGCCATGAACTTGTGCTTTTGATCTCCATCTCCAAAGCACCGGCATGATCTCCATCGTCACCGGCATGACACCATGATCTCCATCATCTTGATCTCCATCAACGTGTCGCCATAAGGTTGTCGCGCTGACTGTTGCTTCCACGACTATAGCTAACGTTTAGCGATAAAGTAAAGCATTACATAGCGCTTAATGATTGACACGCAGGTCATACAATAATTAAAGACAACTCTATGGCTCCTGCCAGTTGCCGTACTCATCGACATGCAAGTCGTGATATTCTATACAAAACATGATCATCTCATACATCACATATATCTCATCATGTAGTTGGCCATATCACATCACAACATACCCTGCAAAAACAAGTTAGACGTCCTCTAATTGTTGTTGCAAATTTTACGTGGCTGCTACGGGTTTGCAAGAACCGTTCTTACCTACGCAAAACCACAACGTGGTGTAGTGATTGCTTTTTGATCTTCTAAAAGAACCCTCTTCATTGAACCGATTCAACTAAAGTGAGAGAGACAGACACCCGCCAGTCACCTTTATGCAACAAGTGCACGCAGCGGTGAAACCAGTCTCGCGTAAGCGTACGCGTAATGTCGGTCCGGGCCGCTTCATCTCACAATACCGCGGAATCAAGTATCAACTAGTAACGGCAAGCAATATGTATACACCCACGCCCACAACTCGTTTGTGTTCTACTCGAGATCTCATCTACGCATAGACCTAGCTCATGATGCCACTGTTGGGGAACGTTGCATGGGAAACAAAAAATTTTCCTACGCACACGCAAGATCTATCCATGGTGATGAGCATCTACGAGAGGGAGAGTGAATCTACATACCCTTGTAGATCGCTAAGCGGAAGCGTTAATAAACGCGGTTGATGTAGTCGAACGTCTTCGCGATCCAAATCCCCGAGCGTCCCGCGATCCAATCACGATCCTTCCGATCTAGTGCCGAACGGACGGCACCTCCGCGTTCAACACACGTACGGCTTGATGACGCCTTCACCTCCTCGATCCAGCGAGCGATGGTGAAGTAGTGGTTGAGTTCCAGCAGCACGACGGCGTGGTGATGGTGGTGAGGAACAATCTCTGCAGGGCTTCGCCAAGCGCTACGGAGATTATGACGGAGGAACTAGAGGGCTAGGGTTGCCGGCACACGGCTTGGGAAATCCTGATGTGTCCCGTGTGCTAGCCCTGCCCCTCTATTTATATGTTGAGCCTTGGGGTCTAAACTTGGAGTAAAAGCCTCCTCCGGGTCGGTTTTGCCCGCACAAGGTCGGTTTGGCCCGCAGGGAAAGAGTCCAACTCGGATCCCTGCCGAAACGTGCATAGCCGCGCACAAGCGGTAGTACCGCTTCACACAAGCGGTAGTACCGCTTGGGCGGTAGTACCGCTTCACACAAGCGGTAGTACCGCTCGGGCGGTAGTACCGCTTCACACAAGCGGTAGTACCGCTCCGCGGCAGCAAAACTGCTTTTGCACTTTCCAATACCTTGTGGGCTTTATCCCTTTGGCTCATATAAAGTGTTGCTGCACCCGAACACTTCGGTAAACATCCGGAACCCCTTCCGGTGAACTCCGGAACCCTTCCAGAGATCAAAACACTATTATCACATATATCAATCTTTACCTCCGGACTATTCCGGAGATCCCCGTCACGTCCGGGATCTTATCCGGGACTCCGAACAACTTTCGGTCACCAACATAATAACTCAATTATACTAATCGTCACCAAACGTTAAGTGTGTAGACCCTGCGGGTTCGAGAACTATGTAGACATGACCGAGACACCTCTACGGCCAATAACCAATAGCGGGACCTGGATGCCCATATTGGCTCCTACATATTCTACGAAGATCTTTATCGGTCGAACCTCTATGTCAAGGATTCAGTTAATCCCGTATGCTGTTCCCTTTGTTCTTCGGTATGTTACTTGCCCGAGATTCGATCGTCGGTATCACTATACCTAGTTCAATCTCGTTACCGGCAAGTCTCTTTACTCGTTCCGTAATACAAGATCCTGTGGCTAACACTTTAGTCACATTGCTTGCAAGGCTCATTGTGATGTTGTATTACCGAGTGGGCCCTGAGATACCTCTCCGTCATACGGAGTAACAAATCCCAGTCTTGATCCATGCCAACCCAACAGACACCCTCGGAGATACCTGTAGAGCACCTTTATAGTCACCCAGTTACGTTGCGACGTTTGATACACACAAGGTATTCCTCCGGTGTCAGTGAGTTGCATGATCTCATGGTCAAAGGAACAGATACTTGACATGCAGAAAACAATAGCAATAAACTGACACGATCAAATGCTACGTTTACAGTTTGGGTCTTGTCCATCACATCATTCTCCTAATGATGTGATCCCGTTATCAAATGACATCTCATGTCTATGGCTAGGAAACCTTAACCATCTTTGATCAACGAGCTAGTCAACTAGAGGCTTACTAGGGACACAGTGTTGTCTATGTACCCACACATGTATTTGAGTTTCCAATCAATACAATTATAGCATGGATAATAAACGATTATCATGAACAAGGAAATATAATAATAACCAATTTATTATTGCCTCTAGGGCATATTTCCAACACATACCCCCCGATACAACCCATAGATACATCAAAATAAGCAAACAACACAAAGAAAACAGAATCTGTCAAAAACAGAACAGTCTGTAGAAATCTATAGACTTCGAATACTTCTGTAACTCCAAAAATTCTGAAAAATTAGGACAATCAGAAAAATTTGTATATCAATCTTGTGTAAAAATTTCAGATCAATAGCACGTTCCAGGGAATTTACAAAATTCCTGGACTGAGAGAAAAAGTTTCTGTTTTTCAGCAAAATCAAATCACAAACACCGTAGACCATCCCAAAGGTCTTACTTGGCTCAAACACTAATTTAAACAAGAAAACACAATTACTACAGAGGTAATAATGTGTAAAAAACTCAAAAACAGAAACAAAAACAAAAGCATAAAAATAAAATTGGGTTGCCTCCCAACAAGCGCTATTGTTTAACGCCCCTAGCTAGGCATAACGCAATAGATCTAGGTATTGTCATCTTTGGTTTGCAATCCATACTTGATCAAACCATCAAAAGCTTTCCTAAATAGATCTATCCTTTCCTTTATTTCCCTCCTAGTAGGGGAACTTAATTCAGGAAAAGAACTTTGACTAGTAATTTTGACATTCATAAACCCGTAATCTGGATCATCACCATAGATATCATCGTATAAAACACGTATCCTATTTCTAACGGGTTCCCTACCCATCTTTCCCAACAAATCATCCTTATACCCTACAAAAATTCCCCTCGTTAACCAATCAAATTCATCATAAGTCTCAAGGTACAAGGTTTGAGTGACTTCCGCGTAGGGGACTCTCCTCCTAAGATTTTCACTATAACATTGATAGTCCCTAGATTCTAGACTACGCAAGGTTTCTTTATCATGGAGAATTTCTTCAATTGGAGGGTGTTCAACGTTTTCATTATAGAAAGCAAAAATCTCCCTAGCTTCTTGTATGATAAAATTAAATTCACGCATAAGGATGATAGTAGCAATCTTTTTAGCTTTAGGATGATTAATATTGGGAAGTTCATAAAACACCTTTTGCAAAGCAGGATGAACGTGCACGATTTTTTTCTCCAATTTTTCAATGAGCATGACAATAGCGTCCGCATAACAATTTGTGCTAAGAAGAATAGAGCTCTTATTCATAGGCATCACTCCAGTGCAATATAAGAATTCTTGGATAACACTCTTCCCAATAATATTCCCATCTCCCACTTGAAAAGTTTTAGCTTTATAATTAGGAGGAGGTTCAGTTTCATGATCTAGAGAGCAAGATTCAAAATTTTCCTTAGTACTAGCAATACCCTCAAGATTTTCAATGATAACCTTCCCCGATTCAGACATAGTGGCAACGAATAGATCTAGCACACAAGCAAACGAGAAGCAAACGAAAAGACGAACGGAAGAAGGGCGAATAAAAAGGCAAATCTTTTTGGTATTTTTTGAAAATCGTTTTAGAAGTGGGGGAGAGGAAAACGAGAGGCAAATGGAAAATAATGTAAATGCAAGAGATGAGTTTGTGATGGGTACTTGGTAGGCTTGATGTAGATCTCCCCGGCAACGGCGCCAGAAATTCTTCTTGCTACTTCTTGAGCATGCGTTGGTTTTCCCTTGAAGAGGAAAGGGTGATGCAGCAAAGTAGATAAGTATTTCCCTCAGTTGTTGAGAACCAAGGTATCAATCCAGTAGGAGATACAAGCAAGTCCCCAATAGATGTACCTACACAAATAATCAAACACTTGCACCCAACGCTATAAAGGGGTTGTCAATCCCTTCACGGTTATTTGCAAGGATGAGATCTGATAGAGATAGATATGTTGGATTGCTAAAACGAAAAGTAAAACAAAAGTAAAAAGAATGCAGCGAGGTATTTTTGGTTTATAGATCTGAAAATATAATATGGAAAATAGACCCGGGGGTCATAGGTTTCACTAGAGGTTTCTCTCATGAAGGAAAATAATACGGTGGGTGAACAAATTACTGTCGAGTAATTGATAGAAAAGCGAATAATTATGATGATATCCAAGGCAATGATTATGCATATAGGCATCACGTCCGTGTCAAGTAGACCGAAACAATTCTGCATCTACTACTATTACTCCACACATCGACCGACTCCTGCCTGCATCTAGAGTATTAAGTTCATAAAGAACAGAGTAACGCATTAGGTAAGATGACATGATGTAGAGGTATAAACTCAAGCAATATGATAAAAACCCCATGTTTTTATCCTTGATGGTAACAATACAAATACGTGCCTCGCTACCCCTACTTTGTCACTGGGTGAGGACACCGCAAGACTGAACCCAAAACTAAGCACTTCTCTCATTGCAAGAATTACCAATCTAGTTGGCCAAAACAAACCAATAACTCGAAGAGACTTGCAAAGATATGAAATCATGCATATAAGAATTCAGAGAAGATTCAAATAATATTCATAGATAAGCTGATCATAAACCCACAATTCATCGGATCTCGACAAACACACCGCAAAAGAGTATTACATCGGATAGATCTCCATGAAGATCATGAAGAACATGGTATTGAAGAACAAAGAGAGAGAAGAATCCATCTAGCTACTAGCTATGGACCCAAAGGTCTGTGGTAAACTAGTCACGCATCATCGGAGGGGCAACGGAGTTGATGTAGATGCCCTCCGTGATCGATTCCCCCTCCGGCAGATTACCGGAAAAGGCTCCAAGATTGGATCTCACGGGAACAGAGGCTTCCGGCGGCAGAAAAGTATTTTTGTGGCTCTTTTTAGTATTCAGGGAATATTTGGGAATTTATAGGCCGAAGAATAGGGTTAGGAGGGCTACCGTGGGGCCACAAGCTAGTGTGGCGTGCCCCCTGACGGTGTCCTGGACTAGGGGGTACTCACCACGCCGTCTCCCGACCTGTTGGATCGGGCTGAGGACCCCCATGGTGGTGCACTATTGGGCCAGTTCGGACAGCCCATGCCGTATACAAGGAGGATTCCACAAGACTTGATGCCCAAGACAAGGACTCTCTTAAACCCTAGGACTTCGTGCATATATAAACCTAGGCTAGGCTGGTCGATAGATCATCATATATTCATTAGAACAATCTCGTGGTAGATACATATAGTGTGTACAACACCCCATATGAATACAATCAAAAGCAGGACGTAGGGTATTATCTCTTCGAGAGAGCCCGAACCTGGGTAAAATCCTGTGTCCGTGTTACCATCGCTCCAAGATGCCTAGCTTAGGACCCCTACTACGAGATATGCCGGATTTGACACCGACATTGGTGCTTTCATTGAGAGCCTGCTAGCAGTCGCCGCGGTGCGATGGGAATTCAGATCGTCTCTAGCGCGATCTACGCGTTGGAACCGAGCTTTGTTGTCGATGTCGGCATCTTCGTCGCCGGCTCGACTGGTCACCTTGGCTGGACCGAGGACTGCGCTCCGTGCCGGATCGTCAAGATCGGACGGATACTTTCATCGTCATCATCTCCGATCTCTATCAAGATTATGAGAAATCATCCATGGAGCTCGGGGGCTCGATGTTGACATCGTTCTCGAGCAACCGTGCAGTTTTTCTAGACAGCGACTCGTGTTCGTCGTCCCCGTTTCCTCGAGCGTCGCCTTGACGATTGCTTTGGTGGAACTGTGCGGAATTGAGTCTCTAATGACCCCGTAAAATTTCATCGTATTCTGATGGAGGAATCTTCGGCGATTTACGAAATACCGGAGCCCTGTCGAATCTGGACGGGAATCGGGATGAGTTTAGGGCGAGGTGTCCAGCTTCCAGGTCGGACATCGTTTGGAAGATCCCACCGTTCATCGTCTGCGGAATTCCCATACCGATCACCCCTCAAAATTTCAGCTCAATCCAACCGTCCAAACTCCGGGAAACATCCGATTAGTACAACGAATTTTGGATCTATTTTCTGCGCGAAAACGAATCCGACCCGAGTTCGTCTTTTTCATGAACCGGTTGTCGGACGTCCTTTTTGAAGGAAATTTTCTCATCATCTCGGTCATCCGACCAAGAGTTTGGCATCGCGAGGGCTGAATAATCATCAAGCGAACCTCGTCATCCGCGGGTTGTACGGGTCGGGCGCTCCGTTGCTTCATCAAGCCAGCGTTGACCTCGTCACAAATTCCGACCTGCGTCGGCATTGCCACACCGTTACTTTTTCAAGCTGACGTCCACCACGCCGACCCGCTTCAACATCTCGTTTGGCATGGGGGCTCCAGTGTCACCTTACCGACCCGCTCTGTCACCTCTACGAGGCAGGGGCTTCGCCATCTCTTCATCAACCTACTTCGGGGACTTCGGCGTCACCAGCCGACCTACGCGTTGGAAACTTCGTCCAACTGTCCTCGGCGCTCAGGCCATATTTCTTTATTTATTCTATTCGTATAAATTAATTATGCATTTTTTTATTGTTATTATTATCTCTTGCTCGCACTATTTTATGTGTGCGAGTAATCGGCTTCGGCTGCGTCGCGCGGTCAGTTCGGCGTCACCTTGCCGACCTACTCCGCCACCTCGGCTGGACCGGGGGCTTCGCCTCACCACATAGGCCGAGCCGTGTCACTACTTCAGAATGCCGAGCTCCTCGCTCGGTCATCTCGGGCTTGGGGGCTGGGACCTCGGTCATGCCAAAGACTATGCACCATATCGGATGTGTCAAAAGTTCGATGGGCGTCCTCGTCCCGCCACAAGCCCGGATCGCGTCATCGACACCGAGCACATTAACCAGCTAAGTCGCTTTCATGTTAAAATATTTTCAGATTTCTAATTTTGTTCGGTTCGACCAAGCGTTATACTTTTTTGACAAAAAGTTGTTTGTGAAAAACTTTCTTTGTCAAAACTTTGTTTGTTACAAACAAATTCAAATACCCCGTTTACTTGGGGGCTTCCTTTATGAAACATTTTCTCTTTGCATGTGATTATTATTGTACAGCTTCTTTCCTTGCTCATGTATTATGCCAAAATATGCATCATGTTGACTTAAGTGTTCCGCAAAGCTGGGTTGCCTGGCTCCTGTGCTTGCCCCTACGTTCCCGATTGTTCGGCTAGGGAGTAAAGGGAGCACCTCTGCGATTGTTACGATCGGGTCATCCGAACTCGTACCTCAGACGGGTGAAGCCGAAAGCTAGCGCTCTTATTGTTTTCAACTATGGTCGGCGCACGACGGAACTCACGCGTACACAAATCTATTGCACAAGTCTCATAGTAATCATGAGCGACCAAAGAAAGGTACCGTTGGGGGCACTATTTTCTTTGAAGATGCTTCTTACGTTACATAAGTAATGTAGCATAAGTTCCCTGGGCGCGCTTTGTCTGTTACAGCCTCATGGCCTGATTGCCTGGTTATCCGAAACACCGTCAATATTCTCGGTAGGCGGAGTAGATAACACTTTTCGGCCCTTGGCCGAAGAGGGAGAAGCCGACGGTCGGTTAAGACGCGTTCAAAGTTCGGGCGAACACAGATATTATATAAGTACTTCGGTACATAAAATCATTATACATAAAATTCTTTTACCCAAGTCACTTGGGGGATCTTAAATTAATATGAGCCGTTTTATAATAGATGTTTTCTTCTTAGTCGTTGCAAAGTTTTTTTCTACCACTCCTTTCTCGACTCAAGTGTATGATCAATAGCCGGGTAGCCTGGTTTCTCTCTAAAGCCACTCGCGTTTAGTTCGCTAAACTGGCCTGAGAAACACTCCGCCTTTGGGATAGGGAGGTTGAAGCCGAAGGCTGACCAACTTGAAGTCTAGAGATCGGATGTGTCATGTTAAAGCACGATGGAAGCATAATTTAAGACCAATTTCGTATTGGCACCAAAAAACTTGATTCAATCTAGACGTAAAGTTTTTTACGCAAGTTTTTTGGTCTTTTGAGCTCATAACATCTTTCACCTATTTTATGTTTTCCTTTCAGGAAGCGGGACATTCTCTTGGTTGAGGTGTTCGGCGTGATGGTCTTGCTAGGAAACTCTTTTCTAAACTACAGTTCAGCATCTTTCCTGCTGAACTCCACCTCGGTGTTGTCAAAACATACATGACGGTTGAACTAGTTCCCGAGGAGGTACGATCCTAGGGTCGGCCATGTTGCCCAACCCAAATCTCGGGGGCTAATGCATTGACAATTCAATGCAGAAAATTTAAGTGCAATACAGTTTCCGAGGAGATTATGATCCTCAGGTTGGTCGGCCGCACCCAACCTGAGTCTCGAGGTCTATGCACACCGCTTTTATGTTCCTAAGTATGCTGCCGAGCTAGAAGTTGATCCTCAGGCCGATTTTGCGAATCGACCTGAGTCTCAGGGGCTACTGGGATCAGCGGTCTTATGTCATCCTTTAGGTGCGTCTCGGATTTTAGACCGACACACACCTTGAGGGCTACTGACTATACATCTCGGCAGAGAATAAATTGCTACAATCGAGAATATCCACAAAAAATCAGCCCACGGTCGGGGTGGTGCACCACCTCGAAAGCAGTCCGGCATAAAGCTCGAGCGCAAGTGGCAGGCTCCATAGAGAGCATTTCCGACATTAAGCTCGGATGAATTCCTTTAATTTTTTAAAGGTCCAAGGTAGTTTATGATACCTCAGATGCTGATTATCATTGGAGCTCGGATGCAGTCCGGCGTTGGAGCTCGGAAGCAGTCCGGCGTTGGAGCTCGGAAGTAGTCCGGCATAAAGCTCAAGATCGGAGGCACCTCGGAAGCAGTCCGGCATAAAGCTCGGATGTGAATGGCTGGCTCCATAAAAGTCTATTCCGGCATTTAAGCTCTGATTGACTCCTTCAAATTTTCAGAGACCGAGGTAATTTATGACACCTCGGACACAATCCGGCGTTGGAGCTCGGACGCAACCCGTCATTGGCGCTCAGATGCCGATCAGCGTTGGAGCCCGACTGCAAAAAGATACCTCAGATGCAGTTCGGCGTTGGAGCTCGGATGCAAGAGGACACCGCCACACGGGAAACACTTCGACCCCGAAGTATGGCGTAAACATTACAAGGCATTGATAAAGGCCGAGCACTTAAAGGGGCTCCTCGGATGCCTGAGGTGTGAACGCTTTGGATACACCTCGGCGATACTCAAGATCGGAGATGGGAAGATTTGTTGAACCAGTTTTCAAGACCGACGACCGAAGATGAAGAACAGTTCAGAAGAACCGAGGAGCGTCCCCAACTTGAAGACCGGTTCAGGGGGCTACTGACGGTGTCCTGGACTAGGGGGTACTCACCACGTCGTCTCCCGACCAGGTGGATCGGGCTGAGGACCCCCATGGTGGTGCACTATTGGGCCAGTTTGGACAGCCCATGCCGTATACAAGGAGGATTCCACAAGACTTGATGCCCAAGACAAGGACTCTCTTAAACCCTAGGACTTGGTGCATATATAAACCGAGGCTAGGCTGGTCGATAGATCATCATATATCCATTAGAACAATCTTGTGGTAGATACATGTACTCTGTACAACACCCCATATGAATACAATCAAAAGCAGGACGTAGGGTATTATCTCTTCAAGAGAGCCCGAACCTGGGTAAAATCCTGTGTCCGTGTTACCATCGCTCCAAGACGCCTAGCTTAGGACCCCTACTACGAGATTTGCCGGATTTGACACCGACACCCCCCTAGGGCGCGCCCTGGTGGCTTGTGACGCCACGGCAGGTCTCCTGCCTTCATCTCCAAGTCTGCTGGGTTTCTTATGGTCCAAGAAAAATCATTCCAAAGATTTTATTCCGTTTGGACTCCGTTTAATATTCCTTATTTGCAATACTCAAAAACAAGGAAAAAACAGAAACTGGCACTAGGCTCTAGATTAATAGGTTAGTCCCAAAAATAATATAAAATAGCATATTAATGCATGTAAAACATCCAAAACAGATAATATAATAGCATGAAACAATCAAAAATTATAGATACATTGGAGATGTATCAGTCGCGCCCGTGCTCGCACCACCGCTGCCCGACCGGCTTCGCGCGCCCGCCGCGCCGCGCTCCTCCCGACAGCGCCCGCTCCTGAGCACTACGCCACTACCGCGCCTGGCCCGCTCGCACGCGCTTGCATCCATCCACCCGTACTCCGGCTGCTCTGTTCGCCCGCTACGCTGCTCCGATGGCAACCCGGCCACGCTCGGCCTCGGCGCGCCCGGCTGCCCGTCCATCCGAATCCGCCCGCGGAGGCCTTTCGTGACGCCGGCCTCCCACATCTGCTCCGCGCCGCTCGACGCCGGGTCCGGCCCCGTCCGCTGGCCGCCTCGACCAGCCGGCCTCCCGCGCGCCTGCTAGCCGCGTCCGGCCCCGTCCGCGGCTGGGCTTGCCGGCCGGCCCTTCAGGTCCCGGGCACCAGCTCGCTCGGCCACCACCGGCCCTGCGCCGGATCCCCGGCTCCAACCCGAGCCTGGCCACGTCCGGCTCCGCCCGTCCCGGCCGGCTCCGGGTCGCCGCCCGTGCTCTACCGTCAGTTCGAGCTTCTGAGCCATGCCGGTCCTGCCTGGCCGCCGCGTTGCTCCCCCGCATCGGCTGCGGTGTTGCCTCGACCGCCCGCGCCTGGCCCTCCTCCGCGTGCGGCCCCGCACGCTGCATCGCTCCCCCCGTGGCTGCACCTCGACGCTGCACCGCTCCGGCCCCTTGCCCCAGTCGCGCCCTCGCGTGCGCCCCGGTCGACTTCGCCCGACCCCTGTCCGGCTCCATCTCCATGTGCGCCACCCGAGGCTCCGCCCGGCGACGCCGTCGACACGCCGCCCCCGTCCATGCGCCTCCAGTCCGCATGGCCGGGCACCGGCCCCGTGTCGCCATCTCCACGCGCCCGCACCACTCCGGTTGCGCCCGCGTTGCCTCGCGGAATTAGCTCCGCTCCCCGCCGGGCTCTGCCGGCTCCTATTGTGCGCTGCCTCGGCCCGTCTGCGGTTGCATGTCGCGCGCACGTGCCGTCTCCGCCTCGGCCCACCGCTGCCCGGCCGGCTTCGCGCGCCAGCCGGCCGCCGCCTCCTCCTTCGCCGGCTCCGCACCGGTCCGGCTGCGCCAGGCGCTGGCTCCGCCCAGCCCGCCAGCGCACCCGCTGACCAAGCCGCCCCGTCCCCGTGCGCCCTAGCCGGCTCCCGCACTACTCCGGCCACGTTGGCTGCCCACGCGGACACAGAAGGCCGGCTAGAAAGAAAGAAAAGGGCAGGCTGCCCACCTGGCTGAAAAAAAAAGAAGACCCGCCGGGCCCCGCTTGCCTGCGATGTCGCCTAGCGCGCCTGCCCGAGTCGCCGTCCGGCCGGCTGGCCCGCCCGTGTCGCCGCCTAGCCGGCCTCCGGGCTGACCTGCCCGCCTACCACAACACTGGGCCGGTTCCAGCTACCCGTTAGCTTCGACGTCCGGCCGGTCAGGGCCGGCCGTCTGGCACACCCGCCGACCGCCAGGGGCTCGGCGACTACACCCAGCGGGTACGCCGGCACGCTCCGCTGGCCAAAAACCGCGCCGGCTGTCTTCAACAACAACCATCCTCGTGACAAATACCAATGTGAGCTCCCCATCGACCATCCTCGTGCCACGCACAAGCATCGGATACCCCGAGCATCCCTCGGAGGCAATCTTCGCATTTATTTCAGCAACTTGGCCTGATACGTTCGTTCCCACGAGACGGCTTAGTAGCGTGTACGGTACCGAAGGACCACTCTTTCTCTCAGCTACAGATTGCACCGCGACTGTCCGGCTAGCGAGAGCACAAGCTGGAGGTCACCCCATGTGAAAAGCCTCCCAGGAGAAAACGGTTTCGGGCAACCCTGTCATTTCACTTATGAGTATCTGCTCGGTCGAGTCTGCTCCCAGAGTCCGAGTACTGTACACTCCACTCCGCGGCCCACTCTTCGCCTCAGCTACAGACCGGCTCCCGGCTGTTCGGCTAGCGAGAGCAAAAGCCAAAGAGCGGGGAGAACACGAAAACGACTGAGGGGGGCTCGGACGAAACCGAGTCGGCACCCTCTGCATAAACTTGCATTGCCAAAATCAGATATTTGACACATATGCATCGACTAAACTCGTCTTTTGCACGATCATTTCCATGAGGAACCTCCTCGCTCGGAGGCTCGGAGGCTACTCCCGGCAGGGCACCGTGCCCATCAGCCAACGGACCCCGCGTCCGCGCCCGGCAACGCCTCGCGCTCGACAGCCGGCGGACCCGGCGTCCGCCCTCGGCAGGGCTCCACGCCCATTAGCCGGCGGACCCCGCGTCCGCTCCCAGTAGCGCCTCGCGCTCGACAGCCGGCGGACCCCGCGTCCGCCCTCGGTAGGGCCCCACGCCCATCAGCCGACGGACCCCGAGTCCGCGCCCGGCAGCGCCTCGCGCTCGACAGCCAGCGGACCCCGCGTCCGCCCCCGGCCGGGCTCCGTGCCCATCAGCCGGCGGATCCTGCGTCCGCCCCCGGCTGGGCTCCGCGCCCATCAGCCCGCGGACCCCGCGTCCACGCCCGACATCCCTGACGCCACCGTCTGCTTCAGCAACAGCAAAGACCCTCCGCACGACTCCTCGAGTCGCCCAAAGGCTCGGAGGCTACACCCAGCGGGTGCGCTGGCGCGCCCCCGCTGGAAGCAAGCCGCGCCGTCCCCGGCCCGCAATCAACCGTCATTAACAACTTCTGCAACAAGAACGACAACGGCGAAAACCCTCCGCCCGACTCCCCAAGTCGCCCAGAGGCTCGGAGGCTACTGTCGGGGGGATTACCCCCGGGTAGGCTCAAGAAGGCAACTCGACATTTTAAAACATCGGGGCGGCCCACGCCCCCCCGGTCTGGCTACGCGGTCCGGCGGCTGGCTACCCGGTCCGGCTGGCTCCCCGTCTGGCTGGCTACCCGGTCCGGCGGGCTACCCGGCCCGGCTGGCTACCAAGTTGGCCGGCTCCAAAGTTGGCCGGCTCCTAAGTTGGCCGGCTCCCCGGTCGGCCGGCTGCTCCAGCTGGCTCCCCGTCCAGCTCCTCGGCTGGCTCCCCGTCCGGCTCCTCCAGTTGGCCTGCTCCATGGTTGGCCGGCTCCCCGGTTGGCCGGTGCTCCAGCTGGCTCCCCGTCCGGCTCCCTGGCTGGCTCCCCGTCCGGCTCCTCTAGCTGGCTGGCTACAAGAAGTCAACCACAACGTCCCTTCGGACACGACGTGAGGACACAGTAGCCTGCGTTATGCGTCACTTCACTGCGCTCCAATAGTGGTGCACTGTAGCCTACATCATGTGTCACCTTGCATGTCTCCTCCAATAGTAGATAGTTGGCCAGTGGGCCACCCCTTGTCCCCTGGGCCTCCCTATATATGAGGCACCAGGGGAGGTCACTCCTGGCCAAGCCTCCAGGGGCCTAGCCTCCTCACACTCCCACTCTCTCATGCTCACACGTACACACATGAGGCAGGAAGCCCATGGCTCTCCTCTCCCATACAGCTCTAGGAGCAACTCTGTACTGCAAGACACCTCATATACAGACATGCAGGAGTAGGGGTATTATCTGTCCGGAGAGCCCCGAACCTGGGTAAACCACCGTGTGATGTTGCCCTATCCCGTCCCGGATCTCCACTGCAGCCTTGCTCTCACCTCTTAAGCCATCCCATGGCATCTGCCGTCCCGGGGCACCCCCCGTGAGAAAACGACGACATTAGACTTGATGATGCATCGAAATTGTTTGATGACTAAGAACATATGTTGTTAAGTTTCAAGAGAATGCATTGTTTGAACCATGACATGTGAATTGATTGCTACTCTATCATGATGTTTTATGAGAAAAAGTTACTGGTTATGATGCTAGAAAAGTGACTGAAATTATCAATGATCAAAACTATTCACTATGCTAGCATTCACACTTCATAAATTACTTCTTTTACCGTTTACCTACTCGAGGACGAGTAGGAATTAAGCTTGGGGATGCTGATATGTCTCCAACGTATCGATAACTTATGAAGTATTCATGCCATATTTGCCTATGTTTACAATACTTTTATATGGTTTTGATGCACTTTATATGATTTATTTAGAACTAACCCGGACTGACGCTGGTTTCAGCAGAATTATCGTGGTGTTGTTTTTGTGCAGAAAATGATAGTTCTCGGAATCGCCCGAAACTTTTTGATGTTTTTTTCTGGAGGAAATAAGCAATATTGGAGCAAAGAAACACCGAAGGGGAGCCACCTGTAGGGCCACAAGCCATCAGGGCACGCCCCCCAAGCCATGCCGTGTTGGCTTGTGGGGCCCACATGGCTCCGTTGCGCGTGATTTCAACGCTGAAAAATCCTATAAATCCCAGAAACCCCAGAAATAAAGAGGGAACTTTCGCCTCGCCGCCGCAACTCTCCGTATCGACGAAAAACCAATCTGGAGCCTTTTCAGTACCCTGCCAGAGAGGGGAAATCATCTCCGGTGGCCATCTTCGTCATCCCGGCCTAGGCCATGACGAGGAGGGAGTAGTTCACCCTCGAGGCTGAGGGTATGTACCAGTAGCTATGTGTTCAATCTCTCTCTCTCTCTCTCCCTCTCTCTCTCTCTCGTGTTCTTGAGATGGCACGATCTTGATGTATCACGGGCTTTGTTAATATAGTTGGACCATATGGTCTTCTTCCCTTGCTATCTTGTTGTGATGAATTGAATCTTTTCCTTTGAGATCTCGTTATGCTGGATTGAATATTTGGTTTGAGAGAACTTGATGTATGTCTTGCATGTGAATACATGTGGTGACAATGGGGTATTCTATTGATTCACTTGATATATGTTATGGCATCAACTTGCGGATTCCGGTGACCTTGGGGATCTATGCATAGGGGTTGATGGCACGTTTTCATACTACTTTCTCCGATAGAAATATTGCGGTGCTCCTTGAAGTTCTTTGTGTTGGATTTAATATGATAGATCTGAAATTGTTTGATGCATGTCTCATACTTTACCCACGGATACTTGAGGTGACATTGGAGTATCTAGCTGACATTAGGGTTGATCGATATGTATCATTGGTGGTGTTTTAGTACGAACTCTAGGGTTGTTTGTGAAACTTATAGGAATAGCTCAAAAGATTGATCAGAAAGAATAACTTTGAGGTGGTTCTACTACCTACACCAATTTCATCTTATGTTCTCCGCTAGTTAGGAACTTTGGAGTGATTTTTTGTTGCACGTTGAGGGATGATCATATGATTCAACTATGTTAGCATTGTTGGGAGATTGCACTAGTGAAAGTATGAACCCTAGGCCTTGTTTCCAAGCATTAATATGCCGTTTTGCTCGCTGTTTAGTATTTGTTACCTTGCTGTTTTTATATTTTCAGATTATAAAAACCTATATCTACCTTCCATATTGCACTTGTATCACCATCTCTTCGCCGAACTAGTGCACCTATACAATTTGCCATTGTATTGGGTGTGTTGGGGACACAAGATATTTCTTGTATTTGATTGCAGGGTTGTTTGAGAGAGACCATATTCATCCTACACCTCCCACGGATTGATAAACCTTAGGTCATCCACTTGAGGGAAAATTGCTATTGTCCTACAAAACTCTGCGCTTGGAGGCCCAACAAAGTCTACGAGAAAAAAGTTGCATAGTAGACATCACAACCCTATGGCTCGTACCAGTTGCCGTACTCATCGACATGCAAGTTGTGATAACTATTACAAAACATGATCATCTCATACATCACATATATCAAATCACGTCTTGGCCATATCACATCACACCATGCCATGCAATAACAAGTTAGACGTCCTCTACTTTGTTGTTGCAAGTTTTACGTGGCTGCCATGGGCAACTAGCAAGAACTGTTCTTACCTACGCAAAGCCACGATGGTGATAATCAAGTTGCCTTTTAACCTTCTACAAGGACCGCCTCTGTCAAATCCGATTCAATTAAAGTGGGAGAGACAGACACCCGCCAGCCACCTTTATGCAAACAAGTTACATGTCAGTCGGTGGAACCGGTCTCTTGTACGTGGACAAGTAAGGTTGGTCTAGGCCGCTTCATCCCACAATACCGCCGAATCAAAATAAGACCGAGTAGGTAAGCAATCTAAACATCAACGCCCATAAACACTTTGTGTTCTACTCGTGCATATCATCTACGCATAGACCTAGCTCATGATGCCACTGTTGGGGAACGTTGCATGGGAAACAAAAAAATTCCTACGCACACGCAAGATCTATCCATGGAGATGCATAGCTATGAGAGGGGGAGTGTATCTACATACCCTTGTAGATCGCTAAGCGGAAGCGTTAAGAAACAAGGTTGATGTAGTCATACGTCTTCGCGATCCAATCACGATCTGTCTCGATCTAGCGCCGAACGGACGACACCTCCATGTTCAGCACACGTACTGTTGGGGAACGCAGCGGAAAACAAAAATTTCCGACCTACGCACTAGCCCAGGACCACTATGAATACTGCATACATGGTTTGATCTGTTTCGTTACCGACTCGTAGCGCAGTGGAAGTAGAGTCGATGACGATCGGCGGTGCAGATCCCCGCAGCTAGGATTTACAACCTCCCAACCGTGAGGATGTATACCCTCATCCGCCCCTCGAACAGCCCTCCGGGAGGCGGTCGGACAGTCCCCCGGACGGTGTCGCGGATAGCCCTTCGGGAGGACCATCGAAACTCGGACGGTCACTCGGACAGCCCTTCGGGAGGAACTCTCGAACTAAGACCGAAACTACGATCTCTCTACAGAGTTGCACACATACGGTGTCATCTATCCGGCAGGGCTTTGCCGTCGAGAACTAGTTCCCACCAGAACCCAGACAGCCTTTCGGCTCTACAAAACTATTTCGCTGGGAGGGAGAGAGAAGGACAGATCATGCATGGCTTGTGTATGTTGAGAAAGAGTGAGTTTTGGGCAGCCCCCTCCACCTCTATTTATAGGAGAAGGAGGGGTGGAGGGGCTGAAATTTCAGCCACATCCATCCATGTCATCTCCAAGATATTTTGGAGCAAAAGCCCAAAAAGGTGGCTTTCCAAAAAGTAACCATAAAGCTGATTTCACTATTCACGACGACATTTTTCGGCATCCGTTCGAACCAAAAATATTTATGTGGGCTTAGAACATTTCCAGTACCCACTAAAATAATTTTTGACGCGTTCCAAAACAATTCCGGATTAGTGATTTTCATCTGCGAAAAGCAAACAAAGCGGTTCCGGTAGCTCCGGAACATTTCCGGTTTTTCTTCCGGAAAATTCCCAGAAGTTTCCAGAATGATTCTGGCACCCTCCAAGAATTATCAGGCATGTGCCGAAACCAATTTGACTTAATGGTGTACTCCGAAACATTTCCGGTTTTTGTCTCTGAAAAATCTCAGAAGTTACCGAACAATTCTGGTACCCTCCAATAATTTCCAGGCATGTGCCGAAACCAATTTGACTTAATGGTACACTCCGAAACTATTCCGGTGTTCTCTCTCCGGAACTCTTCCGTTGTCTCCGAAACTTTTTCGGTGAATTTCTCTCAGCCTCCCTGTCTAGTATTCAACAGATAGATGACCCTTAAGCGTGTGACCCTATAGGTTCGGTGAAGTATATACATGACCCAGAATCCCTTCCGATCAATGATCAACATCTGAGCCGTGGACACCCATATTGACCCCTATACCCACACAAATGAATATTCGAGTGAACCTCCAGTTGCCGAGTGCTATTCTTGTTGCTTCGCGTTATGTTACAAATACCCGAGTTGAGACATGTTGGCATCCCCGTGGATCAACAATTTGTCCACTATGCCCAGAGATATCTCTCCATCGTCGGAGGAGCAAATCCCAATCTTGAGCTATCTTGTTACTTGCCATACTTTTCCGTGAACCCGTAAGCCGTCGTAATAGCCACCCAGTAACGGATGACGTTTAACAAACCCCAAAGTGCACGAAGCAAGCACGAGGGAACTCGATACTCTCATGGTCTAAGGAATTATGCAAACATTAACTATCTCTGTGTTATTAACCATTAACTAGTGACGAAAGTATCTCATAGCATAACATCAAATCGAGTCGATTCAACACAAGTGTTCTACCAACATTGCGCCCTCAAAATTGCCGGCATAGCCATGCCCATGATAAGGAAAACAGGATCATCATGCAATACTTGAGCCAGTCTTAGAGGCAAGACTAGGAATACATTTTACCATTTATTATACCACACGTGCAAATGAGTTTCCCTCCGGGCCTCGTGGATATTGCAGACTCGAGAATCATTGCAGTTATAGCATGTAATATAAACTTAATTGGGAACATGGGGATAAATAATAACATTTATTATTGCCACTTGGGCATATCTCCTACAGACTCCCACTTGCACTAGAGTCAATAATCTAGTCAATGCTAATGCACTTTACACCTATGGCATACTGGTGTAAAATATGCTTCGCTTGTGGTATAGCCTGATGTCCAACGGATCTGACAACTTCAGCTCTGTGTGTATCTTTGCATATCCTCGCGTTTTCACGCTTTCACAAAATTCATATTTTGTGTGGACTTGGCTTTGTATATATGTGAATCACAGGTCAAACCTTGATTCCTCAGACTGAGCTATGGAGCAACTATCTGCAATAGTGTCCCATTGACCAAAGCCATCTTGGAACCATACTAAGTTCATGAATGAACTATATGATTCAACATCTTGTTTGTTGCTTCCAAAACGTCAACATACTTAGCCTTTGTTATAGAATTCGCCACAGTAAACTGTTTAGAACAATTCCAACTTATCGTGCCACCGTATTGTGTATTACACAAAACCTTAACTTAAATCGAAAATCGCATGGAGCATTGATGAAGACTGTATCGATGTAATTACTTACAACGAGCACTTCATAATCTCTGCTTGCGAGAAACCATGTTATCAGTGCTACTTTAGTACTCAATGACATTTTTCACTGTTGTCCTATGATCAGTACTTTGACCACTTTGGTATCTATACTCGCAACAGTTTGGGAGTATCGTACATATCTGGTTGTTTTACATACCATGGAATACATGATTAATCCAAACACAAGAGTGTGTGGAATCTCCATCATGTATTTTGCTCATCAGTGTTTTGGGACACCGAGTCTTACAAAACTCTTTCCATGTGACTTCGGCAAGAATCACTCCTTGGCGGTTTTAGTGCTAAATGGTTTTAGCATCTTGTTAATATGTATTTTTTGCTTACCCCCATTAGGCAAATCTATCTCCATAGATACTTATGCCTAATAGCAAGGCTATTTAGCCCAAGCACTTCGTCGAAAAACTATTTTCAAATGAAGTCCTAATTCGTGTCAAGAAATTTATTTCCAATTAACAATGTGTCAAGCACACAAGGTTTTTAGAAATATTATTATGCTCCCACTTACTTTCTTGAAAACACAAGCATCTTCATTATCCGTTGATGAAATCAAACTCTTTTGATCATTTCATCAAGACGAAGATTCCAACTCCATTTTGCTCTCTTCTGTCCATTGCTGGAACTCTGAAGTTTGCATACTCACTAGCATCCTTTGGATCGACAAAATACTTTGGACTGTATCACATACAAATCCTAGTTTGTATTCCCATTTCATGGAAATTCTTTCGCCATCCATGTTTCATATCTCATGATTAAAATATGTATTAATTGCTAGTTTAATTCGAACCGACTTTAAGCATCGCTACAGTGAAACAACCTCATCGTAGTCAACTCCTTGAACTTGTTATTGCAACAAGTCGAGCTTTATGGATAAAACATTTTATCCACATCAGTTTATAGTTTCATAAATATTCGTTAGACTCTAAGTCTTCCGAAAGGTGTATCAAGGTTTTAATCTTGAATCACTTATATGGAAACTATCTCGGATTGTATTGGCATTTAGCCAATTCCGAAGTCAGGGCCCATCAACGCTTCCTTGTGTATCGTAGGTATACTGTTGTCTAACAACAATATCTCGTATGCGCACCTGAGAGGTTTGCACGAGTTTTTCGTACGTGGTTCAGCTGCAAGTTCAACCGAAGTCCATACATCTCATGTAGAGGCTTCCGTATCAGTCGCAGTAGGAAACTTCCAAGGTCTCTTTCCTTTGATCTGATGACGAAGATACTGTTTATCTCGTCGAGTTGCACTATTCTCCCACTCACCTTTTTGAAAGAACAGTTTTCTTAAAAAACCATACCGTTCTTTGTGGCAAAACTCTTAGCCTCGGTATAGTGGTGGGGGAATACCCAATAACTTGGGATAACCTACAAAGTAGCACTTGTCTGATTTGAAATAGGTTTGTAATCTTTTACACAAGCCCCATATTCCAAATGTTAAGAAAAGATATAACATGGTTGGGCGTACCATACCATGGCGTTATTTCAACAGACCCGATGGAGCTCTTTTCAATGTAAAAGCCGCAGTCTATAAAGCATCACTTTAAAAGGGATAATGCAAATTTATTTATGTCATCTTTGATCTTACCATGTCATGAATGGTTCGATTACATCTTCACGGACTCTCCACTTGCAGGGGTGTTCCGGGAGGTGCAAGTTATGAAACCCCTTTCACAACTCATCAGACATTCGCTAAACTTGTAACTCAAATATTCCTTGCTGCAATCGAATTGTAGAAACATAATTTCCTTGTTACAACAACTTCTACTTCATTTTTGAAAACCTTTCGAATGATTTCAAAAGATTCAGACTTACGTCCCATCAAGTAAATATCCATATATCTACTTGAGTCATTTCTGAGGAGAGATTAAATCCACTACTTGCAACAACATTTATTGAACTACACACATCAAAATGTATGATCACCAATAAGTTTGTTGCTCGTTCCTTATGGCCTGTGAACGGTATTTCAGTCACTTCACTTTTCGGACGAAAGTTGCAAGTGTCAAATGATTTAAAATCAACCGACTTCAAAATCCATCATAATGGAATTTTCCATGCGGGTTTCTCCAATGTGACCAAATGCAGTGCCATACTTGTGTGGTATTCTTTTAGTCTTGCGACATTTAGCGTCAGTGTTATGGATGTATCATATTTCCATCAATATTCATAACATACATCCCATCTTGGATGGAAGCATGGCCCTTCATGTTATTCATAATACTGAACAACAATTGTTCTTTTATGAACAACCCTTTAACATTGTGCACTGGGTTAGAGTGTATGAAACTCTAAAATGAATTATGAAAGTAAACACAGAGGTAATATATTAATATAATTTTTCATAACATACATCTCATTCATAATGAAAGTATGGCCCTTATGTTTATTCATAACACCGAACATCAAAAGTTCTCTTATGAACAACCTTCTTGCAAGATACCTTATGCAAAGGGCTAGAGTGTGTAAAGCTCTAAAATGAATTATGAAAGAAAACACATAGGTAATACACCGATGGAAGGTATAGTAACTTTTACTATGTTCCCAGCGTGTATCAAGACCTCATTCCTGCCTAGTCTTTCAGGCCATAGTAGTTCTTGCATCGAGTCGCAACAGAATGCAATCGAGCGGGTATCTTTGTGATCAACTCACAATACCCAAAATTAGTGATTAACATGTTTAACCATAATTCCCAAGAACTATATCTTTGACCAGCCTTCTATACATCAAAAACTTGTATGACATTCATACATGAGCTGGATATTCTAGTCTTCTTTCTTTCTGCCTTTATACTTTTAACAGTTTAACTTTTAGTATTTCTCCTACTCTCAGAAGAAGCACCCAACTTAAGAGTGACGTTTAGCCCCGGACTTCCTAGGCGTGAAAGTTTCACTAACACCCTTCGGACACTTCCTTTCTCTTTAAGTTGTTGTTTTATTCACCTTCATTTACATGACAGGCGTTCTCCTGGATCCCTCTCTTATCAGTCTAATGCATAGTAAACACCTTTACTAATAGTTTGCAAACAACTATTTCTTTGGATATTTCATATCTTTCAGCCTTTGTTTGTAACTGAAAATTAATTTTCAGTTCCATGAATATCACATAACTATCCCAAAACTTTCGAAGTTCGGGTCTCATGGAAGCAAACGTATTGCACTTGAGTGAAACGGAATTCTAGCTTTTGGATCAAAGGACGAGAGTCACATGATCCATAGCATTAGTGGGAGAATACCGAAAGCATGCGATAGGACAAAGTCCTTCTCGACACTCTTGAGGACAATCCTCACATTACGTTATTAATCGTAAAGTTTTAACCAGATAAATAACAACTTATCCAATTTTAATAGGGAAGGTGGAAACGCGAGCCATTATTCTTCAACTATTATGCAAATCACACTTAGACAGTGTTCAAAATTAATTGCACTAAGAATTAAAAGAATTAATTCTAAAGCGTGCTCCCACTCAAAACAATATCTCTCATAATTGATTGTGAGTGATACAAGACCCGAGTTTTGATTGTTCGCCACGATGGTAGCATCACAGATGATGAAAATCTCAACCGGTAGGCCATCTTGCCAATCACATCTTTATGTGATTCTTGTTCATCTTTTGATGCATGTGTTCCAAGCTCAGGACTTCCCTGCCTGAATGTTAAGACAACCAAGTGATCTTGCAGTGAGGTCTGACCTCACCCGCCTTACACTTTCCAGTCGTTCGTGCCCATGGTAGCATGTGGCACCCCGAAAGGATACATGCTGTGACGGTGCTACACTTGGGAGAACACTAACTACTTGATATTTTAAGTGAGAGATCACCCTAATAAAAGCGACTACCGCGCAATCAAGAAGGGTGCATTATAAGGGATAAACATCTCAGGCAATTTATAATAGCATGATATGGTATAGCCCCTTCTGACGGAGAAGTCAAGTATTTCTTCGTCTTCGGCATTCACATCGGTGTTCACCTTCGCAAAGATTGCCACCACCTTGTCGATGCACCAGATAATATTGCTATCTCTATAGCTAATAAAATAAGTGCATTACTCAAGGTTGACACGTAGGTCATTAAAGTGACAATCATATGGCTCCAGCCATCATGCCGAATCATGACACGCAGGTCATGTTAATTTACATCATATAGTCATCTCATACATAATCAAATTAATATGAGCATTGCTATACCACATCACATGCTCATGCAAACCCTCCTGCAAAACCAAGTTAGACCCCTCTAATCGTTTTATGCAAGAACTTGTTTTTCGTGGCTTCTAAGGTTTCGAAACAAAACGAAGCTACCAACTTCCATCATCAAGTGTGATAATTCAAGTTGCTAGATTAACTTTGCGGGGTGTATGAAACACGAGATAATAAAATCTCAAGCCCCATACTGAACTTCGTCATACGCATGACCCCCGTGCAGATCATATCTGTATTGCCCTTTCGTCTGCGAAATTTCATCTTTCTTTTTAACTACAGTGGAATTCAATGAACTGTTAGCACTTCGTTGATCAATCAGGATCGCAGATTGCCAGAACATTGAAACTCCACCATGCTGTTATCAAGATCAGAAATATGCAAATCCCAGGGAAGCAACAAGAACATCGGGTAACAGATTTCATCTGCTACCCGCACAAATAATTTTCAGTAATAGAACTCATCTACTACCTAATTATATTGTGCAACACCCATACATCTCTATGTATTCCAGATCACAACCTGCATCTACGCATAACACGGCTCTTGATGCCACTGTTGGGGAACGCAGCAGAAAACAAAAATTTCCGACCTACGCACCAGCCCAGGACCACTATGGAGACTGCATACATGGTTTGATCTGTTTCGTTACCAACTCGTAGCGCAGCGGAAGTGGAGTCGATGACGATCGGCGGTGCAGGTCCCTGCAGCTAGGATTTACAACCTCCCAACCGCGAGGATGTATACCCTCATCTGCCCCTCGGACAGGCCTCCGGGAGGCAGTCGGACAGTCCCCCGGACGGTGTCGCGGACAGCCCTTCGGGAGGACCATCGAAACTCGGACGGTCACTCGGACAGCCCTTCGGGAGGCACTCTCGAACTAAGACCGAAATTACGATCTCTCTATAGAGTTGCACACATACGGTGTCATCTATCCGGCAGGGCTTCGCTGTCTAGAACTAGTTCCCACCGGAACCCAGACAGCCTTTCGGCTCTACAAAACTATTTCGCTGGGAGGGAGAGAGAAGGCCAGATCATGCATGGCTTGTGTATGTTGAGAAAGAGTGAGTTTTGGGCAGCCCCCTCCACCTCTATTTATAGGAGAAGGAGGGGTGGAGGGGCTGAAATTTCAGCCACATCCATCCATGTCATCTCCAAGATATTTTGGAGCAAAAGCCCAAAAAGGTGGCTTTCCAAAAAGTAACCATAAAGCTGATTTCACTATTCATGACGGCATTTTTCAGCGTCCGTTCGAACCAAAAATATTTATGTGGGCTTAGAACATTTCCAGTACCCACTAAAATAATTTTCGACGCGTTCCAAAACAATTCCGGATTAGTGATTTTCATCTGCGAAAAGCAAACAAAGCGGTTCCGGCAGCTCCAGAACATTTCCGGTTTTTCTTCCGGAAAATTCCCAGAAGTTTCCAGAATGATTCTGGCACCCTCCAAGAATTATCAGGTGTGTGCCGAAACCAATTTGACTTAATGGTGTACTTCGAAACAACTTTTCGGTTTAGTGATTTTCATGTGTGAAAGGCAACTAAAGCGGTTCCGGCAGTCCGGAACATTTTCGGTTTTTGTCTCTGAAAAATCTTAGAAGTTACCGGAACAATTCTGGTACCCTCCAATAATTCCCAGGCATGTGCCGAAACCAATTTGACTTAATGGTACTCTCCGAAACAACTTTTCGGTTTTACTGAAACTCTTCCGGTGTTCTCTCTCCGGAACTCTTCCGTTGTCTCCGAAACTTTTTCGGTGAATTTCTCTCAGACTCCCTGTCTAGTATTCAACAGATAGATGACCCTTAAGCGTGTGACCCTATAGGGTCAGTGAAGTATAGACATGACCCGGAATCCCTTCCGATCAATGATCAACATCGGAGCCGTGGACACCCATATTGACCCCTATACCCACACGAATGAATATTCGAGTGAACCTCCAGTTGCCGAGTGCTATTCCTGTTGCTTCGCGATATGTTACAAATACCCGAGTTGAGACATGTTGGCATCCCCGTGGATCAACAATTTGTCCACTATGCCAGTTACCTCGTTACCGGTATTGTTCTCTTTTCTCGTTACCGTGTTGCGGCATCCCTGTGATCAAATCACCCTGTGTCTGGCCAGACGATGATGGACACCGTAATACCGAGAGGGCCCAGAGATATCTCTCCATCGTCGGAGGAGAAAATCCCAATCTTGAGCTATCTTGTTACTTGCCATACTTTTCCGTGAACCCGTAAGCCGCCGTAATAGCCACCCAGTAACGGATGAAGTTTAACAAACCCCAAAGTTCACGAAGCAAGCACGAAGGAACTCGATACTCTCATGGTCTAAGGAATTATGCAAACATTAACTATCTCTGTGTTATTAACCATTAACTAGTGACAAAAGTATCTCATAGCATAACATCAATTCGGGTCGATTCAACACAAGTGTTCTACCAACATTGCGCCCTCAAAATTGCCGGCATAGCCATGCCCATGATTAGGAAAACAGGATCATCATGCAATACTTGAGCCAGTCTTAGAGGCAAGACTAGGAATACATTTTACCGTTTATTATACCACACGTGCAAATGAGTTTCCCTTCGGGCCTCGTGGATATTGCAGACTCGAGAATCATTGCAGTTATAGCATGGAATATAAACTTAATTAGGAACATGGGGATAAATAATAACATTTATTATTGCCTCTTGGGCATATCTCCTACACGTACAACTCGATGATGTGTCCGCCTCCTCGATCCAGTGAGCGTGGGCGGAGTGGTGGACGAGTTCTCCTGCAGCACGACGGCGTGGTGGCGGTGGTGGTGGAGCTGTCCTGGCAGGTCTTCGCCAAGCGCTACCGCGACACGAACAGAGGAGAAATCAATCTAGAGAGAGAGGGAGGGCTGTGCCGTGGCTTGTGGTAATTGTTGTCCTCTCTCTCCTCTCATATATATAGGGGCAAGGAGGAGGGGCGGCCGCCCTAGGGTTTCCCCTAGGGTTGGGTGCGGCGGCCTAGGGGGCTGCCTTGGCCCCTACGGCAAGGGGGCGACGGCCACCTTAGGGCGTCCAACATCTCATCCGGGACTCCGAACAACTTTTCGGTCACCAACATACATAACTCAATAATACCATATTGTCATCGAACGTTAAGTGTGTAGACCCTACAGGTTCGAGAATGATGCAGACATGACCGAGATACTCTCCAGCCATTAACCAATAGCGGGACCTGGATGCCCATATTGGTTCCTACATATTCTACGAAGATCTTTATCGGTCAAACCACGATGTCAAGGATTCAGTCAATCGCGTATGCAGTTTCCTTTGTCCATCGATAGGTTACTTGCCTGAGGTTCGATCATCGGTATCTCCATACCTAGTTCAATCTCATTACCGGGAAGTCTCTTTACTCATTCCGTAATACAAGATCCCGCGACTAACTCCTTAGTCACATTGCTTGCAAGCTTCTTGTGATGTTGTATTACCGAGAGGGCCCAGAGATACCTCTCTGTCATACGGAGTGACAAATCCCAGTCTCGATCCATGCCAACCCAATAGACACACTCAGAGATACTTGTAGAGCACCTTTATAATCACCCAATTACGAAGTGACGTTTGATACACACAAGGCATTCCTCTGGTGTCAGGGAGTTTGTCGTGGTTTTGCCATGACATGATGTCCTCGTGAGAGAACTTAGGTGTGAGGCCATCGCAACTAGGTAGCGGCTTGAGAGGGGTTGGTCAGAATCGAGAGACGCGAGTTTACCCAGGTTCGGCCCCTTCGATGGAGGAAAAAGCCTACGTCCTTCTTTGTGTGTATCGATGATGACGATGATCTCGATTACAAGGGTGCGAAATCGCTACCTCTAGTCTCGAGGGTTTCTAATCTGTCTATCTCTAATGACTTCAACTTGTCCCTCTAGGGGTGCCTTACCCCTCCTAATATAAGTGGAAGGGGTAGGTTTACATGTAGAGTCCTACTAGGAGTAGGATTAGGACTAGTCTCTCTTGAATCCTAATCCGGGTCTTGTTTCCTTTGTGAGGGAATCCTTCCTTGTATTGGGCCTTCTCTGTGAGCCGGCCCACCATAACATGAGTCGGCCCTCCCATGAGCCGCCTTCTGGGCCGTTGGGTCTTGTCGTCGTCTGACCCGCCTGCCCGGTCACCAATGAGCCGCCAAGCTCAGCCGGGTCACTAGCGAGTCACCAAGTCCTGGCCGGGTCATACTTCAGGCCGGGTTATACCGCGGGGTAATATCCCTGACATTAGCCCCCTGGTTAGCTTGAATTTATTCATGGTAAGCTCCTTAAATAAGAATAACAAATATGTTAAGGGACCGGCTTTCTCCACTGGCCGGCTTAATGAAGTAGCTCCTTGAAAATCCGGGTTTCTTCTTCATATTAACGAGCCGTCTTCACAAACATCTTGCAGGTCCGTGTCCTTTGCAAAATATTGGGAATAAAAAATCATCCATTGTTAAACCACTTTCAACTTGTGAAGCCAGGTTGCTTATATAGACTCTGCCGGGTTATGATCTTTTGATAATGCTGGGTCATGATTGTTGGTGACGCCAGGTCAAACAACTGGACTCCAGCTGACTTGATAAAATTATTGGGAATAAAGAAATCCGTGTGATGTTGAGCTGGTCTTTCAACGCTTCAGCTCCATGAAGAAATGAGACCCGTCTCGCTCACAATTGACATCTTGAAAGTGTTCTTCTATTTTTTATATCCATATTACCTGTAGCCCCCAAGCTTTGAGTTTATCCATGATGACTTGGTGCTTTTCAATAATATCTTTGATTGTGTAGCCCCCAAGTGTCGTGTTGTCTTGCCTGCAGCAGCCTGGGACTTGCAATTGTCTTTATACTTTATAAAACTTCAGCCAGTGTAGCCCCCAAGGGCCGGCTCATCAGTATGTGATGGGCCGGGTCTTCAATTTGGAACTTTGTAATTTGTTTAGGCAGCTAAATACTGTAGCCCCCAAGTGCCGGGTCGCATGCCTACAGCGACTTGGGACTTTAGAAAATTTTGCTCTGAGCAGTGTAGCCCCCAAGTGCCAGGTCGTTTGCCTGCAGCGACTTGGGACTTATATGCACTTCTCCTTTGAAAAGAAAAAACATCATATGATGTAGCCCCCAAGTGCCGGGTCGTATGCCTGCAGCGACTTGGGACTGTGTGAGAATAATATAACCCATCATAATGTAATGCAGAAGTTCTCTTGAACTAATACTGATCTGATTTGAATGAATCCTTGACCGTGGTTGTAATGTAACCCGGTATGAATATCCTGGAATAACGCCTTTGTCTTTGAAATGAAATCCCTGCTCGTGGTTGCGGTGCAACCCGACAAATATATGTTTGAGAAATCCATAAGTGATGTAGTTTACTACAGAGCACAAGTTGAAAAAAATCCAAGAGCCGTTCAATTAAATGACCCAGCATTATATGAGATAGGGCGGCTCTTCGAGAATAGTCAATTCTTCCGAGCTGGCTTGAAAAACCCCAAACATTTAATACTGGTTATGATAAACCGTGATGAAGATCCAGCCATTTTGGCCATCAAAGATCTATTTGTTCCTGCAGAAGTTACAATGTAACCCGGTTTGATGACCGGCTTGATATGCATGTATGATGCATGATGCAATGCAGGATGATGTATGTATATGATAAAAACAACTAACAGAAAATATATACATGTACATCTCAAATATTTGCAAGTCGGCCTTGAAGGCACAACTAAAAAGAGATCAACTCTTGTTCTTATTTTGAAAAAACTCAAGGTTTTTGCTTCCAAGAAGCTTGGCATGAACGCCTTTAATCCCGTAAGCCGGCTCTCGCGTGACATAAATCCGTCGTTTTAACCTTAACTAGTTCAGGGTCTTAAAAAAGATTGACTGTTAAGAGTACGAACGGGCCACATAGCGGAGAGACTACAGCGGACAGGTGAGTTTATCCTAGCTCTCTGTAAGCCGGCTCTCTCGTGACATAAGCCGCCATTTTAACTTTGACAAGTTCAGGGTCTTATTGAAAGATTGACTGTCAAGAGTACGGCGAGTCACCTGGCGGAGTAGCAAGTTGCAAACAGGCAGGTTTAACCCATATATGGTATGGAAGCCGGTCAAGAGGGTATGAAAGCTAAACTCATTGAGTTGAAAGCCCCCAAATGACCTATGATCATGGAAAAGCTCGGCCATAGGATATACAGGAGACAATGCTACTACTGCAAAACATCTGGGGTCCAAATGAGCCGGCTTTATTCCATTGATCATAATATGATGATCCAATAAAGCAGGGCACCCATGTTTCAACGACGCATCATGGCGGCTCGTCCTGTTGGGCGACTTTAAATCTTTCGCGAATAAGGCAGCAGCCCCCGAGACCGGGTTGTCTTCCTCGCAATGACATGGGTTTATTGTACTTGTTGAAACCGGCCAAATCTGCCGAGTTATATATGTGTAGCCCCCGAGTCTTAAGACGACTCGAGGAGTTGGCTTGAGATTCTTCACACTTGGCCATGGCATAAGCCGACATATGGTTGACGGCTGATAACTCAAATTTATTGAAGCCAAAAGCATGCGGCGAGTTGATGATCTTCGCGACACTCATTGTATGTCCTTGGCGTTGATAACGCAACATGAACCCGCGGACAGTTGAGATGGCGGGTTATAAATGATCCCATATGAGTTTTGTCCGTAACCCGACCGATGGTTCGACCCGGCTGGTTGTTGAAAGTAACCAAAACGCAGTGGCGGCGACTTGTGTGCCTGTCCATTGAGCCATCTGATGCGAGCAGAAGCTGATAATATATTGTTTATTTGCTCCAGAGTTGTTGTAGTAGACTGTCCGCAGGGGCGACGATTTGCGTGTGCCCGCTGAGCAGCTTGTGCGGATGGACGTGGCTCCGGTGTGTTGATGTAGATGTGGGGTTCGACCGCGGTGTTTGAAGCCGGCACAGATGAGAGAGTTGACCGCAACATTGCAAGATGGCACGGGCGGGAGAATCGACCGCATCGTTGCAAGCTGGCGCTGACGGGAGAGTCGGACGCAGCACGGACGGGCGAGTCGGCCGTGGGTGCGGACGAATGAGTCGGCCACGTGCTGATGTAGATTGGACCACGGGGATGGTGGCTCACGCGCATCTATTGGGTGGCTTGAACGAGCAAACACGACACCAGCGTGTCAATGTAGACTGGACCGCATGGCGGCGACTCACAAGCGTGCGTTGGGCGGCTTGAGTGAACAGACGCGGTACCGGTGTGTTGATGTAGACCGGACCGCGGGGACGGCGGCTTGCGCGCATCCATTGGGCGGCTCGAGCGAGCAGGCGCGGCACCGGCGTGTTGTAAGCCGGTGCGCGACTCCGTTGAGCGACGCGACACGGACAAGCACCAGTGCGGAATGATGCTGGCGTGTGCTCCTTCTCCACGTTATAATGCCACTTTTGTAATGAAGAATTGTCCTGGTATTTTTACTGGATGAATGCGGATACTGATGTTGGATAATGCTGGTAGTCGGATGCAGATTTACTGATCTAAGCGTAGTAGTGCTTTGTATATGTCCTAATATTTATAGTACCATGCCTCCACATGATCTTCTCCTTCTTTGTCTTTTTTGTCACATAATAGTACTCCATGTGGTGCATCAGGTGTGGTGTAGCTTTGTTTTGATGGTGCAGAACGCCAGCGGCCGGTCAAATTGCCTGGGACTCTATCTTTTTTTCTTCCTTTTTGTATACAGTTACTCATGATGGCTGACCCAGCAAAGCAACAATGTTGACAGGGCTTTGTACGTGTGTCCTTGGGTCAACTCTATAGTAGTCCAGCTGGTTAGCTCGTTGGCCTACAGCCAGGAGATCATGGGTTCGAAACCCCACTGCTGCACATTTACACCAGCTGATGTTTGTGCTACTTCACGCCAAAAATCACTGCCTCGGAACTTGAGGCATCGGTTACAACTGATTGGAGTGTGTCAAGGGTGGAGGAACAACAGCAGGCCAGGCACGGTGCGTACGTACGCTGGGGTCAGCGACAATTAGCGGATCACGGGAATTAATTCATAGGCTTCAAGAGTCCCTATCAATCTTGGATGCGCACGATGAATCTCATGTCCGCCTTGGAGTCTTTTTAGGACAGCGGCAGCCGAAACGGATCGCAACTCTAATTTTTTGAACTCGATCTAGTCTGATATTGCTGGCTCTGCACAAGGTTGTCATATGCTGGGTTATTCTGTGCCCTTGTCCGTCAGTTAACGCGGCACGAACGGACATCGATGCCGGGTGATGCTGGTGCAAGCTTCTGTATCCACGGTACGACGGTCGTCTTTGCAGTGAAAAATTGTCCTGCATAAAAGAAATATTGCCAGCCAAAGTGACTGTTCTCGGAAAAAAAATATGTACTCCCTCCGTCCCAAAATAAGTGACTCAACTTTATACTAAGTTTAGTACAAAGTTAGTACAAAGTTGAGTCACTTATTTTGAGATGGAGGGAGTACTAAAAAATAGAGAGAACGAATAGCACATGTTTTATTTATTTAGATAACCAACCGAACAATTTTCGGTAGATCAATTAGATCTTGAAGCATGTGCTAATAGCAGTAGTACTAGTTCTCTCTTTCTTCTCCCTCCTTTCTATTTAGGCCAACATTAATGCTAACCATGGCAGCATATGCATGTGGGGTAGGCCGGCTTGATGCCTTGGCCCTTGTTTGCTGTAAGGCTCATGTGGCAGGCTTTTTCTTTCCTAGCTAACACACGGCTTGCATAGCAGATTTCTTTTCTATTTCTTGTCGGTTTCCGTTTCTTAGACGATGGGCGTACTTTCTTTTTCTCACGTCCAATCTTGTGACGGAGTGTTGCACTTATAGCACCAGACTGGCTGCTCCCGCTGCTGCATATTTTCTTTTTTGTTGTCGCCGCCACCGCGCGTAGTTAAAATATTTTTCTTCAGATTGGATGGACTACTTGATGCCGCATACTGAGTGCAGCGCTGAATTCCTATTCTGGTTTTGATCTTATATTAGATCAAAGTGGTCGTTGATGAAGATACTTCCATGGCTGCCCTTTCTCATCCGATCAGACGCGAGCTTCTCGATCCCTAGAAGAAATCCCTTCAAGAACACAACACCACCGTGCGTGGCCCCACGGTGGGTGCCAACTGTCGTGGTTTTGTCACGGCATGATGTCCTCGTGAGAGAACTTAGGTGTGAGGCCATCGCAACTAGGTAGCGGCTTGAGAGGGGTTGGTCAGAATCGAGAGACGTGAGTTTACCCAGGTTCGGCCCCTCCGATGGAGGAAAAAGCCTACGTCCTGCTTTGTGTGTATTGATGATGACGATGATCTCGATTACAACGGTGCGGAATCGCTACCTCTAGTCTCGAGGGTTTCTAATCTGTCTATCTCTAATGACTTCAACTTGTCCCTCTAGGGGTGCCTTACCCCTCCTTATATAAGTGGAAGGGGTAGGTTTACATGTAGAGTCCTACTAGGAGTAGGATTAGGACTAGTCTCTCTTGAATCCTAATCCGGGTCTTGTTTCCTTTGTGAGGGAATCCTTCCTCGTATTGGGCCTTCTCTGTGAGCCGGCCCACCATAACATGAGTCGGCCCTCCCATGAGCTGCCTTCTGGGCCGTTGGGTCTTGTCATTCGTCTGACCCGCCTGCCGGGTCACCAATGAGCCGCCAAGCTCGGCCGGGTCACCAGCGAGTCGACAAGTCCCGGCCGGGTCATACTTCAGGTCGGGTTATACCGCAGAGTGATATCCCCGACAGAGTTGCATGATCTCATGGTCACAGGAATAGATACTTGACATTAAGAGAACAACGGCGGGAACAACGACGGCCCTCGACTGTCCCTCGAGAGTCCCTCGAGCTGCCTCAGCAAGCCACCGTCTTCATGGCGGGAACAACGGCGGCCCTCGACTCCGTGGTGGATGGTGCGACAGCCGGGGCTGACCCTTCAGCGTCGGCTCAAGGCGCGGCTGGCTCAGGCAAGACGCCAGCTCAAGCTATGGCCGACTTGATAGCCGCCATGGCAACACTCATGGAAACGCCAGTAACTGGAGAGAATCAGGCGGAATATAACACGGAATTGACCAAACTTCATGAGAAGATGGCCAAGGTTCAGGAGGAAATCGATGCTGAGAATGCTCGCATGGCGGAGTTGCAGGCTCACATCCACAACGAGGCTGAACGCCTCAAGGCGAAAGCCTGTCAGCTAGGTCTTCATTGGGATGCTTTAGAGGCGGTTCATCAGAGGAGGCACACAAGTCGCCTGCCCCCCAACTATGAGCCGACACGCCTTTTCAACACACCACAACACATGCTAGGGACCAGGCAGCCACATTTGGATCAACCTCATCAGCTAACTCAACAGCGTGATCTGGTCCAGCCGTCGCCGGCTCAATCGCTGCCTCGTCGTTTTCAGACTCCGGTGGGTCATTTTTCTAATCACGTGGATAACATGCTAGCGGCAACCCGCAACCTCGAGGCACTCCCGATCACAGGAAACACCCCAATTGAGATTGAAGCCAGGAATACCATCGAGATGCTGAAGACTGCGGTCACCCAACAGGCGCAATATTCCTATAGCCGAGATCGGGTTCATTCTACCGCCTATCAGAGTCGCAGTAGAAGTTGAGACGCTGAGTCTCCCGCAATCTCTAGAAGTGGACGCAGGCAGCATGCTCAGAATTCCCCAGTCCGACCAGCAGCATCAGACGCGCAGGCAATCGTCGATGCGGCCCGGGCCATGTGAGAGGCAGAAGCAACAGCTACGGGGTCGGGTCAAGTGCCTTCCTGCACACCGCAGCCAGTCTCTTCCAGGGCGGGTTTAAGCACCAGAACTATTGGGGTGCCGTGCCTTGCGCCGGCTTTACGCAATGAGCGTATGCCAAAGGACTTCAAGGGCCCTCGCAAAGTTCCCAACTACACGGCTGATCTCGAGCCGGCTGCATGGATAGAGAGCTATGAGATAGCCATGGACACGCTGGACGTCAATGATGCGGTTTGCGCCAAGTACTTGACCATGATGTTGGAGGGTCCGGCTCGCACATGGTTGAAGAACTTACCTCCCAATTCAATCAATACTTGGGCAGAGTTGAAGGAATGCTTCATCAAAAACTTCCAGGGAACCTGGAAGCGCCCAATGATGATCGTTGATTTACAACATTGTATCCAATGTATGGATGAGTCTGCCAATAACTGGACCTGACGGGTCGTGGAGATTATCCACTCCTCTGACAGTATAACAGCTAATGAGGCTGTCTTAATTCTAGAGAAGAACTGTCATTTCCACCCTCTCGTCCAGAAGCTTGGGCGCCTTAAGCAAAAGGTCCAAGACATGGGAGACCTGATGGATGTCCTTACTAGGTATGCTGAATCAGACAGCACTAAAGATCCTAGTTCAGACGATGACAAGTCTGGCAAAGGCAAGAAAAACATGGTACAAAGGTTCACCAGCAGAACAACTCAGGGCATAATGGAAATCATGGTAATCAAGGCAACAATGCTAAGCACAAGCATCTAGATGGAGGATCAGATTTTGTCGCGAACACCAACACCGACTTCAAAGGTCAATGACGAAACAACAATTCCGGCAGGTCTATAACGGGAACAAGCCTCGTAATTATGAGGAAGCACTTAATAGTCCTTGTCCCAAGCATAGTTTCCCAGATAAACCGACCAAGCACTCGTGGGAGAACGACTTCATCATGCAGGAGTTTTGCAATCAAGCTTATCACAATCACCACGGAGGTGGTGGCGGTGGACATCAGGGCCGACCTAGCGCCGGCGGGTCAGGGGCCGGCTTCCGAGGAGTCGGATCGTCCTGAGGTTTCGCGAATTCTAGTTTCCACAGATCAGGTGGCTCGGGGGCTAGTTTTCAAGGCTTTGGCAATAATAGCAGTGGAAATCACCGTTCTGGGCAAGGTAATCAGGAACATGGTAATGAAGCTGGTTTTCAGAGCAACCCCAAACAGTTGAACAATGGAGAGTATCACGTGTTCACAACTAGTACTTGCAAGCATGATCACAAGATTCAATGGAGAGCTATCAACATGGTTGAGCTGGAGGTCCCCACATACTTAAACTAGTCAGAGCAACCAATAACTTGGAGCAGAGATGATCACCCCCCTCGGGTTGATAATCCGGGCGGCCTCGCTCTGGTGGTGGCACCTCAAGTTGGAGGTTATACACTAACGAAGGTACTCATGGACGGGGGAAGCAGCATCAATATCTTATATTATGACACGTTTCGACGGATGAACCTGTCAGAGAAACAACTGCAACCCTTGTCGGGGATATTACCCCGCGGTATAACCCGGCCTGAAGTATGACCCGGCCGGGAATTGGCGACTCACTGGTGACCCGGTCGAGCTTGGCAACTCATCGGTGACCCGGCAGGCGGGTCAGACGAACGACAAGGCCCAAGGCCCGGCATGCACCCCGGCGAAGGGCGGCTCATGGAGAGGCTTGGAGGGCCGGCTCACAGAGAAGGCCCAAGAAGAGGAAGAATTCCCTCACAAGAGAAACAAGACTCGGATTAGGACTCAAGAGAGACTAGTCCTATTCCTACTCCCAGTAGGACTATAAATGTAAACCTACCCCTTCCACTTATATAAGGAGGGGTAAGGCCCCCCAAGAGGGACAAGTTCAAGTCATTAGAGATAGACAGATTAGAGGCTCTCGCGATTAGAGGTAGCAATCCCGCACCCTTGTAATCGAGATCATCATCATCATCAATACACACAAAGAAGGATGTAGGCTTTTACCTCCATCGGAGGGGCCGAACCTGGGTAAACTCGCGTCTCTCGATTCCGACCAACCCCTCTCAAGCCACCACCTAGTTGCGATGGCCTCACACCTAAGTTCTCTCACGAGGACATCATGCCGTGACAAAACCACGACAGTTGGCGCCCACCGTGGGGCCCGCGCATGGTGGTGTTGTGTTTTTGGAGGGACCTGTTCAGGGATCGAGTAGCTCGCGTCTGGTCAGATGAAGAAGAGTCGGGACGGAACAATCGCACAAGAAGACCCGGCATGGACAACTCTAGGCACAGCCGGCAAATTTGTTGTTTTGTTATCAGTATCATGAGTAACTTTGAAGTTGGCAGTACAAGGTTTGAATTTAAGAGAGATTAGGGTTACGTCAGGAGCATCACCGTCGCTGCAATTTAGCGTCGCGCATCGCCGAGACCTACAAGAGTTCCAATGCATCTTGGCATCAATTGTTTCCACCGTTACGCTAAGTTGTCGTTGTTATTCCAGAGCAGATCGGACATAGCTACTGCTATTACTATTCATGAGTTTGATTACTAATGGACAACCAGAAGAAAAGTCCCTAAAGCGACCAGGTTACAGGCGTCGGCTGTGAGATCGGTTCAGCTCCCAAAGCATTGTCGATTGTCAAAATTCCCGGCCGCTCGAAAGCATCTAGTGTGGACAAAAGTATCACAGCTGGTCACAACAAAGACTGGTACGGGTTCATGAAGCACTATCATCACCCACCAGCGGATCTACTCTCAAGGCACACGGTGGGTTAAAAAAAAGATGAAAGCCACGATTTCCTGGAGTTAGACATCGAGGCGAACTCGGACTCAACCTCGCATCTGCTGCTGCCTGGCCGCACGCCTGTGCCGTGGCTGCTCACCGCGGCCCGCCCAGGCTCTCCGCCGTCGCCGCGCTGCTTGCTCTTGTGCGCTTCCGCTCTACCTTCTGACGCCCTCGCGTGCCGAGCTGGCCGCTGCTGATGCCCTGCTCCGGCTCCATCACCTTTGCTCCAAGCAGCTGCCGCCGTCTCGCCACACCACGCTGGCCGGATCCCGCGCGCTGGCTCCACCGCGCCTAGCCTCACGGCCGTGGTTCACTCCACCCGCTGCGCCGCGGGCGACTCCGCTCCCGCCTCGCCTTTCTCGTTGAGCCGGCCGCCGCTATGGTGGCCGCTCCCTCCGCGTGCCCCTCCCGCGTGTCGCGCCTGCGCCCGTACCACGCGTGTCGGGGATATTCCCCACGACCAAGACCCAGCTCATAAGAATAAGCTGCCCTAAGGCTTAAGTCATTTCTGGGTTTAAGTTGCCCTGGCATTAAGTCATCTTTGGACTTAAGCGTCCCTGGTGAGACCCGGCTAGTGAGACCCGGCGGGTGAGACCCGGTGGGTGAGACCAGACAGTTATGACCCAGCAAATAGTTATGACCCGGCAGACAGTTATGACCCGGTAGACAGTTATGACCCGGCAAACAGTTAAGTCTGTGAAGATGAGTCCCTGAAGATGAGTCTTGAAGATAAGCCCGGCTGTAAGCCACCCGGCTGTAAGCTGCCCGTCTGGAGATAAGAAGCCTGGGACTCATAAGCCCATGGAGAGAAGCCCGCGATGGGAAGTCATAATAGGTTAAGTCTTAAATCCGACTTGGACACTACATGTAAACCGCTCCTTCAACTTATATATGGAGGGGCGGGTCACCCCAAGAGGGTCAAGTTTTTTTAGACGTCTCAATGGACAGGTCTTAGACAGACAAGTTCAAGTCATTAGAGATAGACAGATTAGAGGCTCTCGAGATTAGAGGTCGAGATCCCGCACCCTTGTAATCGAGATCATCCTCATCATCAATATACACAAAGCAGGATGTAGGCTTTTACCTCCATCGAAGGGGCCGAACCTGGGTAAACTCGCGTCTCTCGAATTCCGACCAACCCCTCTCAAGCCACCACATAGTTGCGATGGCTTCACACCTAAGTTCTCTCACGAGGACATCTTGCCATGACAAAACCACGACAGTTGGCGCCCACCGTGGGGCAGCGCACGGTGGTATTGTGTTCTTGAAGGGATCTCTTCAGGGATCGAGAAGCTCGCGATGTGCCGGATGAAGAAGAGCCCGCGCAGAAGGATCACTTCGTCCACGGGCAGTCGGAGCATGCTCATCAGTTATGAGATTTGAGTTTGAGATCAAGAGAAGCTAAGATCGCATCACGCCGTCACTTATGATCCGGCGAACCGAAGCTAGATCAATTTCGGAAACATTGTCGCGCATCGCCGAGGTGAAGGGAGTTTCCGCCGCAGATCTGATCCATACCTGTGTTTTGTTTTTTCATCGGAAGCAATGACATTGATCCGATCGGAAAGTATGAACCGCCAGATTGATGCAGAATGGCCAGGCGTGGGCCATCCACTGATGAAAGGTTGTGAAACACTATTACGACCCAGCCAACAAACAATATACAAGGAAAACCCACGACCGTGGGACTCGGTCTCGTCTCGCTCGCCACCGTCACCATGGTTGACCCGCTGCGCCTCACCTCGCCCCTGCGGGGCCATTACCAACACCTGCCTCTGCTCGCCTGCGTGAGCCGCCAGACCCGCTGAGCTGGCTCGCCTCTGCATCGCCACGCTCTCCTGCCTCAGCATGCGCCCTGTACCAGTGCTCGCGCGCGGTCACGCGCACCTGTACTCGCCTCCGGCACTGCCACCCCCCGCCAGCCTCCGCGCGCAAGTGAGTCGCTGCCGCTTTGAGTCGCCGCCGTGGCCTTACCTCGCCTCCAAGCGCCGACCGCCGGCCCCGTTCCTCCGCTCCTACGCGCTGCACCGCCGTATACTGACCCGGCCACCCTCACGCGCGCCTACCGCCGCCGTGGTTCGCCGCGCGTCGGCTGGTTTCGCCACGTGCCCGTGCCGCGTCGCCCCACTCCACCGCGTGACTCGCCTCCGGCGCTGCCTCCGCCTCAAGCTAGCTCGCCTCTGCCTCCGTCGGCCCCGCCCCCAGCATCTTGCCACCGTCGTTGACCCGTGGTGCAGCCGATGTTGCGTTGAGCCGCCGGTCACCGAGCTTTCCAAGCCGCCGGCCTCTGGGCTCTCCCACGCGCCCTCTCGGGCCCATCCGGCTTGCCGCTCCTCGCGGGCCCGTCCGGCTCGCCGCTCCCCCCGTGACGGGATCTTGTCCTTCCTCTCGAGTCACCCTGGGCCGGCCGCTGCCCCGCGCGCCTCGCGCCTCCGCCTGCGGCAGGCCACAATTCCAGGGCCGCCCCGGCCTTCGCTGTCCTTCGAGGCGCCTGAGCTGGTTGCGCGTAGGCCTCTGCCATCGCCGCAGTGGCCTGCCTTGCACCGCCTCGCCGAGATGCCTCCGCAGCTTCGCGTCTTGCCTCTGCCGGCCGCATCAACGGCTGCCTCCCGCTCGGACCAGCCTCCGCCACGGCCTCAGCTGCTGCCTCAACCTGCTGGCCACCATCGAGCCGTCGTCCCCATGGCCTCGCTCCTCCCCTCCGGCTTGCCGCGCCAGCTTCGCCAGTTGCCTACCGCGCCACCTTTTGCCTTCGCGGGTCCGAGTGCCTGATAGAGAAGAAAGAAACGGGCACTGGCTGCCCGTGTTGAGATGGACTAAAAGTCAAAGGCTGCCTGACAAAAAGGGGTGGGGGCCGGCCAGAAAAAGATATGGGAGCCGGATAAAAAAAAGTGGTGCGAGGAAAAATTACTACGGTTGTCACATCAATCGAGCGTTCGGTGGACCCAAACATGGATCATCTGTTATCTTAAATCAGGTGCTATATGTCTTATTTATTTTATCAGTATATTATAATTCCTTTGAGAACAATTACTTTGGCTTGCGGTACTTTTTGATGCAGGACAATTGTTCACTGCAAAGAGCGATGGTCGTGTCATGGATATATAGCTCGCGCCACCATTATCATGCGCTGGCATCTGACCGTGCTGTAATGCTCAACGAATGTATGTGCAAGCCGCCGCCTCTGCGGCCCGATCTATATCAACACGACGTGGCTAACTCACCCGTCCACACGGCTTAAAGCGCCTGCGATTGACTCGACCATCCGCACCGGCTTACAATGCCGCGGCCGACTCGCCCGTGTCCGGGCTGCCTCTACCATCCGCCCTCACGGTCCGGTCTACATCAACACACCGGAGTCGCACCCGTCTGCACGAGCTGCTTAGTGAGCGCACGCAAGCCGCCGCTCCTGCGGCCCGGTATATTCCAATAACTCTGGAACAAAATTTTCAGCCTCCAACAGATGGCTCAATGGACAGGCGCACAAGTCACCGCCACTGCGGTTTAGTTAACTACAACAACCAGCTGGGATGAACCATTGGTCAGGTTATTGACACAGCTCATACGGGATCATTTATAACCTGCCATGCTCAACCTCAACCTTCCATGGATTCACATCGTGTTATCAACGCCGAGGGTATACAAGGAGTGTTGCGAAGATCATCAAACTCGCCACTTTGCCTCCAGCTTCAACACATTCCAGCGTTTCCGCTGTCAACTATATGCCGGTTTATGCCACGGCCAAGTATGGAGAATCTCAAGCCAACTCCTCGAGTCGTCTTAAGACTCGGGGACTACGCAGACATGATTCAACAAATGTTGCTAGTTTCAGCAAATTCAAGAACCCCAGTCATTAAAGGGAAAACACCCATTCCTAGAGACTACTGCCACATTGGTGAAAGCTTAAAGGCTATCAGAAAATTTTCAGCTAAAAAAGTGCCAAGCAATCTAAGAGTTCCGGCTCAAAAGAAGGATTCCGGATTATCAGAAAAGGTTCCGGTTTAAAACCTGGCTCAAGAGAAGTCTGTCTCTCACAAAGTTTTGAGATCTCGATATCCGGCTCAACATCCGGTTCAAAAGGAATTCATATCTTGCAAGTTCGAGTTTTCAGAAAATTAAAGGTTGCCAAAGAGAACTAGCTGCTATGATGCGCGGTTCAAACATGGGTGTCGGTGTCAAATCCGGCATATCTCGTAGTAGGGGTCCTAAGCTAGGCGTCTTGGAGCGATGGTAACACTGACACAGGATTTTACCCAGGTTCGGGCTCTCTCGAAGAGATAATACCCTACGTCCTGCTTTTGATTGTATTCATATGGGGTGATGTACAGAGTACATGTATCTACCACGAGATTGTTCTAATGAATATATGATGATCTATCGACCAGCCTAGCCTCGGTTTATATATGCACCAAGTCCTAGGGTTTAAGAGAGTCCTTGTCTTGGGCATCAAGTCTTGTGGAATCCTCCTTGTATACGGCATGGGCTGTCCGAACTGGCCCAATAGTGCACCACCATGGGGGTCCTCAGCCCGATCCACCTGGTCGGGAGACGACGTGGTGAGTACCCCCTAGTCCAGGACACCGTCAGTAGCCCCCTGAACCGGTCTTCAAGTTGGGGACGCTCCTCGGTTCTTCTGAACTATTCTTCGTCTTCGATCGTCGGTCTTGAAAACTGGTTCAACAAATCTTCCCATCTCCGATCTTGAGTATCGCCGAGGTGTATCCAAAGAGTTCACACGTCAGGCATCTGAGGAGCCCCTTTAAGTGCTCGGCCTTTATCAATGCCTTGTAATGTTTACGCCATACTTTGGGGTCGAAGTGTTTCCCGTGTGGCGGTGTCCTCTTGCATCCGAGCTCCAACGCCGAACTGCATCTGAGGTATCTTTTTGCAGCCGGGCTCCAACGCTGATCGGCATCTGAGCGCCAATGACGGGCTGCGTTCGAGCTCCAACGCCGGATTGTGTCCGAGGTGTCATAAATTACCTCGGTCTCTGAAAATTTGAAGGAGTCAATCCGAGCTTAAATGCCGGAATAGACTTTTATGGAGCCAGCCATTCACATCCGAGCTTTATGCCGGACTGCTTCCGAGGTGCCTACGATCTTGAGCTTTATGCCGGACTGCTTCCGAGCTCCAACGCCGGACTGCATCCGAGCTCCAATGATGATCAGCGTCCGAGGTATCATAAACTACCTTGGACCTTTAAAAAATTAAAGGAATTCATCCGAGCTTAATGTCGGAAATGCTCTCTATGGAGCCAGCCACTTGCGCCCGAGCTTTATGCCGGACAGCTTTCGAGGTGGTGCACCACCCCGACCGTGGGCTGATTTTTTGTGGAAATTCTCGATTGGTGCAATTTCTTCTCTGCCGAGATGTATAGTCAGTAGCCCTCAAGGTGTGTGTCGGTCTAAAATCCGAGACGCACCTGAAGGATGACATAAGACCGCTGATCCCAGTAGCCCCTGAGATTCAGGTCGATTCGCGAAATCTGCCTGAGGATCAACTTCTAGCTCGGCAGCATACTTAGGAACACAAAAGCGGTGTGCACAGAACTCGAGACTCAGGTTGTGTGTGGCCGACCAACCTCAGGATCATAATCTCCTCGGAAACTGTATTGCACTTAAATTTTCTGCATTGAATTGTCAATGCAGTAGCCCCCGAGACTTGGGTTGGGCAACATGGCCGACCCTAGGATCGTACCTCCTCGGGAACTAGTTCAACCGTCATGTATGTTTTGACAACACCGAGGTGGAGTTCAGCAGGAAAGATGCCGAACTGTAGTTTAGAAAAGTGTTTCCTAGCAAGACCATCACGCCGAACACCTCAACCAAGAGAATGTCCCGCTTCCTGAAAGGAAAACATAAAATAGGTGAAAGATGTTATAAGCTCAAAAGACCAAAAAACTTGCGTAAAAAACTTTATGTCTAGATTGAATCAAGTTTTTTGGTGCCAATACGAAATTGGTCTTAAAATTGTGCTTCCGTCGTGCTTTGACATGACACATCCGATCTCTAGACTTCAAGTGGGTCAACCTTCGGCTTCAACCTCCCTATCCCGAAGGCGGAGTGTTTCTCAGGCCAATTTAGCGAACTAAACGCGAGCGGCTTTAGAGAGAAACCAGGCTACCCGGCTATTGATCATACACTTGAGTCGAGAAAGGAGTGGTAGAAAAAAACTTTGCAACGACTAAGAAGAAAACATTTATTATAAAACGGCTCATATTAATTTAAGAGCCCCCATGTGACTTGGGTAAAAGAATTTTATGTATAATGATTGTATGTACCGAAGTACTTATATAATATATGTGTTCGCCCGAACTTTGAACGCGTCTTAACCGACCGTCGGCTTCTCCCTCTTCGGCCAAGGGCCGAAAAGTGTTATCTACTCCACCTACCGAGAATATCAGCGGTGTTTCGGATAACCAGGCAATCAGGCCATGAGGCTGTAACAGACAAAGCGCGCCCAGGGAACTTATGCTATATTACTTATGTAACGTAAGAAGCATCTTCAAAGAAAATAGTGCCCCTAACGGTACCTTTCTTTGGTCGCTCATGATTACTATGAGACTTGTGCAATAGATTTGTGTACGCGTGAGTTCCGTCGTGTGCCGACCATAGTTGAAAACAATAAGAGCGCTAGCTTTCGGCTTCACCCGTCTGAGGTACGAGTTCGGATGACCCGATCGTAACAATCGCAGAGGTGCTCCCTTTACTCCCTAGCCGAACAATCGGGAACGTAGGGGCAAGCACAGGAGCCAGGCAACCCAGCTTTGCGGAACACTTAAGTCAACATGATACATATTTTGGCATAATACATGAGCAAGGAAAGAAGCTGTACAATAATAATCACATGCAAAGAGAAAATGTTTCATAAAGGAAGCCCCCAAGTAAACGGGGTATTTGAATTTGTTTGTAACAAACAAAATTTTGACAAAGAAAGTTTTTCACAAACAACTTTTTGTCGAAAAAGTATAACGCTTGGTCGAACCGAACAAAATTAGAAAGCTGAAAATATTTTAGCATGAAAGCGACTTAGCTGGTTAATGTGCTCGGTGTCGATGACGCGATCCGGGCTTGTGGCGGGACAAGGACGCCCATCGAACTTTTGACAGATCCGATATGGTGCATAGTCTTTGGCATGACCGAGGTCCCAGCCCCCAAGCCCGGGATGACCGAGCGAGGAGCTCGGCATTCCGAAGTAGTGACACGGCTCGGCCTATGTGGTGAGGCAAAGCCCCCGGTCCAGCCGAGGTGGCGGAGTAGGTCGGCAAGGTGACGCCAAATTGACCGCGCGACGCAGCCGAAGCCGATTACCTGCACATATAAAATAGTGCGAGCAAGAGATAATAATAACAATAAAAAATGCATAATTAATTCATACGAATAGAATAAATAAAGAAATATGGCCTGAGCGCCGAGGACGGTTGGACGAAGTTTCCAACGCGTAGGTCGGCTAGTGACGCCGAAGCCCCCGAAGTAGGTTGATGGAGAGATGACAAAGCCCCTGTCTCGTAGAGGTGACAGAGCAGGTCGGTAAGGTGACACTGGAGCCCCCATGCCAAACGAGATGTTGAAGCGGGTCGGCGTGGTGGACGTCAGCTTGAAAAATTAACGGCGCGGCGATGCCGACGCAGGTCGGAATTTGTGACGAGGTCAATGCTGGCTTGATGAAGCAACGGAGCGCCCGACCCGTACAACCCGCGGATGACGAGGTTCGCTTGATGATTATTCGGCCCTCGTGATGCCGAACTCTTGGTCGGATGACCGAGATGATGAGAAAATTTCCTTCAAAAAGGACGTCCGACAACCCTTTCATGAAAAAGACGAACTCGGGTCGGATTCGTTTTCGCGCAGAAAATACATCCAAAATTTGTTGTACTAATCGAATGTTTCCAGGAGTTTGGACGGTCGGATTGAGCTGAAATTTTGAGGGCTGATCGGTATGGTAATTCCGTAGCCGATGAACGGTGGGATCTTCCGAACGATGTCCGAGCAGGAAGATGGACACCTCGCCCTAAACTCATCCCGATTCCCGTCTAGATTCGACAGGGCTCCGGTATTTCGTAGATCGCCGAAGATTCCTCCATCGGAATACGACGAAATTTTACGGGGTCATTAGAGACTCAATTCCGCACAGTTTCACCAAAGCAATCGTCAAGGTGACGCTCGAGGAAGCGGGGAGGATGAACACGAGTCGCTGTCCAGAAAAACTACACGGTTGCTCGAGGACGATGTCAACATCGAGCCCCCGAGCTCCATGGATGATTTCTCGTGATCTTGATAGAGATCGGAGATGATGACGATGAAAGTATCCGTCCGATCTTGACGATCCGGCATGGAGCGCAGTCCTCGGTCCAGCCGAGGTGACCAGTCGAGCCGGCGACGAAGATGCCGACATCGACAACAAAGCTCGGTTCCAACGCGTAGATCGCGCTGGAGATGATCTGAATTCCCATCGCACCGCGACGACTGCCATCAGGCTCTCAATGAAAGCACCAATGTCAGTGTCAAATCCGGCATATCTCGTAGTAGGGGTCCTAAGCTAGGCGTCTTGGAGCGATGGTAACACGGACACAGGATTTTACCTAGGTTCGGGCTCTCTCGAAGAGATAATACCCTACGTCCTGCTTTTGATTGTATTCATATGGGGTGATGTACAGAGTACATGTATCTACCACGAGATTGTTCTAATGAATATATGATCTATCGACCAGCCTAGCCTCAGTTTATATATACACCAAGTCCTAGGGTTTAAGAGAGTCCTTGTCTTGGGCATCAAGTCTTGTGGAATCCTCCTTGTATACGGCATGGGCTGTCCGAACTGGCCCAATAGTGCACCACCATGGGGGTCCTCAGCCCGATCCACCTGGTCGGGAGACGACGTGGTGAGTACCCCCTAGTCCAGGACACCGTTAATGGGTATCCTGCCTTATTGGCTTATCATACTATGGGTCACTTGGGGGCTTCCTACTCAACGAGTATAGCTATATTACCCTCTTGATCGGCTTCCACGCCATGTTATGGGTCACTTGGGGGCTTCCTACTCAATGAGTATAGCTATCTTACCCTCTTGATCGGCTTCCATGCCATATCTGTGTTAAACCTGCCTGTTTGCAACTTGCTACTCCACCAGGTGACCCGCCAAACTCTTGACAGTCAATCTTGCAAAGAGACCCTGAACTTGACAGTCAATCTCGCATAAGACCCTGAACTTGTCAAGGTTAAAACGGCGGTTCTTGTCACGAGAGAGCCGGCTTACAGTGAGCTAGGATAAACTCACCTGTCCGCTGTAGTCTCTCCGCTATGTGACCCGTTCGTACTCTTAACAGTCAATCTTTTTTAAGACCCTGAACTTGTTAAGGTTTAAACGACGGATTTATGTCACGTGAGAGCCAGCCTACGGGATTATAAGACTTTCATGCCAAAGCTTCTTTGAAGCAAAACTTTAGTTTTTCAAAAAACAAAACAGAGCTAGTCTCATTTTGTCGAGCCTTGAAAGCCGACATTTTTATACTCTATTATCATACACATACATCATCATACATTGCATCATACATTGCATCATCATTGCATTGTCATACCATGCATCATATATGCATGGATATCCTGGTTTATGTTGCAGGATCCGGTTTTCAAACCGGGTTATATTATTCAAATCTTTAATAGCCAATGCGGCTGGATTTTTATTTTGGTTATCATAACCTATATTGGATGATTGAGGTTTTCAAAGCCCCTTCAGAGTAATGGCTGTTATTCCCTCATCCAGAAATACCAGCTCACAGCAGGGAGCATGGTTCAACATTGATATGCTAAGCATTCAGCAATATCGTCCATATAATGTATAAGATCTATTCTGCAATGGAAAGAATAGTGCCGAGTCGCTGCAGGCATACGACCCGGCACTTGGGGCTACATTATTCAAGTCCAGTTTATATCAAGTATCCATGTGTGGTACATGTACTCGACGCATGACTTGCCGGCGTATGCGCTATTCATTGGCTGGTGTGTGCATGGAAGGTTCCCGTGCCCCACATGCAAGGCAGCTCTTGAGTTCCGTTGGCTGCAGGCTGGTCGCAAGTATTCTTGCTTCGACTTGCCTAGACAGTTTCTGGATCCTCGCCATAAGTTCAGAAAAGACAAGAAGAATTTCATCAAAGGTAGAGTTGTCAAAAACTATGCACCACCTGCATTGACAGGCCAACAGACCCTGGATAAGTTAAACGCCCTCGAGCCTGATCCAGCGCGTCCAGGTTATTTCAAAGGGTATAATTCGGAACACGCCTGGACTCACAAGATATGCTTGTGGGATCTGCCTTACTTTAGAGACCTCCTTTGCCCACACAACATCGACGTGATGCACACTGAAAAGAATATCGCCGAGGCCCTTTTTGGTACATTGTTCGGCATAGAGGGGAAGTCAAAGGATAATCCTAAGGCTAGAGTCGATCAGGAGGCTCTATGTGATAGACCGTTACAAAACATGCGACAACCGAAAGGAAAGAAGAACTGGAGGAAGCCAAAGGCATGGTTCAATCTTGGAAGGCCAGCTATGAGGGAAATGATCTTGTGGGTGAAAGTGCAGTTGATGTTCCCCGATGGGTATGCAGCGAATCTAAAGAGGGGAGCGAGTCTTGACAAATTGAAAATATTTGGTCTCAAGAGTCATGATTGGCACATATGGCTTGAGCGGGTAATGCCGGTGATGTTGCGTGGCTTTATCCCTGAGGATGAATGGCTAGTACTGGCAGAGCTGAGCTATTTCTTCCGTGCTCTTTGTGCGAAAGAACTATCGCCTGACGTGCTAGACAAACTGGAAGAGTTGGCACCAGAGTTGATCTGCAAGTTAGAAAAGATCTTTCCACCGGGATTCTTTAATCCAATGCAGCATTTGATTTTGCATCTCCCGACCGAGGCAAGATTGGGGGGGGCCGTGCAAAATCGTTGGTGCTTCGCAACTGAGAGGATGCAGAAGACGCTTCGAGCAAAATGTAAAAATAAACGTAGAATTGAAGCATCGATGGCCGAGGCATTCATTACTGAGGAGGCGGCAAACTTCGTGACAGCACACTACGAAGCCAAGAATCGTCATTTGCATAATCCGAAGCCTCGGTACAATGATGGCAACCGTGAAAAAGGTCGATCCAACCTCAGCCTATTCAAAGGGAAGCTCGCACCAGCCGGTGCTTCGAAAGCAATAGCGTTGGATGTCGAAGAATGGCAGACCATTTCGTTGTATATCTTCAACAACCTAACAAAAGTGCGGCCGTACATCGAGTAAGTTCTCGGTACATTGTTTCGCAACTTCTAATTCCTTTGAAATGCTCTTATTCCCGGATATGTGATACAGTCGATACGTCGCCAAATTCTCGGATGGAGCGGTGATCCAAAAGGATTCCATCGAAGAGTATGAGCTTCTGGCAAAGCATGGAGGCGGCTATCCCGGTTTCATCTCTTGGTTCAAACAAACGGTAATTTCCATTAGACCATTTCATTTCTTCGTCTAGTTTGCGACTAATGCAACAATCCTTTCGTATTAAACTTGTAGGCTAATGCAGAGTCTATGGACTCCGAATTGAGACAAGTCGCTAATGGTTTTGACTATAAGGTCCGTTCATTTGACAAATACGACATCAACGGGTATCGCTTTCGTACTTTTGGCAAAGAGCTATCTATGCCCGACCGAAAGTCTACAAATTGTTGTGTCTCTGCTATCGGCGAAGGAGGTGTCGAGAATTATGGAAGAGTTGAAGCAATTTTTGAACTTATACTCTTTGGTGAAAACCCACCAAACGTCGTAGTCTTCAAATGTTATTGGTTCCAGCCGAAGGAGACTAGAAGGACTCATGAACATATAGGGCTAGTCGAAATCAAACAAAGCACCCATTTAGATGTTCCCGATGTCTATATTACGGCTCAACAGGGGACCCAAGTTTTTTATCTACCGTGGGCCTACCAAACTGATCCAAATCTGAATGGTTGGGATGTCGTTTATGATGTGCCACCACGTTTTAGACCACCTCCCCTCAATGAAGATGATTATGAACCTCACATTAACCCAGACACATATGAAGGAGAATTCTTCCAAGAAACATGTCTTTCCAAAAAACGTTTCAAGAACTGCTCTACTTCACCCCAGAACATTGAAGTAGACAGCGAAAGTGAATCCGACTTGACCCCTAAGCCGGAACAAGAAGAGACGGAAGAAGAAGAGGTTACTGCTGTGGATGACCTCTCAATGCTTGACCGATTACATAAAGGAGGCCTTCCACATGTTGTTCCCGATAGTGATGATGATGATGCATTTATTGATGATAGTGATGATGACGATGCATTTATTGATCCCGGAGCATATATAGATGATGAAGATTATTATTAGTTCATGTCAGGTATTATTCAATTTTTATTATATACATGATGATGATACACTCAAATTATATATATACATATTATTATTCATGTCGGTATTCAATTTTTTTATGTTGTACTAATTTCGTTTACTCTTTGTCATGGCAGGTGTTGAAAGATGGTGGGCGCGGGTCGAGAGCGATCCGAGGCTCCTTCGTCGGCGCGTGGTGGGAGGGGTACTTCCATTCCACCCCAAACTCTCCGTAGAGCGTTGTACGACAGTATTGGGACACCCGAGGGCGCTTCTTCGTCGGCGAAGTTGCCGACCGGGAGAGGAGGTCGGGGGAGAGGTAGGAAGGCTACTAAAGTTACACGTGGTGGCCGTGGGAGAGGTAGGAAGGCTGCTACGCCTTCCTCGCCGCCACCCCCAGCTGATTCACCCGAGCACAGGACTGCTATGGTGGACCCGTCTGAGGTGGAGGCTACAAGGAATCCTGTCCACGAGCCTCGGGTCGACGATCCTTCTGTCTCAGACGCGGCCACCCGCGACACTCCTGTGCTAGACACTTCATTTCGCGAGACTCCTGTGCCAGACGCTTCGTCCTACGAGACTCCACACGCTTCGACCGGATGGGATACCTGGCCGGATCTGCATCAGCGGGAGCCGAGTGGCCATGCTGATGGTGGCGGGGATCAACTTTATGATAGCGTTGAGGAGGTGGCTGAGGGGGCCACCGTCTACCAGCGTGGGTGTACACGGCTCCCGCCCGTGCCGGAGACACGCGAGCAGAGGTGGCCGATTAGGCCTGAGTCGCTGAAGTAAGTGCATTTACTCTTTTTAAACCTTTTGCCTTCATGTTTCTTCACATATCTAATGCGTTGGCTTTGTCATACTGCAGGGGTTGGATTCACGCCAAGGATGTCCGCAGGCCCAACTCCATCCTTGGTGTGCTTTTACGGCATAACTTCCCGGGGTTTGTCACGTTGCCCGACGAGGGTCAGCTTCGAGAGTTAGGATTGAAATGGGAGCACTACTTGGCTGCCCCGGCCCCGCGGGAGGAGATGATCGATGATGTGTTGTGCCACACGAGGGCCGGCATGGTGATCAGAAAGTTCTGGGTAATTTCTCCTTTACACAATTAAAAATCAATAATAGCTATTTATTGTACTAATCAGTGTTGTCTCGTTTGATTGCAGACCATCTACAGGTGTGAGGAGGGATACGAGGAGACCGCGGCAAAGCTTATCGATTACGAGTGCAGGCGCCTACTACAGAACTTACGGCACGAGCCTCGGGTATAGGCTGTTCGAGACTACTACGCCTCGCGCCGTATTAAGAAGGACAAGTCGTCATCCCGCCGAAAGTTTCTGGACAAGGAGCAGTACATGAAGGTAATTATCTATTCTTAAGGCCTTCTACTTAGTTTCCTTGCTTTGATTCGTAGGTGTAGCTCTCAAATTTCTCTTTACTAACTTAGGTGCCCCCGAGATGGTGTGCGGATAAGATGGATTGTTGGGAGGCGTTGGTGAATGAGTGGTGCTCTGACGAATGGCGACCGTCCACGACGATGCCAAGGAACGGCGTGCCCAAATGGAAGGTGTGCCACACCATCAAGGCAGCGCCAACTTATTTCAGTTCGGGCGGAACTGGGTATGTGGTTTGCTTCATGATTCCTGCAATTCATATTTTGATGCTAGCTTGACCCCTTTATTAATACTTTGTTCCTCTCTTTTAGGCTCATCACAATAAAACGGAGGTGCCACAGATGTACGACCTCTATGCGATGGCCCATACTGCCTCGTCCAAGAAGGCCAAGGCATTATCTGAGTCTGACCTCTATAATCCCAACAACTTCACCAACATCTCCTCCCACAACAAGCTCGTGAGGTACAGAGATGTGGGGAAGGCGGTGAATGGGGAGGACTTCAACCCGAGCCAGCATCCTATTGATCCAGACCTGGTGATGATAGCTGGCAACGGGAGGCCCCATGGCCATATAGCCATTGGAGATGGACTTATACGGTCTTCGCGCACTCTCCGACAGATCAAGGCGCGCCAAACGAGCTCCTGTCCTGAGATGACGCCTCGTCCACGGCCAGTCCAGCTCGCCATCGAGGTTAGTCATACGGACTCAGATAGCTTTCCTCCATTACATTGTGTGTGCGAACAAAGATGATTACAATGCTAACGAGGAGTTGTGTTGCAGGCTGCTCTGCAGAAAGAGAGAGAGGCAACCCAGGCGCTTCTGGCGGAACAGGCCCGGCAGGCGGCGGATGAGAAGAGGGATTTGGAGGAGAGGACGGCTAGGTTGTTGGAGGAGGAGAGGGCACGGAACGATGCGTCTAACCGGGCCATGTACGAGCTCATCGTGGTAAGTTTCTTCTTCATATTAGCCAAATCATGCACTACATGTTCTTTTCATTAATAACCAATATGATTGACTTGTCAAAACCAAATGTGCAGACTTTGTGCGAGAAGACCGGCCAGACCCCTCCACCGATGCCAGACATTACCACGGCTGGAACGGTCAGTTTCATTTCAATGTTCATTAGTTACTAGTCTTAACGTTTCAGCGTCATCATGCTAACGCAAATGATCTTTGGTGCAGCATAACCCCCGAGCCGCATCGCACGATCCTTCTCCAGGGCCAAGTAGTGCTCTAGCTGACACCGGGCCGAGCAACCCCGGTGCTTCACCTCCGTGATGACGAGGACGGTAAGCCGTAATATGCCACTTACTTGGCTCATTTTCTCAAACAAAGACAAACTTAGCACTTAGACAAATGTCATATTTTACCTATGCTAGCTTTGTTTCCTCTAAAAAGACATAGTAAGCTTACTTACCTCCAAAATGACATATTGTACCTAAGTTACCTCTAAAATGACCTATACTTAGCATTGTTTCCTCCACAATGACATAATAAGCTTAGTTAACTCAAAAATGGCATAATAGACTTGGTAACCTCATAGATGCCATAGACTTAGCTTATTTTCTTGCAAAATGACACAATAAGCTTAGTTAGGTCAAAAATGTGATAATTACCTAGGTTAGCTATAAAATGACACAAATAAGCAATAAGAAGAAGAAAAACAAGAGAAGAAATAGAGAGAAGAAAAATGCTTCTTCATCATCTTCTTCTTCTAGATCTTCTTCTACTTCTTCTAGTATTCTTATTCTAACTTTCTTTTTTCCAATTTTGCAGATTTGATTGAGTTCACGGCAGCTTGCTTTGATGTAGTGCTAGTGTTTAATTTCTAACTTTCTACCTATGTATGTATGGATGAAACTAATGTAATATGGTGAACAATGTGACATTTGATACTTTTAATTTGGTATAATTGTTGGTTGATCATATCCATATGGCAGGGATATTGTTTCTGTGAAATATATAAATATACATATCATATATTTGCCTGTGAAAATTGTTGAATATATCAAAAAGAAGCAAAAAAAGAGGCAATACAGCCGCTTTGCCGTCTGCCCCGGACGGCAAAGACAGCTATGCCGACGGCCGCCGTCGGCATAGCGGACACGTGGCAGCCACTAGTAAAACTGGGAGCGCTAGGCCTGGTCAATTTGGCTGCTTTGCCGACGATGGCCGTCGGCATAGAGGAGCGGACGGCAAAGCGTAGGGCGGGGGCGGACGGCAATGGGCAGGCAGCTTTGCCGACGGTGGCCATCGGCATAGCTGGGGCGGACAGCAAACCGTTGGGAGCGGGCGGACGGCAAAGGCTGGCTGCTTTGCCGACGGTGGCCGTCGGCATAGCGGGGGCGGACGGCAAAGCCTAGGGCGGGGGCAGACGGCAAAGACTTTGGTGGGGCCGTTAGCCACCTAACGATGCTAACGGCAGTACTACGCCGTCCAGGCTCGTTGTCGTCTGCAGGCTGACGACAAAAAGTCTTTGCCGTCCGCTGTGCAAATGCAGACGGCAAAGGACCTCTTTGCCGGACTTTATTCGGCCCAAAATGTTGCCGTCCGCTGGCGGACGGCAAAGGTCTTTGCCGTCCGTGGTTGTGCCTTTGCCGTCTGCCATGGTGGACGGCAAAGTCTCTGATTCCTGTAGTGAAAAAGGACGTCCGACAACCCGTTCATGAAAAAGACGAACTCGGGGCGGATTCGTTTTCGCGCAGAAAATAGATCCAAAATTCGTTATACTAATCGGATGTTTCCCGGAGTTTGGACGGTCGGATTGAGCTGAAATTTTGAGGGCTGATCGGTATGGGAATTCCGCAGCTGATGAACGGTGGGATCTTCCGAACGATGTCCGAGCTAGAAGCTGGACACCTCGCCCTAAACGCATCCCGATTCCCGTCTAGATTCGACAGGGCTCCGGTATTTCGTAGATCGCCGAAGATTCCTCCATCGGAATACGACGAAATTTTACGGGGTCATTAGAGACTTAATTCCGCACAGTTCCACCCAAGCAATCGTCAAGGTGACGCTCGAGGAAGCGGGGACGACGAACACGAGTCGCTGTCCATAAAAACTGCACGGTTGCTCGAGGACGATGTCAACATCGAGCCCCCGAGCTCCATGGATGATTTCTCATGATCTTGATAGAGATCGGAGATGATGACGATGAAAGTATCCGTCCGATCTTGACGATCCGGCATGGAGCGTAGTCCTCGGTCCAATCTAGGTAACCAGTCGAGCCAGCGACGAAGATGCCGACATCGACAACAAAGCTCGGTTCCAACGCGTAGATCACGCTGGAGACGATCTGAATTCCCATCGCACCGCGGCGACTGCCAGCAGGCTCTCAATGAAAGCACCAATGTCAGTGTCAAATCCGGCATATCTCGTAGTAGGGGTCCTAAGCTAGGCGTCTTGGAGCGATGGTAACACGGACACAGGATTTTACCCAGGTTCGGGCTCTCTCAAAGAGATAATACCCTACGTCCTGCTTTTGATTGTATTCATATGGGGTGTTGTACAGAGTACATGTATCTACCACGAGATTGTTCTAATGAATATATGATGATCTATCGACCAGCCTAGCCTCGGTTTATATATGCACCAAGTCATAGGGTTTAAGAGAGTCCTTGTCTTGGGCATCAAGTCTTGTGGAATCCTCCTTGTATACGGCATGGGCTGTCCGAACTGGCCCAATAGTGCACCACCATGGGGGTCCTCAGCCCGATCCACCTGGTCGGGAGACGACGTGGTGAGTACCCCCTAGTCCAGGACACCGTCAATGGGTATCCTGCCTTATTGGCTTATCATAGTATGGGTCACTTGGGGGCTTCCTACTCAACGAGTATAGCTATCTTACCCTCTTGATCGGCTTCCACGCCATGTTATGGGTCACTTGGGGGCTTCCTACTCAATGAGTAAAGCTATCTTACCCTCTTGATCGGCTTCCATGCCATATCTGAGTTAAACCTGCCTGTTTGCAACTTGCTACTCCACCAGGTGACCCGCCGAACTCTTGACAGTCAATCTTGCAAAGAGACCCTGAACTTGACAGTCAATCTCGCATAAGACCCTCAACTTGTCAAGGTTAAAACGGCGGTTCCTGTCATGAGAGAGCCGGCTTACAGTGAGCTAGGATAAACTCACCTGTCCGCTGTAGTCTCTCCGCTATGTGGCCCGTTCGTACTCTTAACTGTCAATCTTTTTTAAGACCCTGAACTTGTTAAGGTTTAAACGACGGATTTATGTCACGTGAGAGCCAGCCTACGGGATTATAAGGCTTTCATGCCAAAGCTTCTTTGAAGCAATACTTGAGTTTTTCAAAAAACAAAACAGAGCTAGTCTCATTTTGTCAAGCCTTGAAAGCCAACATTTTTATACTCTATTATCATACACATACATCATCATACATTGCATCATCATTGCATTGTCATACCATGCATCATATATGCATGGATATCCTGGTTTATGTTGCAGGAGCCGGTTTTCAAACCGGGTTATATTATTCAAATCTTTAATAGCCAATGCGGCTGGATTTATATTTTGGTTATCATAACCTATATTGGATGATTGAGGTTTTCAAAGCCCCTTCAGAGTAATGGCTGTTATTCCCTCATCCAGAAATACCAGCTCATAGCAGGGAGCATGGTTCAACATTGATATGCTAAGCATTCAGCAATATCGTCCACATAATGTATAGGATTTATTCTGCAATGGAAAGAATAGTCCCGAGTCGCTGTAGGCATACGACCCGGCACTTGGGGGCTACATTATTCAAGTCCAATTTATATCAAGTATGCAAGTCCCATGTCGTTGCAAGCATGCGCCACGACACTTGGGGGCTAATGCAAGTTGTTTTTCAAATCATTACATTGTCAACAGACCCTGTTATCTCAAGGATCTGTAAACAAGTCCCTGCTCATTATTGCATAATGACCCGGCCCTTGGGGGCTACACTGGCTGAAGTTTTATGAGCACAAGACATTTACATGTCCCAGGTTGCTGTAGGCAAGACAACCCGGTACTTGGGGGCTACATATGTGGAACATTCAACTTATGACTGGTGACTCAGACGAACAAACCAGATTTTCTCCAGAGTTGCAATATTTATATTGAAGCAAGTCTTAAAGCTATCACTAGGTTCCTCTCTTAAGACTTGGGGGCTACAGGTAATATGGATATAAGGAAGGTATGCCTTCAAATTCTTAGTTATGAGTAAAACAGGTCTCATATTTCTTGGAGAAATTTGCAAAGGTTATCTCCTCCGGGCTATTCAGACAACATAACATCATACGGATTTTTCATCGAAGTCTGAAGTATTGAAAGTTGGCACAACATCAAACGAATTTTATCAAGCCAAGACAGTTGAAGATAATAAGGGTTATTTTTTCTCCAAGGAGCCAACGTCAGTGTATTGATATGACAGAGTTTCAAAATTTTCAGGAGCTGGTCAACTGGTCTTTTTGAGTGAGCCGGTCCCTTTACATATTCTTATTTCAAGAGTTTAGCATGAATAAATTCAAAACTAAACTGGGGGCTAATGTTGGGGATATTCCCCACGACGAAGACCCGACTCATAAGAATAAGCCGCCCTAAGGCTTAAGTCATTTCTGGGTTTAAGTTGCCCTGACGTTAAGTCATCTTTGGACTTAAGCGTCCCTGGTGAGACCCGGCTAGTGAGACTCGGCGGGTGAGACTCGGTGGGTGAGACCAGACAGTTATGACCCGGCAAACAGTTATGACCCGTCAAAAAGTTATGACCCGGAAGACAGTTATGACCTGGCAGACAGTTATGACCCGGCAGACAGTTAAGTCCCTGAAGATGAGTCTTGAAATTAAACCCGGTTGTAAGCCGCCCGGTTGTAAGCCGCCCGTCTGGAGATATGAAGCCTGGGACTCAGAAGCCCATGGAGAGAAGCCCGCGATGGGAAGTCATAATATGATAAGTCTTAAATCTGACTTGGGCTCTACATGTAAACCGCTCCTTCAACTTATATAAGGAGGGGCGGGTCACCCCAAGAGGGTCAAGTTTTTTTAGAAGTCTCAATGGACAGGTCTTAGACAGACAAGATTAGAGGCTCTCGAGATTACAGGTAGCGATCCCGCACCCTTGTAATCGAGATCATCCTCATCATCAATATACACAAAGCAGGATGTAGGCTTTTACCTCCATCGGAGGGGCCGAACCTGGGTAAACTCGCGTCTCTCGAATTGCGACCAACCCCTCTCAAGCCGCCACATAGTTGCGATGTCCTCACACCTAAGTTCTCTCACGAGGACATCTTGCCGTGACAAAACCACGACAGCACGCCCGGAAGCCGCCCCCGCGCCCCGCCGCTGTGGCCCTGCGCCTCGCCGCTGTGGCCTGCTCCAGCCGTTGCACCATCGGTGTGAACTTTTGTTCTTCTCCGGACGCTCCTTCTCTGGCATCTCTTCATTCGGTTCCTTGGAGGATTTGTGCAGCTGTCGGATTTTGGGCTCCGCAAAACCCTAAGAAGTTCAAACCCAGGGGATGTACGAAGATGTCCAACAGCTTCACCCCCTCCAAGCTCACAACACAATGACCCCGCTCGATGGCAACGAAGAAGATAGAACACGAGAGTTTACCCAGGTTCGGGCCGCTGCGAAGTGTAAAACCCTACTCCTGCTTTTGGTGGATTGCTTCACGTGGAGGTTTGTAGATGAACTAGTACAGTGGAGAGTTGCCTTGCGAGTGTGTTTTCGGTGGTTTTCGATTCGCCCCCTCTACAGAGCAGCCTAGCCTCTATTTATAGCGGCCTGGGTCCTCTTCCCTTATCACAATGGCGGGAAGGGATCCCACAACTGCCAAATTCGAAAGGGGATAGGAGGTACACCCTATCCTGACGAAAGGTGGTCTTCGCCTGCAAAGTAGGTGGTGGTGACGCGGTGGTGGGCTCGCTGGTGGCATCCGCCCTGCTGCGCCTACTGGACTGGGCTCGTTGCATTGGAATGGAAACCTTTGGTGGGGCGCCTCGGGAACCTGCGCTTGTCCTTGTCTCCTTTGCACCAAAGAGGAAACTGTCCCCTCTGGCGCGTTGGCGCCCTCCTGGCCCGGCTAGCGTCACCCTTGACCTCCCGAGGCCGAACACTGCATAGAGATCTCCACCACTTAGGAGGGGGTCTGGGGAGGCCTCCCCCTTCTGGGAGCCTTGGCGTTGTCCTCCTCGCGAGGATGAGGCTCTTGCGAGGGTCTTGTGTTGAGGGAAGCCGCGCAGGGCTGTACGGACCACCGAGTGGGCCATGTCCTGGGCCGCAGGCAGGCCGGTCTGGGTACCCCGGTATCTAGAACACCGACAGTAGCCCCCGAGCCCAAGGCGCGCTCGAGTTGGCTTCGAGGGGAAGCCGAAGAAGATGGCCCAAAGCGCTGTGGGCGCCTATTGCCTGCGGGCCAGGTTTGGCGCACGGTGCGCAGTTGGGCACGGACGTCCCCGCTCCCGTGTCTCCTCGGCAACTGCCCGAACTGACAAAAGCCTGACGTCCAACGTTGAGCCATTATTGCTTTCCTCTTCTGCGCTCCTGCTCTTCCTTCCAGATCTCCATCCTTTGTGAGAACCTCTCCAGATCTCAGCACCGCACCATCTTCCTTCTCGCTTCCTCGGCTCAAAAGGCTTCTCGATGGCTCCCGCCGGCAAGTCGAAACCTGAAGCCCAGAGCTCGGCTTCCGCTCACATCTCGCCGGCGCTCTCAGAGTCCACCATAGCTAAGGATGGGGACCTCGCCCCGGTGCTTCCGTCGACGGCGGATGACACCAATGAGCGGGGGCGGAGCTTGATATGGTGCGGCTCTGCGGAGAGGCATCGCCTGGCCGAGTCGGCCTACCCTTTCTTCCTGCATAGCGTCTTCTCCGGGCTCGTTCCGCCCTTCTCTGCGTTCTTCACTGCCGTCCTCGAGCACTACGGAATCCACGCTCTCCATCTTCAACCCAACTCCATCCTGCTTCTGTCCGTCTTCGCCTTCTACCGCGAGGCTTTCGTGGGCGTGAAGCCTTCGGTGGCCCTGTTCCGCCATTTCTTCAGCTTGCGGCTTCATGACGGCGCTCAGCGGTTAGCATGCGTCTCCTTCGTCGCGGTCCAGAGCGGGAACATGCTCTTTAAGGCTGGGAAGAAGGTGGAGAACTTCAGGCACCGCTGGGTCTTCTTGGATCTCAAGAGCGACAACCCTCACCTAGAGCTCCCAAAGGGGCTGCCGGAGAAGATTTCTGCGTGGAGCTCTGTGAAGCTCTCCGACCCTTGGGCCAAGCCCGCCCTGGAGCGGGTCCTTCGAGACATCAGCGCCAGGAAGTTGACTGGGGGGATGATAGTGAAGGAGTTCCTGGCACAACACCTGGCGCCCCTCCAGTCTCACTCGAGGCCCATGTGGGACTATTAGGGTGGTGGCGATGACATGAGGCTCCGCTCTGCGTGCCTGACCCCTGAGGAGTTGAACAGGGTTATGGCGACCCTGCTCAACGGCGACCCCGGTGACCTTCCTGAGGCCTTTGCCCCGCTGTACTGCCACGACGACAAGGACGATATGGTCGCCGCGATGCCCATCTTCGATGAGCTGGGGCTCTCTCCGGCCGAGAGCCCCGGCGCCGCTGTGGCGGTGTCCTCCTCCGACACCGCAGATGAAGAAGACTCGGAGGAGACGGTGGATGACGATGTGGAGGAAGTGTCCCCTCCATCGCGGAGTGCGCTTCTCCGCGGCTTCGATGACGACGATGCCGGCGAGCCCCCTGCTGCAGGTCCTCCATGACTCGCCAGGGTCCTCAAAGGGTCAGGACCCACACCTCGGGCCGCACGATCTGCCTGCCGGGTGACCCCGAGGAAGCATGAGGCCGGGCCTCCTCCGGAGCGCCCAGTTCGTGCCAGCAAGGTGGCCGAGGTGCCTGCCTCGCCCCTGCTCAAGCTGCAGCCTATGGGCGAGGCGGCCGCGTCTAGGGCTGGCGCGGCTTTGCCGGCCATGGCCCTTACGAGCGGTTCCACTGCTCCTTCACGCAGCGGCACCTCCTCGGAGAAGGACGGGGGCTTCCCCGCCCTCGCCGAGGTGGACAGAAAGAGGAAGTGGGTCGACGTCGAGGAGTAAGTGGTCTTGCTTGGTTTCTGGCCGCCTTCCGGTAGTTTATGTACACATGGTCCCCTCTTTGCTTGACAATCAGGAGCGCCGCCATGCCGAAGGCGAAGAAGCAGAAGGCCGGCGTCAAGCCGAGGGCGTCTCCTGACGCGACGCCCATTCCTGGTGCCTTGCCGTCGCCCGATGAGGCGCCGGATGTCACGGGCGAGGAGGTTCGCGGGGCGACTCTCCTTGTCATGGCCACGGAGCCCCCGATGCCCATTGAAGAGGCTGTCCCCGCCCTTGGGGGCATGTCTGCGCCGTTGCCCGAGGGGCCAGCCCCCGAGGGCCAACTGGGTGTGGGGCCGTCCCTCCCCGCCTTGTCTGTGGTAGTGGCGCAGCCACCGGTGTCTTCTGCTCTCCACGCTCCAGCCCCTCCGGAGGCAGCTCCTGCCGCCGCGCAGGCGCCATCTCCGGGTCGTGCCCTGGTACCAACGATTCGTGGCCCTCCAGCCGAGTCAGGCGCCCTGGACGGGGCCTACGCCGTCCTAGATCAGGTCTGAGACGCCCTCGGGGGCGCCGACGGTCGCCTTGCAAGCGAGCGCTTGGGTCTTCTTTCTGGGTGGCTCCGGTCTGATGCCTCAGCCGTGGCGGTTTGGAGCCAAGCCGAGGCCACCGCGGCTGAGGGCAGGGAGGAGGCCGCGTCGGCCAAGGCAGCCCGCGACGCGGCGCTGGCCGACGCAGCGTCTGCCGTGAAGCGTCGCGACGAGGCGGAGGCCCACCTGAAGGCTCTTCGGGAGGAGAGGACCGCGCTCGCGGAGCGGCTTCGTCAACGGGAGGAAGACCTCAAGACCTGTGGGCCAAGCTTGCTAACCGTGACTCCGCGCTGTCCAAGGCGGCAGCCGACCAAGCCGCGGAACGTGAGTAGCTGGACAGGTTGAAGGAGGAGGTGGCTGCGGAGAAGGCTCGGCTAGACTCCAGGGAGAAGACCCTTCCCGCGGCCGAGGAGAAGAAGGCTGCGGAGCTCGACGCTCTCCCCTCCGTCGAGCTCAGGCTTCGCCAGGCGCTGCAGTCCATCTTCCGGGGGGGATTTACAGAGCCCTTGGTAGCTCCTGAGAGCGGCTTCGCGGGGCTCTCTTCAAAGCTCGCCAAGGTGCTTGAGGGTGCCATCGCCAGGGCTGAGAATGTCTTGGAGAGTGAGTGCCGCGACCTCTTCTCCGCGGCCGCGATGCGCTCTTTGGCCATCTCTACCTTCGTGAGCCGAGCTTTGATTTCGGCTCCGTGATTCGCCCGGTTAACCCTGGGGTTCGCGCCGCCACGGCGACAGCCGTGGAGGGCGCCATGAAGGCGCTGATGAAGAAGTTCGCCTGCGTCGCCATTCCCTCACCTCCTCCTGCAGCCGCGGGGGTTGGTGACGATGACGACAACGGCAGCGATGTCGACGACGAGCTCCCCGCGGCCGGGACAAGTGGTGGTACCAGCTCTTCCTAGCTTCTTTTCCTGGGTCTTCTCCTGTAATGTTCATCGTGCCTCGTGGAGGCGTTAGACTTGTTTGCGTTTTCGGAGACATTTTAATGCTTGTAATGACTGCTAAGCTATGTGGTTTTATTCCCTCAGTTCGTTTCCTTCCTGCTTGCTGTAGCGCTCTGCGTTGGCAGGGCCCGGTCCCGCACATACCTCGACCGCCGTTGGGGCGTCCGGATCACCAGGACGGTGCCAAGGGGCGAGGGGCTACGTGACCAGTGAGGCTCCTGAGTCGCGATGCTCAGGGGTCCCCCTTGACGTACGAGCAGGCCTCACGAAGGGAACGCGGTGAAGACGGGGTTGACTTGGAGATTGGAGCGCCTTGAGCTCTGCATCGGCAGGGCCCGATCCCGCGCATACCTCAACCGCCGTTGGGGCGTCCGGATCACCAGGACGGTGCCAAGGGGTGAGGGGTACGAGACCAGTGAGGCCCCTGAGTCGCGATGCTCAGGGGTCCCCCTTGACGTACGAGCGGCTCCCATACCTTTCCTTGCCAGCTTTCATCTGAGAGGGACGCATGAAGACCAGGTACCAGGGACCTGGGGAGGTGGCGTGGGCCAGGCCTGGCCTGAGCGCAGCCCCCATGCAGCCCCCTCACGCGTGCATTCCAAGGGAATGCTGCGAGATGGAGCCGCGAGGGGCGACCCTGAGGTTGAATGCACCCGCTAAGGCGCCCTCAGTTGTTTATCCCCAGCGCGGAGCATAGGGCTTCCACGTTGCATGGGCATAGCCATTGGAGAGCAGTATTGTCCGCCAGCGCGGAGCATGGGGCTTCCACTTGGGCGTGGGAATGGGGGGCCCCGGCTCCTGAGCCCCCCGGGCGTGTACAGCCCATTAAGTTCGTACGCGTGGCCTGCACGGTAGAACTGGGAGGTGTATCTGGGCGCTCGTGAGGCAGCTCAGGTCTCACGAGGCCCTACCTCAAAGGCGGGTTGCGCCTGAGTCTTCCAGTAGAAAGCACCGCTTGAAGTCCTGCATATTTTGAGAAACCTGCGCCGAATGGATTTCCAAGGGCCATCGCATGAGAAGGCCAAACACCAATGACCCCAGGAGGTGACGTGAACGGGGCCGGCCCGCCAGACAGAGCTCAGCCATTGGATTTGTCGACGCTGCAGGGACGGACCCGAGCACAGACGCCGTGCCCAGTCTTCTCATGCGACAACTCCGAGGAGAAAACATCCGGTGCGCGGTTCCCACAGCGGTGGAAGGTCGACTGTGGTCATAGGAACCGTGCTGCGTGCCCTGACTCACCCACTCCCGATTAGCTCATGCGAGAGCGAAGCACCGAGGGCCATTGGAGGTGACGTACACGGGGCTGGCCCGCGAGACAGAGCTCGACCACTCGGATTTGTCAACGCTGCAGGGACGGACCCGAGCACAGACGTCGTGCCAGCCCTTAATCATGAGGCGGTCGAGGGCAGGATCATTACAGCGTGGCGGCATTCATGGCAGCGAGGTACCGTGCATGCAGGTTGGAATATTTAGGAAATAGATCAAATGCATGAAAGGATCTGATGCATGCGAAAATGACATGGCTGGGATGAGCCCTGAACGCCTGAGGATAATGCAGCCCGTCGGGCGCCCTCAAACTGAGCAAACCAAAAAGTTACCTGGTGTGGACCAAAAAGAATCACCTGGCGGTAATACCGCTGAAGCGTGGAGACAGTCGTCGGAGCTTGGCCTTGTGTCTTCGCAAGCTTGGCCTTCATGAGCCCGGTGCCTCACGAGGCTCTGGGCACTCGCCCGTGCCCGGCACCTCCTCCAACTCCTCGTGGTGCCTGGCCTGGTAAGGCGCGAACATGGCCCGAGCAAGGCGCTGGAATGTGGCGCCCGCGTTCGCCAGACCGAAGGGCATGGGGATGTAGTTGTGTGGGTAGAACCCTCCGCGACCGATGCGCGTCAGCCAGAAGACGTCCTGTGATGCGGCCCTGTTGATGCCGGGTATGTTGACGCAGACGCGTGGCATGCCGCCCGAGTCGACGACGGTGACCGCGCTTGACGGCGCAGGGCCGCGTCCGCCTCGCAAGGCCTGTGCTTCCCGAAGCTCCTCGATTGCTCTGATGATGAACTCCCGCGAACTTGGCGTCTCACGCCGTGCCTCTTACTTGGACGGGTGCGCTCCTGCGCGCGCCCCCAAGTTATGCCCGAGCAGCTTCCCCGTCTCACTGGTCAGGTCGGTAGCCTTCATGGTGGAAGCCCCCGATCCCAAACCGAGAGAGGCGCCGGGCGCGCCTTCCTATGCGAGGGGGAAGGGGCCCTGGCCATAGGCGCGGAGCCCGACGCGCCGTCCTTGGAGGTCTTGGCCCCCTGGCACCCCTTGGAAAGGAGCTGCTTCTTCTTCTTGGGGACATCCTCGCGAGGCAGGACGCCTCCTTCGTCGTCCGAGTGTTCGGCCGCTGCGGCACGGTAGGCGCGCTCGAGGGAGCATACGGCGTCCTTCTTATTGCAAGCGACAGTGATGACGCCTCCACTCCCCAGCATCTTGAGGACGTTGAAGCCATGGTGGGTCACCGCCATGAACTTGGTGAGGGCTGGGTACCCAAGGATCGCGTTGTACGGGAGGTGGATGTGGGCGACGTCAAAGACGATGAGCTCGGTGTGGTAATTGTTGCGTCCGCCGAAGGTGACGGGCAGGCGCACTTGCCCGATGGGGACTGTGGAGCTGTCAGTGACCCCTGAGAAAGGCTTGGTTGGCATGAGCTGGTCGTAAGGCACTTGGAGCATCTCAAACATTTCGATGGAGAGGACATTGAGCCCGGCGCCGCCGTCGATGAGGGTCTTGGTAACGAGGACATTGCTGATGGTAGGCGTGCACAGCATGGGGAGCGTGCCCGCCATGGCTGAGCACCTGAGTTGATCCCTGGAGTCAAAGGTGATGGCGCACTGGGACCACTTGAGGGGGTGCGCAGCCTCAAGCTTCGGGAGGGCCGCGTTCACCTCCCGCGAAAACTGCTTGAAGATGCGGTTCGATGCTGGGGCTTGGGCGCCGCCCAGGATGCAAGCTATCGCCCTGACTTCCTGGAAGCCCCCAGCCCCGTCATTCTGCCTGTCATCTTCCTTCCTCCTGGGTGGCGGCAGCAGCGGGGGAAGGCCGGCTCACGAGGGCGGGCCTCGCGAGGCTGGCCACGACGTGACCCCTCCGGAGGTTCGTCGCACCAGCGGTCCTCCCGAGCTTGATCACGCCAGCGGTCCTCCCGAGGCCGGTATCACCACTCATGGCACGAGTCTCGATTGTCCTAGCGGCCTCCGCCGCGGCCTCCACCGCGTCCGTAGCCCCAATCACTTTGCTTAGGGCGCCGACCGAAGTGTTCGTCGTGGACCACCCTGAGCTCCTGACAGTCGATGGTGTTGTGGCTATTGGTGCCATGGAAGATGCAAAACGGTCGCCCTCCCGTGGGGGGTTCTTTGTTTCGGCCTTCTTGTCTCGCCTCGGGTTCAGCCGCCAGCATCGCGGGGGCCTTGCGCTTCGGTTCCTTAGTCTTGGCCTTCTTGTCTTCGGGTTCCGCCTCCGGGAGCTCGCGGAGTGAGAGTCGGCCCTCTTCCGCCTTCGCGCACTTGTTCGCCAGGTTAAACATCTCCAGAGCCGAGCTCAGGTCGTCGTTGATAGCAAGCTCGTCCCTCATCCTGAGGTCCCTAACGCCGTTGGTGAATGCCGAGATGATGGCCTCATCTGACGCCCTCGGGATCTTGAGTCGGACAGTCGTGAAGTGCTGTATGAACTTGTGCAAGGTCTCGTCTGGCTGTTGCTTCGCGCGACGTAGGTCACCCACTCCAAAGGCGCGGTCACGGGTGCCTTGGAAGTTGGCGACGAAGCGCTCGCGCAGGTCTTCCCAGGAGGTGATCGATCCCTCCAGGAGGTTGAGGAGCCAGGAGAGCGCACCACCCTTGAGCGCCATGGGGAACCAGCTTGCCATGACCTTGTCGTCCCCGCCGGCCGCCTAGATGCTCAGCTAGTAGAGCTGTAGGAACTCGGCAGGATCTGGGGTGCCGTCGTAGCGAGGGGGTAGGCCGGGCTTGAACTTGCAGGGCCACACGGCTGGATGGAGCTCCGGGGCGATGGAGCGGTGCTACTTCTTGAGCTTGCGTTCATTTTCCCTTGAAGAGGAAAGGGTGATGCAACAAAGTAGATAAGTATTTCCCTCAGTTTTGAGAACCAAGGTATCAATCCAGTAGGCGGTACAAGCAAGGCCCCAATCTATGCACCTGCACAAACAATCAAACACTTGCACCCAACGCTATAAAGGGGTTGTCAATCCCTTCAAGGTCACTTGCAAGGATGAGATCCGATAGAGATAGATATAAAAGATTACTAAAACGATAATTAAAATAAAAGTAAATAAATTGTAGCAAAGTATTTTTGTATTTTTTAGTTTATAGATCTGAAAATATAATATGGAAAATAGACCCAGGGGCCATAGGTTTCACTAGAGGCTTCTCTCTTGAAGGAAAATAATACGGTGGGTGAACAAATTACTGTCGAGCAATTGATAGAAAAGCGCATAGTTATGACGATGTCCAAGGCAATGATTATGCATATAGGCATCACGTCCGTATCAAGTAGACCGAAACGATTCTGCATCTACTACTATTACTTAACACATCGACGGACTCCTGCCTGCATCTAGAGTATTAAGTTCATGAAGAACAGAGTAACGCATTAAGTAAGATGACATGATGTAGAGGGATAAACTCAAGCAATATGATGAAAACTCCATCTTTTTATCCTTGGTGGCAACAATACAAATACGTGCCTCGCTACCCCTACTTTGTCACTAGGTGAGGACACCGCAAGATTGAACCCAAAACTAAGAACTTCTTCCATTGCAAGAATTACCAATCTAGTTCGCCAAACCAAACCAATCACTCGAAGAGACTTACAAAGATATGAAATCATGCATATAAGAATTCAGAGAAGATTCAAATAATATTCATAGATAATCTAATCATAAACCCACAATTCATCGGATCTCGACAAACACACCGCAAAAGAGTATTACATCGGATAGATCTCCATGAAGATCATGGAGAACATGGTATTGAAGAACATAGAGAGAGAAGAAGCCATCTAGCTACTAGCTATGGACCCGAAGGTCTGAGGTAAACTACTCACGCATCATCGGAAGGGCAATGGTGTTGATGTAGAGGCCCTCCGTGATCGAATCCCCCTTCGATAGATCGCCGGATAAGGCCGCAAGATGGGATCTCACGGGAACAAAGGATTGCGGCGGCGGAAAATTATTTTCGTGGCTCCCCTTTGGTATTGGGGGAATATTTCTGAATTTATAGGCGAAGAGTTAGGGTTGGAGGAGCTAAGGGGGCCCACAAGCCAGGGGGCGCGCCCCCCAGGGGCACGCCCTGGTGGCTTGTGGCCCACCCGTAGGTCTTCTAGCCTCTTCTCCAAGCCTCCTGGGTTCCTTCTGGTCCAAGAAAAATCAGTGTAGAATTTTATTCCGTTTGGACTCCGTTTGATATTCCTTTTCTGCAATACTCAAAAGCAAGGAAAAACACAGAAATTGGCACTAGGCACTAGGTTAATAGGTTAGTCCCAAAAATAATATAAAATAGCATATTAATGCATATAAAACATCCAAAATAGATAATATAATAGCATGGAACAATCAAAAATTATAGATACGTTGGAGACGTATCAGCATCCCCAAGCTTAATTCCTGCTCGTCCTCGAGTAGGTAAATGATAAAAACAGAATTTTTGATGTGGAATGCTACCTAACATATTTATCCATGTAATATTCTTTATTGTGGCATGAATGTTCAGATCCATAAGATTCAAAACAAAAGTTTAATGTTGACATAAAAACAATAATACTTCAAGCATACTAACAAAGCAATCGTGTATTTTCAAAATAACATGGCCAAAGAAAGTTATCCCTACAAAATCATAAGGTCTGGCTATGCTCCATCTTCCCCACACAAAGTATTTAAATCATGCACAACCCCGATGACAAGTCAAGCAATTGTTTCACACCTTTTATGTTCTCAAACTTTTTCAACTTTCACGCAATACATGAGCGTGAGCCATGGATATAGCACTATAGGTGGAATAGAATATGGTGGAGGTTGTGAGAAAAGGAGAAGATAGTCTCACATCAACTAGGCATATCAACGGGCTATGGAGATGCCCATCAATAGATATCAATGTGAGTGAGTAGGGATTGCCATGCAACGGATGCACTAGAGCTATAAGTGTATGAAAGCTCAAAAAGAAACTAAGTGGGTGTGCATCCGACTCGCTTGGTCACGAAGACCTAGGGCAATTTGAGGAAGCCCATCATTGGAATATACAAGCCAAGTTATATAATGAAAAATTCCCACTAGTATATGAAAGTGACAAAATAGGAGACTCCCTATCATGAAGATCATGGTGCTACTTCGAAGCACAAGTGTGGAAAAAAAGATAGTAGCATTGTCCCTTCTCTGTTTTCTCTCATTTTTTTTGGTGGGCATCTTTGGTCTCTTTTTTTTATATTTGGGCTTCATTGGCCTCTTTTATTATTTTTAAAGTCCGAAGTCTCATCCCAACTTGTGAGGGAATCATAGCTTCCGTCCTTTCCTCACATGGGACAATGCTGTAATAATGATGATCATCACACTCTTATTTACTTACAACTCAAGAATTACAACTCGATACTTAGAACAAAACATGACTCTATATGAATGCCTCCGGCGGTGTACCGGGATGTGCAACGATCTAGCATAGCAAATGACATTAATGAAAACATCACGCTAGCTGTCTTACGATCATGCAAAGGAATATGACAATGATGGTGCGTGTCATGATAAACGGAACGGTGGAAGTTGCATGGAAATATATCTCGGAATGGCTATGGAAATGCCATAATAGGTAGGTATGGTGGCTGTTTTGAGGAAGTGTATATGGTGGGCTTAATGCACCGGCGAAAGTTGCGCGGTACTAGAGAGGCTAGCAAAGGTGGAAGGGTGAGAGTGCATGTAATCCATGGACTCATATTAGTCATAAAGAACTCACATACTTATTGTAAAAGTCTATTAGTTATCGAAGCAAAGTATTAGAGGCATGATCCTAGGGGAGAGGTTGGTAGGAGTTAACCATCGCGCGCTCCCGACCCTCACACAAAGGATGACAATCAGTAAACAAATCAGGCTCCGACTTCGTTACATAACGGTTCACCATACGTGCATGCTACGGGAATCACAAACTTTTAACACAAGTATTTCTACCAATCCACAATTACTCACTAGCATGACTCTAATATCACCCTCTTTATATCTCATAACTATATGCAAGGAATCAAACTTCTCATAGTATTCAATGCACTTTATATGAAAGTTTTTATTATATCCCTCTTGGATGCCCATTATATTAGGAATAAATTCATAACCTAAACCAATTACCATGATGTTTAAAGACTCTCAAAATAATATAAGTGAGGTACGAGATTTCAATTATTTCTATAAAATAGAACACCACCGTGCTCTAAAAAGATATAAGTGAAGCACTAGAGCAAAATTGCCTAGCTCAAAAGATATAAGTGAAGCACATAGAGTATTCTAATAAATTCACGATTCATGCATGTCTCTCTCAAAATATGTGTGCAGCAAGGATGATTGTGGCAAACTAAAAAGCAAAGACTCATATCATACAAGACGCTCCAAGCAAAACACATATCATGTGGTGAATAAAAATATAGCCTCAAGTAAATTTACCGATGGATTGAAGACGAAAGAGGGGATGCCTTCCGGGGCATCCCCAAGCTTAGGCTGTTTGGTATAATTGAATATTCCTTGGGGTGCCTTGGGCATCCCCAAGCTTAGGCTCTTGCCACTCCTTATTCCATAGTCCATCAAATCTTTACCCAAAACTTGAAAATTTCACAACACAAAACTCAACAGAAAACTCGTGAGATCCGTTAGTATAAGAAAAATAAATCACCACTTTAGGTACTGTTGTGAACTCATTCTTTATTTATATTGGTGTAATATCTACTGTATTCCAACTTCTCCATGGTTCATACCCCCCGATACAACCCATAGATACATCAAAATAAGCAAACAACACAAAGAAAACAGAATCTGTCAAAAACAGAATAGTGTGTAGCAATCTGGAAACTTCGAATACTTCTGTAACTCCAAAAATTCTGAAAAATTAGGAAAATCTGGGAAATTTGTATATCAATCTTTTGTAAAAAATTCATATCCAATCGACGCTTCTGTGTGTTTATAAAATTCCTGGACTAGGCATCAAAGTTTCTGTTTTTCAGCAGGATCAAATCAACTATCATCGTAGACCATCCCAAAGGTCTTACTTGGCACAAAAACTAATTAAAACACTAAAACACAATTACTACAGAGGTAATAATGTGTAATTTATTCAAGAACAGAAACAAAACAAAAAACATAAAAATAAAATTGGGTTGCCTCCCAACAAACGCTATTGTTTAACGCCCCTAGCTAGGCATAACGATTTCAATGATGCTCACATAAAAAGTAGTAATTGAGATATGCAAAAGAGCATCATGAATAGCATGAAAAGCAAATTTAAGTCTAACCCACTTCCTATGCATAGGGATTTTGTGAGCAAACAATTTATGGGAACAAGAATCAACTAGCATAGGAAGGTAAAACAAGCATAACTTCAAAACTTTGAACACATAGAGAGGAAACTTGATATTATTGCAATTCCTACAAGCATATGTTCCTCCCTCATAATAAATTTCAGTAGCATCATGAAGGAATTCAACAATATAACTATCAGATAAATCATTCTTTTCATGATACACAAGCTTAGAATTTTCATTACTCACCACATAAGCAAATTCCTTATCATCCATGGTAGTGGGAGCAAACTCAACAAAATAACTATCATGAGACACTTGATTGACATAACCACATTGCAAATTAAAACCATTATGATAAGTTTCATGGTTATCATTACTCATTATAGCATACGTGTCATCACCATCATCATAAATAGTAGGCATGCGATCATCATAATAAATTTGCTCATCAAAACTTGGGGGACTAAAAATATCAAACATAGCATCCCCAAGCTTGTGGCTTTGCATATCATTAGCGTCATGGATATTTAGAGAATTCATACTAGCAACATTGCAATCATGCTTTTCAATCAAGGAGCTATCATGAATCACCTTATAAATTTCTTCTTTCAACACTTCATCAAAAATTTCAGATTCATGATTTTCAAACAAAACTTCATGGAGATAATCAAGTGCACTCAACTCACTAGAAATTGGTTCATCATAATTTGGTCTTTTGAAAAGATTAGCAAGTGTATGAGGATCCATATCAATAGATTTTTAGCAAGCGAAGATGCTTGCAAATAGAAGACACATGGCAACACAAGCAAAGATAGCAAACAAGCAAACAAAAGGAGACCCGGCGAGAAAAAGGCGAACGAGAAAGAAGGCGAATAAAACGATGCAAATCTTTTTGGTTTTCTCTAAAAATCATTTTAGAAGTGGGGGAGAGGAAAACGAGAGGCAAATGGCAAATAATGTAAATGCAAGAGATGAGTTTATGATGGGTACTTGGTAGGCTTGATGTAGATCTCCCCGACAACGGCGCCAGAAATTGGCAAGTTGACGGGAGAGTTCTTGTCTTGACTTGCTATGTATCCTCCCCGACAACGGCGCCAAAAATGCTTCTTGCTACTTCTTGAGCGTGCGTTGGTTTTCCCTTGAAGAGGAAAGGGTGATGCAGCAAAGTAGATAAGTATTTCCCTCAGTTTTGAGAACCAAGGTATCAATCCAGTAGGAGGTACAAGCAAGGCCCCAATCTATGCACCTGCACAAACAATCAAACACTTGCACCCAACGCTATAAAGGGGTTGTCAATCCCTTCATGGTCACTTGCAAGGATGAGATCCGATAGAGATAGATATAAAAGATTACTAAAACGATAATTAAAATAAAAGTAAATAAATTGCAGCAAAGTATTTTTGTGTTTTTTAGTTTATAGATCTGAAAATATAATATGAAAAATAGACCAGGGGCCATAGGTTTCACTAGAGGCTTCTCTCTTGAAGGAAAATAATACGGTGGGTGAACAAATTACTGTCGAGCAATTGATAGAAAAGCGCATAGTTATGACGATATCCAAGGCAATGATTATGCATATAGGCATCACGTCCGTATCAAGTAGACCGAAACGATTCTGCATCTACTACTATTACTCCACACATCGACCGACTCCTGCCTGCATCTAGAGTATTAAGTTCATGAAGAACAGAGTAACACATTAAGTAAGATGACATGATGTAGAGGGATAAACTCAAGCAATATGATGAAAACCCCATCTTTTTATCCTTGATGGCAACAATACAAATACGTGCCTTGCTACCCCTACTTTGTCACTGGGTGAGGACACCGCAAGATTGAACCCAAAACTAAGCACTTCTCCCATTGCAAGAATTACCAATCTAGTTGGCCAAACCAAACCAATAACTCGAAGAGACTTACAAAGATATGAAATCATGCATATAAGAATTCAGAGAAGATTCAAATAATATTCGTAGATAATCTGATCATAAACCCACAATTCATCGGATCTCGACAAACACACCGCAAAAGAGTATTACATCGGATAGATCTCCATGAAGATCATGGAGAACATGGTATTGAAGAACATAGAGAGAGAAGAAGCCATCTAGCTACTAGCTATGGACCTGAAGGTCTGAGGTAAACTACTCACGCATCATCGGAAGGGCAATGGTGTTGATGTAGAGGTCCTCCGTGATCGAATCCCCCTCCGACAGATCGCCGGAAAAGGCCCCAAGATGGGATCTCACGGGAACAGAGGCTTGCGGTGGCGGAAAAGTATTTTCTTGGCTCCCCTTTGGTATTGGGGGAATATTTCTGAATTTATAGGCGAAGAGTTAGGGTTGGAGGAGCTACGGGGGGCCCACAAGCCAGGGGGCGCCCCCCCAGGGGTGCGCCCTGGTGGCTTGTGGCCCACCCGTAGGTCTTCTGGCCTCTTCTCCAAGCCTCTTGGGTTCCTTCTGATCCAAGAAAAATCAGCGTAGAATTTTATTCCGTTTGATATTCCTTTTCTGCAATACTCAAAAACAAGGAAAAAAACAGAAACTGGCACTGGGCACTAGGTTAATAGGTTAGTCCCAAAAATAATATAAAATAGCATATTAATGCATATAAAACATCCAAAACAGATAATATAATAGCATGGAATAATAAAAAAATTATAGATACGTTGGAGACGTATCAAGCGGCAACCCACTGGGCCCACGGGCGCCGCGCGCTCGGGAGGGGCCCGGTCTTGATGCTCCTACGCGGCTGCCTCCAGGGGCGCCTGGTCGCGCCGCTGATGCAGCGGCGCAGGGAGCGCACACGCGTCAGCGCGCGGCCACGGCACCACCTGGCAGCTTACCTCATCTCTCGCCCTCGCCGGGGGCCCGCGCGGCGGGTCGCGCGGGCGTGCTTCACGCCTGGGCTCGGGGTCGACGTCGCGCTGAGGAGGAGGAGGAGGCGGTACATCATGGGCCTCGTCGCCTGCCAGGGAGGGCTGGGGCCGGAACGAGTAGGAGAGCGCCGAGGCATCGCCGGCGGCGCTGACGAGCTCTGCAATGCGCCCGAGCCAGTCGTCTTAGCGGTTGGGGGCAGGGCGGTAGCGCAGCAGCTCACGCGCCATGTGGAGTGCGCCCGACCCACGCGCCGGCCAGGGGCGAGCGTGGGAGGACGACCCAGTAGCTGGAACGATCGACGGAGTAGCGGTGCAGCCATCACACCGCGCGGTGACCGGCTGTGACGAGTCCTTCTGCTCGTGGGCTTCCGGGATTGTGGCGGCATTGGCCACAGGTGAGGCGGACCGACGTGCGACGGTGCGGCCCACGGGCGCCGTCTGGGCGACGCGGGCCACACGGCGCTCGGCGCGGGCTCGGCGAGCGTCAGCCAAATGTGAGGTGGGAAAAAGCGAGTCTTGAGGAAGACTTCGACACACCCCCTACCTGGCGTGCCAAATGTCAGATTTCATGCTCCGCAAAACCCTAAGAAGTTCGAACCCAGGGGCGTGTGCGAAGATCTCCAACAGCTTCACCCCCTCCAAGCTCACAACACAATGACCCCGCTCGATGGCAAGGAAGAAGATAGCACACGAGAGTTTACCCAGGTTCGGGCCGCTACGAAGCGTAAAACCCTACTCCTGCTTTTGGTGGATTGCCTCACGAGGAGGTTTGTAGATGAACTAGTACAGTGGAGAGTTGCCTTGCGAGTGTGTTTTCGGTGGTGTTCGATTCGCCCCCTCTACAAAGCTGCCTAGCCTCTATTTATAGCGGCCCTGGTCCTCTTCCCTTATCACAATGGCGGGAAGGGATCCCACAACGGCCAAATTCGAAAGGGAACAGGAGGTACGCCCTATCCTGACGAAAGGTGGTCTTCGTCTGCAAAGTAGGTGGTGGTGACGCGATGGTGGGCTCGCTGGTGACATCCACCCTGCCGCGCCCGCTGGCCTGGTCTTGTTGCACCGGAATGGAAACCTTTGGCGGGGCGCCTCGGGAACCTGCGCTCATCCTTGTCTCCTTTGCACCAAAGAGGAAACTGTCCCCTCTGGCGCGTTGGCGCCCGCCTGGCCCGGCTAGCGTCACCCTTGACCTCCCGAGGCCGAACACTGCATAGAGATCTCCGCCGCTCAAGAGGGGGTCTGGGGAGGCCTCCCCCTTCCGGGAGCCTTGGCGTTGTCCTCCTCGCGAGGATGAGATTCTCGCGAGGGTCTTGTCTGGAGCGAAGTCGCGCAGGGCTGTACGGACAGTCGAGTGGGTCATGTCCTGGGCCGCACGCAGGCAAGTCTGGGTACCTCGGTATCCAGAACGCCGACAGCAGCTGCTGCTCCTTTCGGAGGTGGTGTTGGTGCTGTGCAGGTGAACGGCTGCTCCGACACAGTGGATCGTATACAGCTATCACAAGGCTACGCTGTTAGTACTTCACATCAATCCTTGTACTCCAATTTAAGAGATGGCCAAAACCTAAAAAGCTACTGCGGTGTTGAGGAACAGCGGCAGCCTCGTTTCCCTGTCTACCCGCAGGAGCCTGCCATGTTCGGGCGGTGTGGAGGAGTCTCAAAAACATGCATGCCCTGACAAAAGTTTACCCTCGACCAGGCTACAAGGCTACAAGACGCTGCTGTTGCTGCTTGCTAGTATGTTGCATAATAGTACTCCTATTAGTACTACTTGTCACGTGGAGATCAAGAGCCTTGTTGTTTTCTTCTTTGCATCAAGATGAGAGAAAAAAAATAAGAGGAAAGGCCACCTACGTCCCAGAAAAGAAAGTCATTTGTCTCACGTTGGAAACCACTACTTCATCTGCTATCAAAATTGATGAGTACTACTAGTACTACTTTGGGCTATCTTTTTCGTCCAAACGTCCAAGTATTATCTGGCACCAGTGTCTGCGTTCATCCGGCAAAAATATAAGGTGCTATCCACCCTATTTATTTACTAGTATACTTTAATTCTTCTGAAAACAATTACTTTGGCCTATATATTTTGATATGCAGTGACCGTCTTAACCGCGGATTCAGTGTCGGGTCCGTCTGTGCCGTGCTGCCCGACGGATAGGCACGCATGTTGTTGCCCCTGCAGTCCAGTCTACAATGACACCTGGAGCCTGCACCAGCGTCCGCCTGCACGGCTGCCCGGTGAATGCACACACAGCCCGTCGTTCTACGGTCCGGCTTGCCTTAATATGCCAAACAAAGAAAAAAGATATGGATAATCCGTGCCGGTTTCCAGAATTCCGACTACAGATATGGATCATCCAGCCCGTCCATGATGCGTCGTCCAACGGACGCGCGGTCCATCATCACTATGATCCAGCGAGGAGGTGTGCAAAATTCATCCATTATAATTTTTGGGAGTGGATCGATCTGCATGTCTGAGCTCGGTTTGCTACGTCCGCATTCATCCGAGAAAAAAATACCAGGCCGCTGCCCGAGCGGTCCAGTCTACATCAACACGCTGCGGCCGACTCGCCAACTTACAACATCGCGGACGACTCGCACGTCCGCGCCAGTTTACAACACCGCGAATGACTCACACGTCCGCGCCAACTTACAACGCCGCGGCCGACTCTCATGTCTGCGCTGGCTTACGACGCCCGCGTCCGCGCTAAGTTGCCAGCCAGCTCCCGCGTCTACATCAACACGCCGGTGCCAAGCTTGCTCGCTCAAAACCGACCAACGGATGCGCGTGAGCCGCCATCCCCACGGTCAGATCTACAATAACACGCCGGTGCCATGCCTGCTCGCTCGAGCCGCCCAGCGAATACGCGCGAGCCGCCGCCCCCGCGATCCGGTGTACACCAACAACGATGGAGCTAAAACGGGAAACATATGTCTATTATCGAACTCCACTCGTGCCGGGTTACCCAATTGATAGATGCACTGGCTTGCCATCCCCCGGTCCGGTCTGCTTCAGAAAGTCAAAGAAATGAGAAAGTCAGACACGGAAGAAACATCCCTGGAGAAGCTACAATTTGAGCCGGCCATTATTGAGCCGACAATTCAAAAGTCAGCGGCAAAGAAAAATGGCCCTGGAGGAGCCAGGAGAGCCGGACTACCCGAGAATAACAAAACATGGGTCAAGAAGCATATAAACTCAATTTGGCCACGACATTTGCCAAAGTCGTATGATGAGTATAACGAAGATCATCAGCTTACTACATCGTCTCCAGTTTGGATAAAATCCATCGTTCAGTCGTCAACCTTATGCCACAGCTAAGGACGAAGACTCTTAAGCCGCCTCCTCGAGTCAACTTAAGACTCAGGGGCTACACAGTCATGACTCGGCAGATTCAACCGGGCTCAAATATTCTGGAACCCCGGGTCATTGCAGGGAAGATAACCCGGTCCCGGGGGCTGCTGCCTTATTGGCGGAACGTTTAAAGTCGCCCAAGAGAACGAGCCGCCATGATGCGACCGTTCAAACATGGGTGCCCTACCTTATTGGCAGAACATTTAAAGTCGCCCAAGAGAACGAGCCGCCATGATGCGACCGTTCAAACATGGGTGCCCTACCTTATTGGCGGAAGATTTAAAGTCGCCCAAGAGGACGAGCCGCCATGATGCGTCGTTCAAACATGGGTGCCCTGATTTATTGGATCATCATATTATGATCAATGGTTGAGCTTTTCCATGATCATAGGTCACTTGGGGGCTTCCAACTCAATGATTTTAGCTTTCATACCCTCTTGACCGGCTTCCATGCCATATATGGGTTAAACCTGCCTGTTTGCAACTTGCTACTCCGCCAGGTGACCCGCCGTTCTCTTGACAGTCAATCTTTCAATAAGACCCTGAACTTGTCAAAGTTAAAACGACAGCTTATGTCACGAGAGAGCCGGCTTACAGAGAGCTAGGATAAACTCACTTGTCCGATGTAGTCTCTCCGCTATGTGGCCCATTCGTACTCTTAACAGTCAATCTTTTTTAAGACCCTGAACTGGTTAAGGTTAAAACGACGGATTTATGTCACGTGAGAGCCGGCTTACGGTATTAAAGGAGTTCATGCCAAGCTTCTTGGAAGCAAAAAACCTTGAGTTTTTCAAAAGATAAGAACAAGAGTTGATCTCTTTTGGTTGTGCCTTCAAGGCCGACTTATAAATATTTGAGATATACATGTATATATATATTCTCCGTTAGTTGTTCTTATCATATACATACATCATCCCGCATTGCATCATGCATCATACATGAATATCAAACCGGGTTACATCGTAACCTCTCCAGGAACAAATAGATCTTTGATAGCCAAAATGGCTGGATCTTCATAATGGTTTATCATAACCAGTATTAAATGATTCGGGTTTTTCAAGCCAGCTCGGGAGAATTGACTATTCTCGAAGAGCCGCCCTATCACATATAATGCCGTGTTATCTAATTGACCGGCTCTTGGATTTTTTCAACTTGTGCTCTGTAGTAAACTACAACACTTATGGATTTCTCAAACATATATTTGCCGGGTTGCACCGCAACCACGAGCAGGGATTTTCATTTCAAGGACAAAGGCATTATTCCAGGATATTTGACAAAATACAAGGTTACAACCACGGTCAAGGAGTCATTCAACAAATTATGATGAGTTATATTATTCTCACACAGTCCCAAGTCGCTGCAGGCATACGACACGTCACTTGGGGGCTACATCATATGATGTTTTTCTTTTCAAAAGAGAAGTTTATGTAAGTCCCGAGTCGCTGCAGGCATACGACCCGGCACTTGGGGGCTACACTACTCAGATCAAAATTTCTAAAGTCCCAAGTCGCTGCAGGCATGCGACCCAGCACTTGGGGGCTACAGTATTCATCTGTTTAAACAAATTATAAAGGTCCAAATTGAAGACTTGGCCCATCACATACTGATGAGCCGGCCCTTGGGGCTACACATGTGAAATACAAGACACTCAGTCTATATCGGGCGACTCGGATGACAACCCAGATTTCTCAACTTGCAACACCAAGTTCAAAGTCCCAGGCTGCTGCAGGCAAGACAACCCGACACTTGGGGGCTACACTCGCTGAAGTTTTATAAAGTATAAAGACAATTGCAAGTCCCAGACTGTTGCAGGCAAGACAACCCGGTACTTGGGGGCTACACAATCAAACATATTATTGAAAAGCACCAAGTCATCATGGATAAACTCGGAGCTTGGGGGCTACAGGTAATATGGATATAAAAAATAGAAGAACACTTTCAAGATGTCAATTGTGAGCGAGACGGGTCTCATTCCTTCATGGAGCTGCAGCGTTGAAAGACCAGCTCAACATCACATGGATTTCTTTATTCCCAATATTTTTATCAAGTCAGCTGGAGTCCAGTTGTTTGACCCAGCGTCACCAACAATCATGGCCTGGCATTATCAAAAGATCATAACCCGGCAGAGTCTATATAAGCAACCCGGCTTCACAAGTTGAAAGTGGTTTAATAATGGACGATTTTCTATTCCCAATCAAAGCAATGGGAAGCCGGCTCAACTTCATATGATTTTCTTATCTCCGATATTTTCATCGAAGCCAAAGCATTGGAGGACGACTCAACGGCATATGGGTGTTTTATTCTCAATATTTTGCAAAGGACACGGACCTGCAAGATGTTTATGAAGACTGCTCGTTAATATAAAGAAGAAACCCAGATTTTCAAGGAGCTACTTCATTAAGCCGACCAGTGGAGCAAGCCGGTCCCTTAACATATTTGTTATTCTTATTTCAGGAGCTTACCATGAATAAATTCAAGCTAACCTAGGGGGCTAATGTCGGGGATATTATCCTGCGGTATAACCCGGCCTGAAGTATGACCCGTCCAGGACTTGGCGACTCACTGGTGACCCGGTCGAGCTTGGCAACTCATCGGTGACCCGGCAGGCGGGTCATACGAACGACAAGGCCCAAGGTACGGCGTGCACCCCGGCGGAGGGCGGCTCATGGAGAGGCCTGGAGGGCCGGCTCACAGAGAAGGCCCAAGAAGAGGAAGAGTTCCCTCACAAGAGAAACAAGACTCGGATTAGGACTCAAGAGAGACTAGTCCTATTCCTACCCCCAGTAGGACTATACATGTAAACCTACCCCTTCCACTTATATAAGGAGGGGTAAGGCGCCCCAAGAGGGACAAGTTCAAGTCATTAGAGATAGACAGATTAGAGGCTCTCAAGATTAGATGTTGCGATCCCGCACCCTTGTAATCGAGATCATCATCATCATCAATACACACAAAGCAGGATGTAGGCTTTTACCTCCATCGGAGGGGCCGAACCTGGGTAAACTCGCGTCTCTCGATTCCGACCAACCCCTCTCAAGCCGCCACCTAGTTGCGATGGCCTCACACCTAAGTTCTCTCACGAGGACATCACGCCGTGACAAAACCATGACAACCCTCCTCCACATTCTTTCACGGGATCGTTCCTGGGAAGTCAGCATATCCAATTGGGCGAATCAAGCTAGATGTTTCTTTTGGTACAAATTTTAACTACAGATGCGAGTCTCTGTCCTTTGAGGTGGTCAAAATCAAGAGCCCTTATCACGCCCTTTTTGGACGGCTGACTTATGCCCGTTTCATGGCATGGCCTTGTTATGTCTCTCAAGCTTAAGATGCCAGGGCCCAACAGAACCATCACAGTCGATGGCAACCGGAAACTTGCCCAAGAGTGTGAGGCGGGAGATGCAGCCTATGCCAAGTCAGCGTATGCAGCACAAGAGTTGAAATTTTACACAACTAATGTTGACCCGACGGATATGAATCCCCTGAAAAAGCCCACCATGGAGTCTGACCCCTTGCTCAAATTCAAGCCGGCCATGACACCAAGCAAATTGATTTCACTCTAGGAGATTCGTCTCAATAGTTCACTATTGGGACCGGCATGGATCCCAAATAGGAAAGCGCGCTCATCGAGTTCATCTGTGAGAATCGGGACATTTTTGCAGTGAAGCCTTCTGACATGCTTGGTGTACCAAGAGAACTCGCTAAGAACCACCTCAATGTGGATCCTAAGATGAAACCTATACGGCAGTACCTCCGTTGTTTGAATGAGGAGAGACGAAAGGCTAGTGGTGAAGAAGTGGCCCGGCTCCTAGCTGCCGGGTTCATTATCGAAGTTTACCATCCTGAATGGTTGGCAAATCCGGTGCTTGTTTTGAAGAAAAATGACACTTGGCATATGTGTGTTGACTACACAGATCTCAACAAGGCTTGTCCTAAGGACCCGTTCGCTCTTCCTCGCATTGACCATATTATTGACTCCACTGCTGGTTGTGAGAGTTTGTGCTTCCAAGATACTTACTCCGGTTATCACCAAATCAAGATTCCCGTTGAGCATCAGGAAAAGACGGCCTTCATCACACCTTTTGGAGCTTTCTACTATGTGTCTATGACTTTTGGACTTAAGAGCGCGGGGGTGTAATGCCCAAGATGCGATCCTATCCTTATTTTGGCTCGAGGGCCTCGAGAGGGATAGAAGCTTATCTCGTCGTTTCACAAGAATGGATATCATTACAAGTACATGTAAATAAGAGATGAGTATAGTGAATTGGCTTACACTCTCCACAAGCTAAATAAAGATCACATCAATACAACAACATATACAATCATCATACAAAAGAGCAGGGTCCGACTACGGACGAAATCAAACGATAAAATGACATCCATCCTTGCTATCCCAGGCTGTCAGCCTTGAACCCATCCTAGATCGATGAAGAAGGAGAAGAACTCCAAATCAAACAAGAATCGCTCTCACGTCAAATCATCGCATTACCTATACCTGCAACTGTTGTTGTAGTAATCTGTGAGCCACTGGGACTCAACAATCTCATTTCCAAGGGTATCAAGACTATTAAAGCTTAATGGGTGAGGTATGGTTAAGTGGTGAGGCTGCAGCAAGCACTAAGCATTTATTTGACTGGCTAACATACGAGTACAAGAATAAGGGGGGATGATCCTCGAATAAACGGACGTGAACTAGTAATGATCACTAAGTGATCCGGAACACCTACTTACGGACAAACATAACCCCACCGTGTTCTCTCTCGGTTCAGAAATCACGAGAAGAGACATTCACGGTTACGCACACGGTTTGTGTATTTTATTTGAGTTTACTTTAAGTTTACTATGACCGGGTGTTAAACAAAATTTCCAAGTTGCCACATAACCGCGGGCACGACTCTCATGAAAGATTTAACCCTGCAGGGGTGCTCCAACTCATCCATCACAAACTAACCACACGCCGCGGGAATAACCTCGACCACGAAACCTGTGATCTCCTTGGAGATTCCGTTGGAAAACCTCAACCTCAATATAGCCCAAAGTATCCTTAGAATTCCGCGCACAAGACGTTCGAGAAAGGTAAAACAAATCCAGCAAGGCCGCCCGACATGCCGACAATCCCGATAGGAGTCGCGTATCTTGTTCTCAGGGCACGATAGATGAGCTACGCGTACAGTGGCCTGATAGAAATCTCCCGAGTTGCCCCGGGTTGGCCCCGCACAACGCTCTATTTTGGACCAACACTCATGAGGAGCAATGGCCCGGGGGTTGATTAATTATCCACGGGGTCCGGAAAGTCCCTATGCAATTTTTATTAGTTATTAGGGAAATGTAGTACCAATGTTGGGCCTTGCCAGAAGAGTTTTATCCCAAAACGAAAATCAAGGGGCTCCCCATAACAACCCCGAGCATGTTAGGAGCGCTCAATATGGAACATAACACCGGTACACAAGTAACTAGGACGGCCAAAGTGGAACAAAACACCGAGCAAAATGCCAAGCCTTCCACCTTTTACCAAGTATATATGTGTATTAAATTAAATAGCAATAATATTGTGATAGCTCAAAAACATCCATGTTGGCACATGGAAAGATTGCACCTGCAACTAGCAACGCTATAAGAAGGGTTGAGCAAGCAGTAACATAGCCAAACAATGGTTTGCTGGGATGTGGAGGGGTTAGAGGCTTTTCATGGCAATTTGGGAGGCTAGACAACAAGTGGTAGGTAGTGAGACAACGATAGAAACGAGACAACTAGCATGGAAATGATAGTAGTGGTATCCAGGGAAATGGTCATCTTGCCTGAGATCCCGCTTGGAAGAAGAACGAATCCGTGAAGCAGACGAACGTCGTAGTCGAATGAATCCTCACACTCCGAATGATTTCGGAACTCTATCGAGAAGAAGCAATCTGGAAACAACAATCAACACATGATAAACACCACAACATATGCATGACATGATGTGCGAACAAATATTATGCATGTCCATACGAGTATGCAAGGCATGACAAAACACAACAATCAAATACTACACATTAAGTGAAGTTCAATATGCAACGAGTTACATATTGATGAAACTCCATATTTGAATTACTTAGTTCACTCCCATTTAGGTACACGACAATATTAAATGTTATTAAACCTGGCAAGAGGTGAAGCATAATGAAACTACACTATCTAGGCATCTTAAACAAGGTCGGAAACAACATATAGCATTTCCGAAACGACCTCATGAGTTAATTGAGAAATTGAACCAGATATGAACTAACCATGTTTTATATTTAATAAACAGGGAAATAAAGTGCACAATAATATTCTACTCGTCATTCTAGGCGATTTACATATACAGAACGTTTGAAACGGAGCTACGGTCTAAAAGATATGACAGACACAAGGTGAATATGCCATGAATGCAAAATGCATGCAAACATGTCAAATCATGGATGCAACAAGATATTATGAAACTACATGAGATTCTAAGCAAGTTTCATGTACAACATGTTCAAAACGGAGCTACAGCTCAACAATAACAAGACACAAGTTATAGACATAATCTGCCCAAAACAGTGACATGGCATTTTGCACACATGAAAACAACAAGCCACAAGATCCTACTATGCACAAACAAGACATCGGGCTGTAGCCTACATGATGCACAACAATTCATATCATCACAGCAAATTGAGTAGAAGCATGGATCACTAGGAAATAAGCTCACAAGACGGCAATAAAATATAACAGAGTAGGACTTGGTGAAAATAACAATTTTTAGCAGAGCAGTTTTCCATGGAGGCATATTGACAGCAATGAAACTATATGCTACAGGGCCTATCATGGCATGAAAATCTACAGCATGGTAGAGTACACGATGCACTTCGATTCATTCCATTATGGCAACATCAAATTATGCACACATTCATGGGAAACATCAACACAACATGGCATTCTGATATAACCAAATTCTCAGACTTGGTGAAAATTAGGGTAGACATGGGTAGCAGTTTTTAACAGATTGGCGTGTTGGACAACAGAAATAACTATGATGCAAACCCTATACATGGCAACAAATGGCACAACCTGATAGGCAATAACATGCTCAAGAAAAGACTCCATTGTAGTAACAACAACGACTCCTAGATCAATAGCAAATCACATGGCAACATGGCAACAAAATAACAGTTTCAGACTTAGTGAAATTTTAACTATCTCCCAAAACTGCAGTTTGACTAGGCATGTTAACATGACAATAACAGTAGCATAACAATCCTCTATGTGCATGGAAAGGACACTAACATCAACTAGACATGGCAGACTACAAGTCACTCCATTGGCACACATTCAAAGGATGCATGGTTTGCTTAATATCATGCTCACAAAACGGAACTCTTCGTTAATAGATTACAGTTTTACCGCGATGTCTACTTGACAGAAAGAAATTGACATGTTAATGATGTTTGACATAGCAACCAGGGGCATGGCATCAAAGTATACATCACATAGGGAAATTCTCATGAAGACACTACATGCATAGGAGCTACGGTTTAATTGCAATCATCCACGCAAGTTTGAATTAAATAACATTATTGCAACATACGATGAGATGCACTTTTGCAACAGGGATATGGGCATGCAAATGAATCCTAATGCGCAAACAAAGGGTACCATCACGTAGAGCACATCGAGTAGGTCAACTTTCACATATTACACTTGTTCATACGATGCGCGGTTTAATGGATACACCCCTCGCAAAATGCAACATGATGCTGAAAAACTAGGGACTTAGAGAAAATACCCTCGCAAAAACGGGATGAGCCGGTCCCGGGACGGCTCGGTGCGGGATCCATTGGTCGTTTGGTTGCGGGGATGTTGGGATATGGCCAGGGTGGATGGGGCCGTCCCGGCGGAGCTTGGAGAAGGCCATGGCGCGACGGCCATCGCCGTGGTCGGCGACAGCGGCGGCTGCCGGCGAAGGGAGGAGGCCGGGGAAGGAGATCCGGGGAGAAGCCGGCGGATCCGGGCGGCGCCGGCCCGGATCTGGCCGGAGACGGCGAGGGCAGCCGACGGCGGGCGGAGCTCCACGCGCGAACGATGGGAGTCGGCTCGTCCCGATCCAAATAGGGACCGCGGCGACAGGCTCCGTTGGCGCGGGGCGGCACAGGGTGGAGGCCGCGGCGATCTTTGCATGGCGGCCGGCGGCAAGGCAACGACGGGGCAGGTGCGGTGGCCCAGCGCGATGGCCTGGTGGTCGGCCGGAGAAGCGGGAGGCGTGGGGCTGTGGTCGGGCAGGCTCGGGCCCGGAGCGGGCCAGACGCAGGCTTGGGCGGGCCGCGGTGAGGCTGGCTGCACGGGGCGACGACTGGCGGTGGGGAGGCCACGTGGCAGCGTCCCATAGGCTGCGGAGGGCGACTGCGATGGCTCAGGTGGCGGCTGGCCCTTCTGGACGGCACCAAGTGGCGAGGTGGTGGCGGCAGCGCACGGAAAATGAGGGAGGAGAGAGGTGGAGGCTAGGCGAGGCCATTTTTGGAGGGCTAGGAGGGCTTAAATAGGCAGGTTTTTTAGGGTTAGGGGGTTTTGCACCGTTTTGAGCCCTCCGATCGCGATCGGACGGCTTCGGTCGCGGGGGATAGGTTAGGTGGGCTGGGTTGGGCCGTGTGGAGTGGTTGGGCTGAGAGAAGAGAGGGAAATGTGAGGCCCGTACATGTTTTGGAATACCGAAAACGTCCGCAAATAAACCGATGACGGTGCCGCTACGGTCGACCGTTGTGGTATCAAACAACCTCTGATTGCGACGAAACTTGGCAGGCGGTTGAAAGCACAATATGCTCCCTTGGTGGTTTTGATAATTCATGACAACATACATTGTCTCTTGGACTAATACTTTTACCTAGTGTATTACAGATAAAGTCCACAGAGAGGGTTGGCAAAAATATTGTGGAATTACCCCAAGATGCAAGGAAATGGATTGGCAAAGTTTCAAGCAAGAGGACTCTACATTTTACTTTGTTAGAAATCACTTTGAGTCCATAGGAAAGCCAATACTATTAAAAGGGGGTAAGGTACTGTTGGTGAACAAGATGCTCCACGTGCACAAGAGATAGTCACCAAAAACACCCACAAGCTCTTCCACAAAAGTCTGTCCAAAGTCAAATATCCAAAATCGGTGCAGCCAACACTTCCCACTCGGTGCCACCGATTCCCAAACTCAGATAGACCCATGCCAAACCCTAGCACATCGGTGCAACCGATTCCACTTCGGTGCCACCGAGTTCAGTTGCCAACTTTCTGTTTAGCCATTTTCAGTCTTCGGTACCACCGAGTTTTGCCAGTCGGTCTCACTGAGTTTTGGACCAACTCTCTGGATAGCCATTCACAAGAATCGGTCCCACCGAGAATTGTGAATCGGTACCACCGAGTTTCTGGACCAACTCTCTGGTAAGCCATGGTCAAGAATCGGTACCATCAAGATGTGAGAATCGGCATCACCGAGTTGCGCAATCTGACCGTTGGTCACCTAATCGGTACCACCGAAAATTATATATCGGTCTGACCGAGATTCAAAAGTTGTCACCTTTTGGTCACTTCGGTACCACCGAGATTCACACATCGGTGTCAGCGAGTTGGTCACTTTAGGTGTAACGGTTGGATTTTTAGGGATGCCTATATATACCCCTTCACCACCACCCACTCGAGAGAGAAGCACTCAGAACTATTCCATACTTGCCCCATCCAATTTTCTGAGAGAGAGCCACCTACCCTTGTGTTGAGATCAAGCCATTCCACTCCATCCATATGAATCTTGATCTCTAGCTTCCCCAAGTTGCTTTCCACCAATTCAATCTCTTCCACCATAGCCAAATCTGTGAGAAAGTGATTGTGTGTTGAGGAGTCTATCATCTTGAATCACAAGAGCAAGGAGTTCATCGACATTGCCGAGGCTATTACCTTTTGGAGGGTGGTGCCTCCTAGATTGGTTAGGTGTCGCTTGGGAGTCTCCTACTTCGTGTTGTGGAGTTGAACCAAGAAGTTTGTATGGGCAAGGAGATCGCCTACTTCTTGAAGATCTACCCATAGTGAGGCTAGTCCTTCGTGGACGGAAGCCGTTATGGAATAGTCAAGGTTGCTACTTCATGGACCCTTATGGGTGGAGGCCTCCGTGGACTCTCGCGACCGTTACCCTTCGTGGGTTGAAGACTCCATGAACGTGGACGTACGATAGCACCACCTATCAGAACCACGGGAAAAATCTTCGTGTCCCTCATGCGTTTGATCTTCCTATATCATCTCTTTACTTCCATGTGCAATGTCTTTACTTTCCGCTGCCATACTTGTTGACATGCATGTGTAGGGAGTGATAGACTTGCTATAATTGTTAAAATCTGCCAACAAATTAACTTGGGAAAAGGTTAGGTTTTAAATTCCTGCTAGTAGTCTATTCACCCCCCCTCTAGACACTCTTCTAGTGATCCCTCAATTGGTATCAGAGCATTGGTCTCCATTGCTTCGGTTTCATCACCGTGGAGGAAGATGGATGTGTCTAGTATAGGAAGTTTGAGTTGTAGAGTGCCTATTCTTAATGGGGAGTACTATAGTCAATGGAAACATATGATGCTTGAGCTATTTAAAAAGCTTCGACCCAATCTGAGAAAGTTTTATATGCACTTTTAAAAACAATATTTTATCAATGCCGCGGGCGCGTGCGTGTGTGGTTGGTCTCGAAACGGTCGTCGACGAGAGCGGAGAGAACCGGCGACTACGAACGGATGCAGTTTTGAAAAAAATGATGACAACGAAGTGCCGATGCAATGCGTATCATGTGAATAATGTGATGATGAATGCGACAACCAAATGGAACACACGACGAAACTCGAAATAAAAGGGGAATCTTCTGGAGCGTCGGTCTCGGGCTGTTACAGGGGGCTACTTATCAGCGTTGTGTGCAGAATTATCTTCACAAACAGATTAGACGCAATGTTCATGCTTACGTTGATGATATTGTGGTCAAGTCCTAGAAGTAGGAGACTCTGTTGGATGACCTCAAGGAGACTTTTGATAATCTGCGGGTTTACAAGATGAAGCTTAACCTGGCAAAGTGTGTTTTTGGTGTCCCTGCAGGCAAGCTGCTGGGTTTTCTGGTGTCTGAGCTTGGCATCGAGGCTAACCCAGACAAAATCAAGGTGGTGACCTCGCTTGCTAAACCAACCAATATCAATGAAGTCCAACGTATGGCGGGACGTATCGCCGCCTTAAGCCGGTTCATAAGCCGCCTTGGTGAGAAGGCAATTCCCCTATACCAGTTATTGAAAAAGATGGACAATTTTGTTTGGAATGATGCTGCTGACAAAGCTTTTGAAGCTCTTAAAAGGCAATTGGTTGAGCCGCCTGTCCAGGCCGCCCCACTCGATAAAGAGCTTGTTCTCGTGTACATCGCTGCTAATAATAAGGCGGTGAGTGTGGCAGTTTTCGTGGAACGGAAGGAGGCCAGGAAGGAATATCTAGTACACAGGCCAGTCTATTATATCAACGAAGTTTTGACAGAATCCAAAACAACGATATTTACACTGGCAGAAACTAGTATTTGGTGTCTTCATGGCTAGTTGCAAGTTGAAGCACTATTTCCAGGAACACCCTATTACTATGGTCAGTTCATCTCCTCTAGGAGACATTATACAGAATCGGGAGGCTACTGGCCAGTTCGCTCAATGGGCAATCGAGCTTGGACCACATCATTTGAAGTATGTGCCTCGAACGGCGATTAAATCTCAGGCATTGGTGGATTTCATCAGTGATTGGACTGTGTTGCAATTACCTGAGGAAAAGCCAGATAATACGTACTGGACGATACACTTCAATGGTTCAAGACAATTGGAAGGCTCGGGGGCTGGAGTTGTCATCTCTTCTCCACGAGGTGATAAATTTTGTTTTGTTTTAAGACTCATGTTTCCCGGTACTAACAATGCAGCTGAATATGAGGCCCTCCTCCATGGGCTCCACATGGCTAAGGAAATGAATTTAAGTCGGGTCAGGTGTTTGGGCGATTCAGATTTAGCCGCTCGGCAAGTATCTGGGACTTGGGACTCAAAAGACCCCCTCATGGCGGCTTACCGGCGCGCAGTCACGGTCATCGCTGGTCATTTTAAGGGTTACCAAGTTGATCATATTGATCGCCGGCTCAACGAAACTGCGAACTCTCTGTCACAATTGGGTTCTCAGCTTAAGCCGGTCCCTCCAAATGTTTTCCTTGGTGTCCTTCATAATCCTTCTGTTATATTGCCATCGGAAGTGTAGGACCGAAAGTATGTCTAGAGGGGGGTGATTAGACTACTTGACCAAATAAAAATTCTACCTTTTCCCAATTTTAAGTGTTGGCAGATTTTAGCAATGATAACAAGTCAAGCACACAATACACATGCATATCTAAGAGTATAGCAGCAGAAAGTAACAACAAGCATGTATATAGTAGAGGGTAGGAAGGAAGATCAAATGCAATTTGTAGACACGAAGATTTTTCCCGTGGTTCCGATAGGTAGTGCTATCGTACGTCCACGTTTATGGAGTCTTCAACCCACGGAGGGTAACGGTCGCGAGTGTCCACGGAGGGATCCACCCATAAGGGTCCACGAAGTAGCAACCTTGACTATTCCATAACGGCTTCGGTCCACGAAGGACTAGCCTCACTATGGGTAGATCTTCACGAAGTAGGCGATCTCCTTGCCCGTACAAACTTCTTGGTTCAACTCCACAACATGAAGTAGGAGGCTCCCAAGCGACACCTAACCAATCTAGGAGGCACCACCCTACAAAAGGTAATAGGCTCGGCAATGTCGATGAAATCCTTGCCCTTGTGCTTCAAGATGATAGACTCCTCAACACACAATCACTCTCTCACAGATTTGGCTATGGTGGAAGAGATTGATTTGGTGGAAAGCAACTTGGGGAGGCTAGAGATCAAGATTCATATGGATGGAGTGGAATGGCTTGATCTCAACACAAGGGTAGGTGGCTCTCTCTCAGAAAATTGGATGGGGGCAAGTATGGAATAGTTCTGAGTGCTTCTCTTTCGAGTGGGTGGTAGGGAAGGGGTATATATAGGCATCCCCAAAAAATCCAACCGTTACACCTAAAGTGACCAACTCGGTGACACCAATGTGTGAATCTCGGTGGTACTGAAGTGACCAAAAGGTGACAACTTTTGAATCTCGGTTAGACCGATATATAATTCTCGGTGGTACCGATTAGGTGACCAACGGTCAGATTGCGCAACTCGGTGACGTCGATTCTCACATCTTGGTGGTATCGATTCTTGACCATGGCTTACTAGAGAGTTGGTCCAGAAACTCGATGGTACCAATTCACAATTCTCGGTAGGACCGATTCTTGTGAATGGCTATCTAGAGAGTTGGTCCAAAACTCGGTGAGACCGACTGGCAAAACTCGGTGGTACCGAAGACTGAAAATGGCTAAACAGAAAATTGGCAACTAAACTCGGTGGCACCGAAGTGGAATCGGTTGCACCGATGTGCTAGGGTTTGGCATGGGTCTGTCTGAGTTTGGAAATCGGTGGCACCGAGTGGGAAGTTTTAGTTGCACCAATTTTGGATATTTGACTTTGGACAGACTTTTGTGGAAGAGCTTGTGGGTGTTTTTGGTGACTATGTCTTGTGCACGTGGAGCATCTTGTTCACCAACAGTACCTTACCCCTTTTAATAGTATTGGCTTTCCTATGGACTCAAAGTGATTTCTCACATAGGAAAATGTAGAGTCCTCTTGCTTGAAGCTTTGCCAATCCATTTCCTTGCATCTTGGGGTAATTCCACAATCCTTTTGCCATCCCTATCATTGAACTTTTCCTGAAATATGCTTAGTGGAAATATTAGTTCAATGACTTATATGTTGTTATTAATTACCAAAACCACCATGGGAGCAAATGTGCTTTCAATCTCCCCCTTTTTGGTAATTGATGACAACATATAGATCAAAGCTTTGACATATGATATAATCAATGAATTTAATCCTCGCTTTGAGAACTATGTGATAAGCAAGAGCTCCCCCTAAATTTGTGCATTATTTTAAATTTGCGTTTGAATGCAAAAGCACAATCGATTAGGTACATGGGGCACTCTTTCATGTCACATACAACTTGGTGGTGTGCGAGAATAGTTAGAATGAACATCATAGCACAACACAATCAAGTAACGGTGAATGACCATCTCATAAGCATCAAAATGATAGGAAATAGTAGCAACACGCATCAAGTGTATGATCAAACACCACAAAGTTTAACACATCCAAACCAAAAGATCAAATGTTTTTTTGAAAAAACAATAAAAACCAAACGCTCTCTCACTCGAAGCCTAAAGATCTATATACAACTTCTCCCCCTTTGGCAACAAGTTACCAAAAAGTTCAAAGAGATATAGCTAATCGTTCTTCTGGGGCTGATCTCCTTCGGCGGTTGATGAAGGAGTCAAGAGAACTGCGTCGGCGAAGATCTCGGCAGACGTCATGGACGGACTTGGTGTAGCAACGGGAGGTACTAGAGGAGCTGATAGAGCTAAAGGGGCTGTAGCAGGTGCTGATTGTCGGTGTCAAATCTGGCATATCTCGTAGTAGGGGTCCTAAGCTAGGCGTCTTGGAGCGATGGTAACACGGACACAGGATTTTACCCAGGTTCGGGCTCTCTCGAAGAGATAATACCCTACGTCCTGCTTTTGATTGTATTCATATGGGGTGTTGTACAGAGTACATGTATCTACCACGAGATTGTTCTAATGAATATATGATGATCTATCGACCAGCCTAGCCTCGGTTTATATATGCACCAAGTCCTAGGGTTTAAGAGAGTCCTTGTCTTGGGCATAAAGTCTTGTGGAATCCTCCTTGTATACGGCATGGACTGTCTGAACTGGCCCAATAGTGCACCACCATGGGGGTCCTCAGCCCGATCCACCTGGTCGGGAGACGACGTGGTGAGTACCCCCTAGTCCAGGACACCATCAGTAGCCCCCTGAACCGGTCTTCAAGTTAGGGATGCTCCTCGGTTCTTCTGAACTGTTCTTCGTCTTCGGTCGTCGGTCTTGAAAACTGGTTCAACAAATCTTCCCATCTCCGATCTTGAGTATCGCCGAGGTGTATCCAAAGAGTTCACACGTCAGGCATCCGAGGAGCCCCTTTAAGTGCTCGGCCTTTATCAATGCCTTGTAATGTTTACGCCATACTTCGGGGTCGAAGTGTTTCCCGTGTGGCGATGTCCTCTTGCATCAGAGCTCCAACGCCGAACTGCATCTGAGGTATCTTTTTGCAGCCGGGCTCCAATGCTGATCGGCATCTGAGCACCAATGACGGGCTGCGTCCGACCTCCAATGCCGGATTGTGTCCGAGGTGTCATAAATTACCTCGGTCTCTGAAAATTTGAAGGAGTCAATCCGAGCTTAAATCCCGGAATAGACTTTTATGGAGCCAGCCATTCACATCCGAGCTTTATGCCGGACTGCTTCCGAGGTGCCTCCGATCTTGAGCTTTATGCCGGACTGCATCCGAGTTCCAATGATGATCAGCGTCCGAGGTATCATAAACTACCTTGGACCTTTAAAAAGTTAAAGGAATTCATCCGAGCTTAATGTCGGAAATGCTCTCTATGGAGCCAGCCACTTGCGCCCGAGCTTTATGCCGGACTGCTTTCGAGGTGGTGCACCACCCCGACCGTGGGCTGATTTTTTGTGGATATTCTCGATTGGTGCAATTTATTCTCTGCCGAGATGTATAGCCAGTAGCCCTCAAGGTGTGTGTCGGTCTAAAATCCGAGATGCACCTGAAGGATGACATAAGACCACTGATCCCAGTAGCCCCTGAGACTCAGGTCGATTCGCGAAATCGGCCTGAGGATCAACTTATAGCTCGACAGCATACTTAGGAACACAAAAGCGGTGTGCACAGACCTCGAGACTCGGGTTGGGTGCGGCCGACCAACCTGAGGATCATAATCTCCTCGGAAACTGTATTGCACTTAAATTTTCTGTATTGAATTGTCAATGCAGTAGCCCCCGAGACTTGGGTTGGGCAACATGGCCAACCCTAGGATCGTACCTCCTCGGGAACTAGTTCAACCATCATGTATGTTTTGACAACACCGAGGTGGAGTTCAGCAGGAAAGATGCCGAACTATAGTTTAGAAAAGAGTTTCCTAGCAAGACCATCACGCCGAACACCTCAACCAAGAGAATGTCCCGCTTCCTGAAAGGAAAACATAAAATAGGTGAAAGATGTTATAAGCTCAAAAGACCAAAAAACTTGCGTAAAAAACTTTTCGTCTAGATCGAATCAAGTTTTTTGGTGCCAATACGACATTGGTCTTAAAATTGTGCTTCCGTCGTGCTTTGACATGACACATCCGATCTCTAGACTTCAAGTGGGTCAGCCTTCGGCTTCAACCTCCCTATCCCGAAGGCGGAGTGTTTCTCAGGCCAGTTTAGCGAACTAAACGCGAGCGGCTTTAGAGGGAAACCAGGCTATCCGGCTATTGATCATACACTTGAGTTGAGAAAGGAGTGGTAGAAAAAAACTTTGCAATGACTAAGAAGAAAACATCTATTATAAAACGGCTCATATTAATTTAATAGCCCCCAAGTGACTTGGGTAAAAGAATTTTATGTATAATGATTGTATGTACCGAAGTACTTATATAATATCTGTGTTCGCCCGAACTTTGAATGCGTCTTAACCGACCGTCGGCTTCTCCCTCTTCGGCCAAGGGCCGAAAAGTGTTATCTACTCTGCCTACCGAGAATATCGGCGGTGTTTCGGATAACCAGGTAATCAGGCCATGAGGCTGTAACATACAAAGCGCGCCCAGGAAACTTATGCTATATTACTTATGTAACGTAAGAAGCATCTTCAAAGAAAATTGTGCCCCCAACGGTACCTTTCTCTGGTCGCTCATGATTACTATGAGACTTGTGCAATAGATTTGTGTACGCGTGAGTTCCGTCATGTGCCGACCCTAGTTGAAAACAATAAGAGCGCTAGCTTTCGGCTTCACCCGTCTGAGGTACGAGTTCGGATGACCCGATCGTAACAATCGCAGAGGTGCTCCCTTTACTCCCTAGCCGAACAATCGGGAACGTAGGGGCAAGCAGAGGAGCCAAGCAACCCAGCTTTGTGGAACAGTTAAGTCAACATGATGCATATTGTGGCATAATACACGAGCAAGGAAAGAAGCTGTACAATAATAATCACATGCAAAGAGAAAAGGTTTCATAAAGGAAGCCCCCAAGTAAATGGGGTATTTGAATTTGTTTGTAACAAACAAAGTTTTGACAAAGAAAGTTTTTCACAAACAACTTTTTGTTAAAAAAGTATAACGCTTGGTCGAACCGAACAAAATTAGAAAGCTGAAAATATTTTAACATGAAAGCGACTTAGCTGGTTAATGTGCTCGGTGTCAATGACGCGATCCGGGCTTGTGGCGGGACGAGGACGCCCATCGAACTTTTGACAGATTCGATATGGTGCATAGTCTTTGGCATGACCGAGGTCCCAGCCCCCAAGCCCGAAATGACCGAGTGAGGAGCTTGGCATTCCAAAGTAGTGACACGGCTCGGCCTATGTGGTGAGGCGAAGCCCCCAGTCCAGCCGAGGTGGCGGAGTAGGTCGGCAAGGTGACGCCGAACTGACCGCATGACGCAGCCGAAGCCGATTACCTGCACACATAAAATAGTGCGAGCTAGAGATAATAATAACAATAAAAAAAATGCATAATTAATTTATACGAATAGAATAAATAAAGAAATATGGCCTGAGCGCCGAGGACGGTTGGACGAAGTTTCCAACGCGTAGGTCGGCTGGTGACGCCGAAGTCCCCGAAGTAGGTTGATGAAGAGATGGCGAAGCCCCTGTCTCGTAGAGGTGACAGAGCAGGTCGGTAAGGTGACACTGGAGCCCCCATGCGAAACGAGATGTTGAAGCGTGTTGGCGTGGTGGACGTCAGCTTGAAAAAATAACGGCGCGGCGATGCCGACGCAGGTCGGAATTTGTGACGAGGTCAATGCTGGCTTGATGAAGCAACGGAGCGTCCGACCCGTACAACCCGCGGATGACGAGGTTCGCTTGATGATTATTCGGCCCTCGCGATGCCGAACTCTTGGTCGGATGACCGAGATGATGAGAAAATTTCCTTCAAAAAGGACGTCCGACAACCCGTTCATGAAAAAGACGAACTCGGGTCGGATTCGTTTTCGCTCAGAAAATGGATCCAAAATTCGTTGTACTAATCGGATGTTTCCCAGAGTTTGGACAGTCGGATTGAGATGAAATTTTGAGGGGTGATCGGTATGGGAATTCCTCAGCCGATGAACGGTGGGATCTTCTGAACGATGTCCGAGCTGGAAGCTGGACACCTCGCCCTAAACTCATCCCAATTCCCGTCCAGATTCGATAGGGCTCCGGTATTTCGTAGATTGCCGAAGATTCCTCTATCGGAATACGATGAAATTTTACGGGGTCATTAGAGACTCAATTCCACACAGTTCCACCAAAGCAATCGTCAAGGCGATGCTCGAGGAAGTGGGGACGACGAACACGAGTAGCTGTCTAGAAAAACTGCACGGTTGCTCGAGGACGATGTCAACATCGAGCCCTCGAGCTCCATGGATGATTTCTCATGATCTTGATAGAAATCGGAGATGATGACGATGAAAGTATCCATCCGATCTTGACGATCCGGCACGGAGCGCAGTCCTCGGTCCAGCCGAGGTGACCAGTCGAGCCGGCGACGAAGATGCCGACATCGACAACAAAGCTCGGTTCCAACGCGTAGATCGCGCTGGAGACGATCTGAATTCCCATCGCACCGCGGCGACATCCAGCAGGCTCTCAATGAAAGCACCAATGTCAGTGTCAAATCCGGCATATGTCGTAGTAGGGGACCTAAGCTAGGCATCTTGGAGCGATGGTAACACGGACACAGGATTTTACCCAGGTTCGGGCTCTCTCGAAGAGATAATACCCTACGTCCTGCTTTTGATTGTATTCATATGGGGTGTTGTACAGAGTACATGTATCTACCACGAGATTGTTCTAATGAATATATGATGATCTATCGACCAGCCTAGCCTCGGTTTATATATGCACCAAGTCCTAGGGTTTAAGAGAGTCCTTGTCTTAGGCATCAAGTCTTGTGGAATCCTCCTTGTATACGGCATGGGCTGTCCGAACTGGCCCAATAGTGCACCACCATGGGGGTCCTCAGCCCGATCCACCTGGTCGGGAGACGACGTGGTGAGTACTCCCTAGTCCAGGACACCGTCACTGATGAAGAAGGCCTCAACTCTGGAGCTGGCACTGTGGCTGATCTGGCCTAGGTAGTGAACTAAGTGCCTGGCCTGAGAGGAGAGTCATCCTCATCATCTGTAGTGTCGGGACTGGGCACGCTATCAACTTCCTTCTTGAGCTCGTTCACGGTCTTTGTCAGCCTATCCACCTTGTCATTGAGGGTCTTGATCCTATTCTCCATGATCCTCACAAGACTATGCTGATTCTCCAATATGTCCTTGATGTACTTCTGCATGCCCTGAACGGTAGTCATCAAGAGATCCATTTGCTCGTTCCTGGATCTAGGGACTTGAGCACTAGTGGCTCTAGCTGCCTCTGCCTCTTCCTATGCTGCAGCTGAGGTGGGATGATCTAGGTTCATCACCACGACGTTGTCCTCAAGATCTGGCTGTAGGGGCAAATGTGGCCTGTCAAGAGCAAAAATGTGCTTCTCCGGCTTGGAATTGATGAGCATCTGAATATAGGGTGCATAGCAGCATGAGCGCTTCTGATCAGCAGCAACTCTCTTCACAGTCTCTACTATCAAGTCCATCACTCTTATCCTGGTGTGTCTATCAAGATGGATCAGCATGTTGATGGAATAGCCTCTAATCATCTTGTCATCTCCAGACTTAGGCATCAAGGTGTGCCTCAAGATGGTGTTCTTCGTGCGGAGGCCATCCTGGAGGAAGTAAATGGATCCTAACTTGTGATATTTCAAGTTGGCAGCAGGGATCTCATTGTACATGTTCTTCATAGAATCATGGCTCTCCTTGGATTCAGAATAGACATCCAAGTCTCCATCTTCCACCTTTGGGACTCCTAAGATGGCAGCCCATTCCTCAACAGTAGATTCATACCTTGCTCCTTCAGTCATCCATACAATCCTACCATCTCCATAGAAGTGAGCAGTGGAGTAGAATTGCATGATCATCTCGTCGTTCCATGCAGTGAATTCTTTGCCAACAAATTCATCTAAGCCAACGCAATGAAAGTTGTCTTGAACATTTGGGAAGTAATCTTCATTTGCCTTGATGTACTTCCAATCAACGTATCTCATGTCACTTACAGCTGGACTCTTATCAAGCAAGATTGTCTCATAGAAATCTTGTTGCTCCTTGGTATAAAACCTATATTCCACAGCTGTCTTCCTCCTCTGAGCATATGGATCAATTGCTCTCCATTCCCTTAAACCAGAATCCTTCCTCTTCTGCATGTCCTCAGCAAGCAAATGGCTAGCATTGTGCTCTGGAAGGTGTGGTCTGAGCGTCATCAAAGCAGTGATATCATCATCATCCTCAGCTTCCCTAAAAGTGGAGGTCTTGTTCTTGCTAGAAGCTAGTATCTCTCTGGAGAACCTCTGGGGCTTTTCAGCAGCAGCAGCCTTCTTGGGAGCAGACTTGGTGCTCTTCGAACTGGTAGCCTTAGGCATAGCATCTGCCATAAGCTTCTTCTTCGTCTTAGGAGGGGCCTTTGTAGCTGGCTCTACCTCGTCTTCTTCCTCATCTAGATACTCTGGAGTAGATGGAAGAACTTTAGCTTTGACAAATCTTGTCCTCTCTCTCTTCTTGGATTTCTTCTTCTCCCCAGCCTTCTTAGGCATAGACTTCTTTGGGGGTGACTCAAGGTGAAGAGTCATTGTTTTCTTAGCACACTCTAGTGCTCTCACTGTCTCTGAGCTAGCATACTCCTTCCTGATAGCTTTCTTCTTCTTGGATGAAGAAGCAGCAGAAGTGGTGTTCCTTGCAGTATCATCCTTCTTGGACAGCTCCTCAGGAATAAAGTCCTCATCCTCCTCATCTGAGTTGAGCTTCCTTCTTGTCCTTGTAGCAGCCTTGGGCAAATCAGGAGAACTAGGAATGTCATCATAGCTCCCCTCAGGACTAGTGCCTGAGCTCATGTCAACACTTTGCTCTCTAAAGTTGTTCTCACTGTCATCTGATCCTGACATCTCTGACCCTGTGAATAGAGTGTAGAAGAGTGGAAAGGATGAGTCATCACAAAATGCAGACATTTTCAAAAGATTGAACTAAGATTTCTTAAATTTTGCATTCTGCCAAACGTATGTCGGTACAACTGAAGCAAATTTTTCAGACCCACCGAGACAGACATCCTACTTTCCAGAAACTTGGCACCATTTTCGGTCACACCAAAAATTGCTACTCGGTTCCACCGAGGTGTTCTCAGTTTGCCAGAAAAAACGAATCGGTGCTACCGATTCTTTTGCGTCGGTTCTACCGAGATTCATGTGGCGGACGGCAAAACCTAAAAAATCATTCGTTCGCTATTCTACTAGAGTTTCTCCTGGATGATTCAATCTCAAATTGTGGCTTATCGATGGAGAAGCCCTAATGCGCAAGAATTGGAGGTTGGAGCGCAAGAGGGAGTGAAATCGTACCCTAGCTTGGTGACGATTTCACTATGGCGGCGACGGGGGCGAGAATTCCGTCGACGGCGGAGGCGCTCGGGAAGACGAAGGCGATGACCAGGGCCTTGGTTCGGCAGCGAGGGTTTCGTAGGGGGCGACGGTTGAAGAATAGATTTCAAAAATCGGGTCCGCCTCTATATAAACCCATGGCTGTCGGTGACACCGATTCTAACTTTTCGGTGTCACCGAGTTCCTCAACTGTCAGCTGACAGGGAAACTTGGTGTAACCGAGAAGATGGAATTGGTGGTACCGAGATAGAAAACTAGATCAACGCTAGGCATTCGATGAGACCGAGATTTTGGGTTGGTTCCACCGAGATGCACTTGGGAGGTTTTAATGGTCAGTCCTTTGTCGATACGGAACTCCGAGTGCTCCTCACACAGAGAGATCGAAAAGTCCTTGTTCAAATTTTGTGATGCAGCAAGAATAGAATATGAGGTAAGAAAGCATAGATAGCTAGAGAGTGGTCCTAGGCATTCTTGTCCATCCAATTGGCAAAAGAGAAATCAAAAACCAAATATCAACAATTGGATGTCCTCGAATGGGTAAATAAATGCAGACCAACATGCTCACACAATAAGATGTCAAATGAAATCATGGCAAACATGGACATACATACTAGCATCTATCAAGCATTTTGGTGATGACGGAGTCATCTATATATGAGTATATTGACTTAGGAGCCAAGTAAGAATACTTGATCATAGGTCATACTCATCGTTTAAGCACAAGTAGGGTTACCACTTTTACATAAAGCATTTAATGTTGTCACATACTATGAGATGCTTTAACTCAAGTCTTAGAGTAAAGCTCCCCCTTGATGTCACATCCCCCCATAGGAGGGATAAACTAACCTTGGGTTTTGTCGATGAAGACTTCATGTTGGTGAGGTAGTGGTGGATGCTCAAGGTCGATGAAGATCACCATGAGTTGGGAGCATCCTTGTTGTTTCCTTACTCTTCTCACCTACATGGGTTAGTCCCAACACGCAAGAGACATATACAAGGATATCTATGGACATGGAGTGCAAAGCATGTGTGATGATGTCCATTGATTTGTTGATTACCTTGTCTCTTGCTTACCTTTGAGGGAATGTGTGACTCCTTGAACTATTGCATAGAGTTGATGTTGATTGCAATTAGTTCTTTCCAATAATGAATGTGAGTGAATTTCATTGGCGGAGTCACCCCTCAAGAACTCTCTAGTTCTTCTTCTTGGGGACCCACATCAACTTGATGGGGATCCTTAGTGTTGAAGTGGCCCTTGTAGAAGTTGAGCTTGAAGTAGCTTTGGGAACCCACTCCACCAAAGCTTGGGATTCATCTTCATATGAGTCAATGTCCTCTTGAAGCTTGTTCTTGCCCTTAAGCTTGTGGTCTTGTGGTGGAAGGTCATCTTGAGTGTTTGTTCCGTTGGGAGGAGTATTTTCATACTTCTCCTTTTGAGGAACAAACTTGGGCTTGGGGTATTGACCTTCTTCCCATTCAACTCCATTAGCGTTGAAGTAACCAATGCCATGGTTCTTCCGGTATCCTCCGTGCTTGCGTACAATTTCCTCAAATTGCTTACACCCGGGAAGACTCTTGTAGATACCTTTCTCTATAATTCCTTTCAATAAAGCGTTTTCTTGCTCAAGTGTAACTTGGCTAAAAGAATCATCATTAGTGGAATCAATAGAACTACTAGAAGCACCTTCATTAGATTTAGCATTTTTATTGTTGCTACTAGATGAAGAACCTTTCTTGCCTTTGCTACTAGTTTGTCTAGATTTAACTTGTGGCATGAATGTAGACAAGAGTAATCATTTGGCTAGATAAGATGAAGTCTTCTTTCGGAGATCGTCATTGATGGCTTTAAGAAACTCATGCTCTTGCTCCAAGGTGATCTTCTCGAAGCGTAGCTTCTCATGAGTCCTTACAAGCTCTCTATGATCTTTGAGAGTAGATTCATGGGCTAACTTAAGAGTGTTTAATTCTTTAGTTAATCATTCTATTTTCATCTTATCATCATCAAATGACTTATCTTGACTAGCATGAGAATTATCAAGTTCATTTTGACTAACATCACTAGTTTCATCAAAGTGCAAGTCATCATCACAAAGTAAATCATCTTCATCACTATTGAAATCAAGATACTCGGGGTGTGATACCTTGGGGCCTTTAGCCATGAAGCAACTTCCACTCCCTTCATTTGGTGAATCAAATAGATCATAGGAGTTGGTAGTCACTAGTGCAAGTCCGGCAACACCTTCATCTTGACTATAGTCGGAGTTGGAGTGATAGCTTCTTTCGGAGTTGTTGTCGGAGTCGGAGCCGGAAACCCATTCACCAACATGAGCTTGATGTCTTCTTCTTGTGTAGCTCTTGGTGTACTTGTCCTTCTTCTCCAAGTCCCTACTTCTCCTTGAGGGTCTTCGTTCATAATGATCATCCCTACTCCTTCTCTCTCTTTGAGGTGATTCATTCCTTGAGCTTCGTCTTCTAGGTGACTCTTCTCTTCTTTTGTAGGGAGCTGTGCACTCATTGGAGTAGTGTCCGGGCTTCCCACAATTGTAGCAGTTTCGGTCACGACTTGACGAACACTTCTATTCATATCTTGAGTTGGAGCTTCGTTCTTTGCCTCTATTCATGTAGAACTTGTTGAATTTCTTGACCATGAGGCTTATCTCTTCATTTGTGACAAGGTTGTCGCTTGAAGTTGCGGGAGCATCACATGTGGCTTTGTAAGCACCGCTAGACTTGTTGTGAAGCTCTTCTTTGTCTTTGAGTGTCATCTCATGATAAACAATCCTTCCAATAATTTCCGTAGGCTTGAGATCTTTGTAGTTGGGCATCATTTGGATCAATGTGCACACGGTGTCGTATCTCTCATCCAAAGCTCGAAGTATCTTCTTGATGATGAATTTGTCGGTCATTTCTTCGCTTCCTAAGCCGGCAATCTCATTGGTGATGAGAGCTAGCCTAGAGTACATCTCCGCGACTCCTTCACCATCCTTCATCTTGAACTTGTCAAGCTGACTTTGAAGAACATCCAACTTGGATTCTCTCACGGACTTGGTACCTTCGTGCATATCAACCAAAGTATCCCAAATCTCTTTTGCATTCTCAAGACGGCTGATTTTGTTGAATTCTTCGGGGGCATAGGCAGTTGAAGAGAATGTTGCATGCTTGAGCGTTATATTGCAACATATTCAATTCATCCGAGGTTGCTTCACGATCCGGTTCCTTTCCATCACCAAAGAATTCACCTTGCAAGCCAACACGAACAACAGCCCAAACGGCGGGGTTATGACCAAGAATATGCATTTTCATTTTGTGCTTCCAATTAGCAAAATTAGTGCCATAAAAGTACGGACCTCTACGGTGATAATTTCCCTCACTAGATGCCATACTCTCCTAGGTTGTGAGACCAATGCAATGGAGACCAAAGCTCTGATACAACTTGTAGGACCGAAAGTATGTCTAGAGGGGGGGTGATTAGACTACTTGACCAAATAAAAATTCTACCTTTTCCCAATTTTAAGTGTTGGCAGATTTTAGCAATGATAACAAGTCAAGCACACCCTACACATGCATGTCTAAGAGTATAGAAGCGGAAAGTAACAACAAGCATGTATATAGTTGAGGGTAGGAAGGAAGATCAAACGCAATTTGTAGACACGAAGATTTTTCCCGTGGTTCCGATAGGTGGTGCTATCGTACGTCCACATTTATGTAGTCTTCAACCCACGGAGGGTAACGGTCGCGAGAGTACACGGAGGGCTCCACCCATAAGGGTCCATGAAGTAGCAACCTTGACTATTCCATAACGGCTTCCGTCCACGAAGGACTAGCCTCACTATGGGTAGATCTTCACGAAGTAGGCGATCTCCTTGCCCATACAAACTTCTTGGTTCAACTCCACAACACGAAGTAGGAGGCTCCCAAGCGACATCTAACCAATCTAGGAGGCACCACCCTCCAAAAGGTAATAGGCTCGGCAATGTCGATGAACTCCTTGCTCTTGTGCTTCAAGATGATAGACTCCTCAACACACAATCACTCTCTCACAGATTTGGCTATGGTGGAAGAGATTGATTTGGTGGAAAGCAACTTGGGGAGGCTACTGATAAAGATTCATATGGATGGAGTGGAATGGCTTGATCTCAACACAAGGGTAGGTGGCTCTCTCTCAAAAAATTGGATGGGGGCAAGTATGGAATAGTTCTGAGTGCTTCTCTTTCGAGTGGGTGGTGGTGAAGGGGTATATATAGGCATCCCCAAAAATCCAACCGTTACACCTAAAGTGACCAACTCGGTGACAACGATGTGTGAATCTCGGTGGAACCGAAGTGACCAAAAGGTGACAACTTTTGAATCTCGGTTAGACCGATATATAATTTTCGGTGGTACCGATTAGGTGACCAACGGTCAGATTGCGCAACTCGGTGACGCCGATTCTCACATCTTGGTGGTACCGATTCCTGACCATGGCTTACCAGAGAGTTGGTCCAGAAACTCGGTGGTACCGATTCACAATTCTCGGTGGGACCGATTCTTGTGAATGGCTATCCAGAGAGTTGGTCCAAAACTCGGTGAGACCGACTGGCAAAACTCGGTGGTACCGAAGACTGAAAATGGCTAAACAGAAAGTTGGCAACTGAACTCGGTGGCACCGAAGTGGAATCGGTTGCACCGATGCGCTAGGGTTTGGCATGGGTCTGTCTGAGTTTGGAAATCGGTGGCACGGAGTGGGAAGTGTTGGTTGCACCGATTTTGGATATTTGACTTTGGACAGACTTTTGTGGAAGAGCTTGTGGGTGTTTTTGGTGACTATCTCTTGTGCAAGTGGAGCATCTTGTTCACCAACAGTACCTTACCCCCTTTTAATAGTATTGGCTTTCCTATGGACTCAAAGTGATTTCTCACAAAGTAAAATGTAGAGTCCTCTTGCTTGAAGCTTTGCCAATCCATTTCCTTGCATCTTGGGGTAATTCCACAATCTTTTTGCCATCCCTATCATTGAACTTTTCCTGAAATATGCTTAGTGGAAACATTAGTCCAATGACTTATATGTTGTTATTAATTACCAAAACCACCAAGGGAGCAAATGTGCTTTCAGGAAGAAGATATCGCTATTCCTGACCCGGAGGCACATCTGGTGGCTGCTCTTCATGCTATTCCTGATTGGACAATTCCCTATATGGCTTATCTGACTAGTGGCGAGCTCCCATATGAGGAAATCATCGCCCGATAGATTATCAGATGTTCCAAGACTATCGTCAATGGCGAGTTACACCTATGAAGTATTACCGGTGTATTTCAACGTTGTGTATCCCCCGAAGAAGGCCGTGAGATTCTTAATGAAATCCACACAAGTGACTGTGGTCATCATGCCGGCTCAAGATCCCTGGTGGCCAAGGCTTTTAGACACGGTTTTTGTTGGCTTACAGCTCACGCAAATGCCGAAGACATTGTGCGAAAGTGTGATGGTTGTCAGAAGTTTGCTCGGCAGGCTCATGTGCCGGCTCGGGAATTATGGATAATTCCTATCACTTCGCCGTTCGCAGTATGGGGGCTGGACATGGTCGGCCCATTCAAGACGTCCTCAGACAAGAAGACCCACCTCCTGGTGGCGGATGATAAGTTCACCAAGTGGGTCTAAGTAGAGCCAATCAGTAATTGTGATGCAGAGACAACATTAAAATTCCTGAAAAAGCTGATTTTTCATTTTGGCTATCCACATAGCATCATCACAGACAACAACAACAATTTACCCAAGGGAGCAATGGATTAGTTCTGCCAATGTGAGCATATCCGACTTGATGTATCCTCCGTTGCACATCCACAGTCCAATAGACAAGCTGAGCGAGCTAATCAGGAGATACTACATGGAATCAAGCCCAGACTTGTAGTTCCACTAGAACGAACTCCTAGCTGCTGGGTTGAGGAACTCCCCGCAGTGCTTTGGAGCATACGGACTACTCCCAACAGGTCCACGGGTTACACGCCTTTTTTCTTGGTCTATGGAGCATAAGCTGTTTTGGCAAGTGACATCCATCATGACTCGCCCAGGGTTGCTGCCTATGTTGAAGCAAATAATGAACAAGCTCGTTAAGAGTCTCTGGATGCGTTGGAGGAAGAACGTGATCTTACAACAGCACGCTCAACTATCTATCAGCAAGACCTACATTGCTATCATAGCCGTAGAGTTCGCAGTCGGACTTTCCATGAAGGTGACTTAGTGCTCTGTTTGATTCAAGACCAAACATGCATGCATAAGTTATCACCACCATGGGAAGGGCCTTTTTTCTTCAGCAAGAACATCAACGATGGTTCATATTATCTTGTCGACATACGTGAACACAAAAAGTCACGTACCTTTGAGGGGGAAACCAACAGGCCTTGGAATATTGCTCATCTTCTGCCTTATTACACTTAGAGCCACTGGCTCCAACTCATTGTACATACTCATGTGTGTATATATATATATATATATATATATATATATATATATATATATATATATATATATATATATGATCAATATAATAAAGTCGGCACCCCCGAAACTCGGGGTCTCTATCGTTTTATTCCAAAAAATTATGTATGAGTCTTTATTCTTTGATCATAGGTCACTTGGGGGCCTCCAACTCATCGAGTTTAGCTATTAACATACCTTTTAACCCGGCATATGCCATTATATAACTTGGTTAAACCTGCGTGGCTTCTTGATGCTATTCCGAAAAGATGACCAGGTGTATGATACTTGTGATCTGTGTTGCGTTTTAAGTGAAGAGGAATGGGTTATCGCAGCACAAAGTGGGTAAGTATTTCCCTCAGCTATGAAACCAAGGTTTATCAAACCAATAGTAATATCAATCCTCAACCGTCTTCAACGGCTGCACACAAGAGAATGAACAACTTGGACCCAACATGGGCAAGAGGGTTGTCAATCCCCTTGATCTCGTTATTTGCAAGCAAATGAGGTGTGTAGATAATTGTGGATAATTGTAAATTACAAAATAAAATAAAAAGTAAATAAAGGCAGCAAGTTAATAGTAGCGTTTGTAAATTTATAAGTAAATAGACCCGGGGGCCATAGTTTTCCCTAGCGGCATCTCTCATGTAGGCAGCATACGGTGGGTAACAAATTACTGTTGGGCAATTGATAGAAAAGCGGATAGTTATGCGATCTTCACGGCAATGATCATGTATATATAGGCATCACGTCCATAAACAAATAGGACGACTCCTGCCTGCACCTATTACTATAACTCCACTTCAAGAGCGCTTCTATGCTTGCCTCTCTATGTATTAAGTTCATGACAAACAGAGTAATGCATGGAGAACGATCACATCATGTAGACAAAGTAAACTCAAGCAATATGAATAAACCCCATAGTGTTATCCTTAGTAGCAACAACACAAATACGCATCTTGTCCCCTACTTTGTCACTTGGATATAGAAACTCGTCAGGTTGAACCTACCATAACGCACCACTCCCACTGAAGATAGATCAATCTACTTGGCCAAAGCACATCAATAAATCGGAGAGCATTACGAAGCTATAATGATCATGCAAATAAGAACCTTAATATTAAGAGGTGACTCAAATACTTTTCATGAATAATCTGAACATAGAGCCACAATTCATCGGATCCCAACAAACACACCGCACAATAGGATTACATCGGATTGATCAAAGCGAAGATGCGATGATCATTGTATTAAAGATCAAGAGATAGAGAGATTGCCATCTAGGTACTAGCTATGGACCCGTAGGTATGTGGTGAACTACTCACACATCATCATGAGGGCAGCAAGGTTGTTGTAGAGGCCCTCCATGATCGATCCCCCCTCCGGCAGGGTGCCGGAACGGAGCTCCAGATGGCTTCGCGGCGGAACAGAGACTTGCGGTGGCGTAAAAAGGGTTTCGGGACTTCCTCAGAGTTTTTACGATATATGTGAATTTTTAGGCCAGAGAACAAGGTCAGGAGGGCCGCCAGGGAGGCACAAGCCATCAGCCCCCCCCCAAGGCGCCCTCTGTTGGCTTGTGTGGCCCTGGTGCGGCTCACGGCCTTCTTCCGACTCTCCGAGGTCTTCTTTTGGTCTAGACAAATCATAAAAAAGTTTCATGGCAATTGGACTTCTTTTGGTATTGTAAACCTAAGAAGTAAAAAACATGCAGAAAACAGCAACTGACACTGGGCACTGGGTCAATCGTTAGTGCTGAAAATATTATAAATTGGTAAATAAAGACCCAAAAATTATCCTAGAATGATAATATATCAGCATGGAACAATAAAAAATTATAGATACGTTGGAGACGTATCTGTGTACTCTTGATAAGTCAATCCATATGGACCCCGAACTTGTCAAAGTTAAAACACCGGCTTAAGTCACGTGAGACCGGTGTCGGTGTCAAATCCGGCATATCTCTTAGTAGGGGTCCTAATCTAGGCGTCTTGGAGCGATGGTAACATGGACACAAGATTTTACCCAGGTTCGGGCTCTCTTGAAGAGATAATACCCTACGTCCTGCTTTTGATTGTATTGATATGGGGGATGGTACAGAGTACATGTATCTACCACGAGATTATGAGATGTAATATAATGATCTATTGACTAGCCTGGCCTCGGTTTATATATGCACCGTAGGCCTAGGGTTTAGAGGAGTCCTTGTCTTGTGCGCCAAGTCTTGTGGAATCCTCCTTGTATTCGGCATGGGCTGCCCGAAGTGGCCCATTAGTGAATCGCCCTGGGGGTCCTCGGCCCGACCCACTGGTCGGGAGACGACGTGGTGAGTACCCCCTAGTCCAGGACACCGTCAGTAGCCCCCTGAACCGGTCTTCAAGTTAGGAACGCTCCTCGGTTCTTCCGAACAGTTCTTCGTCTTCGGCCGTCGGTCTTGAAAACTGGTTCAATAAATCTTCCAATCACTGATCTTGAGGATCGCCGAGGTGAATCCGAAGAGTTCACAAGTCGGGCATCCGAGGAGCCCCTTTAAGTTATCGGCCTTTATCAATGCCTTGTAATGTTTACGCCATACTTCGGGGTCGAAGTGTTTCCCATGTGGCGGTGTTCCCTTGCGTCCGAGCTCCAACGCCGAACTGCATCCGAGGTGTCTTTTTACAGCCTAGCTCCAACGCCGGACTATGTCCGGGCTCTAACGCCGGACTGTATCCGAGGTATCTTTTTGCAGCCGAGCCCCAACGTCGGACTGTGTCCGAGCTCCAACGTCGGACTGTGTCCGAGCTCCAACACCGGACTGTGTTCGAGCTTCCAACGTCGAACTGTATCCGAGGTGTCATAGATTACCTCGGTCTCTGAAAATTTGAAGGACTTCATCCGAGCTTAAATGCCGGAATAGTCTTTTATGGAGCCAGCCATTCACATCCGAGTCTTATGTCAGACTGCTTCTGAGGCGTCTCCGATCTTGAGCTTTATGTCGGACTGCTTCCGAGCTGCAACGCTGGACTGCATCCAAGCTCCAATGATGATCAGCGTCCGAGGTATCATAAACTACCTCGGTCTTTTAAAAGATTGAACGAATTCAGCCGAGCTTAATGCCGGAAATGCCCTCTATGGAGCCAGCCACTTGCACCCGAGCTTTATGCCGGACTGCTTTCGAGGTGGTGCACCACCCCGACCGCGGGCTGATTTTTTGTGGATATTCTTGATTGGTGCAATTTATTCTCTGCCGAGATATATATCCAGTAGCCCTCAAGGTGTGTGTCGGTCTAAAACCCGATATGCACCTGAAGGATGAGATAAGACCGCTGGTCCCAGTAGCCCCTGAGACTCAGGTCGATTCGCAAAATCGTCCTGAGGATCAACTCCTAGCTCGGCAGCATACTTTGGAACACAAAAGCGGTGTGCACAGACCTCGAGACTCAGGTTGGGTGTGGCCGACCAACCCAAGGATCATAATCTCCTCGGAAACTGTATTGCACTGAAATTTTCTGCATGGAATTGTCAATGCAGTAGCCCCCGAGACTTGGGTTGGGCAATATGGCCGACCCTAGGATCGTATCTCCTCGGGAACTGGTTCAACCATCATGTACGTTTTGACAATGCCGAGGTGGAGTTCGGCAGGAAAGATGCCGAACCATAGTTCGGAAAAGAGTTTCCGGGCAAGACCATCACGCCGAACACCTCAACCAAGATGATGTCCCGCTTCCTGAAAGGAAAACATAAAATAGGTTAAAGAAGTTATAAGCACAAAAAACCAAAAAACTTATGTGAAAACTTTACGTCTCAATTGAACCATGTTTTTTGGTGCCAATACTAAATTGGTCTTAAAATTGTGCTTCCGTCGTGCTTTAACATGACACATCCGATCTCAAAACTTCAAGTGGGTCAGCCTTCGGCTTCAACCTCCCTATCCCAAAGGCGGAGTGTTTCTTAGGCCAGTTTAGCGAACTAAACGGGAGCGGCTTTAGAGAGAAACCAGGCTACCCGACTATTGATCATACACTTGAGTCGAGAAAGGAGTGGTAGAAAAAGACTTTGCAACGACTAAGAAGAAAACATCTATTATAAAACGGCTCATATTAATTTAAGAGCCCCCAAGTGACTTGGGTAAAAGAATTTTATGTATAATGATTGTATGTACCGAAGTACTTATATAATATCTGTGTTCGCCCGAACTTTGAATGCGTCTTAACCGACCGTCGGCTTCTCCCTCTTCGGCCAAGGGCCAAAAAGTGTTATCTACTCCGCCTACCGAGAATATTGGCGGTGTTTCGGATAACCAGGCCATGAGGCTGTAACAGACAAAGCGCGCCCCGGGAACTTATGCTATATTACTTATGTAACGTAAGAAGCATCTTCAAAGAAAATAGTGCCCCCAACGGTACCTTTCTTTGGTCGCTCATGATTACTATGAGACTTGTGCAATAGATTTGTGTACGCGTGAGTTCCGTCGTGTGCCGACAATAGTTGAGAACAATAAGAGCGCTAGCTTTCGGCTTCACCCGTCTGAGGTACAAGTTTGGATGACCCGATCGTAACAATCGCAGAGGTGCTCCCTTTACTCCCTAGCCGAACAATCGGGAACGTAGGGGTAAGCACAGGAGCCAGGCAACCCAGCTATGCGGAACACTTAAGTCAACATGATGCATATTTTGGCATAATACACGAGCAAGGAAAGAAGCTGTACAATAATAATCACATGTAGAGAGAAAAGGTTTCATAAAGGAAGCCCCCAAGTAAACGGGGTATTTGAACTTGTTTGTAACAAACAAAGTTTTGACAAAGAAAGTTTTTCGCAAACAACTTTTTGTCAAAAAAGTATAGTGCTTGGTCGAACCGAACAAAAAGTAAAATTCTAAAGAGAGCTGAGCACGAAAACGACTTAGCTGGTTAATGTGCTCGGTGCGGTCCGGGGTTGTGGCGGGACAAAGACGTAGTCCTCGGCCTGGCCGAGGTCCCAGCTCCTAAGCCCGAGGTAACCGAGCGAAGAGCTGGGGTCGAGAAGTGGCAACGCAGCACGGTTGCTGCGGCGAGGCAAAGCCCCCGGTCCAGCCGAGGAGACAGAGTAGTTCGGCAGCATGACGACGAAGCCCCCAGTTATCATTGGAAAAGGAAGTGTTGTTAACAAACAAACTTTTTTATTTAACATAAATAAAATGCTCGGTAGAACCGAACAAAAATTTAGAAATTTGAGCATTAAAGCGACTTAGCTGGTTAATGTGCTCGGTGTTGACGACGCAGGCCGAGCTTATAGCGGGTCAAGGTCCCAGCCCCCAAGCCGGCCCCGAGGTGACCGAACGAGGAGTTCGGCACTCCGAAGTAGTGTCATGGCTCGGCCGATGTGGCGAGGCAAAGCCCCTGGTCCAGCCGAGGTGGTGGAGTAGGTCGGCAAGGTGACGCCGGGGTGACCGCATGACGGCAGTCGAAGTCGATTTCCTGCACTCATAAAATAGTGCAAGCCAAAAGTAATAAAAAGAAAGATAATAATATATTTAAAAAAAAATTCATCTACTTAGTTAATTTAAGTGAAGCAAAATAGCAAAGGAATATGGCCTGGGCGCCGAGGTGCCTGAACGAAGAGTTCGGCTTGACGAAGTGGCGACGCTGCACGGTCGATGTGGCGAGATGAAGTCCTCGGTCCAGTTAACATGGCGAAGCTGTGATCGGCGGACGCCGAAGTCTCATGCAGGTCGGCTGGTGGCGCCGAAGTCTCATGCCAGCCGAGGTGTTGAAGCAGGTCGGCTGGTGACGCCGAAGTCTCCGGCCAGCCGAGGTGTCGAAGTAGGTCGGCTGGTGACGCCGAAGTTTCCGGAGCGGGTTGATGAGGAGATGATGAAGCCCCCAGTCTAGCCGAGGCGACGAAGCAGGTCGGTAAGGTGACACGAGATCCCCCACGCCAACCGATATCTCAAAGCAGGTCGGCGTGGTGGGAAGAAACGACGACGCGGCAGTGCCGACGCAGGTCGGAATTTATGACGCGGTCAATACCGGCTTAGAAGTGACGGCGCGGCGATGCTGGCATGCCCGACCCATGCAATCTATGGGGCGACGCTCTTGTCTTGACGATTATTTGTCCTTCACGATGCCGAACTCTTGGTCGGCTCGCCGAGGTGATGATCCAAGGTGGTTGTTGTCGGCTCGATGGAGCGACCCCGCAATCGACGTTGGCGCAGGTCGGTAGCCATGGAGCAACGTGGTCGGGCCGGTTTGACATCGGCGCGACGGTCAATGATCGCCTCGGAAAAGACTCAAAAGTTGTGGGCACGTGTTTGAAAACAACACACAATACCCTAGAAAAAAAATTCCTTAAAAAGGATGTCCAATATCCCGTTCATGAAAAAAGATGACTTCGGGTCGGATTCGTTTTCGCGCAGAAAACAGATCGGAAAAATCGATGCACTCATCGGACGTTTCCCGGAGTTTGAACGGTCGGATTGAGCTGAAATTTTGAGGGGCGATCGGTATGGGAATTCCGCAGCCGATGAACGGTGGGATCTTCCAAATGATGTCCGAGCTGGAAGCTGGACTCCTCTCCCTAAACTCATCCCGATTCCCGTCCAGATTCGACAGGGCTCCAGTATTTCGTAGATCGCCGAAGATTCCTCCATCGGAATACGACGAAATTTTACAGGGTTATTTTAGACTCAATTCCCCACAATTCCACCGAATCAATCGTCAAAGCGACACTCGAGGAGGCGGGGACGACGAACACGAATTCGCTGCCCAGAAAAACTGCATGATCGCGCGAGGGCAATGTTGACGTTGAGCCCCCGAACACTATGGAGGATTCTTCTATGATCTTGGTTGAGATTGGAGTTGATGTTGATGAAGACACCCGTCCGATCTAGATGATCCCACGTGGCGCGCAGTCCTCGGCCTAGCCGAGGTGACCAGTCAAGCCGGCGACGAAGATGCCGACGTTGACGATGTAGCTCGATTCTGACGCGTAGATCGCGATGGAGCCGATCTGAATTCCCATCGCACCGCGGCGACTGCCAGCAGGCTCGCAATGAAAGCATCAATGTCGGTGTCAAATCCGGCATATCTCGTAGTAGGGGTCCTAATCTAGGCGTCTTGGAGCGATGGTAACATGGACACAAGATTTTACCCAGGTTCGGGCTCTCTTGAAGAGATAATACCCTACGTCCTACTTTTGATTGTATTGATATGGGGGATGGTACAGAGTACATGTATCTACCACGAGATTTTGAGATGTAATATAATGATCTATTGACTAGCCTGGCCTCGGTTTATATATGCACCGTAGGCCTAGGGTTTAGAGGAGTCCTTATCTTGTGCGCCAAGTCTTGTGGAATCCTCCTTGTATTCGGCATGGGCTGCCCGAAGTGGCCCATTAGTGAATCGCCCTGGGGTCCTCGGCCCGACCCACTGGTCGGGAGACGACGTGGTGAGTACCCCCTAGTCCAGGACACCGTCAACCGGCTTACAGAGAGCAAGGATAATCCAAGGGCTATCACGCCAGCTTCATTGAAGCAAGACTTGAGCCTGAAAAGCCGGTCTAATATCTAGCCTCCAAAACCGGCTTAAAAATTATGCAACTTCTTTATGTTCTGCCACAATGTTATATATGTCTATATTTTGTCATATCTATTTTACAGGAATAATTCTATTGACATCATGCACCGACTTAAACCTGGAAATTCGGGTAATTATATTGGCACACTGGATTGCACTGCGTCCAATTATACTTGGTAAAATCTCAAGTCATCTCCAGTATGGGGTATGACCATAAATAGTCGAGTTATGATAAGCCAGACACGACAGCTCACTCATGAAGCATAAAAGAAGACACATATTTGCAAAGCAGTTTGTCACAAAACCCGGCTCATTTGCTCTCAAAAGGATAACAGTGAGAAGTACTAAGTGCATGATGGCACTGCAGATGATCAAGTGTTTTGCTGCTCCTATTACAAACCCAATTCAGGCCACAAAATCATCAAAGTTTTTAAGCAGGACAATTACTCCAGCGCGCTGGCTCTTGAAGTCTCGGGGTGGACATCTTCCTGCTGGTCTTTTGCACGAGCGGCTTCTGGGTCAACTTGAGCCAGCTCCTCTTGATCGATCTAGGTTTCCTTTTGTGTCCACTGGATAGTTGTCAAGGCTTGGAATATTGAGTCTTCATGAAAGATCATAGATGGGTCAACATCAGGGGCGAAGTTGTGCTTATGGCGTGGAGGAATAACCTCGAAGGACTTATACTCAGGCAGGTTGACGCGCTTGTTCTCGGTTGTATAGCTGGCTTGGTATTTTGACAGGTCGAGCTCTTCAGAAAGTTGAGTCGCCAGTGTCTGGGTCTCCTTCACGCACTGTGCATAGTCCTTCTTCGAGAATTCTCAGCCATCAATTTTGAACTCCGGAAACCCTCCTTCCATTTGAGTCGGCTCCATCTCCGGCAAATAAGCCTTTGCACGAGCAAGTGCCGCATGGGCCCCAGCTCGAGCCGCGGATTTCTTGACCTCCTAAATTCATCGCAGAACAGTTGACAAGTCGTTAAGCATATATTTGAGCCGGAGAGGGGGACTTTGTGACATTCTTCACATCCATTATTGCATAAACACATCATGTGAACATCTATTCTAGGTATGTGAATATGGCTTTCAATTTCACTATAGGCTGTTGCACAGAATTATCACTTCTTCTGCCTGCGTAAACGAGAAACACATCTATAAGCCGATAGATAAGGTAACCCGTATTATGACTACGGTGATGTTATAGACGTACCAAAGATGACCAGTGTCATGTTAGTGATATGCTGTTTTAGAATCTTCAACTCCTCAATCACCGGGCCAAGTCTTTTTTCAGCATCTTCTGCATGTTTCTGCAGAGTGGCCTTTTCTTGCTCAGAATCAGCCTTGGTCTTATGCAACATCTTAGTTGATAGGTGTAATGAATTCTGGAGATCAGCTGCCAGCTTTTGGGCTCCTTTCTTTAGCTCTCTCTCTTGCTTGAGCTTTTTCTGCAAGCCGGCCACAGATGACTCAGCTTCATCCAACATATCGTACACATTATAAGTCACCAGCAACAGTTTATAAGCCCCAAGTCGCCGCAGGTAGATGAGCCGGCACTTGGGGGCTACAATATGAAAAATTTGCTCCATGTTTTAAGTCCCATGCAATTGCAAGTATTCTACATGGCACTTGGGGGCTAATGCAAGTCACTCTTTTCCTTTATAAGAAGACCCAGCCATCTCAAAGAGATGAGCCAGCCCTTGGGGGCTACAGGTTACATTTTCTTTATACTAATTTCAGACGTCTTAAAGTACTGGCTTGTAATTTTCATAACGACCTGGTCCTTGGGGGCTACGATCAGTGTTCACAAATTATAAGTCGTTTCTTCAAGACCCAGCTCACTAGTTATCCTACTTAGCCGGGCCTTGGGGGCTACAAGAGTATGTATGCTAAAGTAAAAAAGGATGGGATTTTCATACCTCATATTTCTGTTTGAGCATACTTATCAAGCTCATCTCAGCATCCCGGCTCTTAGACAGCCGGGTCAGATATTCCTGATGAAGGGCATTGACACCAAGATTGGCAAAGTTAGGGAGCTCTAATTTGGCCTTCCCCTTTTGCAGCACTTTCGACTCATCCTTGGCTACGATTTTGGCCAAGGCAGTTGAAGCTTCAGGAGCCTTGTAAACTTCTCCAACAATGGTGATCTCTCCATCACCCATCGTGGGTGACGGGACCGTGTTATCCACCTTGTGTGCAGGGATGGAGGCGCGAGCAGGACTCGGCGGGACAACTTGCTGGGCCGAGTCATCAATCGCAGCCTATTCTTGGTCTGGCCTTTCCATTGTAACTGGCTCTTCTGCATGAACCAACTCATTTTCACGAGCTGCCTCAACACCTAAGTCTAGGTTATGCTGGCCAACCCGCTCAGTTTGGAGTTTTGGATCGTCCGTTGGCGGGTCTTGAGTGTCAAGACCGACATTAGCAGAAGACGTCCCGCCAATTTTCTTCTCCGAGAAAGCTTTGGCTCTGCAATCATGAAGATAATATTGGGTCAAAGAACCAATAGGGACGACAAAGCAAAATCATAGTTCATCAATATTTACCAGCGATTAATGGTGAAGGCAGGGAGCTAAGTTGCGGATGACTCGCCAGAAGAGAGCGACGTTTCCTGATAATTTAAATCAGAAGGATTCAGTGGTTGTTTGTAATGAACGGCTTGTGGACGGGATGAAGTTGGACTATGTGGCACCTCAACTCGTTGTTTGCGGGCGACCGGTTCATGCGACAAGCCAGCAGATAACTCCCCAGAACTGCTCCGGGTCTTGTGTTTCGACATGCCATCTTGTTGAGTTTTCTTCAAAAGAAATTATGGGTCTAAGTGAGCGTCTGGATGTGAAAATTGAACTTTCCCGATGGCGCATCTCGTCCTCTTCGGGATATATGTTTTTGATGAGTTGGATGAGATTGCAATTACCTCAACATTGCCGGCTTGACTGGTCTCCGTGTTATCCTGAGAAGATGCAGCGTCAGCAAGTTCACTAAAAAGACGACCAAGTGAGTCGAGCTCTACCTTTGACTCTTCTCCACCAGCTGTACTACCAGCCGGGTCATCTGCTTGCTCAGCTTGGGGAGGAGTAGGATGCCAGGCTCTAGCTTTCCACCAATCAGAATTCTCCTGTACACATGTTGAGCTGGAGATTAAGTACAACAAATAAGATGGATTACGACAAACAAATTATGATAAAGGTATGAACAAGTTTTAGAATACTTACTGGAGGAATAGGATTGGTCGAGCAAAATGGAGCTAGCCCAGCCACACTGCACTTCTCCTTAGAGTCACTTAGAAATTTCTTTATGGCCTTGGTAATACCATCTTCAGACAAATTGGTTTGGCTAAAGCATTGCACGTCTTTTGGCTCTCCGGTATAATTACACATCAAGTCGCCCCTCAAGCTAAGGGGCTGAATCCGCTAGCTTATCCAATAGCAGGTCAGGTCAATCCCGGTGAGACCGTGAGCCGCCAGAGCTCTCAGCTTCAAATAAAGAGGAGCTATTTGTTTCCTTTCCTCGTCAGAAGGCCAACCCAGAAAGGCAACAGTACCATCAAGTCGCTCCAACCTATAACCCGACAAGGGATTCTTATCTCCTGGAGCAGTGTTCCTGCAATAAAACAAGGTCTTATTCCATCCCTTGGGATGACTCGCCAGTTTGGCTTCAGGAAAAGCACTGTTTTTCCTCCTTTGAATGGAATTTCCACCAAGTTTGACACTGGGCCCATCTTTGCACTCAGTTTGATGATTGATGTAGAAGAATTCCCAAAAAAGAGTGATAGTTGGTTCTATCTGGAGATACACTTCACAAAAGACTTGAAAGTGACAAAGGTTGGTAATGGAATTGGGCCCGATATCTTGTGGCCTAAGGTTGAAGAAATGGAGCACGTCTCTGAAAAACTTTGACCCGGGCAGTTGGAAGCCTCTGTGCAGATGATCTGCAAAAATAACAACTTCCCTTGTTGAGGTTGGGGGGAATATTCTTCCTCTGGTGCTCGCCAACTGATCACCGCTTGAGCCGGCAAAAGACCTTGGCTCACGAGATCATCTAAAGTGAGCACCGATACTTGAGATCTAACCCAACCAACAATTTTGCTATTTTTGGAGCCATTGAGAGTCTCGCAAAGGTCAGCTGTAGGATGATAGTAAAGGTACAATAAGCCGGCATCTGGGTCATCAGAAGTTATAAACCAGATATAGGTGTCTAAGCCGTCACATTCATGGCTAAAATAAATGAGCCGGCCAAATTGAGCCGGTATTTAGCAGAGATCTCAGAGTTTTTGCTACATATCGAATGGACTAAGAATGAGTCTGGATTGTTATTATATGGAGTTAAGAAAAGCAATAAATGGCAGAATTTCTTGGCAAGCCGACAAAATTGGATGAGTCGGCATTACTAAAGTAAGTTAGCAAAGGCGACAAGCTAACAAGTGGTGAAATAAGATGAGCCAGTGTCTACATGAGCCGGCTAGTGGAAAAAACAAGGCCTAAAAGAACTTGGCGATTTCTTCATGCACAAACTGATTTCTTCTAAAAACAGAAGAACAAATGGATCTAGCAAATACAGAAAAATGAAGCTAAAAGCCCTAAGAGTAGCAGAAATGTTAAGACGGAAATAACCATAGATCCAGTGGGCGATTATAATGGACCTATGATACTTCAAAAATGATGTGGAGATGAGATAACGTGTTGACAACGGAAATTGCAGGAGGCAATTAGATCTACAACTACTATTCGATGAACTTCTATGAACTCCGAAGAATTAGTAGGCACATCGAAAACCTTGATGGGAAATGAGACTCACCAGATCCAAGATGAAGTAAGTTTCAGAGTGTTTTGTGCTCCCGAAGAAGGCCGCGTCTGATGCAGGAACACTCCAGCGGTGACGACAACATGGATGCTCCTGACGTGAAGGAGAACTCCGTTGAGCTTGGGCGTCGGGGACGAGAAGAGGAGATGAAGTAAAAAGTAAAAGGGGGGGCTAGTGGTCTATTTATAAGGAGGGCAACACCCGAAGCGGCGCGATGGAAGAGTGAACCGTTGCAGTAATTTGTGGCTACAAAGATGCCTCGATTCCCGCGCCTGACCGGATTTGACATCTGTTTAAAAATATTTGCTATAAAGACATGCGTGGGTTTTGGAGGTCAGCAAGGATGATGTCATGACATTGATTAAAGGAAAATACACCAAGTCCTAAAACACGCGATGGATGACTCGACTATAGTGTTGACCCGGACGTGCTTTGAGATAACAGCTGAAGGAAAGGAAGATTGTCGGCTAACAGAATTGAACAAGGGGCATTCATGATTTTGGTTTTGTTTTCAGGATAGAGCTTAACATGGATAAATCCAAGTTAACCTGGGGGCTAATGTTGGGGATATACCACATGGTATGACCCTGCTAAGTGGCGGCTCATACTCAGAACCATTATATGGGCTGTGGTCAACCCTAAAGTTCAAAGCCAAGGAGGCGGCTCATCGAAGAGGGCTAGCTCGTGGACCTGGCAGACCGGCTCATGCTAGGAGTCAAGGAGTTTCCCCTTGGCAGGCAAGACAAGAAGAAGTAGGCTAGGTCACGAGTTGTGTTACGACCCGGACTCTATTGTAATCTCAGGGCCTCAACCTATATATAAAGGAGAGCCCCCGAGGAGAAAAGACTAAGGAAGAAACCCTCGAGAGCTAGGTTAGCGATTCTGCACCCTTGTAATTGATATCATCATCATCAATAACACGCAAAGCAGGACGTAGGCTTTTAGCTCCATCGGAGGGGCTGAACATGGGTAAACCCTTGTCTCTCGTTCCCGATGAACCCCATCCAAGCAACCACCTAGTTGCGATGGCTCCCAGACTTAGTCCTCTCGCGAGGACATCTGCCGTGACAAAACCAGGACACCTCCCCACCTTTAAATAGGCGTGAGAGGGGCTAGTGGCTTGTCCTCCAATCCCCTAGGGTCGTTTCTCAAGGGGGAGGAAGGAAATCCCTCCTTTCCTTCCCCACCGATCGCTATCCCCCCTTCTTAGGGATCTTGATCTTATCACTTCGAGATATGATCCTATTCCTTTTAGGTGGGATCTTGGTGCACCTAGACCAAGGGTGTGGGCCCATGCCGATGGGCCCCACTCTGGAACATTCTAGAACCTTCCCGGTACAATACCGAAAAATCCCAAAGATTTTCACGAACCCTGAATATGACTTCCCATATATAAATCTTTACCTCCGGATCATTCTAGAGCTCCTCATGACGTTCTGGACCTCATCCGGGACTCCGAACAACATTCTGATGCAGAGCATCCCATGGTCATCCCTATGAACCCATCTCCAACACCTCAAGCTCCAAGCGGTCCTATGACAAGAGCTCGTGCACGTGCCATTGAAACCGAGGTGACATCTCTCCTTAGTGACTCTCCATTTGATACTATCGAGACTTGGATGCTACCTCAAGCGGAGACCCTATGCATGACTAGGTACCATGAGAACAACCTCAAAGACTCTCGGAGTGAAGACCGAGCAACCATAAAGGTGGGCGTGAAGACGGAGGACGAAGATCACCAAAGGAAGACTGCGAGACCTCCCAGCGGTCGGACCTCCGTCCTAGGGCCCGGACATCCGGCATCACCCGAAGCCCCGGAAATCCGGCCCCTAGCCCGGAAATCCATCGCGGCCAGTCCACAACCACACATAACCAGATGCCCCTAGCCCGGACATCCGGCCCATCCTGAAGCCCCGGACATTCGGCCCCTGCATAGGCAGATGCAGGCCAAAGGCCCGTGTACCCTGTTTTCCTTTCCCTCACTCGTCTTGGACTATATATAGACACATCCCTCCTCCATGTAGCGTTAGCTTATGTTTAGCATTAGAGTTTGTTGAGCATAACTCCTTCCACTTACCTCCTCCCATGGAGATGGCCTCTTTGTGAGAAGATCCATGTAGATGCCAAGTCCCCTCTTGTAGGGAAGATCCTCCGGGATATCAAGGCCCCTTCTCCGGAGTGGGAAGAAATCCGTTACTTTTATCCATTCATTGAACTTGGTTCCTTGTATCTCGTGTGTTTTTTATGGATCTAGTGGATGTGTGATTTGGATATCGTTCTTGAGAGTTTGGTTTTCTATTTGGTTTCTCCCTTTTCCCCTCCATCATGTGAAAAGATCGACACCCACGGGTTGGCCCCTTTGTTTGGGGACCTTCGCAAGACACCGCATTCCATGAGATTAAAAACTTGCTTACTCATGCACCATTGCTAGCATTACCCAATTTTGACAAAACGTTTGAAGTGAATTGTGACGCTAGTGGTTATGGCATATGTGGCGTGTTAATGCAAGAGAAACGTTCCATTGCATACTTTAGTGAGAAACTTTCTGGAGCTCAACTCAATTACCTCATATATGATAAAGAATTGTATGCTTTGGTGAGATTCTTACATGTTTGGGAGCATTATCTCCGCCCACGTGAATTTGTCATTCATACCGATCATGAAACTCTCAAGTATCTTAAGGATTGAACCATGTTAAATAAGCGACATGCTAAATGGAGTGAATTCATTGAGTCTTTTCCTTATGTCATCAAATACATTAATGGTGAAGAAAATGTTGTGGTGTATGCTCTTTCCCGCAAATGCATGCTAGTTACTCAACTTGAATTGAATGTCATTGGTTTTGAGCATATCAAAGATTTGTATGAGCATGATGTTTCCTTTGCTACTCCTTATGCTAAGTGCCAAGTTAAACCTTATTGGGAGAACTATTACATGAAAAATGAATATATTATGCGTGCTAACAAACTTTGCATACCCGAGTCTTCTCTTTGTTTGTTGCTTTTGCAAGAGGCTCACAGTGGAGGACTCATGGGTCACTTCGGATGCAACATGACATATGCCACAGTCTCCAACAAGTATTTTTGGCCAAAGTTGTTTTGCGATGTTGCATGCTTCACCAACCGATGCTCTACATGTCGCAAAGCTAAGTCTAAAGCTCAATCCCATGGTTTATACCTGCCACTTCAAATACCTTTTTCAACCTTGGGAAGATATTAGCATGGACTTTGTGCTTGGTTTGCCACAAACTTAAAATGTCCATGATTCCGTTTTTGTTGTTGTGGACCGTTTTTCCAAATGGATCATTTCATTCCATATCACAAGATCGACGATGCTTCACATGTTGCCAATCTCTTTTGTAGGGACATCTTGCGACTACATGGAGTACCCAAGACCATCATGTCGAACCACGCCGTCAAGTTCCCTAGCTACTTTTGGAAGACACTATGCGCCAAGCTTGGGATCAAGCTACTCTTCTCTTCGGCCTACCATCCACAAACTGATGGTCAAGTGGAGGTCACCAACTGGACGCTCACGACACTACTATGCGTGTTGATCAAGAAGATCATCAAGGAATGAGAAGAATGCCTCCCCATCACCGAGTACGCCTACAACCGTGCGCGTCACTTCACCACTGGCAAGTCTCCATTCGAGGTGGGCTACAGCTTCAACCCTTTGTCCCCATTGGACATTCTCCCTCTACCACTCCAAGAGCACGTAAACATGGACGCAAGCACAAGGGCAAGCTGCATCAAGAAGATCCATGAAGACACAAGGCGCATGATTGAACATCAAGTTGAACGAGTCACCACCAAGAGCAGCATCAACAAGCACCCCATGGTGTTCAAGACCGGTGATCTTGTGTGGCTACACATTCGCAAAGATCAATTCCTCGTCGAGCGCAAGTCCAAACTACTTCCTCGAGCCAATGGACTGATGTCTACTACACAACATTATTCTTGTAGACTTTGTTGGTCCTCCAAGCGCAGAGTTTTGTAGGGCAGTAGCAATTTTCCCTTGAGTGGATGACCTAAGGTTTATCAATCCGTGGGAGGTGTAGGATGAAGATGGTATCTCTCAAACAACTGTGCAATCAAATAAAAGAAATCTCTTGTGTCCCCAACACACCCAATACAAAGGAAAATTGTATAGGTGCACTAGTTCGGCGAAGAGATGGAGATACAAGTGCAATATGGATAGTAGATATAAGTTTTTGTAATCTGAAAAATATAAAAACAACAAGGTAACAAGTAGTAAACAATGAGAAAAACGGTATAGAAATGCTTGGAAATAAGGTCTAGGGTTTATACTTTCACTAGTGCAATCTCTCAACAATGCTAACATATTAGAATCATATGATCATCCCTCAACGTGCAACAAAGAATCACTCCAAAGTTCATAAGTAGCGGAGAACATAAGATGAAATTGGTGTAGGTAGTAGAACCACCTCAAAGTTATTCTTTCTGATCAATCTTTTGAGCTATTCCTATAAGTGTCACAAACAAACCTAGAGTTCATAGTAAAATAACACCTATGATACATATCAATCAACCCTAATGTCACCTAGATACTCCAATGTCACCTCAATTATCCGTGGGTTAATTATTCAACATGCATCAAACAATTTCAGATTCATCATATTCAATCCAACACAAAGAACTTCAAAGAGTCACCCACGATTTCTATTGGAGAAAGTAGGACAAGAACGTGTATCAACCCTTATGCATAGATTACCCCATTGTCACCATGGGAATCCACAAGTTGAGTACCAAAACATATATCAAGTGAATCAATAGAACACCCCATTGTCACCACGGGTGTCCACATGCAAGACATACATCAAGTGATCTCAAATCCAATATTCAATCCGACATAACAAAATCTCAAAGGGAAAGATTCAATTCATCACAACAAGATAGCAAGGGAAGAACACCATATGATCCAACTATATTAACAAAGCCCGCGATACATAAAGATCGCGCCATCTCAAGAACATGAGAGAGAGATTAAACACATAGCTACTCGTACATACCCTCAGCCCCGAGGGTGAACTACTCCCTCCTCGTCATGGCCTCCGCCGGGATGATGAAGATGGCCACCGGTGATGATTTCCCCCGTCCGGCAGGGTACCAGAAAGGCCCCAGATGGGTTTTTCTTCGATATAGAGAGTTGCGGCGGTGGAGTGGATGTTCTAGGTTAACTTTCGGGGTTTTTTGGATTTATAGGAATTTTGAGCGTTGGCATCACATCAACTGGAGCCATGTGGGCCCCACAAGCAAACAGGGCGCGCCTTGGGGGTGGGCATGCCCTGTTGGCTTGTGGCCCACAGGTGGCCCCCCTCTGGTGGTTCTTCGCTCCGGTATTTATTATTTTCTCCAGAAAAAATCATAAAAAAGTTTCGGGCGATTCCGAGAACTTTTATTTTCTGCACAAAAACAACACCACGGTAATTCCGCTGAAAACAACATCAATCTGGGTTAGTTCTAAATAAATCAAATAAAGTGCATCAAAACCATATAAAAGTATTGTAAACATAGGCAAATAGGGCATGAATACTTTATAAATTCTCAATACATTGGAGACGTATCAGCATCCCCAAGCTTAATTCCTACTCGTCCTCGAGTAGGTAAACGATAAAATAAGTAATTTATGAAGTGTCAATGCTAGCATAGTGAATAGTTTTGATCATTGATAATTTCAGTCACTTTTCTAGCATCATAACCAACAACTTTTTCTCATAAAGATCATCATGATAGAGTAGCAATCAATTCACATGTCATGGTTGAAACAATGCATTCTCTTGAAACTTAACAACCTATGTTCTTAGTCACCAAACAATATCAATGCATCTTAGTTTCAACAAAGTCCAAGTAAGAGCTCCACATACTCAATTATCATATGGTCTTCTATGATTGCTAATACTCAAAGAATATTTTTAGAACAAACATCATCCATCGAACACATAGAAAGATAGGGGCTTAATGTTTCGCCTCCCAACATACTTATCATGAAGATAATTGTCAACAATAATGAATCATGATCAAATATATTTGACTAGATATATGTGTTTGGATCTTTCCCCACCACATGATGCTTGTCAACTAATAGATTGAGATTGGAATAAGAAGTTTACTCAACATGAAAAGTAAATAACATGAAAGTAAATAGATTGTCCCTTCGCAGAGGGAAGCAGGTATTTGCAGAGGTGCCAGAGCTCATTGTTTAAAAACAGAGATGTATATGTAATTTTGAGTGGTATACTTTTCCTGTCAACGTCACAACAGAGTTTTCAATATCTTTCATGCTAAACACATTATTGGTGGTTCCCAAACAGAATTGAAATTTTACTCCCCCTCCACCATTCAAACACATTCCATGGCTAACCGAATCCACGGGTGCCATCCAAACAATAAACTTTCTAGGGGGGGTTCTTGTTTATTTTTTTATTATGCAGGAGTGGGCATCCTTTTTACCAGCTTCTCACGTGCAATGACAAGTGAATAAACACTCATCTTGAGAATAACCCACTTAGCATGGAAGATAATGACCGCCCCGTCGCTCCATGAGCGGTACGAGCACACAAAACGGATGTTTATTTGAATGTTTAGAAGTGGCATGTGCAAATTTACTTGGAATGGCGGTGAAATACCATATATAGGTAGCTATGGTGGATTCTCATGGAAGAAACTTGGCTCAAGGATTTGGATTCACAAGTAGTATTTCTACTTAGTATGAAGTTTTGTCTAGCAAAAGGTTCTAAACAAGCACCACATGTTGGAGAATCCATAACAATATAACTTCTATGCAATATACCCAAACATAACCATTACGTTGTCTTCCTTGTCCAACTTCAACAATTTAATCAAGGCTTAAAATAATTAATGGGCATTCACAATCATAAAAGATGTCCAAGATAATATATCTGTATGTGAAAGTTCTCTTTCTTATACTAATCATTCATGAATTGTTTGTATGACCAATATTGTGATTTTCAAACTTCAATAGATTTTACTTCCTAAACCAAATGTGAACCTACTGCTAAGAAAATAGCACATTGGTAATTTCATATTTATGATATTTCATTCATTCACAATGTACTCTTAGGATATAAGTGAAGCACAAGAGTAAACATCAAACTACTCTCAAAAGATACAAGTGAAGATCAATGAGTAGTTAAACAATCAAGTAGCTATGTGAGGACTCTCTCTCAATAAATATTTTCAGATCTGAGTATTTTATTCAAACAGCGAACAAAACAAAAATGGCACTCCAAGAATAGCACATATCATGTGAACGAATAAAAATTTAGGCTCAACATAGGCTAACCGATAATTGTTGATGAAGAGAGGAGGGATGCGTAGCATCCCCAAGCTTAGATGCTTGAGACTTCTTGTAATATTGAATTGGGGAGCCTTGGGCATCCCCAAGCTTGAGATCTTGTGTCTCGTTAATTCCTCTCATATCACGGTATCACCTAGGTCTCAAAAACTTCATCCACACAAAACTTGAAAAGAACTCGTGAGATAGGTTAGTGCACATAAGAATAAATCAACTCTTTATGTACTGCCAAGACAAGTTGCATAATAATGTTAAAACATCATCTACTGTATACTATCATTTCCACAATTTATATCTACCAATATAAGTCATGAAAACTATAGGAGAAGTAGATAACAAAACTATGACAACAATCTGTCTAAACTGGAGAGTATGTAGAAATTAATTTACAAAGTCCACTTTTGTAACTTCAAAAAGTCTGAAAATTTAGGACATGATAAAAAAAATCATATGAAAATACTGTGTAAAAATGTCAGTAACTTTCCACGTTCCAGCAAAATATGAAAATTCAAACACTACAGAAAAAGGCTCCAGATGGGAATTTCTTCGATACAGAGATGATGAAGATGGCCACCTGTGATGATTTCCCCCTTTGGGAGGGTACCGGAAAGGCTCCAGATGGGTTTTTCTTCGATACCGAGAGTTGTGGCGGCGGAGTGGAAGTTCTAGGTTAACTTTCGGGGGTTTGTGGACTTATAGGAATTTTCAGCGTTGGAATCACGTCAACTGGAGCCATGTGGGCCCTACAAGCTAATAGGGCGCGCCCAGGGGGTGGGCACGCCCTATTGGCTTGTGGCCCACAGGTGGCCCCCCTCTGGTGGTTCTTCGCTCTGGTATTTCTTATTTTCTCCAGAAAAAATCATAAAAAAGTTTTGGGCGATTCCGAGAACTTTTATTTTCTACACGAAAACAACACCACGACAATTCTACTGAAAACAACATCTGTCCGGGTTAGTTCTAATAAATCATATAAAGTGCATCAAAACCATATAAATTTATTGTAAACATAGGCAAATATGGCATGAATACTTCATAAATTATCGATACGTTGGATACGTATCATGAACCTTTCAAGGTGTTGGCACGCTACAACGACAATCCCTACAAGATCCACATTCCACGCGACAAGTACAATGTGAGCGACACCTTCAACATCAAGGACCTATATCCTTTCCATGGTAATGAGGATCTCGATCCAAGGATGGATCTTTCCCAAGGGGGGGGGGGGAGATGATGCGGAGCATTCCATGGTCATCCCCATGGACCCATCTCCAATACCTCAAGTTGCAAGTGGTCCTATGACAAGAGCCCGTGCACGTGCCATTGAAACCGAGGTGACATCTCTCCTTAGTGACTCTCCATTTGATACTCTCGAGACTTGGATGCTACCTCAAGCGGAGACCCTATGCATGATTAGGTACCATGAGAACAACCTCGAAAACGATTAGAGTGAAGACCAAGCAACCATGAAGGTGGACGCGAAGACAGAGGACGAAAAGCACCAAAGGAAGGCTATGAGACCTCCTAGCGGCCGGACATCCGGCCTAGGGCCCGGACATCCTGCACCCCGGAAATCCGGCCTCTACCCCGGAAATTCGGCCGGAAGATGCCAGAAGATGGAGCTTCCCGACTAGGCCGAGCCCGGACATCCGGCCCCTGGCGCGGACATCCGGCGTCACCCGAAGCCCTGGATATCCGGCCCTTGGCCTGGAAATCCCGCGCGGCCAATGCAGAACTGTGCGGAACAAGACGCCCCCAGCCCGGACATTCGGCCCCTTTCCTAAACATCCGGCCCGTCCTGAAGGCCCGGACATCCGGTCCCTGCGTGGGCAGATTCGGGACAAAGGCCCATGTACACCATTTTGCTTTCCCCCACTCGTCTTGGACTATATATAGACGTCTCCCTCCTCCATCTAGGGTTAGCTTATGTTTATCATTAGAGTTTGTTGAGCATAGCTCCTTCCACTTACCTCCTCCCATGGAGATGACCTCTATGTGAGAAGATCCAAGTGGATGCCAAGGCCCCCTCTTGTAGGGAAGATCCTCCGGGATATCAAGGCCCCTCCTCCGGAGTGGGAAGACTACCGTTACTTGTATTTGTTCGTTGAACTTGGTTCATTGTATCTCGTGTGTTTTCTATGGATCTAGTGGATGTGTGATTTGGATATCGTTCTTGAGAGTTTGGTTTTCTCTTTAGTTCCTCCCTTTTCCCCTTCATTGTGTGAAAATATCAACACCCTCGGGTTGGCCCCGCATCACATTCGGTCACCAGTGCAATTGTCCCCATACTACTCTAGCGTCATCGAACGTTAAGCGTGCGGACCCACGGGTTCGGGAATCATGTGGACATGACCAAGACATTTCTTCGTTCGATAACCAATAGCGGGACCTGTATGCCCATATTGATTCCTACATAGTTCATGAAGATCTTGATCGGTTGAACCACGATGTCAATGATTCTATTAATCCCGCATGCAATTCCCTTTGTCTAGCGATATGTTACCTTCCCTGTATTCGATAGTTGGTATCTCCATACTGTCGGTGTAAAAACTGGCAGACCTCGGGGTAGGGGGTCCCGAGCTGTGGATCTCAGACGGATGGAAACAGGAACTGGCGAGACGATGTTTACCCAGGTTCGGGCCCTCTTGATGGAGGTAAAACCCTACGTCTTGCTCTTGTTTATTGTGATGGTGAAGTATCGGGTACAGAGTTGATCTACCTCAAGATCGTGAGATGTGTTCTAACCCTATAGCTAGATGAGTAATGTTGTGTTCTTCTCCTCTATGGGCCAAACCCTCTAGCTTATATGTACTCCAGGTAGGGTATCTAGTGTTACAAGGTCAGTATCTTAGCATAGAGGCAGTAGAAGAAGTCTTGGAGTATACGACAAGTCTTTGGCAGACGCATTCTTGATCACGTTCCATCGTGCGATCTCCGGAGTTCATTTTGAATAGGTGGAGGCCCCCCCGGCCCAGCCCGAGGAGTCTGGGCCGACTAGGTTAGGACACCCTAGTCCAGAACACCGTCACATACCTAGGTCAATCTTGTTACCGGAAAGTCTCTTTACTCGTTTCGTAATACGATATCCCACAACTAACGCCTTAGTCACATTGCTTTCAAGCTTCTTGTGATGTTGTATTATCGAGTGGGCCCAGAGATACCTCTCTGTTATACGGAGTCAAAAATCCCAATCTCGATCCATGCCAACCCAATAGACACCTTCGGAGATACCTGTAGAGCACCTTTATGATCACCCAGTTATGAAGTGACATTTGATAGCACACAAGGTATTCCTCCGGTACCCGGGAGTTGCATGATCTCATGGTCTTAGGAACAAATACTTGACATGAAGAAAGCAGTAGTAATAAACTTAAGTGATACGATCAAATGCTAAGCTTACGGTTGGGTCTTGTCCGTCACCTCATTCTCCTAATAATGTGATCCTGTTATCAGATGAGAACTCATGCCCATGGTCAGGAAACCTTAACCATCTTTGATCAACGAGCTAGTCTAGTAGAGGCTCACTAGGGACATGGTGTTGTCTATGTATCCACACATGTATCTGAGTTTCCGATCAATACAATTTTAGCATGGATAATAGACGATTATCATGAATAGGTTAATATGATAATAACCAATTTATTATTGCCTCTAGGGCATATTTCCAATAGGTGCAGCAATGGTATGGCTTCACCAAGCACTGCCACGATGAAATCGAGGAGGAAATGGGAGAGATGGGAGAGAGAGGGCTGCGCCAGGGGGTGGGGGTTGTGGAAGCCCTCTGCACCCTTCCACTATTTATAGGCGTAGGAGGGAGGGCGCCACCCCTTGGCCCCTCCTCCAAGGAGGGTGTGGCTGAGGGAGTCCCAGACTAAGGGGTCCTCGGGCTATCGGCTCATCTCTCAATAGGCCGGCTCGATGGGCCATTCTCTGTAGAAGGGCCGGACACATCAAGACTCCACTTTCCAGAAGGAAGCCCCGAAGGCGCGTCGTGCACTCCAAGTCAAGATGAGGAAATCGCCATCTCCATCCTCGGCAGGAGGCCCACCATGTGTAAACCCTAGTCCCCACCGGTGTCTATATAAACCGGGAGGGTTTTTAGATCATAGGACACAGGAACTCATCTAGGGTTTTAGCTAGTCGATCTCGAGGTAGATCAACTCTGTAACCTTCATATCATCAATATAATCAAGCAGGACGTAGGGTTTTACCTCCATAGGAGGGCCCGAACCTGGGTAAACATCGTCTCCTTCGTCCCCTGTTACCATCGATCCTAGTCTCACAGCTCGGGACCCCCTACCCGAGATCCGCCGGTTTTGCCACCGACATTGGTGCTTTCATTGAGAGTTCCGCTGTGATCGCCCAAGGAATCGATGGCTCCCGTCTTCATCAACGAAGAAGTCCGCAGCATGGACTCCTTTATCCCTGGACAGATCTTCGCTTTTGGCAGCATCGTGCTGCACGCTGAACCGACCGGCCGCCTTGGCCGGGTCGGGAGTTTCGCCCCTGATCAAGAAGTCAGATTCGGGAACTTAGCGTTCTCCGTCGACCCTCGGGGCGATATCTTGCTCACCGGGCTCGCAGGCTCGCCTGACACGCCCGAAGACTCCGAGGCCTTAACCTCAGATGTCGCTTTCAATCCCGGTCACGGGGCTAATCCCGATGACGATCTGGACTTAGGTCCGGATCCGTCTATAGCGCCGGATGACCGGGCATCAACCCCTGCCGAATACACTTCTCGTGTGGACTCGTCAGAGGTTAACTCCAGACGCGCCGGGCAGATTGACCCGATCGAGTTCTCGACACTTTGCGAAGCTCTTGATCGGATCTCCTTGATTAAAACTACCGATGACCCAATCTCGATCCACACGCAGATCGGTCTTGAGGCGGGTCAAGAGGGATTTTTCGTCCCACCCACCACCCACTTAGTAGCCACTATCGAAGACTTAACCGATATGTTGGACTACGCCTCCGAGGAGGCAGACGACATGGAAGAAGAGGATCGCGCTCCCACCCCCGTTAACACCGGGCAATGGACCGCCACCTCCACCTACGACGTCTACAAGGTGGACACGCCATCCGGTAACGGCGAGCGCACACCAGTGAACAATGGTGATGACTCGGGTGAGGCGCCGTCAAGACGCCGGAAACTGCGTAAGCGATCAAAGACCAAAAAGGGAAGGGAAGCTATTGCCGGCACCGGGGGAAACGATACCCCAGAAGACCTCGGCGATCCCGATATCCCCGAATATCCGTTAGAGGACCAGGAAAGGCCGGAAGGCCAGCGCGACCCTGAAGATCCGAATGACTCCGAGGATGACAACTACCTCCCCCCTGTAGAGGAGAAGGATGGACCGGACGACGAGGACATCATCGTCCCCGAGACCATTGAGGATCATGAACGGTTCAGACAACAGCTCTTAGCGATAGCCCGAAGCCTAAAGGGAAAAGCGCGGCAACTCAAGGCCGAACAAGACACCCTCAACGATAGATGGACAAGGGTTCTATCAGCCGAGGAAGAACACGGCGCTGGTCTATGGGATCAACCCAAGAGCTACCCCCGCCGGCGGCTGCTGCCGCAATTCGACGACGAGCTCCCCAATACGCCGTCCCCCAAGCACACTCCATATGACCAGCCAGACCGCCCTCCCCGAGGACGGGATAGGACGGCTGGCGAGGCCGGTTATAGGCCGGCGATACCCCGCAGAAGGGGAAAAGAGCCAATGGAGCCTGACGACAGGTATGCCCTGCGACACGACCTGGATGATAGAACAGGCCGCACCAGATCCATCTACGGATCTAGAGGGTACTCCCCGGGTAGACGAGACGAGGACCGTCCCTGGCACGACCGAACCAATAGAGTTCAGGACCAAAACCGGGCCAGAACAGACGCCGACTACCGGCGTGATATAGCCAGGGTCAGAGGCGCTGCCCACCCACTGTGCTTCACTGACGAGGTGATGTAGCATCAGTTCCCGGAAGGGTTTAAACCCGTGAACATCGAACAATACGACGGAACAACTGACCCAACAGTGTGGATCGAGGATTTCCTCCTCCACATTCACATGGCACGAGGAGACGACCTCCACGCCATCAAGTACCTACCCCTTAAACTTAAGGGGCCAGCTCGGCACTGGTTAAACAGTCTCCCCGAAAACTCTATCAAGAGCTGGGAGGACCTCGAGGATGCATTCCGATCTAACTTCCAGGGCACCTATGTATGGCCCCCGGACTCTTCCGACCTAAGCAATGTCGTGCAAAAGACAGGAGAGTCCGCTCGACAATTATGGAACCGTTTCTTGACCAAGAAAAACCAGATCGTTGCTTGCCCAGATGCCGAAGCTGTTGCCTCTTTCACGCACAATATTCGGGACAAGTGGCTGGCTCGCCAGCTCGGTCAGGATAAACCTAGGACCATGTCCGCCCTCACATCGCTCATGACCCGCTTTTGCGCGGGCGAGGATAACTGGCTAGCAAGGCGAAGCCACAACCCCGAAGACCCCGGTACTTCCGATGTCCGGGATGGAAACGGGAAACCATGACGTAACAAAAACAAACGCCGGCACAACACTAGCGACGCCGATGACATGGCCGTTAACGCCGGTTTCCGCAACCCAAGATCCGGGCAGCGGAAGAAGCCTCCTAAAGGCAACCGCGACGGACCCACCCCGCTGGACAAGATCCTGAGAGGCCTTTCCAGATCCATGGCACTCCGGACAAGCCCGCCAACCACACCAACCGTAACTGTTGGGTGTTTAAACAGGCCGGCAAACTCGCAGCCGAGGACCAGGGCAAAGGCCCACGCAGCGAGGACGACGAGGAGCCCCGTGGTCCGGGCAATGGAGGTCAGAAGAAATTCCCTCCAGAAGTAAAAACTGTGAACATGATATACGCCACTCATATACCTAAAAAGGAGAGGAAGCGCGCCCTTCGAGAGGTCTACACCATAGAGCCTGGAGCCCCGAAGTTTAACCCATGGTCGGCCTACCCGATCACTTTTGATCGGCGAGATCACCCGACCAGTATCCGTCACGGAGGTTCGGCGGCCCTCATCCTAGACCCCATTATCGATGGGTATCACCTCACTAAAGTCCTAATGGACGGAGGAAGTAGCCTCAATCTGATCTATTCAGATACGGTGAAAAAGATGGGTATAGACCCGTCAAGGATAAAGCCTAGCAACACTACCTTTAAAGGAGTGATCCCAGGTGTCAAAGCCCGGTGCACAAGCTCTGTTAGCCTGGAAGTAGTGTTCGGTTCGCCCGACAACTTCCGCAGCGAGGAATTGTTCTTCGACATCGTCCCCTTCCGCAGCGGCTATCACGCCCTGCTTGGCCGAACAGCGTTTGCTCGCTTTAATGCCGTCCCACATTATGCATACCTCAAGCTCAAGATGCCTCGTCCCAAGGGGGTCATCACCGTCAACGGCAACACAGAGCGTTCCCTCCGAACTGAGGAGCATGCATTGGCACTGGCGGCCGAATTCCATTATGAGGACGGTCAGCAAACACCCAAATCGGCCATAAAGGCCCGTAAGGTCGACAAACGAGTTCGGTTTCAATCCAAACTCCCAAACTCTTCTGCTCCCCAGAAATAGGGATACGCCCCCCATTGCACAGGCCTAACGACCGCCAAACACGTGCCAAGAAGGCACAACTTCGTGCTCAAGATTCCATGGGCAGCAATGGGGAGCAACCAGCAAATGGTAGGTGTTCGGCTGGACCGACCAGTACCAATACATGTCCTCGAACAAAACACAGGTACCATCAAGGACCTGCTAAAAAAGCGTACAGCTCATCGATACTTCGGCGACTTCTCAAGACCTTCTTCCCAAGGTCCGCTCGGCGATAGCATCACTCTTAATGGGATGCATCCCCCACAGAGGAACATGAACGGACAGGCGACAAGGCACATCGAAGATGACATGTCATCAATCGAAGACTCCTGGTACAGCCTCCCCTCTGTAAATTTTATATTTCATCTACCTGTAAACAGTTGCTTCGGCAATCCAAGTTATAAGAATTATTGAGCAAGTACAAAACCATTATATATGGTCACTTCGTTGTCTTTTGCACATCCTCTGTTCTTCTCTTGGTCGCGCTTCTTGCGAAAACTGTTTGGTATATATTATGATGCAACCGGCTAATAGACCGGGGGCTCGAATTTAAAATCGCCTTGAACATCACCTCAGCACAACTGGTTGTGTGTTCGGCGTCTTGGGTTTTGCTTTATATGCATCGGATCCGAACTATATCTTGGGTCAATAGTTGGGTTGCCCGGCTCCAGTGTTTGCCCTCTTACGTTCCGCTCGTTCGGCTAAAATGGCAAAGGGAGAACCACTGCGATTGTGCTTCCAGTTCGTCTGGTCAAGCACCTCAGGGGAGAAAGCCGAAAATTGACTGTCATAGTAAGCGAGAACCGGTCTGCGAATCCGAGCATAAGTGTCATACTAAAAGATCGATAGAGGTTCTTCCGTGTTATACGATGGGTTTTGTTCTTGTACAAACCATGTGATGCTCGCTTCGGCTCCGAACATCACACTGGGGGCTAGTTATCAGCCCCCGCATTTTTCTACACTCCCACAGCTAAGTGAAAGCGATAGAGCACCATAGTCCGATTGCCTTGTCCCGCTCACACTACCGCCTTCGGGCGCCGATACTTCGGCTAAGGGTAGAAGTATGGTTACAGGGACACCCCGCGTAGTATCTACGTGGGGGCTGAAGCCGACGACTCGCTGCTTTCAGATAAACCGGCCACATAGGAGTCTAAATAAACATAAACTACTTATAAAACATGATAAACCATGCAACACTAATTATAAAGCGTTACAGTCTTCGGGCATATTACAACGCGTTCACTCATACAAAACGTCCTTGGAGCATTGAGCCTCTATTGCCCGAGCACCCTCCATTACTTGGGGGAAGTACAGCTCGGGGCACCTATGACTCTTATCCGGAGGCAGAGGTGCGGTGGCCATCTTGGTCGGCTAGAGCTTTGGCCAGTGCACCATGGTCCTTGCAAAGGCCATCCGCGCGCCCTCGATGCATGTAGAGTGCTTCAGCACGTCAACCCGAGGCGCGACGTCACATAGCCTCTGCACCAGGCCGAAATAGCTGCTCGGCAAAGGCTCATCGGGCCACAGACGGATGCAAAGGTCCTTCATGGCCGGCTCCGCCATTCTGTGCATCTCCATCAGTTGCTTCATGTGATCGATGAGGAGAGGAGAGCGCTCGGGGGACTCAAACTGCGCCCAGAATAGCCGGGCCTCATCGTCCTCTGCCCGCGAAGCATAAAGCTTGTTCGCATCCGCCGCACTCTTCTGCAGATCCGCACGAATGCCTAAGGAACGCCACACCTGGGTAAGCAAAGCAAATTTGCTACCACCAAAGGTGCATCGCAGCGAATATGGCTTACCATCGATGACATCCCTGACTTGGCGAACCTCCTCTTCGAAGGACCGCCTGTCCACCCGCTCCTTCTGGAGCTCGGATTTCAGCGCGGCTAGCTCAGCGGCTTGTTCTTTGCGCTTCCGCTCAAGGGCCTCGCACTTCGTGCCAGCATCCTTGAGCTCTTGCTGCACCTCCTCCACCCGGGCCTCATGCTTGGCGCTTGCAGCCTCCAAAGTGGAAAGCGCGGCTGCCGCTTGTTCGGCAGCCGTCTTCTTCTCCTCGGCCTCTTGCTTCATTTTCTGGAGCTCGGCCTTGGGTCTTTCAACCTCTGCAGCTGAAGCTATGGAAGCAATAACAAGAAAATCACACTGGGTCACCAGTACGGATCATTATCAATATATAGCTCGGATATTAGAATTCGGCTTACCTTGCGCCTCGTCGAACCGCTTGTTTAGGCTATCAAGCTCCTCTTCGGAGATTTTGAGCTTCCGATTTAGCTCGGCCAGCTCAGCGGCATTACCGGCCGCCGCCGATGATGAGGCCTACAAAAACATTGCATCCAGTTATGTGCGTTCCAACCTCCGAACTGACAGGGATATGACTATCTGTTCGGTTCACTCAAGGGCTTTTAGAACATTGTAGGATTACACGGTGCCTTATGCATCATTGTTCACTCCTTGCTGTTTGACCCCCGGATGCGTTTTCGCAAACCCATCCGGGGCTCGGGGGATACTACATATATAAAGATAGCACAAACCTAAAATTATAGTTGTTCGGGAAAAATGCATTACATTTCTCACCTTGAAGCCCGCCAAGAGACCATTGAAGGCCTCCTTCAGTCCGCTATCGACGGACTGAATTCCTTGTAGAACCGCACCCATAAGAGTGCGGTGAACCTCGGAGATGGGGGCGCTTGCTAGCGCCTCCTCCATAACCGGCCACCCGGCCGTTGGTGGCATCGGTGGTGATCGGGCAGTCCGATCGATGATCGGGGACTGAGCCGGTAACTCCGGAGGCACAGTGTGCTCCGGAGATGTCTTCGGAGGGGACTGGGCATTTCTCTGCCCTTCCTCTTCGGCGACCAGGGGAGTGTTGTCCCCCCTGGTCCTCAGCAGCCAGGGGATTTTCCTCTCCCTGACCTTTGGTGGCCGTTGCGTCAACCTTGGCCATGGTATGGTCACCCCCTCCGCCCGTGTTCGGCTCCAACGGAGCCTGGCCGGATGACACCTCCGTGGCATCCTTCGCGGCCCTTGGAGGTGTGTGGTGCGACGCGGTCCCACTTTCCGCTAGCTCGGCGGGTGGTGACTCCCCATCCGATATTTGGAAGGTGGGGAGGACGCGTGGTGGGCTGCGGATTAAAAGATGAACTTGCATTTAAAACATCGAGAAAAACTTTGCACAGATGACTTGGGAGTCTTCGAATTCATACCTCTGAGGAGGGGGCTTGACCCTTAAGTTCCTTCGGGGAACCCTCTCAAAGTCCTCGAATCCCGCATCGGAATCCGAGCTATCATCGGGCAGGATCAACCTTGCCCGACACGCCCTCTTCAGGGCAGGAGGAACTTCATCCTACGCGGCGTCCGATGATGCCGCCCTCTTCCTTGTGAGGGGGGAAACTCCCTCCCCCCGTCTTCCTGCTCCTCCTCATGACTGGAGGATGCGTGGGTTTCCTCGGACATGGCGTCCTGCTGGTCCTTGATACGGAGGCCCTCCCTAGCTTTCTTCTTCTTCTCCTTCTTCTCGGGTGCCGAGTACGGCGCCACAACAAGCATCGCCGCCAACAGCTCTGACCTGGGGTCTTCGGGCTGTGGATCCGGGCAGTTAACCTTCTCGGCTTTGCTCAGCCATTTCTGCAAGAGTAGGGGAGAAGGTGCTCAGACTTTTTGCTAAAGAAATCGAGTCAACGGATTGAAATTACGCCATACCTTGGTGGGAGGGTTATCGGTGCTTAGACCCGAATCCTCTTTCGTGGCCGGCCAGCTCTTCTGACGCTTGAATAGAGCCCTCCACAGCTTCTCAGGGGTGGTGCGGAAGAATTGGCGCACGGTGGGCTCGTCAACAGACTGATAAGCCCACATTGGGGAATCTCGGCGCTGGTAGGGAAGAATACGGCGGTGGAGCATTACCTGGACCACGTTGACCAGCTCCACCTTGGCCTCGATCACAGAGGTAATGCGCTTTTGCAGCAGCTTCACCTCGGCATCCGACCCCCAATCAAGGCCCTTCCTGAGCCACCAGGTCAGTCTCGTTGGGGGTCCGGATCTAAATTCGGCAGGCGCCGCCCAGCTCTTGTCCCTGGGCTTAGTGATGTAAAACCACTCCTTCTGCCAGGTCTTGATTGTGTCGATGAAGGTGCCGGAAGGCCACTCGACGCGGGGGAGCTTGCTCATTACCGCCCCTCCGCAATCTGCGTGCTCGCTGGCCACGGTCTTCGGCTTGACATTGAAGACCTTGAGCCACAGGCCGAAGTGCGGCTCGACCCGCAGAAAGGCTTCGCAGACGATGATGAATGCCGATATATGCATGAAGGAGTTCGGCGGAAGGTCGTGGAAGTCCAGACCGTAGAAAAACATGAGACCCCTGACAAAGGGGTGGAGCGGAAAGCTCGGTCCCCGGATAAAGTGGGGGACGAACACCACCCTCTCGCCTGCCTTGGGGGTGGGAATCACCTGGTTCTTCTCTGGGGCGCGGTCGAAGACGTTGGCGGGGAGGTAGCCGGCCTGCTTCAGGTCCCGGATATCCTGGTCAGTGACCGTGGAGGCCTCCCACTTGCCGTTGGAGCCAGAACCCGCCATGGCTAAGCTCGGAGGAAAGGGTGAGGAAGAACTGGATCTGGGCTCTCGGGACTCGGAGAGATTGAGGAGGCGGAGGATGCGACTGGGAAGCGTGAATAGGCCTGTTTTTTTCCCTTTTTATGGGACGTGTCACCGATTAGCCTCGCTTACCGCGCCACAAATCCCTCCGCTTCCCAAGACATGCGTGCCGTTATGCGCATGTGGAGATTAATCATATCCCATGTGAAACGGAGCACGATCTGCGCATTGATAAGTCATGTCGCTAAAAAAATGGTCCTGAACCGCGAATCGAGTTTTCATAACTAGTTCAGTGGTCATGGTAGACCACGACCCTTCGTCAGAGGGAGGTGTCAGAACTGTTTACACTTTGGCGATTGGCCTTCGGGGCTAAGCAATTCATGGTGTTCGGTCAATCTTATGATCGGAAGGAATACGTGTCATCGGAAGCCGAACTAGTCTCAGCCGATCATGGAAAGGGAAGAAGAACTAACCCCGCAAGCCGAAGACCCTTGGCGTTGGGGGCTAGTTCGGGGGCTACTGAGGGAGTCCCGGACTAAGGGGTCCTCGGGCTGCCGGCTCATCTCTCAATAGGCCGGCTCGATGGGTGATTACCCACAAGTATAGGGGATCTATCGTAGTCCTTTCGATAAGTAAGAGTATCGAACCCAACGAGGAGCAGAAGGAAATGACAAGCGGTTCTCAGTAAGGTATTCTCTGCAAGCACTGAAATTATCGGTAACAGATAGTTTTGTGATAAGATAATTCGTAACGGATAGCAAGTAACAATTGTAACAAAGGTGCAGCAAGGTGGCCCAATCCTTTTTGTAGCAAAGGACAAGCCTGGACAAACTCTTATATAAAGCAAAGCGCTCCCGAGGACACATGGGAATTTCTGTCAAGCTAGTTTTCATCATGCTCATATGATTCGCGTTCGTTACTTTGATAATTTGATATATGGGTGGACCGGTGCTTGGGTGCTGTCCTTACATGGAAAAACCTCCCACTTATGATTAACCCCTCTCGCAAGCATCCGCAACTACGAAAGAAGAATTAAGATAAATCTAACCATAGCATGAAACATGTGGATCCAAATCAGCCCCTTACGAAGCAACACATAAACTAGGGTTTAAGCTTCTGTCACTCTAGCAACCCATCATCTACTTATTACTTCCCAATGCCTTCCTCTAGGCCCAAACAATGGTGAAGTGTCATGTAGTCGACGTTCACATAACACCACCAGAGGAGAGACAACATACATCTCATCAAAATTTCCAACGAATACCAAATTCACATGATTACTTGTAGCAAGACTTATCCCATGTCCTCAGGAACAAACGTAACTACTCGCAAAGCATATTAATGTTCATAATCAGAGGAGTATTAATTATCATTAAGGATCTGAACATATGATCTTCCACCAAGTAAACCAACTAGCATCAACTACAAGGAGTAATCAACACTACTAGTAACCCACAGGTACCAATCTGAGGTTTTGAGACAAAGATCGGATACAAGAGATGAACTAGGGTTTGAGAGGAGATGGTGCTGGTGAAGATGTTGATGGAGAATGACCCCCTCTCGATGAGAGGATCGTTGGTGATGACGATGGCTTCGATTTCCCCCTCCGGGAGGTAAGTTTCCCCGGCAGAACAGCTCCGCCGGAGCCCTAGATTGGTTCTGTCCAAGTTCCGCCTCAAGACGGCAGCGCTTCGTCCCGAAAGCTCCCTTATAATTTTTTCCAGGTCAAAACCCTCCATATAGTAGAAGATGGGCACCGGAGGCCTGCCAGGTGGGCCACAAGCCACAGGGGTGCGCCCAGGGGGGTAGGGCGCACCCCCTGTCTTGTGACTGCCTGGTGGGTCCCCTGATGTATTTCTTTTGCCCAGTATTTTTTATATATTCCAAAATAATTCTCCATAGATTTTCAGGACTTTTGGAGTTGTGCAGAATAGGTATCTCAGATTTGCTCCTTTTCCAGTCCAGAATTCCAGCTGCCGGCATTCTCCCTCTTCATGTAAACCTTGTAGAATAAGAGAGAAAAGGCATAAGTATTGTACCATAATGTGTAATAACAGCCCATAATGCAATAAATATCGATATAAAAGCATGATGCAAAATGGACGTATCAATGGGCCATTCTCTGTAGAAGGGCCGGACACATCAAGACTCCACTTTCCAGAAGGAAGCCCCGAAGGCGCGTCGTGCACTCCAAGTCAAGATGAGGAAATCGCCATCTCCATCCTCGGCAGGAGGCCCACCATGTGTAAACCCTAGTCCCCCCCGGTGTCTATATAAACCGGGAGGGTTTTTAGATCATAGGACACAGGAACTCATCTAGGGTTTTAGCTAGTCGATCTCGAGGTAGATCAACTCTGTAACCTTCATATCATCAATATAATCAAGCAGGACGTAGGGTTTTACCTCCATAGGAGGGCCCGAACCTAGGTAAACATCGTCTCCTTTGTCCCCTGTTACCATCGATCCCAGTCTCACAGCTCGGGACCCCCTACCCGAGATCCGCCAGTTTTGACACCGACAGCGGTGGCCCTAGGGGGTGCCTTGCCCCCCAAGGCAAGGGGGGCGCCCCCTCTGGGGTTTCACACTAGCCCTTAGGTGCATGGGCTAAGGGGGGAGGGGCGCCCAGCCCGCTAAGAGCTGGTTCGCCCCCTATACAGACCATGTGCCCCCGGGGCAGGTGGAACCTCGGTGGACCCCCGGAACCCTTCCGATACTTCCGACACTATGCCGGTAAAACCCGAAACTTTTCTAGTAGCCCAAATATGACTTCCCATATATAAATCTTTACCTCCGGACCATTCTGGAACTCCTCGTGATGTTCAGGGTCTCATTCGGGACTCCGAACAACATTCGGCCACCAATGCAATTATCCCAATACTACTCTAGCATCATCAAACGTTAAGCATGCGGACCCTACGGCTTCGAGAATCATGTAGACATGACCGAGACACCTCTCCGGTCAATAACCAATAGCGGGACCTGGATGCCCATAATTCTTCCTACATATTCCACAAAGATCATTGTTGGTTGAACCACGATGTCGAGGATTAAGCTAATCCCGTATGCAATTCCCTTTGTCCAACAATATGTTACTTGCCCGAGATTCGATCGCCGGTATTTCCATACTTAGTTCAGTTTCATTACCGGCATGTCTCTTTGCTCGTTCCGTAATACAAGATCCTGTAACTAAACTCATTAGTCACATGCTTGCAAGCTTCTTATGGTGTTGTATTACCGAGAGGGCCCAGATATCTCTCTCTGTCACACAGAGTGAGAAATCCCAGTCTCGATCCATGTCAACCCAACAGACACCTTCGAAGATACCTGAATAGCACCTTTATGATCACCCTGTTATGAAGTGACGTTTGATAGCTCACAAGCTATTCCTCCGGTGTTAGGGAGTTGCATGATCTCTTGGTCTAAGGAACAGATACTTAGACCAAGAGATCATGCAAGATAATGACTGTTTTTCCATTGTGGTAACCCATTGTGGTAACCGCTCCAAAGATACTTCACATGGTAGCGGCCTCTGGCCCGACAAGCCTTGCCGGGAAGACACTGTACTCAAGGCGATTACGAGAGAAGAATCAAAGCACCAGCAAGCCTCCTTGCCGGCAAGTAAAGACCCGGCGGCTCCGCGCTCGGCAAGATCCCACAACCAAGCCACCGCTCTACCTCATCAGGCTGATTGTCGCCATCAATGCGGTGTCAAGCGGGCAGACAATTAGGTGGGGCTTGTCGGGACACGCGGTAGCTCCAGGGAATTACACCGGCTTTAATGACACCCGTCCTAATGGCGTGGCGGAAGAATAAGAGGTAGCTGGGCTGACGGCACAGAAGTAGAGGGCAACCTTGTCGTGGAACGGAGACAGCGCGACACCTCACGACGCATTTAATGCTCCCGTCCTAATTCACCAGGGTTAGGTATTTCCCACTGTAGCAATGTCTGTACTTTGACCACTATTGTAGCAACTATTTACCCCTGTGTATTTACCATTCTGGCCATCTGTGGTAACCCCTTTGAGCTATAAAAGGAGGTCCATGGCTACCTTTACAAGGGTTGAAACCCTGCTCAATTGCATGTGTAGTTGCACTCTTGGGCGTTTTGCCGGGAAGCTGTGCTCCTTGTAACTCGAGCACTCACATGATCCACAGAACACAAGTCGTAGGGTTTTACGCCTCCAGGCGGCCTGAACCTATATAAACCCTCGGTGTGCTTTTGCTTGTGTGTCGGGGCACGGATGCTCATGATCACCTATCGGACCAGAGGCCCCTTTGTGGTTCGGCAAGGGGGGTCACGTTGCACGAAGAGCGGAGAGCATGAGACGGCGCGACGATTAGGACACTGGCATTTTACCCAGGTTCGGGCCGCTGCTAAGCGTAAAACCCTAATCCTGCTTTTTGGTGGATTTGATTGGAAGAACACGAGTGGTGCCCCACGCTTTACCCCGGCAAGGGTTTCCTTTAGGGAAAGAGCTGCTAGGCAAGTACAAATATTCGAGGGTCCGAATCCTAAGCTAGATAGCCTTGGGCCTCCTTTTATAGTGCAAGGGGTTACCACAATGGAAAAACAGTCATTATCTATCGATTGGATAGCTTAGCAGAGCTATCATACCTAACTCTGGCATTTAGGACAAAATACCATGATTACCAGCCGAGGTGGCGCTCGGGGGTGCATCCCCGGCAAGCTTTACCACCGCTTGGCCGGCGTTGCTTATGGTCTTGACACGCTGCAGGGCGGGTGTCAACTGGGCATAACTTGCCTTCCGACGCGCCGCCACGTGCTTAGCGAGAGCCGATTAGCCGCTTGAGGGCTCGACACCGCATTGAAAAGTGACTGGCGTAGTGATGCGGTGGAGCGGTGGCCGATCAGCTCGCGCCTGACGGGGGACGGCTTGCCGGTTCTTCAGGAAGGTGCACATGTCTTGGTCCCCGGCAAGTGCCGGGGATGTGCTTGGCGCGTTGTAGTCCAGGCTTGGGCTGTCGTGTCGGGCTTGTTGGAGTCTGGTCTTGATCATTCGTCGGGTTTGTACGAACGTTGAAGGGTTCGGCTACTACCGCCTATGCATAAGTCAGGGGCACTGGGTACCCCTGTACTAGTGCACCGACAGGAGCCCTCGGGTCTGGCCCACATGCGCTCGCCAAGTGCTATTAGGTCAGGCCCAAAATCTATGCACAGGCGCGCAATGGGAGGGAGCAACTTCCAATTTTTTGGTCAGCACTGACCCACCACCTCAGGCCGTTTCCGCCACGCACGCCGCATGCATAGCGGGGGGTTAGCGACGGGTGCGCGTGACTTAAAGCCCTGGTGGTGGCAGAAACCGCAACTCCATGGATTGGAGCAATGGGGCGGTTACCTGTTCGCCCGTGATCGTGGGTGATGGAATTGGTGGAGATGGGCGGCGACCTTTGGAGCGGAGGAGAGCCAGCCCCTGCGCTCTCCCTATAAATTCGGGGTCGCGAGGGGCGATGCTCTTCCATCCATGTTTCCGCCTTGAGTTCGCATCCACAGAGCTCACCCTTCTGCTTCCTTGTCTTGGGCTGCGCTCGCCGCTAGCATGCCCAGGGGACGAGGACGTCCTTTGGCCTCCGCCTCAATGGTGAGGGCTTACCGTCGGGATCATGCCACCGCTTCAGTTGTGGAGGTGGAGGGCGGTTCGAGTGCGCGTGGTTGAGGAGCCGGAAGGGGCTGAGGTCGACACGGGGCCCGCGGCCGGGGAAGACGGAGTGCTGCTTTTCTTCCTCCTCCACCATCAGACCCCCTCCTCGAGGAGGCCCACGCTGGTGGAACGGCGCTGGAGTTCGTCATCAAGCTTCGTGGTCCTCCCTGAAGCCGCCTACGCCTCCCTCACCCTTTCGCTAGGGTGATGGAGGTTGATAAGCCACACGCCCTGTGGCTGCGTGCGCATGGTTGCTGTAACGGCGCCGTGCGAGCGGATGTCGAGTTCCCGGAGCGCCGTGTCATGCTTCTCAGGCGCGGGTGGAAAACCTTCGCACGTGCCCACAATCTCATGGGTGTGCACGTCCTCCGCTTCAAGTTGATGGAGGCCGACCTGCTCTCCGTCAAGATTTATGGGCGTTCGGGCGCTCGTCTTGGTTGCTGCGAGGAGAGCTCGAGTGATGTCAAAAGCTCCTCCTCGAGCGATAGCGACAAGGAGGACAGTGTCGGTGAAGACGACGATGACGAGTCCCAGGCCGTCAAGTGGGAGTACGATGACCTGGGCTCCAGTTGACCGTCGGCCGCACCATCACCGTCATCGAGCTCCTCCTCCTCCTCCTGGCAGAGCGATTTGCCGGGGGTTCTTGACTTGGGCACCGCCTCTCCTGCTCAGCTCGACCCCGGCAGGCTCGTGGACTCCGGCTTCATCCTTCTTGCCGGTGGTCTCGCCGAGCCGTTCCTCGACAGCCCTGTCGGGGTCAGGCTAGGCTTCTGCTCGGGTCCTCCCTCTGCTCTTTTTCTCTTTGTAACCTGCCCCTAGGGGAGAAAGTCAAATAAAGAGTTATTAAAAAGGGGTGCCTTCTTATGTAATCTTTATCCCATTTGTATCGGAAATGATTGAGAAAAGGTGCTGTCTTTCTTTCGCAAGTACTATTCCTTTCCCTTCCTTATTTATACTGTATCGGTATGTTTTGTCTTTGCTACACGGAGCTACTTGCCGGGTCATCATTCAAATCATGAGTGCCAAAAAGGGGAACGAGCCCCCGACAACAGGTTGTCGTTGTTCCCCGGCAGAGCTCCTTGTCGGTGTCGGCGCCGCCACCCCCACAGTCGTTAAACAAGGACAGGGGGACGGCTCGTCCCGACAAGGGTTTTCACCACGTGGATGACTCCACTACCCGTAGTAAGGAAGATACTAAGGATTTCCATGAGGAATCGAAAAGTACTGAACTTGGGATATGCGATATACTTATCTTTTCCAAGCAGTATCCCCTTTTAGAGTGTGATGGGCCGCCATCCTTGTTCCCTTGTTTCTCTTCCCTGTTTTCCCGACGGTCAAACATGTAGGGTGAGAACAGTAACACAGATTACGGGTTCATCAAATATTCTAGCAAATCTTTATAACTCAAAAGCGATAACATTGCAGTCCTAAAAAATGCGTAATGATCATGTAAAAATGATGATATGATGCAATGCCTAGCTTTATTATTGTTGCATAGGGTCTATGCCTGGCGTTGTACAAAGGGTTACATGCAACATCGGCAAGGCTTGTAGAAAAGGTGGCTATCGGGGACTGAACCCGGCAGCCGCGCCTTACGGGTAGAACTTACGAAGATGCTCAATGTTCCATGAGTTAAGAACCTTGGTGCCATCTTCGGTCTCCAGATGGACTGCGCTAGGTCTGGTGACTCGTGCTACCCGGTAAGGGCCTTCCCACTTCGGCGTCAACTTGTTAGCACCCTTGGCGGAGTGAACACGTCTAAGGACAAGGTCGCCTTCCTCAAGGCTCTGGGCGTGGACCCTGCGGCTATGGTAGCGACGCAGGGCTTGCTGGTAACGTGCAGCATGCACCGCAGCCCGAAGACGGTCTTCCTCGAGGAGCATGGCATCATCATGCCGTAGCTGCTATTGGTCTACTTCATCGTTGGCAAGCACTCGAGGTGACCCGTATATGAGTTCCGTGGGGAGTACTGCTTCCGCCCCGTATACTAGGGAGAAGGGCGTCTGGCCAGTAGCTCGATTTGGTGTCGTTCTGAGGGACCAAAGAACCACCGACAGCTCATCTATCCAGCGCATGCCACTCTTCCGCAGCTTATCAAAAGTCCTTGTTTTGAGCCCTCGCAGCACTTCAGCATTCATCCTCTCGACTTGCCCGTTGGTTCTCGGGTGGGCAACAGAGGTGAAGGAGACCTTGCTTCCAAGGCTTTGGATATATTGCATGAAGGCGCGGCTCATGAACTGGGTGCCATTGTGAGTGATCACTCTGTTAGGCACCCCAAAGAGGCACACCAGTCCTTTCATGAACTAGATAGTTGACTGCGCGGTCACCTTTCTCACTGGTTCCACCTCAGGCCACTTTGTGAACTTGTCGGTCACCAAGAACAAGAACTCAAAGCTCCCAACAGCACGGGGGAAGGGGCCCAGAATATCGAGCCCCCAGACCGAGAATGGCCAGGATAGATGGATTGTTTTCAGGGCTTGTGCTGGTTGATGGATGTTCTTGGAATGGAACTGGCAGGCTTCACACTTGGTGACCAGCTCCGTAGCGTCCTGGAGAGTAGTGGGCCAATATAAACCCTGTCGGAAAGCTTTCCCAGCAAGGGCCCTCGATCCAATGTGGGAGCCCCATACTCCTTCGTGAATCTCTGCCAACAGCTTCAGTCCATCCTCCCGACAGATACACCTTAATTTCACACCGTTCGGTCGTCTTCTGTACAATGTGTCATCGACAAACTGGTACATACTTGACCGACGGGCTGCTCTTTCGGCTTCCTCTTGCTCTTCGGGGAGTTCTCCTGTTTGAAGGAAATGGACTATATGTTGCACCCAGGTTGGAGCCTGCGGCTCGACAATAAGGACTAAAGGCGTCTCCTCGTCCCCGGGAGCGCTTGTCTCAACCGCGAGAACCCGAGGTCCTGCGGGAGGGAGTTGCTCATCAACCGGAACGGGATTTTCCCCGACAGCTTCTCTACCAGCGGCTTCGGGAAGCTTTGCCGGGAAATGCTTGCCGGAGTTCAGCTTCCTTCTCTTCTTGGACATCGCTGACGGGGATACTGATGGTTGAGCGAGGCGGAGAACGAAAGTCACTGGTTCCACAGGAAGCTTTTGCGCAGCGCACTTCGATAGATGGTCGGCAATGTAGTTTTCTGCTCGTGGCACGTGCTCTATTTGCAGTCCATTAAAATGCTCCTCCAATTTCCTCACTTCTTCCACGTATGCCTCCATCAGCGGGCTCTGGTAATCCTTGTTGACTTGCTTCACCACAAGCTGAGAATCTCCTTGGACGATCAACCTCTTTATTCCGAACTCCACCGCGATTCTAAGTCCGGCAAAGAGCCCATCGTACTCAGCGGTATTGTTGGTGGCTTCCTCCTGGGGAAAGTACATTTGGACGACGTACTTGAGGTGCTCTCCGGTAGGGGCAATGAGGAGCACGCCTGCTCCAGCGCCCTGGAGTGAGAAAGCGCCGTCAAAGTACATGATCCAATCCTTGGGTGCTTCTTTGCCGGGGAGGATCGTCTCCAGAGCTTCATCATCTGGCGTGGGTGTCCATTCTGCAATAAACTCTGCCAACGCCCTGCTTTGAATGCTGGAAGTGCTCTCATACTTCAATCCGAAACTTGACAATTCTAATGCCCACTCAACTATTATGCCAGTGGCTTCGGGGTTCCTCAGTATGCGTTGCAACGGGAAACGGTTAACAACTGTTATCTCATGGGCTTGGAAGTAGTGGCGCAACTTCCTCGAGGCCATGATGAGGCTGAAGATCAGCTTTTGTACTCCAGAGTAGCTTGACCTAGCCCCCTGTAGCAGGGAACTGACAAAGTACATGGGCCGCTGCACCATTTTCTTCTTTGCCACCTCTTTGGACCCGCTGTCGATCATTTGCTGAGGTCCCCCTTGATCTGTATCGAGTCCTGCCACGGATGCTTCTTTCTCGTCCCCGGTAGCATCAGTAGCAGCCACTGAATCTCCATCCACTTCCCGCTATGCCACCAGCACTGCACTAACCACTTGATTCGTTGCTGCCAAATATAGCAGTAACGGCTCTTGCGGTTTAGGAGCGACCAAGGTGGGAGCAGAGGATAGGTAATTCTTCAGGTCTTGCAGCGCTGCATCTACCTCCGGGTTCCAGTTCATCGGGCTGGCTTTCTTCAAGATCTTGAAGAATGGCAAGGCGCGTTCAGCAGACTTGGAGATGAACCTACTCAACGCGGCAACACATCCGGTCAAGCGTCTGATATCCTTGATAGTCTTGGGTGCCTGTATCTGTTCAATCGCCTTGATCTTCTCGGGATTGGCTTCTATTCCTCGCTGAGATACAAAGAACCCAAACAGCTTGCCAGATGGGACAACGAACACACACTTTTCAGGGTTGAGCTTCAGGTTGATTTTGCACAAGTTCGCAAAAGTTTCTTCCAGATCCTGTATGAGAGGGGCTTCATCCTTGGTCTTGACCATGATGTCATCCATGTAGGCTTCCACATTTTTGTGCAGCTGAGGTCCAAAACCAATCTGAACAGCTCTGGCGAAGGTTGAACCAGCACTCTTTAACCCGAAGGGCATACGCACAAAACAGTACGTGCCACAGGGAGTTATGAATGCGGTCTTCTCTTCATCTTCTTTAGTCATAAATATCTGGTGGTATCCGTAGTAGGCATCCAAAAAAGAGAGCAAGTCACATCCGGAGGTGGAATCAACAATCTGATCTATGCGCGGCAAGGGGAAAGGGTCCTTCGGGCAAGCTTTGTTCAAGTCAGTGAAGTCTATGCAAAGCCTCCATTTCCCATTTGCCTTACGTACCAGCACCGGGTTTGCCAGCCAAGTTGGATGTAGCACTCCTCTGACCAAACTAGCTGCTTCAAGCTTCTTGATTTCCTCGGCAATGAACTGTTGCCGCTCCAGGGCTTGCTTCCTAACCTTTTGCTTGACGGGCCGGGCATGAGGACAGACAGCAAGGTGGTGCTCAATTACCTCCCTGGGAACACCGGGATGTCAGATGGTTGCCAGGCAAACACATCGACATTCTCCCGCAGGAAGGTAATGAGCGTGCTTTCCTATTTGTCAGTAAGGGTAGCACTGATGGTGAACGTGCCACCAGTGCCGTCCAGCGTTGCCGGGATTTTCTTCATCTCAGGATAGGTGGCCATGGTCTTCTTGCTAGTGGAACTCCCCGGCAGGTCATCGTCGGGTGCGGCGCACTCCGAAGAGGCGCGCTTCCCGGAGTCCTTGCCGTTGTTCCTGCTAGGCTTCTTCAATTTCTCTGTGTCCTTGGTGGGAGCTGGCATTTCTGTGGCCTCAGCTGCTACCGCATCACGGTACATCTGGTCCACGCAGATAACCGCGTTCTTCTTGTCGGATGGGATGGAAATGACCCCAATGGGCCCTGGCATCTTTAAGGTATTGTAGGCATAGTGGGATGCCGCCATGAACTTTGCCAGAGCTGGGCGACCGGGGATTCCGTTGTAAGGCAGCGGGATCTCGGCGACGTCGAACACAATCCTCTCTATCCGGAAGTTTAGTTCCCCGCCAAATGTCAAAGGCAGAGTGATCTTTCCCTTGGGTCGGCTCCTGCCGGGGTTGATTCCTTGGAATGTACCCGTAGCTTCGAGCTCTTCGTCAAGGATCTGCAGTTCTTAGCCACTTTAGGGGAGATTAAGTTCAATCCCGCCCCACCGTCAACTAACATCTTGGACACCTTGGGGTTGTGGATTGTCGGAGAAACCAACAATCGAAAACATCCGACCGTAGTGGTACGGTCAGGATGATCCTCTTCGTCAAAGATGATAGGCGTGCGGGACCATTTGAGTGGCTTCCTAGATTCTACAGTTGGTTCCACAGCATTGACCTCGCATGCCCACTACTTGAGCTGGTGGTGAGAGGAATGCAAGGATGCACCCCCGTCAACGCACATGGCTTCGGTTGCTTTCTGAAACTCCCTGTCGCTGGAATCCTCATCATCATCCTCATCCTCACTCATATCGTCTGTTTCCTTTTTCTCTCGGCCCCTGGCGGGTTTTTCCTTTTGCTGCGGGGTTTTGCCGCGGCGGCCTCCACTGCCGCCACGGCCTTTCCTGGCAGCACCGTCCTGGCCTTTTTCCTTGTCGCACTTCTCGTACTCGGCCCTCTGCTTCTCAACAAGTTGCTCGACCTGTTGGCATTCTTGAAGATCATGGCCCTTGGTGTGGTGAATTTTGTAGTATGGCCCGTCGGACTTCCCGGTCTTCTCAGCGGTAGTAGTCTCCCGGCAATCAGCGCACGCGGCATCTCCCTTGCCGGGGGTCTCGGCTTTCGCCTTCTTGCCTGCACTGAGGTCTCCAGAGCTCTCGACAGCCAACACTACTTTTCCCTTACGCTTCTTGTTGCGCTTCCCACTTCTTCCCTTCGGTTCGGGGGCGGCGTCGTCGTCATCGGAGTCCACTTCGACGCTCGCCTCCTCTCCAGGAAGTCGCCTTCCTTCTTCAGCTCGAGCACATTTATCCGCCGAGGTGTAAAGCTCATTAACAGTCTTGGGGAGCTTGACATTCATCTTGGCTCGCATCCTCCTGTTGCGCACGTTCGAATGGAACGCGACAATCACCGCTGCGGGATATATCTCTGGGATGTTGCGGTGCACTCGGCTGAATCTCTGGATATACTTCCTCAAGGTTTCTCCCTCCTTTTGCGGGAGGACTTGGAGATCGCAGGGCTGGCCTGGTTCTTGATGACCACCGGTGAAGGCGCCAACGAACTCGTTGCATAGATCAGCCCATGACGAAATTGAGTTTTCTAGGAGATACATCAGCCACGATCTCACGTTCGGCTTAAGTGCCAAAGGGAAATAGTTGGCGAGCACCTTTTCATCTCTTCCTCTCGCAGCTTGAACAACTATCATGTATATGCCCAAGAACTCCGCCGGGTTTAGCTTCCCGTCGTATTTCTCAGGCAGCTCAGGTTTGAAAGCTCGGGTCGACGGCCAGCTGACCCGTCGCAGCTCGCTAGTGAAGGCGGGGCAACCAACCTCGTAGGGAAGGTACCCAATAGCACTGGGCACGGGGTCGCCCACGTCTGGACCGTTGCGCTTGTCGGATTGATGGTGCGCTTCCCGGAGTCGCTCGATGGTGATGCGAGCGTCTTCTTTCTGCCGGTCTTCAAGGACACGCCGTTGATCTCAGCGGTCGCGTGGGCTAGACAAGACTATGGACGCTTCGTCGTGCTTGTCAGCATGCGAAGCTTGCTGCGGCTGCCTCTGGGCCTCTTGTCGCGGAGGGAATTGCACCATTGGGGTGGCCCCTTCGACGCGCTAACCGGCCCGAGCTGTCGCTGCTGTTCGCGTACGTCGCGACGGCTCTGCATGCTGGGGCTTGTTGGCTTCAACGAAGGAAACCAAATTCTGAATGGTGGCCCTCCATTCATCCATCTTATCAGTTGTTGGCATAAAGTTGAGCAGCATCTGGACTCGCGCCATGGCTTCCTCTGCGGTGCTCGGCATGGCGGAAGAGGCGGACCGCAACGTCGCTCGACTCCTGGTAGGACCAAGAGAAGCGTCGCCGCGTTCTTGATGCCGCGTGCCACTTGCCGGGGCTTTCTGGCGTGCAGGGGGCCGAACCTGTGGGGTTGTGGCCCCGCTTGGCGCTCTGTCTCGTTCCACATGAGGTGCACGCCCAGTAGTTTTGCCGGTGATGGGTGCGACCGAAGGGTCACGGCTCGCATCGGACCGGGCGTCGCCGAGGCAGCCGCGGCCATCCGCGCGGCGGGGAGGTGATGGACGGTTGTTTCCCTCGCCCATGGTGCCGGGGCCGAGATTGCCAAGTTGTTGTTGTAGCCGCTCCCCTCCGGTGCCTCCTGCTCCATCTCCGGCCGTGAAGGACTGGACGGGGGCGTCGCCTGCGGCCGACCACGTCGTCCACGATGCCCGCCTCACCCGCAACCATCGCGGCGTCGACGGCGCCGGCGACCGCGTGTGAGGGAGCCTTTGAAGTGGAGGGATGCGTGGCCGCACCGTATTTCTTCTTGGGAGCCATTGTTGGGGAAGATGATGATGAAGACCGATCCGCCGTTCACGAACTCGGGTTCGCGCAAATGATGCACGCCCCCTAGCTGGCGCGCCAAAGATGTCGGGGCACTGATGATCACGATCACCTATGGGACCAGAGGCCCCTTTGTGGTTCGGCAAGGGGGGTCACGTTGCACGAAGAGAGGAGAGCATGAGACGGCGCGATGATCAGGACACTGGCATTTTACCCAGGTTTGGGCCGCTGCTAAGCGTAAAACCCTACTCCTGCTTTTTGGTAGATTTGATTGGAAGAACACGAGTGGTGCCTCACGCTTTACCCCGGCAAGGGTTGCCTTCGGGGAAAGAGCTGCTAGGCAAGTACAAATGTTCGGGGTTCCGAATCCTGAGCTAGGTAGCCTTGGGCCTCCTTTTATAGTGCAAGGGGTTACCACAATGGCAAAACAGTCATTATCTATCGATTGGATAGCTTAGCAGAGATATCATACCTAACTCTGGCATTTAGGACAAAATACCATGATTACCAGCCGAGGTGGCACTCGGGGGTGCATCCCCGGCAAGCTTTACCACCGCTTGGCCAGTCGTTGCTTACGGTCTTGACACGCTGCAGGGCGGGTATCAACTGAGCGTAACTTGCCTTCCGACGCGCCGCCACGTGCTTAGCGAGAGCTGATTAGCCACTTGAGGGCTCGACACCGCATTGATAAGTGACTGGCGTAGTGATGCGGTGGAGCGGTGGCCGATCAGCTCGCGCCAGCCTGGGGACGGCTTGCCGGGTCTTCAGGATGGTGCGCATGTCTTGGTCCCTGGCAAGCGCCGGGGATGTGCTTGGCGCGTTGTAGTCCAGGCTTGGGCAGCCGCGCCGGGCTTGTTGGAGTCTTGTCTTGATCATCCGTCTTGTTTGTACGAATGTTGAAGGGTTCGGCTACTACCGCCTATGCATAAGTCAGGGGCACTGGGTACCCCGGTACTAGTGCACCGACATCGTGTTGCTCTTTGTGTGCATAAATCCCCATAGTTGAACTGCAAAGGGACCTTGCCGACAATCTATGGAATCGCAAAGGGGCCTTGTAACTCTCGGCGATTGCTAACTCTTCGGACGTGGGTTGTCGACCGGTGTCGGAGTAGGCCGCTGCTATTTGTGCGGTGACCGACACAAGCTGGGCGTGGGCGGCCGCCATCCAGGCTACGACGGCCGCCGAGGAAGTTGATGATTGTGTTATTTATGCTTATGGATATTACTATGTTAATGTTTGTTGATTCATCGTTTCTCAATGATCATATCAGAAAATATTACATGTTGGGTAGCATGTCACATAAAAAATTCTGTTTTTTTATCATTTACCTACTCGAGCACGACCAGGAATTAAGCTTGGGGATGTTGATACGTCTCCAACGTATCTATAATTTTTGATTTTTCCATGCTATTATATTATCATTCTAGGATACTTTTAGGCATTTATTTGCCGTTTTATATTATTTTTGAGCACTAACCTATTAACCCAGTGCCAAGTGCCAGTTGTTGTTTTCTATGTATTTTTGGCTTTTCAGGAATACTGTACCAAACAAAGTCCAAATACCCTGAAACTTTTTGATGATTTTTTGTGGACCAAAATAAGACGTGGAAGCTTCGGAGGAAGACCGTAGGGACACGAGGTGCCCCCAAGCCATCAGGGCGCGCCCAGGGGGGTCGCGCCCTGATAGCTTGGGTCCACCTCCCCGGCCCTCCGTCATCGTTCTCTGGGCTATAAATTCTCTAATATCTGGAAAACCCTTGAGAGCCTTCCAAATAACTTTTTCCGCCGTCACAAGTCTCTATTCCGCCGTGTGCGCATCTAGAGATCTATTCCGGTGCCTTGTCAGAGGGGGGATCAATCGTGGAGGGTCTCTACATCAACCTTGCTGCTCCCATGGTGATGTGTGAGTAGTTCACTGCAGACCCGTGGGGCCGTAGTTAGTACCTAGATGGCTATTTCTCTCTCTACGTTCTTCATTGCCAAGATCATCGCGATCCCCGCGGTGATCTGTCTTATGTTATCAATCTTTGCGGTGTGTTTGTTGGGATCCGAATTGTGGGTTTGTGTTTAGATTATTCATGAAAATATACTAAATACTTGTTGGTACTTTATTTGCATGATTGTTATAGCTTCATAATGCTCTCCGATCTATCGGTTTGGTTTGACCAACTAGATTGATTTATCTTCAAGTGGGAGTGGTGCCTTGTAGTGGGTTTAATCTGGCGGTGCTCAATCCCAGTGATAGAAAGGGACATGACACATATTGTATTGCTGCCAATAAGGGTAAAACGATGGGGTTTATTCATATTGATTGGATTTACTTTGTCTACATCATGCCATCATCCTCCAAGCATTACTCTATTTTTACTTAATACTCTAGATGAATGTTGGATAGCGGTCGATGGGTGGAGTAATAGTAGTAGAAGCAGGTAGTTGTCGGTTTACTTGTTTATGGACGTGATACCTTTATAAATGATCATTGTCGTGAATAAATAGTGCATAACTATGCGCCTCTCAATCAATTGCCCAACAGTAATTTGCTTACCCACCGTATGCTTTCTTGGAGAGAGAAGCCTCTAGCGAACACTATGCCCCCCGGGTCTCCTCACAAATATAATTACAAAAACTCCTAAAATATTGCTGCCATGATTTACTTTCTATTTATTTACAATTTATATTTATCAAATTATCTATCTATCACTACTTATTGCTTGCAAGTAATGAGTTCAAGGGGATTGACAACCCTCTTGCCCGCGTTGGGTGCAAGTGTTTGCTCTTTTGTGCGTAGGCGCTGAAGACGGGAATTTGCGTGGTTCTCCTATTGGTTCGATAAACTTGGTTCTCAATGAGGGAAATACTTACCTCCGCTTTCCTGCATCATCCCCTCTTCGGGGAAAATCCCAACGCAGTTTACAAGTATCACATGTCTTGTAGCTCAGGGCTTCACACAGGTTGAAGGGATTGACTTCGATGAAACTTTTGCACCTGTTTCTAGACTTGAAGCTATTCGTATACTGCTTGCATATGCTAACCATCATAACCTCATCTTATACCAAATGGATGTGAAAAGTGCATTCCTCAATGGTAAGCTTGAGGGAGAAGTATATGTTGCTCAACCCCTAGGTTTTGAAAACCCAAAGCACCCTGACAAAGTCTTCAGACTCAACAAGGCCCTCTATGGCCTCAAGCAGGCCCTACGGGCTTGGTATGACACTCTAAAGGAATTCCTCAAGAACAATGGCTTCAAAGCCGATTCACTTGACTCAACTCTTTTCACAAAATCTTATGATGATGAACTGTTTGTATGTCAAATCTATGTGGACGATATTATGTTTGGTTGTACTATCAAACATTAGAGTGACGAATTTGGCTACATGATCAGTGAAGAATATCAAATGTCCATGACGGGGGAGCTGATATTCTTCTTAGGCCTTGAAATTCGTTAACAACGCAATGGCACTTCATATCTCAAGAGAAGTACCTCAAAGACTGCCTGAAGAAATTCGGCATGCAAGACTGCAAAGGCCTAAAAAATCCTATACCTACAAATGGTCACCTCTACACTGACGAAACTGGTAAAGATTTCGATCAGAAGGTATATCGCTCTATGATTGGCTCTTTATTGTACCCATGTGCATCTAGGCCAGATATTATGCTTAGCGTTTGCATGTATGCCCGATTCCATCCGACTAAGAAGGAGTCACACCATCAGGCTCTGAAACGAAATCTTCCATATTTAGCTCAGTCACCAACGCTTGGATTATGTTATCCCAAGGGCTCAGTCTTTGATCTAGTTGGATATTCTGATTCTGATTATGCTGGAGATCATGTGGATTGCAAGTCAATATCAAGCGCATGTCATTTCCCTGGACGATCTCTGGTATGTTGGTCCTCGAAGAAGCAGAACTGCGTATCACTCTCCACATCTGAAGCTGAGTACATTGCTGTTGATGTCCGTTGCTCTCATGTACTATGGATGAAGCAGACTCTCTTGGACTATGGCAACAACTTAAAGAAAATCCCACTCTACTACGAAAACAAGAGTGCTATGAAGACTGCTCAGAACCTAGTACAACACTCGAAGACGAAACACATTCAGATTCGTCACCACTTTGTTCATGAGCATGTACGAAAGGGAGACATCGTCATCAAACATGTTTACACAGATGGTCAGCTCGCCAATATCTTCACTAAGGCTTTTGATGAGAAGAGGTTCCGCAAGTTTTGGTGTGAGCTAAACATCTTAGAATCTTTGAATGTCCAGTGAAAAGGACACACATCCTAACCCTCTAAGTATGAAGAAATTAATGAAGAATTTGATTCTCAGAACCCTACGACAATTGTACGTGGTGTCTGAAATCTATATAATTCTTGTACGGTGGGTTACGCCACCACCCTCTTTAAAGTTCTTCAAATTGAGTTTTTTGTCATTTGCAAAGTTTTCAAAATCTTCAAAATGGCATCACACTTTTCAAATTCATCATTTAAGGTTATTCTTCATTTATTGAGCCTATTGATATAGTTTGAGTTTTCAGTGTCCTCGACAACATTCACTTATAGCTATTTCTTCAAGTTGATTTTCATCTAAGTGAATGTGATCGGACCCGCTCCCCTCTGTGATAAACTCAACCTACTCTGTTCACAAATTCTTCATATGCATTCTTTTTGAAACCTGTTCAAAGTATTCACTGTGTCCTTGACAGCTGAAGAATTTGCAAACAAAGATTTAAATTGCAAAATCCATTTTTGGCGGTTGTCGCTGTAACCTCTCCCACTTCCACCGCATGAATAAAACATTCACCCACTATATCCACTACTCCAATCGTAGATGCCACATGTCGCGTGGATAACAAGGGTCAGGGGCATGTTTGTCCAAAATATTCGAACCGCACTGTTTTTACTGCCCCTATAAATGCCCCCTTTCACCATCCCATGGTCATTTATTACGCTCGCTCTTTCTTTCCCATTGCTCTTGAGCTTCAACCATAGGGCCGCCGCTGGAATTCATCGCCGTCGAAGAGGAAAAGCTTCACTTCCTAGACTTCTTCGCTAATGTACTCCCATCGGCCGTGGATTTCTTCACTCCGCCATTGTTGTAGGTGTCTTTTGCCGCTGAGTTAGGGTGCAGAAGATCTGAATTGTCAGCCTCCTTCTCCTTGTCGCTCAGTTCATCGCGTTCTTCGTTGGGGTAATTAAAATCTATTTTACTAACCCATTTTATCTTTTTCTTACCACAAAATCTTCAAGTGTTGTTTATTCTTCAAGAATCAAACTTCTCAGCACTTATATCTGCCCAATCTAGTTTTATTTCTCTAAGTTATGCTTCACTTCAAGATGCCTCAATTGTGCGAATGGATTCAATCTGCACAACTCTGGAACCTAAGTCCAGAGGACTTAGTGAAATTCTTCAAGATTAAAATGGTCAAATTCCTCAACTTGAGTTAATTTTAAAAATCTTCTGAGAACGCATATGACTATTCCAAATTCCTCGCAACTATACTCTATTCACAGGTACACATGTCAGCTGACGAATCTCTAGGTTCTCATCAGCTTAATTCATTTGCAGTGTTGCTCGAAGAAAAATTGCAAACATCTTCAGAATCTTCAAGAGTTCAAGTTCCTCAGTTGAAGAAAATGGCAAATGACAAAAGGCCTCGGAAGGGTGGCAAGAAAAGAGAAATAAACACAACTTTTGAAATTCCTGATGAAATTATGCCGTGTACTGCACGCTGATGAGGCTATACATGGCAAGGAAACTGAAAAGCAGCAAAACGCGCATGCAAATGATCAAGAGGAGATGGGCTAAAGAATGGAAGGAATACAGATATGTGACACCCAAGTATATGAAGGAATTCGCTCTCAAGCCTCCCTGTCCAATAGCACTATTGACACCAGGCCAGGTGGCTGACCCCACAAGTATCAGGAGGGGTGATGAATTCCCAGCCCAATGGGCTATGCATCAGGCCAAGTTGAGGAAACAGGCCAAGGCAGCTGCTGACAAGTTCAAGAAAGACTCAAAGGCTTCAGCTGAAGCATCTGGTAATAGAAGTGCTACCAAGAAGGCCATATCCAAGAAGTCAGCTCAAAAGCCAAAGCCTTCATCTCCTATGCTCTCACGACCAACTTCTTCAACTTCTGCAAAGCCTTCTGTTCCCCCGCCTCCAGCAAGTTCCTCAAGGGCTACTGCAATGCCCTCAGTGGCTACAACCTCTTCAGCTGCAGCTGCAAAAGCTTCAACACCTATGCATGTTGCAACCTGCCGGTGCACAATGCATTTTTCAATTGACTCAGGGGCAGCTGCTTCTGCATCAGCCAGTGCTCACACTTCCTCAAGTGGCACTGTGCTGAAGACTAAGGCCATAGCCGGGCAAGGCACAAGACCAAGCCCCAAGAAAGTCATCATCACACTACCCACAAATTCATATGACGAGGCTGATGATGATGAACTTACAGAAATCATCAGGACAAGCAACAAAGAGTTGCTGCATCAATGGCTCCTTAGTCCCTCTCATTCTGGACCCCAAGAAGTTCCTCGACTTCATCAACATCTGGCAAAAGGATCCAAACATGCCACTTGATGACTTGGATCTACCTACTGCCCCACGCCACGTACTAACGACTTTCATTATGAATGAAAAATGCAAGATTGACCAAGATCGTCAGGTCAAGAAAGCCCAGTACCACAAGGAGCATGAGCAAAAGGAAAACATCCTCAAGATGACTCATGAGAAGTTCATTGCCATGCAAACTAAGATCAAAAACCTCAATGATGATTTTAATCGATGATATGTAGATTACAAAGGCTTCTCGAACAGATTTGTCAATGCAACTAATCCAGTCATGAAAGAGCACAATTCAAGAATTATTGTTGCTGCTTAACCACAAGTTCTTTAGGCGAGCTCTTCAATACCACATGTTGAAGAAACTATGAATGTACAGATACACCTGTATCTAAAGAATCTGCCAGGGCAACCTCCACTGTTGTGCCTGAAGAACCAACCAAGGCAACTGAAGAATCTACCGCGCTTGAAGAAAATGCAGCTTCCAGGGCCACATCTCTGGTTGTGCCTCAAGAAATTCCCAGGGCGACTGCATCAGTCGTGCCTGAAGAAATTGCACCACCTTTATCCTCCACCACTACAACAACACCTTCAAAGGTGAAGAATATCCCTCTTCCTTCTGCATCAGAAGCGACGAAGACCAAGACTACGAAGAAAGAGGCTTCCAAGAAAAGAAAGGCTTCAGACTCTACTGAAGCTCAAACCGTGAAGAAGTTGAAGACAACTCCAATGTCTTCAACTAACACGATTGATGCACCCCCTCTAACCTTTGCGCCTCCTTATGAAATCATCCCATTTGGTGAAGATTATGTCATTCCAGATGAGGAGGAAGAAGAAACCCACTCTATTGCTTCCTCAGAGCAGGTGGATGAAGAAATTGAGGTTGAAGATACTGCTTCACCTCCAGTGGTATCATCGCCCCAACCTCAGTTAATTTCTGAAGGGGCTGTCATTGAAGAAATTGACGAGGATGTGGACATTGATGGCTCCACGACACCTTTGGTCAATGATGAATTTTGTGAAACAACTCACCCAAATTCACCCATCACCACACCTTTCTACCAATTTCCTCAGTCTCCAGCACAGACTAAAGAACTTGTAACTAGTTATGGAGAATGTCACTCCCCTCTCCAGACCATTCCTGAATAAAATCAAGCTGCAACAGCTGATGAAGTGACCCAGTCTCAACAGGCTTCCACTGATGTAATAGGTACTCCAATTCCTCAGCCAAAAGGTTCTGTGCACTATACTGATACAGAAAGCATGCCAAATGCAACCGCTGAAGAAATTGCCAAGTCAGACAGGATCATCGACAAGAATGACTCCATTCGCTCGCCAAGGCCAATCTCTGATGTGAGGCCAACCAAAATTAATCTGCAACCAAAGCCCTCACTACTAGTCAAAGGCAAGAATGCAAAGAGACCCAAGTTCCTCAAGAGTGCATTCTTTGAAGAGAAGAACTTCTTCATTGGCGCATTATATGATTCTGCCAAGATTAGGCATCAGAGATTCTGGACTCCAACATAGATCAATTTCTATTTTTCTATGTTATTCGACAAGAAAAAAATCCTCCCGCATCACCATATTCCTCATGTGGATATGGAACACATCTCATGCTTCACTCCGGTGTTAGCTGTTCTTCACGATGCTGGGTTACTGGGACTTTTCTGCGACATATGCGATTGGAATGAAGAGCTAGTTCTTCAATCTACGCCAATGTGCATCTTTCTGGTGAGGCTGAAGACATTCACACTTGGGCTATTGACTGGATGACAGAGAACATTCATTACAAAGCCCTTGCCAGCAAATTGCTTCGAGCCCTCCGAGTTGACCCCCCTCAAGATAAAACAAAACGAGTTTATAATGAACCTGAGCTTCCAGATCATTTAATGCAAGTGCTTATGGATCCATTGGCTGAAGGAGAAGATCCAAGAACCTCCAAGTGTCATGTAGTCGACGTTCACATAACACCACTAGAGGAGAGACAACATACATCTCATCAAATTTTTGAACGAATACCAAATTCACATGATTACTTGTAGCAAGACTTATCCCATGTCCTCAAGAACAAACATAACTACTCGCAAAGCATATTAATGTTCATAATCAGAGGAGTATTAATTATCATTAAGGATCTGAACATATGATCTTCCACCAAGTAAACCAACTAGCATCAACTACAAGGAGTAATCAACACTACTAGTAACCCACAGGTACCAATCTGAGGTTTTGAGACAAAGATCAGATACAAGAGATAAACTAGGGTTTGAGAGGAGATGGTGTTGGTGAAGATGTTGATGGAGATTGACCCCCTCTCGATGAGAGGATCGTTGGTGATGACGATGGCTTCGATTTCCCCCACCGGGAGGGAAGTTTCCCCGGCAGAACAACTCCGCCGGAGCCCTAGATTGGTTCTGTCCAAGTTCCGCCTCGAGACGGCGGCGCTTCGTCCCGAAAGCTCCCTTATGATTTTTTCCAGGTCAAAACCCTCCATATAGCAGAAGATGGGCACCGGAGGCCTGCCAGGTGGGCCACAAGCCACAGGGGCGCGCCCCCCTGGATTGTGACTGCCTGGTGGGTCCCCTGATGTATTTCTTTTGCCCAGTATTTTTATATATTCCAAAATAATTCTTCGTAGATTTTCAGGACTTTTGGAGTTGTGCAGAATAGGTATCTCAGATTTGCTCCTTTTCCAGTCCAGAATTCCAGCTGCCGGCATTCTCCCTCTTCATGTAAACCTTGTAGAATAAGAGAGAAAAGGCATAAGTATTGTACCAGAATGTGTAATAACAGCCCATAATGCAATAAATATAGATATAAAAGCATGATGCAAAATGGACGTATCAATGGGCCATTCTCTGTAGAAGGGCCGGACACATCAAGACTCCACTTTCCAGAAGGAAGCCCCGAAGGCGCGTCGTGCAGTCCAAGTCAAGATGAGGAAATCGCCATCTCCATCCTCGGCAGGAGGCCCACCATGTGTAAACCCTAGTCCCCCCCCGGTGTCTATATAAACCGGGAGGGTTTTTAGATCATAGGACACAGGAACTCATCTAGGGTTTTAGCTAGTCGATCTCGAGGTAGATCAACTCTGTAACCTTCATATCATCAATATAATCAAGCAGGACGTAGGGTTTTACCTCCATAAGAGGGCCCGAACCTGGGTAAACATCGTCTCCGTCGTCCCCTATTACCATCGATCCTAGTCTCACTGCTCGGGACCTCCTACCCGAGATCCGCCGGTTAGATCCAAGAACCTCCTTCCTAGTGAAGGAAATGTTGTATTTGCCTAGGACTGTCTACTTCATCATGGCTAAGAACCTCAGTCCAATCAAGGGCCATAACTTAGATGATGAAGAAGTTGTTGGCATCACAAAGAATCTCTTGTTCTATATTAACCATGGCATTACCATTAACATTCATAATTTCTTCTTGAGGACTTTGGCCATTGTTGCTCAGTCTCCGTTCGATTTGAAGCCTTATGCGCCGTGGCTCAGGAGATTCATCAGAACAAGGTCTTCAATCAACTACAAGGCAGACTTTCAGAATCATCTCATCTATTTGCTGCCGGTTGAATTTCTTCAAAGAACAATTTCCTCAGTATCTGGCAAAGGTTGGGTTGTTGTTGAAGAAGGCACACGTCCATTGGATGGTCAATTTCGTCAACCAGCCTCTCAATCTACAAATGACGAAACATCCTCCCAAGACACTACAGCAAAGACCTCAGCTCAAAATCATCAAGGTTCTGCTCCTCGTGTGATGATTGATCGCGAACTCCACATAAGCCTTCATCATAAAGAGGATTGCAATCACAAATGGGTTAAGCGTCAGCTTGCTGCTATACCCGCCAACATGAAAGTGACACAAAACTCAGTGAGGAAAAATCATTGCTATGCCCATGAGATTTTTGACCATAATTGGGGTATACTATCACATCTCAAAACTACCGAAGAACTTGGAGAAATGGACTTTGAACAAAACTTCGATTGGTCGTTCCCGCCCAAGAATAAGTTCAAGAAGGTTAAAGTTGCTCAACTTGTGCCCAGCTCGTATTCATCATCGCGCGCCACTGATGAAGCTGAAGACCTCGATGACACTGATGTCTGTCCTTCATCAACAACTAACCCCAACAACAACACTGGCACTCCTCCACCACCTTAAAGATGAGATTCTTCAGGGGCGTTAGTCCTTAGTTTCGTCTCCTTTTGGTCATTTGATGACAAAGGGAGAGAAAATTGAGTTTAGTCTTCAAGCGGGTCTTCGTCTTCCCCCAGCGCTGAGCGTAGGGCATCCACGTTGCATGGGCATAGCCATTGATGGGCAGTGTTGACTTCTCCGCCAGCGCGGAGCTATGGCTGCCACATTGCGTGGGAGGAACCCCTCCGCGTCCTCGGGGGGCTCCGGGCGTATACAGCCCACTCATTATTACATGAGAGTGTCACGGGTAGAACTTCCGGAGGTGCTGGATGTTCCAGGCGTTCTGGATGGTGACCCCATCCTAAGTCTCCAGGCGCACGGCGCCAGGCCTGGAGACATGAGTGACCTTGAACGGGCCCTCCCACATGGGCAAGAGCTTGTGCAAGCCCTCCCTAGAGAGAACCCGCCTCAGGACGAGGTCTCCGACTTCGAGGGTCCTGGAGCGGATGTTGCGGCAGTGGTAGCGCCGTAGCACTTGCTGATACCGCGTAGCTCGGAGCGCGGCACGACGACGTGCCTCCTCTCCGAATACGAGGTCCGCTCCCCGCGCATCATCCTGACGCTCCTCGTCAAATGCCAAGACCAGCGGGGATCGGTGCTTGACCTCGTGGGGGAAGACGGCTTCGGCTCCGTAGATGAGGAAGAACGGGGTCTCGCCGGTGGGCTTAGTCAGGGTGGTGCGGATGGACCACAACACTAACTGAAGCTCGTCGACCCAACCCCTGCCGCAAGATTCAAGCTTCTTCTTGAAGCTCCTCGCCTTGAGGCCCCGCAGGACCTCCGCGTTGGCGCATTCCGCCTGGCCGTTGCTCCGTGGGTGGGCCACCGAGGCGTAACATATCTGCGTTCCAAGGTTAGCACAATAGGTCTTGAAGAGGTTACTTGTGAACTGCGAACCGTTGTCGGTGATGATGCGGTTGGGGACGCCGAACCGGCTTACGAGGCCCTTGATGAACTTGATGGCCGACCCGGATGGGATGGTGCGCATGGGCTCCACCTCCGCCCATTTGGTGAACTTGTCGCTGGCGACGTAGAGGTAGCGGTACCCGCCCGCTGCTCGCGGGATGGGCCCCAGTATGTCCAGCCCCCAGACCGCAAAGGGCCAGGAGAGCGAAATGGTCTGAAGGCCCTGCGCGGGCTGGTGAATCTGCTTGGCATGAAACTGGCAGGCCTCGCAAGACCGGACCAATTCGAGGGCGTCTTCAAGCGCCGAGGGCCAGTAGAAGCCCGATCGAAAAGCCTTCCTTGCAAGCGTGCGCGAAGAGGAGTGATGCCCGCAGTCTCCTCCGTGGATGTCGGCCAACAGCTCGCACCCCTGCTCCCTGGAGATGCATCGCAGCGCGACGCCGTTCGGGCGCCTGCGGTACAAGTCGCCGTCTTGCAAGCAGTAGGCCGTGGCCTGACGGGTTACGCGCTCCGCGTCTTCCTCCTTCTCTGGTAGCGTGCCGTGAAGTAGGTACGTCCTGAACTCTTGCATCCAGCTGTCGGCCTGGGGCTCCAAGGCCAGGAGCAATCGGGCTCCTGAGGCCTGGCCGCAATCCGGAGCGCCCGAGGGCGGCGCTGGGGGGAGCTGCTCACTATGTGGCACCAGGTCTTCAGCAGGTGGCGCCGCGGAGGGTTTGAAGAGCCGCTCCTCGAAGACGCCAGGCTCTTGGGGCTCGCAGCACGAGGCCCTCTTGGCGATGTCATCGGCTTCCTTGTTCGCGCTGTGCGGGATGTGTTGCAACTCCAAGCCCTGAAAACATTTTTCGATCTTACGTACCTCTTCCAAATACGCTCCCATGTGCTCGTCTTTGGGTGTATACTCCTTGTTGGAGAAGTTGACGAGGAGCTGGGAGTCGCCCATGACGGTGAGGCACCAAACCCCCAAGGCCGCCGCCGCCTTGAGGCCGGCGATGAGGCCCTCGTACTCCGCGATGTTGTTGGAGACCTTCTCTCCATGCTGGAAATAGAGCTGCATAGCATAGCTAAGCTTGTCCCCTGCGGGAAGTGAGCACGACCCCAGCTCCTGCTCCCTTGCGCGTGAAGGCTCCGTCGAAATGCATGACCCATCCCTCGGGTGCCTCATCGCCAGGGGTGAGGGACTGACTCCCGTCTAGCCCCCTATCCGGGGTGTCCGTCCACTCCGCCACGAAGTCCGCTAGGGCTGCCCCCTTGATGACCCTGGTCGTGTTGAATTCTATGTTGAAGGCCTGGAGCTCGACGTTCCATTCGGCGACTCTTCCTGCCGCGTTGGGGTTGCGCAGGATCTTCTCCAAAGGGTAAGCTGAGATGACCTTGATCGGATGTCCCAGGAAGTAGTGACGCAGTTTCCTTGAAGCGACAAGGAGCGCTAGGAGGAGCTTCTGCTGCATGGGGTAGCGTGAGCGCACGTTCCGCAGCACCGTACTGACGTAGTACACCGGGTGCTCGACCAGGGTGAAGTCTCCTGCGGTGTCCTGTCCTGTGGCGGACCCAAGAGGCCTGGGCGCCTCGGGGACCGGTCGTGCGGAGGGGGCCTCATGAGGTTCAAGCGCTTCAGGGGCCGTCGGAGAGTTCGGGGCCTCATGAGGGTCGAGTGCTTCAAGGGCCGTCGGAGAGTCCGGGGCCTCATGAGGGTCGATCGCTTCAGGGGCCGTCGGAGCGGCTTGGGCCTCAGGTGATCCGGCTTGGGGAGAAGCAGGCTTCTGGTGATCCTGCGAGCCCTGTGGCTCCGTGCTTGGGGGCCCGCCGGCGCCCGTCGACGCGGCGCGCGTAGCGGCCCGCTCCGTCCTGACTGCCACCAACGCAGCGCTGGTGGAGTGGGGGGTGGCAGCCAGGTATAGAAGTAGGGGCTCCCGAGGGCGAGGCGCCACCATCACTAGCGGGCTCGTGAGGTACTGCTTGAGTTCCTCGAAGGCTGCGTCCGCCTCCGGGGTCCATTCGAAAGGGCCCTTCCTTTTCATGATCTTGAAGAACGGCAAGGCCCGCTCGCCGAGCTTGGAGATGAAGTGCCCCAAGGAGGTCACACATCCCGCCAATTTCTGCATTTCCTTGAGGGTCTGGGCGCGCTCATCTTGTTTATGGCCTTGATCTTCTCCGGGTTCGCCTCGATTCCCCGGTGCGATACCAGGAAACCGAGCAGCTTGCCCGAGGGGACCCCGAAGACACACTTTTCAGGGTTGAACTTCAGGTTCACTTCCCTCAGGCTGGCAAACGTCTCCTCCAGGTCCTTGACCAGGGTCTTGGCTGCCCTGGACTTGACCACGATTTCGTCGACGTAGGCCTCTGCATTCCTTCCGAGATGCGGCCCCAGGGCGATGTGCATCAGTCGCTGGAAGGTTGCCCCGGCGTTCCGCAGCCCGAAGGGCATGCACGTGTAGCAGAACACCCCACACGTGGTGAGGAAAGCCGTCTTCTCGACGTCCTCCACCGCCATCTTGATCTGGTGGTAACCCGAGAAGGCGTCTATGAAGCACAGGAGGTCGCACTCCGCAGTGGAGTCCATGATCTGGTCGATGCGCGGCAGCGGGAATGGGTCCTGAGGGCAGGCTTTGTTGAGGCTCGTGAAGTCGACGCACATACGCTCCTTCCCGCACTTCTTCGGGACGACCACCGGGTTAGCCACCCACTCTGGGTAGCGCACCTACCAGATGACCCCTGCCTCCTTCAGCTTGCCGACCTCCTGAGCGATGAATGCCTGCTTCTCCGGAGCCTACCTTCTTGCCTTTTGCTTTACCGGACGTGTGTACGGGCACACCATGAGGTGGTGCTCGATTACATCCCTGGGGACCCCCACCAGGTTGGAGGCGCTGACACAAACGTGTCCTTGTTCGCCCTGAGGAAGGCCACCAACGCCTCCTCTTGATCTTGAGGCAGGTCGGCGCCGATGGTGAAGGTGGGGCCAGGGTTTCCTTCGTCCACCGGCACCTGCTTCGTCTCCGCTCGACTCTGGGAGAAAGGCTGCTTCTTCTTCACCGGCGCGACGTCGGGGACACCCCCGGAGTCCTCCGCGGCCCGCGTGGCGCCCCCGGCACTGGTGCGCGCCGCGGCTTTGTAGGAGAGCCCGAGCACGTGAGACGCGTCCTTGAAATCCCCTACGATGGTGAGGACACCGCCGCTCCCGGGCATCTTGATGACGTTGTAGCCCGGGTGCGTTGCCGCCATGAACTGAGCGAGGGCGGGGTAGCCAAGTATCGCGTTGTATGGGAGGTGGATGTGGGCGACGTCGAAGTCGACCTGCTTGGTGCGGAAGTTGGAGCGGGTGCCGAAGGTGACGGGAAGGCACACCCGCCCCACGGGGACGACGGACCCCCCGACCACCCTAGAGAAGGGTCTTGAAGGCGCGAGCCGGTCACGGGGTAACTGCAGCGCGTCGAAGGCCTCCATGGAGATGACGTTGAGGCCGGCGCCACCGTCTATGAGGGTCCTGGAGACGGCCACGCCCCGTATGGTCGGCGTGCACAACATGGGGAGCGTTCCAGCGGCTGCCGTCGTCTTGGGGTGGTCGTCGGGGCCGAAGGTGATGTCGATCTCCGGCCATGCGCGGTGCTGCGTGGGCTCGGGCCGCGGCTGAGCCGCTCCTACGTGGCGTAGGAACCGCTTGACATGGCGGCCGGAGGGTGGCGCCTGCGACCCGCTGAGGATGTAGGCGACCGCGGGGCCGGTCCTGCGCGTCCAGGCGCTGTTGCGCGCTGAGGGCCAGCCGGCGCCAGGGATCTCGCCGGCCATGGAATCGCCGAACCGGGGCTTGGCTGCCGCCGCGAGTGGGGAAGCTCCGACACGCCCCCTACCTGGCACGCCAAATGTCGGATTTCGGGCTCCGCAAAACCCTTAAGATTCGAGCACAGGGGCGTGTGCGAAGATCCCCTGCAGCTTCGCCCAACCTAGCTCGCTACTCGATGAACACAACGGTGAACTCGCACGATGACGAGGAAGAAGATGAACATGACAGTTTACCCAGGTTCGGGCTGCTCCGAAGCGTAATACCCTACTCATGCTTTGGTCGATTGCCTCTCGAGGAGGTGTGGTGGACGAACTAGTACAGTGTTTCGGAGCCTCGTGAGGGCGCTCCTGAGGTGTTCTTGGCCCTCTGTTGGCTAGGTGATGGATGAGTGGATCGATTGGTTTTCCCCCCTTCTCTACGGTGCAGCCTACCTTCTATATATAGCGGTGGCTCGGGTCCTCTTCCCTTATCTCAATGGCGGGAAGGGATCCCACAACAGCCAATTTTAAAGGGGGACAGGGGTACATGCCCGTCCTGCCCAAAGGCGGTCTTCGCCTGCAAAGTAGCTGTCGATGATGCAGAGGTGGGCTCGGCGATGACATCTGCCATGCGGGGCTCTTGGTCGTGGTCTTGTTGCATCGGAATGGAAACCTTTGGGGGATGCTTTGGGAACCCGCGTACGTCCTTGCTCCCTTTACACTAAAGGGGAAACTGCACCGCCTGGCGCACTGGCGCCCGCCTGCCCTTCCTTGCGTCATCTTTGACTCCCGAGGCCGGGCCCTGCATAGAGATCTCCGCCGCTCCGGAGGGGGCCCTGGGAGGCCCATCCCTTGCCGGTCTTGACGCCGCTCCTCCTCGCAAGCCTAGGGCCCTCGCAAGGGCCTTGTCCCGAGTGGGGCCACACCTGGCTGTGTTTGGTTGACGAAGTGGGCCATGCCCTGGGCCACAGGCAGGCAACTCTGGGTACCCCCGTTCCCAGAACGCCGACAATGCATGTTCATGACCGTTTTCGCTCTCTAGCTGGCCGCTTCCCAATCTACTTGCTAGCCTTCGCCTGTACTAAGCGGGAATACAGCTTGTGCATCACAACCCTTAAACCAAGTTATGCCAGATGAGTCCACTATACCTACCTATATGCGGTATTACCATGCCGTTCCAAGTAAATTTGCATGTGCCACCTCTAAATATTCAAATAAACATTTGTTTTGTGTGCCTGGACCGCTCATGGAGCGACAGGGGGCGGTCAGTATCTTCCATGCTAAGCGGGTTATTCTCATGATGAGTGTTTATTCACTTGTCCTTACACGAGAGGGGCGGTAATAGGGATTCCCAGTCCCGAAATCAAAAATCAAAAATAATTAAACAAAACTCCCCCAGGAATGTTGTTGGTTTGGACGGTACCCATGGATGCGGCTCGCCGTGGAGTGTGATTGTTGGTGGAGGGGGAGTAAACCTTTACTTTTATCGCTTGGGAACCGCCGCTAATTTGTTTAGCATGGAAGATATTGATAACTCTTGATCGTGACGTTGACAGGAAGGGTGTACCTTCCAAAATTATATCTATCTATGTTTTAAACTTTGAGCTCTGGCACCGCTGCAAATCCATGCTTCCCTCTGCGAAGGGACTATCTATTTACTTTTATGTTGAGTCATCACCTTCTAAAATAAGCGCCAAACCTGAGAGCACTATTGTCATCCTCATGCATTGTGTATAGTTGATGTTGGGTGCAGCTCCCACTTCCACAGAAAAACTCCTTTCAAATAAATCTTTATGCTTTCCAGAAATTACATACCATTTCCAATCAATAATATGTTGTCAACATACAATATTAGAAATCTACAGAGCTCCCACTTACTTTCTTTTAAATACAAGCTTCTCCATAAATTGTATAAATCCAAAAGCTTTGATCACTACTCCATAGATGGATCACTGGAGCTTGCAGACCTTTTAACAACCTTAGGATTGAAAAAACCTTCTGGTTGCATCACATCCAACTCTTCCTTATGGAAACCATTAAGGAACATTATTTTGATGTCCATCTACCAGATTTCATAATCGAAAAATGCAGCAATTGCTAACATAATCCTAACATACTTTAGCATCGCTATGGGTGCAGAAAGTCTCATCGTAGTCAACACCTTGAACTTGTCGGAAACCCCTTTGTGACAAGTCGAGATTTATAGATGGTGGCGTTACCATCAATGTCTGTCTTCTTCTTAAAGATTCATTTGCTCTCCATGACCTAACAGTCATTGGGTAAGTCTTCCAAAGTAAATACTTGGTTTTTGTACATGGATCCTATCTCGGATTTCATGGCCTCTAGCCTTTTGTCGGAAGCCAGACCCATCATCGCTTCCTCATAGTTCGTAGGTCATACCACTCGGGGCAGTATGTGTCCTTGTCGACCTACAAGGTTCGATACTGACTTGATCCAAAGTTTCATGATCGTCATCACTAGTTTCCTCTTCAATTGGTGTACGCATCACATGAACACCTTTCTATGTTGCGATACTCTCCAATTCAAGTGAAGGTCCGATAACCTCATCAAGTTCTACCTTCCGCCCACTCACTCCTTTCGAGAGAAACTCCTTCTCTGGTAAGGATCCATTCTTGGCAACAAAGACCTTGCCTTTGGATCTGTGATAGAAGGTATACCCAATTGATTCTTTAGGGTATCCTACGAAGATGCACTTCTCTGCTTTGGGTTTGAGCTTGTTAGGCTAAAGCCTCTTGACATAAGTGTCGCATTCCCAAACTTTAAGAAATGACAGCTTAGGTTTCTTGCCAAACCATGATTCATACGATGTCGTCTCAACGGATTTAGACAGTGCCCTGTTTAAAGTGAATGTGGCTGTCTCTAATGCATAACCCCAAAACGATAGTGGCAAATTGGTAAGATATATCATTGAACACACCTATCCAATAGAGTACGATTACGACGTTTAGACACACCATTACACTATGGTGTTCCAGGTGGCATGAGTTGTGAAACTATTCCACATGTCTTAAATGCATACCAAACTCACAACTCAGATGTTCACCACCACGATCATATCGTAGAAGTTTTATCTTCTTGTTACGATTATTTTTAACTTCACTCTGAAATTGCTTGAACTTTTCAAATGTTTCAGACTTGTGTTTCATTAAGTAAATATGGCCATATATACTCAAATCATCCATGAAGGTAAGAAAATAACGATATCTAGTGCTCGCTTCAACACTCATTGGACCGCATACATCAGTATGTATTATTTCCAACAAGTCACTTGACCGCTCCATTGTACCGGAAAATGGGGTTTTCGTCATATTCCCCATGAGGCATGGTTCACATTTTTCAAATGATTCATAATCAAGTGATTCCAAAAGTCCATCAGCATGGAGTTTCTTCATGCTCTTTACAATAATATGACCTAAGCAGAAGTGCCACAAGTATGTGATACTATCATCATTAACTTTGGATCTTTTGGCATCAATATTATGAACATGTGTATCACTAGGATCTAGATTCAATAAGAATAGACCATAAAAGATATTATTCATATAAAAAGAACAACCATTATTCTCTAACTTAAATGAATAACCGTCTCGTAATAAACAAGATTCAGATATAATGTTCATGCTCAATGCATGCACCAAATAACAATTATTTAGGTTCAAAACTAATCCTGAAGGTAGAGGGAGCGTGTCGATGGAGATCACAATAACCTTGGAGACACTTCCAACGCGCATCGTCACCTCGCCCTTAGCTAGTCCCCGTCCATTCTGCAGCTCCTGTTTTGATTTACAAATATCAGCAACTAAACCAATATCAAATACCCAGGCGCTACTACGAGCACTAGTAAAGTACACATCAATAACATGTATACCAAATATACCTTTATTGACATGACCGGCCTTATTATCTGCCAAGTACTTGGGGCAGTTCCGCTCCCAGTGACCGCCCCCCTTACAATAGAAGCACTCAGTCTCGGGTTTGGGTCCAGCCTTGGGTTTCTTCACTCGAGCGACAACTGGCTTGCCAGTCTTGAAGGTTCCCTTATCACCCTTGCCCTCCTTGAAACTAATAGTCTTATCAACCATCAACACTTTGATGGTCCTTCTTGATTTCTACCTCTGCGACCTTAAGCGTCGCGAATAGCTCAGGGATCGTCTTCTCCATCCCTTGCATGTTGTAGTACCTCACGAAGCTCTTGTAGCTTGGTGGCAGTTACTGGAAAACTCTGTTGTCAGTGTTGAAACCGGCGGATCTCAGATAGGGGGTCCCGAACTATGAACCTAGACTTGATGGTAACAGGAGACGAAGGAGACGGTGTTTACCCAGGTTCAGGCCCTTGTGAGGAGGTAAAACCCTACATCATGCTTGGTTGTATTGATGAATGAGATGGTTACAGAGTTGATCTACCTCGATTTCCAAAGAGCTAAACCCTAGATTAGTTAACTCGTCCTTCTACGAACTAAGTCCCATGGTTTATATAGACACTAGGGGTACCTAGGGTTACACATGGTCGGTTTCCATCCGGGCATAGATACACCCATTCTATCTAGGAGGACACACCAAGTCTTCGGGACTCCTCCTTCGAAACAAGGGATCGTCTGGTAACTTGGCCTTCTAGTAGCCGCTCCTGTGCGGCCCATCGTGTTGGCCCATCAGGGGTGAACAAACGGCCCGAGGACCCCTTAGTCCTGGACTCCCTCAGTAGCCCCCGAACTTACCTCAGATGCTGAGGCACTCCGTGTTCGGCAGCTTCGTTCATCAAGGGTCTTCGGCTTGTGAGGCGAGTTCTCCTCTTTTCCGATTCACTAGACGATAGCCAGACCATGTTAAGAATCCCCAACCGTCGGAAATGGCACGGGCCCACAATTTTGATTTCCCTGCCCGAGGCTCAATGAAACCCCTGGATTCCTGCGCTCCAATGGGAGGCAGGCATCCAACAGTCCTTTTATGGAAATACCCTCCACAAGCCGAGGGATAAGTGCCTATTTATAGAAAGTCGAACTTGTCGTAGGAAACGCTCCTCCCTCGTCCGTCTCCAAGAAACTCTAGCATCGACAAACCTCGGAGGTATGGCGAGCGCCCCAGGTTCTTCCTCGCGCCCTCACGGCCCCCTTCCCAGTGACTGGGCCAGCTGTTCTATTTTCCACCTCTGGTTGTGCAGTCTTGAGACGCAGGGATACCTTCCTACTTCGGATCTGGCGCCCACTCGTGCAGGGTTGACATCTACGAGCGGCGTGGCTTTCGCGGAGAACTCCCCCCCCCCCCCCCCCCCGTCCAGACGAGAGGGTATGCTTTACCTCCTTCCTCCTACGAGGCCTAGGTTTTCCCATTCACCCCTTCTTGAGGGGCCTATTGGAGTTCTATGGGATCCAGCTCAACAACCTTACCCCCGGGTCCATCCTGCACATCTCGGGCTTTGTCGCCCTTTGCGAGATGTTCCTTGGCCGCGAGTCCCACTTCGATCTATGGCAAAAATATTTCTGCCTCGTCCCTCGAACTCGGGGAGGAACAATCCGGGAAGTGGGCGGTGCCGAGGTGTGGTGCATAGCCGGGACGGGGTACCTCATCGGAACTCCGAAAAAGGAATCCAAAGAGTGGGATTCAGAGTGGTTCTGTATCAAAGACATCCCCTTATTTGACCTAGCTCGAAGGGGTCTGCCCGAATACTCCGAGGCTCCTTTAAAGAAGCGATTCAACTGGTGTCCGAGGAGCGCTTCTCAAGAGGAGAGCGTCAAAGTAAAGTCCCATTCCGCCAAAGTGAAGCTGCTGGGTCACAACCAACGGACCATTATTGACGTGATGGCTGCCGCTATCACCCGTTCCGTTCAACCCCTGCAACAGAGGATTCACCCCCTATGGTGCTATATTGTAACAAGTGACACGACCCGTTGCCGAAGACAAGGGCCTGCCGACCAAGCGGCGTTGGCGGTCATGTTAGCCGACCTCTTCAAAGGAGAAAAGGAAGATTTCATTCGCCTGACGACCAGGGAAGGCTACTCGACTCATAACCCCATTGACTGGGTAAGTCCATTCATACTACCCTCCCTCGGATCATCAATTCTTGATTTTACTGACCGAAAGTGAGTTTTTCCCCGAACAGCAATGGAGGCGTCAGGTCGAGACAGTTAAATGTCCCGCCCCACAACCGGAGGATTACTCCCGCAGCGACGACCCCAGATTTCATGATGATCCGGAGACTTCAATTGAGTTTGAGGACGGAACCTTCTATCAGAGGAGCGTTGATGGATCCAAGGTGGCCCTCCAAGCTGATCACCCTGGATCACTCCCTTCCTCTATGACCAGCAAGAAGAAAACTTCCTCTCGGAAAAGGCGTTCATCTCCCGTAATCCCGATCTCATCGACCTCTGTCCCCAAGGGCCGTCGGTCTACACGCCGGTCACCCTTGAAAACTACTCCATCAGGGTCCGTGCCTAACAATGGTCGGACTCCCGAGCCAGAGACTGCGGAGGAAGTTTTACCGACCGCTCCCCCTACCAAAAGGTATTCAACCATGCAGTTCGGTCTCTGTTTTTCCTTGTTCCGAATATTCATGCTTTTTTAACTGACATACTCAGGAGGCGAGTAGAACCACCTCCGTCCGAAGACGCTGAGAAAGCACCGGGCAATCCTCAACCAAGGTCTCTGGTACACGCCGAAGTGAATGCGGGAACTCCTGCCGCAGGCCAACATCCCGAGGACCTAGGGGATGTCTCGGACACCAACTTCGAGGTTGAGAGTGCGATGAATCACCGACGACGGAGGGAGGCACTGCGTCACCCTATATTTTCTGACCAGGAGTTTAATGCCCTCAATTCTGTGGACTCATACCTCGGGGCCGCTCGAGCGGGTCTTGATGGAGCCGCTAAAATAATATCCGCCAGCCTGCAGGTAAATGGTCGGCCCGGAAGGCCAAGCATAATTCATAACCTAGTAGCCCCCGAGCCTTAATTTGGTCAGAACGGCCGAATTCAAGGGTCTGACAACTATGCCCATGCGTGTGTAGGCTTCACAGCAACAGAACGAGAAGCGGTCCGTGGACCTCGAGTCAAGTCGACCAGAGCTGCAGGACATTAGGACCGAGCTAGAACATGTGAAGAAATTCACCCGGGAGGCGCACGGTGAGTAAAAAGTATTGTTGTTTGTGCTGGAGTTATTTGAAGGACATCTCGTCTGACGAGAGATTGTTTCGTAGCAGCCGAGTCCATAGGTAAATTGCAAAAGGATTTGGATGCTTCCAAAAAATCCCAAAGGTATGCGGAATCTCAGCTAGAGGCCCGGCACCACGTATTGACTCGAAGTTTGGAGGATAAGAACCAGCTCAAAGCGGAAAATCAGCGACAAGCCAAAGAAATTAATGGCTTGAGAGCTCAATTGGCACAATCCTGCCAAGAGAACCAGAGATTGAAGGGTGGCATGTTCTGTAAGTGAAAATCTAACCTTTAACTCTACCAGGTGCTTTGTATTGTATCGAGTGTAAGGGACATCGTTTATTTCCTGACTAGGTCTCTTGACCGGGCGTCCCGAGGAAGAAGCCAACTCGTACGGAGGAGATCTATTAAAGGAACTTTCCGTTGTGCACGAGCAGGCACAGAAGGCTATGAAGAGCATGATCAAAGCCCTCTGGCCGGCTCAGATGCCTCCGGAAGGGATGGCAGAACTGGCCGAGATGTTTAGGTGAGCTCGGAGTCGTTTTGAGCTGTGAAAGACTTCCGCTTGTCGAGAGGGAGCCCGGGAGGCATGGGCCATGGTGAAGACCCGCTTTACCAAACTAGACCCGGAGCAAATGGCTCAGGTTGGGCCTGTAGGGCCGGATGGTAAAGAGGTGCATGTGAGCCTTGTTTACGACCAAGTGATGCTCGTTGCTCGAATGTCACAGGAGGATTGTGTCTTGGACACGATAATAGACCATCTTGAGTGATAGCCTTGCGTTTTGAATCTATGTAACTATGTACCTTTTATCAAAACCCTCTCTATGCATGTTGTAAACGTTATCTTAACTGGTCATCGGCGTCTGTCTCCGTCGCCGATAGCTAAGGAGTGTTCCGTACTATGCATCCTGTGATAACAGGTAATTGTCTCGGGGAACTAGGCAATCCGACCTTGTGGTACAAAACAGACGGAATGTGCATGGGGAGGTATGTTATATTACTATTTAACGTAAGAAACATCTTCCAAAGAAAATAGTTCTTCTATGGGTTCCTTTCTTTAGGCTACTATGTGGACCGTAGATGTCATAGTCTTGTATCCGCATTATGCGGATAATTTTTCTATTTGGAGGAATAGCCCCCAAGTACGGTGAGTAGTGCCAACCCTACCTTTTTCCCTTGTGGCCGACCAATTTGTATCATAAGAATGCTAGCCTTCAACTTCGCCCGTCTGAGGTACGTGTCCGGGTAACCCGGTCATAGCAATCGCAGAGGTGCTCCCTTTACCCCCTAGCCGAACAATCGGGAACGTAGGGGGTAAGCACAGGAGCAAGGCAACCCAGCTTGGCTAAATCTTAGGCCTAATTAGTGCATAAGTGGCACGAGAGGGATGTCGTAAGAGTGCATATAAGACAAATAGCCGGGTAAAATAAGATGGCTTCATTACGGAGCCCCCAGGTAGTAAAACATTTACCGATGAAATCATAGTTCGGTTTAAGCCGGACATAAGGTCCAGCCACTCCTACAAAGGTAATTAAAAAGAAAAGGAAAAGAAGGAAAATACAAGGGCTTGTAGGGAAGAAGGCGACACTGGTCTATCCGTAGAAGCGCCGGAGGCGTGCTGCGTTCCATGGGTTTGGTTCGAGGCGATTGTCCTGCGGGTTGCGAAGACGGTAAGCTCCTCCGGTTAGTACTTCATCGATTATGAGAGGGCCCTCCCACTTCGGTTTGAGCGTATTCTTCTGTTTATATGGGAGGCGTAAGACCTACTCTCCCACATTATAAACTTTAGCTCGAACCTTCCTGCTTTGGTACCGCCAAGCCTGCTGTTGGTAGAAAGTAGATCGGACCCGGGCTATGTCGCGCTCCCCCTCCAAGGCATCTAGGTCGTCCTACTGATATAGCTCGGCTTATTTTTCCTCGTACATGCGCACTCTTGGCGTGTCGTGAATGATGTCACAAGGGAGGACCGCTTCCGCCCCGTACACCATGAGAAATGGTGTGTATCCCGTTGATCGGTTCGGGGTTGTACGCAAACCCCACAACACGGAATCAAGTTCCTCTACCCAATGACAGTCAGCCTCATGAAGTGATCGGACCACGCAAGGTTTAATACCACTCATAATGAGGCCGTTGGCGCGTTCGACCTGTCCATTGGTTTGGGGGTGATACACAGAGGCATAATCAAGCTTGATGCCTACGTTCGCGCACCAGTCCTTGACCTCCTGGGCGGTAAAGTTGGTTCCATTGTCGGTTATTATACTGTGTAGGACACCGTAACAGTGTACCACGCCATATATGAAGTCGCTGACCGGTCCTGATTTTGCCGAACTTACCGGCTTTGCTTCGATCCATTTAGTGAATTTGTCGACCATGACCAGTAGGTATTTCTTTTTCTTGGATCCCTCTTTAAGTGTTCCAACCATATCTAACCCCCATAGCACAAAAGGCCATGTAATGGGTATCGTCCGAAGAGCCGTAGGAGGCATGTGGCTTTGATTTGCAAAGAGCTGACAGCCGACAAAATGCTGAATGAGTGTGTGGGCGTCGGTTCGGGCGGTGGGCCAGAAGAACACGGCTCGAAAGGCCTTGCTTACCAGGGCCCGTGCTGCCACGTGGTGGCCACCCATGCCTGCATGTATCTCTGCCAGGAGCAGCCTTCCTTCTTCTTCGGATATGCACCGTTGGAGGACCCCCCGTAGTGCTTTTTTTGTATAGTTCTCCTTCAAGGACCTTGTAGGCTTTTGATCGCCGTATTATGCATCTCGCCTCCGTCTGGTCGTCAGGGAGTTCTTTGCGCAGAAGATAGGCAAGGAAGGGTTCTGTCCATGGTGCGATTATGGCCATTACTTCGTGGGTCGAGGGAGTTTTTTCAATCGTGGAGCCGCCGATGATTTGCTTGTCTGGTTCTACTGCGGGGGGGATCACCTGCTCTTCTCCCTTTGTTATGGCATCCCCGTCGTCGTCCTGCCACACCACCGAGGGTTTGAAGAGCTTCTCTAGGAAGGTGTTCTTAGGGACTGGGTCGCGCTTGGCGCCCATGCGGGCGAGGATGTCAGCCGCTTGATTGGTGTCTCTAGAGACATGGTGGAACTCTAGTCCTTCAAATCGTGCAGATATCTTGAGGACGGCATTCCTATAGGCTGCCATTTTTGGGTTTTTAGAATCGAATTCGCCGTTTATTTGGCAGATGGCAAGATTAGAGTCTCCCCGTACTTCAAGCCGTTGCACACCCATCGAGGTTGCCATCCTGAGTCCATGCAACAGAGCCTCATACTCGGCTGCATTATTGGTGTCGGCGTACATGATCTGGAGGACATATCGGATGTTGTCGCCGGTGGGGGATGTGAGGATGACTCTAGCCCCCAGTCCGGCGAGCGTCTTGGATCCGTCGAACTACATTGTCTAGTGTGAGTATGTGTTATATTCTTGAGGGAGCTCGGCCTCGGTCCATTCGGCGCTGAAATCGGCTAACACCTGAGATTTAATAGCTCGGCGTGGCTTGTAATTGATTTCGAACGGGAGGAGTTCGATGGCCCACTTGGCTATGCGGCCGGTGGCATCCCTGTTATTGATTATATCGTTCAGGGGCGCTTCAGAGACCACCGTGACCGAACACTGTTGGAAATAATGTCTGAGCTTCCGTCAAGCCATGAACACCGTATAGGCTATCTTCTGATAATGTGGGTATCTGGTTTTGCACGGAGTAAGTACTTCTGATACATAGTATACTGGCTCCTGTACCCGGTATTTATGGTCCTCGGCCTCCCGCTCTACCACGAGTGTTGCATTGACGACCTGGTTGGTGGCTGAGATGTATAGCAGCATCGGTTCGCCCATACCAGGTGCTGTCAGTATGGGGTTGCTGGCTAGCAGTGACTTGATTTCCTCTAGTGTGGCTGCGGCCTCATCGGACCATTCGAAGGTTTTTGTTCGTTTCAATAGCCTGTATAATGGCAGAGCCTTTTCGCCGAGGCGAGAGATGAAGCGGCTTAACGCCGCCACACAGCCTGCTAGTCTTTGGACGTGTTTTAGCTCCGTGGGGACCGCAAGTTGTGACAGAGCTCAGATCTTTGCCGGATTAGCTTCTATGCCCCTCTGGGAGACAATGAATCTGAGCAATTTACCCGCGGGGACTCCAAAGACGCACTTGTCCGGGTTTAGCAGTATATCGTACTCCCGCAGGCTTGCGAATGTTTGACCCAGGTCCTCCACCAGCTAGCTGACATGTTTGGTCTTGATGACCACGTCATCTATGTATGCCTCGGCCGTTTTGCCGATTTGTTTCTCCAGACATGTTTGAATCATGCATTGGTACGTGGCGCCTACGTTTTTTAGCCCGAAAGGCATTGTATTGAAGCAGAATGGACCATCGGGGGTAATGAAGGCGGTTGCGGCTTGGTCGGACTCCTTCATTTTTATCCGATGATATCCGGAATAAGCGTCGAGGAAGCAAAGTGAGTCATGTCCAGCAGTGGCGTCAATGATCTGGTTAATGCGGGGTAAATGGAAAGGATCTTTAGGGAAGGCTTTGTTAAGGTCTTTGAAGTCGACACTGATTCTTCGGTACCATGACCAGGTTTGCCAGCCATTCAGGGTGCTTGATCTCTGATGAATCCGGCTTCAAGTAGTTTGGCGAGTTCTTCGCCCATAGCTTGACGCTTGTGTTCAGAAAATCGACATAGGGTCTATTTAACCGGCTTGAAGCCTGCAATTATGCTCAAACTGTGTTCGGCCAACCTTCGGGGGATTCCGGGCATATCTGATGGGTGCCAAGCAAATATATCCCAGTTTTCGCATAAGAACGTGCGTAGTGCTTCAACAACCGCGGGGTCCAGCTGAGCTCGGATGGACGCTATTTTATTGGGGTCCGTTGGGTGTACCTGAAATTTTATGATTTGGTTTGCGGGTTTGAACGACATAGACTTTGGCCTTTAGCTAAGGATCACGTCGTCCTTATCTACGATAGAACAGAGCGTAGTTAGTTCCTCAGCAGCTAGCGTCTCAGCTAGTGCCTCGAGGGCAAGCGATGTTGTTTTATTCTCGGCTCGAAGGGCTCTGTCCGGGTCGCTTGCAACTATGATCACACCGTTGGGTCCCGGCATTTTAAGTTTCATGTAACCATAATGAGGTATGGCCTGAAATCTTGTGAAGGCGTCACGCCCTAAGAGGGCATGATAACCGCTATGAAAGGGTACGATATGAAAAAGTAGTTCCTGTGATCTGTAGTTATCAGGAGTACCGAACACTACATCAAGGGTTACTCGCCCCGTGCAGCGTGCCTCTCTTCCGGGGATAATTCCGTTGTGCTGCTTTGCTCGATTCGAGACTTATCGAACTGCATCTTGTCCAAAGTTCCCTCGTACATGAGGTTTCGACCGCTACCACCGTCCATTAGTACCTTGTCCAATCGAAAACCATCTATTATTGGGTTGAGAACCAGGGCGGCCGGTGCCCGCTCTGTGCGGGTCATCAGTTGGTCGTTTTCGCCGAAAGTTATCGGTGTATCTGCCCATGATTTCCTTGATGGCACCTCGTGTATCTGATCGAGCTCTTGAAGAGCTCTCTTCCTCTGACCTTTCGAGGGGAACGTCTCGTAGATCATTAGGACCTAGGCGTGAATTTCGGGTGATGTTATTGAACGTCTGCCTGGGGGTGAGGCCATGAGGATGGCCTCTCCACTCTTTGCCACCTACCTAACGACCCAGCATGCTCGAAGGCTATGGGATGGGCTTGCGTTTGGCGGCACAGAATGTATGGGGCAAGGACTGTCCAGTAATCTGTCAAGGACTGTTTTCTCCTTCATGTGCTACTTGTTCCTTTTTTCGGTAGGCCCGTGCCAGGGCGGGTATTGTGGTGACATGAGCCTTTTCCGAACTTCTCTAGGTTGTTCGGTGTGGACCGGCTCTGTATAAAAGCGTTGTTCTTCCCGCGTACTCTCCATAGCGCAATACTTTTCCATCAAGTATGTTAGCTCGAAGAAGTTTTGGACACAACGACGGGCGAGGATTCCCTTATCATGGCAGTTCCGCTGGAAGGCTGCAATCATTTCCAGGTCGTTAACGCCTTTCATCCTGTTTTTCCTGAGGAGGAATCTGGCCCAAAAGTGATCGACCGATTCCCCTGGTTGTTGTTTGACCTCCCGTAAGATCATTGAACCGGGTTCTCTTGCGCTTTTAAAGTGCTCGATCTGAGTGGTGGGTGGGAAAAAATTCATGCCCCGGTGAGGTGCATGTTCGGTGCATGGACATCCGGGTTTTGTTCCGTTACAGGATTGGGTTCAAAACCTTCGGTCTATACCTGAACAGGCTTGGCGGACGCGGCACCAATAGCGTTTCGCCGTGCCGGTCCCAAATTGTGTGTTAGGTCGGCTGCCGTCCTTAAGTGAGTGTTCGGAGGGAGTTCAGATCCCGAGTGATCGGAGGTCGGAATATACACCGTTTTCAACTTCGCCGGTTGGAGGGACGCGTCTTCAGCCGGGCACTCGACGGTGGTGACTAAATGCGTTATCGGAGGGATGTGAATTTCCCTATTGTCGGCCTCAGCCCGATCTGGTCGTAAACCAATGGTTGGCGATCGGCCATGCTCAAGGCTTGGATCTGACAGAGTAGCTCGCCCGGCAGTGGGGCTTTGATTGGGTCGGCATCAAAGGCGTGACTGGGGTCGGTCATCGGCGCTGTCATCCCGGGGTTACTTGATGGTATTCCTGGAGAGTATGCGGCCGTGGTTGACTCAGATGCCTCGGCCAAGATAGGTTTTAAGACCGAGCCGGGGGCCGAGGTCATCCCAGCGGTGGGGTTTCCTTCCTCCGACGTGAAGGCGTCAGGGGCAATGTGTCTTTTAAGAAGAGCAGATGTCCTTGTTAAAACAAGATCTCCCCTGGAGTTGGCGACGAACTCTAGGTTCCCGAACCTAACTTCTGAACCAGGGGCAAAGCTACCGATCTGGCCAAGGCAGTCCGTGGGATCGGCTTGAAGCACGACGCTTCCGAAAGCGAAGATTTGTCCAGGAACGAAGGCGTCCTTGTTGCAGATCTCCCCGCCAATGATTAAGCGAGCCATCTATCCTTTGGCGATTCGCAGTGGAACTCTCAATGAAAGCACCAATGTCGGTGTCGAAACCGGCGGATCTCGGGTAGGGGGTCCCGAACTATGAACCTAGAACCGATGGTAACAGGAGACGAAGGAGGAGGTGTTTACTCAGGTTCGGGCCCTCGTGAGGAGGTAAAACCCTACGTCCTGCTTGATTGTATTGATGAATGAGATGGTTACAGAGTTGATCTACCTCGAGCTCCAAAGAGCTAAACCCTAGATTAGTTAACTCGTCCTTCTACGAACTAAGCCCCTGGTTTATATAGATACTAGGGGTACCTAGGGTTACACATGGTCGGTTTCCATCCAGGCATAGATACGCCCATTCTTTCTTGGAGGACACACCCTAGGTACCCCATCGTGTTGGCCCATCAGGGGTGAACCAACGGCCCGAGGACTCCTTAGTCCAGGACTCCCTCATCTTTCAATCACTAATTCATCTGGAAGATTAACTCCAACTGATTCAAGCGATTGTAGTGCATATACATTCTGAGTACATTGTCACTGATTGAGCTGTTCTCCTCCATCTACTGCCAAATAACTTGACATAGTATTCATACCTCTCATCCCGGGCAAGAGCTTGAAATACCAATTTTAGCTCTTGGAACATATCATATCCTCCATGGTGCTCAAAATGTCTTTAGAGCCCCGGTTCTAAGCTGTAAAGTATGGCGCACTAAACTATCGAGTAGTCATCAGAACGTGAATGCGAGACATTCACAACATCCACAAATGATGCTGGAGGGGGTGGTGCACCGAGCGGTTCATCAAGGACATAAGCCTTTTGTGTAGCAGTGAGGACAATCCTCAGATTACGGACCTGGTCCGCACAATTGCTTCCGTCATCTTTCAACTTAGTCTTTCTCTAGGAACATACTAAAATTTAGGGGAGCTACAACGCGAACCATTGATCTACAACATAATTTGCAAAGACATTTAGACTATGTTCATGATAATTAGTTCAGTTAATCAAATTACTAATGAAATCCCACTTAAATCAACATCCCACAAGTCGTCTAAGTGATACATGATCCAAATTTACCAACCCACGTCCGATCATCATGTGAAATAGGGTGGTTTCAATGGTGAACATCTCCATGTTGATTATATCTACTATATGAATCATGTTTGACCTTTCGGTCCTCCGTGATTTGAGGTCATGTTTGTACATGCTAGACTCGTCAATTTTAACCCAAATATTCTGCAGGCGTAAAACTGGCTTACACCTGTTGTATGTGAACAAAGAGTCTATCACACCCGATCATCACGAGGTGCTTTGAAACGACGAACATTCACAATGGTGCATACTTAGGGAGAACTGATACGTCTCCAACATATCTATAATTTGTGATTGTTCCATGCTATTATATTATTATTCTAGGATACTTTTTAAGCATTTACTTGCTAATTTATATTATTTTTTAGCACTAACCTATTAACCCGGTGCCCACTGAGAATTGATGTTATCTGCTTGTTTTCGGCATTTTAGGAATACTGTACTAAACGAAGTCTAGATACCCCAAAACTTTTTGAATTTTTTTTCCGAATAAAAAAAGACCTGGAAGCTTCGTGGGGAGACCGGAGGCCACACGGGGGCGCGCCCAGGTGGGTGGTCGCGCCCTGACGGCTTGGGGCTACCTCCCATTGCCTTTATCCCTGATCTCTTTGCTACAAATTCACATATATTGGGAAAACCCTAGAGAACCTTCTGAAACACTTTTTCCGCTGCCGCAAGTCTCTGTTCCGCCATGTGCCCATCTAGAGCCCTGTTTCGGTGCCCTGCCGCAGGGGGCATCTATCATGGAGGGCCCCTACATCAACCTTGTTGCTCCCGTGGTGATATGTGAGTAGTTTACCACATACATACGGGTCCGTAGTTAGTACCTACATGGCTATCTCTCTCTATGTTCTTCAATGCAAAGATCACCGCGATTCCGGCGGTGATCTATCTTATGTAATCATCTTTGCAGTGTGTTTGTTGGGATCCGATGAATTGTGGGTTTATGTTTAGATTATTCATGAATAATATTTGAGTCTTTTTTGAATTCTTATATGCATGATTGTTATAGCTTCGTAATGCTCTCCGATCTATCGGTTTGGTTTGGCCAAATAGATTGATTTATCGTCAGTGGGAGTGGTGTGTTGTAATGGATTCAATCTTGCGGTGCTCAATCCTAGTGATAGATAGGGACATGACACATATTGTATTGCTGCCACTAAGTGTAAAACGATGGGGTTCATTCCTATTAATTGGATTTACTCTACATCATGTCATCATCCTCCAAGCATTACTCTGTTTTTACTTAACACTCTAGATGCATGCTGGATAGCGGTCGATGGGTGGAGTAATAGTAGTAGATGCAGGAAGGACTCGGTCTACTTGCTTATGGACGTGATGCCTATATATATGATCATTGCCGTGAATAAATATTACATAACTATGCACTTTTCTATCAATTACCCAACAGTAATTTGTCTACCCACCGTATGCTTTCTTCGAGAGAGAAGCCTCTAGCGAAAACTATGCCCCTGGGGTCTCTTCACAAATATTATTACAAAAACTCCTAAAATATTATTGCCATTATTTACTTTCTTTTTATTTGCAATTTATATTTATCAAATTATCTATCTATCACTACCTATCGCTTGCAAGTAACGAGTTCAATGGGGTTGACAACCCTCTTGCCGTGTTGGGTGCAAGTGTGTGCTCTTTTGTGTGTAGGCGATGAAGACGGGAATTTGCGTGGTTCTCCTATTGGTTTTATAACCTTGGTTCTCACTGAGATAAATACTTATCTCTACTGTGCTGCATCTCCCCTCCTCTTCGGGGAAAAACACAATGCAGTTTACAAGTAGCAGGAAGAATTTCTGGCGCCGTTGCCAGGGAGCATCACCAAATTCCTATCAAGTACCTTCTCACAAATTATCATTCCCTTGTTCTACTTTTTAATTGTTGTCATATTTTGCTTGCCATAAAAATCAAAAATACATAAATATTTATCTTTGCTAGTTTACTTGTTTGCTGGCTTGTTGCTATGGCTAGTTCTCCTCCGGATATGCCTCTTCCTCCTTATTTAGGAGAGGGTTCAACAATCTTAGACTTTACGCATTTGGGCGATGAATCTTTGAAAGAAGCTTGGGATAGATTATTATAGATACAAATGAAAGCTAATCCCAAGAGTCATATTAAATTACTCCTTAGAGAAGTTTTTATGTGGGTCTATCTCTTTCTCATAGACGTGTCTTGGATTCTATGTTTGAAAATGATTTCCTCGGGGATAATGATTTTGACACCTGTTAAAAGATGAAAAACATATTTGGAGAACCAAAGATGTAAACTATTGAACCTACCATACTTGTGAGTTATTGTAAAACTGAGCAAATAAAAGAACCTAAAGCTACTATGGATTCTAACTTTGGAGTCTTATTCAATTTCTCTACTAAAGTCAATGGCAATGTAGTGTCACATAATAAGAGAGTTGATGCATTGGAACAAAAGATTGATGCTCCTTGCACTTGGAAAGCTGAGATAAAAACTATTAACGTTAAAATTGATCAATTTTTTCATATCATTGATAGACAAAAAGAGAGCAAACGGCTAAAGGAATTAGACCCCTTGCTTTCAAAGATGACAACACTTGATACTATGCATTATGCCTAGCTAGGGGCATAAAACGATAGCGCTTGTTGGGAGGGAACCCAATAGTTATCTTTAAATTTTATTTTACTTTCTATCTTGGTGTGTTAACATGATTATTGCTACTATAATGATTGTGTTTTTATGTTTTAATTAGTGTTTGTGCCAAGTAAAGCCTTTGGGATGATTTGATTGATAAGTAGAATTGATGATGTGAAAAAAACAATGATATGAAATTTTTTACTGGAATGTTATATTGATCTAAAAAATTTACACAATATTGGTATACAAATTTCCCAGGTTGTGCTAATTGTTCAGAATTTTTGGATTTACAGAAGTATGGTGTTTGTGCTGATCATTACAGACTATTACGTTTTAGATAGATTCTGTTTTTGCTTACATAGTTTGCTTGTTTTGATGATGCTATAAATTGTATAGGGGGGTATAAGCCATGGAGAAGTTATAATATAGTAACTTATGCAATAATAAAATATGAATCAATTTAAACAGTACCTAAAGTATTTGATATGTTGATTATACTAACAGAGCTCATGAGGTTTTGTTGAGTTTTGTGTGCTGAAGTTTTCAAGTTTTGGGTGCGATCACGATGGATGAAGGAATAAGGAGCGGCTAGAGCCTAAGCTTGATGATTCCTAAGGCACCCCAAGGTAAAATTCTAGGAAGACTGAAGCGTCTAATCTTGGGGATGCCCCGGAAGGCATCCCCTCTTTCGTCTCAGTCCATCGGTATGTCACTCGGAGCTATATTCTTATTCATCACATGATATGTGTTTTGCTTGGAGCGTCGTGTGTTATAGTCTGTTTTGGTTTTAGTTTTCCACAATCATTGTTTGCTGGACACACCTATTTTAGAGAGACACATGTTCACCATGATTTGTTAGAATAGTATATGTGTTTCACTTATATCTTTTGAGCTAATTAGTTGCTCTAGTGCTTCACTTATATCTTTTAGAGCACGGTGGCATATAGATTTTATAGAAATAATTGAACCCCCCGTGCTTCACTTAAATTTGTTTGAGACTTTAATAAATTGTAATGGTAATTTGCATGGGTTATAAGACTAGTCCAAAAATAATAGGTATTCAAGGAGTGCATAATCAAAACCTTCATGTAGCACATAAAAGAGAAATTGTGGGTTAATGATATTGATATTGTAATATGAAAGGGCGTGAGTACATGGTTGTTGGTTAGTATAAATATCGATAGTTAAAAGGGTGTTAATTTGCTGTTCATATAAATATTGGTTATGGCATGGTGATGATGTGTGATCATTCTTATTCCTTGTTGAAATCCTAGTGTTGTTTAGGTCGGGGGAGCACGATGGTTAACTCCTACCAACCTCCTCCCTAGGGGCATGCGAGTAGTACTTAGCTTCGAGAGATCTAATAAAGCTTTGCAATAAGTATATGAGTTCTTTATGACTAATGTGAATCCATGTATGTACGCACACTCACCTTTACATATAATGCTGGCCTCTTCGGTATCGTGCATTGCCCATTCTCACCTCGAGGATCGGTGCAACTTTCACCGGTACATCCAAACCCCATGCACATAAGCCTCTATATATCCTCCTCAAAACAGCCACCATACCTACCTATCTTGGCATTTCCATAGACATTCCGAGATATATTGCCATGCAACTTCCAGCGTTACATCACATGACTTGTGTGTTCATCATCATATTGCTTTGCATGATCATGTAGCTGACATAGTATTTGTGGCAAAGCCATCGTTCATCATTGTTTATAGGTTACGCTAGATCAGTGCACATCCTGGTACACTGCAAGAGGCATTCATATAGAGTCATCGTGTTTAGTAGTTTTTCATATCAAGTTGTAAGTAAATGAAAGTGTGATGATCATCATTATTAGAGAACTTTCTCAGTGAGTAAAGGATGATGGAGTAATGATTCCCCCACAAGTCAGGATGAGTTCCGGACGAAAAAAAGAAAAAAAGATAAATAGAGAAAAAGAAAAAAGGGAAAGAAAAGAAAATTAAAAAATAAAAAGAAGAAGAAAAAAGAGAAAGAAAAAAGAAATAAATAAATGAGAGAAAAGAGAGAAGGGACAGTGCTACTACCTCTTGTTCCGCACTTGTGCTTAGAGAAAGCACTATGTTTTTCATATAGAGAGTCTCATGTTTTGTTATTTTCATATGCTAGTGGGAAGTTTTCATTATAGAACTTGGCTTGTATATTCCGATGATGGGTTTCCTCAAATGCCCGAGGTCTTCATGAACAATCAAGTTGGATGCACACCCACTTAGCTTCAGTTGAGCTTTCATACACTTATAGCTCTAGTGCATCCGTTGCATGGCAATCCCTACTCCTCGCATTAATATCGATTGATGGCCATCTCCATAGCCCGTTGATCCGCCTAGTTGATGCGAGACATTCTTCTACTCTTTTACTCCTTTGATACCTACCACCATATTCTATTCCACCTATATGCTATGTCCATGGTTCACGCTCATGCATTGAGTGAGGCATAAAATGCTGAAGCGCGTTAAGAAGTACGATCCGATTATCTGGCTTAACACCGTGGTGCTTAACATTTGTACTTTTGTGGTGAAGACGGAGCCATGCCATGCTAATATGATAAAATGAATGGGGAGTAAACATTCTTTAAGGATCATATATTTTTAAAGTTAATGATTGTGTTACTTATGTCTATGGATATTACTATGTTAATGTTTATTAATTCATCGTTTCTCAGTGATCATACCTGAAAAAGATTACATGTTGGGTAGCATGTCACATCAAAAATTCTATTTTTATCATTTACCTACTCGAGGACGAGCAGGAATTAAGCTTGGGCATGCTGATATGTCTCCAACGTATCTGTATTTTTTGATTATTTCATGCTATTATATTATCATTCTAGGATACTTTTTAAGCATTTACTTGCTTATTTATATTATTTTTTAGCACTAACCTATTAACCCAGTGCCCTGTGCCAGTTGCTTTTTTCTGCTTGTTTTTGGCCTTTCAGGAATATTGTACCAAAGGAAGTCCAAATACCCCAAAACTTTTTGATGATTTTTCTAGACAAAAATAATACCTGGAAGCTTCGGAGGGAGACCGGAGGCCACACGGGGTGGCGCCAAGCTAACAGGGCGCGTCCATGGGGGTGGTCATGCCCCGATGGCTTGGGGCCACCTCCCACGGCCTCTGTCCCTGATCTCTTCTCTATAAATTCACATATATTGGGAAAACCCTAGAGAGCCGCCCGAAACATTTTTTCTGCCGCCGCAAGTCTGTGTTTCGCCGTGTGCCAATTTGGAGCCCTGTTCCGGTGCCCTGCTGGAGAGGGGATCGATCATGGAGGGCCTCTACATCAACCTTCCTACTCCCATGGTGATGCGGGTCCGTAGTTAGTACCTCGATGGCCATCTCTCTCTATGTTCTTCAATGAAAAGATCACCGCGATTCCCGCGGTGATCTATCCTATGTAATCATCTTTGTGGTGTGTTTGTTGGGATCCGATGAATTGTGGGTTTATGTTCAGATTATTCACGAAAAGATATTGAATACTTGCAGGTATTTTATTTGCATGATTGTTATAGCTTCGTAATGCTCTCCGATCTATCGGTTTGGTTTGGCCAACTAGATTGATTTATCTTCAGTGGGAGTGGTGCGTTGTAATGGGTTCAATCTTGCGGTGCTCAATCCTAGTGACAGAAAGGTACATGAAACGTATTGTATTGCTTCCATTAAGGGTAAAACAATGGGGTTTATTCATATTAATTGAATTTACTTTGTCTACATCATGTCATCATCCTCCAAGCATTACTCTGTTTTTACTTAATACTCTAGATGCATGCTGGACAACTTTCGATGGGTGGAGTAATAGTAGTAGATGTACGCAGGAGTCGGTCTACTTGCTAATGGACGTGATGCCTATATATATGATCCTTGGCATGAATAAATATTACATAACTATGCGCTTGTCTACCAATTTACCAATAGTAATTTGTCTACCCACTGTATGCTTTCTTCGAGAGAGAAGCCTCTAGCGAAACTATGGCCCCCGGGTCTCTTCACAAATATTTTTACAAACTACTAAAATATTGCTGCCATTATTTACTTTCTTTTTATTTGTAATTTATATTTATCAAATTATCTATCTATCACTACTTATCACTTGCAAGTAACGAGTTCAAGGGGATTGACAACCCTCTTACCCGCGCTGGGTGCAAGAGTGTGCTCTTTTGTGTGTAGGCGCTGAAGATGGGAATTTGCGTGGTTATCCTATTGGTTCGATAACCTTGGTTCTCACTGAGGGAAATACTTATCACTATTATGCTGCATATCCCCTCCTCTTTGGGGAAAAACCCAACGCAATTTACAAGTAGCAGGAACACCTTTTATATTGAAATTAAGGGAAGGGGTCATCTTATAATGCTATCGCCGTCCTAAGAAAAATACGATACATAAAAGATAATCATCAGATACAATCAAGATGTGATATGATATGGCCATCATCATCTTGTGATTTCGATCTCCATCTCCAAAGCACTGCATGATCTCCATCATCACCCGCATGACACCATGATCTCCAACATCATGATCTCCTTCATCATGTCGGCATGTGGTTCTCTCTGCTAACTGTTGCTTCTACGACTATTGCTAACGCATAGTGATAAAGTAAAGCAATTACATGGCGTTTAATGAGTGACACGCATGTCATATAATAAATTAAAGACAACCCTATGGCTCCTATCGGTTGCCGTACTCATCTACATGCAAATCATGAAAACTATTAGAAAACATGATTATCTCATACATCAATTATATATCAAATCACGCCTTGGCCATATCATATCACAACATGCCCTGCAAAAACAAGTTCGATGTCCTCTACTTTGTTGTTGCAAAACTTACGTGGCTAGTTGGGTAACTACAATGAACCGCTCTTACCTACGCACAACCATAACAGTGATATTCCAGTTGCCTTTTAACCTTATATAGGGACCGCTAATGTAAAATCGAATTCAACTAAAGTGGGAGAGACAGACAGCTGCCAGCCACTTTAAGCAATACAAGTTGCATGTCTGTTAGTGGAACCAGTCTCTTGTGCAAGGACTAGTAAGGTTGGTCTGGGCCGCTTAATCCCACAATACCTCTGAATCCAAATAAGACAAATAGAGGTAAGCAATCTGAACATCAACGCCCACAACTACTTTGTGTTCTACTCGTGTATATCATCTATGCATAGACCTAGCTCTAATACCACTGTTGGGAATGAAGCATGGAAAACAAAAAAAATCTACACACACCCAAGATCTATCTATCGGGGTGCATAACAGCGAGAGGGCAGAGTGTCTCTACATACCCTTGTAGACCATTAAGAGGAAGCATATATAACATGGTTGATGTAGCCGTAATCTTCGTGATCCAATCACAATCTAATCCGACCTAGCGCCAAATGGACGACACCTCTGAGTTCAGCACACGTGTGGATCAATGATGTCCCCTTCTCCTCCATCCAGCAAGCAAGGTCTAAGAAGAAGATGGGATCACAACCAGCACGACGGCGTGGTGGTGATAGTGGTGGTGCAGCGCCGATAGGGCTTCGCGAAGCACTGAAGATACCAAGAAGGAAACTGGAGAGATGGGACAGAGAGGGATGTGCCAAGGGGGTGGGATTGGTGTGTGGCAGCCCTCCCCAACCCTTCCCTATTTACATGGGTCAGAGGGAGGGCGCAAACACTTGGTCCCTCCTCCAAAGAGGGTGGCAGCGGACCTAGGGGTGCCTTGACCCCGCCCCCCCAAGGCAAGGGGTAGCCCCCTCTAGGGTTTCATCACCAGCCCTTAAGCGCATGGGCCAAGGGGGAGGGGCGCCCAACCCACCAGGGGTTGGCGCCCCCCGCCCCCGTCTACTCCCATGTGCCCCCCCCCCCCGAGGAAAGTGGACCCCCGGAATCCTTCCGGTACTTCCGACACTATGCCGGTAAAACCCGAAACTTTCTGGTACGCCATTAACAACTTCCCATATAGAAATCTTTGCCTCCAGACTATTCCGGAACTCCTGTTCGGGATCTCATTCGGGACTCCAAACAACATTCGATCACCAATGCAATTATCCCAATACTACTCTAGTGTCATCAAACGTTAAGCGTGCGGACCCTATGGGTTCGAGAATCATGTATATATGAACAAGACACCTCTCCGGTCAATAAAAAATAGTGGAACCTGGATGACCATATTGGTTTGCATATTCCACGAAGATCTTTATCAGTTGAACCACAATGTCGAGGATTCAGCTAATCCCGTATGCAATTCCCTTTGTCCAGCAATATGTTACGTGTCCAAGATTCGATCATCGGTTTCTCCATACCTATTTCAACCTTGTTACCAGCAAGTCTCTTTACCAGTTCCATAATACAAGATCCCATAACTTAACTCATTAGTCACATGCTTGCAAGCTTCTTGTGATGTTGTATTACCAAGAGGGCCTGACGTGGCTTGAGACTGCATCGGTATTTCCCCAAAGAGGAAGGGATGATGCAGAACAGCTACGGTAACTATTTCCCTCAGTTATGAAACCAAGGTTATCGAACCAGTAGGAGAACCAAGCAACACTATGTAAATGGTACTTGCACACAAAGAACAAATACTTGCAACCCGACGCGTAAAAGAGGTTGTCAATCTCTCAACGGTAAAAAGATAGATTAGTTTGTATGAGATTGGATAAATAGATCACACAAGAACACAAAATAAAAGATGCAGATAAAAAGTGCAGCAAGGTATTTTTGGGTTTTTGGAATAATAGATCTGAAAACAAAAGCGGAAAAAGATAGATCGGAAAGCAAAATATTAAAAGGATAGACCCGATGGCCGTAGATTTCACTAGTGGCTTCTCTCATGAGTATAGCACACGGTGGGTAAACAAATTACTGTTGGGCAATTGATAGAAGATCAAATAATCATGACAATATCCAAGGCAATGATCAATATATAGGCATCACGTCCAAGATTAGTAGACCGAAACGATTCTGCATCTACTACTATTACTCCACACATCGACCGCTATCCAGCATGCATCTAGTGTATTAAGTTCATGGAGAAACGGAGTAATGCAATAAGAACGATGACATGATGTAGACAAGATCTATTCATGTAGGAATAGACCCCATGTTGTTATCCTTAATAGCAATGATACATGCGTGCCTCGCTGCCCCTTCTGTCACTGGGAGAGGACACCGCAAGATCAAACCCATCACAAAGCACCTCTTCCCATGGCAAGAAAAATCGATCTAGTTGGCCTAACTAAACCAAAGATTCAAAGAAGAAATACGAGGCTATAAATAATCATGCATATAAGAGATCAAAGAAGACTCAAATAATATTCATGGATATAAACTGATCATGAACTCAAAATTCATCGGATCCAAACAAACACACCGCAAAAAGTCATTACATCAAATAGATCTCCAAGAGACCATTGTATTGAGAATCAAAAGAGAGAGAGAAAGCCATCTAGCTACTGCCTACGGACCCGTAGGTCTATGGTGGACTACTCACGAATCATCGGAGAGGGACCAATGAGGATGATGAACCCCTCTGTGATGGTGTTAGATTGGATCTCGTGGTTCTGGAACTTGCGGCGGCTGGAAGTGTATTTTGTCGACTCCTCTAGGGTTTTTGGAATTTCCGAGAAATTATAGAGCTGAGAGGCGGTGGAGGAGACCCCCGTGGGCCTCACAACCCATTAGGGCGCGCCAGGGGCCTCTGGCCGCCCTGGTGTCATGTGGGCCCCACGGCCCTCCCCCCAGGTGCTTCCTTGGCTCCCAAGTTGTCTTCTGGTCCAAAAAAAATCTCCAAAAAGTTTCGTGGCAATTGGACTCCGTTTGGTACTGATATTCTATGAAGTAAAAAAACAAGCAAAAAACAACAACTGGCACTGGGCACTATGTCAATAGGTTTGTCGGATTTCGGGCTCCGCAAAACCCTAAGGAATTCAAACCCAGGGGCGTGTGCAAAGATTCCCCAACAGCTTCGCCCCCACCAAGCCCACAACACGATGATCCCGCTCGATGGCGAAGAAGAAGACAGCACGCGAGAATTAACCCAGGTTCGGGCCGCTGTGAAGCGTAAAACCCTACTCCTGCTTTGGGTGGATTGCCTCACGAGGAGGTTTGTGGACGAACAAGTATAGTGGTGAGTTGTGTTTCCAGAGTGTTGGTCCTCCCTACTCCGAGCAGCCTAGCCTCCATTTATAGCGGCCCGGGTCCTCTTCCCTTATCGCAACGGCGGGAAGGGATCCCACAGCGGCCCATTTTGAAAGGGGACAGGAGGTACATCTTATCCTGATGAAAGGTGGTCTTCGCCTGCAAAGTAGTTGACGGTGATGCAACGGTGGGCTCGGCAATGACGTCTGTTCTACGGGGCTCGGGGTCTTGGTCTTGTTGCACCAGAAGGGAAACCTTTGGGGGGCGCTTTGGGAGCCCGCGCTCGTCCTTGTCTCCTTTGCACCAAAGAGGAAACTGTCCCCTCTAGCGCGCTGGCGCCCGCCTGGCCTGGCTGTCGTCACCCTTGACCTCCTCAGGCCTAGCGTTGCATAGAGATCTCCACCGCTCGGGAGGGGGCCTGGGGAGGCCTATCTCCCCGCGGGTCTTGGCGTTGTTTCCCTCGCGAGCTCGGGGTCTCGCGAGGCCGCGCCGGGCCGTACTTGGTCGTCAAGGTGGGCCACGTCTTGGGCCGCACGCAGGCAAGTCTGGGTACCCTGGTATCCAGAATGCCGACAGTAGCCCCCGGGCCCGAGGCGCGCTTGAGCTAGCTTCGGGGCGAAGCCACGGAGGATGGACCGAAGCGCCGTGGGCCCCAATCGCATGCGGGCCCGGCTTGACGCATGGCGCACCACGAGACCTGGGCGTCTCGGCTCCCCGAAGATGTCGGGAACCGCCTTGAGTTGAGCTGACACCTGGCATGCACGCCTCCTTGGCCAATAGTTCTCTTCTTTGAATGCGGCTGACCCCTTGCGTCCTCCCTCGCCTCGGGCCACGCGGATGTGACCCAACGGGAGCAGAGGAAGTGACGTGAGGTAGGATAGGACGCCGAACGAGTCTGGCACGCGCCGCTCGAGGTGCATGGCGACTCCACTTCCCACGACGCCTTCGGCAACTGCTTCAGCTGGCCTTCAACCGTCGCACGTTGTGGGGCCATCAATACCCGGGATTGGGAAGACGCCGGTCGGCCTCCATCCAGCTATAAATGGGCGGGCGGGAACTGAGCCCCCAACCCATTCCCTCTTCTTGCTCCCCCGCCTTCGTCTTTCATCTACCCCATCATGACGCTAGTGAGGAGGTTCTCCGCCGCCGAGAAGGGAAAGGCCTGTGAGGGGACGCCGGGCCAACAACCTCCCAAGAGGGGTAGGGGTCGCCCTCGCAAATATGCTGGGACGCCCCCGGCGGCACCCCGTGGGCGTGGGCGCCTCTCCGCGGGGCCCGGCGCTTCTGCTGGCGCAGCTGGAGGCGGCGGGCACGGCGGTCGTGGCAGGGGGGAGAGACTCGCAGTCGGTGCCCGGCCGCCGCGTCCGCAAGCCCGCACGGTCGACGCGGGCCCGGAGTTCCTGGTGCCGGTGGAGAGGGCGGCGAGCTCCTGGTTGTAGATCCCACGCTCCTTCGCAGAGGCGTTGCCGGCTGATGCGCCCACAGGCCTGTGGTTGCAGGCCGACGGGTGTTGCAGCAGTGCTTTATGGGTGGAGGTCGAGGTCACCCCCGCAGGCAATGCCTTCTTGGGCCGCAGGTGGCAGACCTTCGCCCGCGCCCACGGCCTGAAGGGGAGGCCCACGCTCGACTTCAAGCACGGCGGCGCCACGATGCTATTCGTCAAGATCTTCGGTGAGGATGGGAGGCGTTTGGAGTGCTGCCCGGAGTGCGGCGGCAGTGGCGATCTTGGAGGTGAGCTTGCCCTTGGCGACGTCCGCCATGTCTCCAGCAGCAGTGATACATCCTCTGAGGAGGGCCCGAGCGACGACAGCTATGACGCCCCGCCACGCCGTCGCACCCGGACTTCGGGGGGAAGCCAGCCGCCGCGGCGCCTCTTCCCCGCCCGGGAAGCGGCCAGGCCGACGTGCCACCACGGCGCCATGAAGGAGGAGGAGGACTCCGACTGAGTGCCGGCGCGCCAAGGCCGGGGCCTCGGGGGCGGCGGCCCCCCAGGGCGGGGGTTCCTTCGCCTTCTTTTCCTTTCTTCTGCCTGTAATCAAAATCATGGGGGACCCTTTCGGGTGCATGACAAACTTTGGCGCTTGCGCCCTCTTATTAGCACTCTCATTACGCATTATGGTCGCTGTGTTACTGTTAACTGAGGCCTCCCTTTGATTGTAGTTAGGGTGCTTAGATTTATGCGTCCGCGGCGGGCCTCTGTGTTGCGAGGTTTAGCAGTGGCGTCCCGTGAGCTAATAGCGCTTGGAGAGCTTGGGGAGGTTCTTCTTTCCTGCGAATGAGGCGACTTGGGGGGAAACCCTTTCGGCGCTCTACATCTGCAGGGCCCGATCCCGTGCATGCCCCACCACCGTTGGGTCCTCCGAATCACCAGGACGAGACCAAAGGGGGCGAGGCCTCGATCGCCATTGGAGCCGTCTGGATCACCAGGACGAGACCAATAGCGAGAGAGTAGCCACGCGATCAGTGAGGCTCCTGAGGCGCAGTGCTCAGGAGCCCCCTTTGACGCTCAAGCGGCACTCTACGTCGGTGGGGCCCGATCCCTTGCATGCCACGCCACTGTTGGGGCGTCCGGATTACTAGGACGAGACCAAAGAGGGCGAGGCCTCGATCGCCATTGGGGCGTCCGGATCACCAGGACGAGACCAATAGCGAGCGAGTAGCCACGTGATCGGTGAGACTCCTGAGGCGCAGTGCTCAGGAGCCTCCCCTGACGTTCAAGTGGCGACCAATCCTTTCTGCCGGTTCTTGTACCCAGGGAGCGTGAGCCTCCTGGGGTTTTTAAGACAGCGCACCGAGCCGCTGCGGAGCCCCCAAGCGAGGGTGAGACGGCGCGCGCCTCCTAGCTTGCTCGAGAGTGCCATGCGAGGACCAGGATGCCAAGGCCATGCGGGGACCAGGACGCCAAGGCCTTGGCAAGGTGTGCGCACCGTGCCAGTAGCCCCCGCTCGCGGGGCGCGAGAGGGAGAGGCTGGCAGGCGTTATCCCGAAGAAAGAAACTTCAAGAGAAAGAGGACTGGAAGAAGCAAAATTCTCACCCCTTTTCCTTTAAATAGAGTCAACAAAAAGCCTCGGACTTCTTTCCAGGGAAAAGGCAAACTCGAACACAAGAAGGGCAGAGAAAAGCCACGAATGGCACCTAGGCTAGTCTTCGTCTTCCCCCAGCGCGGAACATAGGGCATCCACGTTGCGTGGGCATAGTCATTGGAGGACAGTGTTGTCCGCCAGCGCGGAGCATGGGGCTTCCACTTGGGCGTGGGTGGGAACCCCTCCGCTCCTCGGGGGGCTCCGGGCGTATACAGCCCACTCATTATTACGTGAGAGTGTCACGGGTAGAACTTGCGAAGGTCCTGGATGTTCCAGGCATTCTGGATGGGGATGCCGTCTTGAGTCTCCAGACGCACGGCGCCTGGTCTGGAGACGCGGGCGACCTGGAACGGGCCCTCCCACATGGGCGAGAGCTTGTGCAAGCCTGCTCTGGAGAGGACCCGCCTCAGGACGAGGTCTCCAACTTCGAGGGTCCTAGAGCGGATGTTACGACAATGGTAGCGCCGCAGCGCCTGCTGGTACCTAGCAGCTCGGAGCGAGGCTCGACGCCAGGCCTCTTCCCCGAGCACGAGATCCGTCCCCCACGAGGCATCCTGACGCTCCTCGTCAAATGCCAAAACCCATGGGGAACGGTGCTTGACTTCGTGCGGGAGGATGTCCTCGGCTCCGTAGACGAGGAAGAACGGGGTCTCGCCGGTGGGCTTAGTCACGGTGGTGCGGATAGACCACAACACGGACTGAAGCTCGTCGACCCAACCCTTGACGCAGGCCTCAAGCTTCTTGCCTTGAGGCCCCGTAGGACCTCCGTGTTGGCGCGCTCTGCCTGACCGTTGTTTCGGGGGTGCGCCACCGAGGCGTAGCATATCTGCGTTCCAAGGTTAGAGCAATAGGTCCTGAAGAGGTTACTTGTGAACCGCGAACCGTTGTCAGTGATGATGCGGTTGGGGACGCCGAAACGGCTCACGATGCCCTTAATGAACTTGACGGCTGATCCGGCGGGGATGGTACGGACGGGCTCCACCTCCACCCATTTGGTGAACTTGTCGATGGCGACGTAGAGGTAGCGGTACCCGCCTGCTGCCCACGGGAAGGGCCCCAGTATATCCAGCCCCCAGACCGCAAAGGGCCAGGAAAGCGGGATGGTCTGGAGGCCCTGCACGGGCTGATGAATTTGCTTGGCGTGGAACTGACAGGCCTCACAAGACCGGACCAGCTCGATGGCGTCGTTGAGCGCCATGGGCCAATAGAAGCCAGTGTGAAATGCCTTCCCTACAAGGGTGCGTGACGAGAAGTGATGCCCGCAGTCTCCCCCATGGATGCCAGCCAGCAGCTCGCACCCCTGCTCCCTAGACACGCACCGCAACGCGACGTCGTTCGGGCGCCTGCGGTATAGCTCGCCGTCCCGAAGACAATAAGCTATGGCCTGTCGTACCACACGATCTGCGTCTTCCTCCTTTTCGGGTAACGTTCCGTGAAGCAGGTATGCCTTGAACTCCTGTGTCCAGTCGTCGACTTGGGGCTCCAGCGCCAGGAGCAGCCTGGCTCCTGAGGTCGGACCACAAGTTGGAGCTCCTGAGGGCGGCGCTGGGGGCAGCTCTTCATTCCGCGACGCCTGATCCCCAATTGGTGGTGTTGCGGATGGCTTGAAGAGTCGCTCCTCGAAGACGCCCGGCTCTTGAGGCTCACGGCGCGATGCCCTCTTGGCGATGTCATCGGCCTCCTTGTTCGCATCGCGAAGGATGTGCTGCAACTCCAAGCCCTGGAAACGTTTTTCAATCTTACGTACCTCCACCAAGTATGCCTCCATGTGCTCGTCCTTAGGCGTCTACTCCTTGCTGGAGAATTGACGAGGAGCTGGGAGTCGCCCTTGATGGTGAGGCGTTGAATCCCCAAGGCCGCTGCGGCCCGGAGGCCGGCGATTAAGCCCTCGTACTCCGCGATGTTGTTGGAGACCTTTTCACCATGCTGGAAACAGAGTTGCACGGCAAAGTAGAGCTTGTCCCCAGTCAGGGAGATGAGCCCGACTCCAGCCCCCGCTCCCCTGCGCGCGAAGGCCCCATCAAAGTGCATGATCCAACCCTCCAGCGCCTCGTCGCCGGGGGCGAGGGACTAGCCCTCACCCAGCCCCCGGTTGGGAGCGTCCGTCCATTCGGCTACAAAGTCCGCCAGGGCCGCTCCCTTGATGACCCTGGTCGTGCTGAACTCTATATTGAAGGCCTGCAGCTCGATGTTCCATTCTGCCACCCTTCCTGATGCGTTGGGGTTGCGTAGCACCTTCTCCAAGGGGTACGCGAAGATGACCCTGATGGGATGCCCCTGGAAGTAATGGCGCAGTTTCCTTGAGGCAACAAGGAGTGCAAGCAAGAGCTTTTGCTGCATAGGGTAGCGCGAGCGCGCGTCCCGCAACACGGTACTGACGTAGTACACCGGTCGTTCGACGAGGGAGAGGCCTTCCGCACCGCCTCTCTCCTCTGCGGGCTCTCGAGGCCCGGGTGCCTCGGGGATAACTGAGGCGGCTGGGACCTCGGGAGCGTTGTCCCGTGGGGATGGAGGTTTCTTGGCGTCCGGTATGCCGCTCTGCCCCCCGCCTGGGGGCCCGCCCGTGCCTGAAGGCGCAACACGCTTGTGAACACGCTCCTCCCTGACCGCCACAAGCGCAGCACTGGCGGAGTGCGGGGTGGCTGCCAGGTACAACACCAGGGGCTCCCGAGGGTGAGGTGCCACCATTACTGGTGGGCTCGTGAGGTATTGCTTGAGGTCCTCGAATGCCGCATCTGCCTCCGAAGTCCACTCGAAGGGGCCCTTCCTCTTCATGAGCTTGAAGAACGGCAGGGCCCGCTCGCCAAGCTTCGAGATGAAGCGGCCCAAGGAGGTCACGCAGCCCGCCAGCTTCTGCATTTCCTTGAGTGTCTGAGGCGGGCTCATCTTGCTTATAGCCTTGACCTTCTCCGGGTTCGCCTCGATCCCCCGGTGCGACACCAAGAAACCGAGCAGTTTGCCCGACGGGACTCCGAAGACACACTTCTCGGGGTTGAGCCTGAGGTTCACCCGCCTCAGGCTGGCAAACGTCTCCTCCAGGTCCTCGATCAAGGTCTTGGCTTCTCGCGACTTGACCACGATGTCATCGACATAGCCTTCCGTGTTCCTCCCGAGCTGTGGCCCCAGGGTGATGTGCATCAGCCGGTGGAAGGTCGCGCCCTCGTTCCGTAGCCTGAAGGGCATGCACGTGTAGCAGAACACACCGCATGTGGTGAGGAAGGCTGTCTTCTCAACATCCTCCACCGGCATCTTGATATGATGGTAGCCCGAGAAGGCGTCCAGGAAGCACAGGAGGTCACATTCGGCGGTGGAGTCCACGATCTGGTCGATGCGCGGCAGCGGGAATGGGTCCTGAGGGCAGGCCTTGTTGAGGTTCGTGAATTCGACACACATGCGCTCCTTCCCGCACTTCTTCGGGACGACCATCGGTTTGGCGAGCCATTCCGGGTACTGCACCTCCCGGATGACTCCTGCCTCTCTCAGTTTTCCAACCTGTTGGGCAATGAACGCCTGCTTCTCTTGAGCCTGCCTCCTCGCCTTTTGCTTCACCGGTCGCACATTGGGACACACCATGAGGTGGTGCTCGATCACATACCTCGGGACCCCCACCAGGTTGGAGGCGTTCCACGCGAACGCATCTTTGTTTGCGCGGAGGAAGGCTACCAATGCCTCTTCTTGCTCCTGAGGCAGGCCGGCACCGATAGTGAAGGTGAGGCCAGGATTCTCGTCGCCCACAGGCACCTGCTTCGTCTCAGCCTGGTTCTGAGAGAACAGTTGCTTCTTCTTCACCGGCGCGACGTTGGCGAGGTCCCCAATGCCCTCCGAGGCCTGCGCGGCATCGCCTATGCTGGGGCACGCCACGGCTGTAGCTTTGTAGGCGAGCTTGAGTGCATGGGCCGCGTCTTTGGTGTCTCCGGCGACGAAGAGGGTGCCACCGCTCCCGGGCATCTTGAGGACGTTGTAGCCCGGGTGCGTTGCCGCCATGAACTGGGCGAGGGCGGGGTAGCCAAGTATCGGGTTGTAAGGGAGGTGGATGTGGGCGACATCGAAGTCGATCTGCTCGGTGCGGTAGTTGGAGCGGGTGCCGAAGGTGACGGGGAGGCGCACCCACCCCAAGGGAACGACGGAGCCCCCAGCCACCCCGAGGAAGGGCCTTGAAGGTGCGAGCTGACCTTGGGGCACCTGCAGCGCGTTGAAGGTATCCACGGAGAGGACGTTGAGGCCGGCCCTGCCGTCTATGAGGGTTCTGGTGACTGCCACTCTATTTATGGTTGTCTTGCACAACATGGGGAGCGCACCGGCGGCGGCCGTTGTTCTGGGGTGATCTTCGGGGCCGAAGGTGATGTCGATCTCTGGCCACGCTCGGTGCTGCGGGGTCTCGAACCGTGACTGGATCGCGCAGGCCTCGCGGAGGAACTGCTTGACCTGGTGGTTGGAGGCGGGTGCCTGCGATCCGCCGAGGATGCAAGCAACCGCCGGGCCGACCCTGCGAGCCGGGGCGCCACCGCGCACCAAGGGCTGCCCGGCCTCAGGGGTTGCGAGGAGGTTGGTGGACGGCCGAGGGAGTCTGGGTACCCTGGATGTGATGCAGACAAATAAGAGGACGGCCGAGATGTCGCGCCGCGCGGTGATCGGCTGTGACGAGTCCTGCTGCTCGTGGGCCTCCGGGCCCGTGGCGTCGTTGGCCACAGGGGAGGGAGACCGGAGCGCGGTGGTGCGGCCCACGGGCGCCATCTGGGCGACACGAGCAGCACGGCGCTCGGCGCAGGCTCGGCGGGCGTCAGCCAGCGGAGCGGTGAGGCGGAGGAAGAGCGAGGCTTGAGGAAGACTCCGACACGCCCCCTACCTGGCGCGCCAAATGTCGGATTTTGGGCTCCGCAAAACCCTAAGGAATTCGAACCCAGGGGCATGTGCGAAGATTCCCCAACAGCTTCACCTCCACCAAGCCCACAACACGATGATCCCGCTCGATGGCGAGGAAGAAGACAGCACGTGAGAGTTTACCCAGGTACGGACCGCTGTGAAGCGTAAAACCCTACTCCTGCTTTGGGTGGATTGCCTCACGAGGAGGTTTGTGGATGAACTAGTACAGTGGTGAGTTGTGTTCCAGAGTGTTGGTCCTCCCTACTCCAAGCAGCCTAGCCTCCATTTATAGCGGCTCGGGTCCTCTTCCCTTATCGCAACGGCGGGAAGGGATCCCACAACGGCCCATTTTGAAAGGGGACAGGAGGTACATCTTATCCTGACGAAAGGTGGTCTTCGCCAGCAAAGTTGTCGACGGTGATGCAGCGGTGGGATCGGCGATGACGTTTGTTCTGCGGGGCTCGGGGTCTTGGTCTTGTTGCACCAGAAGGGAAACCTTTGGGGGGCGCTTTGGGAGCCTGCGCTCGTCCTTGTCTCCTTTGCACCAAAGAGGAAACTGTCCCCTCTGGCGCGCTGGCGCCCGCCTGGCCTAGCTGTCGTCACCCTTGACATCCTGAGGCCAAGCGTTGCATAGAGATCTCCGCCGCTCGGGAGGGGGCCAGGGGAGGCCTATCTCCCCGCGGGTTTTGGCGTTGTTTCCCTCGTGATCTCGGGGTCTCGCGAGGGCCTGGTGTCGAGTGAGGCCGCGTCGGGCCGTACTTGGACGTCGAGGTGGGCCACGTCGTGGGCCGCAGGCAGGCAAGTCTGGGTACCATGGTATCCAGAACGCCGACAAGGTTAGACCCAAAAAATGATATAAAGTTGCTATAAAATGATTATAAAACATCCAAGAATGATAATATAACAACATGGAGCAATCAAAACTTATAGATACGTTGGAGACGTATCAGCATCCCCAGGCTTAATTCCCGCTCGCCCTCGAGTAGGTAAATGATAAAAACATAATTTTTGATGTGGAATGATTCCTAACATGTTCATCACATATTCTTTTCTTTTGTAGCATGGACATTTGGACTTTTAGATGGTTCAAAGCAATAGTCTAGTTTTGACATAAAGACTGTAATACTCAAGCATGCCAACAAGCAACCATGTCTTTCAAAATATCAACACTAAAGAAAGTTATCCCTAGCCCATCATGCTCAATCATTGATCCATTCATGAAACACACTCGAATATTAGCTACACCCAATGCACAAGTATGATCATAGTGCCCCCTAGTTGGTGCTTTATAAGAGAAGATGGAGACTCAAATTAAAAATAAAAATTGCATAAATTAAATAGATAGGCCCTTCGCAGAGGGAAGTAGGGATTTGTAGAGGTGACAGAGCTCAAAGCTTAATTTGAGAGAGAAAAATATTTTGGGTGGCATGCCTTTCTTATCAACGAAAACGACCGAGTAGTTCTCAATACTTTCCATGCTAGATACATCATAGGCGGTTCCCAAACATAAAATAAAGTTTATTCCTTTTTCGACCATTCTTTCACAATCCATGGCTAGCCGTATCCACGGTTGCCTTCCATACCAACACTTTCCAAGGAATTATTTGACAACATAAAGTAAATTTCTTTTTCATTTCGGGACTAGGCATCCCTATTACCGACGTACTCTCGTGCAATGACAAGTGAATATACACTCATATTGAGAATAACACATCTAGCATGGAAAAATATTGGACACCCCCCTACCGCTTCATGAGCGGTACGAGCATACAAAAAGGAAATTCATTTTGAAAATTAGAGATGGCACATACAAATTTTCATAGCATGGCATGGAAATACCGCATATACGTAGGTATGGAGGACTCATATGGCAAAAATGGGTTTAAGAATTTTGGATGCACTAGTAGTGTTTCTACTTAGTACAAGTGGAGGCTAGCAAATAGATTGCGAAGCAACCAACAAATAAATGAAAATTCACATAAACGGGCATTAAGCATAACTAACACCGAATAATTCACCATAAGTAGGATGTAATTTCATTGCACAACTATTGACTTTCGTGCTTGCATAGGGAATCACAAACCTTAACACAAATATTCTTACTAAAGCATAATTACTCACCAACATGACTCACATATTACTATCATCATGTCTCAAAACTATTACAAGGAATCAAGTTTAATTTGTCCAATGATCTTCATGAAACTTTTTATTATATCCCTCTTGAATATCTATCACTTTGGGACTAGTTTCATATATTTCCATTGCTTTTGACAAGCTCAAATAAATTTAAGTGAAGAACATGAGCATAAAAATTTCATCTCTCAAAATAATATAAGTGAAGCATGAGAGAATTTCTTTAAAATTTACTAACTCTCAAATTAATCTAAGCGAAGCATGAGAGTATTTCTTCAAAAAAAATAAAGCACACCGTGCTCGAAAATATATAAGTGAAGCACTGGAGCAATTCCATAGCTCAAAAAATTTAAGTGAAGCATATAGAGCAATTCTAACAAATCATAGCATAATTTTGGCTCTCTCAAATAGGTGTGTCCAGCAAGGATACTTGTGACAAACTAAAAAGCAAATACAGCAAAGACTCATATAAGACAAGACTCTCCAAGCAAAACTCATGATATGTGACAAATAAAAATATAGCTCCAAGTAAAATACCGATGGTCGTTAGAAGAAAGAGGGGATGGCACTCGGGGCATCCCCAAGCTTAGTTGCTTGTTTCTCCTTGGATATCATCTTGGGGTGCCATAGCATCCCCAATATTAGGATCTTTTCACTCCTAATTCCTTCATCCATCGTGATCTCACCCAAAACTTGAAAACTTCAATCGCACAAAACTTAACAAAACCTTCGTGAGATCCGTTAGTATAATAAAGCAAATCACCACTCTAAGTATTGTTGCAAACCCATTCATATTTTATTATTGCATTATATCTAATATATTCTAACTTTACCATGGCCTATACCTTCCAATACAAACCATAGATTCATCAAAATAAGCACACAATGCAACGAAAACAGAATCTGTCAAAAACAGAACAGTCTGTAGTAATCTGTACTCTAACCATACTTCTATAACTCAAAAAATTCTGAAAAATTAGGAAAATGTCAGAAATTTGTATATCAATCTTTTTTAAAAATTCTAAATTTTTCGTCACTTCTGTGATTTTTGAAAATTCTGCTACTGGACGCAAAAGTTTCTGTTTTTCAACAAGATCAAACAACTATCACCCAATAGAATCCCAAAGGCTTTACTTGGCACAAACACTAATTAAAACATAAAAACACAATCATAATAGTAGCATAATTGTGTCAACTCTCAAGAATAGAAAGAAAAAGGTAAAAATAAATTTTATTCATTGGGTTGCCTCCCAACAAGCTCTTTCTTTATAGCCATTAAGATAGGCTAGAGATGTCAATGATGCCCTCATGAAAGATAATAATAGCAACACAAAGGGAGCATCATGAAGCATATGGAAAACACACTTAAGTTTAACATACTTCCTATGCAAAGGCATTTCATAAGCAAAAAAATTATCAAGGCAAGCAAAAGCTAGCATATGGAAGGAAGAAGAAAGGGACAATAGCAATCTCAACATGAAGAGAGGTAATTTACTATCATGAAAATTTCTACAACCATAATTTCCTCTCTCATAATAATTACATGTAGGATCATAATCAAATTCAACAATATATCTATCATAAACAATACTCTCTTTATCATCAACATGCATAAAGTTTTTATCATCATCCAAAATAGTGGGTCTATCATCAACTAAAGTTATGACCTCTCCAAACCCACTTTTATCAAAAAAAATCATAAGATTGAACACTCTCCAAATATGCGGGATTCTTTTTACCTAAAGTTGACGCTCTTCCAAACCCACTTTCGATACTATTGCAAACATTATTATCAATAACATATTCAACATGAGGCTTAAATAAATTTTCAAGATCATAAGAAGCATTATCACCCCAATCATGATCTTTGCAATAAGAAGTGGACATGACAAAATAATCATCCCCAAGCTTGTAGTTTTGCATATCATTAACATAATTGACATTAATAGAATTTATAGTAACATCATTGCAATAATGCATTTCAATCAAGGAGCTATCATGAATCACCTTATAAATTTCTTCTTTCAACACTTCATCAAAATTTTCAGATTCATGATTTTCAAACAAAACTTCATAGAGATAATCAAGTGCACTCAACTCAATAGCAATTAGTTCATCCCAATTTGGCCTTTTGAAAAGAATAGCAAGTGGATGAGGATCCACATCAATAGATTTTTAGCAAGCGAATATGCAAGCAAATAGAAGGCACATGGCAACACAAGCAAAGATAGCAAACAAGCAAAAACGCAAACGGAAAATAGAGGGCAAAAAAAGGGAAAAAATTTGTGAAGTGGAGGAGATGAAAACAACAGGCAAATGGAAAATAATGTAAATTGCAAGGAGATGAGATTTGTGATTAGGAACCTGATAGATGTTGATGATGTCTCCCCAGCAACGGCGCCAAAAATTCCTTTGACGTGGCTTAAGACTGCGTCGGTATTTCCCCAAAGAAGAAGGGATGATGCCGCACAGCTACGGTAAGTATTTCCCTCAGTTATGAAACCAAGGTTATCAAACCAGTAGGAGAACAAAGCAACACTATGTAAATGGTACCTGCACACAAAGAACAAATACTTGCAACCCGACGCGTAAGAGAGGTTGTCAATCTCTCCACGGTAAAAAGATAGATTAGTTTGTATGAGATTGGCTAAATAGATCGCACAATAACACAAAATAAAAGATGCAAATAAAAAGTGCAGCAAGGTATTTTTGGGTTTTTGGAATAATAGATCTGAAAATAAAAGCGGAAAAAGATAGATCGGAAAGCAAAATATTAAAAGGATAGACCCGGGGGCCGTAGATTTCACTAGTGGCTTCTCTCATGAGTATAGCACACGGTGGGTAAACAAATTACTGTTGGGCAATTGATAGAAGATCAAATAATCATGACGATATCCAAGGCAATGATCAATATATAGGCATCACGTCCAAGATTAGTAGACCGAAACGATTCTGCATCTACTACTATTACTCCACACATCGACCGCTATCCAGCATGCATCTAGTGTATTAAGTTCATGGAGTAATGCAATAAGAACGATGACATGATGTAGACAAGATCTATTCATAGGAATAGACCCCATCTTGGTATCCTTAATAGAAATGATACATGCGTGTCTCGCTGCCCCTACTATCACTGGGAGAGAACACCGCAAGATCGAACCCATCACAAAGCACCTCTTCCCATGGCAAGAAAAATCGATCTAGTTGGCCTAACTAAACCAAAGATTCGAAGAAGAAATACGAGGCTATAAATAATCATGCATATAAGAGATCAAAGAAGACTCAAATAATATTCATGGATAGAAACTGATTATGAATTCAAAATTCATCGGATCCCAACAAAAACACTGTCTCTGTCAAAATCGGCGGATCTCGGGTAGGGGGTCCCGAGCTGTGAGATCAGGATCGATGGGTTACAGGAGACGAAGGAGACAGTGTTTACCCAGGTTCGGGCCCTCCTATGGAGGTAAAACCCTACGTCCTGCTTGATTGTATTGATGAGTATGAGTATTACAGAGTCGATCTACCTCGAGATCAAGTAGCCAAAACCCTAGATGAGCTTGTCTGCCCTCTACCATCTAAACCCTCCGGTTTATATAGACACCAGGGGTACCTAGGGTTTACACATGGTAAGCTTACAGCCGGAAATAGAGACGCCGATCTTCTCTTCTTAACTTGGAGTGCACGCCTTGTCTTCGGAGGTTTCCTTCTAGAATATGGGGTTACCGCCTATCCGGCCATCCACGTGACAATCAGAGAGCGGCCCACCAAGCCAGCCTGTGAGAGATAAACCGGCAGCCCGAGGACCCCTTAGTCCAGGATTCCCTCAGTAGCCCCCGAACTAGCCTCCAATGCAAGGGATCATGACACCAGTAGTTTTGCGTGAGCAGAGTCTTCGGCTTGCGGGGCAAGTTCTTTTCTTCCTTTATGATCGGCAAGCTCTAGTCCGGCTACCGATAACACGTAGTCATCCGAACATGGAATTATCCAGATGCCATAAAGTGCTTAACCTCGAAGGCCAAACATTAAAGTATGAATAGTGTTCCCTGACAACCTGTCTGACGAAGGGTCGTGGCCTACCACGACCGCCAAAAAGGTTACAATAACTCGATTCATGGTTCGAGGAAGTTTCATGGGCACGTCTTATCAATGTGCAGATCGTGTCCCGTTTGTTACGGGATATGACTAATCCTTTGGGTTATCCCACGCGCGCATAACGGCACGATTATTTCGGGAAGTGGCGAGGCCTGCGGCGCAGCAGAGGGGAGGCTCTTGGTATTACGGCACCCATAAAAGGGAAAAAAAACCCTCAAGGCCTAGTCACGCTCTCTACTCACAACCTTCGCTTCCTCAACCTTCCCAAGCTCCGAGAGCCCAGATCCAGTTATTCCCCCATCTCCCCTCCGAGCTTGGTCATGGCCGGCTCCAGTTCCATGGGCAAGTGGGAGGCCTCCTCCGTCACTGACAACGACATACGAGAGTTGAAGCGTGCCGGCTACCTCTTGCCGACATCGCCCACCGCGCCCCAGAGGCGAATCAGGTGGTTCCCACGCCGAGGCTGGGCGAGAGGGTGGTGTTCGTCCCCCATTTCCTCCGGGGACTGGGCTTCCCGCTTCACCCCTTCGTCAGGGGCCTCATGTTCTTTTACGGGCTAGACTTCCACGACCTCCCCCCGAACTCCATCATGCACATCTCGGCGTTCATCCTTGTCTGTGAAGCTTTCCTGCAGGTACAGCCGCACTTCGGCCTGTGGCTCAAGGTCTTCAACATCAAGCCGAAGACAGTTGCGGGTGCGCATGCGGACTGTGGAGGGGCCGTCGTCAGCAAGCTTCCCCTTGTCGAGTGGCCGGAGGGCACCTTCATTGACACGGTAACGATCTGGCAAAAAGAGAGGTTCTACATCACTGAACCAAGGAGTGCGGACGGGATGACACCCGCCGAGTTCAGATCCGGACCCCCTGCGAGGCTAACCTCGTGGGTCAAGAAGGGCCTTAACTGGGGGTCGGCCGAAGAGGTGAAGTCGCTGCAGAAGTGCATCACCTCGATGATCGAGACCAACATCAAGCTGACCAACGTGGTCCAGGTCATGCTCCGCCGCCGTCTTCTCCCCTGCCAGCACCGGGCCTCCCCAATGTGGGCTTACCAGCTCGAGGACCCGGACACCGTACGTCAGTTCTTCCGCACCTCCCACGAGAAATTGTGGAAGGTGCTATTCAAGCCATAGGAGAGCTGGCCGGCCGAGGAAGAGGACACCGGACTCGACGCCGCAAACCCTCCAACCAAGGTAAGGTAGAACTTTTAATTATGCGGCTCTATTTTTTAACAAAGAGCTGAACCCCTTCTCCCTTATCTTTATAGAAATGGCTGAGGAAGGCCGTGAAGAGCAACTGTCCGGCCCCGCAGCACGAAGACCCTCGGTCAGACCTGCTGACGGAGATGCTCGTCGTGGTGCCGTATTCGGTGCCAGAGAAGAAGGAGAAGAAGAAAGAAGAGAAGAAGGGAGCCTGAGAGGGTCTCCGTCCAAGGGGTCTCCCGGACACTAAATCCGAGGAGACCCATGCCTCTTCCGCTCACGAGGAAGAGCACGAGGACGAGGGGGAGGGCGACTCCCCCCTAGCAAGGAAAAGGGCGGCGTCAGCGGACGTCGTGGAGGGCCTACCTCCTCCTGCCCCAAAAAGGACTTGCCAAATAAAGGCAGTCCTAGCCGACGATAGCTCGGGCTCCGACTAGGAGTCTGAGACTTCCGAAAAGGTTCCCCAAAGGAACCCTAGGGTTAAGCTCCCATCCCAGAGGTATGCATCCGAAGACCTTCTGGGTTACTTGAATAGAGTTTTTAATGCTAAATGAGCGAACGTATTTCACTTTGCAGCCCGCCGCACGATCTCCCCACCGACCAACTCTCAGACGGGGAGCCCCTGCCCGCCGACCTGGCGGAAAGTGGGACTACGTCGCATCCGACGCCTCCAGAGGCCTCGAAGGAGGCTGCAGAGGTGTTGTCCCGCCCGGCTCCTTCTGAGCCGAACACCGGCGGTGGGGGCGACGAAGTCATGGCTGAGGTTAACACCTCGGCCGCCGAAGACCAGGAGGAAGAACATCTCCTGGCAACTAAAGAGGGGGGACGAAGCCCGGTCCGTCCCTCTCCAAAGACATCTCCGGAGCAATCTACGCCTCCGGAGCAACACGCCCAATCCCCCACAGGAGGGAGGGCTGGCGGACCCTCACCAGTGCCGCCCGTGACTAGGTGGATGGCGCAGATGGAGGAAGCTTTATCCGGCTCCTCCATAGTCGAGGATCACCGCGCCCTTATGGGTGCGGTTTTGCAAGGCATTCAGTCCGTAGATAACAGACTGAGAGAGGCCTTCAACGGTCTCTTGACGGGCTTCCAGGTGAGCCACGTAATTTTCTTTTCATTAGAGAAAGTAAATTTGCCTAGTTTGTACAATCCTTATAAGTGTAGTAGCCCCCGAGCCCTGGGTGAGTTTGAAAAAACCCACACGGGGGTCAAACATCCGAACATTAGTAACGATGCTCAAGGCATCCTTTGTCCTATATTATCCTAAGACCTCCAAAGAGTACTTAGCGGAGGGGTCGGAATCCGATAGCCCGGGAGTTTTAATGCACATAGTTTATTTTGTAGGCTTCGTCATCGGCGTCGGTCGCCAACACAATGGAGCTTGCTGAATTAAACCGGAAGCTCAAGAGCTCCGATGAGGAGCTCGATCGTCTGAACAAGAGGTTCGACAAGACACAAGGTGAGTCTGAATTGTGACATTCGGGTTATTGTTTATCCTCATTGATTGAGATAGTCGAATTATTCAAAAGTTTGTATTTACTTATTGTTGCCACAACTGCGGCTATGGAGGTCGAGAACCTCAAGGCCGAGTTGGCCAAGGCGACGCAGGAGGCCACAGATGAGAAGGCGGCGGCCGAACGGGTAGCCGCCGACCTGTTGGCATTAAAAGCCGTGAACGATAACTATGAAGCCCGGGTGGTGGAGGTGCAGCTGGAGCTCAAGGATGCCAGCACAAAGTGTGAGGCCCTTCAGCAGAAGAACGGAGACCAGGCCACCGAGCTATCCATGCTTAGATCCGAGCTCAAATTGGAGCGTGTTGATAGGCGGTTCTTTGAAGAAGAACTACGCCAAGTCAGGGCGATTGCCAATGGTAAGCCGTACTTGCTGCAATGTGCCTTTGGTGGTAACAGGTTTGCCTTGCTCACCCGGGTGTGGCGTTCCTCAGGCGCTTTTGCGGACCACCCGAAGAGTTCAGCGGACGCGAACAAATACTTCGCCTCCCGGGATGGGGAAGTTGAGCAACGGCTGTTTTGGGCTCAATTTCAAGCCCCCGAGCACCCTCCCCTCCTGAGCAAGCAGATGAAACAGTTGATGGAGCTGCACAGGATGGCGGAGCCGGCCATGAGGGACCTCTGCATCCGGCTATGGCCTGCAGAGCCGATGCCAAGCAGTTACTTCGGCCTGGTGCAGAAACTATGCGATGCTGCGCCTCGGATTGATGCTCTGAAGCGTTCTACATGCATCGAGGGAGCTCGGATGGCCTTTGCAAGGACCATGGTGCACCTGCCGGGGCTCAAGCCAACCTAGATGGCCACCGCGCCTCCACCCCCTGGGAAGGAGCATAGGCACCCCGAGAAGTACTTTTCCACCGTGATGGACGGTGCTCGGGCGATAGAAGCTTAGTGCCCGAAAGATGTAATTTATGAATGAATGTTTTGTCATGTATCCGATGACTGTTCCGCTTTATAATGCAGCTGCTTGGTTTATCATGTCTTTTAAGCTTTGTATTATTTTGACTCCTGTGTGGCCGTTTTATCTGAAAGTTGTGAGTCGTCGGCTTCAGCCCCCATGTAGATACTACATGAGGTGTTTCTGCCTCCCCACTGTGACCCTTAGCCGAAGTATCGGTGCTCGAAGGCGGTAGTGCGAGGGGAACAAGGCAATCGGACTATAATGCTTTCGTGCTTTCACTTAGCCGGAGGAGCTTAAATGCGGGGGCTGATGACGAGCCCCCAGTGTTTTGTGATATTCGGATACACCGAGGTTGACACCAGCATCACATTGTTTGCGATAGTACAAACCCTTCGTATAACACGGAATAACCTCTATCGATTTTTAGTTTGACACTTATGCTTGGATTGCAGACCGGTTCTCGCTTATTATGACAGTCGGTTTTCGGCTTTCTCCACTGAGGTGCTTGACCAAGCGAGCTGGAAGTACAATCGCAGTGGATCTCCCTTTACCCTTTTAGTCGAACAAGCGGAACGTAAGAGGGCAAGCACAGGAGCCGGGCAACCCAACCATTGACCCTAGACATAATTCGGAACCAATTCATATAAATCAATCATCCGAGAGGCCGAACACATGAATAGTAGTGCCGGGGTGATGCTTAGAGCGATTTGTATATTCGAGCCCCCGGTCTATTAGCCGGTCGCATCGTGGTAAGTTCCTAACAGTTTTTTGCTATAGGCGTCAGCGAGTAGAGAACAGGGTATGTGACATAAAATACCGCAAGGAGGCCGCAAAGGATGCTCTTTATTTCAGATGAATTCTTACAACTCAAACTGCCGAAGCAACTGTTACAAGTATTTTGGGATGGAAAATAAGGTGTACTAAGGAGAGGCTGTACCCGGGGTTTTCGATGGGGGGCTTGACGTCCTTGATGCGCCGTGTCGCCTGTCTACTCCTTTGCCCCTGAGGGGGGTTTCATTCCTTTAAAGGTAATTGTTATCGGCGAACGGACCTTTGGAAGAAGATCTTGAGAAGTCTCCGTAGTGTGATTGGGCTTGATGCTTGGCAGGTCCTAGATGGTACCTGTAGTCTGTCCGAAGACATGTGTTGGCAGTAGTTCGGTCCAGCCGAACACTTACCCTTTGATAGTGGGTCCCCACAGCTGCCCAAGGTATTTTGAGCGCGAAGTTGTGCCTTCTTGGCACATACTTTACAGGAATTAGGACTATGCTGTGGGGGGTGTATCCCTATTTTTCAAGGGCGGAAGGTGATTCCAGAAGTTCGGGTTGAGGCCGAACTCGTTTGCTATCACGATGCGCCTTTATGGCTGATTGGGCATCGGCCTATTGTCGCCGCACTGGAATCCGGCTGCCAAGGCCGCCGTATGCTCCTCAGCTTGGAGAGAGTGCTCTGTGTTGCCATTGACAGTAATAACCCCCTGGGTCCGGGGATCTTGAGTTTCAGGTACGCGTAATGGGGGACGGCGTTAAAGCGAGCGAATGACGTGCGGCCGAGAAGCGTGTGATATCCGCTGTGAAAAGGGACAATTTCGAAGATCAAGTCTTCGCTGCAGAGTTGTCGGGCGAGCCGAACACTACTTCCAGATTTACCGTGCCCGAGCAACGGGCTTTGACGCCTGGAATCACCCCTTTAAAGGTAGTGTTGCTGGTTTTGATCCTTGACGGATCTATACCCATCTTTTTCACCGTGTCTGAGTAAATCAGATTAAGGCTACTTCCTCCGTCCATTAGGACTCTATTGACGTGAAACCCATCGATAATTGGGTCTAGGACGAGGGCTGCCGAACCCCCGTGATGGGTACTGGTCGGATGATCCCGTCGGTCAAAAGTGATCGGGCAAGCCGACCATGGGTTATACTTCGGGGCTACAGGCTCCACGGTGTAGACCTCCCGAAGGGCGCGCTTCCTCTCCTTTTTTGGTACATGAGTGCCATATATCATATTCACGGTTTTCACCTCTGGAGGGAACTGCTTTTGTCCTCCATTGCTTGGACCGAAGGGCTCGTCATCGTCCTCGCTGCGTGGGCTCTTGCTTTGCTCCTCGGTTGCGAGCTTGCCAGCTTGCTTGAATACCCAACAATTACGGTTGGTGTGGTTAGCGGGCTTGTCCTGAGTACCGTGGATCTGGCAGGGCCTATCCATAATTTTGTCCAGTGTGGTAGGTCCGTCTTTATTTCCTTTAGAGGGTTTCTTCCGCTGTCCGGATTTCGGGTTGCGGAAGCCGGCATTGACGGACGTGTCCTCCGCATCGCCGTTGTTGTGGTGGCGTTTGTTTTTGTTACGTCATGGTTTCCCGTTTCCATCCCGGACTTCAGAGGTGCCGGGGTCTTCGGGGTTATGGCTTCGCCGAGCTAGCCCGTTATCCTCACCCACGCAAAAGTGGGTCATTAGTGAGGTAAGGGCGGACATTGTCCTCGGCTTGTCCTGGCCGAGCTGGCGAGCTAGCCATTCGTCCCGGATATTATGCCTGAAGGAGCCTATTGCCTCGGCGTCCGGGCAGTCAACAATCTGGGTTTTCTTGGTCAAGAACCGATTCCAAAATTGCCGAGCCGAATCTCCTGCTTTCTGGACAACATTGCTCAGGTCGGAGCAATCCGGAGGCCGGACATAAGTGCCCTGGAAGTTAGATCGGAAAGTATCCTCGAGCTCTTCCCAGCTCCCGATGGAGTTTTTGGGAAGACTGTTTAACCAGTGTTGAGTTGGCCCCTTAAGTTTTAGGGGCAGATACTTGATGGCGTGGAGGTCATCTCCTCGTGCCATATGGATATGGAGGAGGAAGTCCTCAATCCACACGGCTGGGTCTGTTGTCCCGTCATATTGCTCTATGTTAACGGTTTTAAACCCTTCAGGGAACTGATGCTGCATCACCTCGTCTGTGAAGCACAGCGGGTGGGCAGCGCCTCTGACCCGAGCTATGTCATGCCTACGATCGGCGGTAGGCCGGGTCCGGTATTGTTCCCGACCTCTATTGTTATGGTCGAGCCAAGACCGGTATCCGTCCCATCTAGCGGGGGGGGGGGAGTACCCTCTAGATCCGTAGATGGATCTTGTGTGGCCTGCTCTATAGTCTAGGTCCTATGGTAAGTCGTACCTATCTTCGTGCCTTGCTGGTTCTTTTCCTCTCCTGCGGGGTGCTTCAGGCCTGTACTCAGCCTCGCCGACCATTCTATCCCGTCCTAGGGGAGGGCAGTCGGGCTGGTCGTACGGAGTATGCCTGGGAGGCGATGTTTCGAAGGCCTCGTCATCGAACTATGGCAGCAGCCGCCGGCGAGGGTAGCTCTTGGGTTGGTCCGGTAGATTGAAACCGTACCCTTCTTCGGCTGCCAAGACCCTCGTCCATCTATCATTGATGGTGTCTTGTTCGGCTTTGAGTTGCTGTTGTTTTGCCTTCGGGCTTCGGGCGATGGCTAGAAGCTGCCGCCTGAACCGTTCCTGATCCATAGGATTATCGAGGATGGTGAAGTCCTCGGCTTCAAGGTCGTCCTCTTCCTGGAGGGGGAGGTAGTTATCGTCCTCGGAACCATTAGGATCCTCGGTGTCGTGCCGATCTTCGTGCTTTTCCCGGTCCTCCAGTGGCTGTTCGGGGACTTCGGGGTCGCCGAGGTCTTCCGGGGTATCGTTTTCCCCGGTGCCTGCAATGGCTTCCCTTCCCTTGTGTGCCTTAGATCCCTTGCGCTGTTTCCGGTGCCTTGACGGCGCCTCACCTGATTTATCGCCATTATTTTGAGGGGTGCGATTGTCCTTATCATCGGGGGTGTCCACCATGTAGACGTCGTAAGTGGAGGTGGCCGTCCATCGCCCCGTGTTGATAGGGGCAGGGGCGCCGTCCTCTTCATCCATGTCTTCTGCCTCCTCGGAGACGTAGTCTAGCATATCGGTTAAATCCTCGATAGTGGCTACCAAGTGGGTGGTGGGTGGGTCGAAAAATTCCCAATGACCCGCCTCCGGACCGATCTGAGCATGGGTCGAGGTCGGGTAGTCCGTGGTTTTTATCGTTAGGATCCGATCCAGTGCCTCGTTGAGCGCTGAGAGCTCGATCGGATCAATCTGCCTAGGACTTTCAGAGTTGACCTCCGACGTGTCCGTCCGAAGAATGTGTTCGGCAGGGGCCGACCTCCGGCCCTCAAGTACTATGACCGGATCCGGGCTAGGAGCCAGATCATTGGCAGGGATAGACCCGAGGGCGGAGTCAAGAAGGAAACCCGAAGTTAAGGCTTCGGAGACTTCGGGCTCGTCAGACGAAACTGCGAGCCCGACGAATGAAAGGTTGCCCCGGGAGTCTACGGAGAACTCTAGGTTCCTGAATCTGATCTCTTGATCGGGGGCGACCATCCCGATCCGACCAAGGTGGCCAGTCAGGTCAGCGTGCAGCATGATGCCGCCGAAAGCGAGAAACTGTCCGGGGGCGAAGGAGTCCCCGTTACGGACTTCATCGCTAAGGATCAGGCGAGCCATCAATTCCTCTTGTGATCCCGCAGCGGAACTCTAAATGAAAGCACCAATATCGGTGTCAAAACCGGCGGATCTCGGGTAGGGGGTCCCGAGCTGTGAGATCAGGATCGAAGGGTTACAGGAGACGAAGAAGACGGTGTTTACCCAGGTTCGGGCCCTGCTATGGAGGTAAAACCCTACATCCTGCTTGATTGTATTGATGAGTATGAGTATTACAGAGTCGATCTACCTCGAGATCAAGTAGCCAAAACCCTAGATGAGCTTGTCTGCCCTCTACCATCTAAACCCTCCGGTTTATATAGACACCGGGGGTACCTAGGGTTTACACATGGTAAGCTTACAGCCGGAAATAGAGACACCGATCTTCTCTTCTTAACTTGGAGTGCACGCCTTGTCTTCGGAGGTTTCCTTCTAGAATATGGGGTTACCGCCTATCCGGCCATCCCCGTGACAATCAGAGAGCGGCCCACCAAGCCGGCCTGTGAGAGATAAACCGGCGGCCCGAGGACCCCTTAGTCCAGGACTCCCTCACACACCGCAAAAGGTCATTACATCAAATAGATCTCCAAGAGACCATTGTATTGAGAATAAAAAGAGAGAGAGAAAGCCATCTAGCTACTGCCTATGGACCTGTAGGTCTATGGTAGACTAGTCATGCATCATCGGAGAGGCACCAATAAGGATGATGAACCCCTCCGTGATGGTGTTAGATTGGATCTCGTGGTTCTGGAACTTGCGGCGGCTGGAAGTGTATTTCGTCGACTCCTCTAGGGTTTCTGGAATTTTTGAGAATTTATAGAGCTGAGAGGCGGTGGAGGAGACCCCCGTGGGCCCCACAACCCACCAGGGCGCATTAGGGGCCTCTAGCGCGCCCTGGTGTCTTGTGGGCCCCATGGGCCTCCCCCCAGGTGCTTCCTTGGCTCCCAAGTTGTCTTATGGTCCAAAAAAAATCTCCAAAAAATTTTGTGGCAATTGGACTCTGTTTGGTACTGATATTCTGCGAAGTAAAAAACAAGCAAAAAACAACAACTGGCACTGGGCACTATGTCAATAGGTTAGTCCCAAAAATGATAAAAGGTTGTTATAAAATGATTATAAAACATCCAAGAATGATAATATAACAGCCTGGAACAATCAAAAATTATAGATGCGTTGGAGACGTATAAGGGCCCAGAGATATTTCTCTGTCACACGGAGTTACAAATCCCAATCTCGATCCATGCCAACCCAACAAACACCTTCGGAGATACCTGAATAGCACCTTTATGATCACCCTGTTAAGAAGTGACGTTTTGTATTTCACGAGGTAGTCCTCCGGTGTCAGGAAGTTGCCTGATCTCATGGTCTAACGAACAAATACTTGACATGAAAAAAGCTATAACAATTAAACTTTAATGACACGATCACATGCTAAGCTTACGGTTGGATTTTGTCCATCACATCATTATCCTAATGATTTGATCCCGTTATCAAATGACAACTCATGTCTATGGTTAGAAAACCTTCACCATCTTTGATCAACGAGCTAGTCTAGTAGAGGCTCACTAGGGACACAGTGTTGTTTATGTATCCGCACATGTATTTAAGTTTTCGGTCAATACTATTCTAGCATGGATAATAAACACTTATCGTGAACAAGGAAATATAATAGTATTCAGTTTATTATTGCCTCTAGGGCATATTTCCAGCATTAGGAACAACCCTCCTTATTTAGGTGTGAAACCAGTGAAAGGACGTGGATGTCACCTAGAGGGGGGTGAATAGGCACTTAAAAATAATTACGGTTTAGGCTTGAACAAATGCGGAATAAAACTAGCGTTTAATGTGTCAAGCACAAAACCTAAAACAACTAGGCTCACCTATGTGCACCAACAACTTATGCTAAGCAAGATAAACAACTAAGTGATAGCAAGATATATAGCATGGAACAATATGGCTATCACAAAGTAAAGTGCATAGTAAAGGGCTCGGGTAAGAGATAACCGAGGCACGCAGGGACGATGATGTATCCCGAAGTTCACACCCTTGCGGATGCAAATCTCCGTTTGGAGCGGTGTGGAGGCACAATGCTCCCCAAGATGCCACTAAGGACACCGTAATCTCCTCACGCCCTCGCACAATGCAAGATGCCATAATTCCACTAAGGGACCCTTGAGGGCGGTCACCGAACCCGTACAAATGGCAACCCTTGGGGGCGGTAACCGAAACCCGTACAAATTGCTCGGGGAAATATCCACAACCTAATTGGAGACCCCGACGCTAGCCCGGAGCTTTACACCATAATGATTGAGCTTTGAGACACCACCAACCTTCTAGGGCGCCAAGGCGCCCAAGAGGAACAAGCTCTGGGGTGCTCAAACGCCCAAGAGTAATAAGCTTCTCAACTTCTCACTTCTACGTATCACCGTGGAGAACTCAAACCTATGCACCAAATGCAATGGCAAGGGCACACGGAGTGCCCAAGTCCTTCTCTCCCAAATCCCACCACAACAACTAATGCTATGGAGGAAATTGAGAGGAAGAAAGAAGAAGAAGAAGACGAAGAACTCCAAGATCTAGATCCAAGGGGTTCCCCTCACAAAGAGGAGAAAGTGATTGGTGAAAATGTCGATCGAGATCTTCTCTCTCTTTTCCCTCAAGAACTAGCAAGAATCATTGGAGGGATTGAGAGTTAGCAAGCTCGAAGAAGGTTCAGAATGGGGGGCAAACACGAGCTCAAAGGATTAGGGGACGATGGGTAAGAAGACCCCCTTTTATAGGCCTCCCCAAATCCAATCGTTATGTGCACAGGTCTTGCACAAGCGGTACTACCGCTCGGCTGAGCGGTACAACCGCTTAGCGCGGTAGTTTCAGGAAAAGCGTGCAAAACAGCAGAAACCTCGAGGCGGTAGTGTCACCGGAGCGGTACTACCAGCCTACCCAGCGATACTTCCGCTGGGGATGTAGTAAGACTCCAGTACCCAAAAATAAGCGGTAGTAGCAGCGGCACTCGGGAGCGGTAGTACCGTGCGGGCGGTACAACCGCCCTACTATCGTCCAGTACTACCGCTCAAGAACCGCCTAGAAAACTATCCTATCCAGAGAGCTAAATATAAGCGGAAGTAACAACGGTAGTACATAGCTGAAGTACCATACTATTGTCCACTACTACCACTCAAGAACCGTCAGAGAAAAACAACTCTCGCACTAGAACTGCCATAACTTTCGCATACGAGCTCCGAATTGAGCAAACTCAAGCTTGTTTAACAGACGACAAGTACTATCCAAACAGCGATTGGTTATCTTAAGAAGAGGTTGTATGAAAATGCCAATGATATAGAGATGTGAACCTCTATGAATGAAGAACCGGCAAAAACTCCAACATTGAAAACATCATAGAAGATGCATATCGACTCCGTTTTCGATGAACTTGAGCTTGTCATGAAGCTGACCATAATCTCAAGAACCCAGAAAGAGAAAAGCCAACCAAGAACCAAGAAAGATGATGATGCCAAGAATGCAATGGTTTGAGCTCTCAATGAACGATACGATCAAGGTACTCACTTGAGAGCCCCGCTTGACAATACGACTATCGATCCGATAAGCCGGTCTCCCAACTACCACCATGAGACCGGTAAAATAGAAAACCCTATCAAGGTCAAACCTTTGCCTTGCGCATAGTCCACTTCAGCTAGATGATGACAATCTTGTCCTCCTCAAGATGGACCACCTTTCTTGATTGCGCCGGCTCGATGAAGACTAGTAGATTGCTCCCCCATAATCCACTATGGGTGAGCCACTCTTCGGCACATCTTCACAAGTCCATTGTCACCACAATGGATGGCAAGCTTCAAGCATGATATCTCCGTGATGCTTCACTTGAACTTGCACACCGCAACCTTGATGATGATCACCACTTGATGTCATCCTCCATGGGTTGTATGGGATCTTCCTCTTGATGCAAGCCCATGGAAAGATACCTAACCCCACAAAGAACTATCACGTAGACCATGGGTTAGTACACAAAGCATAATGGACAATACTTACTGTACCATGAGATCACTTGATCCCTCTTGGTACATCTTGTACACTTTGTGTGTTGATCAACTTGATTCACTCTTTGACTTAGTCTTGATCAACCTTGTATCTTATCTTCTCTCTTCATAAAGATGATGTCTTGAAGGTAAACATGAATGCTCACACAATCTTCTTCTTCAAGACATGCTTGCAATAAGCTCAACTCTCACATGACCAATCTTTGGATAAAACCTTGAATACCACCTTGGTCGCCATATAAACTCCTTGAAACCAACAGATGGATGACAAGAAGTGCCTATGGACAAATCCTTCGAATATAACTCAAGGCAACCATTAGTCCATAGGGATTGTCATCAATTACCAAAACCACACATGGAGAAATGTGCGTTTACAATCTCCCCAATTTTGGTAATTGATGACAACCACTTTCAAGAGAGTTTATATGAGGAAATAAGCACAACCAAGCAAACACATGTAAAGCAATAATGCATGGGTATGAGATGCAAATGCTTAAGCAATCAAAAGCAAAACTCTCTAAACTTTCCAAACTAAACTCTCCAAACTTCTCCCCCATTGGCATCGATTGCCAAAATGGACGAAAAGCTTAGAAAGCCAATATAATAGGTGTTCCTCCAAAAAGTCTCAAAATACGAGTGCAAAGAAATACACATATCCAATGATAAGTATTTGGAGGAAAACAAACTATATTGAGGACCCAAAGATTGCAAAAAGGATCGTATGGCACAAAGACATACAAAAGAGTGAAGCAAGCAATCAAAATATACCAGTTGGAACAACCACTCACATGATCATGCGAGTCACAAGAATAAAAGATATTATGATATGGGCAAGAGAGTGTTTTAGAGAAACTAGAGAAGCTTCCCATGATTTGTGCACAATTAACATTTTTTCGGATACAAGTGCACAAAATAGGATCATCACTCCCCCAAAATCAATAAAAACGCATAAAAAGTGCAAGCAAGTAGATAAGGCCATAAGCATAGTACTTGCACTAGACATATGGTTGAGCAACATGTAGAAGAGGCAACTTAAGAGTAGTCTCAACCAAAATGATGTGTGTGAGTCATGGCAAAGCACTTAAGAAGACTAATATAAGGATGAGCATTAAGCACCAACATAGTCTTGATGAAATGAGACACAAAGTGCAAGACATATCCTCCCCCACATACACAGAGACTACTAGCAAATGGGTTCACCAGCAATGAGTGCATCAAGATGCAAGGATATAAGATCTGCACTCAAGACAAATCCTTTCACGAAACCATCAAGAAAATAAAAAGGGAATGCAACGGTGGACGTGAAAGAAAAGAGGATATCAACTAGAGATGTAACTTCTCTCATGTTTATAAGATTCTAGGTGGAAGACAATCATGATGACATATATATCCACAAAGAAGGATGTACACACGAAATAGTTACAAGAAGGAACGAACAAGATATCCAAAAGGAAGTCATAAATATACCAATAAGATTTTTGCTTGAAAGCATAGCACATGGCCTAATATTTTCTTATTGTACATAAATGAACTTCCAGCACATGAACATCAAAGACATCACAAGTAGCTGTTGGAAATATGCCCTAGAGGCAATAATAAAATGGTTATTATTATATTTCCTTGTTCATGATAATTGTCTATTGTTCATGCTATAATTGTATTAGCCGGAAACCGTAATACATGTGTGAATACATAGACCACACCATGTCCCTAGTGAGCCTCTAGATGACTAGCTCGTTGATCAATAGATGGTCATGGTTTCCTAGCCATGGACATTGGATGTCATTGATAACGGGATCACATCATTAGGAGAATGATGTGATGGACAAGACCCAATCCTAAGCATAGCACAAGATCGTGTAGTTCGTCTGCTAGAGCTTTTCTAATGTCAAGTATCATTTCCTTAGACCATGAGATTGTGCAACTCCCGGATACCGTAGGAATGCTTTGGGTGTATCAAATGTCACAACGTAACTGGGTGACTCTAAAGGTGCACTACAGGTGTCTCCGAAAGTGTCTGTTGGGTTGGCACGAATCGAGACTGGGATTTGTCACTCCGTGTGACGGAGAGATATCTCTGGGCCCACTCGGTAATACATCATCATAATGAGCTCAATGTGACTAAGGAGTTAGTCACGGGATCATGTGTTACGGAACGAGTAAAGAGACTTGCCGGTAACGAGATTGAACAAGGTATAGGGATACCGACGATCGAATCTCGGGCAAGTAACATACCGATGGACAAAGGGAATTGTATACGGGATTAATTGAATCCCCGACATCGTGGTCATCTGATGAGATCATCGTGGAACATGTGGGAGCCAATATGGGTATCCAGATCCCGCTATTGGTTATTGGCCGGAGAGGTGTCTCGGTCATGACTGCATGGTTCCTGAACCCGTAGGGTTTACACACTTAAGCTTCGGTGACGCTAGAGTTGTAATAGGAATTGTATGTGGTTACCGAAAGTTGTTCGGAGTCCCGGATGAGATCCCGGACGTCACGAGGAGTTCCGGAATGGTCCGGAGATGAAGATTTATATATAGGAAGTCCAGTTTCAGTCACCGGAAAGGTTTCGGGGTTTATCGGTATTGTACCGGGACCACCGAAGGGGTTCCGGGGGTCCACCTGCCCCGGAGGACCTAATGGGCTGTAGTTGGGTGGGAACCAGCCCCTTAGTGGGCTGGTGCGCCCCCCCCCCCCCCCAGGGCCCAAGGCGCCTAGGATTGGAAACCCTAGGGGGGCCGCCGCTCCCCCGGGGGGCCGACGCCCCCCAAGGGCCCAAGGCGCCTAGGGTTGGAAACCCTAGGGGGGGCCGCCGCCCCCCCCCCCCCCCCCCCGTCTAGATGGATCTAGGGGGGCCGGCCCCCTCTCCCCTTCCCCCTATAAATAGTGGGGGGTGGGAGGGCAGCCGCACACCCTTCCCCTGGCGCAGCCCTTCCCCCTTCCTATACCTCCTCCTCCGTAGCGCTTAGCGAAGCTCTGCCGGAGAACCACGAGCTCCACCGCCACCACGCCGTCGGGCTGCCGGAGCTCTCCCTCAACTTCTCCTTGCCCCCTTGCTGGATCAAGAAGGAGGAGACGTCCCCGGGCTGTACGTGTGTTGAACGCGGAGGCGCCGTCCGTTCGGCGCTTGGATCGGATCTTCCGCGATTTGAATCGCCGCGAGTACGACTCCATCAACCGCGTTCTTTGTAACGCTTCCGCTTAGCGATCTTCAAGGGTATGAAGATGCACTCCCTCTCTCTCGTTGCTAGCATCTCCTAGATTGATCTTGGTGACACGTAGGAAAATTTTGAATTATTACTACGTTCCCCAACAGTGGCATCATGAGCTAGGTCTATGCGTAGATTCTATGCACGAGTAGAACACAAGTAGTTGTGGGCGATGATTTGGTCAATTTGCTTGTCGTTACTAGTCCTATCTTGATTCGGCGGCATTGTGGGATGAAGCGGCCCGGACCGACTTTACACGTACGCTTACGTGAGACTGGTTCCACCGCCTGACATCCACTTGTTGCATAAGGTGGCTAGCGGGTGTCTGTCTCTCCCACTTTAGTCGGATCGGATTCGATGAAGAGGGTCCTTATGAAGGGTAAATAGCAATTGGCATATCACTATTGTGGCTTTTGCGTAGGTAAGAAACGTTCTTGCTAGAAACCCATAGCAGCCACATAAAACTTGCAACAACAATTAGAGGACGTGTAACTTGTTTTTGCAGGGTATGCTATGTGATGTGATATGGCCAAAAGGATGTGATGAAATATATGTGATGTATGAGATTGATCATGTTCTTGTAATAGGAATCACAACTTGCATGTCGATGGGTATGACAACCGGCAGGAGCCATAGGAGTTGTCTTAATTTATTGTATGACCCGCATGTCAATTAAAAACGCCATGTAATTACTTTACTTTATTGCTAACCGTTAGCCATAGTAGTAGAACTAATAGTTGGCGAGACAACTTCATGAAGACACGATGATGGAGATCATGATGATGGAGATCATGGTGTCGTGCCGGTGACGATGGTGATCATGCCGCGCCCCGAAGATGAAGATCAAAGGCGCAAGATGATATTGGCCATATCATGTCACTTTATGATTTGCATGTGATGTTTATCATGTTTTTACATCTTATTTGCTTAGAACGATGGTAGCATAAATAAGATGATCCCTCACTAAAATTTCAAGAAATGTGTTCCCCCTAAGTGTGCACCGTTGCGAAGGATCGTTGTTTCGAAGCACCACGTGATGATCGGGTGTGATAGATTCTAACGTTCGCATACAACGGGTGTAAGCCAGATTTACACACGCGAAACACTTAGGTTGACTTGACGAGCCTAGCATGTACAGACATGGCCTCGGAACACGAGAGACCAAAAGGTCGAACATGAGTCGTATAGTAGATGCGATCAACATGGAGATGTTCACCATTGATGACTAGTCCGTCTCACGTGATGATCGGACACGTCCTAGTCGATATGGATCATGTATCACTTAGATGACTAGAGGGATGTCTATCTGAGTGGGAGTTCATTAAATAATTTGATTAGATGAACTTAATTATCATGAACTTAGTCTAAAATTGTCTTTACAATCTATCTAGTAGATCCAATGGCCCACGCTAATGTTGCCCTCAACTTCAACGCGTTCCTAGAGAAAACCAAGCTGAAAGACGATGGAAGCAACTATACGGACTGGGTCCGTAACTTGAGGATCATCCTCATAGCTTCCAAGAAATTATATGTCCTTGATGCACCGCTAGGTGACGCACCCGTTTTCCCAGCAACTCAAGACGGTATGAACGCCTGGCAGTCGCGTAGTGATGATTACTCCCTGGTTCAGTGTGGCATGCTTTACAGCTTAGAACCGGGGCTCCAAAAGCGTTTTGAGCAACACGGAGCATATGAGATGTTCCAAGAGCTGAGAATGGTTTTCCAAGCTCATGCCCGGGTCGAGAGATATGAAGTCTCCGACAAGTTCTTCAGTTGTAAGATGGAGGAAAATAGTTTTGTTAGCGAGCACATACTCAAAATGTCTGGGTTGCACAACCGCTTGTCTCAGCTGGGAGTTAATCTTCCGGATGACTCGGTTATTGACAGAATCCTCCAGTCGCTTCCACCTAGCTACAAGAGCTTTGTGATGAAATACAATATGCAAGGGATGGAGAGGTCCATTCCTGAGTTATATTCGATGCTGAAATCAGCGGAGGTGGAAATCAAAAAGGAACATCAAGTGTTGATGGTGAATAAGACCACTAGTTTCAAGAAAGGCAAGGGTAAGAAGAACTTAAAGAAGGACGGCAAAGCAGTTGACGCGCCCGGTAAATCAGTTGCTGGGAAGAAGCCTAAGAATGGACCCAAGCCCGAGACGGAGTGTTTTTATTGCAAGGGAACCGGTCACTGGAAGCGGAACTGCCCCAAGTACTTAGCAGATAAGAAGGCCGGCAACGTCAAAGGTATATATGATATACATGTTATTGATGTGTACCTTACCAGCGCTCGTAGTAGCTCCTGGGTATTTGATACCGGTGCTGTTGCTCACATTTGTAACTCAAAATAGGAGCTGCGGAATAAGCGGAGACTGGCAAAGGACGAGGTAACGATGCGCGTCGGGAATGGTTCCAAGGTCGATGTGATCGCCGTCGGCACGCTACCTCTACATCTACCTTCGGGATTAGTTTTAAACCTCAATAATTGTTATTTAGTACCAGCTTTGAGCATGAACATTGTATCTGGATCTCGTTTGAGGCGAGATGGCTACTCATTTAAATCCGAGAATAATGGTTGTTCTATTTATATGAGAGATATGTTTTATGGTCATGCCCCGCTGGTCAATGGTTTATTTTTATTGAATCTCGAACGTGATGTTACACATATTCATAGTGTGAATGCCAAACGATGTAAGGTTGATAATGATAGTCCCACATACTTGTGGCACTGCCGCCTTGGTCATATTGGTGTCAAACGCTTGAAGAAACTCCATGTAGATGGACTTCTGGAGTCTCTTGATTATGAATCATTTGACACGTGCGAACCATGCCTCATGGGCAAGATGACTAAGACTCCGTTCTCCGGAACAATGGAGCGAGCAACCAGCTTGTTGGAAATAATACATACCAATGTATGTGGACCGATGAGCGTTGAGGCTCGCGGTGGCTATCGTTATGTTCTCACCCTCACTAATGACTTAAGCAGATATGGATATGTCTACTTGATGAAACACAAGTCTGAGACCTTTGAAAAGTTCAAGGAATTTCAGAGTGAGGTAGAGAATCAACGTGACAAGAAAATAAAGTTCTTACGATCTGATCGTGGAGGAGAATATTTGAGTCACGAGTTTGGCACGCACTTAAGGAAATGTGGAATTGTTTCACAACTCATGCCGCCTGGCACACCTCAGCGTAATGGTGTGTCCGAACATCGTAATCGCACTCTATTGGATATGGTGCGATCTATGATGTCTCTTACTGATTTACCGCTATCATTTTGGGGATATGCATTAGAGACTGCCGCATTCACTTTAAATAGGGCACCGTCTAAATCCGTTGAGACGACACCGTATGAATTATGGTTTGGGAAGAAACCTAAGCTATCGTTTCTGAAAGTTTGGGGATGCGATGCTTATGTCAACAAACTTCAACCTGAAAAGCTCGAACCCAAATCGGAAAGGTGCGTCTTCATAGGATATCCTAAGGAAACTATTGGGTATACCTTCTACCTCAGATCCGAAGGCAAGATCTTTGTTGCCAAGAATGGATCCTTTCTAGAGAAAGAGTTTCTCTCGAAAGAAGTAAGTGGGAGGAAAGTAGAACTTGATGAGGTAATTGTACCCCCTCTCGAACCGGAAAGTAGCGCAGCGCAGGAGAATGTTTCTGTGGTGCCTGCACCGACTAGAGAGTAAGTTAATGATGATGATCATGAAACTTCTGATCAAGTTACTACTGAACTTCGTAGGTCCACGAGGACACATTCCGCACCAGAGTGGTACGGCAACCCTGTCCTGGAAATCATGTTGTTAGACAACGGTGAACCCTCGAACTATGAAGAAGCCATGGCAGGCCCAGATTCCAACAAATGGCTTGAAGCCATGAAATCCGAGATAGGATCCATGTATGAGAACAAAGTATGGGCTTTGGTGGACTTGCCCGATGATCGGCAAGCCATAGAAAATAAATGAATCTTTAAGAAGAAGACTGACGCGGATGGTAATGTGACCGTCTATAAGGCTCGGCTTGTCGCTAAGGGTTATCGACAAGTTCAAGGAGTTGACTATGATGAGACCTTCTCACCCGTAGCGATGCTGAAGTCCGTCCAAATCATGTTAGCAGTTGCCGCATTTTATGATTATGAGATCTGGCAAATGGACGTCAAAACGGCATTCCTTAACGGTTTCCTTAAGGAAGAATTGTATATGATGCAGCCGGAAGGTTTTGTTGATCCTAAGAATGCTGACAAGGTATGCAAGCTCCAGCGCTCCATCTATGGGCTGGTGCAAGCATCTCGGAGTTGGAACATTCGCTTTGATGAGGTGATCAAAGCGTTTGGGTTTATACAGACTTATGGAGAAGCCTTTATTTACAAGAAAGGGAGTGGGAGCTCTGTAGCATTTCTCATTTTATATGTGGATGACATATTGTTGATGGGAAATGATATAGAACTTTTGGAAAGCATAAAGGCCTACTTGAATAAGTGTTTTTCAATGAAGGACCTTGGAGAAGCTGCTTACATATTAGGCATCAAGATCTATAGAGATAGATCGAGACGCCTCATTGGTCTTTCACAAAGCACATACCTTGACAAGATATTGAAGAAGTTCAATATGGATCAGTCCAAGAAGGGGTTCCTGCCTGTATTGCAAGGTGTTAGATTGAGCACAGCTCAATGCCCAACCTCGGCAGAAGATAGAGAAAAGATGAGTGTCATCCCTTATGCCTCAGCCATAGGCTCTATTATGTATGCCATGCTGTGTAGCAGACCTGATGTGAACCTTGCCATAAGTTTGGTAGGGAGGTACCAAAGTGATCCCGGATTGGAACACTGGACAGCGGTCAAGAATATCCTTAAGTACCTGAAAAGGACTAAGGATATGTTTCTCGTTTATGGAGGTGCCGAAGAGCTCGTCGTAAAGGGTTACGTCGATGCTAGCTTCGACACAGATCCGTATGACTCCAAGTCATAAACCGGATACGTGTATATTTTGAATGGTGGGGCAGTCAGCTGGTGCAGTTGCAAGCAAAGCGTCGTGGCGGCATCTACATGTGAAGCGGAGTACATAGCTGCTTCGGAAGCAGCACAGGAAGGAGTCTGGATGAAGGAGTTCATCACCGACCTAGGAGTGATTCCCAATGCGTCGGGCCCGATGACTCTCTTCTGTGACAACACTGGAGCTATTGCCATTGCCAAGGAGCCCAGGTTTCACAAGAAGACCAAGCACATCAAGCGCCGCTTCAACTCCATTCGTGGTTACATTCAGGATGGAGATATAGATATTTGTAAAGTACATACAGATCTGAATGTCGCAGATCCGTTGACTAAACCTCTTTCACGAGCGAAACATGATCAGCACCAGAACTCTATGGGTGTTCGATTCATCACAATGTAACTAGATTATTGACTCTAGTGCAAGTGGGAGACTGTTGGAAATATGCCCTAGAGGCAATAATAAAATGGTTATTATTATATTTCCTTGTTCATGATAATTGTCTATTGTTCATGCTATAATTGTATTAGCCAGAAACCGTAATACATGTGTGAATACATAGACCACACCATGTTCCTAGTGAGCCTCTAGATGACTAGCTCGTTGATCAATAGATGATCATGGTTTCCTGGCCATGGACATTGGATGTCGTTGATAAGGGGATCACATCATTAGGAGAATGATGTGATGGACAAGACCCAATCCTAAGCATAGCACAAGATCGTGTAGTTCGTCTGCTAGAGCTTTTCTAATGTCAAGTATCATTTCCTTAGACCATGAGATTGTGCAACTCCCAGATACCGTAGGAATGCTTTGGGTGTATCAAACGTCACAACGTAACTGGGTGACTATAAAGGTGCACTACAGGTGTCTCCGAAAGTGTCTGTTGGGTTGGCACGAATCGAGACTGGGATTTGTCACTCCGTGTGACGGAGAGGTATCTCTGGGCCCACTCGGTAATACATCATCATAATGAGCTCAATGTGACTAAGGAGTTAGTCACGGGATCATGTGTTACGGAACGAGTAAAGAGACTTGCCAGTAACGAGATTGAACAAGGTATAGGGATACCGACGATCGAATCTCGGGCAAGTAACATACCGATGGACAAAGGGAATTGTATACGGGATTAATTGAATCCCCGACATCGTGGTTCATCCGATGAGATCATCGTGGAACATGTGGGAGCCAATATGGGTATCCAGATCCCGCTTTTGGTTATTGGCCAGAGAGGTGTCTCGGTCATGACTGCATGGTTCCCAAACCCGTAGGGTCTACACACTTAAGGTTCGGTGACGCTAGAGTTGTAATGGGAATTGTATGTGGTTACCGAAAGTTGTTCGGAGTCCCGGATGAGATCCCGGACGTCACGAGGAGTTCCGGAATGGTCCGGAGATGAAGATTTATATATGGGAAGTCCAGTTTCAGTCACCGGAAAGGTTTCGGGGTTTATCGGTATTGTACCGGGACCACCGAAGGGGTTCCGGGGGTCCACCGGGAGGGTCCACCTGCCCCGGAGGACCTAATGGGCTGTATTTGGGTGGGAACCAGCCCCTTAGTGGGCTGGTGCGCCCCCCCCCCCCAAGGGCCCAAGGCGCCTAGGGTTGGAAACCCTAGGGGGGCCGCCGCCCCCCCGGGGGGGCGACGCCCCCCAAGGGCCCAAGGCGCCTATGGTTGGAAACCCTAGGGGGGGCCGCCGCCCCCCCCCCCCCCCTCTAGATGGATCTAGGGGGGCCGGCCCCCTCTCCCCTTCCCCCTATAAATAGTCGGGGGGTGGGATGGCAGCCGCACACCCTTCCCCTGGCGCAGCCCTTCCCCCTTCCTACACCTCCTCCTCCTCCGTAGCGCTTAGCGAAGCTCTGCCGGAGAACCACGAGCTCCACCTCCACCACGCCGTTGTGCTGCCGGAGCTCTCCCTCAACTTCTCCTTCCCCCCTTGCTGGATCAAGAAGGAGGAGACATCCCCGGGCTGTACGTGTGTTGAACGCGGAGGCGCCGTCCGTTCAGCGCTTGGATCGGATCTTCCGCGATTTGAATCGCCGCGAGTACGACTCCATCAACCGCGTTCTTTGTAACGCTTCCGCTTAGCGATCTTCAAGGGTATGAAGATGCACTCCCTCTCTCTCGTTGCTAGCATCTCCTAGATTGATCTTGGTGACACGTAGGAAAATTTTGAATTATTACTACGTTCCCCAACACTAGCAACAAGAGATCATCGTTGGGATGCTTTGAGAAAGGAAACAAGTAACACAAGAATGAATCAAGAAATTCATGCCATGATGCAACCTACAAAAGGTTGAATGCAACAAATGTATGCATGAAGAAGATACTTGTTACCGAGATAGCATTGGATTGATGTAGTAGATAATGGTTCATCAATCATCCTAGCTTGGCTCTAATAAGCACATGGTTTCAACACCTTCCTTGTAAGTGAGCCGAGCATCCAATGCATCTCCAATTGTTCCTAGAACAACAACACAAACAAAATGGTACCCAAACTCATCGGGACCAAAGTGTTAGAGAACCGACAATATATAGGACAAACTCCACACAACTATGAGCATATAGGTATGAAATTGAATTGCATGCACACTTTAGCCAATTTATGACATGGTGGAGTTTCCCCTATATATTGGGTCAAAGAAAGAAAGCATGTGTAACACCCCCAGTGTCATGCTACAGTAACCTCACCCTAATGTGCCATGTCATCATGCTTTATTAAGCCATTTTGCCACTTAATAAGAATCAAAGCTAATTCAAATTAAAATAAAGTCAAGTATATTATTTCATCAAACTCTAAATAAAAATGTTGACTCAGTTACAAATATTCATCTAGTATTTGTCAAATTGAAACCAACCTTTTTGGTAAGTATTTAAAATCTCTAAAACCATTAAAACAGAGGCCAAAACAATAAATTAGATGCCTTTTTAATTATGTAAATTTCAAACCTTTTTCAAATGCCCCCAAACTTTCAGGGGCAGAGCCTAATATTGCAACCTAATTATTGGACCAAGTTAAAAAAAATTACAAGAGTTCTTGGTATTACAAATAATACAAAACAGATTTATCAAAATCTAAAACAAAAATATAAAAAAATACAAAAGAAAAGAGAAAAGGCCCCCTCCATCCCTCAGGCCGGCCCAACCTCCCCCACTCATCCCTAACCTCCTGCTACAGGGGAGGGGGATACCCCGATGGCCGCCACGGCTCGGCTCGGCCATGCGCCGGCCATCCGGCAGCCACCCGCCTCCTATTTGAATGCCGGCGAGCCCCCGGCGGAAACCCTAACCCTAACCCCCCCCCCCCCTCGCCTCGAGCCACCGTCCCCATCCCCTCTCCTCGACCCTCTTCTCCCCACAGTGACGACCAACGCCGCCGCCGCCATGAAACTCGTAGCTCACGCGCCCACCGTCGTCCTCGCGCCGTAGGACCGGTTCCTCCCGCTCGGTCGAGCTCCTCTACGTCACCCAGGCGCCTCCGCTCGAACCGAGGAGCGCTCCATCGCCAGGATCGACGCCTTCTTCCTACCCACGGCCGCCACATCCGCCTCCTCGACCCATCGCTCTGGCCTGCCCCCGGCCTCCCCAAGCTCGCTGTGAGCTCCCGGATCTCCCTGGGCTCTCCCCTCTCTTCTCCAAATCCCATAGCGTCGTTGCTCACTGACACCCGAGCGCCGCCGCCGCTGGCCATCATTGATGTCGTCAAACCCAGCCGTCTCGCCTCGCACCCGTGCTGCATATGGATACGGCGCGGCGTGCTCGTCCTGTAGGGCCTTGCGCCACCTGTTTTGGTCACCGGAGGCGGCCGCGCGAGCACCTCTGCCGCGTTGGGCTCGACGCCGGCGTGCTCCCACCGCGCGCGGGCGGTTTAAGCCATCGGTGACCCACTGACCAGTGGGGCCGTGCTAATTAACGCTTAATTAGCGCTAAACTAATTCCCCGCTAACCCACTGACAAATGGGCCCCGGGTCTCTAACTAAACTAATTAGGAGTTAACTAAAACCGGTTTAGTTAACTGAGGCACTGACACGCGGGCCCCACCGGACCCGTTGACCAGTCAAACCAGCTGACTGGGCAAGCCCAGTCACTGGTAGGTGGGTCCAGTGGCCCCCACGTTGACCAGTCAACTGGGGCCCCCTGGTCAGCCTCTGCCACCCCGTTGGGTGCACTGGACCAGGTGCACCCAGCAATTCTTTTTATTATTTCGAATTCATATTAATTATGTAATTTCACAAATTGATTAAAACTACAAAAATTAATATAAAATAAACTGTAAGTCAGATGAAAATAATTTATACATGAAAGTTGATCAGAAAAATCCCACGAATCCGAATACGCGGTCCGTTCGTCTGTCACGTGCTCCTATCATAACAAACATGGAACTTTTCCATCGAATTCGTCTGTCCAGTAAAAGCCAGAGACACAGGGAATATCATCAGATATTCTTCCACTCCGTCGGCGATGTGTAGTACTGCGTTAGTGCATGCCTAGCTTTGCATATTGTCATGTCATGCATTGTGATGCATCTGTTTATTTTATATTTATTGTTTCTCTCCCCTCTTCTTATCGATAGACCCCGAGACTGACGCTGCTGCCGGGTACGACTACGCCACTGACGATCAGGCCTTTGCAGCAGAGCAACAAGGCAAGCAACCCCCTCTTGAGCATTCCGATATCGCCCAGTTCCTTTCTCTCTCATGCTTGCATTAGTTTTTGCTACTGTTATAGATAGCTCCTATTCTAATGCATAACCTGTTTTTGATGAACTGCTACTGTAACTACTGACTCATTAAACTGCTTAGTATAGGTTGATCAATGAATCCCCTGTGACCCCTTAGTCTCGGTTGCCCCGCTTTTATTATCAGTTACTCGATCATCATGATCGACGAGCCAGGCCTGTCACATCACCGCACATCCCCCTAGCTGTACGGCTCTGCAGAACTACTATCGAGTACCGAGGGTGACACCTCGTGAAGTACTCATGATGTTAGCTCTGTAGTGTAGCTAGTCGGTCGTGGTAAATAGAGGGTGTACTCTAACAACACTGGAGCAAGAAAGAAATATATATATATATATCATCAGCCTTCACTTGCGCCGGGTTGACCAATGGATAGGTGCAATAGCTTGCCATCCCCCGACCCGGTCTACTTCAAACATATCAAAAAAAGGAGAGCTTGCCATTAAGGGCACATCCCTGGAGAAGCTACAATTTGAGCTGGCCATTATCGAGCTGGCAATTCAAAAGTCAGCGGCAAAGAAAATGGCCCTGGAGGACCGAGGAGAGCTGGACTACCCGAGAATAAGAAAGCATGGGTCAAGAAGCACATAAACTCAATTTGGCCAAGCCATTTGCCAAAGATATACGATGAGCATCACGAAGATCATCAACTCGCCACATCGTATCCAGTTTCAATAAATTCCATCGTTCTGCCATAAACTATATACCGGTTTATGCCACAGTCAACTATGAAGACTCTCAAGCCGCCTCCTCGAGTCGACTTAAGACTCGGGGGCTACACAGACATGACTTGGCAGATTCAACCGGGCTCAAAAAATTCTAGAACCTTGGGTCATTGCCGGGAAGATAACCCGGTCCCGAGGGTTGCTGCCTTATTGGAGAAAAACTTAAAAGTAGCCCAAGAGGACGAGCTGCCATGACGCGCTGTTCAAACATGGGTGCCCTGCCTTATGGGTGAAAATAGAAGGTTGTCAAAGAGGACCAGCTGCCATGATGCGTTGTTCAAACATAGGTATCCTGCTTTATTGGATCATCATATTATCACATTATGATCAGTGGAATAAAGCCGGCTTATCTGGACCCCAGACGTTTTGCAATAGTAGCATTGTCTCCTGTATATCCTATGCAGAGCTTTTCAATGATCATAGGTCACTTGGGGGCTTCCAACTCATCGAGTTTAGCTTTCTCACCCTCTTGATCCGGCAAAAAAGCCACAAAATGGTTATACCTGCCTGTATGCTTGATGCGACTCCGATCAGGTGACCCCGTGTACTCTTGACAAGTCAATCCATCTATACCCTGAACTTATCAAGGTTAAAACATCAGCTTGAGTCACGTGAGATCTGGCTTGCAGAGAGCTAGGATAAACCATGGGTTATCACGCCCGCTTCATTGAATCAAGACTCGAGCCTCGAAAGCCGGTATTTATGTCATGCGTTGAAAACTGGCACTTTATATTATGTTATCATATACATACATCATCCTGCATTGCATCATGCATCATACACACATATCAAGCCGGACATCAAACCGGGTTACATCGTAACCTTTGTAGGAACAAATAGATCTTTCATAGCCAATATGGCTAGATCTTCATCATGGTTTATCATAAACAGTATTAAATGATTAGGGTTTTTCAAGCTAGCTCGGAAGAAATGACTATTCTCGAAGAGCCGCCCTATCACATATAATGCCGGGTCAACTAATTGACTGGCTCTTGGATTTTTTCAATTTGTGCTCTGTAGTAAACTACAACACTTATGGATTTCTCAAACATATATTTGCCGGATTGCACTGCAACCACGAGCAGGATTTCATTTCAAGAACAAAGGCATTATTCCAGGATATTCGTACCGGGACATTACAACCATGGTTAGGGATTAATTCAAATCAGATCAATATCAGTTCAAGAGAACTTCTGAAGTGCATTATGATGGGTTATTCTCATACAGTCCCAAGTCGCTGCAGGCATACGACCCGGCCCTTGGGGGCTACATCATATGATGTTTTTCTTTTCAAAGGAGAAGTACATATAAGTATCGAGTCGCTACAGGCAAACGACCCGGCACTTGGGGGCTACACTACTCAGATCAAAATTTCTAAAGTCCCAAGTCGCGGCAGGCATGCGACCCGGCGCTTGGGGGCTACAGTATTCAGTTGTTTAAACAGATTATAAGGTCCCAATTAAAGACCCAGCCCATCACATATTGATGAGCCGGCCCTTGGGGGCTACACATGTGAAATGCAAGAGATTCAGTCCATATCTGGTGACTCAGATGACAACCCAGATTTATCCAAAGCTATCTATTTACAACATTCAAAACCAAGTTCAAAAGTCACAGGTTGTTGCAAGCAAAACAACCCGGCCCTTGGGGGCTACACTGGCTTAAGTTTTATAGGTATAAGACAATTACAAGTCCCTGGCTACTGCAAGCAAGACATCCTGACACTTGGGGGCTACACAGTCAAAAATGTTATTGCAAATCACCAAGTCATCATGAACTGATAAACTTGGAGCTTGGAGGCTATATGTAATATGGATATATCAAAAAATTGAAGAACACTTTCAAGCTGTCAATTGTGAGCGAGACTGGTCTCATTTCTTCATGGAACTGAAGCATTGAAAGACCGGCTCAACATCAGATCGATCTTTTATTCCCAATAATTTTATCAAGTCAACTGGAGACCAGTTGTTTGGCATGGCATCACCAACGATCATGACCTGGCATTATCAAAGATCATGACCCGGTTGAGTCTATATAAGAAACCCGGCTTCACAAGTTGGCAAGTTTGAGATCCATAAATCAGCAATATTTTCATCCTAAGTTGGCATCCACTATGTCCGATGACCCTGCAAGATCCCCGCGTCCCATGAAGAGGTTTAACAACAGATGAATTTCTATTCCCAATATTTTCATCATAAGCCGAAGCAATGGAAGCCGGCTCAACCTCATATGGTTTTCTTATCTCCAATATTTTCATCAAGCCAAAGCATTGGAGGCTGACTCAACGACATATGGGTGTTTTTATTTTCCAATATTTTTCCCGTAAAGGACACAGACCAGCAAGATGATTGTGAAGACGGCCCATTGATATGAAGAAGAAACCCGGATTTTCATGGAGTCACTTCATTAAGTTAAGCCGGCCAGTGGAGCAAGCTGGTTGCTTAAACATATTTATTATTCTTATTTCAGGAGCTTACCATGAATAAATTCAAGCTAACCTGGGGGCTACTATCGGGGATATTACACACAGTTTGACCCGCCAGGAGAATGACCCGGCCTATCATTTGGCGGCTCATACGGGCGTCGTGTTTTATCGGGTCAACCTGGACGGCAAGGCCCAAGGCCCGGCATGCACCCCGGTAGAAGGCGGCTCATAGAGAGGCCAGGAGGGCCGTCTCACAGAGAAGGCCCAATAAGAGGAAGAATTCCCTCACAAGAGAAACAAGACCCGGATTAGGACTCAAGAGAGACTAGTCCTAGTCCTACTCCCAGTAGGACTCTACATGTAAACCTATCCCTTCAACTTATATAAGGAGGGGTAAGGCACCCCAAGAGGGACAAGTTCAAGTCATTAGAGATAGACAGATTAGAGGCTCTCGAGACTAGAGGTAGCAAAAGAGCACCCTTGTAACCGAGATCATCCTCATCATCAATACACACAAAGCAGGAGGTAGGCTTTTACCTCCATCGGAGGGGCCAAACCTGGGTAAACTCGCGTCTCTCGATTCTGACCAACCACTCTCAAGCCGCCACCTAGTTGTGATGGCCTCACACCTAAGTTCTCTCACGAGGACATCTTGCCGTGACAAAACCACGACAGTTGGCGCCCACCGTGGGGCATGCGCACGATGGTGTTGTGTTCTTGGAGGGATCTTTTCGAGGGATCGAGATGCTTGCGATTCGCCGGGTGATGAAGAACCGCCTCAAAAGGATCTACATCGACTCCTAGTTCATTAGTCGAGAGTCCAAAAAAGTTATGCGGCGACATGCATCAGATTAGATCGCACAAAGTTTGGGCAACGGTGACCTCATGCGTTTACCTCGCTATTCCGATCCTACTGTTCTCGCCAGGCCGCTCTCTAGTTTGGATACCTTTGGGCTGAGGCCACATGCGTGTCGCAAGCACGCAACTCGAGCGTGATCATCAAAAGAGATTGCTGGTTCACAATATGGATCCCCGCATCGCCAGTGACAACAATAACCAGCCATGTGAATAAAACCAATTGAGATGGAAAGGTCCCCTGCCTAAAATCACGGGTTCTCCATGGTGCACATACACTGAGGATATCAGATCAATTTATTCAATGAAGGTGTATTAACTAGTAATACCCCTAGTACAACACGGAGCCAAGAACAGATTTAATATCCGAGTTTAATAGGAAGCGATCGCTCGCCACTGTATCCGACGTGGGGTCGCCTTGTGTCAGATTTATTAGCGGAGAAATCAACTCCAAAGAGCTACTGGCTGCATAGTGTCCAGCAAAACCAGGAAGCTACGCCATGATGGATGGATGTGACCCGATCTATGTGCATGGACATGACACCCATAAGGAACTGCTTCATGCCTTGGGCAGAACCACAGAGAGAAAAAGCTGCAGGGTCCTCCCCATGTTCCAATAAAATAAAGAAAGTGCGTGCAGCCAGCCTCAACCCCATCGTTCAAAAAACTACTACAAGGCAAAATCTACAGGGTACTGCTAGTACTAAAAATAGTACTCTCAGTCAAACTCCTACGAAACATCGTGTTGTCAGATAACACATCGACGCCAAAGACTGCACCAAAAACGGAGGGAGTACAATATTATCTAGCATCAGCATCCGCATATGGATCGTCAGTATTTCCTCCAAACAAAAAATACCAGGTGCTATCCACCCTATTCATTTTATCAGTACACTTTAAATTATTTTGAGAACAACTACTTTGTCCTATAGTATTTTTCTACGTAGGACAATTACTCATTACAAAAGCGCGTCATATTGCGAGTACGGAGCTCGTGCCAATATCATCAGTCAGCGTCAATCCACGCCGCGTTATCCGACGGACACGCGTGCAAACCGCCGCCCCTATTGCTCTAGGCTACATCAACACGCCACGGCCGACTCGCCGTCCGTGTCGGCCTACAATGACACGGGCGACCGCACCGACTTACGAACGCCGCGGCCAACTCTCGCATCTGCGCTATCAAGCCAGTTTCGAATGCCGCAGCTGACTTCCACGACTACATCGATACACCGAAGGCCATGCCAAGTGTCTGCCCGCATTAAGCTGTTCAACGGACAAACACATAGACCACCGCCCGTACAGTGCAGTCTACCAGAGGCTACACGTCGTCCGCATTCATCCGACAAGAATATCAGGATAATTATTCATTATAGCGTGGCGTTATATCATGAATGCGGAGCTCACGCCAACATTATAATGCGCCAGTTTCCGTCCATGTCACCCAACGAACGCACGCAAGACACCGCCTGTGCGGTCCAGTCTACATCAACACGCCACGACCGACTCGCGCGCTCTTGTCGGTCTTCAACACTTTGTGCCGGCTCGTGCGTCCGCGCCAGCTCCCAATGCCGCGGCCGACTCGCGTATCCGCACCAATTTACAACACCATGACTCACTCATACATCTGTGCTGGCTTACAATGCCACGGACAACTAGTGCGTCAGCGCCGGTTTCCAATGTCGCGGTCGACTCTTGCGTCTACATCAACACGTCGGAGTTATGCTTGCTTGCACAAGCTGCCCAACGGCCGCGGGCAAGCCGTCGCCATTGCAGTATGGTCTGCATCAACACGCCGAGGCCACGTTTGCCCACATGAGCCGCCAAACGGATGCACGCAAGCCGCCGTCCTCGCGGTCCGGTGTACTCTAACAACACTGGAGCAAGAAACAAATATATATATATATATATATATATATATATATATATATATATATATATATATCTATTATCAGCCTTCACCTGCGTCGGGTTGACCAATGGATAGGTGCAATAGCTTGCCATCCCCCGGCCCGGTCTACTTCAAACATATCAAAAAAAGGAGAGCTTGCCATTAAGGACACATCCCTCGAGAAGCTACAATTTGAGCTGGCCATTATCGAGCCGGCAAAGAAAATGGCCCTGGAGGAGCCAGGAGAGCCGGACTACCCGAGAATAACAAAGCATGGGTCAAGAAGCACATAAACTCAATTTGGCCACGGCATTTGCCAAAGATATACGATGAGCATCACGAAGATCATCAACTCGCCACATCGTATCCAGTTTCAAAAAATTCCATCGTTCAGCCATGAACTATATACCGGTTTATGCCACAGTCAACTATGAAGACTCTCAAGCCGCCTCCTCGAGTCGACTTAAGACTCGGGGGCTACACAGACATGACTTGGCAGATTCAACCGGGCTCAAAAAATTCTAGACCCCCGGGTCATTGTAGGGAAGATAACCCGGTCCCGAGGGTTGCTGTCTTATTGGCGAAAAATTTAAAAGTCGCCCAAGAGGATGAGCCACCATGACGCACGGTTCAAACATGGGTGCCCTGCCTTATGGGCGAAAAATTAAAGGTTGCCAAAGAGGACCGGCTGCCATGATGCGTTGTTCAAACATAGGTATCCTGCTTTATTGGATCATCATATTATCACATTATGATCAGTGGAATAAAGCCAGCTTATCTAGACCCCAGACGTTTTGCAGTAGTAGCATTGTCTCCTGTATATCCTATGCTGAGCTTTTCCAAGATCATAGGTCACTTGGGCGCTTCCAACTCATCGAGTTTAGCTTTCTCACCCTCTTGATCCGGCAAAAACACCACAAAATGGTTAAACATGCCTGTATGCTTGATGCAACTCCGATCAGGTGACCCCATGTACTCTTGACAAGTCAATCCATCTGGACCCTGAACTTATCAAGGTTAAAACATCGGCTTGAGTCACGTGAGAGCAGGCTTACAGAGAGCTAGGATAAACCATAGGTTATCACGCCCGCTTCATTGAAGCAAGACTCGAGCCTCGAAAGCCGGTCTTTATGTCATGCCTTGAAAACTGGCACTTTATATTATGTTATCATATACATACATCATCATGCATTGCATCTTGCATCATACATACATATCAAGCTGGTCATCGAACCGGGTTACATAGTAACCTTTGCAGGAACAAATAGATCTTTCATAGCCAATATGGCTGGATCTTCATCATGATTTATCATAACCAGTATTAAATGATTAGGGTTTTTCAAGCCAACTTGGAAGAAATGGCTATTCTCGAAGAGCCGCCCTATCACATATAATGCCGGGTCATCTAATTGACCGGCTCTTGGATTTTTTCAATTTGTGCTCTGTAGTAAACTACAACACTTATGGATTTCTCAAACATATATTTGTCGGATTGCACAGCAACCACGAGTAGGATTTCATTTCAAGAACAAAGGCATTATTCCAGGATATTCGTACCGGGTTACATTACAACCATGGTCAGGGATTCATTTAAATCAGATCAATATCAGTTCAAGAGAACTTCTGAAGTGCATTATGATGGGTTATTCTCATACAGTCCCAAGTCGCTGCAGGCATACGACCCGGCCCTTGGGGGATACATCATATGATGTTTTTCTTTTCAAAGGAGAAGTACATATAAGTCCCGAGTCGCTGCAAGCAAACGACCCGGCACTTGTGGGCTACACTACTCACATCAAAATTTCTAAAGTCCCAAGTCGCTGCAGGCATGCGACCCGGCGCTTGGGGGCTGCAGTATTCAGGTGTTTAAACAAATTATAAGGTCTAAATTGAAGACCCGGCCCATCACATGCTGATGAGCCGGCCCTTGGGGGCTACACATGTGAAATGCAAGAGTTTCAGTCCATATCTGGCGACTCAGATGACAACCCAGATTTATCCAAAGCTATCTATTTACAACATTCAAAACCAAGTTCAAAAGTCCCAGGTTGTTGCAAGCAAAACAACCCGGACCTTGGGGGCTACACTGGCTGAAGTTTTATAGGTATAAGACAATTACAAGTCCCAGGTTGCTGCAGGCAAGACAACCCGACACTTGGGGGCTACACAGTCAAAGATGTTATTGCAAATCACCAAGTCATCATGAACTGATAAACTTGGAGCTTGGAGGCTACAGGTAATATGGATATATCAAAAAATTGAAGAACACTTTCAAGCTGTCAATTGTGAGCGAGACTGATCTCATTTCTTCATGGAACTGAAGCACTGAAAGACCGGCTCAACATCAGATGGATCTTTTATTCCAAATAATTTTACCAAGTCAACTAGAGTCCAGTTGTTTGACCTGGCATCACCAACGATCATGACCCGGCATTATCAAAGATCATGACCCAGTAGAGTCTATATAAGCAACCCGGCTTCACAAGTTGGCAAGTTTTACATCCATAAATCAGGAATATTTTCATCCTAAGTTGACATCCACTACGTCTGATGACCCTACAAGATCCCCGCGTCCCATGAAGTGGTTTCACAACGGACAAATTTCTATTCCCAATATTTTCATCAAAAGCCGAAGCAATGGAAGCCGGCTCAACCTCATATGGTTTTCTTATCTCCAATATTTTCATCAAGCCAAAGCATTGGAGGCTGACTCAACGACATATGGGTGTTTTTATTTCCCAATATTTTTCCCGTAAAGGACACGGATGATACGTCTCCAACGTATCTATAATTTTTGCTTGTTCCATACTGTTATATTATCATTCTTGGATGTTTAACAATCATTTTATAACAACTTTATATCAGTTTTTGGGACTAACCTATTGACATAGTGCCAAAGTGTCAGTTGCTGTTTTTGCTTGTTTTTTACTTCGCAGAAAATCAATACCAAATGGAGAGCAATCGCGACGAAACTTTTTGGGGATTTTTTCTGGACCAGAAGACACCCGGTGGGCCAAACAACTGCCGGAGAGGTGGGCTGTGGAGAGCACAACCAACCAAGGCGCGCCAGGGGGGCCCGGCGCGCCCTGATGGGTTGTGCCCTCCTCGGCCCCCTTCCGCACCGCCTCTGATGCCTATAAATTCCCAAATATTCCAAAACCCTAGGGGAGTCGATGAAACACAATTCCAGCCGCCGCAAGTTCCAGAACCGCGAGATCCAATCTAAACACCATCACGGAGGGGTTCATCTTCTTCATAGGTGCCTCTCCGATGATGCGTGAGTAGTCCACCATAGACCTACGGGTCCGTAGGTAGTAGCTAGATGGCTTCTTCTCTCTCTCTCTTATGATTCTCAATACAATGGTCTCCTTGAGATCTATTTGATGTAAACTTTTGCGGTGTGTTTGTTGGGATCCGATGAATTTTGAGTTCATGATCAGTTTCTATCCATGAATATTATTTGAGTCTTCTTTGATCTCTTATATGCATGATTATTTATAGCCTCGTATTTCTTCTTCGAATCTTTGGTTTAGTTAGGCCAACTAGATCGATTTTTCTTGCCATGGGAAGAGGTGCTTTGTGATGGGTTCGATCTTGCGGTGTTCTCTCCCAGTGATAGAAGGGGCAGCGAGACACGCATGTATCATTTCTATTAAGGATACCAAGATGGGGTCTATTCCTATGAATAGATCTTGTCTACATCATGTCATCGTTCTTATTGCATTACTCCATGAACTTAATACACTAGATGCATGCTGGATAGCGGTCGATGTGTGGAGTAATAGTAGTAGATGCAGAATCGTTTTGGTCTACTAATCTTGGACGTGATGCCTATATATTGATCATTGCCTTGGATATCGTCATGATTATTTGATCTTCTATCAATTGCCCAACAGTAATTTGTTTACCCACCGTGTGCTATACTCACGAGAGAAGCCACTAGTGAAATCTACGGCCCCCGGGTCTATCCTTTTAATATTTTGCCCCCGGGTTTACCCACCGTGTTGGGTAGGCATGGTTGGGGCTTTTAATCCCACCTTGTTGTCGGAGGAGCGTCATGACCATCTTAAATAGATGCGTCGGACAAAAGTGTTAAGCTACTCTCTCTTAATAGGGACTACCATTGCTCGCTTTGTGAATGACCTCATATCCTTCACAAGGCGAGCATTTATGGCTGCCACTAAGAGCGAGAAAGTTTTTTGAGTATGATAAAAAAAATTCACAATCATTATGATCAAGCTCCTACAAAAAAATCACGAAAAAACAAGTCGGACAATGTATCGAATACATAGAAGATAAGGTGCAGTCCGGCGCAAGTGAAACCGGGTAGGTCGTAGGGGAATTTGGTGCAATTTGTGTTGGGTAGGCATGTCAGGTCCGATTTGGCGGACGCGCCCAGTCGCGCTTGATGAGGTCACCTACTAGAGGTAGGGTCACAGACCTGACATCCAAGGCCCACCAGGGGTCACGCATTGTCACTAAAGTCCCTGGACTAGAGATGCATTCAGATTCACACGAACATTCACTCGGATCCTTCAAGCCACTCGGACGTCATTCCATCAGTCGAACAAGTATCGTAACTCGGGTGAGAGAAGCTTGATACGTCTCCAACTTATCTATATTTTTTGCTTGTTCCATGTTGTTATATTATCATTCTTGGATGTTTTACAATCATTTTATAATAACTTTATATCATTTTTTGGGACTAACCTATTGACATAGTGCCAAAGTGCCAGTTGCTGTTTTTGCTTGTTTTTACTTCGCAGAATATCAATATCAAATGGAGTCCAATCGCGACGAAACTTTTTGGAGATTTTTTCTGGACCAGAAAACACCCAGTGGGCCAAAGAAGTGCCTGAGAGGTGGGTTGTGCCCTCCTCGGGGCCCCTCTCCACCGCATCTGATGCCTATAAATTCCCAAATATTCCAAAAACCCTAGGGGAGTCAACGAAACACAATTCCAGCCGCCGCAAGTTCTAGAACCTCGAGATCCAATCTAAACACCATCACGGAGGGGTTCATCTTCTTCATAGGTGCCTCTCCGATGATGCGTGAGTAGTCCACCATAGACTTATGGGTCCGTAGGCAGTAGCTAGATGGCTTCCTCTCTCTCTCTTATGATTCTCAATACAATGGTCTCTTGGAGATCTATTTGATGTAAATTTTTGCGGTGTGTTTGTTGGGATCCGATGAATTTTGAGTTCATGATCAGTTTCTATCCATGAATATTATTTGAGTCTTCTTTGATCTCTTATATGCATGATTGCTTATAGCATAGTATTTCTTCTTCGAATCTTTTGTTTAGTTAGGCCGACTAGATCGATTTTTCTTGCCATGGGAAGAGGTGCTTTGTGATGGGTTCGATCTTGTGGTGTTCTTTCCCAGTGACAGAAGAGGCAGCAAGACACGCATGTATCGTTGCTATTAAGGATAACAAGATGGGGTCTATTCCTACATGAATAGATCTTGTCTACATCATGTCATCGTTCTTATTGCATTACTCCGTATTTCCATGAACCTAATACACTAGATGCATGCTGGATAGCGGTCGATGTGTGGAGTAATAGAGGTAGATGCAGGAAGGAGTCGGTCTATCTATCTTGGACGTTATGCCTATATAATGATCATCGCCTTGGATATCGTCATGACTATTCGATTTTCTATCAATTGCCCAACAGTAATTTGTTCACCCACCGTGCGCTATACTCATGAGAGAAGCCACTAGTGAACCCTACGACCCCCGGGTCTACTTTTCCATCATATTGCTTTCCGATCTACGTTTGTGCACTCTTTGTTTTCATATCTACAAAACCAAAAACCCAAAAATATATTGCTGCATATTTACTCTTTTTATTTGTGTTCTTGAGAGATCTATCTCTCCTATCTATCACTACCTAATCTATCTTATTACCGTAGAGAGATTGACAACCTCTCTTTCGCGTCGGGTTGCAAGTATTTGTTGTTTGTGTGCAGGTGCTGCTTAACGGGTGTTGGTGATCCTCCTACTGGTTCGATAACCTTGGTTTCATAACTGAAGGAAATACTTACCGTCGCTGTGCTGCATCATCCTTTCCTCTTTGGGGAAATACCGACGCAGTCTCAAGCCACGTCAAAGGAATTTCTGGCGTCGTTGCCGGGGAGGAAGCGGTCTCTTGTATGTGCCTATCGTAGGCGCCGAGGGGACTCCATCATCATCTACCAGGTTCCTAATCACAAATCTCATCTCCTTGCAATTACATTATTTGCCATTTTCCTCTTGTTTTCCTCTCCCCCACTTCACCAATTTGCTGTTTTATTCGCCCTCTTTTTCGTTTGCCTTTTTCTCGTCAGATCTCTTGTTTGCTTGTCACTATGAGTGATTTTGGTATGACAGAAACGGATGATGGCAGGACTCCTAAAATTGGACGTTCTGCTAATCTTGATTCTAAAACTTTTGTTTTGGGGCAAGGGAACATTATAGGAAAAGAAACTATTCAAGAGTTTTTCAATTGTGTTGGGAATTTGACTCTCGATGATACCCCTATTCTAAAAAGAACTAAATCTTATGGGAAGCCATCTCGGCGTTAGTTCTAAAACTTGAAAATAGATTTATTCATACTCATCCTACCTTGCAAAGATTGTTTTATGAGTTACCCGTCATTAAGAATCCCAAGGCTAAGAAATTGGCTACCCTTGTTCTCATTCATGAATTTGATCATATAGAACGGGAAGCTAGGGAGATCTTTGACTTTTATGGTATGAGCCGTGAAAAAACAGTAATAGGAGAAATCCTTTACAATAGCGATTACATGATGAGATATTTGCTTGGAAATAATCAATTTTTTGATGAGAATCTTAAAAAGGAAGTTCCCGTTTCAGACATGATCCAACAAGTTTTCAACGATGTGAACCAACAATACTCGTGGATCGTGGCCGGTAATCAAAGGGGTTACGTAGAGGGACAACTTGATAGTGCTAAAGTTGCTATAGATGATGTGTTCCAAGTTTTATTTGCTAAACCTCTTGACAAAAACACTTCATCCAAAACCAAAGATGACAATACTTGAATCTATCCATTATGCCTAGCTAGGGGCGTTAAACGATAGCGCTTGTTGGGAGGCAACCCAATGAATAAATAAATTTTTGCTTTTTCCTTTCTGTTTTTGAGTGTTGACACAATTATGCCTCTGTTATGATTGTGTTTTTATGGTTTATTTAGTGTTTGTGCCAAGTAGAACCGTTAGGATGATTCATAGGATGAGTAGAAGTGATGTTGAATCTGAAACAGAAACTTTGCGTCCATTATATGAATTTTCATTTATTTTTTCTGGAACGTGATCTTGAGCTGAAATTTTAACAGAGTGTTTCTATACAAATTCCTTACATTGTCCTAATTTTTCAGAATTTTTAGAGTTACAGAAGTATGGGTAGAGTACAGATTACTACAGACTGTTCTATTTAAGACAGATTCTGTTTTCGTTGCATTGTGTGCTTGTTTTGATGAATCTATGGTTTGTATTGGGGGGTATAAGCCATGGTAAAGTTAAAATACAGTAGGTATAATGCAATAACAAAATATGAATGGGTTTGCAACAGTACCTAAAGTAGTGATTTTCTTTCTTATACTAACGGATCTCACGAAGATTTTGTTGAGTTTTGTGTGATTGAAGTTTTCAAGTTTTGGGTGAGATCACGATGGATGAAGGAATAAGGAGTAGCAAAAGCCTAATCTTGGGGATGCTACCGCACCCCCAAGATATATCCAAAGAGAAACAAGCAACTAAGCTTGGGGATGCCCCCGAGTGGCATCCCCTCTTTCTTCTAACGACCATCGGTATTTTACTTGGAGCTATATTTTTATTCGTCACATATCATGTGCTTTACTTGGAGCGTCTTGTATATTTGCTTGCTTTGTTTGTTAGTTTTTCCTTTGTATCCTTGCTGGACACACCTATTTGAGAAAGCCAAAACCATGCTATGATTTGTTAGAATTGCTCTATGTGCTTCACTTAAACTTTTTGAGCTATAGAATTGCTCTAGTGCTTCACTTATATCTTTTTGAGAACGGTGTGGTTGGAAACTTTTGTAGAAATAGTCTCATGCTTCACTTAGATTAATTTGAGAGTTAGTAAATTTTGAATAAATCCTCTCATGCTTCACTTATACCTTTTTGAGAGATTAAATCTTTATGCTCTTGTGCTTCACTTAAATTTGTTTGAGCTTGCCAAAAAGCAATGGCAATATATGAAACTAGTCCCAGAGTGATAGATATCCAAGGAGGATATAATAAAAACTTTCATGAAGATCATTGGACACATTAAACTTGATTCCTTGTAATAGTTTTGAAACATGATGATAATAATATGTGAGTCATGTTAGTGAGTAATTATACTTAGTAGGAATATTGGTGTTGAGGTTTGTGATTCCCTATGCATGCACGAAAGTCAATAGTTATTCAATGAAGTTACATCCTACTTGTGGTGCATTATTTGGTGTTAGTTATGTTCAATGATCACTTATGTGATTTTTCATTTTTTGGTTTGGTTGCTTCCCAATCTATTTGCTAGCCTTCATTTGTACTAAGTAGAAATACTACTTGTGCATCCAAAATCCTTAAACCAAGTTTTGCCTTATGAGTCCACCATACCTACCTATATGCGGTATTTCCATGCCGTTCCAAGCAAATTTGTATGTGCCATCTCTAAATTTTCAAAATAAATTTTCTCTTTTGTGTGCTCGTACCGCTCATGAAACGGCGGGGAGTGTCCAATATTTTTCCATGCTAGATTTGTTATTCTCAAGATGAGTGTTTATTCACTTGTCATTGCACGAGAGTGCGGCGGTAATAGGGATGCCCATTCCCGAAATGAAAAAGAAAAAATATTTACTTTATGTTGTCAAATAATAAATTCCTTGGAAAGTGTTGGTATGGAAGGCAACCGTGGATACGGCCCGCCATGGAAAGTGAAAGTTTGGTGGAAAAAGGAATAAACTCTATTTTCTGTTTGGGAACCGCCTATGATATATCTAGCATGGAAAGTATTGTGAGCTACTTTGTCGTTTTCGTTGACAGGAAAAGCATGCCACCCAAAATATATTTTTTCTCTCTCAATTTAAACCTTGAGCTCAAGCACCTCTACAAATCCCTACTTCCCTCTGCGAAGGGCCTATCTATTTACTTTATGCAAATTTTTTTGCTTTGAGTCTCCATCTTCTCTTATAAGCACCAACTAGGGGGCACTATGATCGTACTTGAGCATTTGGCATAACTAATATTTGAGTGTGTTCCATGAATGGATCATTGATTGAGCATGATGGGCTAGGGATAACTTTCTTTAGTGTTGATATTTTGAAAGACATGGTTGCTTGTTGACATACTTGAGTATTGAAGTCATTATGTTAAAACTAGACTATTGCTTTGAATCTTTATAAGTCCAAATGTCCGTGCTATATAAAAGAAAAGAATGTGATCAACATGTTAGGCAGCATTCCATATCAAAAATTCTATTTTTATCATTTACCTACTCGAGGACGAGTAGGAATTAAGCTTGGGGATGCTGATACGTCTCCAACGTATCTATAATTTTTGCTTGTTCCATGCTGTTATATTATCATTCTTGGATGTTTTACAATCATTTTATTACAACTTTATATCATTTTTTGGGACTAACCTATTGACATAGTGCCAAAGTGCCAGTTGCTGTTTTTGCTTGTTTTTTACTTCGCAGAAAATCAATACCAAACGGAGTCCAATCACGACGAAACTTTTTTGAGATTTTTTCTGGACGAGAAGACACCGAGTGGGCCAAACAACTGTCGGAGAGGTGGGCTGTGGAGAGCACAACCCACCAGGGCGCGCCAGGGGGGGCCAGCGCGCCCTGATGGGTTGGGCCCTCCTCGGCCCCCTTCCGCACTGCCTCTGATGCCTATAAATTCCCAAATATTCCAAAACCCCTAGGGGAGTCAACGAAACATAATTCCAGCAGCCGCAAGTTCCAGAACCGCGAGATCCAATCTAAACACCATCACGGAGGGGTTCATCTTCTTCATAGGTGCCTCTCCGATGATGCGTGAGTAGTCCACTATAGACCTACGGGTCCGTAGGCAGTAGCTAGATGGCTTCTTCTCTCTCTCTCTTATGATTCTCAATACAATGGTCTCTTGGAGATCTATTTGATGCAAACTTTTACGGTGTGTTTGTTGGGATCCGATGAATTTTGAGTTCATGATCAGTTTCTATCCATGAATATTATTTGAGTCTTCTTTGATCTCTTATACGCATGATTGCTTATAGCATCGTATTTCTTCTTCGAATCTTTGGTTTAGTTAGGCCGACTAGATCGATTTTTCTTGCCATGCGAAGAGGTGCTTTGTGATGGGTTCGATCTTGCGGTGTTCTTTCCCAGTGACAGAAGGGGCAGCAAGACACACATGTATAGTTGCTTTTAAGGATAACAAGATGGGGTATATTCCTACATGAATAGATCTTGTCTACATCATGTCATCATTTTTATTGCATTACTCCGTTTTTCCATGAACTTAATACACTAGATGCATGCTGGATAGCGGTCGATGTGTGGAGTAATAGAGGTAGATGCAGGCAGGAGTCGGTCTATCTATCTTGGACGTGATGCCTATATAATGATCATCGCCTTGGATATCGTCATGACTATTCGATTTTCTATCAATTGCCCAACAGTAATTTGTTCACCCACCGTGCGCTATACTCATGAGAGAATCCACTAGTTAACCCTACGGCCCCCGGGTCTACTTTTCCATCATATTGCTTTCCGATCTACGTTTTTGCACTCTTTGTTTTCAGATCTACAAAACCAAAAACCCATAAATATATTATTGCATATTTACTCTTTTTATTTGTGTTCTTGAGAGATCTATCTCTCCTATCTATCACTACCTAATCTATCTTATTACCGTAGAGAGATTGACAACCTCTCTTTCGCGTCGGGTTGCAAGTATTTGTTGTTTGTGTGCAGGTGCTGCTTATTGGGTGTTGGTGATCCTCCTACTGGTTCGATAACCTTGGTTTCATAACTGAGGGAAATACTTATCGTCGCTGTGCTGCATCATCCCTTCCTCTTTGGGGAAATACTGACGCAGTCTCAAGCCACGTCAACGGACCAGCAAGATGATTGTGAAGACGGCTCGTTGATATGAAGAAGAAACCCGGATTTTCAAGGAGTCACTTCATTAAGTTAAGACGGCTAGTGGAGCAAGCTGGTTGCTTAAACATATTTATTATTCTTATTTCAGGAGCTTACCATGAATAAATTCAAGCTAACCTGGGGGCTACTGTCGGGGATATTACACACGGTTTGACCCGCCAGGAGAATGACCCGGCCTATCATTTGGCGGCTCATACGGGCGTCGTGTTTTATCGGGTCAACCTGGACGGCAAGGCCCAGGGCCCGGCATGCACCCCGGTAGAAGGCGGCTCATAGAGAGGCCAGGAGGGCCGGCTCTTAGAGAAGGCCCAAGAAGAGGAAGAATTCCCTCACAAGAGAAACAAGACCCGGATTAGGACTCAAGAGAGAGTAGTCCTAGTCCTACTCCCAGTAGGACTCTACATGTAAACATACCCCTTCAACTTATATAAGGAGGGGTAAGGCACCCCAAGAGGGACAAGTTCAAGTCATTAGAGATAGACAGATTAGAGGCTCTCGAGACTAGAGGTAGCAAAACAGCACCCTTGTAACCGAGATCATCCTCATCATCAATACACACAAAGCAGGACGTAGGCATTTACCTCCATCGGAGGGGCCGAACCTGGGTAAACTCGCGTCTCTCGATTCTGACCAACCCCTCTCAAGCCACCACCTAGTTGTGATGGCCTCACACCTAAGTTCTCTCACGAGGACATCTTGTCGTGACAAAACCACGACACGCACTAAACCTTCATGTGGGACAAGTTATGGGTACTCAGTGTCATTGTATCAGCCGAAGCTCTTCGGACGTCAGCAATGGAGCGGCACGCGCCTGAGTGGTCCGCGACGGCACCGATCTTGTATTAGAGTGTGCTAGGACTGACCTCGGCCGCCCACGCATCGCGCAGGAGTGTAAAGGGCGAGTGGGCCCATGACCCCTATGCGCTTAGGATTTAGACCGGCGGGCTGGCCTCTCTATTGAGCCTAGGTAGGGCGACGACGTGTTGATTTCCTGAGGCCGGGCATGACCCAGGAAAGTGTGTCCGGCCAGAGGTGATCAAGCGTGTTGGAAATGTGGTGCACCCCTGCAGGGATGAATTCAACTATTCGAATAGCCGTGTTCACGGTAACAGGACGACTTGGAGTTGTACCTTGATCTACTACAACTAAAATTGTGACTTAAAATTGAAATGAATGTTGGCTCCAAGATTGCTTTCTTGCAGGGAGTCGAGGAAGAATCTCTGGGCGTGGTTACTTAATAAAATTTACTACAATAATATTGCTATATATGAGATACCAGTCTACTCTCTTCTATTGATGCAAGATGTTGAAGATGCTAGTCTACGATAGGACTAGGCCTTCCCCTCATTCTTGCTTTCTGCAGTCAGTCCAGATATAACCCCATTCCTTGATACCGATGCATACTTAGTATAGTTCTGAAGTCAGTCTTGCGAGTACTTTGGATGAGTACTCACCGCTGCTTTGCTTTCTCTTTCCCCCTCGATATGATTACTGCGTTCAGATGACGGAGCCCAGGAGATGGAGTACACCGTAGACGACTACTACACCACCGCTGGAGCTTACTACTACGTGGAGACTGCCCCCGACCAGCAGTAGGATAGGAGGTTCCCAGGCAAGAGGCCTCACCTCTTTCGATCCGTTGTTATGTTTGTGCTAGCCTTCTTAAGGCAAAACTTGTTTAACTTATGTTTGTACTCAGATATTATTTGCTTCCGCTGACTCGTGCTTGTCGAGCCTTGTATTCGAGCCTTCGAGGCCCCTGGCTTGTAATATGAAGCTGCATGACTTTAATTTGTGTCTTGAGTTGTGTTGTGATATCGATCAGTGAGTCCCTAATCTTGGTCGTACGCATTTGCATGTATGATTAGCGTACGGTCAAATTGGGGGCGTCACAGCATGCCAAAGGAAGTACATATAGTAAATATGTATGCTTATGGCTTTCAAGAACCAAATAAACATATAGTTGATAAGATACCAAAAGACAAGGTATCAAGTGAAAATAAGATACCAAACAAAAGATTACCACTTGAAGGATACCAATTAAAAGATACATCAACAAATGAGATATCCATTGACACATGCCAAATAGAAGGAAACAAGATACCAATTGAAGGAACAAAAAGAGGTATCAAGTTCCCAAAAGAGAGCTAGGTTCCAAACAAACCAAACCCTCGGAAAATTTTCATGATGGCACAAAGCACCATAAAGAAAAGGCTTGCCTCCCACCAACACACACTTGATGAGGATCAAAAGATTTTATGATAAACACATAAAGAGAGTGTTCTACATAAAATAGGATAGCTCCCCCAAGAGATGTGTGCATTATATAGAATTTGCATTTGAATACAAAATGCACAAGATGGGATCATCACTTTCCCTATATCTATAGAAACACTACACATGCTCAAAAAGATCCACAAGAGGCAAGGAAGACAAACAATAAACAAAATCCAATGCAAAGATGATTAGCAATTTCTACCACTTAAAAGGAAGACCAATTGTCAAAGGACAAGAAGTATTTTGGAAATATTTCCCATTGGTAGATTGCAAATAGACCCAACATCATCTTTACTCCTAAATAACAAGCAAAATACACTTGTAGAGCTAACATGCCACCTAGGAACAGGATAATTTACAATATCAATTCTAAGTGACAATACCTCAAATGTACACATTTTATAAGCTTGTAATATGCACATACTATATTACTCCCCCAAAATGCGATAACCCACAATAATTAACAAGTGGCAAATGAAATCCAACAAGAGATAACTAATGGACCATTTAGAATTTGAATTTCTCATGAAAAGACATACCACATAGAAGCTAGATAATCTTGTAATATCAATACTCAGTGGTATTCCTCATGTACACAAATTTTTAGGATCGTGAAGTGCACAAAGCACATCACTCCCCCAAAATGGGATAATCCATTAATCTCTCAAAAGAGACAACTAAGATACAAACAAAATGCAAAAAGGCTTAACACAAGACTCACATGTACACGATCTGCAAACCAACATACACATTCTTGATTACTCAAGATAAGCAAGTTGGAAGCACAACATATACAAACACATGCAAGGTACAAAACCACAACATGCAAAGGGGCAAGTAACTACCAATGTAAACAATTTAAGTACGAGTTACCGTAAGGAGGCACAAGTGACTTGTCTTGAGATAATATGAATGATGAAGATTCCTTAATTCTTCATGGTAGCCAAGTCACCGATGCCCTCCAACAACACCTATTGATCAAGTTTGAGCTTGTTGGTCCCCAACCAAGTTGGGTCCTAAGAGGTTAGTCACAATAGGTTTGGCTACCCAAATGTTTCTTTTCTTGATACCACTTTGAGTACCAAAACATTTGGCAAACACATTGCCAAGCTTATCCTTCCCAAGAGGGTATATAACATCAATAACGATTGGTTGGATAGGTTACCTTTTGTGCAAGAAGAAGCGAAGTGCCTCTTCTCGCGACATAAGTAGCAACATCTACCCTTTACTTTCTTCTCAATTGATTTCCCAACTTGAGGAGTGGTGGCTTGGGTCTTCCTGGGAAGAGGCCTTTCTTCAACTTGTGGTTGAGCATGAGAGTGAACTTGTGGTTGAGCATGAGAGTGAACTTGTGGCCGCTTCCCTTGTTGCCTGTTACTTTGAGGCTTCTTCTTCAATGGGCAAGATCTAACATGGTGCCCTTCTATTTTGCACTTGAAGCAAACGATCTTGGCCGAATTCTTGACTTGTTCTTGGCCCTTATTTTTGGTGCTCTTGGACTTCTTCTTATTATTGGAGTTGAATCTAAGTCCACCTTTGTCACTGTGAGGTTTTTGCACACTCAAGATATTGTTGAGTGTGGACTTCCCTTCATGACTCTTTTTCAAGTCTTTCTTTGAAGAAGTGACTTGGGCCTTGAGCTCTTTGATTTCCTCTACATGGTTAGTATCAACACAAGTACTAGAGGAAGTATAAGCTTCATTGTTAGAGCAACAAGGCAACGAAAGTAATTCATCACAAGATGTAGCAACATTATGAGTAGATGAATTACGAGGACTAGCACATGGCAATGTAGCATTTTGACTAGAAGTAGTGCTAATATCCACATGAGGCTCACTTGATGTTACCTTGGAAGTAATAGCCTCATGAGCTAACTTTAGCACATTATGGGATACAAGAAGATCACCATGAGAGCTCCAGAGCTTTTCATGACTTTCTTCCAATTCCCCATAATTGCTTGATAGCAACTCATGTTGAGCCCTTAGCTCAACATTCTCCTTTAATATGGATGATTCACAAGAAATAGAGTTAGTAGCACAAGAATCATCATTAACAACAAGAGGAGAAGGCAACTTGGCAAGCCCTTTTAAATAAGATGCTTCAAGTTGAGCATGGGACTCGGTGAGTTCGATGAGCGAACTCTTAATGACCCTTGAGCCATTTTCGAGGTGCTCAAAGTCCTCAAGGAGTTTAGCATGTGCAACTTCAAGCTTATCATTTTTAGTTCTAAAATCATTAGCCACCTCGAGAGCTCTATCATGGGATTCCTTTAATCTAGATAATTCTAGAGCAAAGGTCTCCTCAAGAGATTCCTTGGTGGTTTGTTGATTTTCAAGAGCTTGAGATAGCTCCGCGATCTCATTAGCGTAATCATGCTCATGACCTTCCATTTTCTCAATGGTGGCCTCACGCTCCTCGAGATGGGCTTCCAACTCATCAATATATTTCTTGCCCTCAATGGCAATAGACATGATTTCCATGAAGTTGGAACGAGCAAGTTTATTCTTATGAAGAGCTTTAAAAATCATTTCTCCCTTAATTTTTAAGGAAGCAATATTATCACACTCTTCATCATTCTCCTCATCCTCATTATCATCAACATCATCATCATGAGATTTATTGGGATTCAAAGTAGGAGATACCTTTGTAGCCTTAGCCATAAGGCAAAAGTGAGAAATAATAGATGATGATGTAGGATCCCTTGAAGCACCATTCAAGGCCACATGTTCCATGGAGGGTTGGGTTTCCTCTATATTGTTAGCACAACAAGTCGAGGAAATCGATACATTTTTATCATGGCAACAAGATATAGCAAGCATATCATCATGAGATTTAGTCAAGCAATTTCTACATGATATGCAAGGACTATCAACACAAGCATGTGAAACATTTAGAGTGCTCGAAGTGTTAAAGTCCAAAGATGAATCATTACAATAAGATAGTGATGAAGAATCATCGGCAATAAGCCCACTATCATCATTACAATGATCACCACTACTCACCATATCATTACCTTGTGGCAATCCACATGTAGGTGAAGTAGATGAAGTTGAGAAGACAACACGACCGGAGGTGGAGGGAGAACAATCATCCCTACAAATCTTGGACATACCATATTTATCTTGAAGCTTTGTCCACAACTCATGAGCTTCTCGGAACGGCATGAGTTGAAATATAACTACATTGCTCAAAGCATCGAAAAGCACATTAGAAGCTTGAGCATTGAGATAAGAGTTTTTCTCATCCTCTAAAGATATGTGTTGAGAATCCTTTGGAGGAGAAAAACCCATATCTACAATTCGCTCTAAATTTGGGTCCATGACCCTAAAGAGATTAAGCATGCGAATTACCCAAACATCAAAATTTGTGCCATCGAAACTAAGAGTGCTAGAGAATCCTAATCCCCTAGTCGACATCCTTACTCTCTAGGTGGTTAAACCTAATAATGAGAAACCTCGCTCTGATACCAATTTAAAGGACGTGTATGTCGCCTAGAGGGGGGGCGAATTGGCGCTTTAAAATAATTACTGTTTAGGCTTGAACCAATGCGGAATAAAACTAGCGTTTAATGTATCAAGCACAAAACCTAAAACAACTAGGCTCACCTATGTGCACCAACAACTTATGCTAAGCAAGATAAAAAACTAAGTGATAGCAAGATATATAGCATGGAACAATATGGCTATCACAAAGTAAAGTGCATAAGTAAAGGGCTCGGGTAAGAGATAATCAAGGCACGCGGAGACGACGATGTATCCCGAAGTTCACACCCTTGCGGATGCTAATCTCCGTTTGGAGCGGTGTGGAGGCACAATGCTCCCCAAGATGCCACTAAGGCCACCGTAATCTCCTCACGCCCTCGCACAATGCAAGATGCTGTGATTCCACTAAGGGACCCTTGAGGGCGGTCACCGAACCCGTACAAATGGCAACCCTTGGGGGCGGTCACCGGAATCCGTACAAATTGCTCGGGGCAATCTCCACAACCTAATTGGAGACCCCGACGCTAGCCCGGAGCTTTACACCACAATGATTGAGCTTCGAGACACCACCAACCGTCTAGTGCGCCAAGGCGCCCAAGAGGAACAAGCTCTAGGGTGCTCAAACACCCAAGAGTAATAAGCTTCTCAACTTCTCACTTCCACGTATCACCGTGGAGAACTCAAACCTATGCACCAAATGCAATGGCAAGGGCTCGCCAAGTGCCCAAGTCCGTCTCTCCCAAATCCGACCACAACAACTAATGCTATGGAGGAAAATGAGAGGAAGAACAAAGAAGAACACAAAGAACTCCAAGATCTAGATCCAAGGGGTTCCCCTCACATAGAGGAGAAAGTGATTGGTGAAAATGTGGATCTAGATCTCCTCTCTCTTTTCCCTCAAGAACTAGCAAGAATCATTGGAGGGATTGAGAGTTAGCAAGCTCAAAGAAGGTCAAAAATGGGGGGGGGCAAACACGAGCTCAAAGGATTAGGGGGCGATGGGGAAGAAGACCCCCTTTTATAGGCCTCCCCAAATCCATCCGTTATGTGCACAGGTCGTGCACAAGCGGTACTACCGCTCGGCTGAGTGGTACTACCGCTTAGCGCGGTAGTTTCAAAAAAAGCATGCAAAACGGCAGAAACCTCGAGACGGTAGTACCACCGGAGCGATACTACCGGCCTACCCAGCGGTACTTCCGCTGGGGATGCAGTAAGACTCTAGTACCCAAAAATAAGCGGTAGTAGCAGCGGTACTCGGGAGCGGTAGTACCGTGCAGGCGGTACTACCGCCCTACTACCGTCCACTACTACCGCTCAAGAAACGCCCAGAAAACTAACCTATCCAGTGAGCAGAATATAAGCGAAAGTAACAACGGTAGTACATAGCGGAAGTACCGCTCAAGCGGTACTACCGTGGTACCGAGCGGTACTACCGCCTGATCAGAGAAAAACAGCTCTGACACTAAAACTGCCATAACTTTCGCATACGAGCTCCGGATTGAGCAAACTCAAGCTTGTTGGATAGCAGACGACAAGTACTATCCAAACAGCGATTGTTTATCTTCAGAAGAGGTTGTATGAAAATACCAATGATATAGAGATGTGAACCTCTATGAATGAAGAACCGGCAAAAACTCCAACATCAAAAACATCTTAGAAGATGCATATGGACTCCGTTTCGATGAACTTTAGCATGCCATGAAGCTAACCATAATCTCAAGAACCCACATAGAGAAAATCCAACCAAGAACCACGAAAGATGATGATGCCAAGAATGCAATTGTTTCAACGAATGATACGATCAAGCTACTCACTTGAGAGACCCCCTTGATAGTACGACTATCGATCCTATAAGCCGGCCTCCCAACTACCACCATGAGACCGGTAAAATAGAAAACCCTATCAAGGTCAAATCTTTGCCTTGCGCATAGTCCACTTGAGCTAGATGATGACGATCTTGTCCTCCTCAAGATGGACCACCTTTCTTGATTGCATCGGCTCGATGAAGACTAGTAGATTGCTCCCACATACTCCACTATGGGTGAGCCACTCTTGGACATGTCTTCACAAGTCCATTGTCACCACAATGGACGGCAAGTTTCAAGTATGATCTCTCCGTGATGCTTCACTTGAACTTGCACACCGCAACCTTTATGATGGTCACCACTTGATGTCATCCTCCATGGGTTGTATGGGATCTTCCTCTTGATGCAAGCCCATGGAAATATACCTAATACCACAAAGAACTCTCACGTAGACCATGGGTTAGTACACAAAACGTAATGGACAATACTTACCGTACCATGAGATCACTTGATCCCTCTTGGTACATTTGTACAATTTGTGTGTTGATCAACTTGATTCACTCTTTGACTTAGTCTTGATCAACCTTGTATCTTATCTTCTCTCTACATAAAGATGATGTCTTGAAGGTAAACATGAATGCTCACACAATCTTCTTCTTCAAGACATGCTTGAAATAAGCTCAACTCTCACATGACCAATCTTTGGATAAAACCTTGAATACCACCTTGGTCACCATATAAACTCCTTGAAACCAACAAATGGATGACAAGAAGTGCCTATGGACAAATCCTTCGAATATAACTCAAGGCAACCATTAGTCCATAGGGATTGTCATCAATTACCAAAACCACACATGGAGAAATGTGCTCTTACAACAAGTCCAAAAGAGGGGCTCAAATTCGTGTTAACCAGTGATACGTCTCCGTCATATCTATAATTTTTGATTGTTTCATGCCAATATTCTACAACTTTCATATACTTTTGGCAACTTTTTATACTATTTTTGGGACTAACATATTGATCCAGTGCCCAGTGCCAGTTCCTGTTTGTTGCATGTTTTTTTTGTTTCGCAGAAAATCCATATCAAACGAAGTCCAAACAGGATAAAAACTTACGGAGATTTTTTCTGGAATATATGTGAATTTTGGGAAGTGGAATCAACAGAAGGCGGTGCCCGAGGGGCCCACAAGCCATAGGGGTGCGCCCTGGGGGGTAGGGCGCGCCAGGCTGGCTTGTGGCCACCCCGTAAGGCAGTTGGTGCCCTTCTTTCGCAGCAAGAAAGATAATATCCGGATAAAAATCGTGTTAAAATTTCATCCCAATCGGAGTTACAGATCTCCGGGAATATAAGAAACGGTGAAAGGCCAGAATCTGGAAGGCAGAAACACAAGGAAACAGAGAGAGAGATCCAATCTCGGAGGGGCTCTCGCCCCTCCGCCTCCATGAAAGCCAAGGACCAGAGGGGAAACCCTCCTCCCATCTAGGGGGGAGGTCAAGGAAGAAGAAGAAGGAGGGGGGCTCTCTCCCCCTCTCTCCCTGTGGCTCCGGAACGCCGCTGGGGCCATCAACGTGACGGCGATATACACCAACAACTTCGCCGCCGTCATCACCAACTCTCTCCCCCTCTATGCAGCGGTGTAACACCCCTTCTCCCCGCTGTAATCTCTACTTAAACATGGTGCTCAACGCTATATATTATTTCCCAATGATGTATGGCTATCCTATGACGTTTGAGTAGATCCGTTTTGTCCTATGGGTTGATTGATGATCATGATTGGTTTGAGTTGCATGTTTTATTATTGGTGTTGTTCTATGGTGCTCTCCGTGTCGCACAAGTGTGAGGGATCCCCGCTGTAGGGTTTGCAATATGTTTATGATTCACTTATGGTGGGTGGCGTGAGTGACGGAAGCACATACCCGAGTAAGTAGGTTGTTTGCGTATGGGATTAAAGAGGACTTGATACTTAATGCTATGGTTGGGTTTTACCTTAATGATATTTAGTAGTTGCGGATGCTTGCTAGAGTTCCAATCATAAGTGCATATGATCCAAGTAGAAAAAGTATGTTAGCTTATGCCTCTCCCTCATATAAAATTGCAATAATGATTACAGGTCTAGTTATCGATTGCCTAGGGACAAATAACTTTCTTGTGACAAAAAGCTCTCTACTAAGACTAACTTAGTTTGTTTCTTTATCTAAGCAGCCCCTAGTTTTTATTTATGTGCTCTTTATTATCTTGCAAACCTATCCTATCACACCTACAAAGTACTTCTAGTTTCATACTTGTTCTAGGTAAAGCGAACGTTAAGCGTGCGTAGAGTTGTATCGGTGGTCGATAGAACTTGAGGGAATATTTGTTGTACCTTTAGCTCCTCGTTGGGTTCGACACTCTTACTTATCGAGAAAGGCTACAATTGATCCCCTATACTTGTGGGTTATCAAGACCTTTTTCTGGCGCCGTTGTCCGGGAGCAATAGCGTGGGGTGAATATTCTCGTGTGTGCTTGTTTGCTTTAACACTAAGTAATTTTTATTTTTCTGTTATTAACTTGTTTTCTATCTTTAGATATGGGTAGGAAACGCAAAATACCAAAAAAAATAGATGTACTTGCTGCTCCAAAAGTTGAGGAACCACTAGTGTTCCGTACCACCGAAGAATATTACTTGGGTCATCTTCGATCCACTTGTGCTCGTGCTGAAACCCCAACTAGCTTAGTTGAGGGCAAATCATTAAATGAGCATGCTTATTATGTGCGACACCGCTTATCTCAAAAAGGGAAACTTTTATGGCATCATATTAATACTTTGCAATGCTATGCTTGGAATTTATGCGAAATTTATGATTTTACTTGTTGTTCTGAAGAGCCTAAAAACACCTTTCCTATCAATGTGAGTTTAAGGATAATGGAATTGTATCTTCTTATGCCAAGGGTGTTTATAATTACTATGATATTGAGCAAATTGAAGAATTTATTGCTTTTAAGGTTGCCTATGAAATTGCTTCTTTGATTGAAAAGTGTGATGCTACTCTTTACAAATCTGAAAGTTTTGCCATACTTAAATATTGCTATGAAAACTATGCTTCTAATGCTTATGTTAAGCCATATATTGAGGACTCCTCCGCTGTCCAAGAGGAGACTAATATTTTGCAGGAAACTATGGAAGAAGAAAATGATGACACTGTGAGCTCATTTGATGAAAAAGATGACGAGGAGAGCGAAGAACAAAAGGAGGAAGAGCGGACTAGCTACCCGTGCCCACCTTCTAATGAGAGTAACTCTTCAACTCATACATTGTTTAATTTCCCTTCATTCTTACCGAAGGATGAATGCTATGATAATTGCTATGATCCCTTGGATTCATTTGATCCTTTTTGATGAAATTGATGCTTGCTATGCTTGTGGCCACGATGCCAATATGAATTATGCTTATGGAGATGAACTTTCTATAGTTCCTTATGTTAAGAATGAAATTGTTTCTATTGCACCCACGCATGATAGTCCTATTATCTCTTTGAATTCTCCCAACTACACTATATCGGAGAAGTTTGCGCTTATTAAGGATTATATTGATGGGTTGCGTTTTACCATTGCACATGATGATTTTGATAGATATAATATGCATGTGCTTGCTGCTCCTACTTTCAATTATTATGAGATAGAAACTACATCTCCACCTCTCTATGTTTCCAATATGATAAAATTGCAAGAAACTGCTTATGCTATGTATTGGCCTTTACTTTGTGTGCATGAATTGTTCTTTTATGACATGCCGATGCATAGGAAGAGAGTTAGACTTCGTCATTGCATGATATATATTACTTTGTGCTCAATACTAAATTACAAATCATTGTTAATTAAAATTGGCTTTGATATACCTTGGGATCCGGGTGGATCAATTACTTGAGCACTTTATGCCTAGCTTAATGGCTTTAAAGAAAGCGCTGCCAGGGAGACAACCCGGAAGTTTTAGAGAGTCATTTTATTCTGTTGTGTGACTTTATATAGTTTAAAAAACAAAAAAATAAAGAGGGGAACATAAAACTTTTTCAAAAAGAAAAGTGAAAGTGAGAGGGACGAGCATTGTGAAAGTGGGAGCTAGCCTTGAACTTTGTTCATGCCCATGGAAACCTTGTGAATCTTAATTACAGAAACTTTTCAACAAAAATAATTTTCCCCTTGTATAAATACATTGTATTATAAAAATAATGTGCCAAGACTTGCCTTTAGGATGATTAGATTGCTTGTTTGGTGTGTGCAGTGCAAAAACAGAAACTTTGGCTGTAGTGCTTGAATTTACATTTTTTACTGGAATGTCAAAAGTTTCTGAATTTTTTACACAGTAATAATATGCAAAAAATTTATTTTTTCCTAATTTTTCAGAATTTTTAGAGTTACAGAATTATCGTGAATGTTCAGATTGCTACAGACTGTCCTGTTTAAGACAGATTCTGTTTTTGATGCATTGTTTTGCTAGTTTTAATGAAACTATCTATTTTATCGGTGGTATAAGCCATAAAGAAGTTATAATACAGTAGCTACAATGCAAAAATAAAATGTTAATGGGTTTGCAACAGTACTTAAAGTGGTAATTTGCTTTATTATACTAACGGATCTCACGAGGGTTTTGTTAAGTTTTGTGTGATTGAAGTTTTCAAGTTTTGGGTGAGATCACGATGGATGAAGGAATAAGGAGTGGAAAGAGACTAAGCTTGGGGATGCCCGAGGCACCCCAATGTAATATTCAAGGACTCCCAAGAAACTAAGCTTGGGGATGCCCCGGAAGGCATCCCCTCTTTCTTGTAACAACCATCGGTAATTTTACTTGGAGCTATATTTTTATTCGTCACATGATATGCGTAAATCTTGGAGCGTCGTGTGCTTTTTATTTTTCTTTTAATAATACACCATGCTGGTATGATAAAGTCCTTGGTTGATTTATAGAAGGCTCTTTGCACCTCACTTATATCTTTTGAGTATGGCTTTATAGAATGCTTCCTGTGCTTCACTTATATCATTTGAAGTTTGGATTGCCTGTTTCTCTACACATAGAAAACCGCCATTTGTAGAATGCTCTTTTGCTTCACTTATATTTTTTAGAGCGTGGGCATATCTTTTGTAGAAAGAATTAAACTCTCATGCTTCACTTATATCTATTTAGAGAGTTAACAGGAGTTGGTCATTCACATGGTTAGTCATAAAATCCTACATAAAACTTGTAGATCACTGAATATGATATGTTTCATTCCTTGCAATAGTTTTGCGATATAAAGATGGTGATACTAGAGTCATGCTAGTGAGTAATTGTGGATTGGTAGAAATATTTGTGTTAAAGTTTGTGATTCCCGTAGCATGCACGTATGGTGAACCGTTATGTGAAGAAGTCGGAGCATGATTTATTTATTGATTGTCATCCTTTGTGTGGAGGTCGGGAGCGCGCGATGGTTAACTCCTACCAACCTCTCCCCTAGGGGCATGCGTCTAATACTTTGTTTCGATAGCTAATAGATTTTTGCAATAAGTATGTGAGTTCTTTATGACTAATGTTGAGTCCATGGATTATACGCACTCTCATCCTTACACCATTGCTAGCCTCTCTAGTACCGCGCAACTTTCGCCGGTGCATTACACCCACCATATATCCTTCCTCAAAACAGCCACCATACCTACCTATTATGGCATTTCCATAGCCATTCCGAGATATATTGCCATGCAACTTCCACCGTTCTGTTTATTATGACACGCACCATCATTGTCATATTGCTTTGCATGATCGTAAGATAGCTAGCATGATGTTTTCATGGCTTGTCCATTTTTTGATGTCATTGCTACGCTAGATCATTGCACATCCCGGTACACCGTCGGAGTCATTCATATAGAGTCATATTTTGTTCTAGTATCGAGTTGCAATTCTTGAGTTGTAAGTAAATAAAAGTGTGATGATCATCATTATTAGAGCATTGTCCCATGTGAGGAAAGGATGATGGAAGCTATGATTCCCTCACAAGTTGGGATGAGTCTCCGGACTTTACAAATAAATAAAAGAGGCCAAAGAAGCCCAAATAAAAAAAAGAGGCCAAAGATGCCCACCAAAATAAAAAAATAAAAAAATAAAAAAATGAGAGAAAAGAGAGAAGGGACAATGTTACTATCTTTTTTTTTCACACTTGTGCTTAAAAGTAGCACCATGATCTTCATGATAGAGAGTCTCCTATTTTTGTCACTTTCATATACTAGTGGGAATTTTTTATTATATAACTTGGCTTGTATATTCCAATGATGGGCTTCCTCAAATTGCCCTAGGTCTTCGTGAGCAAGCGAGTTGGATGCACACCCACTTAGTTTCTTTTCGAGCTTTCATACACTTATAGCTCTAGTGCATCCGTTGCATGGCAATCCCTACTCGCTCACATTAATATCTATTGATGGGCATCTCCATAGCCCGTTGATACGCCTAGTTGATGTGAGACTATCTCCTTCTTTTTGTCTTCTCCACAACCACCATATTCTATTCCACCTATAGTGCTATATCCATGGCTCACGCTCATGTATTGCGTGAAAGTTGAAAAAGTTTGAGAATACTAGAGTATGAAACAATTGCTTGGCTAAAACCTGGGTTGTGCATGATTAAATACTTTGTGTGATGAAGATGGAGCATAGCCAGACTATATGATTTTGTAGGGATAACTTTCTTTTAGCCATGATATTTTGAGAAGACATGATTGCTTTATTAGTATGCTTGAAGTATTATTGTCTTAATGTGAAATGATAGACTATTGCTTTGAATCACTTGTGTCTTAATATTCATGCCATGATTAGATTATATGATCAAGATTATGCTAGGTAGCATTCCACATCAAAAATTATCTTTTTTATCATTTAGCTACACGAGGACGAGCAGGAATTAAGCTTGGGATGCTGATACGTCTCCGTCGTATCTATAATTTTTGATTGTTTCATGCCAATATTCTACAACTTTCATATACTTTTGGCAACTTTTTATACTATTTTTGGGACTAACATATTGATCCAGTGCCCAGTGCCAGTTCCTGTTTGTTGCATGTTTTTTTGTTTCGCAGAAAATCCATATCAAACGAAGTCCAAACGGGATAAAAACTTACGGAGATTTTTTTTTGGAATATATGTGAATTTTGGGAAGTGGAATCAACAGAAGGCGGTGCCCGAGGGGCCCACAAGCCATAGGGGCGCGCCCTGGGGGGTAGGGCGCGCCAGGATGGCTTGTGGCCACCCCGTAAGGCGGTTGGTGCCCTTCTTTCGCCGCAAGAAAGCTAATATCCGGATAAAAATCGTGTTAAACTTTCAGCCCAATCGGAGTTACGGATCTCCGGGAATATAAGAAACGGTGAAAGGCCAGAATCTGGAAGGCAGAAACACAAGGAAACAGACAGAGAGATCCAATCTCGGAGGGGATCTCGCCCCTCCGCCGCCATGGAAGCCAAGGACCAGAGGGGAAACCCTCCTCCCATCTAGGGGGGAGTTCAAGGAAGAAGAAGAAGGAGGGGGCTCTCTCCCCCTCTCTCCCGGTGGCTCCGGAACGCCGCCAGGGCCATCATCGTGACGGCGATCTACACCAACAACTTCACCGCCATCATCACCAACTCTCTCCCCCTCTATGCAGCGGTGTAACACCCCTTCTCCCCGCTGTAATCTCTACTTAAACATGGTGCTCAACGCTATATATTATTTCCCAATGATGTATGGCTATCCTATGATGTTTGAGTAGATCCGTTTTGTCCAATGGGTTGATTGATGATCATGATTGGTTTGAGTTGCATGTTTTATTATTGGTGCTGTCCTATGGTGCTCTCCATGTCGCGCAAGCGTGAGGGATCCCCGCTGTAGAGTTTGCAATATTTTTATGATCCGCTTATGGTGGGTGGCGTGAGTGACGGAAGCACAGACCCGAGTAAGTAGGTTGTTTGCCTATGGGAGTAAAGAGGACTTGATACTTAATGCTATGGTTGGGTTTTACCTTAATGATCTTTAGTAGTTGCGGATGCTTGCTAGAGTTCCAATCATAAGTGCATATGATCCAAGTAGAGAAAGTATGTTAGCTTATGCCTCTCCCTCATATAAAATTGCAATAATGATTACCGGCCTAGTTATCGATTGCCTAGGGACAAATAACTTTCTTGTGACAAAAAGCTCTCTACTAAGACTAACTTAGTTGTTTCTTTATCTAAGCAGCCCCTAGTTTTTATTTACGTGCTCTTTATTATCTTGCAAACCTATCATATCACACCTACAAAGTACTTCTAGTTTCATACTTGTTCTAGGTAAAGCGAACGTTAAGCGTGCGTAGAGTTGTATCGGTGGTCGATAGAACTTGAGGGAATATTTGTTCTACCTTTAGCTCCTCGTTGGGTTCGAACTCTTACTTATCGAGAAAGGCTACAATTGATCCCCTATACTTGTGGGTTATCAACCAGCTAAGCAAGGGAGCGAACACATAGATTCTCGCGTAGTAATTAATGCTCTGGATAGCTTGCATTGGAACTCTCGTATCCCTTGACTCATGACTCCAAATGTTGCACCGTTTGATTTACCTGAAAGTAGACTTCATATGTTCTTGATGTTGGAAATATGCCCTCGAGGCAATAATAAAAGTAGTTATTATTATATTTCCTTGTTCATGATAATCGTTTATTATCAGTGCTATAATTGTATTGATTGGAAACACCGATACATGATACGTCTCCAATGTATCTATAATTTATGAAGTATTCATGCCATGTTTACAATAATTTTATATGATTTTGGTATGATTTGATTAGAACTAACCCGGACTGACGCTGTTTTCAGCAGAGCTACCGTGGTGTTGTTTTTGTGCAGAAATAAAAGTTCTCGGAATGGGCTGAAAATTTACGGAGAATATTTTTGGAAAATATAAAAAATACTGGAGCAAAAAGATACCGGAGAGGAGTCCCGAGGAGGCCACAAGCCTAGGGGGCGCCCCCCCCTAGGGCACGCCCCCTGGCTTGTGGGGCCCTCGAGCACCCCCCTGACGTGATTCCAACGCCAAGTACTCCTATAAATCGAGAAACCCCCAGAAAGAAACCTAGATCGGGAGTTCCGCCGCCACAAGCCTCTGTAGCCATGAAAAACCAATCGGGATCCCGTTCCGGCACCCTATCGGAGGGGAAAACCATCACCGGAGGCCATCTTCACCATCCCGGCGGTCTCCATGACAAGGAGGGAGTATTTCACCCTCGGGGCTGAGGGTATGTACCAGTAGCTATGTGTTTGATCTCTCTCTCTCTCGTGTTCTTGAGATGACACGATCTTGATGTACCGCGAGCTTTATTGATATAGATGAATCATATGGAGTTTTCCCGTCTCTATCTTCTTGTGATGAATTGAGTTTTCCCTTTGAAGTTTTCTTATCGGATTGAGTCTTTAAAGGATTTGAGAACACTTGATGTATGTCTTGCGATGGGATATCCGTGGTGACAATGGGATGTTCTATTGATCCACTTGATGTATGTTTTGATGATCAACTTGCGGGTTCCATGACCTTGGGAATCTATGCATAGGGGTTGGCACACGTTTTCGTCTTGACTCTCCGGTAGAAACTTTGGGGCACTCTTTGAAGTTCTTTGTGTTGGATTGAACATGATGAATCTGAAATTGTGTGATACATACCGTATAATCAATCCCATGGGTACTCGTGGTGACATTGGAGTATCTAGGTGACATTAGGGTTTTGGTTGATGTGTATCTTAAGGTGTTATTTTAGTACGAACTCTAGGGCTGTTCGTGACACTTATAGGGATAGCTCATACGATTGATCGGATAAGATAACTTTGAGGTGGTTTTGTACCCTACAATAATTTCTTCGTTTGTTCTCCGCTATTTGTGACTTTGGAGTGAACTCTTTGTCGCACGTGAGGGATTTACATATGATTCAACTATGTCAGTATTGTTGAGAGATTGCACTAGCGAAAGTACGGACCCTAGGCCTTGTTTCCAAGCATTTATACAACGTTTTGCTCGCCATTTACTATTTGTTACCTTGCTGTTTTTATATTTTCAGATTACAAAAACCTATATCTACCATCCATATTACACTTGTATCACCATCTCTTCGCCGAACTAGTGCACCTATACAATTTACCATTGTATTGGGTGTGTTGGGGACACAAGAGACTCTTTGTTATTTGATTGCAGGGTTGCTTGAGAGAGACCATCTTCATCCTACGCCTCCCACGGATTGATAAACCTTACGTCATCCACTTGAGGGAAATTTGCTACTGTCCTACAAAACTCTGCGCTTGGAGGCCCAACACGAGTCTACAAGAAGAAGGTTGCGTAGTAGACATCAAGCTCTTTTCTGGCGCCGTTGCCGGGGGGTGAGTGCTTGAAGGTATGTCTTTAGATCTTGCAATTAAATCTTTTAGTTTCTTGTTTTTCACTAGTTTAGTTTTAAAAAAGAAAACTACAAAAAAAATGGAGTTTAGGTTGCATCATTTGTATCGTCTTTATAATGTCTTTCGTGAAAATATGGATTCAGAAAATTGTGCTCAATTGGTAGAGGAAGAAATTATGATAATACTTAATGAGAATTCCTTGAATGATGAGCATGATTGCAATATTGCTAGTATGAATTCTCTGAATATCCATGATGCTAATGATATGCAAAGCCACAAGCTTGGGGATGCTATGTTTGATGAAGATGATATTTTTAGTGCCCCAAGTTTTGATGAGCAAAACTATTATGATGATGGCATGCCTCCTATCTATGATGATTATGATGATGACATGTATGCTATAAAGAGTGTTAGTAACCATGAAACTTGTCATCATGATTTTAATATTGAATGTGGTTATGTCAAACAAGTATCTCATGATAGTTATTTTGTTGAGTTTGCTCCCACTATTATGAATGAGAAGAAAATTGCTTATGTGGAGAGTGAAAAAATTTCTATGCTTGTGGATCATGAAGATAATGCTTTATGTGATAGTTATGTTGTGAAATTCCTTCATGATGCTACTGAAAATTATTATGACGGAGGAACATATGCTTGTAGGAATTGCAATAATATCAAGTTTCCTCTCTATGTGTTCAAAGTTTTGAAGTTATGCTTGTTTTACCTTCCTATGCTAGTTGATTCTTGTTCCCATAAATTGTTTGCTCACAAAATCCCTATGCATAGGAAGTGGGTTAGACTTAAATGTGCTTTCCATGAGATTCATGATGCTCTTTTGCATGTTTCAACTACTATTCTTATATGAGCATCATTGAAATCATCATGCCTAGCTAAAAGGCATTAAAGAAAAGCGCTTGTTGGGAGACAACCCAACACTTTTCCTTTATGTTTTTGTGTGTCCACATGATTAAGCTACTGTATAATCATGTTTTATAGCTTTTGTTTCAATAAAGTGCCAAGTAAAGCCTTTGGGATGACTCACAAGATGAGTAGAATTGATGCTGAACCAAAACAGAAACTTTTGACTCCAGTACAGGAGTTTTCATTTTTTTTACTGGAGCGTGATAATGATCTGAAATTTTTACAAAGTCTTTATATATAAATGTTTCAGGTTTTCCAAATTTTTCAGAATTTTTAGAGGCAGGGAAGTATGGCTATACTACAGATCTTCACAGACTGTTCTGTTTTTGACAGATTTTGTTTTGCATGCGTAGTTTGCTTGCTTTAGTGTTCCCATAGCTTATATTCAGTGATATAAATTATGGGAATGATAGAATACAGTAGGTATCATGTGGGAACAATTATGAATCTTGTCTTGATAGTACCTAAGTGAATGATCCATCTTTATTATACTAACCCATCTCACGAAGTTCCGTTAAGTTTTGTGTGATTGAAGTTTTCAAGTTTTGGGTGAGACACCGATATGAGGAGAATAAGGTGTGACAAGAACCTAAGCTTGGCGATTCCCAAGGAACCCCCAAGGTAATATCCAAGGAATACTCAATCGCCTAAGCTTGGGGATGCCCCGGAAGGCATCCCCTCTTTCGTCTTCAACACTATCGGTATATCTTACTTGGAGCTATATTTTTATTCATCACATAATATGAGTTTTGCTTGGAGCGTCATATTATTTTGTTGTTCTCTGTTAGGAGTTATTTATAATCTTGTTTTTCAATAAAAAGTTCCAAGAATTGCCTTAGGATGCTTGCATTGCATGTTTGATGTGTGCTGTGTAAAAAACAGAAACTTTTGCTGTAGTGTTTGAATTTTCATATTTTACTGGAATGTGGAAAGTTCCTGAAATTTTTACACAGTGTTGTCATATAAATTATTTAGCATGTCCAAAATTTTCATAATTATTTGAGTTACATAAGTACACTGTTTTCATAAATTGCTACAGACTGTTCTGTTTGGACAGATTGCTGTCATAGTTTTGTTATCTACTTATCCTATAGTTTCCATAGCCTATATTGGTAGATATAAATTGTGGAAATGATAGTAAACAGTAGATGATGTTTGAAAATTATTGTGCAACTTATCTTGGCAGTACATGAAGTGTCAATTTATTCTTATGTGTACTAACCTATCTCACGAGTTCTTTTCGAGTTTTGTGTGGATGAAGTTTTTAAGAATAGGTGAAACCATGATATGAGAGGATTGAACAAGATACAAAAGCTCAAGCTTGGGGATGCCCAAGGCACCCCAAGTAAATATTTCAATAAGTCTCAAGTATCTAAGCTTGGGGATGCTACGCATCCCACCTCTCTTCATCAACAATTATTGGTTAGCCTATGTTGAGCCTAAATTTTTATTCGTTCACATGATGCGTGCTATTCTAAGAGTGCTATTTTTCTTTTGCTTGCTGTTTAATAAAATGCTTAAGATCTGAAATTCTTGGATGAGAGAGTCTTCACATAGCTACTTGATTGTTTACCTACTCATTGATCTTCACTTATATCTTTTTGGAGTAGTTTGTCATTCACTCTCGTGCTTCACTTATATCCTATGAGTAAATTGTGAATGAATTGAATATCGTAAATCTGAAATTAAATATGCTTCATATACTTATCCCATGGGGAGTAATGACTTCACACATAATAAGTATAGGTGGTAAAATTTATTGAAAGTTAGCAAACACCGCATTGGTCACTTGAACAATTCATGAAAGAATATTGAAGGAAGAGAGATTCCACATATAAATATACTATCTTGGACATCTTCTATGATTGTGAGCTCATTAATTATTTTCAAACTCGAGCAAATTAGTTGAAATTGGACAAGGAAGACAACTTAATGAGTTATGTTTGGGTATATTTGTATAGAACTTATATTGTTATGGATCCTCCAACATGTGGTGCTTGCTTCCACCTCATACTAGCCAAAACTTCCGCACCAAGTAGAAATCCTACTTGTGCATCCAAACACCCTTAAACCCAAAGTTGTTCCATATGAGTCCACCATACCTACCTATATGCGGTATTTACCTGCCGTTCCAAGTAAATTTGCATGTGCCAAACTCTAAACCTTCAAATAATATTCTGTTTTGTATGCCCGAATCGCTCATATAGTGACTAGGGGCTGTCAGTATCTTCCATGCTAGGTGGGTTATTCTCACGATATGTGTTGATTCACTATCATTCACGAGAAAGCCGCTGGTATTCGGGATGCCCAGTTCCATGCTCAAAAATCAAATCAAAATATAATGAAACAAAACTCCCCCATGATTGTTGTTTGTATGGACGGTACCCGTGGATTCGGCCCGCCGTGGAGTGTGATTAATTGGTGGAGGGGGAGTAAAAACTTTACCATTCTGTTTGGGAACCGCCTATAATGTATCTAGCATGGAAGATACTGAGATCACTCGGTTGTTATGTTGACAATGAAAGCATACCGCTCAAAATTGTTATTCATCTCTGTTTTAAAAGCTCGAGCTCTGGCACCTTTGCAAATCAATGCTTCCCTCTGCGAAGGGCCTATCTTTTACTTTCTAGTACTTACCTTTATGCAAGAGTCATGGTGATCTTCACCACTTCCTATATTTCGCCTTTTTCTCTTGGCAAGCGTCATGTGTTGGGGAATGATCTAGACATATATATCCAAACAAATATATTTGATCATGAATTATTATTGTTGACAATTATCTATATGATAAATAAGTTGGGAGGCGAAACATTAAGCCCCTATCTTTCTCTGTGTTCGATGGATGCTATTTGTTCTAAAAATATGCTTTGAGTGTCAATAATCATGGAAGACTATATGATAGTTGAGTATGTGGAATTTGCTAAATCAAAGCTCTTACATAGACCCTTCCTGAAAATAAGATGAATTGCAATTGTTCGATGACTAGGAATATGGTTTGTTAGTTTTCAAGAAACTTTCTGGTCTATACTTTAACATGTGAATAGCTTGTTACTTGATCATGAGAAGTTTTATGAGATGAGCTACTGTTTATGGTTTATATTGATGCTAGAAAAAATGATTGGAATTATCATTGATCAAACTTGTGCACTTGCTAGCATTCACACTTCATAAATTATTTCTTTTATCATTTACCTACTCGAGGACGAGCAGGAATTAAGCTTGGGGATGCTGATACATCTCCAACGTATCTATAATTTATGAAGTATTCATGCCATGTTTACAATAATTTTATATGATTTTGGTATGATTTGATTAGAACTAACCCGGACTGACGCTGTTTTCAGCAAAGCTACCGTGGTGTTGTTTTTGTGCAGAAATAAAAGTTCTCGGAATGGGCTGAAAATTTACGGAGAATATTTTTGGAAAATATAAAAAATACTGGAGCAAAAAGATACCGGAGAGGAGTCCCGAGGAGGCCACAAGCCTAGGGGGCGCACCCGCCCTAGGGCGCGCCCCCTGGCTTGTGGGCCCCTCGAGCACCCCCCCCCCCTGACGTGATTCCAATGCCATGTACTCCTATAAATCGAGAAACCCCCAAAAAGAAACCTAGATCGGGAGTTCCGCCACCGCAAGCCTCTGTAGCCACGAAAAACCAATCGGGAGCCCATTCCGGCACCCTGCCGGAGGGGGAAACCATCACCGGAGGCCATCTTCATCATCCCGGCAGTCTCCATGACGAGGAGGGAGTAGTTCACCCTCGGGACTGAGGGTATGTACCAGTAGATATGTGTTTGATCTCTCTCTCTCTCGTGTTCTTGAGATGACACGATCGTGATGTACCGCGAGCTTTATTGATATAGATGAATCATATGGAGTTTTCCCCTCTCTATCTTCTTGTGATGAATTGAGTTTTCCCTTTGAAGTTTTCTTATCGGATTGAGTCTTTAAAGGATTTGAGAACACTTGATGTATGTCTTCTGATGGGATATCCGTGGTGACAATGGGATGTTCTATTGATCCACTTGATGTATGTTTTGGTGATCAACTTGCGGGTTCCGTGACCTTGGGAATCTATGCATAGGGGTTGGCACACGTTTTCGTCTTGACTCTCCGGTAGAAACTTTGGGGCACTCTTTGAAGTTCTTTGTGTTGGATTGAACATGATGAATCTGAAATTGTGTGATGCATATCGTATAATCAAGCCCATGGGTACTCGTGGTGACATTGGAGTATCTAGGTGACATTAGGGTTTTGGTTGATGTGTATCTTAAGGAGTTATTTTAGTACGAACTCTAGGGCTGTTCGTGACACTTATAGGGATAGCTCATACGATTGATCGGATAAGATAACTTTGAGGTGGTTTCGTACCCTACAATAATTTTTTCGTTTGTTCTCCGCTATTTGTGACTTTGGAGTGAACTCGTTGTCGCACGTGAGGGATTTACATATGATTCAACTATGTCAGTATTGTTGAGAGATTGCACTAGCGAAAGTACGGACCCTAGGCCTTGTTTCCAAGCATTTATACAACGTTTTGCTCGCCGTTTACTATTTGTTACCTTGCTGTTTTTATATTTTCAGATTACAAAAACCTATATCTACCATCCATATTACACTTGTATCACCATCTCTTCGCCGAACTAGTGCACCTATATAATTTACCATTGTATTGGGTGTGTTGAGGACACAAGAGACTCTTTGTTATTTGATTGCAGGGTTGCTTGAGAGAGACCATCTTCATCCTACGCCTCCCATGGATTGATAAACCTTAGGTCATCCACTTGAGGGAAATTTGCTACTATCCTACAAAACTCTGCGCTTGGAGGCCCAACACGAGTCTACAAGAATAAGGTTGCGTAGTAGACATCAATACATGTGTGGATACATAGACAACACTGTGTCCCTAGTATGCCTCTAGTAGACTAGCTTGATGATCAAAGATGGTCAAGGTTTCCTAGCCATAGACATGAGATGTCATTTGATAAGAGGATCACATCATTGGGAGAATGATGTGATGGACAAGACCTAAACTATGAACGTAGCATATGATCGTGTCAGTTTATTGCTATAGTTTTCTGCATGTCAAGTATCTGTTCCTATGACCATGAGATCATGCAACTCACTGACACCGGAGGAGTACCTTGTGTGTATCAAACATCGCAACGTAACTGGGTGACTATAAAGATGCTCTACAGGTATCTCCGAGGGTGTCTGTTGAATGGGCATGGATCAAGACTGGGATTTGTTACTCCGTGTGACGGAGAGGTATATCGTGGCCCACTCGGTAATACAACATCACAACAAGCCTTGCAAGCAATGTGACTAAAGTGTTAGCCACGGGATCTTGTATTACGGAACGAGTAAAGAGACTTGCCAGTAACGAGTTTGAGCTAGGTATAGAGATACCGACGATCGAATCTCGGGCAAATAACATACCGAAGAACAAAGGGAACAGCATACGGGATTAACTGAATCCTTGACATAGAGGTTCAACCGATAAAGATCTTCATAGAATATGTAGGAACCAATATGGGCATCCAGGTCCCGCTATTGGTTATTGACCGTAGAGGTGTCTCGGTCATGTCTACATAGTTCTCGAACCCGCAGGGTCTGCACACTTAAGGTTCGGTGATGTTTCGGTAGTATAGAGTTGTGTATGATGGTGACCGAAGGTTGTTCGGAGTCCCGAATGAGATCACAGATGTCACGAGGAGCTCCGAAATGGTCCGGAGGTAAAGATTGATATATAGGAAAGTGGTGTTTGAACTCCGGAAAAGTTTCGGGCATTTCCGGCAGTGTATCGGGAGTAACGAATGGGTTCCGGGGGTCCACCAAGTGGGCCCACCACACCCCAAGTGGGTCACATGGGCCTGAGGGTGGCGCACCAGCCCCTGGTGGGCTGGGCGGCCGGCCCAAGAAGGCCTATGCGGCTAGACTTGTGGGAAAGGGAAAGTCCAAGTGGGGGAAGGGAAGGAATCCTACTAGGAGTAGGATTGGAGGTGGACTCCTCCACCTCCTCCTCCTTGCGGCCGCACCAAAGGGGCAGCCCTAGGGCGCCGGCCTCCCTCCCCTCCCTCCTATATATACTAGAGGGAGAGAGGGCAAAAGCACTTCAACCCAAAAGGCCATAGTGCAGCCCTCTCTCCCGATAGATTGATTCCTCTAGTTTTCAGCAGTGCCTAGGCGAAGCCCTGTTGGAATAGTTCCACCGCCGCCGCCGCCGCGCCGTCGCGCTGCCGGAGAACTCATATACCTCTCCGCTCCCTCTTGCTGGATCAAGAAGGCGGAGATCATCATCGATCTGTACGTGTGCTGAACGCGGAGGTGCCGTACGTTCGGTACTAGATCATGATTGGATCGCGGGACACTCGGCGATTTGGATCGCGAAGACGTTCGACTACATCAACCGCATTTCTTAACGCTTCCCGCTTAGCGATCTACAAGGGTATGTAGATCCACTCTCCCGCTCGTAGATGCTCATCACCATGCATAGATCTTGCGTGCGCGTAGGAAATTTTTTGTTTCCCATGCAACGTTCCCCAACAGTGGCATCATGAGCTAGGTCTATGTGTAGATGAGATCACGAGTAGAACACAAAGGAGTTTGTGGGCGTTGATATTCATATTGCTTCCTCCCTTGGTCTTTTCTTGATTCGGCGGTATTGTGGGATGAAGCGGCCCGGACCAACATTACTCGTACGCTTACGAGAGACCGGTTCCATCAACTGACATGTAACTTCGTTAGATAAAGATGGCTGGCGGGTGTCTGTTTCTCCCACTTTAGTCGGATCGGATTTGACAAAGGCGGGCCTTGAGAAGGTTGAATAGCAATTTTTGTATCACCATTGTGGTTTTTGCGTAGGTAAGAATTGTTCTTGCTAGATACCCGTAGGAGCCACGTAAAACTTGCAACAACAATTAGAGGACGTCTAACTTGTTTTTGCAGGGTATGTTGTGATGTGATATGGCCAATTACATGATGAGATATATGTGATGTATGAGATGATCATGTATTGTATAGAATATCACGACTTGCATGTCGATGAGTAAGGCAACCGACAGGAGCCATAGGGTTGTCTTTAATTATTTTCGTCGTTTTGCTTTACTTTATCGCTATGAGTTAGCAATAGTCATGGAAGCAACAGTCGGCGTGACAACCTCATGGCGACACGTTGATGGAGATCAAGATGATGGAGATCATGGTGTCATGCCGGTGACGATGGAGATCATGCCGGTGCTTTGGAGATGGAGATCAAAAGCACAAGTTCATGGCCATATCATGACACTTATGATTTGCATGTGATGTTAATCTTTTTATGCATCTTATTCTGCTTAGGACGATGGTAGCATTATAAGGTGACCCCTCACTTAAATTTCAAGATAAATTGTGTTCTCCCCGAGTGTGCACCGTTGCGAAAGTTCGTCGTTTCGAGACACCACGTGATGATCGGGTGTGATAGACTCAACGTTCGCATACAACGGGTGCAAGCCAGTGTTGCACGTGCGGAACACTCGGGTTAAACTTGACGAGCCTAGCATGTACAGACATGGCCTCGGAACACAAGAGACCGAAAGGTCGAACATGAGTCATATAGTAGATATGATCAACATGAAGATGTTCACCATTGAAACCACCTCAACTCACGTGATGATCGGACTTGAGTTGGTGGATTTGGATCATGTGACACTCGAATGACCAAAGGGATGTCAATTTGAGTGGGAGTTTTTAAGTAATATGATTAACTAAACTCATTATCTTGAACAATAGTCTAAGTTGTCTTTGCTAAATTTATGTTGTAGATCATGGCTCGCGCAGTAGCACCCCTGAATTTTAATGCGTTCCTAGAGAAAGCTAAGTTGAAAGATGATGGAAGTAACTTTGTGGACTGGGCCCGTAATCTAAGGATTATCCTTACGGCTTCCCAAAAGGGTTATGTCCTTGATGCACCGCATGGTGATCCACCCGCTCCAGTTGAGTCTCCAGACGTTGTGAACGCCTGGTAGGCTCGTTCTGATGATTACTCAATGGTTCAATGTGCAATGTTGTATGGCTTAGAACCGGGACTTCAAAGACGTTTTGAACGTCATGGAGCATATGATATGTTCCTAGAGTTGAATTTTATCTTTCAGAAGAATGCCCGGATCGAGAGGTATGAGACCTCTGATAAGTTCTATGCCTGCAAGATGGAGGAGAACAGGTCTGTCAGTGAACACATAGTCAAAATGTCTGGGTATTCCACACGTCTAGCTGAATTGGGGATGCCCCTTCCAGCAGAGGCGGTCACTGACAGAGTTCTTCAATCATTGCCACCTAGCTACAAGAGCTTCGTGTTGAACTATAACATGCACGGGATGAACAAGTCGGTCGCCGAGCTGTTTGAGATGTTGAAAGTCGATGAGTCTGAGATTCAAAAGGAGCAGCAAGTGTTGATGGTCAATAAAACCACTAGTTGCAAGAAGAATGGCAAGGGTAAGAAGGGTAACTCCAAGAAGAGTGGCAAAGCAGTTGCCCCTCTCGTGAAGAAACCCAAGGCTGGACCCAAGCCAGAAACTGAGTGCTTTCATTGCAAGGGAACTGGTCACTTGAAGCGGAACTGCCCCAAGTATTTGGCTGACAAGAAGGCGGCCAACAACAAACAAGGTATATATGATATACATGTTATTGATGTGTACCTTACCAACTCTCGTTGTAGTGCCTGGGTATTTGATACCGGTGCGGTTGCTCACATTTGCAACTCAAAACAGGAACTGCGGAATAGATGGAGGCTGGCAAAGGACGAAGTGACGATGCGTGTGGGAAATGGTTCCAAGGTTGATGTGATCGCCGTCGGCACGCTCGCTCTTCGATTACCATCGGGATTAGTGATGAACCTGAATAATTGTTATTTAGTGCCTGCGTTAAGCATGAACATTATATCTGGATCTTGTTTATTGCGAGACGGTTACTCATTTAAATCAGAGAATAATGGTTGTTCTATTTATATGAGTAATATCTTTTATGGTCATGCACCCAATGTGAGGGGTTTATTCTTATTGAATCTCGATAGTGATGGTACACATGTTCATAACATTGATGCCAAAAGATGTAGAGTTGATAATGATAGTACCACTTTCTTGTGGCACTACCGTTTAGGTCATATTGGTGTAAAACGCATGAAGAAGCTCCATGCTGATGGACTTTTGGAGTCACTTGATTTTGAATCACTTGACACATGTGAGCCATGCCTCATGGGCAAGATGACTAAGACCCCGTTCTCTGGAACAATGGAACGGGCAAGTGACTTGTTGGAAATCATACATACTGATGTGTGCGGTCCGATGAGCATTGAGGCACGCGGTGGATATCGTTATTTTCTCACCTTCACTGATGACTTAAGTAGATATGGGTATATTTACTTAATGTAACACAAGTCTGAAACGTTTGAAAAGTTCAAGCAATTTCACAGTGAAGTTGAGAATAATCGTAACAAGAAGATTAAATTCCTACAATCTGATCAAAGAGGAGAATATCTGAGTTATGAGTTTGGCAATCACTTAAGACAGTGTGGAATTGTTTCACAATTGACACCGCTTGGAACACCACAGCGTAATGGTGTGTCCGAACGTCGTAATTGAACCTTACTGGATATGGTGCGTTCTATGATGTCTCTTTCTGATTTGCCACTATCGTTTTGGGGTCATGCATTAGAGACAGCTGCATTCACTTTAAATAGGGCACCATCGAAATCCGTTGAGACGACGCCATATGAGCTGTGGTTTGGCAAGAAGCCAAAGTTGTCGTTTCTTAAAGTTTGGGGATGTGATGCTTATGTCAAAAAGCTTCAGCCTGAAAAGCTGGAACCCAAAGCGGAGAAATGCATCTTCATATGATAACCAAAAGAGATAGTTGGGTATACCTTCTATCTCAGATCCGAAGGGAAAGTGTTTGTCGCTAAAAACGGAACATTTCTAGAGAAAGAGTTTCTCTCGAAAGAATTGAGTGGGAGGAAAATAGAACTTGATGAGGTTGTTGAACCTTTACTTCAACCTGAGAGTAGCGCAGTGCAGAAAGATGTTTATGTGGAGCCTACAACAGTTGAAGAGGAAGTTAATGATGATGATCATGAAGCTTCGGATCAAGTTGCTATCGAACCTCGTAGGTCGACAAGGACACGTATTGCTATGGAGAAGCGAGGATGGGCCCGGATTCTGAGAAATGGTCATGTTGTTGGACAACGATGAACCTACGAGCTATGGAGAAGCGAGGATGGGCCCGGATTCTGAGAAATGGTTAGAGGCCATGAAATCCGAGATGGGATCCATGTATGAAAACAAAGTATGGGCTTTGGAAGTATTACCTGAAGGGCGTAAGGCCATTCAGAACAAATGGATCTTTAAGAGGAAGACGGACGCGGACGGTAATGTCACCGTCTATAAAGCTCGACTTGTGGCAAAGGGTTTTTCACAAGTTCAAGGAGTTGACTACGATGAGACCTTCTCACCCGTAGCGATGCTTAAGTCCGTCAGAATCATGTTAGCAATAGCTGCCTTTTTCGATTATGAAATTTGGCAGTGGATGTCAAAATAGCGTTCCTTAATTGTTTCCTTAAGGAAGAGTTGTATATGATGCAACCAGAAGGTTTTGTCGATCCAGAGAATGTTGGCAAAGTTTGCAAACTCCAGCGATCCATTTATGGACTGGTGCAAGCATCTCGGAGTTGGAATCTTCGCTTTGATGAGGTGATCAAAGCGTTCGGGTTTATACAAATTTACGGAGAAGCTTGTATTTACAAGAAAGTGAGTGGGAGCTCTATAGCATTTCTAATATTATATGTGGATGACATATTGCTGATTGGAAACAATATAGAAATGTTGGAAAGCGTGAAGGAATATTTGAACAAGAGTTTTTCAGTGAAGGACCTAGGAGAAGCTGCTTTCATATTAGGCATCAAGATCTATAGAGATAGATCGAGACGCTTAATAGGACTTTCACAGAGCACATACCTTGACAAAGTTTTGAAGAAGTTCAAAATGGATCAGTCCAAGAAGGGGTTCTTGCCTGTGTAGCAAGGTGTGAAGTTGAGTAAGACTCAATGCCCAGTGACTGCAGAAGATAGAGAAAAGATGAGTGTCGTCCCCTATGCTTCAGCCATAGGCTCTATCATGTATGCAATGCTGTGCACAAGACCCGATGTCAGCCTTGCCATAAGTATGGCCGAAAGGTTTCAAAGTGATCCAGGAATGGAACACTGGACGGCGGTCAAGAATATCCTGAAGTACCTGAAAAGGACTAAGGACATGTTTCTCGTTTATGGAGGTGATTAAGAGCTCGTCGTAAAGGGTTACGTCGATGCAAGCTTTGACACTGATCCGGATGACTCTAAGTCACAAACCGGATACGTATTTATTCTCAATGGGGGTGCGGTAAGCTGGTGCAGTTCCAAGCAAAGCGTGGTAGCTGATTCTACATGCGAAGCGGAGTACATCGCTGCCTCGGAGGCGGCGAAGGAAGGTGTCTGGATGAAGGAGTTCATGACAGATCTTGGAGTAGTGCCTAGTGCACTAAACCCAATGACTCTGTTCTGTGACAACACTGGTGCCATTGTTCTAGCCAAGGAACCAAGGTTTCACAAGAGGACCAGACACATAAAGCGACGTTTCAATTCCATCCGCAATTACATCAAGGAGGACGACATAAATATTTGCAAAGTACACACGGATCTGAATGTCGCAGATCCGATGACTAAACCACTTCCAAGGGCTAAACATGATCAACACCAGAACTGCATGGGTGTTAGATTCATTACAATGTAAATCACATAGTGATGTGAGCTAGATTATTGACTCTAGTGCAAGTGGGAGACTGTTGGAAATATGCCCTAGAGGCAATAATAAAAGTAAATATTATTATATTTCCTTGTTCATGATAATCGTTTATTATCCATGCTATAATTGTATTGATTGGAAACACCGATACATGTGTGGATACATAGACAACACTGTGTCCCCAGTATGCCTCTAGTAGACTAGCTTCTTGATCAAAGATGGTCAAGGTTTCCTAACCATAGACATGAGATGTCATTTGATAACAGGATCACATCATTGGGAGAATGATGTGATGGACAAGACCCAAACTATGAACGTAACATATGATCGTGTCAGTTTATTGCTATAGTTTTCTGCATGTCAAGTATCTGTTCCTATGACCATGAGATCATGCAACTCACTGACACCGGAGGAGTACCTTGTGTGTATCAAACGTCGCAACGTAACTGGGTGACTATAAAGATGCTCTACAAGTATCTCCGAGGGTGTCTGTTGAGTGGGCATGGATCAAGACTGGGATTTGTTACTCCGTGTGACGGAGAGGTATGTCGGGGCCCACTCGGTAATACAACATCACAACAAGCCTTGCAAGCAATGTGACTAAAGTGTTAGCCACGGGATCTTGTATTACAGAACGAGTAAAGATACTTTCCGGTAATGAGATTGAACTAGGTATAGAGATACTGACGATCGAATCTCGGGCAAGTAACATACCGAAGAACAAAGGGAACAGCATACGGGATTAACTGAATCCTTGACAAAGAGGTTCAACCGATAAAGATCTTCGTAGAATATGTAGGAACCAATATGGGCATCCAGGTCCCGCTATTGGTTATTGACCATAGAGGTGTCTCGGTCATGTCTACATAGTTCTCGAACCCGCAGGGTCTGCACACTTAAGGTTCGGTGATGTTTCGGTAGTATAGAGTTGTGTATGATGGTGAACGAAGGTTGTTCAGAGTCCCGGATGAGATCCCGGGCGTCACGAGGAGCTCCGGAATGGTCCGGAGGTACAGATTGATATATAGGAAAGTGGTGTTTGAACTCCGGAAAAGTTTTGGGCATTTCTGGCAGTGTACCGGGAGTGACAAATGGGTTCCGGTGGTCCACCAAGTGGGCCCACCACACCCCAAGTGGGTCACATGGGCCTGAGGGTGGCGCACCAGCCCCTGGTGGGCTGGGCGGCCGGCCCAAGAAGGCCTATGCGGCTAGACTTGTGGGAAAGGGAAAGTCCAAGGGGGGGAAGGGAAGGAATCCTACTAGGAGTAGGATTGGAGGTGGACTCCTCCACCTCCTCCTCGTTGCGGCCGCACCAAAGGGGCAACCCTAGGGCGCCGGCCTCCCTCCCTCCCTCCTATATATACTAGAGGGAGAGGGGGCAAAAGCACTTCAACCCAAAAGGCCATAGTGCAGCCCTCTCTCCCGATAGATTGATTCCTCTAGTTTTCAGCAGTGCCTAGGCGAAGCCCTGCTGGAATAGTTCCACCACCACCGCCGCCGCGCCGTCGTGCTGCCGGAAAACTCATCTACCTCTCCGCTCCCTCTTGCTGGATCAAGAAGGTGGAGATCATCATCGAGCTGTACGTGTGCTGAACGCGGAGGTGTCGTACGTTCGGTACTAGATCGTGATTGGATCGCGGGACGCTCGGCGATTTGGATCGCGAAGACGTTCGACTACATCAACCACGTTTCTTAATGCTTCCCGCTTAGCGATCTACAAGGGTATGTAGATCCACTCTCCCACTCGTAGATGCTCATCACCATGGATAGATCTTGTGTGCGCATAGGAATTTTTTTGTTTCCCATGCAACGTTCCCTAACAGTCCATTTTGTACTCCCACATGTGTTGGGTGCTCATATATTTGTGTTACATGATGGAGCAAGTTCTGGGATGAATTCTGGAACTGTGAATGCAACAATAGATTGTTGAGATGGCTTGCTATTCTTCCTTATGGTGTATCTAGTTGACTTTGTCACCAAAACATGCTTTACATCAGGGGTGAAACTTGTTTTCTTCAAACTTGTTGCGTGGGTTGCAGAACTTCTTTCTTCATGAGCTGAAAGTTGTTGGTTATCTTGAACATTGTACGTGAGTAATATCAGCACACAATATTTAGACAGTATAAAGTTCTCATGGATATATGTATTACGATCAAATGGGAGAGTATTCACCTCGTGTTGTATTTGTTTGGCATGGCTCCTTGTCATCCGACCCAAATAGGTCTTCTTTTTAGAAACTTCATTTTATAGCTGAGATTTATCATGAGGAGAAGATCATAAACGAGGTGAACTTCGGATGTCCTTGTCATCCTCTCCCTCTTCAAAAGGAAGCATACTCGACTCTAGACCCTCTTGATCGATGCATGGACATAACAACATTGAATGTGAACAATATCTTGGCTCCTGAGTTCCTTCTCATCTTCACCTTTGGTTTGTGTAGATCATATTCTACATGATTGCATAGTAGTAATGGTAGTAGTAGCTCTGCCACCCTTAACCCAAATAATATGGAACCCATAGTATATGTGTTCACCTGATCATCAACATGGCATAATAGTATATGCATTCCATGAATGATCACAATGATGGATTTCTCAATTGGTGATGTTGATGAACGAAGCCTACTATTTTAATGCAACTAAACAATCCTAGTTGTATAGGATGGTCCCCATTATCCTCCCTTTCTTCAAGAAAAAATGTCCTCGGTTTTTGATAGCCCGCAACAACGCGAAGGTAAACAAGCAACATATATGCATGGTATATGAAGATGTCTCACATTTTGTTGTTACCAAGATTTTGCGCATCCAAAATTTTAGAACAATAGTGTACATAGCAACAAACCATATTACTCAATTATAGAAATACGTTTTGGGCCTCTATAAATTGCAAATGCTTTTTTAAATAATAGTGATGGGCATAGCAGAATCATTCACATCATTCCTACTCCCAAAAAACATGTTGTATTATTTCAAAGCCAAATCGGAAGTATGTATGTGTAATACAACATATTTTGCCAACATGAATGTCTCATATGATAGTTCAGATTTTTGAAGAGTAAACCCAATCAAAATTGGTGACCAAATTTTTAGTATCATCCATTCATCAACTTGGTTTCTGGTAATCTTAGTCCATGTAAACCCTGAACATATGGGGACCAATAAATCAGTGACACATTCACCACAAATATACAACTTCTTTTCACATGAGACAAATTTTTCCACATAAGAATGGTCGTCCAAATGGTCATCTTTTAGTTCTACAAGTGTATTGGAAGTAATGCATATTTTGTCCACAAGAAACTTCCCTTCAACACCATAATCACCAATCGATTTAAACTTAAAACGGTAAGGGCAGGTTTTACAACGAGAGTTCTAGTGTGTGATTTCTGAAATGTTTGTGATAGGACCAATCAATTGAATAGGTGTAGCAAGCATGGAGCAATAAAAAGCATGAAACACAATATATTCCATCAGCCATTTCTTTATGTCTTGCTAATTTCACATTATAAAAATGATAGGCAATCATGTTATCCAATTTTCTAGGCATATTAGGATAAGCAATCATGGTAGACATTGTTGTAGTAGGGTTATACTTTCAATCCTTCTCTTGCTCATGTTGCAATATTACTTCAATTCCATCTTCCTATTCTTGATCAAGCCATCGTTCCTCATCAACACATGGTGAATCATCAACTCTGGTTTGCTTCTCTGCTTGTTCCACGATCTAGTGGGAAAGTGTGTCAACACCGGACTCCCCTTCCTTAAACCAAATGTGTACAATGCAAAGAATAATGCAAGAAATAGAAGTGTGTATGTTAGTTTTTGAATCCTCACATTTTGTATCAGCTAATACTCTCATTTCCTTTAGTGTATCTCTTGAACTCTATTTTATGGTGGGGCTCTCAATCTCACCTTTAGTGGAATCACACGGCTCACTTTTCATAATTTCACTCTCATAAATTTTGGCTATGTGGCTCTCATTCTTACTTGGGATTTGATGTGCATTTGTTGCTACACAATTTTCACCAATAGTGAGGCTCTTTTCTTGTGATGCAAGCACATTTTTTCTCATCACAAATCCGCTTACTTGTAGTGTACGACCTATGCTCCATCTTGTTATGTGCCTAGCTTAGCCTCTTCACACAACTGATCCCGAAGGAGACTGAATACTCATGTTGAATGTACATGCACATTCTTTCTGAATTATTCTTTCTTCACCTATGGCATAAGTCACAAGGTCCTGCATACTACCATCATATTTCTGATCAACGATAGCAGCTACAACATGATTCATACCACTTATAAAATATGCCCTTGCTGCAGATCTATCCACAACATTGGCACGATACATTGCAACCTTCAGCTCATCATAATAGGCTTGGACATATCTAAAACCTTGCTTAATGCTCTTCATGTGACAAAATAAGTATTCTTCATAATGTGTTGGTACAAACTCTTTCCTCGTGACCTCCTTCATATCGACCCATGCTCCATCTTGTTATGTGCCTAGCTTAGCCTCTTCACACAACTGATCCCGAAGGAGACTGAATACTCATGTTGAATGTACATGCACATTCTTTCTGAATTATTCTTTGTTCACCTATGGCATAAGTCACAAGGTCCTGCATACTACCATCATATTTCTGATCAACGATAGCAGCTACAACATGATTCATACCACTTATAAAATATGCCCTTGCTGCAGATCTATCCACAACATTGGCACGATACATTGCAACCTTCAGCTCATCATAATAGGCTTGGACATATCTAAAACCTTGCTTAATGCTCTTCATGTGACAAAATAAGTATTCTTCATAATGTGTTGGTACAAACTCTTTCCTCGTGACCTCCTTCATATCGACCCATGTTCTTACAAACCTCCTTTTGCGATGGTATGTCCACCACTTGCAAGCATACTCTTCAAACTCCATGGCTGCTTGAAGCACTTGTTTTTTTTGGAAATTTATTTAACTCCAACTCTATGAATTGTACCCTTTCAAGGTATTCCTCTAGATCAACACTTTCGTAGAAAGGAAGTTCCACATACTCACAGCCCACCATGGCTAGTTTTGCAAAATTTCTACATTACTAGAAGCATAGCAAAGCTCATGTGACTTTCAAGTGAGCGCATAATAATGTCCAACTAAGGTGTCGGTGGTTGGTATACAAAGAATGATAATCAAGCGAATACAGGTCAAGGGTTTCACATGCGTGGGTTGTTTTGTGAAGCTTGGGTGGAGTATATATGTAGCAAAAGATATAATAATTTGCAGTCTAGATATTGTTCAAGCAAGTAATTATCCACACAAGATTCTAATGCCTTTGCCGAATGGGATATATAAGTGTAGAATATGCAATTCACAGCAAGGAATCCGATTTGCTACAAAGCAAGGACTGAATAATTTTCACACTTGACACGTTTCAGCTCACAAGACAACCACAGGGATTTCTGAATATATAAGTGAAGAATAGTCCCAAAGTTCTCACTCTTTTGCTTCTTGTGCACACTTTCTTCTATTTGGGCAGATCTTTCTTTCGCTTTTTTTGCCTACTTTTTTGCTTCTTTGAAAAACTTTCAACAAGGGACTTGGATCTGGACACACACTTTGGGGAATCAAAAAAATTACAATGGATGTGATAAAAACAAGAACACGCAGCTGAAACTTTGGCAGCAAAGACACACTAACAAATCTGACTTTTGTGGGTGGAATACACACCGGGAAACAAAGCTAGTAAGGATGGGGGGACACGGTGTGGGCTTTCCTAAATGCACAAAAATATCAAAAGCAGACTCCAGATGAAAAAGATACACACGATTTGGTGGAAGATGCATATATGAAATATGTGCATGAAAATGAACACAAACACACAACAAAAGGATGGGGGGAAACTCAACAACTAAAAATAAAGATCTAGTGGACAAGAACTTGATAAGACTCACTAAATAACAGATTAAAGGCTACAAAGGTTTAGGTAATGGTAAATTTTTTGTGGGGCTATTTTTGGGACTTTAGGATGAAAAAGAACACGAACTAAACTAGGGATAGGAGATTCTACTGTGTCAATCGAAGCTCTGATGCCAAGATGATAGGGTTTGTCCGATCTTCACGAAGGATCTGCTTGATGATGTGAATCAATGCCACCTGAAGGGTACAAAGGAAACACTCGATCCCAACCAATAACGCTGTCAGGTAAAGGATAACTAGTGCGTCCTAACGAGACCGAAGCAAGATACTGCATATGCAACAACCAGCAACAAGTTTTTGCCCAACCACACTCTTAAGATTCCAATCCACGCAACCACACACGAAGTTGGAAGCAGAAAATGGTTGTCGTATCAACGACTACTGTTGTAAAATCACAAATTGAGTTTACCCTCTCACAAGGCAAGATTACAAGAGCTAAGTGTTGGGAAACGTAGTAGAAAAAACAAAAAAAAATTGCCCTATGATCAACCAGGAACACTATGAAGATACAATAATGGCTGGGATCACACTCGTTACCATCATCGAGTTACATTGAAAGAAGAACGTGACGATGTAGATCGTACTTGGATTCCCTCGAATCGTAGATGAACAATCCCGCGAACCATCCATGAACGATCCCTCGAACTGAAGACCGAAAGCACGTCCTCTCTACTTGGTCACAAGCGTGCAGTCTTCACGATCCAGCAGCGCTTCATCGTCGAGAGCTAATCATCGCCGGAGAATTAGAGGGAGGAGATTAGAACCACACTGGTCTTCTAATTATGAGGATTAGAGAAACTAGACCTAGCTCTAATTACTCAACAAGGACCAACTAGAACTAGAACTAGAAAAACTAGAGGAGGCTCCAAAACATGTGTATCCAAAGGGCCAAAGTCCTCAAGTATATATAGGTTAGAGGGAGGGGAGAGGAGGAGCCAATGGGAGGGGAATCCCTTCCTTTGGCCGGCCTAGGAGGAGGAGTTGGACTCGTCCCCTTCTCTAATTCGACCTCCTTCCTTACGGAAGGGAGGCGCCTCCCACTTGGGCCCTTGTGGCCCAAGTTGCCTTCCACCTCTTGGCCTTTTAAGGCCCGTTGATATTAAACTAACTATAAAAGCCTTCTAATAAATATTTGACCCTTTAATATATAATTTAACAGCCCCGGAAACATTTTCCACCTATATATTATTTATCGGTAATACCCAGTATTACCTGATACTCTCTGAAACCCTTATGGTGACCTCGAAACGCTTACGTTCCTCTTGAAACTATTTCAAATATTAATAAAACAATTACACAAATAAATCCTTGATAATCTCGTCCTACCAACACTCAGCATATCGTGATTAACTTAAGCTTGTGACCCCATAGGTTCGGTAACTCATAGACATGAACGAAACCCCTTCGTTCAATGACTGATAGCGGAACCGTGGACATCCATATCAATCCCTATGAGTAAACGAATGATACTCGAGTGAACCTTTGGTTATCATGTGACATTCCCTTTGCTTCACGATACTTTACAAGACCCGAGAAGTATTATCGTCCTCTTGAGTAATTCACATGCTTGTTATACCGTTATTCTCGTTACTGGTTTTGTTCTTCTTTCTCGTTGATGTGTTTCGACATGCCCGTGACATAGTCACCTTTGTCTGGCCAGACGATGATGGATGCTGCCACACTGAGAGGACCATAAGAATATCTCTCCATCGTCGGAGGAGAAAATCCCACTCTCGAGCTATCTAGTCCCTTGTCAAAATTTCTAATGAACCTGTAAGTTGTCATTATGATCACCTAGTTACAGATGACGTTTGAGCAACCCGAAAGCTCATCGTATGGTAAGAAGTCACTATGAAACTCTCATGGTCTAAGGAACATAAAACACACGTTTACACTCCGTCTTATAACAATTGATTTCAGATGATATTATATCAAAGTACAACAAACAAGTTTGGGTCTATTCAATATGATCATTCTTCCAACATCACACTCTCAATGTTGTTTTAGGATCATCGTTACACTTAACGATATCCTAACTTCCGGAAAACATGATCACCAACAACACTTGAGCTAGTCTTAGAGGCGAGACTAGGAATCTTATTTTACTGTTTATCAATCCACACGTGCATATGAGTTTTCCACTGAATCGATCATAGCATTTATAACATAGAATATAAACTCTTAATTTATGAACATGGAAATATAATACTACAATATTATTGCCTCTAGGGCATATTTCCAATACTAAGAAGGAAGTGAACTATCAAACAAGATTCTGGTTGCACTTAGCTAACCTATTATGAAATCAAATTGCCAAAGAGTTGTGGCTAAAGTGGGGGAAGGGGTATTTAGTATTTATACTAGGAACAATGCTCCTAGTTTAGGCGTGAAACAAGTCCAAAATAGGGGCTCAAATTCGTGCTAACTAGCTGAGAAAGAGAGCAAACACATGGATCCTCGCACAACAATTGATGCTCTGGATAACTTGCACTAGAACTCTCGAATCCTTTGACTCAGGATCCAAATGTTGCACTATTTGATTTTCCTGAAAGTAGATTTCATGTGTTTTCCATTTTACTGGGTACTCATATATTCATGTTGCATGATGCGGCAAGTTCTGGGACAAATTCTGGAACTGTGCATGCAACAATAGATTGTTGAGATGACTTGCTATTCTTCCTTGAGGTGTAACTAGTTGGCCTTGTCACCAAAACATGCTTTACATAGGGGGTGAAACTTGTTTTCTTCAATCTTGTTTTATGGGTTGCAGAACTTGTTTCTTCATGAGCGAAAGTTGTTGGTTGTCTTCAACATTGTACATGATTAAAACCAGCACACAAGATTTAGGCAGTATAGAGTTGTCATGGATATATGCATTATGATCAGCTATGAGCACATTCACCTCTTGTTGTATTTGTTTGGCACAACTCCTATTCATGGGACCAAAATATGCCTTCTTTGTAGAAGCTTATTTGATAGCTCAGATTTATCATGAGGAGAAGATGATAAATGAGGTGAACATGGGGTGTCCTCATCACCAATTGCAGAAGGTCGATCATGAGGTGGGATGGTGACGGTATGAGAGCTTGCACGCACACGGGATATTGCCCGTTTCTTGCTAAATGGGGCTGTGGCATGTCGCACTCATCTAACTGTCATCGTGGGCACAAGTTGGTGAGGACGTGCACGAGCCCCACATGCCTCGTGGTGCCCTCGCCCTCAAACTCGATGATGTAGAACATGCTTAGTACAAGCGACACCTAGATTGGCCTAGTGCGGTTATGTGCCGCATGTTGAGCGCCTCGTAGCACTCCACACAACTGCTACCCTCGCTGTTATGTGCCGCATGTTGGATCACGTTTGTGCAGGTATGCCTCATTGTTGGATCCGATGTCGCTGCTCACGGACAAAGCACATATCGGTTGGGAGGATGCCGACATCGAGATCTGGAGCTACTTCGTTGGTTTGCATCATGCTGGAGACCAAGGTCCTTCCATGGATAGTGAGCGAGGCAATAAGGTGGTTTAAGTGTAGGCACACATCAATTGTTCGATGAAATGTCTATGAGAGATAGGATGAGAAGGACGAGTCAGAAACAAAAATATTTCCTTGTGGATAAAGACCGGCCAAACCCATGTTGGATCAACACTGAAGACGCCCTCGTTTGTGTTGAAGGTGTAAGCGTCTGGTTTAGGGACCAAAATTGGGCCAATTAAAGAGTCGAGGGACCAAAATGGACTTTTGTCCCTTCTGGAGGTTATTTACTTGAATAGTCTGCATTTGTTTCGGGAAGGTTAATTGCCGATAATATCATCTTGGGTTTTATATGCTTAAACTTTATGAAAAATAACAAGGCTAGGAAGCATGGAAGTTGTGCCCTGAAGATTGACATGATGGAAGTATATGATAGAGTGGAATTAGATTATTTGGAAGCTATTATGGGGAAGTTGGGTTCTAGCCTTGTTTGGATTTCATTGGTGTTGCGTGTGTACAAACCGTATCATTTTTAGTTCAATTCAATGAAAAACTTATTAAGAATTTAACCAACCAGAGGTGGCCATATATCTCCTTATCTATTTTTGTTGGTGACATGGATTTGTCTTTCCTGTTGAAAGAAAGTGGGAGGATTTCAAAGATGATTGTTCTGAAAGGTGCACCAAGAGCACAAAATTGAGTCATTTGTTATTTGTCGATGATAGCCTATTCTGTATGAAGGCAAGTGCACAAGCGTCGCATGAGAAAGTGGCAGCTCTGGAAATATATTGCAATTCCCCGGGGCAAAAAACAAACTTGGATAACTCATCGATCTTCTTCAAAAAAGGGCGTCATCATGTGTTGAGATGGGAAGTTAAACAAGCATTGAATATGTATGTTGAAGCTTTGTTAGACCGATATGTGGTATGCCAACCGAGGTGAAAAAAAATGGGGTTTTCAAATACATTAAAGATAGGATATGGAAGGTCATACAAGGATGACTTGAACAGAAATTATTAGTTGGAGGCAAAGCGGAGGTTATAAAATCATTATCGCAAATGCTACCTACCTATGTTATGGGGTGCTTTAAATTGTCGACAGGGCTTTGTAAACATATTGATGGTATGATTAGAAAACTTTGGTGGGATGCAAAGGATGGACAAAAGGAAAATAGAGCGAGTGTCATGGAATGATGTGACCCAACCAAAATAGATGTGTGGAATGGGATTCATGTAAAAGAAATTGTTCAACCTGGGTTTGTTAGCAAAACAAGCATAAAGGCTTGTCCAAGAGCGAGGGACATCGAGTGTCCGAATTCTTAATTCGGTGTATTATCTCAATGGAGATTTCTTGACCGCACAGGTGAGTTCACGCCCATCACGGGATTTTGGCGATCTATGTTTGGAAGGGCGCGACGTGTTACAACAAGGTTTGATCAGAAGGATCATAATGGACAAACAACTTCTAAAGATGTTTGATACAACGGTTCAGAAGTTCGGCGTATGTAGTTCGAAACGAGTTTTTTTACCGTATTCAAAACTGCTCTTAAACCATGTCAATTTTCAAAAAAAAAATATTCAACACGAAAAAGTTGCTCCTTCAATTAACTTTCCAACTGTGTATCATTTGCTCAATCCCAATGAATAATTGAGTAGTTACAACTTAAAAACAACACATGAAAACAGGGTGAAGTTAGGATAGAAGCACCCCACTGTTCAAAGTGTGCACATAGTGCATTTTGAACACTTCGATTTCATGACAAAGACAAAATACACAATCTCACCATAATGAATTTGCACTATTCTGAGTTTTTTTTTTCAAAAGAAAATCACCTTCAAAATAACTTCCACCATTTTGAAATCAACTTAAACCGTAAAGAATTTGGGGAAATGTTGTATACGAAAATGTTTTCCAACACTATCAGTTGCTACATTACGACAAGCCGTCTCAAAATGAACCCAAAGATATGATGACATTCAAATTTTCTTCTCTTTTTAAATTAATTTGAAACCTTTTGAACTGAGAACAACTTTCTACTACATGAAAAGGAACATATCGTAGCAAATTTCCAACACTATATCATTACATCGTTCTGATAAACCTTTGAAAATAAGGTCAGAAATACATTTCACGTTTTTTTGAATACGATAAAATCATCATTTACAAAACTGCTTTTAATCTGTGAGGATTTTACGAAAATGTTCTAGTACATGGAATATGATTACCTTGTACGAAGCTTTCGAATGGTATATTAGGCGTCTCATTCCGAACACGCGAGAAATTTAGCTACTGAAATCAAGGCGGTTGCAGAATAACTTTTCAAAAAAGACGTCGAGCCAAACAAGCCTAACATGCTACAAAGGACACATCTGCTTCACAATGTTGTTTTCCTATTTGAAGTAGCATAATACTCATGATACATTTATGCGTGCCTAGAAAAATTAGGCCTCTATAAAAAAATGTAAGAGTAGTTTACATCACTACTTTAATTATCTAAACGCTTTTATATTTGCTACATCCCTTCGTCTCTTCTCCAAGAAAAGGCGGCTAGGGTTTCTGCCTCCCGTCGGCGGTGCCGCCGATCTGCCACATCTCCTGTGGCCTTAGGGCCATGGGTGCGTGGTGGATCTCGGCCCTTGCTGATGGGAGGGCTCCGTTTTTTTGTACTTCTTCAAGTTTTGTTAAGGTTTGTGTCCGGCTCAAGAAGACGAGACGGCGGCGGCTTCTTGAAGATGGAATAAGGTCCTCCCCGTCTAGCCCCCGCCCCGGTGATGCGTCTAGCATCGTCGGAGGGCGTGTGGAGGTGTGTCTCCGGCGGATCTCACGGGATTCGGTCGGTGGTTCTCTTTGGTGGATCTGCTCGGATCCAGTCTTTGTTCGTCTTTGTTCTTGTGTCTTCAGGTTGGATCCTTCCGATCTAAACTTATCTTCATCGGCGACGGTTGCTGTTCTGGTGTGTTGGTCCCATGGGGCCTTAGCACGACGACTTCCCGACTGTCTACTACAACAAGTTATGCCCGGCTCCGGCGATGGAGGGGCGATGACGGCGGCGCGCCTTCGGCTCGCTTCAGTGCTTGTAGTCGTCGCTAGGTGGTCTACGAATATGGATGTAATTTTAATTATTTCTAGTGTTCGTTGTACTGCCATGATTGAAGATGAATAGATTGGAAGTTTCTCGCAAAAAAAAAAACGCTTTTATATTTCTTTATCGATGGAGTACCAGATTTTGCTGACAACTGGGTAGCCACAATATAAGTCCTTTAGAAAACTAAATGATCACAACCGTTGACTAAATCATGCTTGGTGACAGGGCGTGGACATGTGCTGCTTCCAGATCCGATCTTCATCAGGTAGGGTCTGTAGAATTTCATAATCTGGTGCGAGCCACCCGTATATGACCATGATGAAGAAAACTGCCACGAAAATGCGCCCTGATCGATCCAAAATATTTACCCTGATCCATCGATCACCTAGTTTCTTGTTCCTGCTCCCTGACGTAAGACGTGTCATGAACCTCCACGACGTCTTCTTCTTGCTGTACGAGCTCCGCGACATGGCGAACCAAGCTCGCCAGGTCGCTGTCCGAGGACCCACCCTCAGCCATTGCCTCCCTCGCCATCATGGCGAGCTCCTTCGCCCTCATCCGCATCGCCGCCCCCTCGTCCATCAACGCAACCACCGCTCTCTCCACGGCCTCCCTCCCGATCTGCACTTTTGGCATCTCGGGGTTGCTGATCACGTGCGTGATAGGCACCTTGATGCCGGTCCGGACGCCGGCGCCGAGCACGTCCACGACTAGCATCTCGGTAAGGAACTGGTCGGCGAACTGCGGCCAAGTCAGAAGCGGCACGCCGTGGGAGAGAGACTCCAGCGTCGAGTTCCACCCGCACTGCGTCAGGAAGCCGCCGACGGAAGGGTGGGACAGAATGGTCATCTGCGGCGCCCAGCCGCGGATGACGAGGCCCCGCCCTTCCACCCGCGCGTCGAAACCAGAGTCGAGGCCGTCGTTCTCCTTGGCCACCCAGATGAACGGCCGGTTTGATGCCTCCAGTCCGGCAGCGAGCTCGGCGACCTGCGGCGGGAACAAGTGCACGACGCTGCCGAAGCTTACGTAGAGCACGGACTGGGGCAGCCTCGCGTCCAGCCATGACACCACGAGGCTGGCGTCCAAGGCAGCGGGATTACCTCTCACCGCCGTGGTTTCGGCGTCGGAGTCGATGAGGCAGAGTGGTCCGATTGCCCAAACCTTCAGGCCGAGCGCCTCGGCGTACCGCTGGACGAACGCGCCCTCGAAAGCCGCGCACGTGTTGAGGACCAGGCCGTCGGCGGTGGCCTCGGCGTCGAGAATGTCGCGTCGGTGCCTCTCTAGCCCCGGCGACTGGAAGAACCCAGGCGACGTTGCCCGATTCAGCACGGCGCGTACCGGGAAGTCCGGCAGCTCGAACTGCTCGAAGTCGTTGGCGACGCGGTCGTACACGCCGTTCTTGGCCAGGTTATGCACCGCGAGGACGAAGAATGCCGACGGGCCGTGGAACACCAGCCGCGGGACGCCGAGTCGCCGCGCGACGTCCGCCGGGTACGGGCTGCACGAGTCGGCGACGATGCAGTCAGGCCGCCGCGGTAGCGCCCGGAGGTACGCCTCGAGCGGCTCGGCGAGCATGGACATGGCGTCGCAGAACAGCCTGAAATGCGTGTAGTCCCTGATCATGTCGTAGCTCTCGCATCCCTCGGGCAGGCCCAGCTTGGGCCCCGGGAAATCGAGCTCGGCGAAGTCGACGGCGAGCCCAGCGCGGCCGGCGTGCTCCAGGACGGCCCTGCTGCGCGCGGCGTGGACGGGGGTCAGGACGATGGTGACGCGCGCACCGCCGCGGCCGGCGATGAGGCGCGCCATGTCCATCATGGGGATGACGTGGCCCTGCGCGAGGAGTGGCACCAGCACGAAGTGAAGCTTGGGCGGCAGTGCCGCCATGGCCGCGCCGTCGGTGCAGCAAGACATGCCGCGCAGCTGCAAAGATGGATGCTGCTACAATCCACTCTGGTGGCGCAGGGACCGAAAGATATATGCGCCCCACGAGGTTAATCAGGAAGACGCCGTGAGTAAATGCACTGTGGAGCATTTGTGCATTTTGTGGCCCGCGTATAGGGACCCGGAAAATACTCGGGCCTCCTTTGGTTCGATACCAAAGGAATTTCACGGGAATTCTATAGGATAGATTCTTGTACGAATTTCTCCTTTAAAGCCTTTTGGTTCATAGAAATGCATTCCTATTTCTACATAGGATTGGTTCCTATTCTCCACATTTCAAAGGAAAATAAAAAAGAGTCTAGACTCAATGAAAAAATTCCTATGATGTGAATCAAATGACATCTTTTTTCCTAATCCTACTCATAAGATTTGAGATGCATGTCATCTTATTTACTACAAGTTTTCTATTTCTATGATAATCCTATCCTATGAACCAAAGGAGGCCTCAAGGTGTGTTTGGTTCCAGTCTGGAACGTCATGGGTCCGACCCGTCCCTACGTCAGGTTCTTGTGTTTGGATTGAAAACAAACAGGAACCGACTCGTTTGAATATTCCAACAATATCCGGAACCAGCTCGTTTCTTCGATTTGGTGGAACGACGGGGAACAGCCTCTCGCGGGCTCGCCCACTCCACCTCCCTCCCGAAGCACTCGCCCCCAACTCCTCTCCCTCACGGTCGTCTCCCGTCGCTCCTCCACTCTCATCTCTTCCAAGTCCGGCGGATGGGCGGCGGCGACCAGGTCAGCGAATCCGCAGCAGGTCGGCGGCGATCTGATCTATTGGATGGGCGGCGGCTACCAGGCCATCGGATCCACTGCAAGGTAGCAGCGACCTGATCTGCCAGGGATGACCTGATCTACTAGGAGGCGGCGGCGATCTGATCTAGCGGGACGGCGGCGACCGGACCTGCTTCTGAGGCCATGGTCATTCCCTCGCGGGCAGCGACGGCCACCTATCCCACGCGACCATTGTCCCGCCGCTGGCTGCAACAGTCCGAAGCCACCTATCTTGCGTTGTTGTTTTTCATCTATGAGAATTTTTCTGAAATCCAATCTAATATGAATAGTCAAAAACCTTTGAGCAAAATTTCGTTGATTGTGTGCCCGTTGATGATTTTTTTTACCCATGTCTGTACTCTCAATCTAATGTATAATTCTATGTAAATGCTATGGAAAATTTTAATACTCTAGTATATTTCTAGCAATACAAAGTTTTTATACTTGTTCATATTGTATATCGGTTTTGCTAAAACACATCTAGATGTGAGATAAGTATTGCACATCTAAATCTCATACCATTGATCTTACGTGGAGATTCGTGTGGGTATTTTCTTTTCTTTTTTTCTTTTTCTTTTACTTTTTCTGCTTGATTTGGTCATTTAGATGTGCAATAACTATGTCACATATCTAGATGTGCCCTAGACACACCCATTGTATATATATGCATATGAGAAGCACCTTCACCATTTTTATAAAAGAGACGAGTTGAACTGAATTCATTCCATTCTATCTCTCAACCAAACATCGAAACGTAACCATTCCATTCTACCAAATATCCCCAACTAAACATAAGAATGAAACCGACCCATTCCAGTGGAATGGAACCATGACATTCCATTCCACTTGATTCCCAAACCAAACACACCTGAGAGCGGCAGCACGGTAATGCTCGGAAGGAGGCAGGCGACCTAGAGTTTACATGGAAGGAAATTCTAACCTTTTTGTCATCATTTATCTTGGCATACATAATGAAACAGATGATATTAGTGAAATCATTTCTATTTTCGGACTTAAAAATATGTTATCTCTTAAATAAAAAAACGATAAAAAAATATGTTTTCATCATTAAATTCATTTCACAAGATCTTCAAAACTGGATCTCATATTGATATGTTTCGACAACTTTTCTTTTGGTCAAAAGTTGCCACGATATTTACACTGAAGCTGTTATAGTGTTTATACTGAAATTTTAGTGAATCTATCATGATAAATTTGAGTAATTCATCATGGCAATTTTAGTCTATGGTTCATGTTAAATTTGAGTCATTGACCATGCATTTTTAAAGTAATTGACGACGGATTTCTTTTTAATTATGAACCATATCAAAATTATTCCATGGATCTTGGCAAATTTTAGTAATTCACCATAGCAAGTTTAGTTTCCTAATTCCTTTTTTTATAACATGTCAAAAATTACGTTAAACGTAGAAGAGAAAAGTAGTTGAAATATATCATGACAACTTCAGTGTAAACACCATGACAATTTATATGCAATAGACATGACAACTTTTAACCAAAAAAGTCGTCGAAACATATCGATACGAGATCTAGTTTCGAAGGTCCCGTCGCGGTGTATTATTGGTGAAAATGTTTTTTATCTGATTTTTCATTTAAGAGATAAAAAAATTAAAAACTGAAAAATAAAAAAAAATCCACTCACATCATTAGTTTCGTTACTTGTCCATCCATGCGATGACGTGGCACAATCTGTGGTCATGGGGGGCTTCAGTTCGGGTGTCCTCGTGCCACACGTATGCCAGATATTGGCGTCCGGTGTTATTTTTTCGAGGTAAGGGCATCTGACTCTAAATCAGACAACGCATCCGACCGTCGACCGAGAGAGGACCAGTCCGTAAACATGGATGCGAATGCTCGCCATCCAAATCTAGCCGCGGACAATTCAAATCAGATTTTAACTAACCAGACAAACTTCAACAAACAAGACAGATTTCATTCATGTTCGGACATAATATACATAGAACGGTCGATATTTCGGCCGTTTAACTTAAAAGTAGAAAAAAACTAAATTCTTTAGCGAATGACGACCTCGTACACGTGGCCGTGCTGCACGGTCGTACCGCTATATATCATAATCCCTCCAGCGGTGGAAGGGGGCGGGTCCGCCACGGCAACCTTGTCCAGCCGCTGCTTGGTGCTTGCGAAGGATCTGCTCTGCATCCTCCACACGGTGCGGAGAGCCGACGCGTACAATATCGACGACACTCGTGGATCCTTGCCGGCGGCCTTGCCCCTGCTGACGTTGGCGAATGAGTCGCTAAGCGACCACTCTTCGCTGATCTTGGCGAGCTTGTCGTCAAGGCAGCGGCGCTTCATGGCCGTCTCCGCGGTGGTGACAGAACGATCGAGTGCCCAAGCGGCGGCGAGGTCGGGGTCGTTGAGGACCCAAGCCAACGTCGCGTCCGACTAGGCGAATGTGGAGCGATGAGAAACGTCGTTCCACCCATACCGTGCCACCTTTCTTGCCGCCCTTTCCTTGGTGGTCATGACGACCTACGATATCGAGGGAACCGCCGCCGAGGTAGTTGAGGATGTAGTCGCGCGCCTCGACGATTGTGGGCGGTAGTTCGTCCTGCACGAATTGGCCGCGTCAGTTGCGGCATGGCCGGCCATCGATCCGGGCGTACTGGCTGTGTGGTGGCGGCAATGCCGAGCCGTCCTTCAGGCGGCGCCCCATTTGGACGCCGTGGTTGCGTGCCAGCGACACGAGCTCCTCCTTGACGTGGCCTCCAATCTGGATGCCGCTGCGGTTGCGTGGGGGATGCGGGCTCCTCCTTCACATGCTAGAGAGGAGACACATGACTTCTCCTTGACGCGGTAGCGAGGCGGAGATGTCAGGTCCTCCTTTATAGGACGCTGCGACAAGGATGACACAAGGCCATGCTCCCAAAGCGATCACTCTATCATCAGCTCCATCTAGCAAACGAATTCCTTGTCCGTCAGAGCGGCCTCCACGAGGAGGCGTGGCGGTCGTTGCGGCGGCACCTGGTCCTCCTTGTCGCCGGAGGAGATGACGATATCATCCTTGTCAGGGGAGCGGACTGCCGTTGAGGTCAAGGGCATCGGAGAACGAGGGCGATAACGCCATGATCCTGACGAAGATCCGCCGCCGCCGCCACGGAGAAGCAAGATTTCATCATCGCTGGAGGAGGAGAGACTCAGGGAGGAGGAGGGGCTCAAAGTGGAGGTGTATGTGTGCATCGTCGAGGGACGACTTATATAGCTGCGGCCAGGCCATGCGAACGACCGGTCAGCCCGCTTCAAAGCGGCGCAACGGCTAGTTGGTTTCTCGTTGTGTGGCATCCGCATTGAAGCGGCGGAGCCCGAGAGGTTGCGTTGGTAAGCATCGCCCTTCCATCCAGTCATGTCGCGTGGCTTCAACGCGGCCGCTGCGTGCTTTGGGCCGGCATGAATGCGGCGCAAGAAGCAGCAGGTGAGTTGGATGGGAAGCGCGGGAGAGGTCGGAAGTGTTTTTGAGCGGGCTAGGGATGTCGGACGCTTGCGTGGTAGTGGTTCGAATGCCCACAAAGCCCCCAGGTTTGCTTTTTGCAGGAAAAATGACGTCTGGACCGCTGAGCGGACCGATACAAGATCGCATTGGATGGCAAAACACGTCTGAACTGCGCTATTCGATTTGAAGGTCGGCTTTGAAGATGCCCTAATGGGAGTTTTATTCAAGAAGGTATAGAGTTTGCATACGTCGTATAGTCTGTGTGACTATAGTTTGCGAGGCGAAATCTTTTGTGGAATAAACTCACCGACTACCATCAAAGATCTAATCTCTATCACATGTTGTCCAAATGTTGACTGGTTCATTCCAGAGTTTGATAAAGTCAGCGAGGCCTCAAAGAATCTGAATGAACAATGGCCGAAAGGAAGGTATGTTGTATGGCCAATGTCATCCCTTACATCAATGCATGGATCTTCGCTTCTAGTGCATTGTTATAACGAAAGATATACTACAGGTTGCACATAGCATGATCTCTCGTCGCCTATGTTGCCACCTCTAATGACATGGGGGAAGCCCCCACCGATGCCACCTTCTAGCTCTCCCCTCCCCTTCCCCCTCTTCTCATCGCGGCCTGAGGAGCCTTCGGCGAAGCCCGTGCATTCCCCAATGAGGGTGGCGGCGAGGCACCTTATTGTGCTTCGCGGTGACAAGATCATGGCCGCTCGATGGTGTGGCGGGCGGTGACTGCGTCATAACGTGGGCAGAAGGTTCCGGTGGCTGTCGTGTGGTCAGCTACATGGTGATGCAGAGCGTTGGCACTGGCTTGGGTGGCTGGTGGCATTCGGCCCGATTTGGGTCCATGCAGGCCTGCGTCTGACACACGGTGGTTGCACGACTTTGACTCGACTGGAGTGCCATTTTTCGAGGCTGGGTGAAGGAGGTGTTGCGGCTCTTTGGTTGGCGTCGGTGGTGTACCTGGTTATGGCCACGCGGTCGTTGGTGTCGTGTGGGCTGTGGCCAGAGCACGAGGGCTGGCGTGGTTGCCCTCTTGGCATGGAGGTGTCGCTGTAGCGATGCTGCAGGTTGGTGCCACCGACATGGGCTTGGTCGTGGCTACGCTTGGCTTGCTGCCAGGCGTGGGCTTCCGCTGTCAGTCGTGACACGGTTGGCCAATGGCAATGGCGAGGTTACATGTTGCTATTGGTGGGGTGGCGTGATGACGGGCGGCCATGGTTGAGGTGGTATCGGGCGTTAATGGGAAATTTGATCGTGGAGTTGTGCTGGCCTCGAAGCCTTTCTGGTGTGCTAGACATGGCTCGCCGTTGCTGAATACGATCGGAGTCATGACTCCGTCTCGCAAGTTCGCAACGGTTAGACCCCTCCCTGGGGCCTCTCAAGGTGGCGATGCATCAGGCTCTCGACGAAAGCTTTGCATTCGACAGGGGTAGATGCGGGTGATGAGGACGCTCAAGGGCGTCCTTCCCCTCCTTGGAGGCATTGCCGAAGAGTACTTCCCTCGACATTGGGCCATGTTCAATAGGTTATGTAAGTGGCAGTGGTGGCTCTTGATAGGGCCGACTTATTTCTCGAGGTTCGGTGCGTGATTGTGTGCTTGTCTGGACTACAATTTTGTGGTCGATGGGGGTCGATGCCGGCGACGGCTGTGTTCTTTGGGCGTTGTTTCCCTTCTTGAAGGCATGACCGAAGTTCTTCCTCATGATCACCTTGGATAGAGGTTATGTTATGTGTTGGCGGTCTGGTGGTTGTCGTCGAGGTGGCGTGTATTGTGAGGTATTCGGCCTAGTTTTTCTTATAAATTGAATCACTCTGTATATGTTTTCCTTTTTTGTGTCTGTATATGAACGTGTAGGAACACCCAGCCCTTCGACAAGATTCTGTTATTCACGTCAAAGAAACAATGAAAGATATAACGATATGCCTCGAACATGACAGAGCCGTCCTGTCTCAGGAAGATCGTACATGCTACTGCCGCTCCATCTTCCGTTGAGAAGGAACCATCACACGTAGAGCGACATGGCCTGCCCGCGGTGGATGCCAGGCGAGCACCGGCCCGGTGGGGTTACTCCATTAAGCACCTACATGCATCTTCCCTTTTAAAATTTCCTCGACAGAATACTTTCAGTCTTGAGCGATATATTTGCAGTACTCAAGAAACTCAGCTGTGACTTCTAAAGGAAGCACTTCCTTGTCGTGTAGCAGCTCAATACGAAGGCAACTGATGGATTTGGTTTCTCCCCCGCCTCGAGTCTTTAGAGCAACTCTAACGACGACCCCAAAAGGATGCACCTATTGTCCGTGTTTTGTTCATTTGGGTCGGACCGGCGAACATCCATGTCCGTTTTTTAAAATGGGTCGACGCTTACGCCGCATGTTGTCATGGTCATTTTTATGGTGATTGAAAAAAAAACATTTTGAAAATAAAAAACGTCAATTAAACATTAATGCCGGCCACAGAGGCCGGCGATAGTCCACTAGTTGCCCATGCATTAACTAAAAACATTAAACTAAAATGAAAACTAGGAGGCGCGCTGCCCTAGGCGTCCTCCTCGTCGTCATCGTCGGGGCCGGTGAGGTCGACGAGCATCGGCGCCGGGCCAGCCCAGGGGAACGCCGTATCCCAGGCGGCGGTGACGTCGGCCGCCGGTGGCTGCACCACCGTTGCCTGGGCTTCGGCACGGCGCTCCTCCTCCTTCGCCTCGACGTTGCGCTCCAACTGCTCGAGCCGCTGGCCCTCGCGACGCTCCTCTGCCAGGTGCTGCTGCCGTCAGTGCTCTAGGTAGATCCGCTCCTACTCCGGCGTCGCCCTCATCTAGACGGGTGGCGCGCTCACCCACTCGCGCACCACCCCATCCCATATGTACTCCTGGGGCTCGAGGGCGGTCGGCCCTGGCTCAGCCTTGGCAGGAAACGGCAGGGCCAGCGGCGGCACAACGCAGTCGCCGCAGCGGAGAGCGCCATGGCCTCCGTCATCCACGTCCGGTAATCCTTCTCCTCCTCCTCCTCCTCCTCCTCCTTGTGCCGCTCTTCCTCATCGTTTTCACGGAGGACAGCTGCCAGCGCCTCCTGGTAGGCGGCCTCCGCCTCCTGGTCCTCGTCGCGCACGACGAGGGGCGGCGGGGTGCCAGCCCGCACGTCGCGGACGCCAGGCCGGCGCTACTCCTCGTGCTCAAACGCAAACCATACCTCCCAATCGGGAGAGTCTACAGCGTAGGCGAGGTTGAGCCGCTACTCAGGCGTCAGCTGCTGCCGCCGGCGCCTCACCTCCTTCGCATGCGCCGGCACTGGGATCCTCTCCGGATCCAAGTGCCAGTCATGTGGTAGGGTCACGTCGGGGTAGGGGAGAGGGATGCGGTGCTCCAAGTGCCACCTCGCCTAGTGCACTGGGACACTTATCTGCTGTCGAGGCGGGCGGAAAGACGACGACGGGGGTGAGGGAGTCCTGGTTTAGGGGGTCCTCGGGAGGCCGGCCTATGTCTTATGGGCCGGACTGTATGGGCCACTTGCCGAATACTAGAAGAATTGAAGACCTCATCTCCAAGAAGGAAGCTTCGAGAATTGTGGTTTGTCCTCCACGTTTGGAGTAGTGAATAGGCATGTTTATCCCTTCGAAACCCTAGGTACCCTCGGCGTCTATATAAGCCGGAGGGTTTTAGGTTGTAGGCCAACGGAACTCATCTAGGATTTTAGTCATACGATCTCGTGGTAGATCAACTCTGTAATCCCCATACAATCAATATAATCAAGCAGGACGTAGGGTATTACCTCCATAGGAGGGCCCGAACCTGGGTAAAACCTTGTCCCCTTCGTCTCTCGTTACCATCGATCCTAGTCTCACAGCTCGGGACCCCCTACCCGAGATCCGCCGGTTTTGACACCGACATTGGTGCTTTCATTGAGAGTTCCGCTGTGATCGCCAGAAGGAATCGATGGCTCGCCTAGTCATCAACGAAGAGGTCCGCAATCCGGGCAATTTTGTCCCCGGACAGATCTTCGCTTTCGGCAGCGTTGTGCTGCACGCCGACCCGACCGGCCATCTAGGCTGCGTCGGAAGTTTTGCCCCTGATCAAGAGGTCAGATTCGGGAACTTAGAGTTCTCCGTAGACTCTCGAGGTGATCTGTCACTAACCGGGCTTGCAGTCTTGCCTGCCATGCCCGAAGACTCTGAGGCCTCAACCCCAGACCCATCTTTCGGCTCCGCCCATGGGATCTACCCCGGCGAGGGCCCGACCTTCAGTCCGGATCAGGTCATAGTACCCGACGTCCGGACATCGGTTCTTGCCGAACACACTCCCCGCACGGACGCATCAGAGGTTCACTCCGGAAGCTCTGGACAGACCGGTCCGATCGAGCTCTCGATACTCGACGAGGCTCTAGATCGGATCTCGTCGATGAAGATCAACGACGACCCAATCCCGATCTATTCTCAGATCGGGCCTCAGACGGGTCAGGACAGATTTTTCGAGCATCAAGCTCGTCTTCGGAGCTCTTGAGCTTCCGATTTAGCTCTTCTAGCTCGGCAGCGTTATTGGCCGCTGCCATCGACGAAGCCTGTAACAAACAACATCATATAACGTTACAGGGGCTTACAACCTCCGAACTGTCACTAAAATAATCCTGTGAACGGTCCTCTTAAGGGCTGACAGAACGATCCGAACATATATTGTCCTATGCATATTTCGGATAAAGATCTATGATTTGACCCCCAGGTAAGTTTTTCCAAACTCACCTAGGGCTCGGGGGCTGCCATGCATATAATCATAACTTACAGAAATTAATATTTCACAAAGTAGAGCATTACTTGGCTTACCTGAAAGCCCGTCAGGAGACCGTTGAAGGCCTCCTTCAGTCCGGAATCCACGGACTGAATGCTCTGCAGTACCGCACCCATAAGGGTGCGGTGCTCCCCGGAGATGGAGGCGCTCGATAGAGCCTCCCCCACGGCCTTCCACACATTTGTCAGTGGCGCCGGTGGGGATCGGTTGACCCGATCTCCAACCGGAGTTTGAATCGGTACCTCCGGAGGCATGGTACGCTCCGGAGACCGCCTTGGAGGTGACTGGACATCTTCTGGTCCGGTCTCCTCAGTATCCGGGAGGGGCCTCTTCCCCGGGTCTTCGGCGGCCGAGGTGTTTGCCTCGGCCATGACTTCGTCGCCCCTGTCTCCAGAGTCCGGCTCCAAAGGAGCCTGTTGGGAGGAGCTCAGCGGGTGGGGGTCTCCCCGTCCGAAACTTGATCGGTGGGGAGGACTTGTGGTGGGCTGCAAATCAGTAAGCGCTCACGTGTTAGTAACATTCGAAGCTTTGCATCAATAGCACGGAAGGGTCTTCGGATCAATACCTTCGAGGTAGGGGCTTGACCTTGAGGTTCCTCCGCGGAACCCTCTCGAAGTCCTCGGACTCAGTGTTCGAGTCCGAACTATCGCCGGACAGGACTACCTGTGTCCGGCGCGGTTTCTTCTGGGTGGGAGGAGCTATCTCCTCCGAGGCGTCCGATGACGCCGCCCTCTTTCCTGTGAGGGGGGAATCGCCCAGCCTCATGCTCCTCCTCTTGATTCGAGGAGGCATGAGTCTCTTCGGACGCAGCCCCTGGCTGGTCCCTGTTGCGCAGGCCCGTTCGGCCTGGCTTCTTCTTCTCCTTCTTCTCTGGCGCCTTGTAAGGCGCCACGACGAGCATCTCCAACAGCAGCGGAGACTTGGGGTCTTCGGGCTGTGGAGCCGGACACTTGATGCCCGTGGCTTTGCTCAACCATTCCTATGAAAGGTGATCGGAAAGTGCTTGGACTATCTTTGGGAAGATAGAACCGGTGAAATGAAACTATGCTATACCTCGGGTGCGGGCTTGATGGCGCTCAAGCCCTTGTCCTCCTTCTTGCCCGGCCAGTTCTCCTGCGCCTTGAACAACGCTTTCCATAGCTTCTCCCGCGTGGTACGGAAGAGTTGACGAATTGTAGGATCGTCGTCAGTCCAATAATTCCACATAGGAGAGCTCCGGCGCTGGCAGGGGAGGATGCGCCGCCGAAGCATAACCTGGACCACGTTGGTCAGGCCGACTCCCTCCCTGATTAGGGAGGCGATGCCCCTCTGCAAGTCCTCCACCTCTGTGTCCGACCCCCAGTCGAGGCCCTTTCGGACCCATGACGTCAATCGGGTCGGGGGGCCAGATCTGAATTCGGCAGGAACAATTCTGCCCTCCTCCTTTGGCTCGGTGATGTAAAACCACTCTTTTTACCAAGTCTTGATAGTGTCGATGAAGGTACCGGATGGCCACACTGCACGCGGAAGCTTGCCGATGACTGCCCCGCCGCAATCCGCGTGTGCGCCAGCGACACACTTCGGCTTGATGTTGAAGATCTTGAGCCATAGTCCGAAGTGTGGCTCGACTCGCAGGAAAGCTTCACAGACTATGATGAAGGCCGATATATGCATGAAGGAGTTCGGTGGGAGGTCGTGGAAGTCGAGGCCGTAGAAGAACATGAGGCCCCTCACGAAGGGGTGGAGCGGGAAGCTCAGTCCCCGGATAAAGTGAGGGACAAAGACCACCCTCTCGCCTGGTTTGGGGGTGGGGATCACCTGGCCCTCCTCTGCGGCGCGGTGGAAGACATTGGCAGGGAGGTAGCCGGCGTCCTTGAGATCCCGGATGTCCTGGTCTGTGACCGTGGACGCCTCCCACTTGCCGTTGGAGCCGGAGCTGGCCATGGCTAAGCTCGGAGGGGGAAGAATGGAAGACCTAGATCTGGGCTCGGTAAGCTCGGAAGATTGGGGAAGCTGAGATGCGAATGGGAAGGTGCGGATAAGCCTTGGGGTTTGCTTCCACTTTTATTGAGGCTTGCTGCTGGTTAGCCTCCCTTCACGAAGCCGTGAATCTCTCCGCTTCCCAAGGCGTGCGTGCCGTTATATGCGTACGATTAAACATATCCCGTGTAAAACGGGGTACGATCTGTGCATTAATGGATCGTGCTGGTGGAAACGGCCTCGAACCGCGAATCGGGTCCTCACGACTGGTTTAAAGGTCGTGGTGGGCCATGGCCTTTCATCTGAAAAGTTGTCAGAAAACACTATTGGTTCTCTGATGTTTGGCCTTCAAGGCCGAACTACTCATGGTATACGGACGATCTATGATCGGAAACATTACACGTTGACGGAGGCCGAACTATATCCCGGGCCGATCACTGTTTGGAGAAAGGAACTCGCCTCGCAAGCCGAAGACTCTGATCACTCGAAGCAGCTGGAGCCTGGACCCTTGGCGTTGGAGGCTAGTTCGGGGGCTACTGAGGGAGTCCTGGTTTAGGGGGTCCTCGGGAGGCCGGCCTATGTCTTATGGGCCGGACTGTATGGGCCACTTGCCGAATACTAGAAGAATTGAAGACCTCATCTCCAAGAAGGAAGCTTCGAGAATTGTGGTTTGTCCTCCACGTTTGGAGTAGTAAATAGGCATGTTTATCCCTTCGACGTGTAACCGACCATGTATAAACCCTAGGTACCCTCAGCGTCTATATAAGCCGGAGGGTTTTAGGTTGTAGGCCAACAGAACTCATCTAGGGTTTTAGTCATACGATCTCGTGGTAGATCAACTCTGTAATCCCCATACAATCAATATAATCAAGCAGGACGTAGGGTATTACCTCCATAGGAGGGCCCAAACCTGGGTAAAACCTTGTCCCCTTCGTCTCTCGTTACCATCGATCCTAGTCTCACAGCTCGGGACCCCCTACCCGAGATCCGCCGGTTTTGACACCGACAGGGGGGAGCGCGCGCCAAGGGACGGCGGGGGCCTTGCCCTTGTTCTTGCTCGAGCTTGAGCCTGATCTTGAGCCTGAGAAAAACCCATGCTGGCTACTGGCTAGGGCTTATCGCCGGCGGGGGAGCACAGGAGTGGCTAGATGGGGACGGCTTCTGGAAGAGGATGAGGATGCCCCACCCCGCACGCTCGGATTAAAAAAGGACGCCCGCGGTCGCTGACGCGTGGGCCCGCGCTGAGCGGTCGTCATTAATAAAGATGCGTGCGGTAGTTGGCCGGGCGCCACATGGGGACGTGGCGGACGCAGTGAGGACACCCGCGGCGTCCGTTTCGCGTCTGCGCCGACACATTTCAGCCCCAAAATTGGGGCAAAAATGGGTCGACGCAGACGCCAAGCCGATGCGTTTTGGGTCGGCGCGTTGGGCCATCACTTTTGTCCGCGGTGACCCAAATAGACGGCGGCGGACGAAATGGGTCGCCGCGTTGGAGTTGCTCTCCAACTCGGCGACGCAAACAAACGCGTGTTTTGTTGGTTTTTGTCTGTTTGAATCAGTGTTTTCGTCCCCTTCTGCGTTTGGGACGGCCGTGCGCCTATCATGCTGACACATTTTCATTTTCGATGTCGGTCTATGTCCATTTTTAGCTCTATACGTGCAAACATATGAAAAAATTGTCCCTAGTTCACATAATTCATACAAAATACAAATATCTCATAGTTTCGCAACCAAATAAAATATCTCATGGTTTACAAACCAAATAAAAATTAAATTGTCTCAAATACATTTTAAAGAAAAGATAATCTATACACCTATTCGTTGCCAACTTGAACCCACATATGCTCAACTAAATTATTTTGCAGGTGAATGTGAGTTTTCCAATCACCCATTTTATGATGAAATTCGGTGAACTGTGCAAAACTTACCGCTCCTCCATGCTCAGGCACAATATTTTCACCCTGAAACTGAAACACTTGGTCATAGATATATTTCGGGCGCTCATCCTTTATGATCATGTTGTGCATGATCATACAAGCAGTCATCACCTCCCACAACTTCTTGGTGATCCAAGTTATAGCAGGATACCAAACGATGCGCAATCGAGATTGAAGAATATAAAAGGCATGCTCCACATACTTCCTAGCACTCTCTTGCTGATAGAGGCGAAGTTGTCTCTGTCTTTCGATGAGATGGTGACTATCGTTTTCGGTGGAGTAGACTTTGACGATCCGACTACGAACGTGCGAGGACGTCGCGCCTTAGCAATCGCTAAACCAACTCCGAGAGGTTATTGACCACGCCGGAGCACGATCAACCTGACCACAAGGGTCTATTTCCTGCACGCAAACGAAGAACAAGCAAGAAACTGAAATTGCAATCTGAATATTGCGAATATAAAAGGAAAGCTTTATTGATGAAAGTGGGGTTATGTGACGTCTTGGTCTGGTCGTGGAACACAAACGAAGGATGCGAAGTTGCAGCTATGGCTAACTTGTAATCTAAACAAAACCCAAGTCTAAAACGATGCCCTAAGGGCTGTATATATGGGGGGAATAGAGGGGGATTTCGTGGCCCCTTGGAGGAGGGGTCCGAAACCAGCCCTAACTCAGTTTCCCCACACATACGGACTCTAAAAACAACCTATAATATGGTATTTCGAAATTACATGGGCCTGGTGTTGGAAATATGCCCTAGAGGCAATAATAAATTGGTTATTATTATATTTCCTTGTTAATGATAATCGTTTATTATCCATGCTATAATTGTATTGATTGGAAACTCAAATACATGTGTGGGTACATAGACAACACTGTGTCCCTAGTAAGCCTCTAGTTGACTAGCTCGTTGATCAAAGATGGTTAAGGTTTCCTAGCCATTGACATGAGATGTCATTTGATAACGGGATCACATCATTAGGAGAATGATGTGATGGACAAGACCCAAACTGTAAACGTAGCATATGATCGTGTCAGTTTATTGCTATTGTTTTCTGCATGTCAAGTATCTGTTCCTTTGACCATGAGATCATGCAACTCACTGACACCGGAGGAATACCTTGTGTGTATCAAACGTCGCAACGTAACTGGGTGACTATAAAGGTGCTCTACAGGTATCTCCGAGGGTGTCTGTTGGGTTGGCATGGATCAAGACTGGGATTTGTTACTCCGTATGACGGAGAGGTATCTCAGGGCCCACTCGGTAATACAACATCACAATGAGCCTTGCAAGCAATGTGACTAAAGTGTTAGCCACGAGATCTTGTATTACGGAACGAGTAAAGAGACTTGCCGGTAACGAGATTGAACTAGGTATAGTGATACCAACGATCGAATCTCGGGCAAGTAACATACCGAAGAACAAAGGGAACAGCATACGGGATTAACTGAATCCTTGACATAGAGGTTCGACCGATAAAGATCTTCGTAGAATATGTAGGAGCCAATATGGGCATCCAGGTCCCGCTATTGGTTATTGGCCGTAGAGGTGTCTCGGTCATGTCTACATAGTTCTCGAACCCGCAGGGTCTACACACTTAACGTTTGGTGACGATTAGTATAATTGAGTTATTATGTTGGTGACCGAAAGTTGTTCGGAGTCCCGGATAAGATCCCGGACATGACGAGGATCTCCGGAATAGTCCGGAGGTAAAGATTGATATATGTGATAATAGTGTTTTGATCTCCGGAAGAGTTCCGAAGTTCACCGGAAGGGGTTCCGGATGTTTACCGAAGTGTTCGGGTGCAGCAACACTTTATATGAGCCAAAGGGATAAAGCCCACAAGGTATTGGAAAGTGCAAAAGTAGTTTTGCTGCCGCGTAAGCGGTACTACCGCTTGTTGAAGCGGTACTACCGCCCGAGCGGTACTACCGCTTGTGTGAAGCGGTACTACCGCCCAAGCGGTACTACCGCTTATGTGAAGCGGTACTACCGCTTGTGCGCGGCTGTGCGCGGTTCGGCAGGGATCCGAGTTGGACTCTTTCCCTGCGGGCCAAACCGACCTTGTGCGGGCAAAACCGACCCGGAGGAGGCTTTTACTCCAAGTTTAGACCCCAAGGCTCAACATATAAATAGAGGGGCAGGGCTAGCACACGGGACACATCAGGATTTCCCAAGCCGTGTGCCGGCAACCCTAGCCTTCTAGTTCCTCCGTCATAATCTCCGTAGTGCTTGGCGAAGCCCTGCAGAGATTGTTCCTCACCACCATCACCACGCCGTCGTGCTGCTGGAACTCAACCACTACTTCATCATCGCTCGCTGGATCGAGGAGGTGAAGGCGTCATCAAGCCGTACGTGTGTTGAACGCGGAGGTGCCGTCCGTTCGGCACTAGATCGGAAGGATCGTGATTGGATCGCGGGACGCTCGGCGATTTGGATCGCGAAGACGTTCGACTACATCAACCGCGTTTATTAACGCTTCCGCTTAGCGATCTACAAGGGTATGTAGATTCACTCTCCCTCTCGTAGATGCTCATCACCATGGATAGATCTTATGTGTGCGTAGGAAAATTTTTGTTTCCCATGCAACGTTCCCCAACAGTGGCATCATGAGCTAGGTCTATGCGTAGATGAGATCTCGAGTAGAACACAAACGAGTTGTGGGCGTGGGTGTATACATATTGCTTGCCGTTACTAGTTGATATTTGATTCGGCGGTACTGTGAGATGAAGCGGCCCGGACCGACATTACGCGTACACTTACGCGAGACAGGTTCCTTCAACTAACATGTAACTTCGTTGCATAAAGATGGCTAGCGGGTGTCTGTCTCTCTCACTTTAGTTGAATCGATTTCAATGAAGAGGGTTCTTTTAGAAGATCAAAAAGCAATCACTACACCACGTTGTGGTTTTGCGTAGGTAAGAACGGTTCTTGCAAACCCGTAGCAGCCACGTAAAATTTGCAACAACAATTAGAGGACGTCTAACTTGTTTTTGCAGGGTATGATGTGATATGATATGGCCAATTACATGATGAGATATATGTGATGTATGAGATGATCATGTTTTGTATAGAATATCACGACTTGCATGTCGATGAGTACGGCAACTGGCAGGAGCCATAGAGTTGTCTTTAATTATTGTATGACCTGCGTGTCAATCATTAAGCGCTATGTAATGCTTTACTTTATCGCTAAACGTTAGCTATAGTCGTGGAAGCAACAGTCAGCGCGACAACCTTATGGCGACACGTTGATGGAGATCAAGATGATGGAGATCATGGTGTCATGCCGGTGACGATGGAGATCATGCCGGTGCTTTGGAGATGGAGATCAAAAGCACAAGTTCATGGCCATATCATGTCACTTATGATTTGCATGTGATGTTAATCCTTTTATGCATCTTATTTTGCTTAGGACGACGGTAGCATTATAAGGTGATCCCTCACTTAAATTTCAAGATAAAATTGTGTTCTCCCCAAGTGTGCACCGTTGCGAAAGTTCGTCGTTTCGAGACACGCCGTGACGATCGGGTGTGATAGACTCTACGTTCGCATACAACGGGTGTAAGCCATGTTACACGTGCGGAACACTCGGGTTAAACTTGACGAGCCTAGCATGTACAGACATGGCCTCGGAACACAAGAGACCGAAAGGTCGAACATGAGTCATATAGTAGATATGATCAACATGAAGATGTTCACCATTGAAACCACCTCAACTCACGTGATGATCGGACTTGAGTTGGTGGATTTGGATCATGTTACACTCGAATGATCGGAGGGATGTCAATTTGAGTGGGAGTTTTTAAGTAATATGATTAACTAAACTCATTATCTAAGAACAATAGTCTAAGTTGTCTTTGCAATATTTATGTTGTAGATCATGGCTCGCGCAGTAGCACCCCTGAATTTTAATGCGTTCCTAGAGAAAGCTAAGTTGAAAGATGATGGAAGTAACTTTGTGGACTGGGCCCGTAATCTAAGGATTATCCTTACGGCTTCCCAGAAGGCTTATGTCCTTGATGCACCGCTTGGTGATCCACCCGCTCCAGTTGAGTCTCTAGACGTTGTGAACGCCTGGCAGGCTCGTTCTGATGATTACTCAATAGTTCAATGTGCAATGTTGTATGGCTTAGAACCGGGACTTCAAAGACGTTTTGAACGTCATGGAGCATATGAGATGTTCCAGGAGTTGAAGTTTATCTTTCAGAAGAATGCCCGGATCGAGAGATATGAGATCTCCGATAAGTTCTATGCTTGCAAGATGGAGGAGAACGGGTCTATCAGTGATCACGTGCTCAGAATGTCTGGGTACTCCACCCGTCTGGCTGAGTTAGGGATGCCCCTTCCGCCAGAGGCTATCACTGACAGAGTTCTTCAATCATTGCCACCTAGCTACAAGAGCTTCGTGTTGAACTATAACATGCACGGGATGAACAAGTCAGTCGCCGAGCTGTTTGCGATGCTGAAAGCCGCTGAGTCTGAAATTCAGAAGGAGCATCAAGTGTTGATGGTCAATAAAACCACTAGTTTCAAGAAAGATGGCAAGGGTAAGAAGGGTAACTCCAAGCAGAGTGGCAAAGCAGTTGCTCCTCTCGTGAAGAAACCCAAGGCTGGACCCAAACCAGAAACTGTGTGTTTTCATTGCAAGGGAACTGGACACTGGAAGCGGAATTGCCCCAAGTATTTGGCTGACAAGAAGGCGGCCAACAACAAACAAGGTATATATGATATACATGTTATTGATGTGTACCTTACCAACTCTCGTTGTAGTGCCTGGGTATTTGATACCGGTGCGGTTGCTCATATTTGCAACTCAAAACAGGAACTGCGGAATAGACGGAGGCTGGCAAAGGACGAAGTGACGATGCGCGTGGGAAATGGTTCCAAGGTTGATGTGATCGCCGTTGGCACGCTCGCTCTTCGATTACCGTCGGGATTAGTGATGAACCTAAATAAGTGTTATTTGGTGCCTGCGTTAAGCATGAACATTATATCTGGATCTTGTTTATTGCGAGACGGTTACTCATTTAAATCAGAGAATAATGGTTGTTCTATTTATATGAGTAATATCTTTTATGGTCATGCACCCGATGTGAGGGGTTTATTCTTATTGAATCTCGATAGTAATGATACACATGTTCATAACATTGATGCCAAAAGATGTAGAATTGATAATGATAATACCACTTTCTTGTGGCACTGCCGTTTAGGTCATATTGGCGTAAAACGCATGAGGAAGCTCCATGCTGATGGACTTTTGGAGTCACTTGATTTTGAATCACTTGACACATGTGAGCCATGCCTCATGGGCAAGATGACTAAAACGCCGTTCTCTGGAATAATGGAACGGGCAAGTGACTTATTGGAAATCATACATACTGATGTGTGCGGTCCGATGAGTATTGAGGCGCGCGGTGGTTATCGTTACTTTCTCACCTTCACTGATGACTTAAGTAGATATGGGTATATTTACTTAATGAAACACAAGTCTGAAACATTTGAAAAGTTCAAACAATTTCAGAGTGAAGTTGAGAATCATCGTAACAAGAAGATTAAATTCCTACGATCTGATCGAGGAGGAGAATATCTGAGTTATGAGTTTGGCAGTCACTTAAGACAGTGTGGAATTGTTTCACAATTGACACCGCCTGGAACACCACAGCGTAATGGTGTGTCCGAACGTCGTAATCGAACTTTATTGGATATGGTGCGATCTATGATGTCTCTTGCCGATTTGCCACTATCGTTTTGAGGTTATGCATTAGAGACAGCTGCATTCACTTTAAATAGGGCACCATCGAAATCCGTTGAGACAACGCCATATGAACTTTGGTTTGACAAGAAGCCAAAGCTGTCGTTTCTTAAAGTTTGGGGATGTGATGCTTATGTCAAAAAGCTTCAGCCTGAAAAGCTGGAACCCAAAGCGGAGAAATGCGTCTTCATAGGATACCCAAAAGAGACAGTTGGGTATACCTTCTATCTCAGATCCGAAGGCAAAATGTTTGTCGCTAAAAACGGAACATTTCTTGAGAAAGAGTTTCTCTCGAAAGAATTGAGTGGGAGGAAGATAGAACTTGATGAGGTTGTTGAACCTTTACTTCAACCTGAGAGTAGCGCAGCGCAGAAAGTTGTTTCTGTGGAGCCTACATTAGCTGAAGAGGAAGTTAATGATGATGATCATGAAGCTTTGGATCAAGTTGCTATCGAACCTCGTAGGTCGACAAGGACGCGTACTACTCCTGAGTGGTACGGCAACCCTGTCTTAGAGGTCATGTTGTTAAACAACGATGAACCTACGAGCTATGGAGAAGCGATGATGGGCCCGGATTCCGAGAAGTGGTTAGAGGCCATGAAATCCGAGATGGGATCCATGTATGAAAACAAAGTATGGACTTTGGAAGTATTACCTGAAGGGCGTAAGGCCATTCAGAACAAATGGATCTTTAAGAGGAAGACGAACGCGGACGGTAATGTCACCGTCTATAAAGCTCGACTTGTGGCAAAGGGTTTTTCACAAGTTCAAGGAGTTGACTACGATGAGACCTTCTCACCCGTAGCGATGCTTAAGTCCGTCAGAATCATGCAAGCATCTCGGAGTTGGAATCTTCGTTTTGATGAGGTGATCAAAGCGTTCGAGTTTATACAAGTTTACGGAGAAGCTTGTATTTACAAGAAAGTGAGTGGGAGCTCTATAGCGTTTCTAATATTATATGTGGATGACATATTGCTGATTGGAAACAATATAGAAATGCTGGAAAGCGTAAAGGAATATTTGAACAAGAGTTTTTCAATGAAGGACCTAGGAGAAGCTGCTTTCATATTAGGCATCAAGATCTATAGAGATAGATCGAGACGCTTAATAGGACTTTCACAAAGCACATACCTTGATAAGATTTTGAAGAAGTTCAAAATGGATCAGTCCAAGAAGGGGTTCTTGCCTGTTTTGCAAGGTGTGAAGTTGAGTAAGACTCAATGCCCAGTGACTGCAGAAGATAGAGAAAAGATGAGTGTCATCCCCTATGCTTCAGCCATAGGCTCTATTATGTATGCAATGCTGTGCACAAGACCCGATGTCAGCCTTGCCATAAGTATGGCCGGAAGGTTTCAAAGTGATCCAGGAATGGAACACTGGACGGCGGTCAAGAATATCCTGAAGTACCTGAAAAGGACTAAGGACATGTTTCTCGTTTATGGAGGTGATCAAGAGCTCGTCGTAAAGGGTTACGTCGATGCAAGCTTTGACACTGATCCGGATGACTCTAAATCGCAAACCGGATACGTATTTATTCTTAATGGGGGTGCGGTTAGCTGGTGCAGTTCCAAGCAAAGCGTGGTAGCAGATTCTACATGCGAAGCGGAGTACATCGCTGCCTCGGAGGCGGCGAAGGAAGGTGTCTGGATGAAGGAGTTCATGACAGATCTTGGAGTAGTGCCTAGTGCACTTAACCCAATGACTCTGTTTTGTGATAATACTGGTGCCATTGCTCTAGCCAAGGAACCAAGATTTCACAAGAGGACCAGACACATAAAGCGACGTTTCAATTCCATCCGCGATTACATCAAGGAGGACGACATAAATATTTGCAAAGTACACACGGATCTAAATGTTGCAGATCCGATGACTAAACCTCTTCCAAGGGCTAAACATGAACAACACCAGGACTGCATGGGTGTTCGATTCATTACAATGTAAATCACATAGTGATGTGAACTAGATTATTGACTCTAGTGCAAGTGGGAGACTGTTGGAAATATGCCCTAGAGGCAATAATAAATTGGTTATTATTATATTTCCTTGTTAATGATAATCGTTTATTATCCATGCTATAATTGTATTGATTGGAAACTCAAATACATGTGTGGGTACATAGACAACACTGTGTCCCTAGTAAGCCTCTAGTTGACTAGCTCGTTGATCAAAGATGGTTAAGGTTTCCTAGCCATTGACATGAGATGTCATTTGATAACGGGATCACATCATTAGGAGAATGATGTGATGGACAAGACCCAAACTGTAAACGTAGCATATGATCGTGTCAGTTTATTGCTATTGTTTTCTGCATGTCAAGTATCTGTTCCTTTGACCATGAGATCATGCAACTCACTGACACCGGAGGAATACCTTGTGTGTATCAAACGTCGCAACGTAACTGGGTGACTATAAAGGTGCTCTACAGGTATCTCCGAGGGTGTCTGTTGGGTTGGCATGGATCAAGACTGGGATTTGTTACTCCGTATGACGGAGAGGTATCTCAGGGCCCACTCGGTAATACAACATCACAATGAGCCTTGCAAGCAATGTGACTAAAGTGTTAGCCACGAGATCTTGTATTACGGAACGAGTAAAGAGACTTGCCGGTAACGAGATTGAACTAGGTATAGTGATACCAACGATCGAATCTCGGGCAAGTAACATACCGAAGAACAAAGGGAACAGCATACGGGATTAACTGAATCCTTGACATAGAGGTTCGACCGATAAAGATCTTCGTAGAATATGTAGGAGCCAATATGGGCATCCAGGTCCCGCTATTGGTTATTGGCCGTAGAGGTGTCTCGGTCATGTCTACATAGTTCTCGAACCCGCAGGGTCTACACACTTAACGTTTGGTGACGATTAGTATAATTGAGTTATTATGTTGGTGACCGAAAGTTGTTCGGAGTCCCGGATAAGATCCCGGACATGACGAGGATCTCCGGAATAGTCCGGAGGTAAAGATTGATATATGTGATAATAGTGTTTTGATCTCCGGAAGAGTTCCGAAGTTCACCGGAAGGGGTTCCGGATGTTTACCGAAGTGTTCGGGTGCAGCAACACTTTATATGAGCCAAAGGGATAAAGCCCACAAGGTATTGGAAAGTGCAAAAGTAGTTTTGCTGCCGCGTAAGCGGTACTACCGCTTGTTGAAGCGGTACTACCGCCCGAGCGGTACTACCGCTTGTGTGAAGCGGTACTACCGCCCAAGCGGTACTACCGCTTATGTGAAGCGGTACTACCGCTTGTGCGCGGCTGTGCGCGGTTCGGCAGGGATCCGAGTTGGACTCTTTCCCTGCGGGCCAAACCGACCTTGTGCGGGCAAAACTGACCCGGAGGAGGCTTTTACTCCAAGTTTAGACCCCAAGGCTCAACATATAAATAGAGGGGCAGGGCTAGCACACGGGACACATCAGGATTTCCCAAGCCGTGTGCCGGCAACCCTAGCCTTCTAGTTCCTCCGTCATAATCTCCGTAGTGCTTGGCGAAGCCCTGCAGAGATTGTTCCTCACCACCATCACCACGCCGTCGTGCTGCTGGAACTCAACCACTACTTCATCATCGCTCGCTGGATCGAGGAGGTGAAGGCGTCATCAAGCCGTACGTGTGTTGAACGCGGAGGTGCCGTCCGTTCGGCACTAGATCGGAAGGATCGTGATTGGATCGCGGGACGCTCGGCGATTTGGATCGCGAAGACGTTCGACTACATCAACCGCGTTTATTAACGCTTCCGCTTAGCGATCTACAAGGGTATGTAGATTCACTCTCCCTCTCGTAGATGCTCATCACCATGGATAGATCTTATGTGTGCGTAGGAAAATTTTTGTTTCCCATGCAACGTTCCCCAACACCTGGCCCAAAAATAAGGTGACGCAACACCTATAATAGCCTATGGACGAAATTTATGAAGTGGCATGTTGTATATTTCGTCCAAGCCTCCAAGCACTCCTTATGGTGGCTTCAAAGTGCGAAAATCACCACTGGAAAGTCCATTGTTCCTTCCCGCGCGCGCACCTTCTTCTCCATGCTTGATCCCGCTCCAATGGTCATCCTTCTTGTCCATGCTAGGTCCTTCATTCATAAGTAAAACAAAATTATCTAATTTAGGCAGCATCATATGTTCATGAACACTAGAAGGATTTCCAAGAAATGAAAGTACCTGATAATTTAGTTGGCGTGCGCGGGCTCTAGTAACTGGTCCAATATGTGTAGCTGGTGGGGATGTGGGTGTAACATTAGTAGGGATGTCCTCATCACTTGCTCTCGGACAAAGCTCTTTCTTTTCTCTGCTACAGGTTTGGGGATTGTCTTCACAAGAGTAGTCCACTGAGGATAGATACCGTCAGCTAGGTAGTATCCTTTGTTGTAGTGGTTGCCATTGATTTCAACATTGACCTCTGGGTTGTTGCCTTTTGCAAGCCTTGCAAACACCGGAGAGCGTTGAAGCATGTTGATATTGCTGTGAGATCCGGCCTGGCCGAAGAAAGAATGTCAAATCCAGAGATCTTGTGAAGCCATGGCCTTGAGTATGACGGTGCAAGCTTTGACATGGCCCCTATACTATCGCTGCCAAGTAGAAAGGCAGTTCTTCCACTCCCAGTGCATATAATCTATGCTACCAAGCATCATCGAAAAGCCCCTACCGGCATTCAACGCCAACAACCGGGCCGTATCTACAACATTTGGCTCTCTCAAGTACTCAGGGCCAAACACTGCTATCACAACCTTGTAGAATCTATACATGGAGTCTAGGCACGTGGACTCACTCATAAGGACATACTCATCAATGAGATCATCAGGAACTCCGTATGTAAGCATCCGAATAGCTACAATGCATTTTTGGTAAAGGAGAAGCCAGTCTTTTCCAGGGCATCCTCCTGGCACTCGAAATACTTATCGTATGCCACCCCCCTCTCGGATACGGTTGAACATATGTCTAGCCATACGGAAACGACGCCGGAATAGATGATATTTGAAGGGCGGGTTGGGGGTCTCGAAGTAGTCCTTCCAGAGTAGGAAATGGCCGCTCTCTCGGTTGCGATTCAACACCGGAGTGTGCCCTGGGATCGAGCCCCGAAACATCGGCCGCTGCCTACTAAGGTGGTCATGGACGACCAACACAAAAGTCAGAAGCTCCTCATCATCGGATAAAGAATCATCCGACTTGCAATGAAATTGTGGAAAAATGACTCAACAGCGGAGTCCATTTGTACCTTGCGGGCAAACCGTCGAACAACTTGCGGGCGTCGTCGAAGAAGCTGGCCGGTGAAGAACCTCGCGCCTTCCCTGGACCTAGTAGCAGGACTGTCGGCGTCCGATGAGCGATGTCGCCGCGCTTTGTCCGCTTTAGGTAGGGGTGGGCGCGAGGGCGAGGTGGTGCTGGCAGCGACACCGGGATGCTGTGGCGGCGGTGGGGCGAGGTGGTGCTGGCAGCGACACCGGGATGCTGTGGCGGCGGTGGGGCGAGGCGGTGGTGGCGGCAACGTTGAAGCTGGCGTGCTGCGGGGGGAGGTATGTGGGTGCGGCTGGCTGGCCTGGGCATCGGAACTGGGTGACGACGGCGACGGGTGGGACGGCCAGGTGTGCTGGCTGTCGATGGGAGAAAGATGAAATGGTTAATGTGACACCGACTGAGGGGCCAAAGGAGGACTAGGGGGCGTTGCGCGCATCCGTTTCATGTTCGCGCCAATGCAAACAAGACCTAAATTTGGGTCTGAAATGGGTCGCGCAACGGACAAAAATCGGACGCGCATCTAGACGCATTCGGTCAATTTTTGATCCAAATAAGAGAAAATTGATCAGCGCGTTGGAATTGCTCTTAATGAGTCGTTCATGTCCTCTTTTCTCTCGTCTATACGATGTGAGTGACAGTACGAGCAATGTTCTCAGTTACCGGTATCAAGCCAAGCTAGTGGTTTTTGCTCGCACCGACACCCCAAAATGAATCAATAAAATAGTAATTCTAGACCGAGCAGCGACTGTTTACCGCCTTAAGCGAGGAGAAATAAGGTGCCCATGAGATTCAAACCCTACTCTCCCGCTTCACAGTAAGTGCCACTAGCCACAATGATAGGCTCGTGTTTGTGATGGATAAGTAGGAAGATTGTTCTTAAGGCGAGACAAGCCGTGTTTTTCACTGTTTATTCTCTATGTTATTTCTAGTTCTTTTTGTATTTTCTCCATTTTTCCTCTCTTTTCATTGGTTTTCTTTTCTTTTCTTTCTTTCTTTGTTGTTTTTATTTAGTTTTCATTTTTTTCTTCATTTTTGTTTGGTTTTCTTTTTTTCCCATTTTTTCTTTTGTTTTTTTATGTTTGTTTTCGTTTTTACTACATTTTCGTATATGCCAAAAACATTATTTTAGTAAGTGATCAACATCTTTTGTATAAACGTTTAACATTGTTCGAACGCTTACTCAACATTTTTCAAACACTTGTAAAATATTTTTAAAATACTTTTTTAACATTTTCTAATACTTATTAAATATTTTTAAAATACTTTCTCAACATTTTTAATACTTATTCAATATTTTTAAATACTTGCTCAATATTTTTCTTATACTTGTTCAACATTTTTAATAATTATTCAATATTTTTCAAATGCTTATTCAATATTTTTAATACTTATTCAGTTTTTAAATATTTGTTTAACATTTTTCAAATTCTTGTTCAACATATTTCAATACTTATTCAACATTTTTCAAATACTTTGTTCAACATTTTTCAAATGTGTTTCTAAATACATTTTTGTAATATAAATATATATATATATATATATATATATATATATATATATATATATATATAATATTTTAAAGTGTACAGAAAAGTATAAAAATAAATAAAAAAAGATAACAGAAAACTTAAATAAAAACAGAAAAACATGATGTGGCCTCGCTCGCGCGTGGGCCGGCGCATATTGCTCGCCTCATTCAGCGAGTCGGGAGTTACACTCGCTGAAGGCGAGGAATAGGGGCGCCCTTCAAACCGCGCGGGCCAGACCGCGGAAGCCATCCAATGCGGACATGCATCGGTCCACTCGGCGGTCCAGGCGCACTTTCTCTCCAAAAGTGGAGACAAAGTGGGGGAGGGGAGGAGGGTTGTCAGCGTCCATACAACATCCACGTTGGACTCTGACACCCCAGGCCCACTAAATCTGCCCCCCCACGGCCCCATTTTCGTCCACTTCGTCAATTCCCTTCCTTACTTTGCATCCGTACACTCCAACTCCGCCGTCATTGCTGTACCTCTCTGGCCGCCACACAAGCATTGCCAAACGTTCGCAACCAGCACTGACGTGCCCGCCCGCCTTTTACGGTCGCGCTGTCCACCTTGGAGCCGTTTGTACCTAGGTACACTCTGCCACCCGTCGACGACCTCCATGGCAGCCATCATGTCCGACAGGTGTTCGGTCAAATGTCAGTGAGCCTATTTTCGGAGGACATGTCGTTTTTTCAAAGTAAGAAGGATGGCGGGGTACTCTACCATGGAAGATGAGTTGTTGTGCGATGCGTGGTTGGGTGAAGCTGAAGGGACAATATCTGTGGGACAACATGATCCGTTAAAAAACTTGTTGGACATCAAATTTGGGACATTGCTGTACTTGCATGCTATGTATGAATGATTTGTACTATTTGTTCTCGAACTTTGATGAATATCAGCCGGCTTGCATGAATTTCGTCCACTAAGTCGAAACTCGGCTTGAAATATATGCGCGTTGGACATGCCCTTATAGCCCATTTACATGACATTTTTTTCTAGAAGAGAGATGAAAAAGTAAGAAGAGTGGATTCTTATGTAAGAGACTATCTATATGCGCACTCCTAAACAAATGCAATAAATACGGAAGAGACAGGAAGAAGGTGGAAAAATATATTACCTTTATATCCAACCTTATAACTAATCTTATTGTATGTGTGGTTATAAGTAGGGACTATATGTGACAAGGTAATATCATATAGCTAACAGTTGCCTATAGTATTAACCATGCTCTAAGAAACACGGTACTGATAGCTGAATACTACAAGAAACGGAAATTGTGAGGGATGTGTGCCCATGAATGAGGTAGGTGCAGGGATCAGTTCAAATACTTCAGCTCTGTCCGGAGACGCTTTCTTAAAATCCAGTATGCAGGGACAAAAAGGCTTATCTGTTAGTTCTTTGCCTAATTGGTTGGTTACGGCTAAGTTCATCGTCCAAATTTGATGGCTACACGATTGGCTTCATCATCAATCATATTTGATGGTTGAACGATTGGTTTGCGGATTTATACGAAGCAAGCAGAATGATACAAATAACTTTATATATCTCTACTATTTCTCATTCATCTTTTGGTACTGAGATTGCACGTAGACATTTGCATTGTTATCATTTTTATGTTAGAATTTCTTACACCGTGGGACGGAATGACACTTTTAGATGATAAGCAGAAAGATTACACGTGATAAACATTACTCCCGGACATATATATGAATAGATGTGGCTCAACCCTAATATCTGAACATAAACATGCCTGAAGGCAAGACAAAATAGAAACAAAAATAGGTGGAGTGCAGTATGACAATCATCTATGGAACTTGCCATTCCCCAACTGAATTCGCTGGTACATGCATTCATGTTGTGCATCTCCATCCTGTTGAATTCCGCTCGGCGGATAAAACGATGAGACAACCATAGCACACGATGTATTTTTAGAAGCACCAAGGCTTTCATACGTATTTGTTTGTGGTTTTAGGCTTCACATCTTCTTCAAAATGCAATTACATCCATGTTGACTTATTTTGATTTGCAAGACAATAATAATAATAAATACCATGATATAATTATAATTTTAAAACGTTAATAAGACATGAACATGGTAAATTAATGCTGGCGTTTTAAATCTTCTACCCCCAGAGTATTTCGTATGGAACTTATCAATGTGTATCATCAATCTAATTTGTTTATAGATTCATGTTCAGAGTAAATAAAGCGGGTCATCCATTTTGTGAAAGCGTCCACCGGCATCATCCTCAACACGCTTCACGCGTTGCGCGTCGCCGCGTCGTCACTTTACACTAGACCATGATAGCGCGCGTTGCCGCGCCCATAATTTTTTTCAATAGAATGATAGGAACTTTTGTAAGTATAAAGGCACAAAACATGCATGATAAGTTTGTAAAGATGATCCATGTATTGGACGGTAATAGCAAGAACATAGTACCACAGCTCCAAAAACAACCATACCAAACATGGCAATTATTTTGATCACACAGTATTATGTGTATATATAAAATGAACATATATACTACAGAAGTAGTCTCTGTAAGTCAAGATCCCAACATATACTGCATTACTATGAAGTGGGATGAAATGAACTCTAATTGATAGGTAATGCGCAAATATGCATCTGATTGATAGGTAATGCACGGCAGCCATCTGATCTGCACCTATTGGCAATATTTTGTTGACTGTCACCCTACAGTTGAATGGACAACACTCAAATTGTAAGCAAGTTCTCACTTGATACATCAAAGTCATGACAATGGAATACTGCATATATGGCATAAATTCTTCCATTAGTTCGAATAAAAAATAATAGAAAAAGGTGTTTCTTAAATTGGAAACTTACATAATATCAGTATTTCATGGAGAGGATGGCAAGGCTTCGACCAATGATGGCCCGTGTTGCCATGCCCAAACCTTTCGACGATAGAATAATTAGCAAGGTTGTAAATATATGGAAACAAAAGCCAAGCATGCATGTCTGGAAGATAAACCATAAGAGGGATATAAAATGTACTGAAATAAGTTATTTCATAGAAGTTTTCCTTTATAAATATGAGGTACTCCAATCAGTAGTAAGTAATAACGGATGTTTTTTATACTTGAGGAAGTCAAAGGTATATAGAAGTTGTTTCACGACCACCAAGTGAAACGTAAGTTCTGCTCCTGCCGTAATCAAGCCAGGAGTGTCCGGAAAAACAGAATCACATACCAGCGATATGCATAGAAGGAAAAAACTAAGATAGCTTACTTAATAGATGGGGAGATCGATCCTTTCATCTCGAACAAATCATCTCGCCGTCGATGGCTAGAACCTCGTCTCACAATAAAACAATCTGAGAAATTATCGCGGACACTGACGGTAGGAAGAAGAGCAGATCCTCAGCCAAGGCGGTGGAGATGGATGTGGATGGGCAGCAGCGCCATGAACTAAGCTACCGCCCGTTGTTGAATCGACTCCATCTTGTACCTTTGATTGTCGATCCGAGAGTTCTACAGGGGAAGGAACAACAGGTCAGTGGAGACTATATGGATGCACGAGTAGTAAAGAAGAAGCACCAATCGACGTGGTAACTGCCGTGCAATTATCCGTCGCGGGCGAGTGACATACATCAGTAGCCATTAAGGACTTGTAGGGACGATTGTTTACCTCAATTTTCGGCGACTGTTCGGTTCTCGCGAGGGGACCTCCTGACCAGCATCGGCTCGGTTGGATCCCCTCGCACCCAACTTCGGCTGGTTCCACTCAAGCCGTCAAGCACCGGATCCCGTCGCGTGCTTCGCGTGAGCTTTATCATCTGCCGCGTCGGATCCCCTCGCCTCAGCTTGATCCTCACCCGCGCGTCGGCTGGAAGGAGGCAGACCGCCGGCTCGCTGCATCCTCTGTATGGAGCACCACTGCTGGACCCCTCGACCGAATGCTTTCTCTATTACATAGATGGCCTTGCATTGTAGCCCAATGAAGCCCAATCAACCACATGCCTTCAAAAAAGTCACGAGAATAGCAGCCCTTTAGGACATGAGGCCCAGGTCGCGGTAAACTGCACTAAAACAGAGATCCGACGGCTAGAAATGATTGAAACGCTAAATCCTACGACTGAAATTGTTGGGGACATGAGAGAGCTCGGTTTAGGTGCAGTTTTACTGTCCTAAATTAGCTTTAGCCGCCCGACGTGCATGGCCTGGGGCGCGGCGAAGACGGCGTGGGGCATCGTCAGAAATAGGATGCCGGACGGGTTCGAGGTGGTCACGTGCGGGTGCATCATCGTGGTTGAGTGGGCGCCACATGAGGGGTGCTTCGGCACGAGGCCGTGGCCGGGTTCTGGAGGCACGACGGGTGCAACTCAACGATGGAGAGCGGGTGTGAGGAGCAGCTCTCCACAATGATGACACAGGACTACAGGAGCGCTGGACTCCGACGGTCTGGATAGTCACGAGATTACTAAACACGGTCACTCCTCCGGCGGAGCGATGGCATGTTCAGAGACTCGTCACGCGGGAACCCTGCACGGTTGCACTCTCCTGCGTCGGACATGACGTTGCTGACACGTGCCTGTCGTAGCCGTCCGATGTGGTTTCTTCGTCATTGTAGAACTTCGGAGGTTGTTGACGTAGTCGTCACTCGGTGAGCCACCGGAGTGGACGAACAGAGATCGCCTGTGTTGTCGCCTTCCGCCAATGCATGCCTTCCGTCGATGCATACAGTATGCAAGGATGCGCGCCTACCATGCGGCGTCATGTTGAGGCATGCCTGGGTGATGCGACTGGCGGCCCGGGCAGGCGCGACCTCAAGAATGCCGAAGCCAAATCAAAGATCCAACACATATACCCCCCCCGCCCCCCCCCCCCCCGCAAGTTGTGAGAAAAAAGAACAACGGCATCCAAGCCACCCGCACATGCATGCACATTGCAACCAGGACCACCACAAAATCGCTAGAGCCACCCCAGGATGTACCCCACTAAATGAGGAAGGTTATCAAAATCTTTCCCTAATAATAAAGCACGGATTGACTCTGTGGGTTCACCGTCGTTTTTTAGGTCTGGCCCACGCGGCCCTTTGTGTGCGTGTGTTTGAATTAGAAAAAACAGAGAAAAAAAGTGGTGAACGCTGGGATTCGATCCCTGGTCTACCGGATGTAAGCCAATGTAGCAAACCACTTGGGCTAGGCTCATGTGTGTGCTAACATAGGCGTCTGCCTGTTTAAGAATAGAGAACGAGGCGTACTCGGGCCGAGGCAATGAGCACGGGCATGCTGGGCTGGGCCGACTGGTGCGGCCCACGGGACGGACAAGGGGAGCAGGCTGGAGACTGTTTTTCTTATTTGTTTACTTATTAAATAGTCCCACCTTGCTATTTTACATAAATTTTTACCAGTTTATATACGTTCTTAGGTTGTCAAGCATCAAGGAGCTGCTTCGGAAATTAAGCAAAGAGTATGGCATGAATAAGATTTGTCCTTAACGGAACAAATGAGGGAAATAAACATTAATTGCATGAGAAATAAAGAAGGAATGAGAAAGGAAAGAGAGAGGAACGAAATAGATGGTATGTGGTGCCCTGCCGGCAATAAAGGAGGAAGGAGAAAGGAAATAGACGGTAATTATGTGGGGCCGGACATTGCATGAGAAATAAAGAAGGAAGGAGAAAGGAAAGAGAGAGGAAGGGGAAATATACGGTAATTATTGTGTTGTGGGTGCCATATTAATTGCAGGAGTAATGAGAAATAAAGAAGGAAGGAAAAATAAAAGAGGTAATTATAGATTTTTGTGAAGGAGGTGCGGGAATCAATGGCAGGCGGCCCTCATTCATATCTTATGAATAAAAATGATGTGTATTTTTTATATAAATGCAGGTATAATATTATTTGTCCTCCCATTTCGTATGTCCATGGCGTTTCTTCATACGCTATTCTACCGATCGTCTGTCCTGGGCCACTTGGCCTCTGCCCCGTTCATCCACGTAACATTCCATCAATGAAAAAAACAGTGCCCTCCCAAAAAATCAAACCCACCATCCCGTTTAGGAGATGAGGCAAAAATAGTTGGCCGTGACTGGAATCAAACTCGCAACCTCCACTGTTTTTGGTGTTGATCGTGTTACCCCAAAAAAAGGTGTTGATCGTTTCAAACTAAAGTTGAATTTGGTGGTTGTTTGTGTCCTTCACGGACTGATACTAAACTACTACGACGTAAAATCCGGATAACACAAGCACAAGGCGCAAGCATTAGATTGTGCAGATGTGGTTGGGATCTCGACCGTTCGCTGGTCTGTCCATGCAGGGATGCAATTCTTTATTGGTTCCAAGCTTAGGTGGAACGTTCGGCGTGTAGTGGACATCGTGACCGACAATGATGACAAAGAAAAGAAGTGGCAACAGGGATGGGGGCGCTAAGGGTGATAATTTGTTTCTTCCGTTGCAACGCACGGGCACTTTTGCTAGTCTTACTAAAATCGTCAAGTGCGTCCACAATCGTATCCAGCCAGGTCCCAAACTAATGCATGTGTCCTACTCTGATTGCTCGATTTAGACTGCGAAAAAAATCCAAAAAATCTAAAAACAAACTTAGTTAGAAACAGGGTGTAGGGTATTAAGTAGGCTTGAAATTTTAACATGCAGCATTAGCAACAACACTGACTGCTCAACCCATATCTGCCCAAATAAATGCACACCGGCACTACCTAAGAATGTTTCAATTTCAAAATCCCAACATGATCTCTTGAAGAGTCTAGCATATCCACGTGCATAAGCATCGGGTACCCACCATGGTACTACGCCACAAATCCATCCACCATCAACCCCTAGCCCACCATCCAATGGTTATCGCCTACAACATGATTAGGGTGTGTTAAGGTTACCATTATTTGTCCTTTTTCGTCACATGCCTAAGGTTAGGCGATTAAAATTGATGTCATACTTCGTAAGAGGTAATCCTGCCTATATCTGGCCATGGGCCGGGCCGGGCCGGGCCTAAAAAAGCCCATGGCAAAAAACAGAGGCCCAGGCCCTGTTATCGGGCCTACTTTGAAGCCCAAGCCCGGCCCATATGTTAAAAAGCCCGTCGGGCCTGGGGCCGTGGGCCGGGCCTCTTCCTTAAAATCCCAATATGCCAAGCCCAAGCCCGGCCCGGCCCTGTTGGTGGGCTCAAAACTCAGGCCCAAGCCCGGCCCATGGGCAAGCCCATCCGGCCCAGGCCCTGGATTTTGGGGCCGGGCCTGGGCGGGCCGGCCGGGCCGGGCCTGAGATGCCCAGGTATAATCCTACCACACCTTTCTGAATCAACGACACACAATGCCTAGTTTGCATGAAAAAAAGTCTTGCGAAAAATGTGGTTGCAAACCAAATAGGGGATTAACTCAATCATTTTTTTTGAATCGCAATCAAACTTTCTTAACTTGTAGTAGCATGAAAAGTGTGGTAAGCTTAGTATGCCAAGTAAACACACCCTTAGTTGCGTATGTTGGATTTTTGCTATCAGGCCTTTGGCCCAAAGCCCATCCAAAAATCTGAAACTCTCATGGCCCATTTGTGTTGGTTGTTGGTGTGGTGTAGGTGGGACTAAAGTTTAGTCCCACCCCGCTAGTGGAGAGAGAGCTACACCTCTTTATAAGGTGAGCTCTTCTAGCACTTGTAAGAGAATGGGAAGAGAAGAGGCCCTCGCGCACTCCTCCTCCTCGCCACGCCTCGTCACGCCGCGCCGCGCCGCGCCGCGCCGCGCCGGGTTGCGGGATTGAGCCGAGCCGAGCTCATACCTACGCGCTTATTTTTGCCGTGGCAGCGATGACTTCCTCGACGCCGACTTCTTCCCCGATCTCGGCAACCTCTTCCTCAACGACATGGCCGACAACATCAACACTGGCGGTTCTACTCCCGCTGCTCCGTATGTAATCTTGTCTTCTTTGTTTGAGATCATGCTAGAATTTATGTGTCTAGTCTGTGCCGTAGATTGGATCTACTCGTTTACGATGCTAGTCTACATGATTAGTTTAATCTATGCTCTTGCTGTCATGATTTATTTTCTGCTTACTCGGATTAAATATTGTAGTAATTTGCTCATATACTCAACAATCCAAAAACCTGATTATAGGCAATTTACTCCAAGTGGTTTTGCTGCGCATCTGAAGCCGCCCACCTTCAAGGGGGTGCAATATAAGAGGTGGCGCACGAGAGCAGTCTACTGGTTTCAGACCATGTACTGCTATGACGCCACCAAGGGTAAGCCCGAGGGCGATCTTAATCATGCACAACAGGAAGCTTTTGAGAAGATCGATACCCTCTTCAAGGGCGCCCTTCTGAGTGTTCTTGACGATTCCATTGTGGATTCGTATATGTCGTTTGACAACGGCAAAGACATGTGGGCTGCGCTCGAGGCCAAGTTTGGGGCCTCGGACGCTGGCAGCGAGTTGTACGTCATGGAGCAATTCTATGACTACAAGATGACTGATGAGCGCTCTATTGTTGAACAAGCTCATGAGATACAGTCTCTCGCGAAGGAGCTTGAGTACTTCAAGTGTGTGTTGCCGGACAAGTTTGTGGCTGGAGGTATCATTGCCAAGCTTCCACCTTCGTGGAACAATTTTGCTACTTCTCTAAAACACAAGAGACAGAAGTTTTTCGTTTCAGATCTCATTGGAACTCTTGATGTTGAAGAGAAGGCGAGAGCAAAAGACATACGTGCTCAAGCTGTTGAGGGAGCTTCTAGTGCCCACGTGGTGCAGAAGAAGAACTTCCATCTCAACAAGCCCCAAAACAACAAGAACAAATCTCAGGGCAAAGGCAAGTTTGTTGCAAAGAACAAGCCGTCACAACCTACCAACTTCAAGAAGAATTCTCATAAGAAGGGGAAGGGACTATGCCATGTCTGCGGTGATCCTAATCACTGGGCTCCGAGATGTCCTAACCGCTATGAGGAGCGCGAACATGAGAAGAGCGGCAAGTCCGCTAATGTTGTCATTGGTGATACTGATATGAAGGATTCTGGGTACGGTATTTTTCCTACCATCCTTTCAGTTTGTCATTCTCCAGATTGGTTAATTGACACCGGTGCAAATATACATGTTTGTGCTGATGCCTCTATGTTTTCTTCTTACCAGGTCACATGGACTTCTCCCGTGCTGATGGGGAACGAGTCACATGCCACTGTTCGAGGGGTCGGTACGGTCGATCTGAAGTTTACTTCGGGGAAGATCGTGCGTCTGAAGAACGTTCATCATGTGCCCTCCATTAATAAAAATCTCGTCAGCGGTTTCCGTTTGTGTCGAGATGGTTTTAAGTTGGTTTTCGAGTCCAATAAAGTTGTTATTTCTAAGTATGGACAATTTATTGGAAAAGGCTATGAGTGCGGAGGCTTGTTTCGCCTGTCTTTGTCAGATATTTGCACTAAAGTTATTAATAATGTTTTCCACGATAATGAGTCTAATATTTGGCATTCGTGACTTTGTCATATTAACTTTGGTTGCATGACGCGGCTAGCCAATATGAGTTTAATTCCGAAATTCACTACTGTCAAGGGCTCCAAGTGCCAAGTGTGTGTGCAAGCTAAGCGACCTCGCAAGTCCCATAAGACTGCAGAGGCGAGAGACTTGGCGCCACTAGAGCTTATCCATTCTGATCTTTGTGAAATGAATGGCGTGTTGACAAAAGGTGGAAAGAAATATTTCATGACGTTGATTGATGACTACACTAGATATTGTTATGTGTATCTTCTGAAATCAAAAGATGAGGCTTTAAACTTCTTCAAAAACTATAAAGCTGAAGCAGAGAACCAACTTGATCGGAAAATTAAACGGCTTAGGTCTGATCGTGGTGGAGAGTATTTTTCCAATGAATTTGATTTGTTTTGTGCGGAACATGGTATAATCCATGAGAGGACGCCTCCCTACTCACCTCAATCAAATGGGGTGGCCGAAAGGAAGAACCGAACTCTAACTGATTTGGTTAACGCCATGTTAGACACATCGGGTCTTTCGAAGGCATGGTGGGGGGAGGCGCTAATGACTGCATGTCATGTCCTAAACCGAGTTCCCACAAAGCATAAAACCATTACTCCATTTGAGGAATGGGAAAGGAAAAGGTTGAAACTCTCTTATCTACGTACTTGGGGTTGTTTGGCGAAAGTCAATATACCAATTCCCAAGAAGCGAAAGCTTGGACCAAAAACCGTGGATTGTGTTCTTCTGGGCTATGCTTTTCATAGCATTGGCTATAGATTTTTGATAATAAAATCTGAGGTACCCGACATGCATGTTGGTACGATTATGGAGTCGAATGATGCGACTTTCTTTGAGGACATATTTCCTATGAAGGATATGCCTAACTCATCAAATCAGGAGATACCTACTCTATCTACTCAGGAATTTTCTGTAATTCCTGAACCCACCATTGCGATGGAACACGTTGAGAATCCTGAGGAGGATGACAATGAAACTCCTGTAAGGAGTAAGAGACGAAGGACTGCAAAGTCTTTTGGTGATGATTTCATTGTGTACCTCGTAGATGACACACCCAGGACTCTTTCAGAAACCTATGCATCTTCTGATGCTGACTACTGGAAGGAAGCTGTCCGTAGCGAGATGGACTCCATCTTAGCTAATGGAACCTGGGAAGTCACTGATCGTCCTTATGGGTGCAAACCCGTGGGATGTAAGTGGGTGTTCAAGAAAAAACTTAGACCTGATGGTACAATTGAAAAGTACAAGGCACGGCTTGTGGCCAAGGGTTATACCCAGAAAGAAGGTGAAGACTTCTTTGATACTTACTCACCTGTGGCTAGACTGACCACTATTCGGGTGCTACTATCACTGGTTACCTCGCATGGTCTTCTCGTTCATCAAATGGACGTTAAGACGGCTTTCCTCAATGGAGAGTTGGATGAGGAAATTTACATGGATCAGCCTGATGGTTTTATAGTACCTGGTCAGGATGGAAAAGTGTGCAAGTTATTGAAGTCTTTATATGGCCTTAAGCAAGCTCCTAAGCAGTGGCATGAGAAGTTCGAAAGGACATTAACTGCTGCAGGCTTTGTTGTAAACGAAGCTGACAAGTGTGTATACTATCACCATGGTGGGGGCGAAGGAGTTATTCTCTGTCTGTATGTCGATGACATACTGATCTTTGGAACCAACCTTGATCTAATCAAGGAGGTTAAGGATTTCTTATCTCGCTGTTTTGAGATGAAAGATCTAGGAGTAGCTGATGTTATTCTGAACATCAAGCTACTGAGAGATGAGAATGGTGGGGTTACACTGCTTCAATCTCACTATGTGGAAAAGGTCTTGAGTCGTTTTGGGTATAGCGACTGCAAGCCTTCTCCAACTCCATATGATGCTAGTGTGTTGCTTCGAAAGAATCGACGAATTGCTAGAGATCAACTGAGGTATTCTCAGATTATTGGCTCGCTTATGTACTTGGCTAGTGCCACGAGGCCTGACATCTCGTTTGCTGTGAGCAAACTAAGCCGGTTTGTATCAAACCCGGGAGATGATCATTGGCATGCGCTTGAGAGAGTTATGTGCTATTTGAAAGGCACTGCGAGCTATGGGATTCACTACACCGGGTACCCGAGGGTACTGGAGGGTTATAGTGACTCAAACTGGATATCTGATGCTGATGAGATTAAAGCCACAAGTGGTTATGTTTTTACACTTTGTGGTGGCGCTGTTTCCTGGAAGTCTTGCAAGCAGACCATCTTAACGAGGTCAACTATGGAAGCAGAACTCACAGCATTAGACACAGCCACTGTTGAAGCAGATTGGCTTCGTCAGCTCTTGATGGACTTGCCTATGGTTGAAAAACCAATACCCGCTATCCTGATGAACTATGATAATCAAACGGTGATCATAAAGATAAACAATTCAAAGGATAATATGAAGTCCTCAAGGCATGTGAAGAGGAGATTGAAATCTGTCAGAAAAATGAAGAACTCCGGAGTTATTGCGTTGGATTATATCCAAACGTCTAAGAACTTGGCAGATCCCTTCACAAAGGGTTTATCACGTAATGTGATAGAAAAGGCATCGATGGAGATGGGTTTGAGACCCACCGTATGAGCTGTCCATAGTGGTAACCCACTCTATGTGATCAGAGATCCCGTGAAGTAGAAGTGGGAGACAAGCTGTTGGACAGCTAGAAGGAGAGTATCCCTATATTTGCTATCCCACTCCGTGAAGATGCAAAACTCTCATAATCTGCATGGCAGGTTGATACCTATCTTAATGTGTTCAAAGTGGCTTATTTGGGTAAGCAGAGATGTTGTCCTGCAGAACATCTCCTAAGGAACACACCTATATGAATTTGACTGTAAACGTCGCAGTTTGTGAGAATTGGGTGTTCTCTAATAAATTCATGAAAGGCCTTGGAGTATGACGTATACGCTCCACCCGCGGGGAAGCCTTGCGGCAGCCCAGTATCGGTCAAGGATTTGTGTGAAACTAGACATAGTCCACTATTCAAGTTGTGATCTAGTGTAGCATAAATTTCTAAATGGAAGTTCAACTTAACAGTCTCCATCAAGAACCGGTATATAAAACAATGTTTTGGAACTAAGAAATGATGAAATGTGCCAATGAGACTTTGTGGGGGATTGTTGGATTTTTGCTATCAGGCCTTTGGCCCAAAGCCAATCCAAAAATCTGAAACTCTCATGGCCCATTTGTGTTGGCTGTTGGTGTGGTGTGGGTGGGACTAAAGTTTAGTCCCACCCCGCTAGTGGAGAGAGAGCTACACCTTTTTATAAGGTGAGCTCTTCTAGCACTTGTAAGAGAATGGGAAGAGAAGAGGCCCTCGTGCACTCCTCCTCCTCGCTCGCCTCGCCACGCCACGCCTCGTCACGACGCGCCGCGGGTTGTGGGATTGAGCTGAGCCGAGCTCATACCTACGCGCTTATTTTTGCCGGTCAGGAACGGAGAGTCTTTAACAGACGCGCCACGATCTGAGACGTCGGATCGTGGGCTGTAACCGACTCGGACGTGGGTCCAGTCCAAGTCTCTCTACCCTGCCGTGCATATATATACGTGAGGTCCCTGCCAACCCTAGCCGCTGTCACAACACATGGTTTCGCACCGTTCCAGATCATTGCGCCGCCATACAAGTCTTCTCCATCCCTCCTTCCGGCGTGCACCGCGAGAAGGGACAGCAGGCCTCCGGAACCCCGCCTCTCGTGATCCGAGAGGGGTGATCAGGTTTTTGGGGAGCGCACTCGCGCGACTGCTGGTAGCGATGACTTCCTCGACGACGACTTCTTCCCCGATCTCGGCAACCTCTTCCTTAACGACATGGCCGACAACATCAACACTGGCGGTTCTACTCCCGCTGCTCCGTATGTAATCTTGTCTTCTTTGTTTGAGATCATGCTAGAATTTATGTGTCTAATCTGTGTCATAGATTGGATCTACTCGTTTACGATGCTAGTCTACATGATTAGTTTAATCTATGCTCTTGCTGTCATGATTTATTTTCTGCTTACTCGGATTAAATATTGTAGTAATTTGCTCATATACTCAACAGCGTACACCTGTCTGGTGAACGAATTCTATAGGGAGAGCATGACAACTATCATCCTAGCACACAAATATTTTAAATATATTTGAATTTAATCATATTTATGTCATGTACTCCTGGTTTTTTAAAGAGAATTGTATTAAATAAAAGATGAAATATTGTTCCTACCTTCGCTTAGTTGTTTAGACAAAACAGTATTATTTATTGTATCCATAGCAACTGGTTGTGACAGTGCGAGACCGACGCTATAGATGCCTTTCGGTATATCTTGAGTTAGCCTATTTGACGCTTCAGGCGATTGTTAATGTGTATTTTACAAACGGGCGCCTGAAGTGCGCGCGCTGGGCTGGCCCATTCCTGCGTATTTTAGTCCGAAAAAACAAGCTTGCGCTCTTTGCGAATCGAACCAGTGACATCGCTCTTCTAGGTTCGCTGGTATAACTACCCCGCCACGGAGCGGGATCTGCTTGCTTCAACTCATTCCATGTTTTACACTTTTCGCTTCCTTTTTTGTTTTCTTTTTTTCTTTTTTCGTTTTCTGTTCTTTTTTTTAAATGTGTGAACTTTTCTAAATCAATGATTATTTTTCAAATTTGATGAGCTTTTTTTCAAAATGAATGAAACATTTTATTTTTAGCGAACTTAAAAAAAAACCATGAACTTTTTTCAAATTCGATGAATTTTTCAATTTGGCATTTTTTTCAAATTCGATAAAATTCTTCAAATATGATGTACTTTTCTTAAAACCGAAGGTGCCGATTAGGAGCTCCGCATTCGCATTGCATCGGTATTCCGTTGTCGCCGTTTTCCAAAACTCTTTAGTCGGCCCAGTCCAGCTGCTATAGCGAGCCGTTCCACCTGATCCATCGCCTGTGCGCGCAATATGTTATTCCATGCTCAGTTGCACTGGTGGGCCAGATCTTAGATTTGGCCCGAGTCCTTTTTTTCAGCTCAACGATTTTAGGAATTATCCAGTAATTCTCTGTTTTACAAAAAAGTCCCTTTAGATCATGCGTTTAATAACTTTTCACCTGTGCATCAGAATTAAACAAACTATTTATAAAACTTGCTTAGAATTTCACGTAGTTTCAGAATATGGAACTCTCAAATATGTTTCAAGTGTTTAAAGTTACAGTTTGCATTAATGGCATGCTAAAACGGTTTAAATCCTAGCTTAATAATCGTAGCTCCGAATTAAATAAATGATATATATAAATTGATTAGAAAAACATGTAGAATAACATGGTGGACTTTATTTTCCTGTTTAACGACAGTAGAATTATGTTCAGGACAAAATATTACCAAATTCAAAATTGCATATGGGGTCGTTTCGAAAATGATATATGTTATTTCCGGCCTCATATAAAATGCCTAAATAGTGTAGTTTACTTATGCTTCACCTTTTACCATGTTGAAAAACATTTAAATTCTACAGGTACATAAACGAGAGTGAACTGAATAATTTAAATGTGAAGTTTTGTCAATATCATATTGAGCTTCACTTAATGTGTAGTATTTGGTTGTTGTATCTTGCCATGCCTTGCATCTTTAAGTGGACATGCATCATTCTTGATTGTGCATTATGTTGTGAATATGTTGTGGTTGTTTACCGTCTTGTTTGCTTCTTTTGGGGTTTGCTTCTCTCTGTAGTTCCTGGTAACATTTCGGAGTCGTGAGGATTCGTTCGACTGCGTTTGTTCGACTACTTCATAGATTTAATCTTTTTCAAAGCGGGATTTCAGACAAGATGATCATTAGCTTGGATATCGCTACTAACTTTGCTTGCTAGTTGTCTTGTTGCCATCGATTGGTCTTGCTTCCTACCACATGTTTTTCAGCCTCCCAAAATGCCATCATAAGCCTCTAATCTCCACTTTCCTAGCAAACCGTTGATTGGCTATGTCACCACTTTGCTCAGCCCTTCTTATAGCGTTGTTAGTTGCAGGTGTAGGCTATCCCATGTTTGGAACATGGATATCATGGGATATCATTATATCTTGCTTATTTAATTAGTGCACCTATATATTTGGTAATGTGTGGAAGGCTCTTCCTTTTGCCTGGTGTTTTGTTCCACTCATGCCGCCTTAGTTTCTATGCGACCGGTTGTTAGAACATAATTTTCCCTAAGTAGTTTTGGTGATTGATGACAATGACCTTTGGGGACTAACCGTGTGCATTTAGATTTCAGAGATTATAAGGTGGCACGAGATAGTTTATTTCCCCTTGGTGTTTAAAGAGAAGACGATTAGTTTCTAAATATTTAGTGTTGGTGGACTTGAGTCATAGGAATTCCGTACTATCAAGAGGGGGTCCGCTTCGGAAAGGTTTGGGTGGAATCATCACGTACACAATCACTTTGCACCCTACCTTTCTCCCCAGCATCTGGAGCTTCTTCCTTCCTTGCCTTAAACTATCTAGAGTTTGATAAGCAGTAGCACCACACTGACTAGTGGTAGTAACGCTCCAGCGGTACTACTGCCACTTCCTCTTGTATCTGCTCTCTGGTGTTGACAGCGGAAGTAGAGCGGTTGCTGTGAGCGAAAGTACCGCTCCTGCGATACTGCACTCACATGACTGCCCCACTTCCTCTGTCCACACCTGTAGATCAGGCTTTGAGCGGAAGTATCGCTCCAACGGAGTGGTAGTACCGCTCCGGTAGTACTACCGGGTTTTCCTTCCGCTGAAACTACCGCTTGTTTTTGCTCTCTGGTATGTTTGATTTTTTGAGCGGAAGTTGACCGGCCATAGAGGGTGGTAGTACCGCTCCAAGCAGTACTACCGTGCTGCCCCGCTCCACTACCGCTAGTTCTCTCGCTAGTGTAGCACTAAGCGGAAGTTCCACTGGTGGGAGCGGTAGTACCGCACCGGCGGTACTACCGCCTCCCTGAGCTCTTTAGTTGCGCTATGCGGGAAGAACTTCTGTACAAGAGGAAGTACCGCTCAGTAGAGCGGTACTACCACTTATGCACGGGCAGAATGGCATAACCATTGGATTCTTCTTCCTACTATATAAGTGGCTCTTCTTCCTCAAGTTGACTCACCTCTTTTCCCCCAAAAGCTCCATTGTTGCTCCTAAGATCATTTTCGCCCGATCTCCTTCCTTAGCCATCGAATCTTGTTGATGCTCCAGGGTTTGGAGGAGGAGGCCTAGATCTACACTTCCACCAAGAGAAATTTGACTACCCCCACTAATCCCTTGCTGATCTTGTTACTCTTGGGTGTTTGAGAACCCTAGACGGAATAGGTCACCTCAAAGCCACAATCCATTGTGGTGAAGCTTCGTGGGGTTGTTGGGAGCCTCCAATTAAGTTGTGGAGATTGCCCCAACCTTGTTTGTAAAGGTTCGGTTGCCGTCTTCAAGGGCACCACTAGTGGAATCACGACATCTCGCATTGTGTGAGGGTGTGAGGAGAATACGGTGGCCTTAGTGGCTTCTTGGGGAGCATTGTGCCTCCACACCGCTCCAACGGAGACGTACTTCCCCTCAAAGGGAAGGAACTTCGGTAACACATCCTCGTCTCCACCGGCTCCACTTTTGGTTATTTCTTACCTTTACTTTGTGCAAGCTTTACTTGTGTGTTATCCTTTGCTTGCTTGTATTGTTGTTGTTGTTGTTAGCATCATATAGGTTGTTCACCTAGCTGCATTTCTAGACAACCTATTTGTTGATAAACCTAATTTGTTAAGAAAAGCTAAAAATTGGTAGTTGACTATTCACCCCCTCTAGTCAACCATAACGATCCTTTCAATTGGTATCAGAGCCTAGTCTCTTTATTAAGAGCTTTACCGCCCGAAGAGTATGGTTAACGATGGGGATAGGGTTGATGTCTTACTCGAGGCCGAGGGAGTGAACACGCTCTCTCATGAGGATTTAAATGAGGAAAATGCCTCACTTAAATCTTCTATGACGATCGTGTCAAATCCTTGTTTAAAGAATTCCTCGATGGTCTCAAACTTTCTACGGATCCGTTGCAAGTGGTTAATCCCACTAACTCGGAGTCGGATGCCAACTCCGGTAAGGAGGGGGCTAGCAGTGATAAGGATAAGTTGCCTCAAGGAAAGAATGGGACGGGAACCCATGCCTCGGTTCCCCCTCCCCCGGTCTATGAAAGACCGGTGCACACACCTCATATTAACAACCTAGGTCCTCCTCCTAAACTTGTGAAGAATGATTTTGCTAATTGGGGTTTTTGTATCAAGTCTCATTTGAATCACAACTCAACAAATCTTTGGCGAATCATTGAGAAAGGTTACTGATAACCCACAAGTATAGGGGATCACGACAATCTTCACGGGTAGTATTTCACCCTAATTTATTAATTCGACACAAGGGGAGCCAAAGAGTATTTATTGACCTTAGCAGTTGAGTTGTCAATTCAACCACACCTGGGATATCTCTCTGCAGCAAAGATTTAGTAGCACGACAAAGAGTACTAGAAATAGTAACAGTTACAGCGGTAGCAGCATTTTGTAATAGTTGTAACAGTAGCAACGGCAGTAGTAACTTAGCAAGATTCAATATGAGAAAAGCGTAGGAAATCGGTGATGGATAATGATTTGGATGACATCAATCATGTAGCAGTTACACACTAGGGCGACACAGAACTAGCTCCAATTCATCAATGTAATGTAGGCATGTATTTGTTGGGGAACATTGCATGGGAAACAAAAATTTTCCTACGCACACACAATATCTATCCATGGAGATGGATAGCTACGAGAGGGGGAGTGTATCTACATACCCTTGTAGATCGCTAAGCGGAAGCGTATATAACGCGGTTGGTGTAGTCGTACGTCTTCACGATCCAATCGCAATCCGTCCCGATATAGCAAGCGAGGGTGGAGTAGTAGATGGGTTCTCAACCAGCATGACAGCGCGGTGGAGGTGGTGGTGGAGCAGTGCCAGCAGGGCTTCGCAAAGCGCTACCGGAACCACGAACAGAGGAGAAAACGATCTAGGGAGAGAGGGAGGTGCCAAGGGCTTGGCGTGTCCTCTTGGGGCGACCCTCCCCTCTATATATAGGTGGACGGGGGTGGAGACCAACCCCTCCAAGCTCTAGGGCGCAGCCAAGGGGGAGGAGTTGGACTCCTAGACCAATTCCCTCCCTTTCCATACGCTGGTGAACTTTCCACCTCTCCCAAGCCACATGGGCCTTGAGGGACTTGTGCGCCTGGCCCAATAAGGCCAGGGCGCCTGCCCTCAGCCCATAAAAACCCTTGGGACGTGGTGGAACCCTTGGTGGACTTCCGGACTCCTCCGGAAGTTTCCAGAACCTTCTAGAAGCTTCCCGTTACAATATCGGAAAAACCCAAAACTTTTCCGGTAGCCAAAATATGACTTCCAATATATAAATATTTACCTTCGGACCATTCCGAAGCTCCTCGTGATGTCCGGGATCTCATCCGGGACACCAAACAACATTCGGTCACCGACATACATAACCCAATAATACTATATCGCCACCGAACGTTAAGCGTGCGGACCCTACGGGTTCGAGAATCATGTGGACATGACCGAGACACCTCTCCGGTCAATAACCAATAGAGGGACCTGGATGTCCATATTGGTTCCCACATATTCCACGAAGATCTTTATCGGTCGAACCACGATGCCAAGGATTCAATCAATCCCGTATGCAGTTCCCTTTGTCCAGCGGTATGTTTCTTGCCCGAGATTCGATCGTCGGTATCTCCATACCTAGTTCAATCTCGTTATCGGCAAGTCGATTTACTCGTTCCATAATACAAGATCCCGTGACTAACTCCTTAGTCACATTGCTTGCAAGTTTCTTGTGATGCTGTATTACCGAGTGGGCCCAGAGATACCTCTCCGTCATACAGAGTGACAAATCCTAGTCTCGATCCACGCCAACCCAACAGACATCCTCGGAGATACCTGTAGAGCACCTTTATAGTCACCCAGTTACGTTGTGACGTTTGATACACACAAGGCATTCCTCCGGTGTCAGGGAGTTGCATGATCTCATGGTCGTAGGAACAGATACTTGATACGTCTCCAACGTATCTATAATTTATGAAGTATTCATGCCATATTTACAACAATTTTATATGGTTTTGGTATGATTTGCATGGAACTAACCCGGACTGACACTGTTTTCAGCAGAACTACCGTGGTGTTGTTTTTTGTGCAGAAATAAAAGTTGTCCAAATGCAACGAAACTTTTTGACGATTTTTTTGGAACAAAAGAGGCACTAGAAGCTTCGTGGGAGGGCCAGAAGAGCCATGAGGTGGCCACAACCCACCAGGGCACGCCAGCGCCTCTGGCGTGCCCTGGTGTCTTGTGGGCCCCTCGTGGCCCATCTTCGCGTGAAACCGACGCCCAAAAATCCTATATATTCAGAAACCCCTAGAAATAACCCTAGATCAGAAGTTCTGCCGCCACAAGCCTCTGTAGCCACGAAAAACCAGTCTAGACCTCATTCTGGCACCCTGCCGGTGGGGGAAATCATCACTGGAGGCCATCTTCATCATCCCTATGGTCTCCATGATGTGGAGGGAGTAGTCCACCCTCGGTGCTGAGGGTTTGTACCAGTAGCTATGTGTTTAATCTCTCTCTCTCTCTCTTGTGTTCTTGATTTGGCACGATCTTGATGTATCGCGGGCTTGGTTAATATAGTTGGATCATATGGTGTTTTCCCCTCTCTATCTTGTTGTGATGAATTGAGTTTTACTTTTGAGATTTCGTTATTACCGGATTGAATACATTTATGGATTTGAGAGCACTTGATCTATGTATTGGCACTCAACTCGCGGATTCCCGAGGTGACATTGGGGTAATTTATGCATAGGGGTTGATGCACGTTTTCGTCCTACTTTCTCCGGTAGAAATCTTGGGGCACTCTTTGAGGTTCTTTGTGTTGGATTGAGTATTATGAATCTGAAATTGTTTGATGCGTATCGTATAATTAACTCATGGATACTTGTGGTGACATTGGAGTATCTAGGTGATATTAGAGTTGGTTGATGCGTATCATATGGTGTTATTTTAGTACGAATCTTGGATAGATCGATCGGAAAGGATAACTTTAAGGTGGCTTCGTACCCTACAAACAATTTCTTCTGATGTTCTCCAATAGATAAGAACTTTGGAGTGATTCTTCGTTGTACGTTGAGGGATGGTTATGTGATCCAATCATATTAGCATTGTTGAGAGACTGCACTAGCGAAAGTACGGACTCTAGGCCTTATTTTAAAGCATTGCAATACCGTTTGTGCTCACTTTTGTTACTCGCTACCTTGCAGTTTTTTATTATTACTATTACAAAAATCAATATCTACTATCATTACTACACTTGTATCACCATCTCTTCGCCGAACTAGTGCACCTATACAATTTACCATTGTATTTGGTGTGTTGGGGACACAAGAGACTTTTTATTATTTGGTTGCAGGGTTGTTTGAGAGAGACCATCTTCATCCTATGCCTCCCATGGATTGATAAACCTTAGGTCATCCACTTGAGGGAAATTTGCTACTATCCTACAAAACTCAGCGCTTGGAGGCCCAACACGAGTCTACAAGAACAAGTTGTGTAGTAGTCATCAAGCTCTTTTCTGGCGTCGTTGCCCGGGAGGTGAGTGCTTGAAGGTATATATTTATATCTTGCAATTAAATCTTTTAGTTTCTTGTTTTTCACTAGTTTGTTTTTTATAAAAGAAAACTAAAAAAATGGAGTTTAGGTTGCATCATTTGTATTGTCTTTTTAATGTCTTTCGTGAAAATGAGGATTCAGAAAATTGTGCTCAATTGGTAGAGGAAGAAATTATGAAAATACTTAATGAGAATTCCTTGAATGATGAGCATGATTGTAATGTTGCTAATATGAATTCTCTGAATATCCATGATGCTAATGATATGCAAAGCCACAAGCTTGGGGATGCTATGTTTGATGAAGATGATATTTTTAGTCCCCCAAGTTTTGATGAGCAAATTTATTATGATGATGGCATGCCTCCTATCTATGATGATTATGATGATGACATGTATGCTATAAAGAGTGATATTAACCATGAAACTTGTCATCATGATTTTAATATTGAATGTGGTTATGTCAATCATGTATCTTATGATAGTTATTTTGTTGAGTTTGCTCCCACAATAATGAATGAGAAGAAAATTGCTTATGTGGAGAGTAATAAATTTCCTATGCTTGTAGATCATGAAAAGGATGCTTTATGTGATAGTTATATTGTTGAATTCCTTCATGATGCTACTGAAAATTATTATGAGGGAGGAACTTATGCTTGTAGGAATTGCAATAATACCAAATTTCCTCTCGATATGTTCAAAGTTTCGAAGTTATGCTTGTTTTGCCTTCCTATGCTAGTTGATTCTTGCTCCCATAAATTGTTTGCTCACAAAATCCCTATGCATAGGAAGTGGGTTACACTTAAATGTTCTTTTCATGTGATTCATGATGCTCTCTTGCATGTTCCAATTACTACTTTTTACGTGAGCATCATTGAAATCATCATGCCTAGCTAAAAGGCTTTAAAGAAAAGCGCTTGTTGGGAGACAACCCAACACTTTTCCCTTCTGTTTTTGTGTGTTCAAATGATTAGTCTACTGTATTAATCATGTTTTATAGCTTTTGTTTCAATAAAGTGCCAAGTAAAGCCTTTGGGATAGTGTGGATGATAGTTGACTTGATTCTATGCAAAACATAAACTTTTGCGCCCAGTACAGGAATTTCTAAAATTCACTGGAACGTGATTTTGCTCTGAAATTTTTACACATGATTTATATATAAATTTTCTACGTTTTACTAATTTTTCAGAATTTTTGGAGTTGCAGAAGTATGGTCTCTATTCAGATCTTTACAGACTGTTCTGTTTTTGACAGGTTTTGTTTTCAATGCATAGTTTGCTTGTTTCCTAGTTTTATGGCTTATGTTGCTCAATATAAATTTTGTAAATGATAAGGTACAGTAGGCATTGTGGGAGAACAATTATGAATCTTGTCTTTGACAATACCAAAGTGAATGATTTGTTTTATCATACTAACCTATCTCAGTAAGTTCCGTTAAGTTTTGTGTGATTGAAGTTTTCAAGTTTTGGGTGAGATATCGATATGAGGAGAAGAAGGAGTGAAAAGAACCTAAGTTTGGGGATGCCCAAGGAGCCCCAAGGTAATATTCAAGGAAGATCCAAGCAACTAAGCTTGAGGATGCCCCTGAAGGCCTCCCCTCTTTCGTCTCCAACATTATCGGTAACCTTACTTTGGGCTATATTTTTATTCATCACATAATATGTGCTTTGCTTGGATTGTCATTATATTTTGTTTATTTCTGTTAGGTCTTATTTATAATCTTGTTTTTCATTAAAAAGTTCCAAGAATTGCCTTAGGATGCTTGCATTGCATGTTTGATGCGTGCTGTGTAAAAACAGAAACTTTCTCTGTAGTGTTTGAATTTTCATATTTAACTGGAACGTGGAAAGTTTATGAAATATTAACACAGTGTTTTCATATAAATTATTTATCATGTCCTAAATTTTCATAATTTTTCGAAGTACATAGATACACTGTTTTCATAAATTGCTAGAGACTGTTCTGTTTGGACAGATTGCTGTCATAGTTTTGTTATCTACTTATCCTATAGTTTTCATAGCCTATATTGGTAGATATAAATTGTGGAAACGATAGTAAACAGTATATGATGTTTGGAAATTATTGTGCAACTTGTCTTGGCAGTACAAGAAGTGTGGACTTAGTCTTATGCGTACTAACCTATCTCACGAGTTCTTTTCGAGTTTTTGTGGATGAAGTTTTTAAGATTTAGGGAAACCGTGACATAAAAGGAATTAAGGAGACACAAAAGATCTAGCTTGGAGATGCCCAAGGAATCCCAAGATAATATTTCAAGAAGTCTCAAGCATCTAATCTTGGGGATGCCCCGGTAGGCATCCCACCTTTCTTCATCAACAATTATCGGTTAGTAGCGGTTGAGCCTAAGTTTTTTTCTTCTTCACATGATGTGTGCTATTCTTGGAATGTCATTTTATTTTATTTTGCTTGCTGTTTTAATAAAATACTTAGATCTAAAAGTTTTTATATGAGAGAGAGTTCTCAAATGGCTACCCATTTACTTAACTACTCGCTTGATCTTCACTTATATCTTTTTGGAGTAGCTTGTCATTTACTCTTGTGCTTCACTTATATCCTATGAGTAAATTGTTGAATGAATTGAATACCATGAAGTTGAAATTATATGTTAATATCATGCCTAGTAGTAGCTTCACATTGGGTTTAGAAAGTGAAATCTTTTGAAGCTTGACAATCACAATATTGGTCATACAAGCAATTTGTGAAAGATTAGTATAAGGAAGAGAACTTTCACATACAAATATATTATCTTGGACATCTTCTATGATTGTGTACCCATTAATTGTTTTCAAACTTGAGCAAATTAGTTGAAGTTGGACAAGGAAGACAACGTAATGAGTTATGGTTGTGTATATTTGCATAGAAGTTATATTGTTATGGATCCTCTAACATGTGGTGTTTGCTTAGGATCTTTTACTAGCCAAAAATTCGTACTAAGTAGAGATACTACTTGTGCATCCAAAAAACCTTAAACCCAGTTTCTTGCCATGAGTGTCCACCATACCTACCTATGGATTGAATAAGATCCTTCAAGTAAGTTGTCATCGGTGCAAAAAGGCAATAAAAATTGCTTCTAAATGTGTTTGATCATTTAGTGTAAGAGAAAATTGAGCGTTGTACGAACTTGTGATGGAAAAGTAATAAAAGCGACGGACTGCATAATAAAGTTGCTATCATAAGGGGCAATATAACGTGACGTTCTTTTGCATTAAGTGATTGTGCATACAAATCCAAAAAGCGCATGACAACCTCTGCTTCCCTCTGCGAAGAGCCTATCTTTTACCTTTCAGTATTTACTTTTATGCAAGAGTCAATAGTATGCATTCTCATTTCAACCTCAATTATTCTCTTGTTGGCAAGCATCATGTGGTGGGGAAATATCTAGGCACATATGCCTAGTCAAATATATTTGATCATGACTTATTATTGTTGACAATTATCTCTATGATAAATGAGTTGGGAGGCGAAACATTAAGCCCCTATCTTTCTCTGTGTTCAATGGATGCCATTTGTTCTAAAAATATGTTTTGAGTACTGGCAATCATAGAAGACTATATGATGATTGAGTATGTGGAGCTCTTACTTAGACTTTGTTGAGAATAAGTTGAATTGCAATTGTTTGGTGACTAAGAACATAGGTTGTTAAGTTTCAAGAGAATTCATTGTTTGAACCATAACATGTGAATTGGTTGCTACTTTATCATGATGAGTTTTATGAGAAAGAGTTGTTGTTATGACGCTAGGAAAAGTGGTTGAAATTATCATTGATCAAACTTATGCACTATGCTAGAATTCACACTTCATAAATTATTTAATTTATCATTTACCTACTCGAGGACGAGTAGGAATTAAGCATGGGGATGCTGATACGTCTCCAACGTATCTATAATTTATGAAGTATTCATGCCATATTTACAACAATTTTATATGGTTTTGGTATGATTTGCATGGAACTAACCCGGACTGACGCTGTTTTCAGCAGAACTACCGTGTTGTTGTTTTTTGTGCAGAAATAAAAATTCTCCAAATGCAACGAAACTTTTTGATGATTTTTTTGAAACCAAAGAGGCACTGGAAGCATCGTGGGAGGGCCAGAAGCGCCACGAGGTGTCCACAACCCACCAGGGCACGCCAGCCCCCTCTGGCGCGCCCTGGTGTCTTGTGGGCCCCTCGTGGCCCATCTTCGCTTGAAACCAACGCCCAAAAATCCTATATATTCAGAAACCCCCAGAAATAACCCTAGATCAGAAGTTCCACCGCCGCAAGCCTCTGTAGCCACGAAAAACCAATCTAGACCCCGTTCCGGCACCCTGCCGGAGGGGAAAATCATCACCGGAGGCCATCTTCATCATCCCTATGGTCTCCATGATGAGGAGGGAGTAGTCCACCCTCGGAGCTGAGGGTTTGTACCAGTAGCTATGTGTTTAATCTCTCTCTCTCTCGTGTTCTTGATTTGGCACGATCTTGATGTATCGCGGGCTTTGTTAATATAGTTGGATCATATGGTGTTTCCCCTCTCTATCTTATTGTGATGAATTGAGTTTTCCTGTTGAGATTTCGTTATTACCGGATTGAATACTTTTATGGATTTGAGAGCACTTGATCTATGTCATGGCACTTAACTCTCGGATTCCCGAGGTGACATTGGGGTAATCTATGCATAGGGATTGATGCACGTTTTCGTCCTACTTTCTCCGATAGAAATCTTGGGGCACTCTTTGAGGTTCTTTGTGTTGGAATGAGTATTATGAATGTGAAATTGTTTGATGTGTATCGTATAATTAACTCATGGATACTTGTGGTGACATTGGAGTATCTAGGTGACATTAGAGTTGGTTGATGCGTATCATATGGTGTTATTTTAGTACGAACTCTTGGATAGATCGATCGGAAAGGATAACTTTAAGGTGGCTTCGTACCCTACAAACAATTTCTTCTTATGTTCTCCGTTAGATAAGAACTTTGGAGTGATTCTTCGTTGCACGTTGAGGGATGGTTATGTGATCCAATTATATTAGTATTGTTGAGAGATTGCACCAGCGAAAGTACGGACCCTAGGCCTTGTTTTCAAGCATTGCAATACCGTTTGTGCTCACTTTTGTTACTTGCTACCTTGCTGTTTTTCATTGTTACTATTACCAAAATCAATATCTACTATCATTACTACATTTGTATCACCATCTCTTCGCCGAACTAGTGCACCTATACAATTTACCATTGTATTTAGTGTGTTGGGGACACAAGAGAATTTTTATTATTTGGTTGCAGAGTTGTTTAAGAGAGACCATCTTCATCCTACACCTCCCACGGATTGATAAACCTTAGGTCATCCACTTGTGGGAAATTTGCTACTGTCCTACAAAACTCTGTGCTTGGAGTCCCAACACGAGTCTACAAGAACAAGTTGTGTAGTAGACATCAATACTTGACATGGATAAAGCAGTAGCAATAAACTAACACAATCAAATGCTATGCTTATGGTTGGGTCTTGTCCATCACATTATTCTTCTAATGATGTGATCCCGTTATCAAATGACAACTCATGTCTATGGTCAGGAAACCTTGACTATCTTTGATAAACGAGCTAGTCTAGTAGAGGCTCACTAGGGACATAGTGTTGTCTATGTATCCACACATGTATCTGAGTTTCCGATCAATACAATTCTAGCATGGATAATAAACGATTATCATGAACAAGAAAATATGATAATAACCACTTTATTATTGCCTCTAGGGCATATTTCCAACAGTCTCCCACTTGCACTAGAGTCAATAATCTAGTTCACATCGCCATGTGATTTACATCGTAATGAATCTAACACCCATAGAGTTCTGGTGCTGATCATGTTTTGCTCGTGGAAGAGGATTAGTCAACGGGTCTGCAACATTCAAATTCGTATGTACTTTGCAAATATTTATGTCCTCCTCCTTGATGTAATCGCATATGGAATTGAAGCGGTGCTTTATGTGTCTGGTCCTCTTGTGAAACCTGGGCTCTTTGGCTAGAGCAATGGCACTAGTGTTGTCGCACAAGAGAGTCATCGGATCTAGTGCACTAGGCACAACTCCGAGATCTATCATGAACTGCTTCATCCAGACTCCTTCCTTCACCGCTTCCGTAGCAACGATGCACTCCGCTTCACATGTAGAATCTGCTACCACGCTTTGCTTGGAACTGCACCAACTTACCGCTCCACCATTCAGAATATATATGTATACGGTTTGAGACTTTGAGTCATCCCAATCTGTGTCAAAGCTAGCATCGACGTAACCCTTTACGACGAGCTCTTGATCACCTCCATAAACGAGAAACATTTCCTTAGTCCTTTTCAGGTACTTAAGGATATTTTTGACCGTTGTCCAGTGTTCCATTCTTGGATCACTTTGAAACCTTCCGGCCATATTTATGGCAAGGCTGACATCTGGTCTTGTGCACAACATTGCATACATTATAGAGCCTATGGCTAAAGCATAGGGGATGACACTCATCTTTTCTCTATCCTCTGTAGTCGCTGGGCATTAAGTCTTACTCAACTTCACACCTTGTAAGACAAGCAAGAACCCTTTCTTGGACTGATCCATTTTGAACTTCTTCAAAACCTTATCACGATATGTGCTTTGTGAAAGTCCTATTAAGCGTCTTGATCTATCTCTATAGATCTTTATGCCTAATATGAAAGCAGCTTCTCTGAGGTCTTTCATCGAAAAACTCTTGTTCAAATACATCTTCACGCTTTCCAAAAGTTCTATAATGTTTCCAATCAGCAATATGTCATCCACATATAATATTAGAAACACTATAGAGCTCCCACTCACTTTCTTGTAAATACAAGCTTCTCCATAAACTTGTATAAACCCATATGCTTTGATCACCTCATCAAAACGAAGATTCCAACTCCGAGATGCTTGCACCAGTCCATAAATGGATCGCTGGAGCTTGCACACTTTGTCGACATTTTTAGGATCGACAAAACCTTCTGGTTGCATCATATACAACTCTCCCTTAAGGAAACCATTAAGGAACGCAATTTTGACATGCATCTACCAGATCTCGTAATCGAAAAATGCAGCTATTGCTAACATGATCCTGACGAACTTAAGCATCGCTACGGGAGAGAAAGTCTCATCGTAGTCAACTCCTTGAACTTGTGAAAGCCCTTTTGCAACAAGTCGAGCTTTATAGACAGTGACATTACCGTTCGCGTCCGTCTTTTTCTTAAAGATCCATTTATTCTGTATGGCCTTACGATCATATGGTAAGTCCTCCAAAGTCCACACTTTGTTCTCATACATGGATCCTATCTCGGATTTCATGGCCTCTAGCCAATTGTTGGAATCCTGGCCCACCATCGCTTCTTCATAGCTCGTAGGTTCACTGTTGTTTAACAACATGACCTCCAAGACAGGATTGCCGTACCACTCAGGGGCGGTTCAATTCCTTGTCGACCTACGAGGCTCAGTAGCAACTTGATCTGAAGTTTCATGATCATCATCATTAGCTTCCTTTTCACTTGGTGTAGGCGCCGCAGAAACATCTTTCTGCGTCGTGCTACTATCCAACTGAAGTGACGATTCAATAACTTCATCAAGTTCTACCTTCCTCCCACTCAATTCTTTCGAGAGAAACTCTTTCTTGAGAAAGGACCCATTTTTAGCAAAAAACACTTTGCCCTCGGATCTGAGATAGAAGGTATACCCAACTGTTTCTTTAGGGTATCCTATGAAGACGCATTTGTCCGCTTTGGGTTCAAGCTTATCAGGTTGAAGCCTTTTCACATAAGCGTCGCAGCCCCAAACTTTAAGAAACAACAGCTTAGGTTTCTTGCCAAACCATAATTCATACGGTGTCGTCTCAATGGACTTTGATGGTGCCCTATTTAAAGTGAATGCAGTTGTCTCTAATGCATAACCCCAAAACGATAGTGGCAGATCAGTGAGAGACATCATAGATCGCATCATATCCAATAGAGTACGATTACGACGCTCGGACACACCATTACGCTGTGGTGTTCCAGGTGGCGTAAGCTGTGAAACAATTCCACACTGTCTCAAATCAATGCCAAACTCATAACTCAGATATTCTCCACCACGATCAGATCATAGAAACTTTATCTTCTTGTTACGATGATTTTCTACTTCACTCTAAAATTGCTTGAACTTTTCAAACGTTTCAGACTTGTGTTTCATTAAGTAAATATACCCATATCTACTCAAATCATTAGTGGAGTTAAGAAATTAATGATACCCATCACGCGCCTCAACACTCATCAGACCGCACACATCAGTATGCATGATTTCCAACAAGTCACTTGCCCGCTCCATTGTACCGGAGAATGGGGTTTTCGTCATCTTGCCCATGAGTCATGGTTCGCATGTATCAAGCGATTCAAAATCTAGTGATTCTAAAAGTCCATCAACATAGAGCTTCTTCATGCGTTTTATACCAATATGGCCTAAGCGGCAGTGCCACAAGAAAGTGGTACTATCATTATTAACTTAGCATCTTTTGGCATCAATGTTATGAACGTGTGTATCACTACTATTAAGATTCAACAAGAATAAATCATTCATATTCGGTGCATGACCATAAAAGATGTTACTCATATAAATAGAACAACCATTATTCTCTGATTTAAATGAATAACCGTCTCAGAATAGACAAGATCCAGATATATTGTTCATGCTCAACGCATGCACCAAATAACAATTATTTAGGTTTACTACTAATCCCGATGGTAATTGACGAGTGCGCGTGCCGACGACGATCACATCAACCTTGGAACCATTTCCAACGCGCATCGTCACTTCATCCTTCGCCAGCCTCTGTTTATTCCGTAGTTCCTGTTTCGAGTTACCAAATACCCAGGCATTACTACGTGAGCTAGTGAGGTACACATCAATAACATGTATATCAAATATACCTTTGTTGACATCGCCAGCCTTCTTATCAAACAGGTACTTGGGGCAATTCCTCTTCCAGTGGCCAGTCCCCTTGCAATAGAAGCACTCAGTCTCAGGCTTGGGTCCAGCCTTGGGTTTCTTCAGGGGAGCGGCAACTTGCTTGCTACCCTTCTTGAAGGTTCCCTTCTATCCCTTTACTTTCTTGAAACTACTGGTTTTATTCACCGTCAACACTTGATGCTCCTTTTTGATTTCTACTTCCGCGACTTTCAGCATCGCGAATATCTCGAAGACAGACTTGTCCATCCCTTGCATATTATAGTTCATCACGAAGCCTTTGTAGCTAGGTGGCAGTGACTGGAGAATTCGGTCAGTGACCATTTTGGGTGGAAGCTCAACTCCCAAATCATTCAAACGGTTGTAGTTGATAACCCACAAGTATAGGGGATCGCAACAGTTTTCGAGGGTAGAGTATTCAACCCAAATTTATAGATTCGACACAAGGGGAGCCAAAGAATATTTGCAAGTATTAGCGGTTGAGGTGTCAATTCAACCACACCTGGAGATTAAATATCTGCAGCAGAGTGATCAGTAGCATAGTAGTATGATAGTTTGGATAGCAGTAGTAGCAGTAACAGTAATGGTAGCAGTGATAGCAGTAGTTTTGTAGCAAGTGTGACAGTAGCATTAGCAATACACTACTGGAATCAGGAGATTTGCCGTCTGCCATGGCAGACGACAAAGGGCAAAAGGCGGACGGCAAAGGCCTTTGCCGTCCGCTAGCGGACAGCACAATTTCGGGCCCAACGAACTCCGACAAAGGGGTTCTTTGCCGTCTGCTTCGGCCCAGCGGACGGCAAAGATTCTTTGCCATCAGCTTGCAGATGGCAAAGGACCTGGACGGCGTAGTACTGACGGCGTCACCGTTTGGTGGCTAACGGACCCCCACCCTTTGTCGTCTGCCTACCCGTACCGTTTGCCGTCTGCCTCCGCCCCCCCGCTTTGCCGTCTGCCTCCCGCCCCCCTTTGCCGTCTGCCGCCCGCCCCCCTTTGCCGTCTGCCGCCTCCCCCTTTGCCGTCTGCCGCAGACGACAAAGAGGCAAAATGGCCCCAGCCTTGTTTTCCCAGGTTTCACAGGCGGCCGCCACGTGGCAACTTTGCCGACGGTGGCCGTCGGCATAGCGCTCTTTGCCGTCCGGGGCAGACGGCAAAGAGGCTGTATTGCCAATTTTTGTTTTGTTTTTGTTACATTCAACAATTTTCAAACAAACAATATATGATATATACATAAATAATTCACAGAAACAATGTGCAACAGCCATATATGATCAAGCAACAATTATACCAAATTAAAAGTATCAAATGCCACATTGTTCGCCATATTACAATAGGTTCATCCATACATACATATAGTCTCATCGATACAAATGACTCAATACATGAAAACAGAAAGTAAACCTAGCACTACATCAAAGCAAGCTGCCGTGAACTCGTCTCAAATCTGCAAAATTGGAAATAAGAAAGTTAGAAAAATAATACTAGAATTAAGAAGTAGAAGAAGATCTAGAATTAGAAGAAGATGAAGGGGCTGTTTGGTTTCAAGACACAACTAGCCACACTTTGCCACAACTCAACTTAGGCAAGTTTGACCATGTTAGGTGTGTGTTTGGTTCTTGCCACAACTAAGGCAAGAATTTTTTTTATTAGCAGTAAGACCCACATGTCATAGATAGAAAAAGTGTGGCAAGATTCCCTTAGGCAAGCCAAAGTGTGGTAACTATTTGAGCACCTCAAGTAAGGCAAGTGTGGTAAAATTGTGGCAAGCCAAAGTGTGGTAAAATTGCGGCAAGCCAAATTGTGGCTAACTATTTGAGCACCTAAAGCCAAAGTGTGGCAAGCCAAAGTGTGGCAAGATTCTTTCTCTGTCTCCTCTTGTTTTTCTTCTTCTTATTGCTTATTTGTGTCATTTTAGAGATAACCTAGGTAATTATCACGTTTTTTTACCTAACTAAGCTTATTGTGTCATTTTGCAAGAAAATAAGCTAAGTCTATGGCATCTATGAGGTTACCAAGTGTATTAGGTCATTTTTGAGTTAACTAAGCTTATTATGTCAGTGTGGAGGAAACAATGCTAAGTATAGGTCATTTTAGAGCTAACTTAGGTACAATATGTCATTTTGGAGGTAAGTAAGCTTACTATGTCATTTTATAGGAAACAAAGCTAACTTAGGTAAAATATGACATTTGTCTAAGTGCTAAGTTTGTCATTGTGCTAAGTTTGTCTAAGTGCTATGTTTGTATTTGTTTGAGAAAATGAGCCAAGTAAGTGGCATATTAGGGCTTACCATCCTCGTCATCACGGAGGTGAAGCACTGGGGTTGCTCGGGTCGTGCGATGCGGCTCGAGAGTTATGATGTACCAAAGATCATTTGCGTTAGCATGATGATGCTGAAATGTTAAGACTAGTAACTAATGAACATTGAAATGAAACTCACCGTTCCAGCCGTGGTAATGACTGGCATCGGCGGAGGGGTCTGGCCGTTCTTCTCGCACAAAGTCTGCACATTTGGTTTTGCCAAGTCAATCATATTGGTTATTAATGAAAAGAACATGTAGTGCATGATTTGGCTAATATGAAGAAGAAACTTACCACGATGAGCTCGTACTTGGCCCGGTTAGATGCATCGTTCCGTGCCCTCTCCTCCTCCAACAACCTAGCCATCCTCTCCTCCAGATCCCTCTTCTCCTCCGCCGCCTGCCGGGCCTGTTCCGCCAGAAGCGCCTGGGTTGTCTCTCTCTCTTTCTGCAGAGCAGCCTGCAACACAACTCCTCGTTAGCATTGTAATCATCTTTGTTCGCACACACAATGTAATGGAGGAAACCTATCTGAGTCCGTATGACTAACCTCGATGGCGAGCTGGACTGGCCGTGGACGAGGCGGCATCTCAGGACAGGAGCTCGTTTGGCGCACCTTGATTTGCCGGAGAGTGCTCGAAGACCGTATATGTCCATCTCCAATGGCTATCGAGCCATGGGCCCCCCCCCGTGGCCAGCTATCATCACTAGGTCTGGATCAAGTGGATGCTGGCTCGGGTTGAAGTCCTCCCCATTCACCGCCTTCCCCACATCTCTGTACCTCACGAGCTTGTGGTGGGAGGAGATATTGGTGAAGTTGTCGGGATTATCGAGGTCAGACTCAGAGAATGCCTTGACCTTCTTGTATGAGGCAGTATGGGCCATGGCATAGAGGTCGTACACCGTTGGCACCTTCGTCTTATTGTGATGAGCCTACAAGAGAGGAACAAAGTATTAATAATGGGTAAACCTAGCACTACAAGAATGAATTGCAGGAATCATGAAGCAAATCACATACCCAGTTCCGCCCGAACTGATAAATTTTGGCGCTGCCTTGATGGTGTGGCACACCTTCCATTTGGGCACGCCGTGCCTTGGCATCATCATGGACAACTCGCCATTGGTCAGAGCACCATTCATTCACCAACGCCTCCCAACAACCCATCTTATCCGCACACCATCTAGGGGGCACCTAAGTTAATAAAGAGAAATTTGAGAGCTACGCTTGCGAATCAAAGCAAATGAAACTAAGTACAAGGCCTTAAGAATAGGTAATTACCTTCATGTACTTCTCCTTATCCAGAAACTTTCGAAGGGACGACGACTTGGCCTTCTTAATATGCTGCGAGGCGTAGTAGTCTCGAACAGCCTGTACCCGAGCCTCGTGCTGTAAGTTCTGTAGTTGGCGCCTGCGCTCGTAATTGATAAGCTTTGCCGCGGCCTCGTCGTATCCCTCCTCACACCTGTAGAAGGTCTGCAATCAAAAGAGACAACACTGATTAGTACAATAACTAGCTATTATTGATTTTTAATTGTGTAAAGGAGAAATTACCCAGAACTTCCTGATGACCATGTCGGCCCTCGTGTGGCACAACACACTGTCGATCATCTCCTCCGGCGGTGCAGGGGCAGCCAAGTAGTGCTCCCATTTCAATCCTACCTCTTCTTGCTGACCCTCGCCGGGCAACGTGACAAACCCCGGGAAGTTATGCTGTAAAATCACACCAAGGATGGAGTTGGGCCTGCGGACATCCTTGGCGTGAATCCAACCCCTGCAGTATGACAAAGCCAACGCATTAGATATGTGAAGAAACATGAAGGCAAAAGGTTTAAAAAGAGTAAATGCACTTACTTCAGCGACTCGGGCTTAATCAGCCACCTTTGCTCGCGGGTCGCCGGCACGGGCGGGAGCCGTGTACACCCACGCTGGTAGACGGTGCCCTCAACCACCTCGTCCCCGCTATCAGAAAGCCGATCCCCGCCACCATCAGCATGGCCACTCGGCTCCGGCTGATGCAGATCCGGCCAGGTATCCCATCCGGTGGAAGCCTGTGGAGTCTCGTAGGACGAAGCGTCTGGCACAGGAGTCTCGCGGGACAAAGCGTCTGGCACAGGAGTCTCGCGGGTGGCCGCGTCTGAGACAGAAGGATCGTTGACCCGAGGCTCGTGGACAGGAGTCCTTGTAGCCTCCACCTCAGACGGGTCCACCGTAGCAGTCCTGTGCTCGGGTGAATCAGCTGGGGGTGGCGGCGAGGAAGGCGTAGCAGCCTTCCTACCTCTCCCGCGGCCACCACGTGTAACTTTAGGAGCCTTCCTACCTCTCCCCCGACCTCCTCTCCCGGCCAGCAACTTCGCCGACGAAGAAGCGCCCTCGGGTGTCCCAATACTATCGTACAACGCTCTTCGGAGAGTTTGGGGTGGAATGGAAGTACCCCTCCCACCACGCGCTGATGAAGGATCCTCGGATCGCTCTCGACCCGCACCCACCATATTTCAACACCTGCCATGACAAAGAGTAAACGAAATTAGTACAACATAAAAAAATTGAATACCGACATGAATAATAATATGTATATATATATAATTTGAGTGTATCATCATCATGTATACCTGACATGAACTAATAATAATCTTCATCGTCTATATATGCTCCGGGATCAATAAATGCATCATCATCATCACTATCATTAATAAATGCATCATCATCACTATCGGGAGCAACATGTGGAAGGCCTCCTTTATGTAATCGGTCAAGCATTGAGAGGTCATCCGCAACAGTAACCTCTTCTTCTTCCGTCTCTTCTTGTTCCGGCTCAGGGGTGAAGTCGGATTCAATGTCGCTGTCTACCTCAATGTTCTGGGGTGAAGTAGAGCGTTTCTTGAAACGTTTTTTGGAAAGACGTGTTTCTTGGAAGAATTCTCCTTCATATGTGTCTGGGTTAATGTGAGGTTCATAATCATCTTCATTGAGGGGAGGTGGTCTAAAATGTGGCGGCACATCATAAACGACATCCCAACCATTCAGATTTGGATCAGTTTGGCAGGCCCACGGTAGATAGAAAACTTGGGTTGCCTGTTGAGCCGTAATATAGACATCGGGAACATCTAAATGGGTGCTTTGTTTGATTTTGACTAGCCCTATATGTTCATGAGTCCTTCTAGTCTCCTTCGGCTGGAACCAATAACATTTGAAGACTACGACGTTTGGTGGGTTTTCACCAAAGAATATAAGTTCATAAATTGCTTCAACTCTTCCATAATACATGACACCTCCTTCGTCGACAACGGAGACACAACAATTTGTAGACTTTCGGTCGGCCATAGATAGCTCTTTGCCAAAAGTACGAAAGCGATACCTGTTGATGTCGTATTTGTCAAATGAACGGACCTTATAGTCAAAACCATTAACGACTTGTCTCAATTCGGAGTCCATAGACTCTGCATTAGCCTACAAGTTTAATACGAAAGGATTGTTGCATTAGCCGCAAACTAGACGAAGAAATGAAATGGTCTAATGGAAATTACCATTTGTTTGAACCTAGAGATGAAACCGGGATAGCCGCCTCCATGCTTTGCCAGAAGCTCATACTCTTCGATGGAATCCTTTTGGATCACCGCTCCATCCGAGAATTTGGCGATGTATCGACTGTATCACATATCCGGGAATAAGAGCATTTCAAAGGAATTAGAAGTTGCGAAACAATGTACCGAGAACTTACTCGATGTACGGCCGCACTTCTGTTAGGTTGTTGAAGATATACAACGAAATGGTCCACCGTTCTTCGACATCCAACGCTATTGCTTTCGAAGCATCGGCTGGTGCAAGCTTCCCTTTGAATAGGCTGAGGTTGGATCGACCTTTTTCACGGTCGTCATCAGTGTACCGAGGCTTCGGATTATGCAAATGATGATTCTTGGCTTCGTAGTGTGCTGTCACAAAGTTTGCCGCCTCCTCAGTAATGAATGCCTCGGCCATCGATGCTTCAATTCTACGTTTATTTTTACATTTTGCTCGAAGCGTCTTCTGCATCCTCTCAGTTGCGAAGCACCAACGATTTTGCATGGGCCCCCCCAATCTTGCCTCGGTCGGGAGATGCAAAATCAAATGCTGCATTGGATTAAAGAATCCCGGTGGAAAGATCTTTTCTAACTTGCAGATCAACTCCGGCGCCAACTCTTCCAGTTCGTCTAGCACGTCAGGCGATAGTTCTTTCGCACAAAGAGCACGGAAGAAATAGCTCAGCTCTACCAGTACTAGTCATTCATCCTCAGGGATAAAGCCACGCAACATCACAGGCATTACCCGCTCAATCCATATGTGCCAATCATGACTCTTGAGACCAAATATTTTCAATTTGTCAAGACTCGCTCCCCTCTTTAGATTCGCTGCATACCCATCGTGGAACATCAACTGCATTTTCACCCACAAGGTCATTTCCCTCATAGCTGGCCTTCCAAGATTGAACCATGCCTTTGGCTTCCTCCAGTTCTTCTTTCCTTTCGGTTGTCGTATGTTTTGTAACGGTCTATCACATAGAGCCTCCTGATCGACTCTAGCCTTAGGATTATCCTTCGACTTCCCCTCTATGCCAAACAATGTACCAAAAAGGGCCTCGGCGATATTCTTTTCAGTGTGCATCACATCGATGTTGTGTGGGCAAAGGAGGTCTTTAAAGTAAGGCAGATCCCACAAGCATATCTTGTGAGTCCAGGTGTGTTTCGAATTATACCCTTTGAAATACCCTGGACGATTTGGATCCGGCTCGAGAGCGTTTATCTGATCTAGGGTCTGTTGGCCTGTCAATGCAAGTGGTGCAGAGTTTTTGACAACTCTACCTTTCATGAAATTCTTCTTGTCTTTTCTGAACTTATGGCGAGGATCCAGGAACGGTCTATGCAGGTCGAAGCAAGAATACTTGCGACCCGCCTGCAGCCAACAGAACTCAAGTGCTGCCTTGCATGTGGGGCACGGGAACCTTCCATGCACACACCAGCCAATGAATGGCGCATACGCCGGCAAGTCATGCGACGAGTACATGTACCACACATGCATTTTGAAGTTTTTTTGTAGCGGCATCATATGTCTTGATCCCATTATCCCAAGCTTCTTGCAATTCATCCTTAAGCGGCTGCATGTACACATTCATATTCTTCCCCGGATAGTTGGGCCCTGGAATTATCAACGTCAAGAAAATGTTCTTTCTTTTCATAATTTCTCCGGGGGGAAGATTGAGTGGAATGACAAATACAGGCCAGCTACTGTATTGGTTTGCCGTCATACCAAACACATTGAACCCATCCGTGCTGATGGCGACTCGAGGATGCCTTGGATCTACCGCTTTATCCTTATGTAATGCATCGAAGTGCTTCCACGCAAAAGCGTCTGAAGTGTGTCCCAACATCGGATTCCCATCTGCATCTAGTTTGGTTCTTTTGCCCAATTTATGCCACGTCATCTGTCTGGCCGTCTCTTCGACCATGAAAAGACGTTGAAGTCTTGGTATGATTGGCATATACCGAAGAACATTAACTGGGATTTTGGTCTAACTCTTCTCACCCATACCGTTGTCTACCACAACATACCTGGAAGACTTGCAAATGGGACAATAGTTCAAGCCCGCATACTCAAGCCTAAATAAGGCACATCCATTCTCACAGGCATCTATCTTCTCATAGGGCATCTTAAGTGCACGTAGGATTTTGTCGGATTGGTACAGGTTTGCTGGCAATACATGGCCTTTGGGTAGAAAGCGTCCAAATATTGTCATCATCGCGTCATAGCATTCTCTGCCCAGGTTGAACTGAGCCTTCAGAGCCATTACTTGCGCGATGGCATCCAGCTGACAAAGCTCAGTGTGCTCGTGGAGAGGACGTTTTGAAGACTCCAACATTTCATAGAAGGCCTTTGCAGATTCCTCCATCTCATCGTTCGAATCCCGAGCATCATCAAAGTCTTGCACCATGTCTTCGATCCCGGTACCATGCTCGTCGGTGCGACGACGAACCACCTCAGCTCTGGCACGTTGGGCAGACTCACCATGAAATCTCCACACCGTATAATCAGTCGTAAAACCCCACTTCTGCAAGTGTTTACCCATTTCATCCCGTGTCCACTTTTTATGGTTGTCGCACCGGACACAGGGGCACCAGGTTATTTCCTGGCCATTTGCAAATGCGGCGCTCAGAAACCCCTTGGTTTTTGTTAACCATTCAATGGTCATTTCTTTCTGACTAGGGTGACTGGTGTACATCCAAGCACGATCACTCATCTTGCCTACCTACTAAACACACAAGAAATATATATATAATTCATCATCTATATTCATCCGTTAATCAAGTTTGTCAGTTTTATTACGTCCATGCAACCTACACGCTAATAGGTAGAGATAGGTCCTAATCCCACCCGAGTATGTGTAGATTGGGTTCGTTTTCCCATGCTCTGCTCTGGATCCGACGCAGAATTTCGGCAGCACCTCCCCGTTATTCTCCTGATACACGTCTTGGCAATAAGCAGAGAGGATGTGTACCCGGAGAACAACAGGGAGGCACTGACGAAATTCCGCATCGGATCCGGAGCAGAGCATACGGGAAAACGAACCCAATCTACACATACTCGGGCTGTCCATGGATAACGTTGGACAATTCGAAAGGATGGCGGTTATAAATATGCAAAGACATGCATATTTATAGATGCCGCCCTTTCGAACGGGAGACGCATACTGGTCACGCATACTGATGATTGAAGACACCTATAGCTAGCAAGTTTCATCGGCACGAAGACCGGAACCGACCAAATTAAGGGGGCCGGGGGAGGAGATGTCATTTGTGCTCACCCACGAACGCAGCAGGGGAGCTCGTCCAACGCACGGGGAGGTCGTCGAACAACTGCACATTGAAATTCACCCGATCAACACAAATATGATGTTTTTTATAACAAAATCAGAAAATATGTGACCTAACTCATAATTTACAAAACTATGACCTCCTCGGCCTCTGGAAGCCCGAAGAGCACCTTTTCGGTCAACAGGAGGCAGAATAGGTGTCGGGGGTCGGGGGTCAGTGGCGTCGGGAGTCAGTGGCGTCGGGGGTCAGTGGCGTCGGCGGTCGGGGGTCGGTGGTTGGTGGTGTCGGGGGTCGGTGGCGTCGGTGGTCGGGGGTCGATGGCGTCGGGGGTCGGGGGTCGGTGGCGTCGGGGGTCGGTGGCGTCGGGGGTAGGGGGTTAGTGGCGTCGGGGGTCGGTGGCGTCGGGGGTCGGTGGCGTAGGGGGTCGGTGGGGTCGGGGGTCCATAGCGTCGGGGTTCAGTGGCGTCAGGGTTCAGTGGGGTCAGTGCCGTCGGGGGTCGGTGGCGTCGGGGGTCAGTGGCGTCGGGGGTCGGGGGTCTTCTCTTCTTCTTCTTCTTCTTCTTCTTCCTTCTTTTCCTTTTTCCTCTTCTTCTTCTTATTCCTATTTTCTTCTTCATTTTTTTCTAACCTAACCTACCACTAACCTAATTGAACTAACCTAATTAACCCAGCCTATTCATCTCTAACAGCAAAAATTAAATGAAAACAAAAAAAATACAGAGAAAAGGAAAAAAAAGCTCACCGGAGGGAGGGAGGTTGCCGGGCGGCGAGGGCGGCGGGGCGGTCGGGCGACGGAGCGGCGGGGAGGCGGGGCGCCGGGGCGGCGGCGTGTCCGCGGGGCGGCGGCGGGGCAGTGTAGCCGCGGGGCGGTGGCGGGGCGGCGGGAGGTGGGGCGGCAGGGCGGTGGTCGCGACCGGCGGGGGCGGTGGGGCGGCGGGCGGTGGTCGCGACGGGCGGGGGCGGTGGTGCGCGGAGGGGGTGGCGGGGAGGGGGCGGCGGTGCGGGGAGGAGGCAGTGGGAGGGGGCGGAGGTGCGGGGAGGGGGCGGCGGCGACGAGGCGGCGGGGAGGAGGCGGCGGCCGGAGGGGGCGGGACGGGGCGTCGGCGGGGCTCTGCTACGGGGCGGCGATGGTGGTGCCGGGGCGGGAGGGGGCGGCGGCGGCCGGGGCGGGAGGGGGCAACGGGGGGAGAGGGAGAGGGAGTCGAGGGAGGGAGAGATCGAGAGAGAGGAGTGGGTGCGGGCTGGGGGCTTACCATTAGCCAGGCGTCTTCTTTGTCGTCCGCTAGTGGACGGCAAAGAAAAGCAGGGCAGACGGCAAAGACAATGAGGACGGCATACCTCTTTGCCAGTGGACCAAGGTCCAGTGGGACCTACCTAGCCTCTTTGCCGTCTGCCTTTACGGTCTTTGCCGTCTGCTGGCAGACGGCAAAGGACCAGCAGATGGCAAACAGAACCGTTGCCGTCAGCCAGATCTTTGCCGTCTGCTTTATGGCAGCAGACGGCAAAGACCTTCTTTGCCATCCGCCAGCAGACGACAAAGATGTGGCAGACGGCAAATAACTGAATTCCAGTAGTGATAGTAACTCAGCAAGAACAATATGTGGAAAACTCATAGGCACTGGATTGGTGAACTCGTTGGATAATATTCATCATATAACAGTCATAACCTAGGGCGACACAGAACTAGCTCCAGTTCATAAATGTAATGTAGGCATGTATTCCGTAAATAGTCATACGTGCTTATGGAAAAGAACTTGCATGACATCTTTTGTCCTACCCTCCCGTGGCAGTGGGGTCCATAAGATAACTAAGGGATATTAAGGCCTCCTTTTAATAGAGAACCAGAATAGAGCATTAACACATAGTTAATACATGAACTCCTCAAACTACGGTCATCACCGGAAAGTATCCCGACTATTGTCACTCTGTGGTTTATGGATCATAACACATAGCAGGTGCATATGACTAGCAAGATTGGATCAAGAACATAGATATAATGCTGATAACATAAATGGTTCAGATCTGAAATCATGGCACTCGGGCCCTAGTGACAAGCATTAAGCATGGCAAAGTCATAGCAACATCAATCTCAGAACATAGTGGATACTTGGGATCAACCCCTAACAAAACTAACTCAATTACATGATGAATCTCATCCAACTCATCACTGACCAGCAAGCCTACGAAGGAATTACTCACTCCCGGTGGGGAGCATCATGGAATTGGCGATGGAGAAGGGTTGATGATGACGAAGACCGAAGATTCCCCTCTCCGGAGCCCCAAACGGGCTCCAGATCTGGCCTCCCGATGAAGAACAGGAGGTGGCGGCGGCTCCGTATCGTAAAACGCGATGAAAAAACTTTCTCTCTGATTTTTTCTTCGGAAATAGGATTTTATAGCGCTGGAATTAGGGTCAGTGGGGCCACGAGGTGGGCACAACCCACCACGGCGCGCCTGGAGGGGGTGGCGCGCCCTGGTGTATTGTGCCCAACCAGGGCACCCCTCCGGTGGTTCTTGGCTCTAGTATTTTTTATTTATTGTAAAATAAATCTCCAAAAAGTTTCGTCCAGTTACGAGAACTTTTATTTCTGCACAAAAACAACACCATGGTAGTTCTACTGAAAACAGCGTCAGTCCAGGTTAGTTTCATTCAAATCATGCAAATTAGAGTCCAAAACAAGAGCAAAAGCGTGAGGAAAAGTAGATACGATGGAGACGTATCAACTCCCCCAAGTTTAACCCATTGCTTGTCCTCAAGCAATTCAGTTGACAAACTGAAAGTGACAAAGAAAAACTTTTACGAACTCTTTTGTTCTTGTTTACATATATATGCTTAAGTAGCACCTAGGTTTTCAGCAAAGATTATGACTAACCATGTCAACAATAACTCTTAGAAATTATATTAACTCATATCAATGACATAAGCAACTAGCGAGCAATAATAAAATATCTCAAATGCAAACACTTTGTCAAAACAATCATGATATAATATGACAACAGTGGTATCTCGCTATCCCTTTCTAAGACCGCAAAACATAAATGCAGAGCACCTCCAAAGTTCAAGCAGCGACTAGACATTGTAATTCATGGTAGAAAAGATACAGTCATGCTGCAGCCAACATTAACTATACACAATGCATGAGGATGACAATAGTGCTCTCAGGTCTGGCGCTTATTTGAGAAGGTGATGACTCAACATAAAAGTAAATAGGTAGTCCCATCGCAGAGGGAAGCAGGGATGTGCAGAGGTGCCAGAGCTCAAAGCTTAAATCAGAGATAAATATGATTTTGGGAGGTGCACCCTTCCTGTCAACGTTACAACCAAGAGTTATCAATATCTTCCATGCTAAACACATTAGCGTCGGTTCCCAAGCGGTAAAAGTAAAGGTTTACTCCCCCTCCACAAACAAACACACACCACGGCTAGCCGAATCCACGGGTACCATCCATACCAACAACATTCCTGGGGGAGTTTTGTTTTATTATTTGCAATTTTTTATTTCGGGACTGGGAATCCCTATTACCGCCCCTCTCGTGCAAGGATGAGTGAATGAACACTCATCATGAGAATAACCCGCTTAACATGGAAGATACTGACCGCCCCCTGTCGCTCCATGAGCGGTCCAGGCACACAAAACAGATGTTCATTTGAATTTTTAGAGGTGGCACATGCAAATTTACTTAGGACGGCAGGGTAATACCGCATATAGGTAGATATAGTGGACTCGTATGGAATAACTTTGGTTTAAGGATTTTGACGCACAAGCAGTATTCCCGCTTAGTACATGTGAAGGATAGCAAATAGGTTGAGAAGCGGCCAGCTAGAGAGCGAAAACGGTCATGAACATGCATTATGAATAATCAACATTGAATACTAGCATGAGTAGGATATGGACACCATGAACATAAATATCGTGAAGGCTATGTTGGTTTTGATTCAACTACATGCGTGAACATGTGCCAAGTCAAGCCACTCGAAACATTCAGAGGAGGATACCATATCATTGTACCACATCTCAATCATTTTAATGCATGTTGACATCCAAGATAAATCATTATACACTCCTAGCTACTTAAACATGGCATGAACAACTATAATCTCTAATTTTCATTGCAAACATGTTTGATCATAACATGTTGAATCATGGATACTAGGTTAAACATATTTACAAAAACAAAAACAAGTTGAGTTCATACCCGCTTCTCTCTGCCACAGTCACTTCGTCAAATATCGTCATTATAGCCTTTCACTTGCACGACCGAATGATATGAAAATAATAATAGTGCAAGAATGCCGTGGACTAAGATGGAATCTACAAACATTTTATTCAAGAGGAGAAGACAAAGTAACATGGGCTCTTTGTTACATTAACAATAATGCATACGAGAGCCACTCAACATTTTCATCGTGGTCTTCTCCTTGGTACGACTCAAATGAAAGGAAAATAATTTCAGAGAAACACACTGAAATATTTTTAGAGTTTTTGTTTTTTCTTGAAGAAAGCAAATTAAAGAGGGAAAAACAAAAAAAATGAGAAAAGCTGTTCACACGGGAGAGCTCCCAACAAATAAAGGAAGAAATGAGAAATCTTTTTGGGTTTTCTTTTGATACTACAATTAAATTAAACTAGAAAGAAAAGCCGAAAAGAAGTAGGAAATATTTTTGGGTTTTCTCAAGGTTTTTGAAACACGCAAGAAGTAAGCAATTAAACAAATTTAGCATGGATAATACAATGAAAAAGTGTGGACACCGACAACTGGAATGAAATGTGTAAACATGAATATAATGTCGGTGGATATATGTACTCCCCCAAGCTTAGGCTTTCTGCCTAGCTTGGTAATCACCATCCATAATAACCATCCTGTCCTAAGTCGAAGTGCGGTGGAGACGGCACCTGAGCGTCCCACTCCTGGGGCACCTCCTCAGCAGCTGCTAGGTTGTTTCGATAGGCTGTAATGTCCTCTGGCATGATCATGTATCCATTCCTGGCAGTAGAATCAAAAAGAGCAGGTGCAGGCAACGGAATAACATCACGGGTTTCGACCCAAAATACTAAGCTATAGCGAATGTTATGAAAATAATCAGCTGCATCAATAAATTGGTGATCCTGCAATGCCTTGTGATCTAGATAAACTTGGGACAAGGGATAATCATGTGGCCGAATCTGAACATTAAAGTGTCTCGCTAAGCGAGTAGCATAAATACCACCATGTATCTTTCCGTTAGTCCTGTTAAGGTGTAAGCGACGTGCAAAAATAGCCCCCATGCTAAAGGTGTGATCATTGTGCATGCACGACGTAAAATGGCGAAGTCGGGGGCACTGAGTGCACCAACCTTCTCTCTAGCGGTTAAGCACTTCGCGATGAACAAAGCAAAGTAATGCACAAAAGGAAACTGCAAACTGGTGGCAGTAGCTTTTGACACGCATCTATCCTCACCCACTGTTAAAGTGAGGAGAAAGTCCTCAAACTCCGTTGGTCTAGGCTCTCTTAATTCCCCATCAGAAGGGATCAAACATATGTCACAAAAGTCAGTGAACGATATCTTGTGAGTTTCAGCATATAACTTAAACTGCACCTCAGGAGGATTATTCTTACTCAGAAAATGAAAACTTTGCACAAAGGAATTTGTAAGGATGTGGTGTTGGTCACACTTAGCTGCGAGGAAATCGGTCATCCTAGCATTTGCAACGAATTGGGCAAACTCTTGATGGACCCCGACCTCCTCCATGAAGGCATCATGCGGCCATTCCCACGGCTGCACCTCCGCCGTTCTCGGAGTGAGGAGGTCATTGTCTGATGATTCCCCAATGACTCCTGTAGCATTCTTCTTGGAGGAAAACTTCCTAAAGAAATCCATCTTATTCCTATAATTAAATTTTTGAAAATTTTAGTCTACAATTTTTTTGTCAACAAAACTTCGTATGATTGATAGCAACTACTCCCAATGATGCATAGAGGCCATATTAAGCATTCAGACTACTTAGAACTCTAAGAATTCAACATGCAAGCCCATCTACAGCAGCACCAAGAGTAGCTAATTATTCTAAAAATAACCCACTAAATCAAAAACTAATTGGAGCAATGGAGGAGCCACATACCAAGTAGCAATCCCCCAAAACAGTTTCGGAAACGAAGCTTCGGGAAAAGAGATCGAAATCCGCGGGTTTGAGAGCAAGAACACGGGAGTGAGAGCTATGGTAATTGTTTTCTAGAGGTAAGGGATGACATGGGCTAAAGAAGTAAGTGAGGGGGCCCACGTGGGGCCACAACCCACCAGGGCGCGCCTTGGGCTGCTGGCGTGCCCTGGTGTCTTGTGGACACCAGGTGCACCCCCCCTCTGATGTTATTAGCACCAGAAATTCAGAAAAAAATCGTATCAAATTTTCAGAACATTCTGACAACTTTTATTTTTGGGTCATTTTTTATTGCACGGAGAAATCAGAAAACAGGATAAACATGGCATTTTATTTTATTTGACTAAGAAAAATAGAAAACAAAAGGTGGGAGCAGAAGGTTGTGCCTACTAGATTCATCAACTTCATACCTCTCAGAAGTGATCCATTAATAAGGTTGATCAAGTCTTATTAACGACCACTTCCGATTAGCATGAAACCAAAGAACTTTCGTAAAACACTAAGTTACCTCAATGGGGATATGCAGATCCCCAACAATAAGTATGACATATTTCTTTTTGGCAGTAGGTAGAGGTAGTTGAAAACTTCCAATAGTGAGTGTCGGAGATTCTTCAATAACATTTATACCATTCACTTGGAATTATTTTTTCGGAAAGTGCACCGTATGCTCATTACCATTGATATGAAAAGTGACTTTGCTTTTATTGCAGTCAATAACAGCCCCTGCAGTATTAAAAAAGGGTATACCAAGGATAATCGACATGTTGTCGTCCTCGGGCATCTCAAGAATAACAAAGTCCGTTAAGATAGTAACATTTGAAACAACAACGAGCACATCCTCACAAATATCGATAGGTATGGTAGTTGATTTGTCAGCCATTTGCAATGATATTTTAGTAGGTGTGAGTTTATTCAAACCAAGTCTTTTATATAAAGAGAAAGGCATAACACTAACACTAGCTCCCAAATCACACAAAGCAGTTTTGACATAATTTCTTTTAATGGAGCAAGGTATAGTTGGTATTCCAAGATCTCCAAGTTTTTTAGGTACTCCATCCTTAAAAGAATAATTAGCAAGCATGGTGGAGATTTCAGCTTCAGGTATCTTTGTTTTATTAGTGATGATGTCTTTCATGTATTTTGCATAAGGGGCCATCTTTAAGATATCAGTTAAGCGGGTACGCAAAAAGACTGGCCTAATCATTTCAGCAAAGCGTTCAAATTCTTCATCATCCTTTTTCTTAGATGGTTTAGGTGGGAAGGGCATGGGTTTCTGAACCCATGGCTCTCTTTCTTTACCATGTTTTCTAGCCACAAAGTCTCTTTTGTCATATCGCTTATTTTTAGGTTCTGGGTTATCAAGATCAATAGCAGGCTCTATATCAACATCATTATCTGGTTCTTTATCATTGTTCGGTTGAGTATCCTCATGAACATCATCATTATCATTTTCATTATCACTAGGTGAATGTTCATTACCAGATTGAGTTTCAGCATTGGAAATAGAGACATCATTATCTTTAGGAGGTTTTTGTATCTCAGGTTCACTAGAGGTATGCAAAGTCCTATCATTTTTCTTTGTAGAAGGACTAGGTGCATCAGTATTAATTATCTGAGAGTCTTGTTCAATTCTTTTAGGATGACCTTCAGGATAAAGAGGTTCTTGGGTCATTCTACCTCCTCTAGTTACTACTCTAGCAGCAAAATCATTCATATTATTATTCATTTCATCAAGAAATTCCTTTTGAGATTTAGCAACTTGTTCTAACTGGGTATGAACCATAGAGGCATGTTTCCCTACACCTCTAACATCATTACTGATTCTAAATAACAGGTCACTCAAGCAAGCAATCATATCAGAATTATATTTCAATTGTTTCAGAACATTTGCATTGAAGTGATCTTGTTTCATAATGTAGTTATCAAACTCATATAAGCATTGACTAGGATGTTTATTGTAAGGGATATCACTTTCATCAAACTTTAATAAAGAATTTACCTCTACCACCTGTGGAGGTGGTGGTGTGTCAAGGCCATATATTTCTTCAATAGGTGGTAAATTCTTAACATCCTCAGCTTTAATACCCTTTTCCTTCATACATTTCTTTGCCTCTTGCATATCTTCAGGACTGAGAAATAAGATACCCCTCTTCTTAGGAGGGGGTTTAAGTGGTGGTTCAGGGAGAGTCCAATCATCATAATTCTTCAATATATTATTCAATAGTTGCTCAGCTTGTTCAACAGTTTGTTCCCTGAAAACACAACCAGCACAACTATCTAGGAAGTCCCTAGAAGCATCAGTTACTCCATTATAGAAGATATCAAGTATTTCATTTTTCTTAAGAGGGTGATCAGGCAAATCATTAAGCAATTGGAGAAGCCTCCCCCAAGCTTGTGGGAGACTCTCTTCTTCAATTTGAACAAAGTTAAATATTTCCTGTAAGGCAGCTTGTTTCTTATGAGCAGGAAAATATTTTTCAGAGAAGTAGTAAATAATATCCTAGGGACTTAGCACACAACCAGGAGCAAGAGTATTGTACCATATCTTAGCATCACCCTTTCATGAGAACGGAAATAATTTGAGAATATAGTAGTAGCGAATCTTCTCATCATGAGCAAAAAGGGTGGCTATATCATTCAGCTTAGTAAGATGTGCCACTACAGTTTCAGTTTCATAGCCATGGAAATGATCAGATTCAACCAAAGTAATTAACTCTGGGTCGATAGAGAATTCATAATCCTTATCGGTAACAAAGATAGGTGAAGTAGCAAACTTAGGATCACATTTCATTCTAGCATTCAAAGTCTTTTCCTTATACTTGCATAATAATTTCTTAAGATCATCTCTATCCTTACAAGAAAGGATTTCTCTAGCTATCTCCTCATCCAAAACATAACCCTCAGGTATCTTAGGCATTTCAAATCCAGGAGAGCTAGGTCTAATAGGTGTTTCGTAATTCTCAGTTTCAAAAGCTTCATCAGTTTCAGTAATCTCATCAGTTTCAGTAATTTCATTCTCTTTAGCTCTAGCAATTTGTTCATCAAGAAATTCACCTAGTGGCACATTATCATCAAGCATGGTACTAGCATCATCATAGGCATCATTCATAGCAGAAGTAGCATCATCAATAACTTGCGACATATCAGGATTAATAGCATGTGGTGGTGTTGCAAGCTTACTCATAACCGAAGGTGAATCAAGTACGGAGCTAGATGGCAATTCCTTACCTCCCCTCGTCTTAGAGGGAAAAATCTTCGTTCTTGTATCCTTCAGATTCTTCATAGTGATCAATTGATATAAATCCCAAATGACTCAAGAAATATAGCTATGCTCCCCGACAACGGCGCCAGAAAAAGGTCTTGATAACCCACAAGTATAGGGGATCGCAACCGTTTCGAGGGTAGAGTATTCAACCCAAATTTATAGATTCGACACAAGGGGAGCCAAAGAATATTTGCAAGTATTAGCAGTTGAGTTGTCAATTCAACCACACCTGGAGATTAAATATCTGCAGCAGAGTGATCAGTAGCACAGTAGTATGATAGTTTGGATAGCAGTAGTAGCAGTAACAGTAACGGTAGCAGTGATAGCAGTAGTTTTGTAGCAAGTGTGACAGTAGCAGTAGCAATAGTAACTCAGCAAGAACAATATGTGGAAAACTCGTAGGCACTGGATCAGTGAACATGTTGGATAATATTCATCATATAACAGTCATAACCTAGGGCGACACAGAACTAGCTCCAGTTCATAAATGTAATGTAGGCATGTATTCCGTAAATAGTCATACATGCTTATGGAAAAGGACTTGCATGACATCTTTTGTCCTACCCTCCCGTGGCAGTGGGGTTCATAAGGAAACTAAGGGATATTAAGGCCTCCTTTTAATAGAGAACCGGAACAAAGCATTAACACATAGTGAATACATGAACTCCTCAAACTACGGTCATCACCGGAAAGTATCCCGACTATTGTATCTCTGGGGTTTACGGATCATAACACATAACAAGTGCATATGACTAGCAAGATCGGATCAAGAACATAGATATAATGGTGATAACATAAACGGTTCAGATCTGAAATCATGGCACTCGGGCCCTAGTGACAAGCATTAAGCATGGCAAAGTCATAGCAACATAAATCTCAGAACATAGTGGATACTAGGGATCAAGCCCTAACAAAACTAACTCGATTACATGATGAATCTCATCCAACTCCTCACCGACCAGCAAGCCTACGAAGGAATTACTCACTCTCGGTGGGGAGCATCATGGAATTGGCGATGGAGAAGGGTTGATGATGACGAAGACAGAAGATTCCCCTCTCCGAAGACACAAACGGGCTCCATATCTGGCCTCCCAATGAAGAACAGGAGGTGGCGGCGGCTCCGTATCGGAAAACGTGATGAAACTTTCTCTCTGATTTTTTCTCCGAAAATAGGATTTTATAGCGCTGGAATTAGGGTCAGTGGGGCCACGAGGTGGGCACAACCCACCAGGGCACGCGTGGAGGGGGTGGCACGCCCTGGTGTATCGTGCCCAACCAGGGCACCCCTCCGGTGGTTCTTGGCTCCAGTATTTTTTATTTATTGTCAAATAAATCTCTAAAAAGTTTCGTCCAGTTCTGAGAACTTTTATTTCTGCACAAAAACAACACCATGGTAGCTTTGCTGAAAACAACGTCAGTCCGGGTTAGTTTCATTCAAATCATGCAAATTAGAGTCCAAAACAAGAGCAAAAGCATGAGGAAAAGTAGATACGACGGAGACGTATCAGTAGTACCCAGATATTCTGAGTAGGTGCTCACTGATAGAACTATTCTCTTCCAACTTGCAGGCAAAGAACTTATGGGAGGTCTCATACCTCTTGATTCAGGCATTTGCTTGAAATACTAAATTCAACTTCTGGAACATCTCATATGCTCCATGGCGTTCAAAATGCTTTTGAAGTCCCGATTCTAAGCCGTACAACATGGCGCACTGAAGTATCGAGTAGTCATCAGAACGCGCCTGCCAGACATTCACAACTTCTGTAGATGAAACTGGAAGGGGTGGCGTGCCAAGCGACGCATCAAGGACATAAGCCTTTTGCGAAGCCGTGAGGATAATCCTCAGATTACACACCCAGTCCGCATAGTTACTTCCATCATCTTTCAACTTAGCTTTCTCTAGGAACGCATTAAAATTCAGGGGAGCTACTGCGCGAGCCATTGATCTACAACATAATTTTGCAAAGACAGCTTTAGACTATGCTCATGATAATGAGTTCAATTAATCATATTACTAAAGAACTCTCACTCAAATCAACATCCCTCAGGTTGTCTAAGTGTGACATGATCCAAATCCACCAACCCAAGTCCGATCATCACGTGAGATGGGGTGGATTCAATGGTGAACATCTCCATGTTGATCATATCTACTATATGACTCATGTTCGACCTTTCGGTCTCCTGTGTTCCGAGGCCATGTCTGTAGATGCTAGGCTCATCAAGTTTAACCCAAGTGTTTTGCATGTGCAAAACTGGCTTACACCCGTTGTATGCGAACGTAGAGTCAATCACACCCGATCATCATGTGGTGCTTCAAAACGACAAACCTTCGCAACGGTGCACACTTGGGGAGAACACAATTTTATCTTGAAATTTTAGTGAGGGATCATCTTATAACGCTACCGTCGTTCTAAGCAAAATAAGATGCATTATAAGGATAAACATCACATGCAAATCATATTAGTGACATGATATGGCCATCATCATCTTGTGCTTTTGATCTCCATATCCAAAGCACCGGAATGATCTCCATCGTCACCGGCATGACACAATGATCTCCATCATCATGATCTCCATCATCCTGTCGTCAAGTGGTTATCGCGCCAACTATTGCTTCTACAACTATTGCCAACTCATAGCAAAAAAGTAAAGCAAAAATGGCAAAAATAAATTAAAGACAACCCTATGGCTCCTGCCGGTTGCCATACTCATCGACATGCAAGTCGTGATAATCCATACAAAAACATGATCATCGCATACATCACATATATCACATAATGTCTTTGGCCATATCACATCACAACATGCCATGCAAAAACAAGTTAGACGTCCTCTACTTTGTTGTTGCAAGTTTTGCATGGCTGCTGTGGGCAACTAGTAAGAACCGTTCTTACCTCCGCAAAGCCACAACGGTGATAATCAAGTTGTCTTTTAACCTTCTACAAGGACCGCCTCTGTGGAATCCGATTCAATTAAAGTGGGAGAGACACACACCCGCCAACCACCTTTATGTAACTAGGTTACATGTCAGTCGGTGGAACCAGTCTCTTGTACATGGACAAGTAAGGTTGGTCCGGGCTACTTCATCCCACAATACCGCCGAATCAAAATAAGACTAAGGAGGTAAGCAATCTGAACATCAACGCCCACAAACTCTTTGTGTTCTACTCATGCATATCATCTACGCATACACCTAGCTCATGATGCCACTGTTGGGGAACGTTGCATGGGAAACAAAATTTTTACTACGCACACACAAGATCTATCCATGGATATGCATAGCTACGAGAGGGGGGGGGGTGTATCTACATACCCTTGTAGACCGCTAAGCGGAAGCGTATATAATGCGGTTGATGTAGTCATACGTCTTCACGATCCAATCGCATTCCGTCCCGATATAGCAAGCGAGGGTAGAGTGGCAGATGGGTTCTCAACCAGCATGATGACACGGTGGAGGTGGTGGTGGACCAGTGCTAGCAGAGCTTCGCCAAGCGCTACCGGAACCACGAACAGAGGAGAAAACGATCTAGGGCGAGAGGGAGGCACCAAGGGCTTGGTGTGTCCTCTTGGGGTGCCCCTCACCTCTATATATAGGTGGAGGGGCATGGATATCAGCCCCTCCAAGCCCTAGGGCGCAGCCAAGGGGGAGGAGTTGGACTCCTAGTCCAGTTCCCTCCCTTTCCATACACAGGTGGACTTTCCACCTCTCTCAAGCCACATGGGCCATGAGGGACTTGTGCGCCTGGCCCAATAAGGCCAGGGCGCCTCCCCTCAGCTCTTGCAAATCTTTGGGATGTGGTGGAACCCTTGGTGAACTTCCGGACTCCTCCGAAAGTTTTCAGAACCTTCTAGAAGCTTCCCGTTACAATACTGGAAAAACCCGAAACTTTTCAAGTAGCCAAAATATGACTTCCCATATGTAAATCTTTACCTACTGACCATTCTGGAGCTCCTCGTGATGTCTAGGATCTCATCCAGGACTCCGAACAACATTTGGTCACCAACATACATAACCTAATAATACTATATCGTCACCGAACGCTAAGCGTGTGGACCCTACGGGTTTGAGAATCATGTGGACATGACCGAGACACCTCTCCGGTCAATAACCAATAGCGGGACCTGGATGTCCATATTAGTTCCCACATATTTCACGAAGATCTTTATCGGTCGAACCACGATGCCAAGGATTCAATCAATCCCGTATGCAGTTCCCTTTGTCTAACGGTATGTTACTTGCCCACGATTCGATCGTCGGTATCTCCATACCTAGTTCAATCTCGTTATCGGCAAGTCTCTTTACTCGTTTTGTAATACAAGATCCCGTGACTAACTCCTTAGTCACATTGCTTGCAAGCTTCTTGTGATGCTGTATTACCGAGTGGGCCGTGAGATAACTCTCCGTCATACGGAGTGAAAAATCACAGTCTCGATCCACGCCAACCCAACAGACATCCTTGGAGATACATGTAGAGCACCTTTATAGTCACCCAGTTACGTTGTGACGTTTGATACACACAAGGCATTCCTCCGGTGTCAGGGATTTGCATGATCTCATGGTCGTAGGAACAGATACTTGACATGGATAAAGCAGTAGCAATAAACTAACACGATCAAATGCTATGCTTATGGTTGGGTATTATCCATCACATCATTCTTCTAATGATGTGATCCCGTTATAAAATGACAACTCATGTCTATGGTCAGGAAACCTTGACTATCTTTGATCAACGAGCTAGGCTAGTAGAGGCTCAGTAGGGACATAGTGTTGTCTATGTATCCACACATGTATCTGAGTTTTCGATCAATACAATTCTAGCATGGATAATAAACGATTATCATGAACAAGGAAATATGATAATAACCACTTTATTATTGCCTCTAGGGCATATTTCCAACAGTTTTATGTATATAGTCATACATGCTTGTGATAAGAACTTGCATGACATCTTTTGTCCTACCCTCCCATGGCAGCGGGGTCCCATTGGAAACTAAGGGCTATTAAGGCCCCCTTTTAATAGAGAACCGGAACAAAGTATTAACACATTGTGAATAAATGAACTCCTCAAACTACGGTAATCACCAGAAAGAATCCCAATTATTGTCACCTTTGGGTATGCGGATCATGACACGTAATAGGTGACTACAACTTGCAAGATAGGATCAAAACACTCTTATATTCATGAAAACATAATAGGTTCACATCTGAAATCATGGCACTCGGGCCCTAGTGACAAGCATTAAGCATAGAAAAGTCATAGCAACATCAATCTCAGAACATAGTGGATACTAGGGATCAAGCCCTATCAAACTTAACTCGATTACATGATCAATCTCATCCAATCCCACCACCGTTCAGCAAGCCTACAAGGGAATTACTCACTCACAGCGGTGAGCATCATGGAATTGGCGATGGAGAAGGATTGGTCATGACGACGACGTCGAATCCCCCTCTCTGGAGCCCCAAACGGACTCCAGATCAGCCCTCCGGAGGAAGAACAGGAGGTGGCGGCGGCTCCGTCTCCTAAAACTTGATGAAATATTCTCACTAATTTTTCCCTCCAAAAATGTGAATTTATAGGACTAGAATTAGGATCAGGGGAGCTGCATGGGACACATGACCCAACAGGGCGAGGCCTGGGCCGCGCCCTCTTGGCTCGTGGCCCCACGGCTGCCCTTCTCTGGTAGTTCTTCACTCCAAAATTCATTATATATTCCAAAAAAAATTCGCAAAAAATTTCGTCCAATTCCGAGAACTTTTATTTGTGCACAAAAATAACACCAAGGTAGTTCTGCTGAAAACAGCAACAGTCCGGGTTAGTTTCATTCAAATTATGCAAATTGGAGTCCAAAACAAGAGCAAAAGTGTTTGGAAAAGTAGATACGTTGGAGACGTATCAACTCCCCCAAGCTTAACTCATTGCTTGTCCTCAAGCAATTCAGTTGATAAACTAAAAGTGATAAAGAAAACTTTTACAAACTCTTTTGTTCTTGTTGTTGTATATATGCTTAGCTAGTGTTCAGATTTTCAGCATAAATCATAAATAACCATATGCATGATAACAATTAAACATCATATTTACTCATGGCAATACATAATTAACCAACTAGTGAGCAATAATAAGATATCCCATATGCCAAAAATTTGTCTAAACAATCATGATATAATATGATGACATGGTATTTCGCTAGCCCTTTCTACAACCGCAAAACATAAATGCAGCGCACCCCCGAGGTTCAAGCAGCGACTAAACATTATAATTCAGAGCAGGAAAGATCCAGTCATGCTCACATCCAACATTAATTAGACTCAATGCAAAAGAATGACAACAGTGCTCTCCGGCCTTGTGCTTTTAATAAGAGGGTGATGACTCGATAACATAAAAGTAAACAGAAGGTCCCTTCACAGAGGGAAGCATTGATTTGCAGAGGTGCCAGAGCTCAAGGTCTAAAACAGAGATGAAATTGTATTTTTGGGTGGTGTGCTTTTCTTGTCAACGTTACGATAGGTTTTCAATATCTTCCATGCTAAACACATTATTGGCAGTTCCCAAGCGGAATTGTAAAGTTTACTCCTTTCACCATACATACACAAAGCATGGGTTACCGGATCCATGGGTGCCTGCCAACATATCAACTTGTCCCAGGAGTTTCTTTAATTATTTTTGATTTTGCAGGACTGGGCATCCTTTTTACCAACCTCTCTTGTGCAATGATAGACGAATAAATGTCCATATTGAGAATAACTCACTTCATGGAAGATACTGACTGCTCCGTCGCTTCATGAGCGGTACGAGCACACAAAACAGATGTTTATTTGAGTATTAGAGGTGGCACATGCAAATTTACTTGGAATGGCAGGGTAATACCGTATATAGGTAGGTATAGTGGACTCATGTGGAACAACTTGGGTTTAGGAGTTTGGATGCACAAGCATCATTTCTGCTTAGTACAGGTGAAGGCTAGCAATAGATTGAGAAGCGACCAGCTAGAGAGCGAAAACGGTCATAATCATGCATTGTGAATAATTAACATTGGACATTAGCATGGGTAGGATATGAACACTCTAAATTTAAACATCATGAAGGCTGCATAGGTTTCGAATCAACTATATGTTTGCACATGGGCCAAGTCAAGCCGCTCGAATTACTCAGAGGGAAATACCATACCACCATACCACATCATAACCATTTTAATGCATGTTGACACATAAGATAAATCATTATCCACTCCTAGCTATTTAAGCATGGCATGAGAAACTATAATCTCTAGTTGTCATCATAAACATGTTCACTCATGATATACTGAATCAAGATCGAACGAGCTAAATATATTTACAAAAATGGAAAACAAAAAGAGTTCATACCAGCTTCCTTTGCCACAATCACTTCATCAAATATCGTCATTATTGCCTTTCACTTGCATGGCCAAATGATGTGATAATAATAATAGTGCAAGTATATCGTGGACTAAGCTGCAATCTGCAAAACAAATTAAAACAAAGGAGAAGACAAGGTAGTGGTGGCTCTTTTCGTTAGATCAACATTTATGCATACGAGAGCCACTCAACATTTTCGTTGTGGTCTTCTCCTTTCAATGACTCAAAGAAAAGAAAAGAAGTTCAGAGAAACACACTGAAATATTTTTGGAGTTTTTATTTTTTTCTCGAAGAAAGCAAACAAGCAAAGGGAAAACAAAAACAAGAAAAACTATTTACACGGGAAAGCTCCCAACAAGTAAAGGAAATTTTTTTGGGTTTCTTTTAATACTACAACTAATCAAAAGGGAAAGAATAACCGAAAGAAGCAGGAAATATTTTTGGATTTTTTTAAAAGTTTTTCAAACACACAAGAAGAAAGCGGAAAAATAAAACTAACATGGATATACAGTGAAAGAGGATGAACACCGACAATTTATATGAAGTGTGAACATGAATGTAAAGTCAGTGAGAAATACGTACTCCCCCAAGCTTAGGCTTTTGGCCTAGCTTGCTAATTAGCACTGATAGTAACCGTCAGGTCCGGGAAAATATTGTTGCTGAGGTACCTGAGCGTCCCACAACTGAGCCTCGGCCTCCGCCTCAGCCAACTCGTTCCGGTAAGCAGTTATATCCTCTGGCATGATAATGTATCCGTGCCTAGCATGAAAGTTAAACTAAGAAGGTGCAGGCAACACAATAACATCGCGAGTAATCTCGCTGTATATTAAGTTGTAGCGAATGTGCTGTGGAGGTTGAGGTTCCTCAATGAACTTGTGGTCTAACATAGACTGGTGATCTAGATAAACCTTAGGCAATAAGTAATAAGTTGGACGTATGGCAACATTGAAACGTTTGCTAGGCGTGTGGCATAAATACCACCATGGATCTTGCCCTTAAGCCGGTTAATATGCAAGCAGCGTGCAACAATAGCTCCTACGCTATAGGTGTTATCACCATGTAGTGCGCGACGTAAGACAGCAAGGGTGGGGGCACTGAGACCACCACCCTTAGTCATAGCAGTTAAACATTTTCCTATAAATAGAGCGAAGTAGTGTACGGAAGGAAAATGTAAACAAGTGGCCCTAGCCTTCGATACACCCCTAGTTTCTCCCACGGTCAAGGTGAGGAGGAAGTCCTCGAACTCCTCTGGTTTAGGCTCACGAATTTCCCCGTCATAGGGGATCTTGCATATTTCACATAATTCAGAGATTGGTAATTCATTATGCTCAACATATAAATCAAAACGCACTCTGGGAGCATCAGGCCTACTATTGAAATAAAAAAATTGCACAAAGGAATTTGTAAGGAGATAGTATTGGTCACACGCATCTACGAGGAAGTTGGTCAGTCCGACATTTTCAATGAATTGCATGAACTCCTGATAAAAGCCCGCCTCGCTCATGAAAGGTATGTGTGGCCATTCACACGGCCTAACCTCCATGTTGCGAGGGGTGTTGATATCTTGATCGGGGTTGCTCACAACAATTCCTTTAGAGCTTCGGCTTGAAGGACCTCTCCTGAGGAAATTCATCTTCCTATGAACAAATTTCTGAAAAATTTGGACCACAAAATTATGTCAATAAAACTTTGCAAGATTGATAGAAACTACTCATATAGATGCCTAAGGGCCATATCAAGCACTCCCACTACTTGGAACTCAAAGAATTCAACATGCAAGATTATTTTCAATAGCACCAAGTGCAGCAAAATGTGCAAAGTATAAACCACTAAAGAAAAAACTAATTGGATGAATGGGAGAGTTACATACCAAGTAGCAATTCCTTAAAACAGTTTCGGAAACGGAGTTCCGAGCAAACAGATCAAAAATTTCAGTTTTAGGAGCAAGAACATGGGAGAGAGAGAGAGCTATGGAATTTTTTCTGGAGGTAAGGAATGAAGTGAGCTACAGAGATAAGGCAGGGGGCCCCTGTGGGACCCATGACCCAACAGGGCGCGACCAGGGCCTGGGTCGTGCCCTGTTGGCTCGTGGCCCACAGGTGCCCCTTCCTAATGTGTTTTCAGCACCAAAAATTCTTAAATATTACACAAAAATTCATGTTAAAATTTTGTAGCAATCTAAGACTTTTTATTTTTGGGTCATTTTCTATTGCACGGGAAACTCAGAAAACAGGAAAAATACGGTGCTTTATTTTATTTAACTAGGAATAACAGAGGGTAAACTAATGGTACAGAGAGTTTTGCTTACTAAATTCATCAACCACTTGTCTTTCAAAAAGGAATCATTAATAAGGTTGATCAAGTCTTATTAATAACTGTTTCTAATTGACATGAGACCAAAGAATATTCGTATCACACTAAGTTACCTCAATGGGGATTTGTGTCTCCCCAACAACAAGATTATAATATTTCTTCTTGACAGTAGGAAGAGGTATTTTAAAACTTCCAATGATGATCGTGGCACTAGGCTCAATGACATTAATATTATTTACCAGAATTTGCTTCTTTGGGAAATGCACGGTATGTTGTTTGCCATTGACATGGAATGTGACCTTGCTTTTTGTTGCAATCAATAATAGCCCCTGCAGTATTTAGAAAGGGTCTACCAAGAATAATCGACATGTTGTCGTCCTCGGGCATATCAAGAATAACAAAGTCTGTTAAGATAGTAACATTTGCAACCACAACAGGGACATCCTCACCAATTCCAATAGGAAGAGCAGTGGATTTATCAGCCATTTGCAAAGATATCTCAGTGGGTGTAAGCTTATTCAATTCAAGCCCTTTATATAGAGAGAAAGGCATAGCACTAACACCAGCTCCTAAATCACATAAGGAGTTTTGATATAGTTTCGATTAATAGAGCAAGGTATTGTGGGTATACGAGGATCTTCCAACTTCTTAGGCACTCCTCCATCAATAATTTTCAAGCATAGTCGCAATTTCAGTTTTAGGTATTTTTCTTTTGTTGGTAATAATATCTTTCATATACTTAGCATACGAAGGCATTTTCAAAATACCAGTCAAGCGAGTGCGAACAGTGACAGGTCTAATCATTTCAGCAAAGTTCTCAAAATCCTCCTCGTCTTTACTCTTGGAAGGCTTACGAGGAAATGGCATGGGTTTTTGAACCCATGGTTCTCTTTCTTTACCATGTTTCCTAGCAACAAAATCTTTCTTTTCATAACGCTTATTTTTGGGATGTGGGTTATCAAGATCTTCAACACATTCTATTTCCACATCATTATCTTGCTCTTTATTGTCTGGCCGAGCATCTACGTGAGTCTAATCATTATTATTATCATCATTTTCATTATCACTAGATGCGTGTTCACTACCAGATTGTGTCATAGCATGACAAATAAAAACATCATTATGTTTTTCAGCAGGTTTTTCCATAATAGGTTCACTAGAAGCATGCAAAGTCCTATCCTTTTTCTTTTTCTTTTTCTTATTAGATGGACTAGGTGCATCATCATTAACTCTTTGATAATCTTGTCCTATTCTCTTAGGATGACCTTCAAGAAAGAGAGGTTCCTGAGTCATTCGACCTCCTCTAGTCATTACTCTAACAACATGATCATTCATAATATCATTTATTTCACCAAGCAAATCTTTTTATGACTTAGCAACTTGGTCTAGTTGTGTGTGAACCATTGAAGAATGTTTACCTAGACCCTTAACATCATTAGCAATTCTAAACATCAAGTCACTCTAGCGATCTATCATCATAGCATTACACCTTAATTGAGTTTTGACATAATTATTGAAATGTTCTTGCTTAACAATGTAATTATAAAATTCATCCATGCATTGACTAGAAGTCTTAGTATAAGGTATATCACTTTCAGTAAAGGTACAGAGAGATTTTACCTCTACTACTTGTGTCGGGCTGTCAAGTCCATGTATTTCTTCAATAGGTTGTAATTTCTTGACATCTTCAATTTTAATACCTTTCTCTTTCATAGATCTTCTGGCTTCTTGCATATCTTTGGGACTGAGGAATGGAATACCTCTTTTCTTTTGAATAGGTTCCGGCAGTGGTTCAGGAAGTGTCCAATCATCGGCATTTTGCAATATGTTATTCAATAGTTCTTCAGCTTGTCCAATAGTTCTTTCCCTGAAAACACAACCAGCACAACTATCTAGGAAATCCCTAGAAGCATCGGTTAGTCCGTTATAAAAGATATCAAGTATTTCATTTTTCTTGAGATGATGATCATGCAATGCTCTAAGTAACTAGAGAAGCCTCCCCAAGCTTGAGGGAGATTCTCTTCTTCAATTTGCACAAAGTTAAATATTTCCTGTAAAGCAACTTGTTTCTTATGAGCAGGGAAATATTTCCAGAGAAGTAATAAAGCATATCCTGAGGGCTACGCACACAACTAGGAGCAAGAGAAAGGAACCAATCTTTAGCCTCGCCTTTTAGCTAGAAAGGGAAAAGCTTAAGGATATAGTAGTAGCGTATCTTTTCCTCATTAGTAAACAAATCAGCAATATCATTCAATTTGGTGAGGTGTCCGATAACATATTCATTTTCATAACCATGGAAAGGATCAGATTCAACTATAGGGATTAACTCAGGGTCTACAGAGAATTCATAATCCTTATCAGTAACAAATATAGGAGAAGTAGCAAATTTAGGATCATGTTTCATTTTCTCCATCATAGATTTTTCTTTTAGTTTGGATATTAGCTTCCTCAAGTCATCTCTATCCTCACAAGCAAGAAGGTCCCTAGATATTTCCTCATCCACAACATAACCTTCACGTACATAAGGCAATTCATAACTATTGGGAGAGCGAGGTGTAGTAGGTGATTCAAAATCTTCATCAGTTTCAACATTTTCAATTTCTCTAGCTTTAGCAATATGAGCATCAAGTAATTCATTTAGTGGCACAGTTTCATTTTCATCAAATGTAGCAGTAGTAGTATCATTAATTTCAGAGGTGGCATCATCAAGTTCCTGTGACATATCTGGATGATCAATAGGTGGTGGTGTAACAAGCTGATTCAAAACAGTAGGTGGATCAAAAGCAGAGCTAGATGGCAGCTCCTTACCTCCTCTCGTGCGAGAGGGGACGATCTTAGTTCGAGTATCCTTCAGATTCTACATAGTTGCAATTGGATATCCTCAAGTTAAAACAATAAATATTGCTATGCTCCCCAACAACAACGCCAGAAAAAGGTCTTGATAACCCACAAGTATAGGGGATCGCGACAGTCTTCACGGGTAGTATTTCACCCTAATTTATTGATTCTACACAAGGGGAGCCAAAGATTATTAATTGGCCTTAGCAGGTGAGTTGTCAATTCAACCACACTTGGGATATCTATCTGCAGCAAAGATTTAGTAGCACGGCAAATAGTAGTAGCAATAGTAACAGCGACATCGGTAGCAGCAATTTGGTAACAGTTGTAACAGTAGCAACGACAGTAGTAACTTAGCAGAAAAGCGTAGGCACGTGGATCGGTGATGGATAATGATTTGGATGACATCAATCATGTAACAGTTACACACTAGGGCGACACAGAACTAGCTCGAATTCATCAATGTAATGTAGGCATGTATTCCGTATATAGTCATACATGCTTGCGATAAGAACTTGCATAGCATCTTTTGTCCTAGCCTCTCATGGCAACGGGGTCCTATTGGAAACTATGGGCTATTAAGGCCTCCTTTTAATAGATAACTGGAACAAAGCATTAACACATGGTGAATACATGAACTCCTCAAACTACGACAATCACCGGAAAGAATCCCAATTATTGTCACCTTGGGGTATGCGGATCATGACACGTAATAGGTGACTACAACTTGCAAGATAGGATCCAAAATACTCTTATATTCATGAAAACATAATAGGTTCAGATCTGAAATCATGGCACTCAGACCCTAGGGAATAGCAAAGTCATAGCAACATCAATGTGAGAACATAGTGGATACCAGGGATCAAGCCCTCTCAAACTTAACTCGATTGCATGATCAATCTCATCCGATACCACCACCGTCCAGCAAGCCTACAAGGGAATTACTCACTCACGGCGGTGAGCATCATGGAATTGGCGATGGAGAAGGGTTGGTGATGACGGCGGCGACGAATCCCCCTCTCCGGAGCCCCAAACGGACTCCAGATCAGCCCTCCGGAGGAAGAACAGGAGGTGGTGGCGGCTCCATCTCGTAAAACACGATGAAATCTCCTCTCTGATTTTTTTCACCAAAATGTGAATATATAGGACTGGAATTAGGGTCGGTGGAGCTGCGTGGGACCCACGACCCAACAAGGCGCGGCCTGGGCCTTGCCCTCTTGGCTCGTGGCCTCACGACTGCCCTTCTCTGGTAGTTCTTCGCTCCAAAATTCATTATATATTCTAGAAAAAATTCACAAAAAGTTTCGTCCAATGCTGAGAACTTTTATTTCTGCACAAAAATAACACCAAGGTAGTTCTGCTGAAAACAACGTCAGTCCATGTTAGTTTCATTCAAATTATGCAAATTAGAGGCCAAAACAAGAGCAGAAGTGTTTGGAAAAGTAGATACGTTGGAGAGGTATGAGTTACTACCTGCATCATCCAAACAATCTCATTCCAAGAGAAGAGGCGGACAATCAATACAATCACTCCGGCTTGTTCATCCTTCAAACTATAGTGCCCCCTGAAGATCTAGCTCACTTGCGTCCTTTCAGTCATGCATAGGATTGTTGGGAACATATTGTCTCTCTTTATAAGGGAGTCTCGAGTATTCAATGGTCCAACTTTCAGGTGGTTCTCGATTAGGCCGATGAATTTGTGATGAATGAAGATGAGGACCCTCATGAGCTCTACCAGAGATTGACAACTCTCGCGGTCTCCCTTGAAGATCATAGGAGTAAGGATACGGATGACAATTGGATAAGGCATAAGTTTCTTAAGGCCATCATGCCATTCAACAAGGCCATGTCCTCTCTGATCCGTCGAGGACCAGACTTCCACACCTTGTCCTCGAGTGATGTGTTGGGGAACGTTGCATTGGAAACAAAATTTTCCCTACGCACACACAAGATCTATCCATGGATATGAGCATCTACGAGAGGGGAGATCGGATCCACATACCCTTGTAGATCGCTAAGCGAGAAGCGTTAAGAAACACGGTTGATGTAGTCGAACGTCTTCGTGGTCCAAATTGCAAGTCGTCCCGCGATCCAATCACGATCTAGCGCCGAACGGATGGCACCTCCACGTTCAACACACGTACAGCTCGATGACAATCTCCGCCTCCTTGATCCAGCAAGGGAGAGCATAGAGGTAGATGAGTTCTCCGGCAACATGACGGCGTGGTGGTGGTGCTATCCCGACAGGGCTATGCCTAGCTCTACCGAAACCGCGAACGAAGGAGAAAACGATCTAGGGAGAGAGAGGGGCGCCAAGGGCTTCGTGTGTCCTCTTGGGGCACCCCCTCCCCTCTATATATAGGTGGAGGGGCATGGAGATCATCCCCTCCAAGCCCTAGGGCGCAGCCAAGGGGGAGGAGTTGGACTCCTAGTCTAATTCCCTCCCTTTCCATAAATATGTGGACTTTCCACCTCTCCCAAGCCACATGGGCCTTGAGGGACTTGTGCGCCTGGCCCAATAAGGTCAGGGTACCTCCCCTCAGCCCATGCAAACCCTTGGGACATGGTGGAACCCTCGGTGGACTTCTCGACTCCTCCGGAAGTTTCCGGAACCTTGTAGAAGCTTCCCGGTACAATACCGGAAAAACCCGAAACTTTTCCGGTCGCCAAAATATGACTTCCCATATATAAATCTTTACCTATTGACCATTCCGGAGCTCCTCGTGATGTCCGGGATCTCATCTGGGACTCCGAACAACCTTCGGTCACCAACATACATAATTCAGTAATACCGAAACATCACCGAACGTTAAGTGTGCAGACCCTGCGGGTTCGAGAACTATGTAGACATGAACGAGACACCTCTATGGTCTATAACCAATAGCGGGACCTGGATGCCCATATTGGTTCCTACATATTCTACGAAGATCTTTATCGGTTGAACCTCTATGTCAAGGATTCAGTTAATCCCGTACGCTGTTCCCTTTGTTCATCGGTATGTTACTTGCCCGAGATTCGATCGTCGGTATCTCCATACCTAGTTCAATCTCGTTATCGGCAAGTCTCTTTACTCGTTCCGTAATACAAGATCCCGTGGCTAACACTTTAGTCACTTTGCTTGCAAGGCTCATTGTGATGTTGTATTACCGAGTGGGCCCTGAGATACCTCTCCGTCACACGGAGTGACAAATCCCAGTCTCGATCCATGCCAACTCAACAGACACCCTCGGAGATACCTGTAGAGCATCTTTATAGTCACCCAGTTACGTTGTGACGTTTGATACACACAAGGTACTCCTCCGGTGTTAGTGAGTTACATGATCTCATGGTCATAGGAACACATACTTGACATGCAGAAAACAATAGCAATAAACTGACATGATCATATGCTACGTTCATAGTTTGGGTCTTGTCCATCACATCATTCTCCTAGTGATGTGATCCTGTTATCAAATGACAACTCTTGTCCATGACTAGGAAACCATAGCCATCTTTGATGAACGAGCTTGTCCATTAGAGGCTTACTAGGGACACATTGTTGTCTATGTACCCACATATGTATTTGCGTTTCCAATCAATACAATTATAGCATGGATAATAAACATTTATCATGAACAAGGAAATATGATAATAACCATTTTATTATTGCCTCTAGGGCATATTTCCAACAGTCTCCCACTTGCACTAGAGTCAATAATCTAGCTCACATCGCTATGTGATTTACATTGTTATGAATCTAACACCTAATGAGTTCTGGGGTTCGATCATGTTTTGCATGTGAGAGAGGTTTTAGTCAACGGTCTGCAACATTCAGATCCGTGTGTTCTTTGCAAATCTATATGTCATACTATAGATGTTGCTACCATGCTCCACTTGGAGCTATTCCAAATGGCTGCTCCACTATACGTATCCGGATTACTTACTAAGAGTCATCCGGATTGGTGTCAAAGCTTGCATCGACGTAACTCTTTACGACGAAATCTTCATCACCTCCATAATCGAGAAACATTTCCTTAGTCCTCGAGTTACTAAGGATAATTTTGACCGCTGTCTAGTGATCCACTCCTGGATCACTCTTGTACCCCTTTGACAGACTCATGGCAAGGCACACACCAGGTGCGGTACACAGCATGGCATACTATACAAAGCCTATGGATAAGGCATAGGGGATGACCTTCATCCTTTCTCTTTCTTATGCCGTGGTCGAGCTTTGAGTCTTACTCAACTTCACACTTTACAAATCAGTCAAGAACTCTTTCTTTGACTGATCCATTTTGATCTCTTTCAAAATCTTGTCAAGGTATGTACTCATTGAAAGTCTTATTAGGCATCTTGATCTATCTCTATAGATCTTGATGCCCAATATTTAAGTAGCTTTATCCAGGTCTTCCTTTGAAAAACTCCTTTCAAACAACCCTTTATGCCTTCCATAAATTTCTACATCATTCCCGATCAACAATATGTCATCCACATATACTTATCAGAAATTCTATAGTGCTCCCACTCACTTTCTTGTAAATACAAGTTTCTTATAAACTTTGTATAAACCCAAAAGCTTTGATCACCTCATCAAAGTGTATATTCCAACTCCGAGATGCTTGCTCCAGTCCATAGAAGGATCGCTGGAGCTTGCATACCTTTTAGCATCCTTAGGACCGACAAAACCTTCTGGTTGTATCACATACAACCTTTCCTCACGGAAACCATTAAGGAAACTCTGTTTTGACATCCATCTGCCAGATTTCATAATCGAAAAATGTAGCAACTGCTAACATAATTCCAACAGACTTTAGCATCGCTACGGGTGAGAAAGTCTCATCGTAGTCAACTCCTTGAACTTGTCGAAAACTACTTTGCGACGAGTCGAGCTTTATAAATGGTGACATTTACCATCAGCGTCTGTCTTCTTCTTAAAGATCCATTTGTACTTAACGGCCTGCCGCTCATCGGGCAAGTCTACCAAAGTCCATACTTGGTTTTCATACATGGATCCTATCTCGGATTTCATGACTCCTAGCCATTTGTTGGAATCCGGGCCCACCATCGCTTCTTCATAGCTCGTAGGTTCACTGTTGTCTAACAACATGACCTCCAAGACAGGATTGTCATACCACTCAAGGGCGGTACGATTTCTTGTCGACCTACGAGGCTCGGTAGTAACTTGATCCGAAGTTTCATGATCATCATCATTAACTTCCTCTTCATTCGGTGTAGGCACAACAGAAAACATCTTTCTGCGTCGTGCTACCATCCAACTGAAGTGACAGTTCACTAACCTCATCAAGTTCTACTTTTCCTCCCACTCAATTCTTTCGAGAGAAACTCTTTCTCGAGAAAGGACCCGTTTTAGCAACAAACACTTTGCCCTCGGATCTGAGATAGAAGGTATACCCAACTGTTTCCTTAGGGTATCCTATGAAGACGCATTTGTCTGCTTTGGGTTCGAGCTTATCAGGTTGAAGTCTTTTCACATAAGCATCTCTTTCCCAAACTTTAAGAAATGACAGCTTAGGTTTCTGCCAAACCATAATTCATACGGTGTCATCTCAACGGACTTTAGATGGTGCCCTATTTTAAAGTGAATGTAGTTGTCTCTAATGCATAACCCCCAAAATGATAGTGGCAAATCGGTAAGAGACATCATAGAACGCACCATATCCAATAGAGTACGGCTACGATATTCGGAGACACCATTACACTGTGGTGTTCGAGGTGGCATGTGTTGTGAAACAACTTCCACATTGTCTTAAATATATACCAAAACTCGTAACTCAGATGTTTACCTCCACGATCATATCGTATACATTCAATCTTCTTGTCACGATGATCTTCAACTTCACTCTGAAATTTCTTGAACTTTTCAAAAGTTTCAGACTTGTGATTCATCAAGTAAACATACCAGTATCTACTCAAATCATCTGTGAAGGTAAGATAATAACGATATCCACCGCGTGCTTCAATGCTCATTGGTAGCATACATTAATATGTATTATTTCCAATAAGTCACTTGCCCGCTCCATCGAACCGGAAAATGGGGTCTTAGTCATCTTGCCCAAGAGGCATGGTTCGCATGTCTCAAGCGATTCAAAATTGAATGAGTCCAAAGATCCATCAGCATGGAGCTTCTTCATGCAATCTACACCAATATGACCTTAGCGGCAGTGCCACAAGTATGTGGTACTATCATTATCAACTTTGCATCTTTTGGCATCAATATTATGAACATGTGTATCACAATGATCAAGATTCAATAAACCATTCACATTGGATGCATGATCATTGAAGGTATTATTCATGTAAACAAAATAACCATTATTGTCTGACTTAAATGAGTAATCGTATTGCAATAAACACGATCTAATCATGTTCATGCTCAACGTAAACACCGAATAACATTTATTTAGGTTCAACACTAATCCCGAAGGTAGAGGGAGCGTACGATGGTGATCACATCAACCTTGGAAACACTTCCAACACACATCATCACCTTGCCCTTAGCTAGCCTCCGTTTATTCCGTAGCTTTTATTTTGAGTTACCAATATTAGCAACTGAACCGGTATCTAATACCCAGGTGCTACTAGGAGTACTAGTAAGGTACACATCAATAACATGTATATCAAATATACTTTTGTTGACGTTGCCATCCTTCTTATCTACCAAGTATTTGGGGTAGTTCCGCTATCAGTGACCGTTCCCCTTATAATAGAAGCACTTAGTCTTCGGTTTGGGTTCAACCTTGGGTTTCTTCACTGGAGCGGCAACTGTTTTGCCATTCTTGAAGTTTCCCTTCTTACCCTTCTTGAAACTAGTGGTCATGTTAACCATCAACACTTGATGCTCCTTCTTGATTTCTACCTTCGCGGCCTTAAGCATTGCGAACAGCTCCGGGATCACTATCTTCATCCCTTGCATGTTATAGTTCATCATAAAGCTTTAGTAGCTTGGTGGCAGTGACTTGGAGAAGTATGTCAATCAGTATCTTATCTGGAAGATCAACTCCCACTTGATTCAAGCGATTGTAGCACCCGGACAATCTGAGCACATGCTCACAGATTGAGATATTCTCCTTCATCTTGCAGGCAAAGAATCTTGTTGGAGGTCTCATACCTCTCAACACGGGCACGAGCCTGAAATCCCAATTTCAGCTCTTGGAACATCTCATATGATCCGTGACGTTCAAAACGTCTTTGGAGCCTCAATTCTAAGCCGTAAAGCATGACGCACTGAACTATCAAGTAGCCATAAAAACGTGTCTGTCTGATGTTCCCAACATCCACAGACATCGCTTGAGGGGGGTGGCGCACCGAGCGGTGCATTAAGGACATAAGCCTTCTGTGCAGCAACTGAGGACAATCCTCAGATCACGGACCTAGTCCGCATAATTGCTACCAACATCTTTCAACTCTATTTTCTCTAGGAACGTATCAAAAACATAGGGGAGCTACAACGCGAGCTATTGATCTACAACATAATTTTGCAAAGACAACTTTAGACTATGTTCATGATAAAGAGTTCAATTAATTATATTACTTAAAAAACTCCCACTCAAATTGACATCCCTCCGGTCATTCGAGTGCTACATGATCCAAATTCACCAACCCAAGTCCGATCATCACGTGAGATGAGGTGGTTTCAGAGGTGAACATCTCCATGTTGATCATATCTACTATATGACTCATGTTCAACCTTTCGGTCTCTTGTGTTCCGAGGCCATGTCTATACATGCTAGGCTCGTCAAGTTTAACCCGAGTGTTCCACATGTGCAAAACTGGCTTGCACCCATTGTATGCGAACATAGAGTCTATCACATCCGATCATCACGTGGTGCTTCGAAACGATGAACTTTCGCAATGGTGCACACTCGGGGAGAACACAATTTTATCTTGAAATTTTAGTGAGGGATCACCTTATAATTCTACCGTCGTCCTAAGCAATATAAGATGCATAAAAGGATTAACATCACATGCAAATCATAAGTGACATGATATGGCCATGATCTTGTGCTTTTGATCTCCATCTCCAAAGCACCGGCATGATCTCCATCGTCACCGGCATGACACCATGATCTCCATCATCTTGATCTCCATCAACGTGTCGCCATGAGGTTGTCGCCCCAACTATTGCTAACGCATAGCGATAAAGTAAAGCAAAAGAAGGCGAAAATAATTAAAGACAACCCTATGGCTCCTGCCGGTTGCTGTACTCATCGACATGCAAGTCGTGATAATCTATACAAAACATGATCATCTCATACATCACATATATCACATCATGTGTTTGGCCATATCATATCACAACATACCCTGCAAAAACAAGTTAGACGTCCTCTAATTTGCTGTTGCATGTTTTACGTGGCTGCTATGGGTATCTAGCAAGAACGACTCTTACGTACGCAAAACCACAACGGTGATATACAAGTTTCTATTTCACCTTCTACAAGGACCGCCTCTATCGAATCCGATTCAACTAAAGTGGGAGAGACAGACACCCGCCAGCCATCTTATGCAACAAAGTTACATGTCAGTCGATGGAACCGGTCTCTCGTACGTGGACGAGTAAGGTTGGTCCGAGCCGCTTCATCCCACAATACCGCTGAATCAAGAAAAGACTAAAGAGGGAAGCAATCTGAATATCAATGCCCACAAACTCCTTTGTGTTCTACTCGTGATCTCATCTACGCATAGACCTAGCTCTGATACCACTGTTGGGGAATGTTACACAAGATCTATCCATGGAGATGAGCATCTACGAGAGGGGAGATCGGATCCACATACCCTTGTAGATCGCTCAGCGGGAAGCGTTAAGAAACGCGGTTGATGTAGTCGAACATCTTCGCGATCCAAATCGCAAGCCGTCCCGCGATCCAATCACGATCTAGCGCCGAACGGACGGCACCTCCGCGTTCAGCACACGTACAACTCGATGACGATCTCCGCCTCCTTGATCCAGCAAGAGAGAGCGGAGAGGTAGATGAGTTCTCCGGCAAAATGACGGTGTGGTGGTGGTGCTATCCCGGCAGGGCTACGCCTAGTGCTACCGAAACCACGAACGGAGGAGAAAACGATCTAGGGAGAGAGAGGGGCGCCAAGGGCTTCGTGTGTCTTCTTGGGGCACCCCTCCCCTCTATATATAGGTGGAGGGGCATGGATATCAGCCGCTCCAAGCCCTAGGGCGCAGCCAAGGGGGAGGAGTTGGACTCCTAGTCCAATTCCCTCCCTTTCCATAAACAGGTGGACTTTCCACCTCTCCCAAGCCACATGGGCCTTGAGGGACTTGTGCGCCTGGCCCAATAAGGCCGGGGTGCCTCCCCTCAGCCCATGCAAACCCTTGGGACGTGGTGGAACCCTTGGTGGACTTCCGGACTCCTCCGAAAGTTTCCAGAACCTTCTAGAAGCTTCCCGGTACAATACCGGAAAAACCCGAAACTTTTCCGGTCACCAAAATATGACTTCCCATATATAAATCTTTACCTCTTGACCATTCCGGAGATCCTCGTGACGTCCGGGATCTCATCTGGGACTCCGAACAACCTTCGGTCACCAACATACATAACTCAATAATACCGAAACATCACCGAACGTTAAGTGTGCAGACCCCGCGGGTTCGAGAACTATGTAGACATGACCGAGACACCTCTACGGTCAATAATCAATAGCGGGACCTGGATGCCCATATTGGTTCCTACCTATTCTACGAAGATCTTTATCGGTTGAACCTCTATGTCAAGGATTCAGTTAATCCCGTACACTGTTCCCTTTGTTCATCGGTATGTTACTTGCCCGAGATTCGATCGTCGGTATCTCCATACCTAGTCCAATCTCGTTACCGGCAAGTCTCTTTACTCGTTCCGTAATACAAGATCCCGTGGCTAACACTTTAGTCACTTTGCTCTCAAGGCTCATTGTGATGTTCTATTACCGAGTGGGCCCTGAGATACCTCTCCGTCACACGGAGTGACAAATCCCAGTCTTGATACATGCCAACTCAACAGACACCCTCGGAGATACCTGTAGAGCATCTTTATAGTCACCCAGTTACGTTGTGACGTTTGATACACACAAGGTACTCCTCCGGTGTTAGTGAGTTACATGATCTCATGGTCATAGGAACACATACTTGACATGCAGAAAACAATAGCAATAAACTGACACGATCATATGCTACGTTCATAGTTTGGGTCTTGTCCATCACATCATTCTCCTAATGATGTGATCCCGTTATCAAATGACAACTCTTGTCCATGACTAGGAAACCATAGCCATCTTTGATCAACGAGCTAGTCCATTAGAGGCTTACTAGGGACACATTGTTGTCTATGTACCCACACATGTATTTGCGTTTCCAACCAATACAATTATAGCATGGATAATAAACATTTATCATGAACAAGGAAATATGATAATAACCATTTTATTATTGCCTCTAGCTAGGGCATATTTCCAACAGGATGAATTTATTGCTATGAACATCTTGAACAAGACCGCCGACAACGCTCTAGATCATGTCCAATGGTCAAAGAAAGCTTCACCCAACATTGCTTTGAAATCCAAGGCAATTCCAGAAGAAGAAGAAGATGAGGAGGGTTGCCCCGAAGACACCAAATATGCGTACCACGAGCACATAGCTCTTGCGTCAAGGCAATTTTGGGGAAAGAATAGAAACTCAAAGCCCAACTTCTCCAAGAACAACTCAAGTGGCTCTAAAGGCAAGCAACGTGTGAGGACTTTCTATAATTGTGGCAATGTGAGTCACTTCGTGGTGGATTGCCTGTATGAGAAGAGGGAAGACAATGGTGGCAAGCTCATTCACATAGAGAAGGCCAAGTCCTTCCCAAACAAGAACAACTTCATCAAGAAGGTGCCTCAAAAGGTGTTGGTGGCACATGAAGAGTACGTCTCCGATGATGATGAAGATGCAAGTGGTGAAGGAATGGCGATGGCCACAATGTCCATTGCTACTTCTTCCCCAACCAAGGTGTCTCTCTTCGACTCCCCCAATGAGAACCGCATTGCCAAGTACCTCATTGCCAAAGGTATAAAAAAGGTAACCCCCAACATCAAAACATCTATTACCACTACTCCTTCTTTGTTGGATTGTGTGGATGAAAATGAGGAGGTGAAAGTTGATGAGAATGAGTTTGACAAGTTCATGGGTAAAATCAAAGGTGAGACCAAGAAGCACTTTGTTGCTTTCTTGGAACAACTTGGTGACGCCAGTAATCTCATTGAGACTCATGAGGAAACCATCGCTAAATTGGAGGGGCATAGTCGTCACTATGCCGATGAGATATCGGATCTTTCCATTGCTCTTGAGGAAGAGCGAGATCTTCGTTTGTGTTAGTGCATCTAGTGCCCCTTAGTGATTTTGGTGTATTGAAGACTTATAGGTTAAGGAACTAATGTGTTTGTGAGTATACACAGGTTCTATAAGTCGTTGAGGAGTTTGATATATTCGGAGATTATCGACCCCTAAAAATGTATGTCTTCAACTGAAGACTTTGGTGAAGACTTTGCTGAAGACTTTGGTATTCCCTGAAGACTTTGAAAAAGATGAAGATGGTGTGACCTTGAAGATATGAACGAGGACTATGAAGCGTGAAGACTTTTGTTTTTATAGTTTCATTTCCTTTCTTTGAGTCATAGGAAACACCGTACTGTTAAAGAGGGCCGAGGTAATACTAAGGAAAATTTCCAACTGATGCTCAACTCAAAAGCATCAACCTATCCAATCCTTTGAGTGAAGCCTTTGGAAATCTCTTGCAGTTCAGTCAAGTTCTTCAGTGACAGAGACGATGATCTTCTGGTCTCTGAGGAAATTGGTCTGACTGAGGAGTTAGGATCTCGCCAGTGCGTATTGCCTACAAGTGAGGAATATGATAAGCCTGAGGACTTTCATAGTTCGAAATTCCGACCATTGCTGTGCTAAGCGCCAGCTGTCCCCAATCATCCTATCGACATACCGGTCATATCATTGGGGGCATTTATGTCTTATCATGTCAGGTTGCACCCTGGCTATAAATAGCCACCCCCACAACCACTAGTTGGTTGGCTGCTTCGAGAGAGAACTGACACTTGTCATTTGAGAGCAACCCATCCTCTGAGGACTTTGAGAGAAAATCATTAGTGAGGAAAAACCCCAAAACCAAACCACCAAACCCAAAGTGATTGAGCATCACTGAAGAGATTGTTCCTGTGTGGAACCGACGCTTGTTACCTTTGAAGACTGTGTATCTTCCAGACGGTTAGGCGTCATGGTCTAGTGCATCCTGCAGTCAATTGGGGATCACGAAGTGACCTTGGTCTAGAGCATCCAGCAGTCAATTGTGGATCGCCGGGTGACCAGTTTGTGAGGGTTTTGGAAGTCTACCCTGAAGACTTACCACGAGTGTTGGGCGAGGTCTGTGTGACCTTAGCTCAAGGAGAATACGGTAAGGACTGTGTGTCCTGGGACTGTGTGTCCTCTGGTTTAAATACCAGCCCGCTCCAAACCAGACATACGACTGTCACAACAGTTGGAACTGGGTCATCAAACTATTGTCTTCATCAAGCTACCTGGTTCCATTTCCTCAACCCTATCATTTCCTCGTATACTTGTTGATGAAATTGATTGTTACTGTTTGAAGAATTTGTCTGAAGACTTTCTCAATTTCCTCACCTCAAATTCTTCAAGCTACCTTGTTCCTCACCTGTTTATCCTGTATCACGCTACCTGTAATCTGTGCATGCTTTTTTTCATCATGATGACTATGCTACTGCTATGTTTCTCATGCACTTGAGTATTTATTCCGCTGCTTGTTATTCATCACATTTCAAATTCCTCAAGTTGAAATTCCTCAGTGATGAATTTGTAAAAATTGCCTATTCACCCCCCCTCTAGTCGATATAACGCACTTTCAATTGGTATCAGAGCAAGGTACTCCCTTGTTCTATGTGATTTTGGTTTAACCACCTGGAGTTCTAGTTATGTCGACTGCAGGTATGATCAAGGTTTCCGCAGGATGTCCTACCTTCGATGGGTCGGACTATCCCTACTGGAAGAACAAGATGCGCATGCATCTTGAGGCTATTGACAATGATCTCTGGTATGTTGTGGAAAAAGGTGTTCCCTCTGTAACTCCCACGGTCACTGCTGCTGATGTGAAGAGATTCAAGCAACTCGATTCTCAAGCGAAGAATATCATCTGTGGCCATCTGTGCAAAGGTCAGTATGGTAGAGTGAGTGCTTTGGAGTCTGCTAAGCTTATCTGGGATAGGCTGTCCAAAGTCAACGAAGGTGTTTCCACTCAACGTGACTCCCGTGTTGATGTCCTTCGCAATCTCTTCAACCGCTTCAAAAGACTCGACAATGAAAATGTTCAGCAAACTTTTGATCGTCTCACTGATATCTCCAACGAGCTTCAAGCTCTGGGTGCCACTGACATCACCAACCACGATGTGGTGAAGAAACTGCTAAGATCTCTTGATTCCTCATTCGATACTCTGGCTTTGATGATTCAAGAACGTGGAGACTACAAGTCACTTGATCCTGCTGATATACTTGAGAGACTCAATACTCATGAATTCCAACAACCTGAGAAGAGAGACCTCTACGGACCAAGCTATGGAAGATCTCGTGCTCTGAAGGCAAAAGCAATTTCCTCATCCGAAGACAAAGATTCTGATAGTAGTCTTGGTGATCCTGAAGAACTGAGTCAGGAGCTGGCAATGCTCGTGAGGAAATTACAGAAGTTCTCAAGGAGAGGCCGATTTGGAAAGTCATCAAAAAGTGGTATGAGGAAATCAGATTCCTCAAGCGACTACAAGAAGAGAACTTGTCACAAATGCAAGAAGTCTGGTCACTTTATCTCTGACTGTCCTCTCTGGGAAAAAGAATCAAAGAAGAAGAAGTACAAGGACGACAGTTCTGATGACTCGAAGAAAAAGAAGAAATCTTCAAAGTCTTCATCTGCAAAGTCCTCATCGCACAAGAAGAAAGATTCCAGAAAGGCTCGGGCTTTCATTGGCAAGGAAATGTACTCTGAAGAAGAATCTGAAGAATATGAAGAAGAGGAAGAATCTGAGGAGGAGTCTGACTCTGGTGTTGCTAGCCTTGCTCTCGCCACTGCTTTCGTCAGCAAGTCCATCTTTAACGATGAAGAAAATGGCCACTCCAACGACTCTGACGTCAGCAATGATGGATATGCTCCCACTTACTGCTTCATGGCAAAAGGTTCCAAGGTACACAAGCATCACTCTTCTTCTGAATCAAGTGAAGGTGAATCTGATGAATATGTGAAACCTAGCTATGCCAAACTTGCTAATATTGCCACTAAGCAACAAAGTGCACTTGAAAAGCTTCAGAAACTGCTAGACAAAAGCGATGATCTGTTGAATGAGGAAGTGGATCGGACTCAAACTCTGTCTGATGATCTCAAAAGTCTTCAGACAAAGTATGATAACCTTCAGAGTCATCATAATGCTCTCTTAGTTGACCATGAGAAGCTTTCTTATGAATTTCTTCAAAGAAAGCAAGATCTTGAGAAACTAAGAGTGTCTCATGAGGATCTCCAAAGGGAAAACGATTCCTTACTGGCTCAACAGATCAGTACCGCTCAGGAAGAATTTGTTCCACCATGTATGAAATGCATCGAACGTGAAACTGCTAATTCTTCACCTGAATGTTCAAATGCTTCTATTGCTGCAAATTCTTCAACTATCCCCGTGGTCACAAATTCCTCATCTGAGGATACCACAAGTATCACTGACGAAAATGCAGGGTTAAAGGAATTGTATGTGACAGGCATGTACAAAAGCCTCAAAGGGCATCAAACCATTTGCGATGTGCTCAAAAAGCAGATTCTGAACAGGAACCCTAGGAAAGAGGGTATTGCATTTGAGAGGAAACTCAATGCTAATGGATCCTACTGGACACCTGAGCAGTATCCCAAAACTTCATGGGTTGCTGCAAAAGGACCTCCTGTGGATCCATTCATTTCATCTGGCTTTACTTGTGAAACTTCATATTCCTCTGATGAGTCACTTGACTCCAACTACAAATTCTTCAAAAATCAGAAAGGTGAAGTATTTGCCAGATTTGTTGGAACTAACTGCAGGAATGGTTCACCTATGAGGAAAATCTGGGTTCCTAAGAGCTGCTTGGAAAATCTTCAAGTGAATGTCCTCACGACACCACCCATGAAGAAAAGGAACCCCAGATCAAATTCCTCATATGGACAAAAGTCTTCACTTGGACAAAATTCCTCAAATGGTCAAAAGTATCATTCTCGTGCTAATGCATCTGTTTCACAGGGAAAATCTAAGAGTTCTGAATATGTGCATTATTCTTCAAATCATTATGTTCATAAGTCCTCGAAGAATTTCTCTGCTTATTCATATGAGTACTCTAACCCTAGTCCTGTGAAACGAAGTGCACTAGCTTCAATGCCTCCCTTCTCATATGGAGCTCGCAGAAGGATGAACTCTTTGCCACCCCTCCAGATGTGGGTGGTGAAGAAATTGAACTAACTTCTTATGCAGGGTCAGGTCTCCAGATGAACTTGAACGTCTGATGAATTTGCTGGAGACCTGAGGAAATGCTTGAAAGGACGCAAGCTAATCATGCAGAAATGAATTCATTATTTCTCACGTCCTCACACTGCTTTACTTACTATGTTGTGTGATGAAATTCTGCCTGATGAATTTGATGTCATATTCTTCACTCTGAAGCATATGACTTCGTAAGTTGTACTAATTCATCTGCAGGATGAAACTCCAAAAGCTACTGAGTGGGTTCTCGATAGTGGATGCACCAACCACATGACTAGTGACAAGAGTCTACTGATGAATATGCCACTTGCCCCATCTCATCTGAAGCATATCACCTACGCTGACAAAGGAAAAAGCAAGGTATTGGGTCTAGGTAAGGTTGCAATCTCCAAGGACTGACACATGGACACGGTGATGCTTGTCGAATCCCTCGGGTTCAACCTCATGTCTGTCTCAATGCTTTGTGATCTTGATATGGTTGTCATCTTTGGAAAATATCGTTGTGTTGTCATCATGGAATCTGACCATTCCAAAGTCTTCGAAGGCTTTAGGAGAGGAGACTTGCATATTGTTGATTTCTCTACAGGTCCTCAGCCTGCCACGTGCCTACTTGCAAAGTCCTCAGAAGGCTGGCTGTGGGATCGACGACTTGGACATGCTGGTATGAGGAACTTGCACACGCTCGTGAAGAAAAAGCACGTTATTGGCATTGAAGGTGTCAAATTCCTCAAGGATCACCTCTGTGGTGCTTGTGAGTCTGGAAAGATGACCAGATCCAAGCATCCCTCGAAGACAATCATGACCAGGACTCGACCTTTTGAATTGCTTCACATGGACCTCTTTGGCCCCACTCTTTATTCCACACTAACAAATTCTTCAAGTTTGTATGGCTTTGTCATTGTTGATGATTACTCTCGTTACACTTGGGTGCATATTATTCTGTACAAGTCTAAAGTGCAGGATGTTTTCAGATGATTTGCTTCAAGGGCCTCAACAAACTTCGGCGTCAAGATCAAGCATATCAGGAGTGATAATGGGACTGAGTTCAAGAACACCAATCTTGATGAATATCTTGATGAACTTGGTATTACTCATGAGCTATCTGCCCCATATACTCCTCAACAGAACGGCGTCGTGGAGCGCAAGAACAAGACTCTTGTTGAGATGGCTCGCACCATGCTTGATGAATACAAGACTCCTCATCGCTTCTGGCCTGAGGCAATTGATACAGCATGCCACATCATCAACCGGGTATATCTTCACAAATTCTTCAAGAAGACATCATATGAACTCATGACTGGCAAGAAACCAAATGTAAGTTATCTCAAAGTCTTCGGTGCAAAATGTTGGATAAGAGATCCTCACCACAGTTCTAAATTTGCACCGAAAGCATATGAAGGTTTTATGCTTGGTTACTGAAAGGACTCGCACACCTACAGAGTCTTCAACACCTACCATCAAAAGGTTGTTGAAACTGTAGATGTGCGGTTCGATGAAACTAACGGCTCGCAAAGAGAGCACCTGCCTTCTGTGCTAGACGAAAAGTGTCCTGAGGAATCCATTAAGTTGAAAGCTACTGAGGATGTCGTTCCCACTGAAGAAAATCATCAACCTACTGAGGAAGTCATTCCAACAACTGAAGACATTCATGCTGATACATCTGAAGAAAATGGTGCTGAAGAAAATCCTCAGCCTCGTCAACCTGCTCATCCGAGAGTTGCAAATGAAGTGCAGATTGACAAAATCATCGACAACATCAATGCACCAGGTCCTCTCACTCGCTCAAGAGCTTCACATCTGACTAACTTGCCTTTGTCTCTATCATAGAGCCCACCAAAGTTGATGAAGCTTTCGAAGAACCTGAGTGGATTCAAGCTATGCAAGAGGAATTGCATCAATTCAAGCTCAACAACGTGTGGGAACTTGTCAAGCGGCCAGATCCTCGCAAGCATAACATCATAGGTACCAAGTGGATCTACCGCAACAAGCAAGATGAAAATGGCCTTGTGGTAAGGAATAAGGCTCGTCTTGTAGCTCAAGGCTACACACAGGTTGAAGGAATTGACTTTGATGAAACTTTTGCACCTGTTGCTAGACTTGAAGCTATTCGCATATTGCTTGCTTATGCTAACCATCATGATATCATTTTATATCAAATGGATGTGAAAAGTGCATTCCTCAATGGTAAGCTTGAGGAAGAAGTATATGTTGCTCAACCCCCAGGTTTTGAAGACCCTAAGCATCCTGACAAAGTCTTCAGACTCAACCAGGCCCTCTATGGCCTCAAGCAGGCCCCTCGGGCGTGGTATGATACTCTGAAGGAATTCCTCATGAAGAAAGGCTTCAAACCCGGTTCACTCGACCCAACTCTTTTCACTAAATCCTATGACAATGAACTGTTCATATGCCAAATATATGTAGACGATATTATCTTTGGCTGTACTGACAAACGTTACAGTGATGAATTTGCCTATATGATGAGTGAAGAATATCAAATGTCTATGATGGGAGAGTTGAAATTCTTCTTAGGTCTTCAAATTCGTCAGCAAGACAATGGCATCTTCATCTCTCAAGAGAAATACCTCAAGGATGTTCTGAGGAAATTCAACATGCAAGACTGCAAATGCGTCACAACTCCAATGCCTTCAAAAGGCCACCTCTGCACTGACAAAAATGGTAAAGATTTCGATCAGAAGGTATACCGCTCCATGATTGGCTCTTTATTGTATCTATGTGCATCTAGGCCTGATATTATGCTGAGTGTTTGCATGTGTGCCCGATTCCAAGCAACAACGAAGGAATCACACCATAAGACTGTGAAACATATTCTTCGATACTTAGCTCACACACCAATGCTTGGATTATGGTATCCCAAGGGCTCAAATCTTCACCTATTCGGATACTCAGATGCTGACTATGCTGGAGATCGTGTGGATCGCAAGTCAACCTCAGGCACATGTCATTTCCTCGGACGATCCTTAGTCTGTTGGCCCTCGAAGAAGCAGAAATGCGTGTCACTTTCTACTGATGAAGCTGAGTACATTGCTGCTGGTTCATGCTGCGCTCAGTTGCTGTGGATGAAGCAAACCCTCAAGGACTATGGCATCAAGGTGAAGAATGTGCCTCTCTACTGCGACAATGAGAGCGCTATCAAGATTGCTTACAACCCAGTTCAGCACTCCAAGACCAAGCACATCCAGATTTGTCATCATTTCCTTCGAGATCATGTACTCAAGGGCGACATCTCCATCGACCACATCCCCACTGAAGAACAACTGGCCGATATCTTCACTAAGCCCTTGGATGAAAAGAGATTTTGCAAGTTGCGGTGTGAGCTAAATATCTTAGAATCTTCGAATGTTCTTTGAAAAGACACACATCCTAACACTTATGCAAAATTGATGACTTTGATGTGCAACACACGAAGTAACATTTTTCTTCAATCAATGAAGACTAACACTCTAAGTGTGAAGAAATTAATGAAGAATTTGATTCTCAGAACCCTACGACAAATTGTACGCGGTGTCTGAAATCACCATTCTTATACGGTGGGTCACGCCACCAACAATAGTTGAAATTCTTCAGAGTTGAGTTTTTCATCATTTTGCAAATTCTTCAAATTTTCAAATTCCTCAAGTTTGCAAATTCCTCAACTTTTCAAATTCTTAAAACTATGAAACTTGTGTTCTTCATTGACTATATATATATATATTTGAGTTTTCAATGTCCTCAACAGCATTCACTTATTGCTAATTCTTCAAGTTGATTTTCATCTAAGTGAATGTGATCGGACCCGTTCCCCCTCTATGCTAAACTCAACCCAGTCTATTCACAAATTCTTCATATGCGTTCCACTTTGAAACTCGTTCAAAGTCTTCACTGTATCCTTGACAGCTGAAGAATTTGCGAACGGAAACTTTAAAATTTTCACTATCAATTTTTTTTCGGCGCTTCCCGCTCAAACAGTTCCGATTCCCACGACTGGATAAGCCACGATCCCCCACTATCTCCACTACTCAGAACATGGGTGACACATGTCGCATGGAGAGCAAGGGTCAGGGGCAATCTGGTCCAAAATCTTCAGGCCAATTCGTTTTTACTGCCACTATATATACCCCCTTCCCTTCACTGTGCTCGAATTACTCCTCACTCCCATCTCTCCCGAGCTCAAACCTAGCGCCGCCGCTAAAATCATCGCCACCGGAGAGGAAGAGCTTCACTGCCTCGACCTCGCCGTCGCCGTACTCGCATCGGCCGCGGAAGTCTTCACCCCGCCGCCGTTGTAGCTGTCTCCCTCTGCCAAGCTAGGGCGTGGGAGATCTGGACGGACGAACTTCCCCGATTTCATCTCTCTGTTCGTCGTGTTCTTCATCAGGGTAAATAAAATCTAATTTTACTGCCCTTGTTTGATCTTCATGTCTTCCACAAAATTCTCAAAAGTGTTTATTCTTCAAGAATCATCTTCTTAAGCACCTTACACGTTTCAATCCCTTGATGTGTTTTTCCTAAGTTATGATTTTCTTCAAGATTCCTCAATTGTGTGGATCAACATATTCGCACAACTCTGGAACCTAAGACAAAGAATACTTAGTGAAATTCCTCAAGACATCTATGGTCAAAATCCTCAACTTGATGTATTTTGAAAAATTTCTAAGAACGCATATGACCTCTTCAAATTCCTCGCACCTATACTCTATTCACAGGTACAAAATGTCTGCTGATGAATCACTAGGTTCTCATCAACTTAACTCATTTGCAGCGTTTCTTGAGGAAAAACTGTATACATCTTCAGAATCATCAAGAGTTCAAAGCCATCAAGTGAAGAAAATGGAAGATGGTAAAAGACCTCAGAAGGGTGGAAAGAAGGCTGAACAGAACACTGCTTTTGAGATACCTGAGCCTCTGTATGCTGGTTACTGTACTCCTGATGAGGCCATTCATGGCAAAGAGACAAAAGAGCAGAGGAAAATCAGAATTCAGAGGATTGAACGGAGGTGGGTGAAGGAGTGGAGAGACTATCGCTATGTCACTCCCAAGTACATGAAGAAATTCGCCCTCAAACCTCCTTGCAGAAGGGCTCCTCCTGCTGATGATCAAGAAGTCGATCCCACTAGCGTTGCTCGTGGTGAAGACTTTCCAGCTGAATGGGCAAAGCATCAACAAAAACTTCAGAGAACTGCCAAAGCTGCAGTGAAGCAATTCAATGAAGATTCTGGTGCTGCTGCTGCCTCTGCCAGAGCCTCTGATAGTGCTCCGAAGAAATCGATGGTGAAGAAGTCTGCAGTGAAGTCAAAAACCTCAACTTCAAAGTCCTCACTGCAAAATCCTCATGCAAATTCTTCAGGTTCCTCTGCCCAAGCACAGTCTTCAACAAGCCCTACTCTGATGAAGTTAAAGAGAACTACTGGACGAGGTCAGAGACCAAGTCCTCACAATAGCCAAGCTACTGTGAATGTACCCTTAGGATCTGAGGATAATGATGAGGCTGATGATGAAGAATTGGAAGAAATCATCTGAAACAGTCAGCAGAGAGCTGCAATAGCCAAGGGCAGCTCTGTTCCTCTCATGCTGGATCCTAAGATGATCCTCAACGTCATCGACATATGGCATGAGGATCCCAGCACTCCACTTTTCTAACGGAAGTTACCTCTTGGTGTGGATCATGTCCTCACACACTTCATAGCTAAGGAAAAATGGAAGAGAGATCAAGCTCTGAGAGCTAAGAGAAGCAGGACCAGAAAAGAAAAGTTCCTGAGGAATAATGTGATGAATTTGACTCCCAAACAACTCATCATAGTTCAGTCTGAGATTCGCTGCCTTACTGAAGAACAAGAAAAGTATGATGCTGAATGGAAGGGCACCAAAGTAAGATTTGTCAGGGCAGCCCAAGCTGCAGTTAAGGAACACAACTCAAGGGTTGCAGCCCAATTGCAACCGCAAATTCCTTAGGCTGAAGAATCTGCTCTGCCTGCTGAAGAAACTGCACGCTCAGTTGAAGAAATTCTGGCTGCCGAAGAACCTGTCAGGGCAACCTCCACTGTTGCGCCTGAAGAAACTGCCAGGCCAGCTGAAACTTTTGCTGCGCCTGAAGAAACTGCTCCCCCTTCACCCTCTGCTGAAACTGCAAAATCCTCAAGGGTGAAGAACATCAACCTTCCTTCTGCATCAGAAGTGAAGAAAACTAAGGCTGCGGAGAAGAAGGCTGCACAGAAGAGAAAAGCATCAACTTCAGATTCCTCAGCGGTGAAGAAATTGAAGACACTGCAAAGTTCTTCAACTGACTCGATCGATGCAACTCCCATTACCTCCGTGCCAGCCTATGAAGTAGTGCTATTTGGTGTTGACTATGTCATCCCAAATGATGAACAAGAAGAACATCATTCTGCTGCTTCCTCAGAGCAGATTGATGAAGAAATTGATGTTGAAGCAAATACTTCAACCCCACTGGTATCATCGCCCCAGCCTCAGTTGAATGCTGAAGAGGCCGGCGTTGAAGAAATGGAAGAGGATGTGGACATTGGAAACACAACTCCTCTTATCAATGATGAATATTGGGAAGCCGCACACCCAAATTCACCAATGACCACTCCCCTCACTCAAATTCCTTAGTCTCCAGCCCAGACTAAAGAAATTCATACAGGATCTGATGACTTGGCTGCACCTATCCCTGAAGATATTCCAGCTGCATCAGCTGAAGAAATTGCTGCTCAAACTGCAACTGAGGAAACTGCTATTCAAATTCCTCAATCTGAAGAAGTTCCTCCTATGCCTAAGGAAATTGTGGGCCGCTTCAAGCCAAACCTTCAGTCGAAGCCCAAGATACCCTTCAAAAGCTCAAAGCACCCTGTCGTGGTATTTTCACGGCAGATGTCCTCATAGGACTTAATCTCGAAGCCATCGCGTAAGTAGCAGATCGAAGGGGTCAAACGAGGAACACGGAAGGCAAGATTTACCCAGGTTCGGCCCCTCTCGAGGAGGTAAAAGCCTACTCCTGCTAGATGTATTTGAAGATCTCTATTACAAGGGTTTTGAGGCTTGTCTAGCCCTAGCTCTCGAAAGATTCCCCCCCCCCATCTATCCCCGGGGGCTCCCCTTTATATACAGGCGGGGCCCCGGGACTCACATAAGAGTCCGGGCCGGGATAACAATCCGAGCCCAACTCCCCTTACTTGTTTCCTAAGTCATACCTTAAGGCGGTTTGCACTTACCGCCTCTCTCGGCGGGTCTTGGGCCGGCCCCTCAATGGGCGGCTCTCCTTCTAGGCCTCCATAGAAGACACTACGGCCCACCTGGCCCTTCATGGTTTTACTCCTCGAGACCCGGCCCTGAACGGGCGGGTTTCACCCAAAGATATTTCCCCGACATTAGCCCTCAGGTTGGCTTGAACTGGTTCCAGTCAACCTCGTCCTTTTCAAACTTAACCTTGATATTTTGGCGAGTCTTCAGCAGAACCCGCCTCTTCTGAATATTTCAACTGCCTTTCCTTCAGTCCTGCTCTTCTTGTGACGTCACCGAATCTCCAGAACGAATCTTTCCATGACATCACCAATATCTCAAATGAATTCATTAGGCGCGAAAATCGGGGCGTCGGATTACTGTAGATCCGTAAATCTCGCCCCGACCCTTTGGTGTCTCGCCCCCTTATAAATACCCTTTTCAGGTCCTTTTCCTCATTTTCTCCATCTTCTTCCTCCTGCCGCCCGAGCTTACGCCTCCTCGCGACACACCTTCGAGCTCGCCGGCCATCGGAAGGAGAAAAAAGTCCCGACGCACCGCCGTCACCTGTCTGCAACCACGCCGCGCGGCCATCCGATCCAGGTATTCCCAGTTCTTCTTACCCTTCTTAGGGTTCCGCCATTGTCGGGCTCGAGCTCCGCCTCGGCCTCTCCGCGGCTACTGTCGCCGGCCGCACCTTGGTACTCTTACATCATGGAAATGGCGCCGTTGCTATCCCTCCAATGATCAGGAATTAAATCTTGTATCAAGATAGATCTGAGAAACCCCATCTGTAAAAACCTGCCGCGGCTTAACAAACAGTAGCAAGAACTGCTTTTTTCCTTATTTTATAGAGCTGTTTGATCCAAAAATTTTACCGCGCTGGCAGAAATCTGTTGTTACACACTTAGTGAAATTTTCACTTGTGCTGAACATCCTTCACTCGTGGCGGCTTAAGGAAAGTCGCCATCCTTGCTTTAATAATTTTTTCCTTTCCGACTTATGAAAGCCGCTGACTTAATCCTTCTCCCCATTTACTAGGATGACAAAGAAAGCAATAGAATGCAACTGGGTCCGCTCCGCGGTTACCACCAAACATGTCACAAGACTCATAGACAACGGTCTCCTATCCAAAACAGAAAACTGCCGGGTCTCCAAGAAGGACTGTCCTCCCAAGCCGAAGGAGGGGGAAGTCATTATTTTTACCGATCACATTGAGAGAGGGTTTGATCCACCCGGCTCTAAATTTTTCCGAGACCTTTTACACTTCTATGGTCTGCATCCTCAAGACCTTGGCTCCAACTCTATTGTTAATATAAGCTCTTTCGTAGTAGTTTGTGAAGCTTATCTCCGGATAGAGCCAACGATCTTGTTATTCCGAAATTTATTCTATGTGAACAAGCAAACTGAAGTCGCCGGAGGCCGCCATCAAGAGCTTGGCGGCATATCCTTTCAGAGACGGCGGTTTACTTATTTTCCTAGTGCCGAGCTCTTGAGCCAACCAAAGGGCATGCCGGAGACTTGGTTTTACGTGAAGACCAAGGTGCCTGAAGGGCAACACCCATTGCCGGGTTTTAGACCTGACCGCCTGGATCATAAAAAAGAATATCCTCCCAGGCCCACAGAAACAGAACGGATCCAGCTTCAGCCTCTGATGGACAAGATAGCCGCTTTGATGGCCAATGGTCTTACAGGAGCTGACTTGATCCTTTGCTGGCTTTCCTGGAGGATCCAGCCATTGAGCCTTCGAGACCGGCTGATGTATGAATACTCCGGTTTAGAAGATCCTCAGAGGTATAATAATACGCCTGCACCTGTGTCAGACGTGGTGAAACAGATGAGGATAATCGTCAACTTATCCGGCGACTATACTGGCGAGTTTTCTCTGAAGCCCTTCACTGAAGCCAATCCACCACCGGCTGTAAGAAAATCTCCTTTAGGCTTCTGTTTTATTGTTTACATTCTTGAGGCTTACCCCTTGCGACTTTCAGGATGATGATCCCTTTTGGGAAGCTCGGCCACAGGTGAAAGAAAAAGAACCCAAAGGCCAGAAGCCGGGCAAAAAGGCCGGCTCTCGAGGAGGAAAGAAAAAGAAGGAGACCATCAACCCTTTGGACGCGGATCCTGCTGTCTTAGAATCCTCCAAAGATAAAACATCGGCAAGTTCATAATTTACACCCACCTTTTTCCTTTTCATTAGCGGCTTATGCTTAATAATTTTACCTTGACACCTTCCAGGGTGAAGAAGAAGAAGACGAAGAGGGAGAAACTGAGGTAACTTCCACTCCGTTCAACAATCATTTTTCTAGGAAACCCAGAATTACTGTGAGGAAATATCCTTTCTCACATCCTTTTGCTCGCCTGGATCCCAACTATTCGTTAAAAACAATTCAGCATGCCGCCTTTCTCCAATCTGATTGTGGTGGCTCTAACACTGGCGCCAGCGGTTCTGTCGTTAATAAAAGCGACTCTCAAAAGCGCCCGCGTGAGGTGCTTCTCCATCCAACACCTCTGCTCCCTAAAGCTGGTTTGTTTAAACATCCGCTTAATCCCTCTGATTTGGACTATCAGGTTTCATCTTCCTCTGATGACGCCTCAGAGTCGCCAGAGGGTTTCGTTATCAAACCAGGGTAAGATTATGATCGCTCTTATTATCACACCCTTGTGTGATCTCAAAGCTATCAGTTTATTTAAAATCTCAATAAATATGCAGAGTTACCTCCAAGAGACTGGAGCCCTCAACTTCCTCTTCACCTCCGGCGGGCTCCGGAGACCCAGCCAAGGACTCTGAAGAAATAACCAATGACCCTCCAGAAACTCAGGTATCTTTAGAGCCAGAGATGGAAGCACCGGCTGATAACATCGACCAACAGCCGGATGCAACGATATCTTCACCGATTCAGGAAGTGCGACTTTCAGAAGCCGCTGTTATTCCGCCCTCGCACAATATTGAGGAGGGTACTGTTGCTGCTGCTATTGCCACCGCCGCAGACTCGTCGGCGGCTTTGGGCAAATCTTCCCTTGAAGCCATGTCTTCTCAAGGGAAAGACAAGTTAAACCTCTCCTCCTTAGAGAATGCTGATTTAGATGGCCTTCATGAAGCTCTTCAGACTCGATTATTTGAGAGTCAGGAGATCGCCAAAACCTTGGTTAATAAACCAAAGGTGAGATAAACATCATTTTTATTCATAATCCTTATTAGTCGCCCAAACCTGCATATTACTGATTTCATAGTTTTATGGAGGTTTACCAATTTATATTTTAAAAATGCGTAAATGTACACATGTAGTCCCCAAGAACCGGCTGTCTTCTTGAAACAGCCGGGTCTTAGAGCAAAGAACCACATGTAGTCCCCAAGAGCCGGCTGTCTTCTTGAAATAGCCGGGTCTTTAGAGCAAAGAACCACATGTAGTTAAAAGAACCTCATGGGTTTTCAGAAAAAAATTCTTTGTAAAAACTTTGGGTTTGCATTAGCCCCCAAGTACCATGTGGATTACTTGTAATCGGTATGGAACTTTATCTGCATAAGTAATTTGATCCTTCCTTTTTCTTTCAGGCTCAATTATCTTCATTAGAGACCCAGCTGGCCGACTCTCAGAGGAAACTGAAATCTGAACAGGAAATGAGAGCCGCCGCAGAAGAGCGGGTTACATCCTTAGAAAAGGCTGCGTCTGAGGCAGCCGCCAAGTTGGTCACCCTGACCTCCGAACATGCGAAAGAGAAACAACTTCTTGTTCAACGCGCCGAAGAAGCTGAAAAACGCCTTCAGCCTATCTCTGCAGAGCTCGGCGGCCTTAAACTTCACATCCGTCAAATGAGCCATGCCATCTTCGGTAAGCCGCCAGATTTCCTGAAGCTTTTTACACAAGTCTCCTAAATAATTTTTAAATTCTGACGTTTTCTTTGCAGGTCCCAGAAGCAATAAGCTGGAGAAGGATCCAGCCACACAGCTCAAAGCGGCTTATACTTTCCTCGAGCAACTTTATACTGGAAGCCGTCGCGCAATCCATGCTGCTTTTTATGGGAAGGAAAAACCTTCCACCATAAAGGGAGTTCTGGAGGCCTTGTCAACTCTTCCTGCTCAACTGAAGTTTGTGAAGGAATCCAGCGCCCGTATCGCCACGATGCACACTATGGCCCGCGCAAAAGCTCATTATGAGGACTTGGAGCTGCAGACTCTTGTTGGCGGCTTTCCCGAAACTTACAAAGGGAAAAAGATCGATCAGGCGACTTACAACGCTCTGAGGAAAGAAACTTTCATCCCCGCAAGTCTGTTGGTGAAAGAAATGAAGCTTGCAAGAGTTCAACCGTCTTATGGCGAAGATGGAAAGAAAGAAAAACTCGACCCTCTGCCGCCTCTCACATTATCTCCTAAAGGCCGTAAGGACGAATTCACTCCTGCTATTGACTCTTCAAACCTTATAGACGCTGAAGAGATCTTCGAGGCTTTTGCCGACGTTGACTGGGATGCTGATCATGACCAGATAAATCCTTCAGCAGACGCGGACCGAGCCGGAGGCGACAAGACCCAGGAGTAAAGCTGGAACCTTGAAAGTCGCCAGCTGCCGAACCTCTTGTAATATATGATCTGAACCATGATTCTGAAATTCCCTCTAGTGGCCTTTTGTAATAGACTTTAGAAAGATCTTGGCCTCTTGCTTTTAAATGCACACTGGCTTCCTTGGGAAGCAAGCCTAATACCTTGGCATGAAGCTTCCTTATAAAAAATTACTCTGGCTGCTTCTGAAAGAAATTGAATCCTTCGTGGACGCTGGCGGCTCTTAGCCAAATATCAAGATAATCATAATACTTTGATAAGAGGTATGCATCATTTGAAACAAGTATTTAACCAAAAACTAATTAGTCATGGCGGCTTATAACCAGCAAACTTGCATAAACATGCTGTAAACAGCGCAAGAAACTGGCGGCTCTCGGCCAAATACGAACTTTTAGAACAGTTCATAAAAATCGTAAGACTCGCAAAGGCAATAAATCTCAAGAAAGTTTTGTCAAACTTGTAAAGACGTAAGAAAGGATGCGAAAGCCCCCAGTATGATGGCGGCTCTTGGATTACCAATAACCCCAACCAAACCAGTTCTTTTCTTCTCGTATGGTGGCGACTTCCATGAAGTTCGGCCCATAAGGTTTATTGATTTTAAGATGGTGAAGGCTTCTGGATTACCAGTAGCATCGTCACATCTAAGTTTTTTTCCCCCGTACACGGATGAAGGTTCTGGATTACCAGTAACGCGACCCGTTTATTAGGTGCCTGTACACGGATGAAGGTTCTGGATTACCAGTAACACGACCCGCTTATTAGGACTTTAACCCAATATGGCGACTTCTGGATTACCAGTAAGTTCAGCCTCATAAGGGTTGAAGGTCCCAGGATGGTGAAGGCTTCTGGATTACCAGTAAGCATCATCCCATCTGGGTCTTTTAAGCCCGTACACGGATGAAGGTTCTGGATTACCAGTAACACGACCCGCTTATTGGGTGCCTGTACACGGATGAAGGTTCTGGATTACCAGTAACACGACCCGCTTATTAGGACTTTAGCCCAATATGGCGACTTCTGGATTACTAGTAAGTTCAGCCTCATAAGGGTTGAAGGTCCCAGGATGGTGAAGGCTTCTGGATTACCAGTAAGCATCATCCCATCTGGGTCTTTTAAGCCCGTACACGGATGAAGGTTCTGGATTACCAGTAACACGACCCGCTTATTGGGTGCCTGTACACGGATGAAGGTTCTGGATTACCAGTAACACGACCCGCTTATTAGGACTTTAGCCCAATATGGCGACTTCTGGATTACCAGTAAGTTCAGCCTCATAAGGGTTGAAGGTCCCAGGATGGTGAAGGCTTCTGGATTACCAGTAAGCATCATCCCATCTGGGTCTTTTAAGCCCGTACACGGATGAAGGTTCTGGATTACCAGTAACACGACCCGCTTATTGGGTGCCTGTACACGGATGAAGGTTCTGGATTACCAGTAACACGACCCGCTTATTAGGACTTTAGCCCAATATGGCGACTTCTGGATTACCAGTAAGTTCAGCCTCATAAGGGTTGAAGGTCCCAGGATGGTGGAGGCTTCTGGATTACCAGTAAGCATCATCCCATCTGGGTCTTTTTTATTCGACTAAGTGCAGGGTCCTCCCTATGATGGATGGAAAACGACAGATACCCCGAGTTTCAAGGCCTCCAGCTTTTATTCATTATTGATAATATATACATGAGAGGTATGTACATGATCCCCAGAGCCGGAACTCTAGGTGTAGTAGGGTCTTAGATGAGCTATGTTCCAGGGCCTGCTGGTCTCTTCTTCAGATGTTCGAGACTCCTTTCCAGGCCGGAGATCAATCAGATAATAAGACCCGTTATAAAGATTTTTGCTGACAATGAAGGCCCTTCCCAGGGAGGCGAAAGCTTATGCATGCCTGACTGGTCTCTTCAACGTATGCTGAGACCCGGGGCGAGTCGTGGCGGATGTCGCTCGGTAAGACGGCCTCTGCTCCATAAACCATGAAGAAAGGCGTGAAACCCGTCGATCTGTTGGGAGTTGTTCGTATGCTCCATAAGACGGAGGGAAGTTCTTCTACCCAACAGCCGGGTGTGCGCTGAAGAGGAACCATAAGCCGGGGTTTTATACCACGAAGGATCTCCTGATTGGCGCGTTCAGCTTGCCCATTAGATTGCGGGTGCGCAACAGCCGCTACATCAAGTCTGATATGCTCCTGATCACAAAACTGCTTCATGGCGCCTTTTGAAAGGTTCGTGCCGTTGTCAGTAATGATGCTGTGCGGGTATCCGAAACGGAAGATTAACTTTTTGACAAACTTAACAGCCGTCTCTGCATCCAAATTACTGATGGGCTCTGCCTCCACCCACTTGGTAAACTTGTCAACCGCCACCAAGAGATGAGTCTTTTTGTCACTAGAAGCTTTGAAAGGCCCCACCATATCTAGCCCCCAGACCGCAAAGGGCCATGTGACAGGGATCATCCGAAGTTCCTGAGCCGGCACATGAGCTTGGCGGGCAAACCTCTGACAGCCATCACACTTCCTAACTATATTCTTCGCATCAGCATGAGCTGTGAGCCAAAAGAAACCGTGGCGGAAAGCCTTCGCCACCAATGACTTAGAGCCGGCATGATGACTACAGTCACCAGAGTGTATCTCATTGAGAATATTCCGGCCTTCATTAGGTGATACACAGCGCTGAAAGACGCCTGTGGCACTTCTGTGGTGTAACTCGCCATTGACAATGGTCATAGATTTGGACCTTCTCACGATCAGACGGGCTTCGATTTCATCAGCCGGCAGGATGCCTCGAGTCAGATAATCCAAGTATGGGACAGTCCAATCCGGGATCTCATGGAGAGCCGCCACCAGCTGGGCCTCCGGGTCTGGGACAGCAAGGTCCTCCTCCGTTGGCAACTTAACTGACGGGTTATGGAGCACATCCAGGAAAATATTCGGAGGCACCGGCTTTCGCTGTGATCCAAGTCGTGACAAGGCATCAGCCGCCTCGTTCTGCCGCCGATCAATGTGATCCACCTGATAACCTTTGAAGCAACCAGCCACATTAGTAACAGCTTGTCTGCAAGCCGCCATGAGCGGGTCTTTAGAATCCCACGTCCCTGAAACTTGCTGTGCCACCAGATCAGAGTCGCCCAGGCACCTAACCCGGCTGAGATTCATCTCCTTTGCAATCCGAAGCCCATGGAGAAGGGCCTCATACTCCGCAGCGTTGTTAGTGCAAGGAAACATAAGCCGTAAAACATAGCAAAACTTGTCACCTCGAGGGGAAGATATTATAACTCCAGCCCCCGAGCCTTCCAGCTGCCTAGACCCATCAAAATGTATGGTCCAGTATGTATTGTCTGGCCTTTCCTCCGGGGCTTGAAGCTCTGTCTAGTCATTGATGAAGTCCACTAAAGCCTGAGACTTTATAGCTGTTCGAGGTACATATCTGATATCATGGGGTCCAAGCTCAATGGCCCACTTTGCAATCCTGCCTGTAGCCTCTCTGTTATGAATTATATCCCCCAAAGGAGCTGAAGAGACCACTGTGATAGGATGCTCTAGAAAATAATGCCTCAGCTTCCGGCTTGCCATGAATACTCCCAAAACCAGCTTCTGCCAGTGTGGGTAACGCTGCTTGGACAAAGTCAGGACCTCACTAACATAGTAGACCGGCCTCTGGACAGGATACTCCCGGTTTGCCTCCTTTCTTTCCACCACCATTGCAACACTAACAGCTTTGTTATTTGCTGCAATATACAGGAGCATTGGTTCCTTGGTGACAGGAGCTGCCAGTATGGGCGGCTCTGCCAGCTGCTTTTTCAAAGCCTCAAAAGCTTCTGCGGCGGCTTTCGTCCACTTGAACTCATCTGCTTTCTTCAACAGCTGATACAGAGGAATAGCTTTCTCCCCCAGGCGGCTTAAGAAACGACTCAGAGCCGCCACGCGACCCGCCAAGCGCTGGACATCATTGATACACTTAGGCCCGGCCAGAGAGGTGATGGCCTTGATTTTCTCCGGGTTAGCTTCAATTCCACGCTCAGAAACCATGAAACCCAGGAGCTTTCCTTCAATATTGGAGATATAGCGGCTCCGGTGTCGTCGGTGATGAACCGCATCAGACTCTGCCCGGCGTTGCTCCAGATGATAATTCTCCTGTTGCAAACGCGCCGTCTCTTCCTGTATCTCTCGTTCACGAGTCGCCAGACGGACGTTCTCCGCATCAATGCTAGCCTGAGCCTGCACCATCTGACCCTTGATCCTGGCGATTTCCGCATTGAGCTCTGCTTGATTCTCCGCTGTAACCTGTGTGGCCATCAATGTCGTCAACGTGGTCGCCAGCCCCACCAGAGCCTGCGCTGGCGAGACTCTTGGCATCGCATTAGAAGTTCCAGCATCTGCCGCCGGGTCTAGCATGTCAGCCGCCCCTGCCTTGTAGACAACAGGGCGAGCGGGCGGGCCTAAAGAATCCTGCGACGGCGAGTTCTGCTGAAAGCCCCCAAGACCCTCCTGATGAAGAGAATAAAGCGACTCTCCACCAGAGGAATAGCCACCATCATCGTAAGTCGCCGAGCCTTCTGTGGAAGCCGACGATCCAGAGCACTCCACCCCTTGAGTGAAGCCAATGAAGACGTGCCTCTGCCTGGCGGGCTGCGTGTCCTGGACCGGCTTGAAGGTGTCGGCGAAGATATCCGGCCCAGATCCAGATCCGCCGGCGTGCACAGGAGCCGGAAGCCGTGGGGCGGCTCTCGACACGGCGGGTTGCGCGCGGCGGGCCGTCTCAACGACCTCCGTGGAGGTGACTGGCTTAGAACCGCCAGCCTTCCCAATGAAAACATGAATTCCGCCAAAGGGGACCCGGAAACCGTACTCCAGAGAGTCGGCCTCGGGGCCCCAGTCTGAGTCGTCAACGAGCAGATTGCCGCGCCGACTCCTGGTCATCCGGCCAATCACGTATCCCTCGAGTCCTCGGGGAGGACCCTTCGAATACTCAACACCACCATGCGATAGCCCCACGGTGGGCGCCAACTGTCGTGGTATTTTCACGGCAGATGTCCTCATAGGACTTAATCTCGAAGCCATCGCGTAAGTAGCAGATCGAAGGGGTCAAACGAGGAACACGGAAGGCAAGATTTACCCAGGTTCGGTCCCTCTCGAGGAGGTAAAAGCCTACTCCTGCTAGATGTATTTGAAGATCTCTATTACAAGGGTTTTGAGGCTTGTCTAGCCCTAGCTCTCGAAAGATTTCCCCCCCCTCTATCCCCGGGGGCTCCCCTTTATATACAGGCGGGGCCCCGGGGCTCACATAAGAGTCCGGGCCGGGATAACAATCCGAGCCCAACTCCCCTTACTTGTTTCCTAAGTCATACCTTAAGGCGGTTTGCACTTACCGCCTCTCTCGGCGGGTCTTGGGCCGGCCCCTCAATGGGCGGCTCTCCTTCTAGGCCTCCATAGAAGACACTACGGCCCACCTGGCCCTTCATGGTTTTACTCCTCGAGACCCGGCCCTGAACGGGCGGGTTTCACCCAAAGATATTTCCCCGACACACCCCAAATTCATCAAGACCAATTTCTTCAATGAGCACATCTTCTTCAATGGGCCAAATCCTTATGACTCTGCATGGGCCGGTCGCACCAGATTCTGGACACCCGCACAAATGAACTATTATACATCAGTGCTATTTGACAAGGAGAAAGTCTTCGAGCATCAGCAAATTCCTCATGCGAACATGGAAACTATCCCATGCTTCACACCGGTGCTCGCAGTCCTTCATGATGTAGGAATTCTTCCATTCTGTGTGGACATATGCGATTGGAATGAAGAGCTGATTCTTCAATTCTATGACACCTTGCACATCACAGGTGATGCCTCTGATGTCAATTCTTGGGTCTTGGACTGGATGACTGGATCCACTCACTACACTGCTCCAGCCTCTGAACTACTTCGGTCAGTCCCAATACCAATTCCCTCAGAAGGAGCAAGATGCATGTTTGATGAACCTGCTCTGCCCAATCACATGATGCAAGTGCTGATGAAGCCATTGGCTCCTGGACAACCTCAAAGGACTTCCTTCCTTGTGAAGGATTTGCTCTATGTGCCCAGGACAGTCTATCGCATTCTGACCAAAACCCTCAGTCCTCAGAAGGGCCACAACTCTGAAGAAGAAGAAGTGGAGGGAATCATGAAGAACATGCTATTCAACATCATTCATGGGATTCCCATCAATTACCATGATTTCTTCATGAGGACTTTGGCCAATGCTGCTTCAGCCCCATTTGAATTGAAGCCTTATGCTCCCTGGATCATGAAATTCATCAGATCAAGGTCTTCACTTCCATTCAAGGCTGACTTTCAGAATCACTTTGGCTTTCTGCCTCCAATCGAAGTCCTCAAGAGCTCATTTTCTTCAGTTGCGGGTAAAGGCAAAGCTGTCATTGATGAAGGTACTCGTCCATTGGATGGTCATTTTCGCAAAGCTGCATCTTATTCCACCAATGATGACACTGCTACCCAAGATTCTGCTGCAAAAGTCTCAGCGCAAAATCCTCATGATACTGCCCCTCGTGTGATGACTGATCGAGAGCTTCTTCTAAGTATTCATCAGAAGATTGATCGCAATCACAAGTGGGTAAAGCGTCAGTTTGGTTCACTTCTTCGAGACATGACTGTCACGCACAACTCTGTGAGGAAGAACCACTATTATCTTCATGAAGTATTCGACCGCACATGGGCCATCCTGTCTCACCTCAAGACTCCTGAAGAACTCAAGGAGATGGAATTTCAGCAGGACTTTGATTGGTCCATCCCTCCAAGGAAGAAATGGAAGAAAGTTCAAGTTCCTCAGCTGGTTACAAGCTCATTTTCTTCATCGCACAAGGCGGATGAAGCCGAGGATATTTACGACACTGCTGCAGGCCATGCTCCACCAACCGACCCCGACAATGCTGGCGCTCCTCCACCACCTTCAAGATGAAATTCTTCAGGGGCGTTAGTCCTCATTTTTCATCCCTTTTGGTCTTCGATGACAAAGGGGGAGAAAATTTGAGTTAGTCTTCAAGCGGGTCTCTATATATGGGTTGTTTTGTTTAAGTTACAACTCTCGCTCTTCTGAAGCTTTTTGTTGGTTGAGTTGTAAACTTAAGTCCGATGGTGGTCTGACGCTTTTGAACTGCTTTCCACATGCTATTTCCTCAAATTATCTTAATGCACGCATGATGAATCTCCTCAGACCCCATTTTCCATCATGCATTTCAATTTCCTCATGATATATATTAAATGCGTGTATGGATTACAAGATATAGGGGGAGTTATCCATGATTTTAACCTGTCATGTGCATTTGCAGTCCAAAGGAAAACCTCAAATATGCACATCTTCAGGGGGAGTTCTTCTATATCTTGCAATCAAATTCCTCAAACTCAGTACTTACACTTCATATTATTATCCCCGTTGAAAACTTAACCTATTTTTCATCAATCACCAAAAAGGGGGAGATTGTTAGTGCATCTAGTGCCCCTTAGTGATTTTGGTGTATTGAAGACTTATAGGTTAAGGAACTAATGTGTTTGTGAGTATACACAGGTTCTATAAGTCGTTGAGGAGTTTGATATATTCGGAGATTATCGACCCCTAAAAATGTATGTCTTCAACTGAAGACTTTGGTGAAGACTTTGGTGAAGACTTTGCTGAAGACTTTGGTATTCCCTGAAGACTTTGAAAAATATGAAGATGGTGTGACCTTGGAGATATGAACGAGGACTATGAGGCGTGAAGACTTTTGTTTTTATAGTTTCATTTCCTTTCTTTGAGTCATAGGAAACACCGTACTGTTAAAGGGGGGCGAGGTAATACTAAGGAAAATTTCCAACTGATGCTCAACTCAAAAGCCTCAACCTATCCAATCCTTTGAGTGAAGCCTTTGGAAATCTCTTGCACTTCAGTCCAGTTCTTCAGTGACAGAGACGATGATCTTCTGTTCTCTGAGGAAATTGGTCTGACTGAGGAGTTAGGATTTCGCCTGTGCGAATTGCCTACAAGTGAGGAATATGATAAGCCTGAGGACTTTCATAGTTCGAAATTCCGACCATTGTTGTGCTAAGCGCCAGCTGTCCCCAATCATCCTATCCACATAACGGTCATATCATTGGGGGCATTTATGTCTTATCATGTCAGGTTGCACCCTGGCTATAAATATCCACCCCCCACAACCACTAGTTGGTTGGCTGCTTCGAGAGAGAACTGACACTTGTCATTTGAGAGCAACCCATCCTCTGAGGACTTTGAGAGAAAATCATCAATGAGGAAAAACCCCAAAACCAAACCACCAAACCCAAAGTGATTGAGCATCACTGAAGAGATTGTTCCTGTGTGGAACCGACGCTTGTTACCTTTGAAGACTGTGTATCTTCCAGACGGTTAGGCGTCATGGTCTAGTGCATCCTGCAGTCAATTGGGGATCACGAAGTGACCTTGGTCTAGAGCATCCAGCAGTCAATTGTGGATCGCTGGGTGACCAGTTTGTGAGGGTTTTGGAAGTCTAGCCTAAAGACTTACCACGAGTGTTGGGCGAGGTCTGTGTGACCTTAGCTCAAGGAGAATACGGTAAGGACTGTGTGTCCTGGGACTGTGTGTCGTCTGGTTTAAATACCAGGCCGCTCCAAACCAGACGTACGACTGTCACAGCAGCTGGAACTGGGTCATCAAACTATTGTCTTCATCAAGCTACCTGGTTCCATTTCCTCAACCCTATCATTTCCTCGTATACATGTTGATGAAATTGATCGTTACTGTTTGAAGAATTTGTCTGAAGACTTTCTCAATTTCCTCACCTGAAATTCTTGAAGCTAGCTTGTTCCTCACCTGCTTATCCTGTATCACACTACCTGTAATCTGTGCATGCTTTATTTCATCATGATGACTATGCTACTGCTATGTTTCTCATGCACTTGAGTATTTATTCTGCTGCTTGTTATTCATCACATTTCAAATTCCTCAAGTTGAAATTCCTCAGTGATGAATTTGTAAAAATCGCCTATTCACCCCCCCTCTAGTCGATATAACGCACTTTTAGTTTGACTCTTGAGGAGTCACACAACGATGACCTTGCTAAATTACGAAAAGATCATGATCATGCTCTTGTTCTTACTCATGTGCTCAAATCCAAAAAGGTTGCACTTGGGGTTGACCATGATAGACTCAAGGAAGAGTTTGACACACTTGACAAGGCTCACAAGGCTTTGAAGAGTGCTCATGCTTCTCTTAAGGAGTCTCATGATCAACTCCAAGTAAAACTTACTAAGGAGATAGCCACGTGTCCTCATTTTGTGTTAATTGATAATGCCCATGCTACTAACGCTTGTTGTGAGCATGTGCACCTTGTGGAGGAAAATGCCAAGTTGAAAAAGCAACTTCAGAAAGGCCTTGTGACATGTATACAAGGTGAGGAGAACCTCAATGATCTTTTAAGCAATCAAAAAGAAGTTGGGGCAAAGGAAGGGATTGGGTTTGCACCCAAGTCTAAGAAGAAGAAGAAGTTCAAGACCAAGCAACCTCTCCCGCTCAAGGAAATCTTTGTCAAAGTGGGGGTGGATACTCATGAGAAGAAGAAGGACAAGGTTGTGGGTGGTAATGCCAAGAAGGGAAAGACCACCCCTTCAAACAAAGCCGGCGACTTTAACCCCTCTTATGTTTTATGTCGTGCTTGTGATGGGCATGTTTATGCCAAAATTTTTGGTTCTACTTATGAGTACATTGAATGGTCTATTTGGGTTCCTAAGACCCTTGTTACTAACATAAAAGGACCCACTAAAGAACGGGTACCTAAATCCAAGCATTTATCTCCTGTAGGAGTTTACTTCCGGAGGAGGTTCATGGTTGGTTGATAGTAGAGCAACAAATCATATGACCGGAAGCATGGACTTGGTGTTGGACGTTCAAACTAACTCATCCTTGGTCACTCAAGTCCAATTTGGTGATGATACAAATTCAAAGGTATTGGGTCTTGGCAAGGTGGTGATCTCTCCGGATTTAACCATTGAGAAAGTCATGCTTGTTGAGACCCTTGCATACAATTTACTTTCTGTTTGTCAACTTACACTCATGGGATTTTATACCTTCTTTGATGTTGATACTGTGGCCCTTTTGTGGAGCAAGACTCTTAAAGTAGCCTTTGTTGGGCATGTCAAAAACGGTCTCTATGTGATTAACTTTTTAGAGCGACCCACTAAGACCGCGGCCTACCTAATGGCTAAATTTGATGTGGGATAGCTTTGGCATCGCCGACTAGCCCATGTCAATATGAGATCTTTGCAAAGTCTCCTCAAAGGGGATCACGTTTGTGGACTAACAAATATGAGTTTTGCCAAAGATCGTGCTTGCAGTGCTTATATCAAAGGAAAGGTACATGAGACGGCTCACTGACCCATGACTACCATCTACTCGAAGAGGCCCTTGGAGCTCCTTCACATGGATCTCTTTGGTCCTCCATCCTTCGATAGTCTTGGGGAAAGAAAATAATGCTTGGTGATTGTGGATGATTACTCAAGATATACTTGGGTATACTTCTTCAAGAAGAGTGAGACCCAACAAACCGTCACCGACTTTGCAAATGAAGCTCAACGTCAACATGAGGCGAAGATATTGATGATTAGAAGTGACAATGGCACAGAGTTAAAGAACTATACCTTGGATGAGTTTCTCAGTGATGAGGGGATAAAGCATCAATACTCCGCACCATATACCCCTCAACAAAATGGTGTTGCAGAGAGGAAGAACCAGACGTTGATGGATGCGGCAAGGACCATGATGGCAGAATTCAAATCTCCGTACAACTTTTGGGCCGAAGCCATCAACACCGTATGGCATGCATCTAATCGGCTCTACCTCTGCAAAGTCTTGAACAAGACTCCATATGAGATACTTACCAGTAACAAGGCCAACCTCAAGTACTTTCGGGTGTTTGGTTGTAAGTGTTTCATTCTCAAGAAAGGTGTTCATTTGTCTAAATTTGAACCTAGAGTTCAAAAGGGCATATTTGTTGGTTATGCTACAAACTCTCATGCTTATCGTGTCCTCAAAAGTTCAATGGACTCATTGAGGAGCCGTGTAACATGGAGTTTGATGAAAATAATGGCTCCCAAGTGGAGCAAAGTGGTCTTTGTGATGCAGGTGATGAAAGTACTCCCCAATCCATAAGAAGAATGGGTGTGGGACCTTCCTACCCGTTGAGGAACCCCTTGTGGCCGAAGGAGAAGGACAATGTTGTACACAAGTGGAACCATCACCAACGCAAGACCCACGTGCTTCCAAAGAACAAAGTGAAGGCCCTCAACCAAGTGAACAAGATCAAGGGCAAGATCAACCTCATGATGATGGTGATTCACCAAGAGATGCCCAAGATCAAGTTCACACCCCCAAGCAAGCTCAAGATCAAGAGCAAACTCAAGATCAAGAGCAAGCTCATGAAGACACTCAAGATTGTCAAGATGGTGCTGCTCAAGCTTCTATGGAGGAGATGTTAGAACGACGAGCCACCAGGATCGCTTCCAAGCTTCAACATTAATAACATGTTATGGAGAATGTCTACGGAAGCTTGAGTAAAGGGGTAACCACTCGTAAACAATTAACAAACTTTTTTGAGCATGACGCGTTTGTTTCTTTTATTGAACCCCTAAAGGTACAAGAGGCGCTCGAGGACATGGATTTGCTTGAAGCCATGCATAATGAACTCATCAAATTTGAGCGCAACAAGTTGTGGCAACTGGTACCAAGACCAAAGGAGAATCACAATGTCATTGGAAACAAATGGATCTTCAAGAACAAGCAAGATGTGAACGGTGTTGTCACTCACAATAACGCAAGATTGGTAGAACGAGGCTACTCCCAAGTCGAGGGTATCAACTACAGTGAAACCTTTGCTCCCGTTGCTCGCCTTGAATCTATTCGCATGTTGCTTGCATATGCATCTCATCATGATTTCAAATTGCAATAAATTGATGTGAAGAGTGCATTTCTTAATGGTCCTCTTAAGGAGTTGGTATATGTCAAGCAACCCCCGGGGTTCGAGGATCCCAAGTTCCCCAATCATGTATACAAGCTCGATAAGGCACTCTATGGCCTTAAACAAGCCCCACGTCCGTGGTATGAGCACCTTACCGAGTTGTTGCAAGATTTGAAATTGGGAAAATTGATCCCACTCATTTCACGAAGAGGGTTAAAGGGGACTTGTTCATATGCCAACTATATGTTGATGATATTATCTTTGGTTCTCCTAACAAAGCTTTCAATGATCAGTTTGCCGCACTAATGACCGAAAAGTTTGAGATGTCTATGATGGGAGAGTTGAAGTTCTTTCTTGGATTCGAAGTGAAATAACGAAGACAAGGAACCTTCATCAACTAAGAAAAATACACTCATGACATGCTCAAGAGGTTCAAGTTGGATGATGTCAAGCTGACCAAGCCCCCATGCAACTCAAGTGCCATCTTGACATTGATCCCAATGGTAAAGCCGTGTATCAAAAGGTATATCGCTCCATGATTGGATCCTTGCTTTACCTTTGTGCATCTAGACCGGATATTATGTTGAGTGTGGGAATTTGTGCATGATTTCAAGCCGCACCTAAGGAAAGCCACTTTGTGGCGGTCAAGCGAATCTTTCGATATTTGGCTCATACCCCAAACTTTGGCTTATGGTACGACAAATGTGCTTCATTTGATCTCATGGGATATTCAGACTCGGATTGGGTGGGAGACCGTGTGGATAGGAAATCAACTTCTGGAGGGTGCCAATTCATTGGTTGCTCTTTGGTAAGTTGGTCTTCAAAGAAACAAAACTGTGTTTCTCTCTCTACCACCGAGGCCGAGTATATAGCCACCGCAAGTTGTTGTGCACAGTTACTTTGGATGAGACAAACTTTAAAGGATTACAGTGTCAATTGTGACAAAGTGCCTCTTTACTGTGAAAATGAAAGTGCTATCAAGATCTCCAACAACCCAGTTCAACATTGCAAGATGAAGCATATTGAGATTCGTCATCACTTTATCCGGGAGCATATCAAGCGTGGGGAGATTGACCTTATTTATCTCAACACTCATGAACAACTTGCATATATTTTCACAAATCCTAAAGATGAAGAAAGATTTCACAAGTTAAGTCATGAGCTAAATATCATTGATTTGAGAAATGTGGCTTGAAGTGTTGCAAACCACACCAGACTCATCATTGTGTCTTGTTTAGGTATAGGCATGGATATAGGGGGAGTATTGTTCTCTCAATGAACTCTTCCTCCCCCCATTATGCATATATCGATCAAGTCTTTCACATTAGCCATTTTTATGGTACTTGTGCTTCAAAGACGAGTTTTAGTCATGGGTCCAAGGTTAAAATCTTCGCGGTGCCATACCAATTGACTCAAACATAGGTGGTTTTGGCCACTGCCCCCCTCCTAGTGAGGTATTTGCTTCTTAGAGCTTGTTTCTGTTTTGGGTCACTCCGAGTTTGCTCTTCTTTCTACTTGTTATTTTAAACTTGGAGTGTCCCTTCCCATTTGCTGGTTTTAGTGTCTCCAACCCAAGCCATTGCTATCTCTCAAACCTCCTCACCAAAATTGCATAAGCCCTACATTTAAAAATTGATCTTGGCAGGTACTACCACTGGTTGTCACTGGTACTACCATGCAAGCGGAAGTACCGTGCTTACCACCGGTACTACCACTGGGAGCAGTGAAGCTGGCCCTCTATCGCTTCATTGGGGCAGTACTACCGCTGGCCGGTGACCGATACTACCGCGCAAGTGGTACTACCACTGCCTCCCATGGTACCACCGCTTCGAGAATTCCTAGACGTGGTTAAGTGATGGACACGTGCAGTTCTAACTCCCCCATACCCATTCACTCCTCCCTCCCCCGAGTTCCCTCTCTCAGGTGCCCAAGAACTGCCCCGGAGGCTGACCTTGACTCTCCGATACCGTGTCGTCTTTCGTGTTTCCATCCGGTGGGATCGTTCTCCACCTCTCCCTCGTGCCATGGACACCGATATTGCCCTTGTTCTTCGTCTCTATGGTTCTATTTTTTGACTCTTGGATCTAGGGCAATGCATGTGGTTTCCTAGATTTGTGGCTAAATCTTGGCGTGAGTAGGACATGGAATGGCTGCTAGATAGAAGAATATTTGATGCTTACCGAATGTTTTGATTTCTACGTCACCGGTACTACCGGATCCATGCCGCGGAAGTGCTACCGCGTGCTGGGCGGTACTACCGCTGTAACCCTGACGGTACTACCGCTTCTGGCGGTACTATCGCTCGTGTTCCGTGGTATTCCCTCTTCTAGCGGTACTATCGCTCGTGTTCCGCGGTGTTCCCTCTTCTAGCGGTACTACCGCTCGTGTTCCGCGATACTACCACTTAGCCCTCAGCGGTACTACTGCTGCTGGGCACGGTACTACCGCTTGTGCCCCAGAAATCCAAACCTTCTGTTTTCTTTTGCTCTTCTATTCTCACCTTTTGTTTCCTTTGTCTTATGCAATGACTTTACATCTTCTTTCCCTCGTATCTTATTTGTGGGTTCCAGGTGATGGTAGCTCCGCTCATCAAGCCCGCCGCAAAAATCCAAGCCGTCAAGGTGGTTCTAAGCGTTTCCGTACCGTAGATGAAGCTGAGGCAAGTTCTAGTGCCCAACCCAAGAAGAATGTCAAGAAGACTGCCAGCAAGCCCAAGACTGTCACTCCTCCTGATGAGATTCCTACGCAGGAGTTTCTTGCTTTTCGTCAACGCAATCCCTACTGCAATCCTCAGGATGATGTGTAACAGCCCAAGTGTGATGCTCCATGTTTTGAAACCATAAACCATCTTGTCATGTTTGGATCCTATGTTGGCATATTTACTTTGCTTCATGATCATTGTGTTGTGTGGTTCATTTATATTTTTGTTGCGTCCATCATGCCATGTTATGTTTGTCTTAGAAAAATTTGCACTATTTTTCAGGAGGAAATAAATTAGTATTTTTTAAAATTATTTGGAAATTCCAAAAAGACTTGGAGTTTGATTTTTGTTTCAAATCTATTGCAAATACATTTTAATTTTTCCTCTAACTTTTGAAGGGTCATATTCCTTCACTCTTTATTTCTTTTATCAGAAGATTTTTGAAAATATCGAAACTCAAAATTGAATAGGGATTCAAATGAATTTTTTTAGGAAAGGACTTTTATTCCCTCTGATTAATTTTCAAAAAGTTTCAAATTCCACTCACTTTCAAACAACGCTCACACAAACAATCATTGCTACTTAATTAGTATAACATTCCAAAATTTAAAAGTTTGGTATGTTACAAACTACCACCCTTAAAATGAATCTCATCCTCGAGATTCAGAGTGGCTAGAAGAAGGTTAGGTTTGTGGGCGGGGGGCTTCTTGATAATCCATTGATCGTCACGAAGGCCTGGGTGCTACCACCTTTAAAAGCAAGGCTACGGTTCCATCAAAAATCATCTACTCCCTCCTTAGGGTTGATGGTGTCGGTCTTCTCATATTCTCTAGGATAATTCTTTCACTAGTGCTGTTCTGGTAAGGCATGGCCTTTTTCTCAAAATCATGAGTCCTTACCTCAAAATAAGGTTCTTCCGAGACTTGTTCTTCATAGCTGACATGCATGTCTCCAATACTAAATAACTATCAAAATCTCATGGTGGTCAATCAATTGATGGTTTCTCCTACACGAAATGGGTATGGGTTGAATCTCACCATATACTTGCGATTGGCTAGATCAGAGAGCATTACGATGCTATAATAACCATGCAAATAAAATACCAGCAAGTATTCAATATCTTTTCATGAATAATCTGAACATAAACCCACAATTCATCAGATCCCAACAAACACACCACAAAGATTGATTACATAAGATAGATCACCGCGGGAATCCCGGTGATCTTGGCAATGAAGAACATAGAGAGAGAGGTAGCCATCTAGGTACTAACTACGGACCCGTAGGTCTGCGGTGAACTACTCACACATCACCATGGGAGCAGCAAGGTTTATGTAGAGGCCCTCCATGATCGATCCCCCCTCCGACAGGGCACCGGAACAGGGCTCCAGATGGGCACATGGCAGAACAGAGACTTGCGGCGGTGAAAAAAGGGTTTCGGGAGGCTCTCTAGGGTTTTCTAGATATTAGAGAATTTATAGACCCGAGAACGATGCTAGAGGTCCGGGGAGGTGGCCCCAAGCTATCAGGGCACAACCACCCCCTCTGGGCGCGCCTTGATGGCTTGGGGGCACCTCGTGTGCCCTCCGGTCTTCCTCCAAAGCTTCCGGGTCTGGTTTAGAAAACAAATCATCAAAAAGTTTCGGTGTATTTGGACCTCGTTTGGTACAGTATTCTTGAAAAGCCAAAAACACGTAGAAAACAACAACTGGCACTTGGCACTGGGTTAATAGGTTAGTGCTCAAAAATAATATAAAACAACAAGTAATTGCCTAAAAAGTATCCTAGAATGATAATATAATAGCATGGAAAAATAAAAAATTATAAATACGTTAGAGACGTATCAGCATCCTATTAAGCAAGTCCCAAGCTCGGGAAATATTAGTACCATAACGGATCCTTGAGGCGCAACATCCAATACTTGCTTACTTTGCTGATCAAGTCCTCCATAAAAGAAATTTACAATCAAGTAGCCAGGGTAATAATGTTCAGGACATTTAGAGTATATTCCAGTACTTTTTGTATGGGTCAACCAGACTCTCACCTGGACGTTGCCCAAAGCTACCAATCTTTCTCCGTATTTTTTATAATTTACCCTGAGGATAAAAGCAAGTGAAGCATACAAATGACATTCAAAGTATCTGAAGGCCGATCTAGTAGCCATTTAGCAGCTTCCTTTTCAACAGTGTAAGGAAACAATATCAATTTGATTTCTTCATGAGTCAACTGCTGCAATTGAAATGTACAACATATATATTCAAACTCCGTAATGTGTAAATATGGACTTTCATTTCCATCACCTCGGAATGTGTTATTTTTCAACATATAAAGTAGCCGAGGGTTTATCTCAAATGTTTTACCAGTTAGGTCGGGGCCAACAGATATATAATTTTCTCCTCGAGTTGGACCCGCAACCATTTCCACACATGCCTGCTAATTTTTTTCTTGTAGCACCATGGTTTCCTGCAACGTGCAAAGAATATTAGAACACAAAATTATTCAAAACTCAAAGCAAATCCCAAAAGCGCTCAGTTCCTCGGGAACGATGCGAAAATAATCTTGATGGCCTGCAAGTGCACATGACTTCTAGCCTTTCTGAAGTAAGAGTGTCGAAGTGTTGCCTTTTGTAGTGAATTATTGGTTTGTGCTTTCAAGTAATTATGGACTCCAAACAAAGTGAGGACGGAAGTAGATAGTGATTTTCCCACAGAGAAAACTGAAAGTAAATAACGTAAAGTAAATACTCCCTCCGTCCCATAATATAAGAGCGTCTTTTACACTAGTGTAGTGTCAAAAACGCTCTTATATTATGGGACAGAGGGAGTAGAAAACAACAGGACAAGTAACAAGTGAGAATGATAGAGGAGTAAACCATTCTCATGGAGTCCGAAATTCCCATTGGTATGTTTCTAGCGCATCCTATGCAGTTGCACACTACAGTCTGGATACTTAACCCACTCTTGATGATGATGAGGGGCGGGGCCGGGTACAAAACACGTTCCACTGTAGGTAGACTTCCTGCGACACATGCATGAAATTGCCATAATCTCCCCCTGCGGGTTACGACTAATGTAATTAAGGGCTACCCTGTAGACCTGGCCTCTCTATGGGTTATGTGTAATCCCCTATCAATTGCAAATGCTAGTGCTAAAGGCTTTTACTGTCACCTTGAATTACCTTCACATCTTAACCTTTACAATGAGAGTGGTACACTTTGTGGCCTTTCGGCGGTAATGCTAAGTGGGGCCCCTTCATGACATTCACAAAGTTTATTAAACTAAGCATTCAACACATGATCTCATATCCAATATAATGTTTCAGATCCTATGCATACCAACGTTCATCCATATCCCCGAAAATGAGGAGTCTACTCACACATGGAGACAACTAACATCATGAGGGTGGTGATGATAAACATGTATGGATCACACACGTAACACATAATACGATCCACTAGGGTTTCTTGTGTTACAATGAGATGGATGTAGATGATGATGATGTTGACGTCCCCTGTGCTTGGTGGTGAAGATGGCAATCTCCTGCTTGCCAATCCCTCCTCTAGATGACCCCGAAGGCTAGGGTTCTGCCTTTTGGATTAGTTTCTGGTGTGGGTGCTCTTCTTATCCCCAATCAGATTTCACATGGTGGAAATAGTGGACAAGGCGGCAATGCTGGCACCTCATACGACCGCCGATATGAGCGGGAGCGCTCGTATGTGAGACCGTCTTTGGCTCTGGAGGCGCCGCAGAGGCTCCTCCCTTAATCCCTTTGCTCCATTATTTTATGGAAGTTTATTATCACATTAAATAACTTGATACCACTACCATTTCTTGGGATTCCTTCCAAAAAATACTATTTGCTCCAAAGGGTGTTACCTGTGTAGTACCGACAAAAAACAGTGCGCGAACGAGTAGGTAAATGATAAAAGAAATAATTTATGAAGTGTGAATATGATACGTCTCCAACGTATCTATAATTTTTGCTTGTTCCATGCTGTTATATTATCATTCTTGGATGTTTTACAATCATTTTATAACAACTTTATATCATTTTTGGGACTAACCTATTGACATAGTGCCAAAGTGCTAGTTGCTGTTTTTGCTTGTTTTGTACTTCGCAGAATATCAGTACCAAATGGAGTCCAATCGCGACGAAACTTTTTGGAGAATTTTTTGGACCAGAAGACACCCAGTGGGCCAAAGAAGTGCCAGAGAGGTGGGCTGTGGAGGCCACAACCCACCAGGGCGCGCCAGGGGGCCCCCAGCATGCCCTGATGGGTTGTGCCCTCCACGGGGCCCCCCTCCACCACCTCTGACGCCTATAAATTCCCAAATATTCAGAAAACCCTAGGGAAGTCGACGAAACACAATTCCAGCCGTCGCAAGTTCCAGAACCTTGAGATCCAATCTAAACACCATCACGGAGGGGTTCATCTTCTTTATAGGTGCCTCTCCGATGATGCGTGAGTAGTCCACCATAGACCTACGGGTCCGTAGGCAGTAGCTAGATGGCTTCCTCTCTCTCTCTCTCTCTTTTGATTCTCAATACAGTGGTCTCTTGGAGATCTATTTGATGTAAACTTTTGCGGTGTGTTTGTTGGGATCCGATGAATTTTGAGTTCATGATCAGTTTCTATCCATGAATATTATTTGAGTCTTCTTTGATCTCTTATATGCATGATTACTTCTAGCCTCATATTTCTTCTTTGAATCTTTGGTTTAGTTAGGCCAACTAGATCGATTTTTCTTGCCATGGGAAGAGGTGCTTTGTGATGGGTTCGATCTTGCGGTGTCCTTTCCCAGTGACAGAAGGGGCAGCAAGGAACGCATGTATCGTTGCTATTAAGGATAACAAGATGGGGTCTATTCCTACATGAATAGATCTTGTCTACATCATGTCATCATTCTTATTGCATTACTCCATTTTTCCATGAACTTAATACACTAGATGCATGCTGGATAGCGGTCGATGTTTGGAGTAATAGTGGTAGATGCAGGCAGGAGTCGGTCTACTTATCTTGGACGTGATGCCTATATAATGATCATCGCCTTGGTTATCGTCATGATTATTTGATCTTCTATCAATTGCCCAATAGTAATTTGTTCACCCACCGTGTGCTATACTCATGAGAGAAGCCACTAGTGAATCCTACGGCCCCCGGGTCTACTTTTCCAACATATTGCTTTCCGATCCATCTTTTTGCCTCTTTGTTTTCAGATCTACAAAACCAAAAACCCAAAAATATATTGCTGCACTTTTTATTTTGTGTTCTTGAGAGATATATCTCTCCTATCTATCACTACGTAATCTATCTTTTTACCGTAGAGAGATTGACAACCTCTCTTTCGCGTCGGGTTGCAAGTATTTGTTATTTGTGTGCAGGTGCTGCTTATTGGGTGGTGGTGAGCCTCCTACTGGTTCGATAACCTTGGTTTCATAACTGAGGGAAATACTTACCGTCGCTGTGTTGCATCATCCCTTCCTCTTTGGGGAAATACCGACGCAGTTTCAAGCCACGTCAGAATGCTAGGATAGTATATAAGTTTGATCAATGATAATTCCAATTACTTTTTCTAGCATCATAAACAACAACTCTTTTCTCATAAAACTTCTCATGATCAAGTAGCAAGCTATTCACATGTTAAAGTATAGACCATAAACTTTCTTGGAAACCAACAAACTATGTTTCCAGTCATCAAACAATTACAATTCATCTTATTTTCAGGAAGGGTCTATGTAAGAGATTTGATTTAGCAAATTCCACATACTCAACTATCATTTAGTCTTCCATGATTGCTGACACTCAAAGCATATTTTTAGAACAAACAGTTTCACTCAAACACATAGGAAGATAGGGGCTTAATGTTTCACCTCCGAACTTATTTATCTGAGGGATAATGTCAACAATAATGAATCATGATCACCTATATTCAACTGGATATATGTGCATGGATCTTTCCCCACCACATGATGCTTGCCACTAAAGGATTAATAGATTGGAATAGGGATGAACATTATTGACTCTTGCATAAAAGTAAAAGATAGGCCCTTCACAAAGGGAAGCAGAGGTTGTCATGCACTTTATATTTTTGGCTGTGCAAGCTCTTAATGAAAGGAACGTCACTTTATATTGCCCCTTGTGATAGCAACCTTTATTATGCAGTCCGTCGCTTTTAATTCTTCAGCATCACAAGTTCGTCAAAGCTTATTTTCCCTTCCAATAAAAGATCATACATGTTTAGGAGCGATTTGTATTGCTTTTTACACCGATGAAAACTTACTTGAAGGATCGTATTTAATCCATAGGTAGATATGGTGGACTCTCATGGCAAGAAACTGGGCCTAAGGGTTTTTGAAAGCACAAGTAATATCTCTACTTAGTACGGATTTTTGGCTAGCAAAAGATCCTAAGAAAGCACCACATGTTAGAGGATCCATGACAATAGAACTTCCATGTGAATATAAACAAACATAACCATTACGTTGTCTTCCTTGTACAATATCAACTACTTGATCATGTTTTGAAAATAATTAATGGGGGATCACAATCATAGAAGATGTCCAAGATAGTATATTTATATGTGAAATCTCTCTTCCTTCAATATTTTTTCATGAGTTGTTCAAGTGACCAATGTTATGTTTGGTAACTTCCAATAAATTTTACCGCTTATACTTCTTGTATGTGAGGTCACTACTCCCCATGGGACAAGCATATGAAACATATATAATTTCATATTTATGGCATTCAATTCATTCAATATTTTCTCTTAGGATATAAGTGAAGCACAAGAGTGAACATCAAATTACTCTCAAAAATATATAAGTGAAGATCAATGAGTAGCCAACCAATTGACTAGCTATGTGAGGACTCTGTCTCAATAAAGAATTTCAGATCTGAGAATTTTATTCAAACAACAAACAAAACAAAAATGTACTCCAAGAGTAGCACATATCATGTGGACAAATAAGCACTTAGGCTCAACATAGGCTAACCGATATTTGTTGACGAAGAGAGGTGGAATACGTAGCATCCCCAAGCTTAGATGCTTGAGACTTCTGGTAATATTGACTTGGGGAGCCTTGGGCATCCCCAAGCTTGAGCTTTTGTATCTCGTTCAATCCTCTCATATCCCGGTTTCACCTAAATCTTAAAAATTCCACACACAACTTGAAAAGAACTCGTGAGATAGGTTAGTACACATAAGGGTAAATCAACACTTCATGTACTGCCAAGACAAGTTGCATAATAATTTTCAAACATTAGGTAATGTATACTATCATTTGCACAATTTATATCTACCAATATAAACCATGAAAACTCTAGGATAAGTAGATAACAAAACTAAGACAGCAATCTGTCCAAGCAGAACAATCTGTAGCAATTAATTTAAAAAGTGTACTTCTGTATCTCCCAAAATTATGAAAATTTAGGACATGATAAAGAATTTGTATGACGGTACTGTGTAAGAATATCAGAAAATTTCCACGTTCCAGTAAAATATGAAAATTCAAACACTACAGCAAAAGCTTCTGTTTTTACACAGCATACATACCATATGCAATTGAAGCATCCTAAAGGCTATTCTTGGAATGTTTTATTGAAAGGCAAGATTATAAATAACAGCAAGAAAATACTAATAAAATAAAATAATGCTCCACGAAAAACACATATTATGTGACGAATAAAAATATAGCTCCAAGTAAGGTATACCGATAGTGTTGAAGACGAAAGAGGGGATGTCTTCTGGGGCATCCCCAAGCTTAGACGCTTGAGTCTTCCTTGAATATTACCTTGGGGGTGCCTTGGGTATCTCCAAGCTTAGGTTCTTACAACTCCTTATTCTCTTCATATCGGTATCTCACCCAAAACTTGAAAACTTCAATCACACAAAACTTAACGGAACTTCGTGAGATGGGTTAGTGTAATAAATAATCATTCACTTAGGTACTATCAAGACAACATTCATAATTGTTTTCACATGATTCATAATGTATTCTATCATTTCCATAATTTATATCACTGAATATAAGCTATGAAAACACTAAAACAAGCAAACTATGCATGCAAAACAGAATCTGTCAAAAAACAGAACAGTCTGTGAAGATCTGTAGTATACCCTTACTTACATGTCTCTAAACATTCTGAGAACTTAGGAAAACGCATAGAATTTGCATAGAAAAACTGTAAAATTTTCAGAATTTTTTGACGCTCCATTAAAATCAAATAATTCATATACTGGATGCAAAAGTTTCTGTTTTTGCACAGAATCAAATAAACAAGTATCCACACTATCCCAAAGGCTTTACTTGGCATGATGATTTCAATGAGGCTCACATAGGAATAGTATTTGAAACATGCAAAAAAGCATCATGGTTCACATTACAAGCACATTTAAGTCTAGCCCACTTCCTATGCATAGGGATTTTGCAAGCAAACAATTTATTGTAGCAAAAATCAACTTGCATAGGAAGGCAAAACAAGCATGACTTCAAAACTTTGAACACATAAGGAGGAAACTTGATATTATTGCAATACCTACAAGCATATGTTCCTCCCTCATAATAATTTTTAGTAGCATCATGAAGGAATTCAAATATATAACTATCACATAAAGAATTCTTTTCATGATCCACAAGAATAGAATTTTCATTACTCTCCACATAAGCAATTTTCCTCTCATTCATAGTAGTGGGAGCAAACTCAACAAAATAACTATCATGAGACACTTGATTGACATAACCATGTTGAATATTAAAATCATGATGACAAGTTTCATGGTTACTATCACTCTTTATAGCATACATGTCATCACCATAATCATCATAGATAGTAGGCATACCATCATCATAATAAATTTGCTCATCAAAACTTGGGGGACTAAAAATATCATCTTCATCAAAAATAGCATCCCCAAGCATGTGGCTTTGCATATCATTAGCATCATGGATATTCATAGAATTAATAATAACAAAATTTCTACCATACTCATCATTCAAGGATTTAATGCCAAACATTTTATTGAACTCTTCTTCTAACACTTTGGCACAATTTTCCGATCCAGCATTTTCACAAAAGACATTATAAAGAAGAAGCATTTGAGGCCGCCTCAATTCCAATTTTTAGTAGTTTTCTTTTATAAACCAAACTAGTGATAATAAAGAAACTAAAAGATTTAATTGCAAGATCTAAAGATATGCCTTCAAGCACTCACCTCCTCGGCAGCGGCGCCAGAAAAGAGCTTGATGTCTACTACACAACTTTATTTTTGTAGACGTTGTTGGGCCTCCAAGTGCAAAGTTTTGTAGGACAGTAGAAAATTTCCCTCAAGTGGATGACCTAAGCTTTATCAATCCGTGGGAGGTGTAAGATAAAGATGGTCTCTCTCAAACAACCCTGCAATCAAATACAAGAAATATCCTGTGTCCCCAACACACTCAATACAATGGAAAATTGTATAGGTGCACTAGTCCGGCGAAGAGATGGTGATACAAGTGCAATATGGATAGTAGATATAAGATTTTTAATCTGAAAATATAAAAACAGCGATGTAGCAAGTGACAAACAGCGAGCAAAACATTATATAAATGCTTGGAAATATGGCCTAGGGTTCATAATTTCACTAGTGCAATCTCTCAACAATGCTAGCATAATAGAATCATATGATCATCCCTCAACGCGCGACAAAGAATAACTCCAAAGTTCATATCTAGCTGAGAACATAAAATGAAATGTTGTAGGTAGTAGAACCACCTCAAAGTTATCCTTTCCGATCAATCTATTAAGCTATTCCTATAAGTATCACAAACAACCCTAGAGTTCGTACTAGAATAACACCATATGATACACATCAATCAACTCTAATGTCACCTAGATACTTCAATGTCACCACAAGTATCCGTGAGTCAATTATATGATATGCATCAAACAATTTCAGATTCATCATACTCAACCCACGCAAAATAACTTCAAGGATTACCCCAAGATTTCTATATGAGAAAGTAGGACAAGGATGTGTATCAACCCATATGCATAGATTACTCCATTGTCACCATGGGTATTCGCAAGTTGAGTACCAAAACATATATCAAGTGAATCAATAGAACACCCCATTGTCACACGGGTATCCACATGCAAGACATACATCAAGTGATTTCAAATCCAATATTCAATACGACATAACAAAATCTCAAGGGAAAGATCCAATTCATCACATCAAGATAGCAAGGGATAAACACCATATGATCCAACTATATTAACAAAGCCCATGATACACCAAGATCATGACATCTCAAGAACACAAGAGAGAGATAGATCAATCACATAGCTACCGATACATACCCTCAGCCTCGAGGGTGAACTCCTCCCTCCTCGTCATGGACACCGCCAGGATGATGAAGATGGCCTCCGGTGATGATTGCCCCCTCCGACAGGGTGCCAGAACAGGGCTCCGAATGAGTTTTCTTTGGTAGAGAGGCTTGCGGCGGTGGAGCGGAAGTTCTAGGTTAAGTTCTGGGTTTTGGGTATTTATATGATTTTTTGGTGTTGGAATCACGCTAAACGGAACCACGAGGTGGTCCTGTGCCATCAGGGCGCGCCCAGGGGGGTGATGACGCCCTGATGACTTGGGGGCACCTGGTGCCCCCCCCCCCCTCCGGTGGTTCTTCGCTCCGGTATTTCTTATTTTCTCCAGAAAAAAACATCAAAAAGTTTCGGGCGATTCTGAGAACTTTTATTTTCTGCACAAAAACCAACACCATGGTAATTCTGCTGAAAACAGCGTCAGTCTGGGTTAATTCTAATTAAATCATGTAAAGTGCATCAAAACCATATAAAAATATTGTAAACATAGGTAAATATGGCATGACTACTTCATAAATTATCGATACGTTGGAGACGTATCAGTTTGGTTATAAATCTCATATTTCCCAAAAAAAATCATGAAAAATCCTCGACGCTTTTTATGATATGGAGACACTGTCACCTCTGATTATTCCTTTAGAGATTAGATCTAGAGTCTATTTTGGGCTTCGGAGAGGGGGATTCGTCCTCGTTGTCTTAACCAACCCTTCTCCGACAATAATATCATGATGCTTCCACCTATGTGTGAGTAATTGCCTTGTAGGCACATAGACGTAAATGAGAATTGGATGGGAATTATTATGTAAATAGATGTCAGATTTGTTAGGGCTTGCTCCTAGTATCTATTATGCTCAGAGATTGATGTTGCTATTACTTTGCAATGCTTAATGCTTGACACTAGGGCTCGAGTGCCATGATTTCATATCTGAACCCGTTATGTTTTTATGAATATTTTTGTGTTTTCGATCATACCTGCAAGTTGTATGTACATGTTAATGTTCTGAACCCGAGGCCCAAAGGTGACAATAATGGCGATAACAACGAGGATGACTTTACCTTGAGGATTACATGTATTCATTGATTGTTAATGCTTTGATCCGATTCTCCATTAAATGGAGCATCTTAATTACCCTTAATTTTCATTTGGATTCTACTGAAACTGGAGGGTAGGGAAAATGATGTTGTGCAAGTTCTTACCACAAGCATGGACAACTACATACAGAATTCATGCCTACATATGATTGATGAATTGGAACTAGTTTTCTTCCGCTATATACTATGACCATTGCATAAGTGATCTCATCTGAACGACACCCATTATCTACTTTCATGCCTACACTTTCCACTATTGTTCTTCTCTTTACAATTACTACTGATGCAATCTTTTACTTTACTATAATACCATTATTGCTACTATTTCACTACTACTGCTATGATATTGCTTTGCTATTAATAAACTGTGTCAAGCGAGTTATCTATAGAGGTGTGGTTGAATTGATAAATCAATTGGTAATGCTCATGAATATTCTTTGGCTCTCCAATATTGAATCAATGAATTCTCGTTGAAATAATTCCCTCAAAGACTGTGGCGACCCGCTACATTTGTGGGTAAACAGGGCGTTGCGCATGGCATGGATATCTATGAGGAACTCATGTTTCGCCTCATCATGTTGGGGTCCATATACCCGGTGAGCCACCAATGGCCTTCGCCAGTAGGGGGGTGACGAGTGCGGTGATGTGGTGTTCATCAATCAAAGGATTAGGGAGAGCGATCTCGAAATGACGCCAATCTAGAAGCACGCCGTCTCAGGTGCCAATGGTCGGGAGATAGTAGGAATCCTCGTAGAGAGGGCCAAGGGTGTCCAAAACAATGGAATCCGAGACAAGGGCAAGCTTCATCTCCTGCAATCAAAGGATGCTCGGGGCGGCAACGGAGATCACGCCGCGGAAGGTCGTGCATTTGGCACTGGAGTTCAACCCACGCACATTCCAAAATATTATTTCGAGGTTACACCCCATAGAAAAGGAGTTGGGCGCTCGGGAGTTAGGATAGGCCGCCGCCTAAGCCACGGCGAGGCATGACTACGCTTGAGAGGAGCATGCTAGGTCAACGGAAGAGCTAGGGATCTGCCACACGAAGAAATCTACGAACGCCTCCGGGACGTCCTCCGCCAACGGTCGCTCGAACAAGTAGGCGTATTTCTCAAGCACTTCGCTCGAGATAGGTGCGTCTTCGTCTGCGATTAGACCAAAGCGCCGGAGTAGCACCCCGTTCGCCTTTATCTCCAAATCCAACCAAAGGTCTGCCTTTACTTCTTGCACATTAAGAATGATGTGTCCGTTGTTCAGAAGCTCGCATTTTCTTTGTTTCCCATAACTGTGAAGTTCATTCACAGCGACATGAATCCTCGGATGAATCCGTTTCGTTTCGACTGATTTGAGATGCAACGGGGGAAATAATTCCCTGCGAATATAAGTAGTTTATATCCTGGCTGCAATTTAGCGGTGGAGCTAGGCAAAAGATTCAGGGGAGCCAAAGGCAAGTCATGAAAAATCGGAGGGAGCTAACAACTATTTTCCTCTCAATCTAAGCCTTCTAAAAAAATCTGCACAATTATTTCAAAGCTGGGGGTTGGCCGGCCCGCCACCCCCTCCCCCCTCACATCAACGTAGCTCCGCCATTTGAACAGCTCTAGGAGAATGCATGCGTTCTGATATCACTACGCACCACTCCTATAGCTACTCCTACGGTTCACACAGCCTGCCTTGCACTTGAAGAGCTCGGCGGCTGCTGCGCGGCACTACAAAATCTTGAGCACTGCCTAACGACCTTTCGCGGCGACCGCCAATCCAGCCTTGGTCGGAGTCCTTTTGACTGAACAAGCTAAAATTCTTCAATTAATAGCGTCAGACTTCGATCCAGCCTTGGTCAGAGTCCCAGTCGGGCAACGGCAGGCCGGTGCATGCCAATTCCCTGATCCTGCCGACCGGGCTATTCGACGACATGTCATCCACGTCGTCGTCGTCGTCGTCGTCGTCGTCGTCAGGCTCAAAGTCTGACTCCCAAAGTGCCGCGTCCAGCGTGCTCGTGGGTGACTCCCATGTGCGCTTCTTCACCGCCTCCTCCTCTTTCTTGAGTGGCGTTGCCAGTGCCACGAATGGGTGCTCTAGGAGCTGCGCCGCCGTGGCACGGTCAGAGGCGCGTCTCCTCAAGCACCTGCCCAGGAAGTCCTTAGCCTCCGGCGAGAGCCACTGTGGCACCTCCGGTACGGCGTCGGTGAACCTGATTCGGCGCAGCACCGCGAGCACGTTATCATCTGCGTCTCCCCACGGGACGCGACAGCCAGTGGCCATCTCGAGGACGGTGCACCCCAGCGCCCACACGTCCGCCGGGGGACCCTGCTCCTCCCCGCGCGCCACCTCGGGCGCCATGAAGGTCGGCGTGCCGGCAAACGGCCGACTTGTATCACCCGCTGCCCTTGCGCAGCCAAAGTCGGCGAGCTTGGCCCGCCCGTCGGCGTCGACCACCACGTTCCTTCCCTTGACGTCTCCGTGCACCATGAGCCTCGCGTGGAGGTAATCCAGCCCCCGCAGCACGTCCGCCGCGTAAGCCCTAACGGCGCTTTCCTCGAGCCCGCGCCGCTGGTGACAACCTCCACCGTTCCTTGCCGCCGCCGCCACGTCGGCGAGTGTTCCGCCGGGCGCGAACTCCAGCAGCAGGTGATCCAGCGCCCCAATCGATCGGAACCCTAGGCACTTGACGACGTGCGGGGAGGATAGCCCGGACATGAATCCCCACTCGCGGCGTAGCTGCGCGGCATCCCCGGCAACCGCCGACTTCACGACGAAGAGCTCCCCAGAGGCCGCGTCTTCTGCGAGAGATACAGCAGCTCCTGACGCGCCTTGGCAGAACGCGCGGAGCAGCGTCCAGCCGCTGCTCCCGTTGATCGGTGCAGCCATTGCTAGCTTTCTTCCGGCGTCGGTGGTGTGGTTCATGTTTGTGTATCGGGAATGCCACCTAGTCGTACGTCGGTCTGGTGCGGAAGGTATTCATAGCGGGAGTCTGGCATGCATGTTGGCAATCTGCATGCAGTGTGAAAGGGGCAGGGTAGGTAGCGTGTGGCGATAGCTCATTGACATGTGGGCCAATATGACCGGTTGGGAAGTTTAGTAACGTGGAGTTTATTTCGGAAGGGAACACATGTTGCATTCCCTCAAAAAAGGAAGGGAACACATGTTTAACCAGGGTTTCCTTCCATATGCATGTTGTGTAAGCGGGGAAAACTAGAGGGTAAATGGAACACGTGTTTTATTTTGTCTGTAAACTTCGAGGTTAATAGGAATCAAACGTGTCAAATGTGGGGAACATGGTTAGAGTTTTGGTTAGTCATCCCTGTTGAGTCTATATATGGTGAAACAAGTGCCAGAAGGAAAGTAGAAGGAAGAAACAAAATGGACACAAGATGTAGAGCACGACTCTTCTTTTTAGGACGCCAATAACTGGCGATCAGCTGGGAAGGAGGGGATGATCGAACGACGGGAGGATGCTCCCAACCAACCAACCACCCCTTCCCGATCGTTCGCCAGGGGAGAGGGCCATGGCGACCCCATTGGCCCAAAGGCCTTTACTACTTTATAAAATATGCTGGTACTTTACAAAAATGTCATGTTAATTGAATGAAATGCCATGAAAAATATTATTTGCTTTATTTTGTTCATTGTGCAAAAATCCAGTAAAAATGCCATGTTAGTTAAACATCTCTACCTAATAATAAAGCACGGAATGCTTCTGTTCGTCCATAACGTCTTTTTTAGAAAAGCACATACTTTTTTTGTTAATTAACCAGCAGTCCATCTTTAAGTGAGAACGAATCGTTTTCTTCGCATTTTACACAAAACCCCTTGAATTTTATCCTAATTAACCCGCGGTCCATATTTAAGTCACAGTGAATCTTTATTTTGCACATTTACATAAACCCCCTAACATATGAGTTAATCAGCCTGCAGTCTATTTAGATTTTTTTTTAAATAACCATATCTTTTAAACCGTAACTCCAATTTTAACATGTTATATATGAAATTTGAGTAGAAAAACATGTAGAATTTGAATATGATATTATTTTACATGTTAAATAGTTTTAAAATACTATTTAGGTGCAATGTTAATCAATGGTGCACGATCCGTCTTTATTTCGTACCGGCGATCAGTATTGCAACATGTAGAATTAAACATTACTATTTGGGAAAGTTTGAGGAAAAACATAGGCTCTATTAATTTTTGAAAAAATGCAATCTCTTAGAAAGGCCATGATAAAATTCCATCTCCTAATAAACAAAAAATGCATCATAAACAAAAAATACCATATCATCATAAAACAAGTCATCTATTAAAAAACAAAAAATGTCACCTCTTCATAAAAATGCCATCTCGTCATAGAAAATGTCATCTCTTAACAATAAAAAATGTCATCTCTTAATAAACAAAGAATGCCTTCAGTAAACAAAAAATGTCATTTCTTAATAATAATAAATGTAATCTCTTAATAATAAAAAATGTCATCAATAAACAAAAAATCTAATATCTTCATAAAAAATGTCATCTCTTAATAATAAATTTCCATCGATAAAAAATCCGACCTCTTTATAAAAATGCCATCTCTAAATAGAAAATATCATCTCTTAATAATAAAAAATGCCTTCAATAAATAAAAAATGCAATCTATTTATAATAAAAATGCCATAAACAAACAAAATATGTCATCCCTTCATAAAAAATGCGATCTCTTAATAATAATAAAATGTCATCTCTTCATAAACAAAATGCCTTCAATAAACAAAAACTGCTATCTCTTAATAATAAAAATGCCATTAATAAACAAAAAGTGTCATCTCTTCATAAAAAATAGTCTCTTCATAACAAATATGCCATCCTATCATTAATAAAATTCCATGCTCTTATTAATAGAGATGCCATGTTGTTAAAAACTGAAACTACCATCCTCTCAATAATAAAATGGCATCCTCTTATAATACAACTGCCCCGTGGGAACGAAAAAATTGGCATTTTCAGGATGAATTAGAAAACAAAAAACCTTAAAGAATGTCATGTTATATGTAAATACATGTTTGAACACAAATGTTCACAAAGCTGGCTCTGTAGCCAAGTGGTAGGAGCCCCACGCTCGACCCGAGTGGTAGCGAGTTTGAATCCTCTCCCACGTTTTTTATGCATTATGAAAAAATAAAGAAAAACAAGAGTTCACGAGGAATAGCCAGACATTGAATGCCTCCAGCAATCCGACGTGGTGGTGCTCCTGCTTTGAGATGCGTACGATGGTGGGAAGGGCGTTCGCCAGGGTCGCCTTCCTAGAAAACTTTTGCCAGTTACAATTTCCGTCTTTTTATCATTTAAATCTTGGGAGAGAACAGGAGTGCATAATTGTAGGACATACTAGAAAAAGTTATGGCTACACCCAACTTCAATGCATCCATGATGAACAGTAAAATCAAAGCAAGTAGCAAAAGAAAAAACTGAAACTTAGTGACATTGATTATAAAAAATGATTTAGGTGTTTGTAAAGTTTGGTGGCCAAATAACATCAAATGAGGGACACTAAAAAAATTCAAATTCAGCTCAAACTGTGCACATAAGATTGAGCACAATTTTTTTCGCGCGGAGCTCCTCATGTCATTTGGCTGCCAGTTTTTGCAAGAATCTAAACCATTAGGTCATAATCAAAGCCATAAAGTTTCATTTTTTTTCTATTTTTTCGATCTTATTGTTCATCCTGGTTGCGATGTCCATGGATGTAGGAAAACCAGTCTCTTGCATACTATGCATGTGCCGCATGAGTTAACACGTTAAACTTGTGAAAAACACAAAAAAAGATAAAAGAGTTCACGAGCTTTGACGAGGAGACACTCATGGGCGTTAGCAAGTTACTATAGTATCACCTTGTCTTTTACATTCCTTTCACTCCCGTAAATTATGTTACTTGCAAATAAAAAGAAAGTTCTTCCAAATTGTTCCCGACAACCAAGTGTTAGCTATAAGAAGGGAATTTTTTGTTTTTGCCACTCTAGATTTTGCCAATTTTCCTTATGCCACTCTAGATTTTGACATTTCACTTTTGCCACTCTTAGCTTTTGACAATTATCACAATTGCCATTCAGTGGCAAAAGCAAAATAATTTTATTTCACTTTTGCCACTCTTAGCTTTTGACAATTATCACAATTGACATTCAGTGGCAAAAGCAAAATAATTTTATTTCACTTTTGCCACTCTTAGCTTTTGAAAATTATCACAATTGCCACTCAGAATTTTTTGTTTTTGCCACAAAATGGCAATTGTGATAATTGTCAAAAACTAAGAGTGGCAAAAGTGAAATTTCAAAATCTAGAGTGGCATAAGAAAAATTGGCAAAATCTAGAGTGGCAAAACAAAATTTCCCCCTATAAGAAATAGAATAGAAGCTACTTTATTATCTTGTCTAGACTAACAAGAGTTTTGTGTTGATTATCTTGGCTTTGCTATGGTTGCATAATAACCATGCCACCGTTACAACTATACTAAGTTTTTCATGTGAAGAAAGCGGAGGGATATCTAGGTGTACCGATCGTATGTGAACCAAAACTTTCTTGTTATTTCAGTTTAAAGAATCGAGTTCCTTATGGTTGAATTTTGTTTCTTGTTCGAGGGAGATCAAGGTTTAAGCTTGGGGAGGTTGATGAGATTTATTTTGCGCCCATTCCACCATTGTTTAAACCGGACAATCTTGAATTTTTTGAGGGAATCACTCTGACGTCGCTACTAATGACTAATGAATGCAAGAAATTGTGATTTTTTTGTTTAATGTGCTTCCACAAAAAATGGACGCGAACATGGAAGAGTATCATCACATAGAAGGAAACATGAAGCGGGGTAAACAAGGCAACTTAGCAGGAGGCGCCAGGAGCTTTACTGAGAGAAGATGGCACATGGTATGAGTGCACATGCTTGTACCAGCAGTCATATTGCGTGTCATTGACACCGTGACGTCCAGCTGAACATACTCTATAAACGGGGACATGCCAGAATCCCAACAGGAGAGCCACATTAGCGAAACAAAGAACCAAAAGTCATCTTGCAAACCTAGTTGCTGCCAGTTTCAATCTCATCTCCATAGCTACCACCACCTTCATCACCGCATCTATTCTCCCTAGTTCGTCATACTTATAATCGTTGCATCGCAATAGGGAACTATTGTGAGACATATTATCAATCAATCATTCATCCTTATTGTTGGGAAACATAGTAGAAAACAAAACAAAAATCGCCCTACGATCAACCAGGAACATTATGAAGATACAATAATGGTTGGGATCACGATCGTTACCATCACCGAGTAGCAGCGGAAGAAGAACGTGACGATGAAGATCGAACTTTGAGTCCCTCGAACTATAGATGAACAATCCCTCGAACCAAGGACCGAAAGCTCGACCTCTCTACTTGGTTGCAAGCATACAGTCTTCACGATCCGGCAGCGCTTTGCCGTCCAGAGCTAATCGTTGTCGTAGAATTAGAGGGAGGATATTAGAACCACACTTGGCTTCTAATTATGAGGATTGGAGAAACTAGACCTAGATCTAATTAGTCAACTAGAACTAGAACTAGAAAAACTAGAAGAGGCTCCAAAATTTGTGTCTTCAATATGTGCCAATACCTCAAGTATATATACGTTGGAAGGGAGAGGGGGGGCGCCACAAGGGGAGGGAAAGTCCCTCCCCTTTGGCCGGCCAAGGGAGGAGGAGTTGGAATCCCCCCCTACTCAATTCGGCCCCCTTCCTTAGGGAAGGGAGAACATCCCCCAAAAAAATCACCTATATATTATTTATCGATAATACCCGGTATTACCTGATACTCTCTGGAACCCTTCCAGTGACCCCAAAACGCTTCCGGTTCCTCTCGAAACTATTTTGTATATTAATGAAACAATCTCACAAATATGTTCTCATCACTCCCGTCCTACTAACACTCAACAGATCGTGATTACTTTAAGCTTGTGATCCCGTAGGTTCGGTAACTCATAGACATGAACGAAACCCCTTCGTTCAATGACCGATAGCAGAACCGTGGACATCCATATCGATCCTTATGAGTACACGAATGATATTCGAGTGAACCTTTGGTTACCATGTGACATTCCCTTTGCTTCGCGATACTTTAAAAAACTCGGGATGCATTGGTATCCTGCCGATTCATCACATGCTCACTATATCGTTATCCTCGTTACCAGTTTTGTTTTTCTTTCTCGTTTTCGTGTTCTGGCATCCCCGTGAGTGAGTCACCTGTGTCTGGCCAGACGATGATTGATGCCGTCACACCGAGAGGGTCCTAAGAATATCTCTCCATCGTCGGAGGAGCAAACCCCACTCTCGGGCTATCTAGTCCCTTGTCAAACTTTTTGATGAACCTGTAAGTTGTCGTTATAATCACCTAGTTACCGATGATGTTTGAGCAACCCCAAAGCTCATCATATGGTAAGAAGTGACTATGATACTCTCATGGTCTAAGGAACAGAAAACACATGTTAACATTTCGAGTATAATAATTGATTTCAGACGATATTATCTCAAAATATAACAAACAAGTTTGGGTCAATTCAATATGATCGTTCTTCTAACATCACACTCTCAATGTTGTTTTAGGATCATCATTACACTTAACGATATCCTAAGATCCGGAAAACATGATCACCAACAACACTTGAGCTAGTCTTAGAGGCGATACTAGGAATATTTTTTACTGTTTATCATTTCACACGTGCATATGAGTTTTCCACTGAATCGCATATTCCGGGATCATAGCATTTATAGCATAGAATATAAACTCTTAGCTATGAATATGGAAATATAATAATACAATATTATTGCCTCTAGGGCATATTCCAACATTTATGTCATCATCTATGAGTTATTCTTGTGATCTAATGGCCATGTGTGAGTAATTATTTAAGGCAGTGGGTTGAGACAAGGCCTTGCAACCCTATGTATTTGTGCACGGGATCGTTGGAATGACTTTGCTTGATTTACATTATTTCTATGTGCGCTTCGTAACAGTGTTGTCTTTTGTCTTCTTCTCATTCTAAGGCCCTACAGGTACCAAGGATATGGTAAATCAACCAAGGAGGATTTAAGAAGCAAGGATGCATGGAAAGTTACGGTGAATACATGTAAACAACAGGATTAGTACGGTAGCTGAAAGAAATTCCTAGCGGACAAATGAGATGTAGTCATTAAACGCTCAATGCTTTTGTCTGAAATAATTCCTAATTCCACACACAAGTATAAAGTTGTGAGAGCAAATTGTTAGTTGTCATGCTTGCTAATTGTAGGTGTCCTATAACAATGGAGTATCAATGTTTACTTCCAAAAAGATTGTTAAAGGTCCAGTTAAAAAACTGAAATTTAATTCGAGAACAATAACTTGTTTGACTTTTTGTCGTAGTGTTAATCCTCTCATGGGTTCGATACCAATATCACTCCTTGAACCATCTTCTATCCAAACTGGATTTCAAAGGGCATTAGGGGGCTTGCCACTGTTGGATTGTATCAGTTACTATCCTTCGCAATATCGAGTGGACTCCCCACCTCCAGGATTTCCCTCCCGCGAGAAAATATCCACCGGTGACAGACGTCATCCCACACCCTATTCATGGTGATGACCTCACGGCAGAACAATCTGTCATATGCAACTGCAAAATTGGATGGGGCAAAATGACGTTGAGAATGATGCTGGCCCGGGCAATGATGACCATGTGGAATCAGGGGGAAGATGTTCAATTTCCGGCAGCCTAGGGGGTGTGGCCACCTCCTCCTTTATACCCGGTGATCACAGAGTTATAGGACAGGGGTTTAGTTAAAGATGCCCTTCGTAAGGAGGATAGAGACGTGAATCGTTGCGTGATAGGTGCCAATGTGTCCTTTTTTGCACAGTTAGTAAACAATCTGAAACTTCTAGAAAGCAAAAATACTGTAGTGTTATACGCACTATATAAATATTACTATTCATATATTTTGTGGATATTCAATTTGGCTCTAGAGAGCACATGCTCTTGCGTGCCAAAAATAGGGAGCACATATTTTGTACTCACAAAGTTTTTTGTTTGTTTTGGAGAATACAAAGGTTACTCATTCGCGGGAATGTTTATACAAATATAACACTATAACATTTTTGTTTCAGCAAAATTCCGAAATTTTTGGCTTCCTTTTCAGTTTTTGTATTACTCCATTCAGTCAACATTAATTGTCTATGATTTTGCACTAAAAAAGCGAAAACATATGGATTGGAGTGAGTATTATTCTTAAATCGGATGCAATGAGATCTGAGATCCATTGGGTGTTGGACTGCACTATAAACTGACGTCAGATTTTTGACCATGGCGAATCGAATATTTTTATGGCAATTTTTGTTTGCTGAGGATAAGAAGTTTAGTTCGTAAGTCCAATCCACCTCAATTCAGAAAAAAAGAAATCGAGGAAATTTTTGTGCTCGTAAATTTAATTTGAAATCCTCACGCTACTAAATCCGACGTCAAATTTTTAGCATTACCGTTGGGTATTTCAGGGAATAGGATACCTATATATAACAGTGATGTAAGCGATCGGTGATAGCCATGCACTTTCTTGTCTATAATGTCATTTTTTGCATCGTATTTTGCTTGATTGAGTGTTCTGGGCAAACGTGAAACAGTCTCTGTTAGAGCATCTCCAACAGGCGCCCCAAAAACGGCCCGCGCTGCAAAATTGCGCGTTTTAGCGCGCGCGCAGCGAAACCGTGCGCTCCAGCGGCCGCCCAAAAACCGCGCGCGCGGCATAAGTGCTTCCGCGCGCGGAGCGAAACGGCATCGCGCGCGACTTATTTCGTGCGCCCGCTCCCACGCGCGGAACCACTCGAGCGCTCGCGCCTTTCCACCTCTCCCGCCGGCCGCGCCTCTCTCGCGCCGCCCCGCGCCGCCGCCGACGCAATCGGCCGATGGAAGACCGCGGCGACATCCCCCTCACCCCTTCCTACGTCCGTGACCCCTCCTCCTCCTCCTCCGCCGCCGCCAACCCTAGCGCGGGGAGCTTTGGCGTCGCCTCCGCCGGTGCTCCTCCAAGCACCGGACTCGCGCGCGGGCTATACATGGCGCCAAGGACGACCTCGGCGGGTGGCGTCGCGCCGACACCCATCGTAAAGCCACGGGACCCCCTCACCAAGCTCTCAAATGCGGCGGCGGCAAAGGCAGGGAAGGTGACCGGGAAGAAGAAGAAGGCGGCGGATGGTTCCTCTAGGCGGCCGAGGAAGAAGCTTGCAGGGCGCGCGGCCAACGCGCGGGCGAGCGAAGCGCCGGCGAGCTCGTTTGTTGTGCCGGCGGAGGATGCGCACAAGGTGTATGATGAAATGCCAACAAGGTATGACTTCGTCAATTTTTTTCGTTGTTGTTTTTTTTACATGAATGGATACATATAGATAGCTTATTTGTTTGTTATATATACTTTGTAGTTTCAATGATGAGACCTATATGTCAACTATGGGTGTTGGCTCCAACAACTCTCATTGGTCTCAAACCGATGAGTTTGAAGGGGACGAGGATGGTGAGGGTCTCTTCGATGCACCGAAAGGAAGAGCGGGCAACTACACCACGGACGAAGACAAATTGATATGCCAAACATGGTTGAAAGTGTCTAGGGATGCCATCGTTGGAGGGGATCAAAGTAGAGACGCCTATTGGATCCGAATGAAGGAGCACTTTGATTTGCACAACACGAGTGGAATGTTCCGCACCGAAAGATCTCTTCGCTCCCGGTGGTCGACAATCAACAAAGATTGTCAAATATGGTCGCCCGCACTTAAGGCGGTTGACACGCTAAACCCAAGTGAAACTAATGATAACGATAGGGTAAGTGTCATTTCTTTCATGATTCTCTCATGTTCATGTTTCTTTCGTGTCAATGCTCTTTCTTTGGTGTTTCAAGTGCTAACTTGTTCTTCCATGTCCATGCTTTTTGTGTAGCTCACTATCGCACACAACTTATTTCATGGAGAGGAGAAGAAGAACAAGAAAGGGAAGCTCAAGAAAGGGAGACCATTTACCTTGCCCCATTGCTATGAAGAGTTGAAGGATGATGAGAAATGGAAGCCACGTGAAGGTGTCGATGAGGAGACCAACAAACGCAAGCGAACTATTGATTTGGATGATGATGAGGCATCAACCGATGACGGCAAGAGAAGCCCTACACCAAACTCGGTTGCCTACTCGAAGCCAAAAAGACCAATGGGAGACAAAAAAGAAAGACAAGAAAAGAAGAAGAGGAGAGGAGATGATGACCTATCAAATGTTATGCAAGCTATTGTGAACGCAAGAAAGGAAGCGAACGAGGATAGGAAGATGGCAAGGAATCAAGATGCGGCGGCCGAGGAGGGGAGGTTGGCATCCGAGGAAAGGAGGGTGGCGGCCGAGGAGAGGAAGGTGGCATTGGAGGAGAAGAAGGTGGCATTGGAGGAGCGAACTAGATTGTTGGAATGGGAGAAGAACTTGTTCGTTATGGACACATCTACCCTCGATGAGAAGCAAATGGAGTACATCAATCTTGCCCGCGAAGAAGTCTTGGTCCAAAAAAGAGCCATGGTCATGGGAGGCATGAGAGACATGGGACACATGGGTGCTACCATGGGAGGCATGGGACACATGGGTGCTACCATGGGTGGCATGGGAAGCATGGGTGCACCTCCGGTAGGCATGAGCACCATGGGTGGCATGGGAAGCATGGGTGCACCTCCGGGAGGCATGAGCACCATGGGTGCACCTCCGGGAGACATGAGCAACATGGGTGGCATGGGAGGCATGGGAGGCATGAGTTTTGCTACACTCATGGGAGGCATGGGAGCACCTTCCGGTGTGCCTCCTTCGGCGTGTGGACGCATGTCTTCCGGTGTGCCTCCTTCGGCATCTCCGAGAGACAATGAAGAGGAAGACGAAGATGAGACTTCGGATGAGGATGATGAATCGGAGGAAGAGGAGGACGAAGATGAAGATGCGGCATGATTGATCATGTGCCATTTGTTTGTGTGAACTTGTTTATGTTAAACTTCGTTTGTGATTTTGAACTTGGTTGGATGATGAGATGATGTGAAATGCTTTTGAACTTCCTATGTGAAATGCTTTTGAACTTCCTATGTGTTTTTGTGTTTCATTTTTTATCAAATATGATCAAATTGTCTTGAAAAATAATGCATATTGCAAGCGCCGGCTGCTCGCGCGCGCCGCAGTTTTGCGCATCTGCTGGAGCGCCGCGCGTGCGCTCTATTATGCGGCGGCCGCTGGAGCCAGCGCTCGGCCGCGCGCTAAAAATTGCTTCTCGTGCGCTGCAAAATAGTTTTTAGTGTGCCGAGCGAAGCGGGCCTGTTGGAGATGCTCTTAGTAAAAGAAATCCAAGATGACCAGAAAAATAGAAAAGACAACTGGACGGGAGCCTCTATGTACTACATTATTCCTCCTTTCAACGAACGAACGACGGGATAAGGCCATCCCCACGACGGCCCGTAAATATTCTTCCGTATCCGCGGACTGACGGATAGCGAATCAGTTCACTGATACGGATGAAAAAGGCTGTCATCCAACACTATCCACATACATCCGGTTTTATTTATTTTATTTTTATAGTTCACATGTTTAAATAGCCGCATACATAGAGTTCAAACGTTTAAATGAGCGCGTACATGGTGTACGTATGTTCAAATAGCCGCATGCAACATTAGTTTATATTTAAAATGTGCAAATTTTACATCCAACATTGTTGCCCCTTTAACCGCCCACTGATGCTCAATCAGATCTTTCTGCAAGTGCTCGTGAGTTGGTCGACGCCAAATTTGTTGCTGCATTTCAATATACTCTTCAAATGTGGTCTGATTCTGCTCTGAAAGTTTGATAGGATCATTCATGTTCTCAAATTTTAAAACTGCGACACCATTCTCACCCTCATCCTCGACGATTATGTTTTGCATGATCACACAACATGTTATCACCTCCTACAAGTTCTTCGGATCCCATTGTTTAGCAGGTCCATGAACAACTGCAAAACAGGTCTGCAGAACTCCAAATGCTCTCTCGACATCCTTTTTAGCTGCTTCTTGTTTTTGCGCAAAGTGAGACTTTTTCTCGCCAACTGGGTTAGAAATGGAGCTCACGAAGGTAGCCTGCGGAGCATAGATACCGTCAACCAGAGAGTAGCGCATGTTGTACTCATGTCCATGACTGTATAGTGGCAAGGAGGAGCCTTGCCTTCAGTCAGCCTCGCAAACAACGGTGATCGTTGCAACACATTGATGTCATCGTGAAACTTGGACATGCCAAGAAAGCGTGCCAAATCCAAAGATTCCGTGATGCAACTGCTTCCAGAATAATGGTGGGCTTCTTAATATGACACTGATATTGCACTTGTAAAGCCTTCGGGCAATTCTTTCATTTCCAATGCATGCATTCAAGAGATCCAAGCAAACCTGGCCACCCGCTTGCTTTTGAGATTGCCAAGAGACACTCGGTCTCTGTCACAGTTGGTTTTCTCAGGTATTATGGTCCAAACACTTCAACCACAACAGTTGCAAATCTGACCATGACATCTTTGCATGTGCTCTCAGACATCTGTAGATACTCGTCCTACGAATGAGTGAAGGTGACATATGCAAGCATCCGGAATGCGGCCATGCACTTCTAGTGACCAGAGAAGCCAATCGTCCCCACGTCGTCCTTCTTCAGGACAAAATAGTCATCATAGGACCGGGCGCCATGGTACAAATGATCGAAGACAGTCTTGCGCATCTAAAAATGTCGACGAAAATGGTCAACGAAGAGGTAATTCGGGACAAAGTAGTCTGCCATCAGTGTCAAATGACCGTGCACCATGTTGCGGTTGAGCACTCGATAACCATTGATCGATCCCTTGAAATTAAGAACATGCTGCTCTGCACGCTCCGCGTCTTCATGTACCGCATGCATCATCGCCGTCTCATCCATGTAGTTCTCCTCGTCGGATGAGCCATCGGACGACTCAACATAGTGTGCGTATATGTCTCCAAATTGAAATCATCGCTAGAAAGAAGAGAAAACTTTTTAGCTACGGCAATTCATCGAACTTTTGTCAGGCATGTTGAGTATAGCACAACGGATGGTACCTGGCGGGGTAGTCGAAGGAAAGGTGTTGAACGACGACGGAGGAGGAGCAGGGTGGAGCCCGACTGAAACGCTGGAGGTGACGGAGACGTAGAGTTTCGACAGGGGTGTGGTGTAGCGGCCGGAGTGGTGGAGCGGCGACGAAGGCAAGAGAGAAAGAAGGAAGTAGAGAAAATGGAGAGGATGGAGGCGTGGGTCCCGAAAGGGTTTTGGATGGGTCGCGGGTGTTAGAGTTCTACATATCTGTTATCCATTTGTCTCGGATTTATCGAAAAAAATACGTCCGGAATTCGCAACGGATCGATATAGTCGATATAGGCCCGCGTTGAATGGCAAATTACGTCCGGACCACGCGGTCCGGAGGATCCGTGGAGATGCCATAATGAAGAACAGCGGGATAGTGCCGACTAGCGGGTGCTGCCGGTCACTTTGCATCCTGATGAAACGGCCAAAGAAGCTTCTCTCCACACATGCGCCATCACAGAAAAACGCTTGGCACAAACCCTAGCTACTTCGGTGCTTCCCGGTGTCCACCAGAGCCCGGCACCAAAGACGTGGCTAACTCCTGTTCTGCCAGTTGGCGGCCAATCCCATCCGCGCGCCAATGCTGCACGTCGCCGTCGCAATGAAAAGCTCTCTGCGTTTGCCGCCGAGGTACTTGTCCATTGTGGTTCTTGCCAAGGCCTGCACTGCACCTCGAGATGCTTCTTGGCATTAACCTCCCACGGGTTCATATATGACATGTCTGGCTGAGCAGGTGTGCCACAGCCGGCAGCCCCATGGACATGGACATGGCGCCGCCGCTACACTTCGTGCTGGTGCCGCTCCTTGCGCAGGGCCACGTTATTCCCACGGTGGACCTGGCGCGTCTCATCGCCGGACGCGGCGGCTCGCGCGTCACCGTTATCCTGACGCCCGTCAACGCCGTGCGCAACAGAGCCACCCTGGAGCAAGCCGGCCGCGCGGGGCTCGCCGTGGACTTCGCCGAGCTCGACTTCCCATCGGCCGCGGTGGGCCTCCCAGAGGGCTACGACAGCCACGGCATGGTCACTGACCTGTCACATATCAAGCTTTTCTACGATGCCATGTGGCTGTTCGCGGGCCCGCTCGAGGCGTACCTCCGCGCGCTGCCGCGGCGGCCTGACTGCGTAGTCGCTGACACCTGCAACCCGTGGACAGCGGACGTCGCTCGACGGTTCGGCATCCCACGGTTTGTGTTCCACGGTCCGTCCGCGTTCTTCCTCCTCGCGGCGCATAACCTGGCCAAGCACGGTGTCCGCGACCGCGTCTCCGACGAGTTCGAGCCGTTCGAAGTGCCGAACTTCCCGGTGCGCACGGTCGTGAACAAGGCGATGTCGCTCGGGTTCTTCCAGTTGCCAGGGCTGGAGACGCAACGGCGCGAGACGCTTGATGCCGAGGCCACCGCCGACGGATTCGTCGTCAACACGTGCGCGGGCTTTGAGAGCGCGTTCATCGAGGGCTACGCGGGGACGCTCGACCGAAACGTGTGGGCGGTCGGACCACTCTGCCTCCTAGAGTCCGACATTGAGACGACGGTCGGGAGAGGCGATCTTGCGGCCATGGACGCGGGCCGGATCATCTCCTGGCTCGATGCGAGGCCTCCACGATCTGTGCTCTACGTCAGCTTCGGCAGCATCGCCCGCTTGTTACCTCCGCAGGTCGTCGAGCTCGCCGCCGGTCTGGAGGCGTCGGAGAGGCCGTTCATCTGGGTGGCCAAGGAGGGCGATGACCTGGATGCCGGATTCAACACGCGTGTGGAGGGCCGCGGCCTGGTCATTCGTGGGTGGGCACCGCAGATGACCATCCTGTCGCACCCGGCGGTGGGTGGCTTCTTGACGCACTGTGGCTGGAACTCCACGTTGTAGTCTCTCTCCAATGGTGTGCCGCTTCTGACCTGGCCTCAGCTTGCTGACCAGTTCATGAACGAGAAGTTAGTCATCGACGTGCTTGGCGCTGGTGTTCGTGTCGGTGTAAAGGTGCCGTCGACCCACGTATTCCTAGACCCCGAGACACCCTCAGTGCAGGTTTGGGCAGGCGATGTTGTAAGGACGGTGGCCAAGCTGATGGACGATGGTCCAACGATGCGGGCAAAGGCAAAGGACCTCGTAGTGACGGCGAGGGAGGCGATGGCAAAAGGCGGGTCCTCGGAAAGTGACCTGGTGGGAAAGATTCAGCATCTCGCAGAGCTTGCGAGTAGTAAGGAGAAGGATGTTGTTTGTGATATGTTTGTTGTCGGGGGTATCGACGACAAGACGAAGATGGATCCAGGGCAGGTCTCCAGTAGTGGCGTCTAATAAAGTTCCGTTTTTGCTATTTTTCAGTTACCCTGATATTTTCTTTCATTCAATCAAATCTGAGATCGGTTCGTTAGTTGTGTTGTAATTTGTTTTTTTACTATCTCGAGAAGATTTATTTAAACTCGGCCCAATGTTTACAAGTATGAAAGAGAGATCACTGGGTGTCCTAACCAAACATGACGGACCACCCCTAAGCTTAAAACATGCTTTGCTAAATTGTGAATCTCGAAATTCAAGCTTCTAAACTTATGAACAAAATTACAACTCAGGAAAGAGGTACTATGATCTATGATTTCATGTAAGATTGCTCCATAGCTGGTCAAGCTCTTTTGCTTCATATCATTCACCACAACCTTACAGTCGGAAACAACATGAATACTTTGAAGGGTCCTAGTGCCTCCCGGATCGTCAACGCTTCAAGGGTCGGAGGGTCAGAGATGGCCGATGCTCCTTGAAAAACTCCACTTTGACTGTGACAAATAGTAGCAGCAACTCCATGGCCCCTGTTGCATGCAATAGAGGCATTATGTAACAGCCCAAGTGCAATCCTTTCCAAGTCCTTGTAATATTTCCATGTATGAACCTTCCATGTATGCCATCATGTGGTTTGAATTAATAGTTTTGCTTCATGTTTTTCATTTTGCATCATGGCATCATGTCATCATTCCATAATCATTCTTTTGCATCATATGCTATATTGTGTGAGTGTGTGTTGTGGTGTTGGTGTGCATTGCAACCAAGTGGTTTTGCTTATGTGAACCCCCCCCCCCCCCCCCCCCTTCTAAAAATGCTTTGGGAAATACCTCCATCTCTCTCTTTAATTCAAATATTATGAAGTGTGATGTTTTTCTTGCCCTAGTCCACTCAAATAAATGTTGCAGAGCTGCCTAATATTTTGTTGGTGTTTTTAAAATTACTCTTAGACATGTGCTGCTCTCCACCTTTTTCTACATTGGCAAACAGATTCAAATGGTAATAAAAGTCATTTATTTTTGTCTCTTAAAAATGCCCAAACCAATTTTGTTAAATAGTGCATGATTTGTGAGTTCAAATATATTTTGTTTCATTGCTAAACCTACCTCTCCTTCCTCTGGTATGTTTTTTCTTGCTCCAGATGTTTTAAATAAAAATAAGGTTCAGAGTGAGAGAGAGGAAGCCGCGGCCGGCCGCGCAACGCTTGCAACCAGACGCAGCCCAGCAGCCCCAGCCAGCCAAACCTCTCCTCGCTCTCCCCTCTTTCCAGCATGGATGACCCCTTGTCCCACCTGCAGCGACCCCCTCTCTTGTTTCTTCAACCTCCCGTGCAGACCCCTCTCTCACAGTAAAACTCCAGAGGAGCCCGCACATGGCCTCGGTGGCAGCCACGGCATCGCGCCCTCCTCCTATAAAGCCAGAGCCGTGCCCCTAGGGTTTCCCCCTCGCCTTTCTTTCCCTTCTCGTGCCGCCACCATCAGGAGAGCTCCTCCCTTGCACATGCTAGCTTGCGACCAAGCTCCATGGCCGGCTCGGCCATCGCCTCGTCGCCGGCATGAGAAGCCATGCCGGCCTCGCCGAACGCATCCCCGACCTCGCCAAGAACGCCAACGGTCCGTTCCCACGCCAAGGCCGAGCCAAGATTGACTTCCCCGACGTCCTGTTCTTCCCCTACCTCACCTGCAGCTTTGGATCAGGAGCGCGCCAGACATCCTCGCCTCGTCGCAGTCGCGTCTCTGCGTCCCCGACCTCTACATCGTGTCCGAGGTAGTGGAGGTATAACCTGCTCCTCATCCATGCCAAATCTTGCCGCCGGTAGCACCCTGTAGGCCGCGCCGTGTCCATGCCATGCTCATGCTCTCCGTGCTCTGCGTGGATCTCTGAAGATTATGCTCAGAGATGAGCAACTACCCTCCTCCGCTTTGGGTCTCCTATCGTGTGCCCGTGCTTGCTCGCGTAGTCGCCCTGCCTCCCCACGCGCTCCTCCGCAGGCCCTGCAGCTCCTTTGCCTCGCTGCACGTTGCCATGCCCGAGCCGAGATCGAGCTCGAGCTCCTCGCCGGCATGCATCGTCGACCCCGCATTCCCTGGGGATGGAACCCCCGTTGGATTCCGCACCCCCGACGCCGGTCTCCAGCTCCGGCGGTAGCCGGAGTGATCGCCGGCGACGTCGTCGTTCTCCCTGCCCGAGGGAAGAAGAGAAGGCCGCGCCTTGGCCTATTCAAAAGGGCCCGAGCCCCCTTCCCTATTGAAAGTGCGTTATATCGACTAGAGGGGGGGGGGTGAATAGGTTATTTTTACAAATTCATCACTGAGGAATTTCAACTTGAGGAATTTGAAATGTGATGAATAACTAGCAGTCGAATAAGTACTCAAGTGCATACGAAGCATAGCGATCGCATAGTCGTCATGATGAAATAAAGCATGCACAGATTACAGATAGCGTGATACAGGATAAGCAGGTGAGGAACAAGGTAGCTTGAAGAATTTGAGGTGAGGAAATTGAGAAAGTCTTCAGTCAAATTCTTCAAATAGTAACGATCAATTTCATCAACAAGTATACGAGGAAATTAAAGGGTTGAGGAAATAGAACCAGGTAGCTCGATGAAGACAATGGTTTGATGACCCAGTTCCAACTGCTGTGACAGTCGTACGTCTGGTTTGGAGCGGCCTGGTATTTAAACCAGAGAACACACAGTCCCAGGACACACAGTCCTTACCGTATTCTCCTTGAGCTAAGGTCACACAGACCTCGCCCAACACTCGTGGTAAGTCTTCAGGGTAGACTTCCAAAACCCTCACAAACTGGTCACCCGGCGATCCACAATTGACTGCTCGATGCTCTAGACCAAGGTCACTTCGTGATCCCCAATTGACTGCAGGATGCACTAGACCATGACGCCTAACCGTCTGGAAGATACACAGTCTTCAAAGGTAACAAGCGTCGGTTCCACACAGGAACAATTTCTTCAGTGATGCTCAATCACTTTGGGTTTGGTGGTTTGGTTTGGGGTTTTTCCTCACTGCTGATTTTCTCTCAAAGTCCTCGAGGAATGGGATGCTCTCAAATGACAAGTGTCAGTTCTCTCTCGGAGCAGCCAACCAGCTAGTGGTTGTGGGGGGCGGCTATTTATAGCCAGGGTGCAACCCGACATGATAAGACATAAATGCCCCCAATGATATGACCGTTATGTGGATAGGATGATTGGGGACAGCTGGCACTTAGCACAGCAACGGTCGGTATTTCGAACTATGAAAGTCCTCAGAGTCAGACCAATTTCCTCAGAGACCAGAAGATCATCGTCTCTGTCACTGAAGAACTTGACTGAACTGCAAGAGATTTCCAAAGGCTCCACTCGAAGGATTGGATAGGTTGAGGCTTTTGAGTTGAGCATCAGTTGGAAATTTTCCTTAGTATTACCTCGGCCCCCTTTAACAGTACGGTGTTTCCTATGACTCAAAGAAAGGAAATGAAACTACGAAAACAAAAGTCTTCACGCTTCATAGTCCTCGTTCATATCTTCAAGGTCACACCAACTTCTTCTTTTTCAAAGTCTTCAGGGAATACCAAAGTCTTCAGCAAAGTCTTCACCAAAGTCTTCAGTTGAAGACATACATTTTTAGGGGTCGATAATCTCCGAATGTATCAAACTCCTCAACGACTTATAGAGCCTGTGTACATTTACAAATGCATCAGTCTCTTAACCTATAGGTCTTCAATACACCAAAATCACTAAGGGGCATTAGATGCACTAACAATCTCCCCCTTTTTGGTGATTGATGACAAATAGGTTAAGTTTTCAACGGGGATAATAATATGAAGTGTAAGTACTGAGTTTGAGGAATTTGATTGCAAGATATAGAAGAACTCCCCCTGAAGATGTGCATATTTGAGGAATTTGCTTTGGACTGCAAATGCACATGGCAGGTTAAAATCATGGAGAACTCCCTCTATATCTTGTAATCCATACACGCATTTAATATATATCATGAGGAAATTGAAATGCATGATGGAAAATGGGGTCTGAGGAAATTCAGCATGCGTGCATTAAGATAACTTGAGGAAATAGCATGCGGAAAGCAGTTCAAAAGCATCAGACCACCATCGGACTTAAGTTTACAACTCAACCAACAAAAGCTTCAGAAGAGCGAGAGTTGTAACTTAAACAAAAACAGCCCATATATAGAGACCCGCTTGAAGACTAACTCAATTTTTCTCCCCCTTTGTCATTGAAGACCAAAAGGGATGAAAAATGAGGAATAACGCCCCTGAAGAATTTCATCTTGAAGGTGGTGGAGGAGCGCCAGCGTTGTCGGGGTCGTTCGTTGATGTAGGGCCTGCAGCAGTGTCGTCAATATCCTCAGCTTCATCCGCCTGGCGTGATGAAGAAAATGAGCTTGTAACCAGCTGAGGAACTTGAACTTTCTTCCATTTCTTCCTTGGAGGGATGGACCAATCAAAGTCCTGCTGAAATTCCATCTCCTTGAGTTCTTCAGGAGTCTTGAGGTGAGACAAGATGGCCCATGTGCGGTCAAAGACTTCATGAAGATAATAGTGGTTCTTCCTCACAGAGTTGTGCGTGACAGTCATGTCTCGAAGAAGTGAACCAAACTGAAGCTTTACCCACTTGTGATTGCGATCAATCTTCTAATGAAGACTTAGAAGAAGCTCTCGATCAGTCATCACATGAGGGGCAGTTTCTTGAGGATTTTGCGCTGAGGCTTTTGCGGCAGAATCTTGGGTAGCAGTGTCATCATTGGTGGAATAAGATGCAGCCTTGCGAAACTGACCATCCAATGGACGAGTACCTTCATCAATGATAGCTTTGCCTTTACCCTCTACTGAAGAAAATGAACTCTTGAGGACTTCGATTGGAGGCAGAAAGCTAAAGTGATTCTGAAAGTCAGCCTTGAATGGATGTGAAGACCTTGATCTGATGAATTTCATGATCCAGGGAGCGTAAGGCTTCAATTCAAATGGGGCTGAAGCAGCATTGGCCAAAGTCCTCATGAAGAAATCATGGTAATTGATGGGAATCCCATGAATGATGTTGAATAGCATGTTCTTCATGATTCCCTCCACTTCTTCTTCTTCTTCAGAGTTGTGGCCCTTCTGAGGACTGAGGGTTTTGGTCAGAATGCGATAGACTGTCCTGGGCACATAGAGCAAATCCTTCACAAGGAAGGAAGTCCTTTGAGGTTGTCCAGGAGCCAATGGTTTCATCAACACTTGCATCATATGATTGGGCAGAGCAGGTTCATCAAACAGTCATCTTGCTCCTTCTAAGGGAATTGGTATTGTGACTGCTCGAAGTAATTCAGAGGCTGGAGCAGTGTAGTGAGTGGATCCAGTCATCCAGTCCAAGACCCAAGAATTGACATCAGAGGCATCACCTGAGATGTGCAAGGAGGCATAGAATTAAAGAATCAGCTCTTCATTCCAATCACATATCTCCGCACAGAAAGGAAGTATTCCTGCATCATGAAGGACTGCGAGCACCGGTGTGAAGCATGGGATAGTTTCCATGTCCGCATGAGGAATTTGCTGGTGCTCGAAGACTTTCTCCTTGTCAAACATTACTGATGCATAGTAGTTCATCTGCGTAGGTGTCCAGAATCTGGTGCGACCGGCCCTTGCAGAGTCATAAGGATTTGGTCCATTGAAGAAGATGTGCTCGTTGAAGAAATTGGTCTTGATGAATTTGGGGCGCTTTGAGCTTTTGAAGGGCATCTTGGGTTTCGGCTGAAGGTTTGGCTTGAAGCGGCCCACAATTTCTTTAGGCATAGGAGGAACTTCTTCAGATTGAGGAATTTGAATAGCAGTTTCCTCATTTGCAGTTGGAGCAGCAATTTCTTCAGCTGTTGCAGCTAGAATTTCTTCAGTACGAATTTCTTCAGTCTGGGCTAGAGACTGAGGAATTTGAGTGAGGGGAGTGGTCATTGGTGAATTTGGGTGTGCAGCTTCCCAATATTCATCATTGATAAGAGGAGTTGTGTTTCCAATGTCCACATCCTTTTCCATTTCTTCAACGCCGGCCTCTTCAGCAGTCAACTGAGGCAGGGGCGATGATACCAGTGGGGTTGAAGCATTTGCTTCCACCTCAATTTCTTCATCAATCTGCTCTGAGGAAGCAGCAGAATGATCTTCTTCATCCTCATCATTTTGAATGTCATAGTCAACACCAAATGGAATTATCTCATAGGCAGGTACGGAGGAGATTGGGATTGCATCAATGGGCTCAGTTGAAGAACTTGGCATAGTCTTCAACTTCTTCACCGCTGAGGATTCTGAAGTTGATGCTTTTCTTTTCTTAGCAGCTATCTTCTCCGCAGCCTTTGTTTTCTTCGCTTCTGATGCAGAAGGAAGGTTGATGTTCTTCACCCTTGAGGATTTTGCAGTTTCAGCAGAGGGTGAAGGCGGAGCATTTTCTTGAGGCACGACTGATGCAGCCGTCCTAGCGGTCTCAATTTCATCAGGCGCAGCAAAAGTTTTAGCTAGCCTGGCAATTTCTTCAGGCGCAACAGTGGTGGTTGCCCTGACAGGTTCTTCAGCAGTCTGAACTTCTTCAGCTGCTCGTGCAGTTTCTTCAACAGGCTGAGTAGATTCTTCAGCCTGAGGAATTTGCTATTGCAGTTGAGCTGCAACCCTTGAGTTGTGATCTTTAACTGCAGCTTGGGCTGCCCTGACAAATCTCACTTTGGTGCCCTTCCATTCAGCATCATACTTTGCTTGTTCTTCAGTCAGGCATCAAATCTCAGACTGAACTGTGATGAGTTGATTGGGAGTCAAATTCACCACATTGTTCTTCAGGAACTTTTCTTTTCTTGCCCTGCTTCTCTTAGCTCTCTGAGCTTGATCTCTTTTCCATTTTTCCTCAGCTATGAAGTGTGTGAGGACATGGTCCACACCAAGAGGTAGGCTCAGTGAGGAAAGTGGAGTGCTGGGATCCTCATGCCATATGTCAATGAAGTTGAGGATCATCTTTGGATCCAGCATAAGAGGAACAGAGCTGCCCTTGGCTATTGTAGCTCTCTGCCAACTGTTTCTGATGATTTCTTCCAATTCTTCATTAGTAGCCTCATCATCATCCTCAGATCCTGAGGGTACATTCACAGTAGCTTGGCTTTTGTGAGGACTTGGTCTCTGACCTCGTCCAGCAGTTCTCTTTATCTTCATCAAAGTAGGGCTTGTTGAAGACTGTGCTTGGGCTGAGGAACTTGCAGAGCCCCCTAAAGCAATTGTGAAGCCAGTAGTCCTCTGACATGTTGCAAGATTTACAGGTGTTGAGGACTTTGCGGTAGCAGCTGATGATTGTGCAGCTACTGAAGGCATTGCAGTGGCCTTTGAAGAATTTACATGAGGATTTTGCAGTGAGGACTTTGAAGTTGAGGTTTTTGACTTCACTGCAAACTTCTTCACCATTGATTTCTTCGAAGCACTATCAGAGGCTCCGACAGAGGCAGCAGCAGCAACAGAATCTTCATTGAATTTCTTCACTTTAGCTTTGGCAGTTCTCTGAAGCTTTTGTTGATGCTTTGCCCATTCCTCTGGAAAGTCTTCACCACGAGCAATGCTAGTGGGATCGACTTCTTGATCATCAGCAGGAGGAGCCCTTTTGCAAGGAGGTTTGAGAAGGAATTTCTTCATATACTTGGGAGTGACATAGCGATAGTCTCTCCACTCCTTTGCCCACCTCCGTTCAATCCTCTGAATTCTGATTTTCCTCTGCTCTTTTGTTTCTTTGCCATGAATGGCCTCATCTGGAGTATAGTAATCAGCATATAGATCCCCAGGTATCTCAAAAGCAGTGTTCTGTTCAGCTTTCTTTCCACCCTTCTGAGGTCTTTTACCATCTGCCATTTTCTTCACTTGATGACTTTGAACTCTTGATGATTCTGAAGATGTATATAGTTTTTCCTCAAGAAACGCTACAAATGAGTTAAGTTGATGAGAACCTAGTGATTCATCAGCAGACTTTTGTACCTGTGAACAGAGTATAGGTGCGAGGAATTTGAAGAGGTCATATGCGTTCTCAGAAATTTTTCAAAATACATCAAGTTGAGGATTTTGACCATAGATGTCTTGAGGAATTTCACTAAGTGTTCTTTGTCTTAGGTTCCAGAGTTGTGCGAATATGTAGATCCACACAATTGAGGAATTTCGAAGAAAATCATAACTTAGGGAAAAACATCAAGGGATTGAAACATGTAAGGTGCTTAAGAAGATGATTCTTGAAGAATAAACACTTTTGAGGATTTTGTGGAAGACTTGAAGATCAAACAAGGGCAGTAAAATTAGATTTTATTTACCCTGATGAAGAACACGACGAATAGAGAGATGAAATCTAGGAAGTTCGTCCGTCCAGATCTCCCACGCCCTAGTTTGGCAGAGGGAGACAGCTACAGCGGCGGCGGGGTAAAGACTTCCGCGGCCGATGCGAGTACGGCGACGGAGAGGTCGAGGCAGTGAAGCTCTTCCTCTCCGGCGGCGATGATTTTAGCGGCGGCGCTAGGTTTGAGCTCGGGAGAGATGGGAGTGAGGAGTAACTCGAGCACAGTGAAGGGAAGGGGGTATATATAGTGGCAGTAAAAATGAATCGGCCCGAAGATTTTGGACCAGATTGCCCCTGACCCTTGCTCTCCATGCGACATGTGTCACCCACGTTCTGAGTAGTGGAGATAGTGGGTGATCATGGCTTATCCAGTCGTGGGAATCGGAACTGTTTGAGCGGGAAGCACCGAAAAATTTGATAGTGAAATTTTTAAAGTTTCCGTTCGCAAATTCTTCAGCTGTCAAGGATACAGTGAAGACTTTGAACGAGTTTCAAAGTAGAACGCATATGAAGAATTTGTGAACAGACTGGGTTGAGTTTTAGCATAGAGGGGGAACGGGTCCGATCACATTCACTTAGATGAAAATCAACTTGAAGAATTAGCAATAAGTGATTGCTGTTGAGGACATTGAAAACTCATATATATATATATAGTCAATGAGGAACACCAGTTTCATAGTTTGAAGAATTTGAAAAGTTGAGGAATTTGCAAACTTGAGGAATTTGAAAATTTGAAGAATTTGCAAAATGATGAAAAACTCAACTCTGAAGAATTTCAACTATTGTTGGTGGCGTGACCCACCGTATAAGAATGATGATTTCAGACACCGCGTACAATTGTCGTAGGGTTCTGAGAATCAAATTCTTCGTTAATTTCTTCACACTTAGAGAGTTATTCTTCATTAATTGAAGAAAAACGTTACTTCGTGTGTTGCACATCAAAGTCATCAATTTTGCATAAGTGTTAGGATGTGTGTCCTTTCAAAGAACATTCGAAGATTCTAAGATATTTAGCTCACACCGCAACTTGCAAAATCTCTTTTCATCCAAGGGCTTAGTGAAGATATCGGCAAGTTGTTCTTCAGTGGGGATGTGGTCGATGGAGATGTCGCCCTTGAGTACATGATCTCGAAGAAAATGATGACGAATCTGGATGTGCTTGATCTTGGAGTGCTGAACTGGGTTGTAAGCAATCTTGATAGCGCTCTCATTGTCGCAGTAGAGAGGCACATTCTTCACCTTGATGCCATTGTCCTTGAGGGTTTGCTTCATCCACAGCAACTGAGCGCAACATGAACCAGCAGCAATGTACTCAACTTCAGCAGTAGAAAGTGACACGCAGTTCTGCTTCTTTGAGGACCAACAGACTAAGGATCGTCCGAGGAAATGACATGTGCCTGAGGTTGACTTGCGATCCACACGATCTCCAGCATAGTCAGCATCTGAGTATTCGACGAGGTGAAGATTTGAGCCCTTGGGATACCATAATCCAAGCGTTGGTGTGTGAGCTAAGTATCGAATAATATGTTTCACAGCCTTATAGTGTGATTCCTTCGGTGTTGCTTGGAATCGGGCACACATGCAAACACTTAGCATAATATCAGGCCTAGATGCACATAGATACAATAAAGAGCCAATCATGGAGCGGTATACCTTCTGATCGAAATCTTTACCATTTTCGTCAGTGCAGAGGTGGCCTTTTGAAGGCATTGGAGTTTTGACGCCTTTGCATTCGTGCATGTTGAATTTCCTCAAAACATCCTTGAGGTATTTCTCTTGTGAGATGAAGATGCCATTGTCTTGCTGACGAATTTGAAGACCTAAGAAAAATTTCAACTCTCCCATCATAGACATTTGATATTCTTCACTCATCATATAGGCAAATTCATCACTGTAACGTTTGTCAGTACAGCCAAAGATAATATCGTCTACATATATTTGGCATATGAATAGTTCATTGTCATAGGATTTAGTGAAAAGAGTTGGGTCGAGTGAACCGGGTTTGAAGCCTTTCTTCATGAGGAATTCCTTCAGAGTGTCATACCACGCCCGAGGGGCCTGCTTGAGGCCATAGAGGGCCTTGTTGAGTCTGAAGACGTTGTCAGGATGCTTAGGATCTTCAAAACCTGGGGGTTGAGCAACATATACTTCTTCCTCAAGCTTACCATTGAGGAATGCACTTTTCACATCCATTTGATATAAAGTGATATCATGATGGTTAGCATAAGCAAGCAATATGCGAATAGCTTCAAGTCTAGCAACAGGTGCAAAAGTTTCATCAAAGTCAATTCCTTCAACCTGTGTGTAGCCTTGAGCTACAAGACGAGCCTTATTCCTTACCACAAGGCCATTTTCATCTTGCTTGTTGCGGTAGATCCACTTGGTACCTATGATGTTATGCTTGCGAGGATCTGGCCGCTTGACAAGTTCCCACACATTGTTGAGCTTGAATTGATGCAATTCCTCTTGCATAGCTTGAATCCACTCAGGCTCCATGAAAGCTTCATCAACTTTGGTGGGCTCTATCATAGAGACAAGACAAAATGCCCACAAAAGTTAGTCAGATGTGAAGCTCTTGAGCGAGTGAGAGGACCTGGTGCATTGATGTTGTCGATGATTTTGTCAATCTGCACTTCATTTGCAACTCTTGGATGAGCAGGTTGACGTGGCTGAGGATTTTCTTCAGCACCATTTTCTTCAGGTGTATCAGCATGAATGTCTTCATTGATTGAAATGACTTCCTCAGTAGGTTGAGGATTTTCTTCAGTGGGTACTACATCCTCAGTAGCCTTCAACTTAATGGATTCCTCAGGAGACTTTTCATCTGTCACAGAAGGCAGGTGCTCTCTTTGCGAGCCGTTAGTTTCATCGAACCGCACATCTACAGTTTCAACAACCTTTTGATGGTAGGTGTTGAAGACTCTGTAGGTGTGCGAGTCCTGTCCGTAACCAAGCATAAAACCTTCATGTGCTTTAGGTGCAAATTTAGAACTGTGGTGAGGATCTCTTATCCAGCATTTTGCACCGAAGACTTTGAGATAACTTACATTGGGTTTCTTGCCAGTCATGAGTTCATATGATGTCTTCTTGAAGAATTTGTGAAGATATACCCTGTTGATGATGTGGCATGCTATATCAATTGCCTCAGGCCAGAAGCGACGAGGAGTCTTGTATTCATCAAGCATGGTGCGAGCCATCTCAACAAGAGTCATGTTCTTGCGCTCCACGACGCCGTTCTGCCGAGGAGTATATGGGGCAGATAGCTCATGAGTAATACCAAGTTCATCAAGATATTCATCAAGATTGGTGTTCTTGAACTCAGTCCCATTATCACTCCTGATATGCTTTATCTTGACGCCGAAGTTTGTTGAGGCCCTTGAAGCAAATCGTCTGAAGACATCCTGCACTTCAGACTTGTACAGAATAATATGCACCCAAGTGTAACGAGAGTAATCATCAACAATGACAAAGCCATACAAACATGAAGAATTTGTTAGTGTGGAATAATGAGTGGGGCCAAAGAGGTCCATGTGAAGCAATTCAAAAGGTCGAGTCGTGGTCATGATTGTCTTCGAGGGATGCTTGGATCTGGTCATCTTCCCAGACTCACAAGCATCACAGAGGTGATCCTTGAGGAATTTGACACCTTCAATGCCAATGACGTGCTTTTTCTTCACGAGCGTGTGCAAGTTCCTCATACCAGCATGTCCAAGTCGTCGATGCCATAGCCAGCCTTCTGAGGACTTTGCAAGTAGGCACGTGGCAGGCTGAGGACCTGTAGAGAAATCAACAATATACAAGTCTCCTCTCCTAAAGCCTTCGAAGAATTTGGAATGGTCAGATTCCATGATGACAACACAACGATATTTTCCAAAGATTACAACCATATCAAGATCACAAAGCATTGAGACAGACATGAGGTTGAACCCGAGGGATTCGACAAGCATCACCTTGTCCATGTGTCGGTCCTTGGAGATTGCAACCTTACCTAGACCCAATACCTTGCTTTTTTCCTTTGTCAGCGTAGGTGATATGCTTCAGATGAGATGGGGCAAGTGGCATATTCATCAGTAGACTCTTGTCACCAGTCATGTGGTTGGTGCATCCACTGTCGAGGACCCACTCAGTAGTTTTTGGAGTTTCATCCTGCAGATGAATTAGTACAACTTACGAACTCATATGCTTCAGAGTGAAGAATATGACATCAAATTCATCAGGCAGAATTTCATCACACAACATAGTAAGTAAAGCAGTGTGAGGACGTGAGAAATGAGGAATTCATTTCTGCATGATTAGCTTGCGTCCTTTCAAGCATTTCTTCAGGTCTCCAGCAAATTCATCAGACGTTCAAGTTCGTCTGGAGACCTGACCCTGCATAAGAAATTAGTTCAACTTCTTCACCACCCACATCTGGAGGGGTGGCAAAGAGTTCATCATTCTACGAGCTCCATATGAGAAGGGAGGCATTGAAGCTAGTGCACTTCGTTTCACAGGACTAGGGTTAGAGTACTCATATGAATAAGCAGAGAAATTCTTCGAGGACTTATGAACATAATGATTTGAAGAATAATGCACATATTCAGAACTCTTAGATTTTCCCCGCGAAACAGATGCATTAGCACGAGAATGATAGTTTTGACCATTTGAGGAATTTGGTCCAAGTGAAGACTTTGGTCCATATGAGGAATTTGATCTGGGGTTCCTCATGGGTGGTGTAGTGAGGACATTCACTTGAAGATTTTCCAAGCAGCTCTTAGGAACCCAGATTTTCTTCATAGGTGAACCGTTCCTGCAGTTAGTTCCAACAAATCTGGCAAATACTTCACCTTTCTGATTTTTGAAGAATTTGTAGTTGGAGTCAAGTGACTCATCAGAGGAATATGAGGTTTCACAAGTAAAGCCAGATAAAGTGGATGGATCCACAGGAGGTCCTTTTGCAGCAACCCATGAGGTTTTGGGGTACTACTCAGGTGTCCAGTAGGATCCATCAGCATTGAGTTTCCTCTCAAATGCAATACCCTCTTTCCTAGGGTTCCTGTTCAGAATCTGCTTTTGGAGCACATCGCAAAGGGTTTGATGCCCTTTGAGACTTTTGTACATGCCTGTCACATACAATTCCTTCAACCCTGCATTTTCGTCAGTGATACTTGTGGTATCCTCAGATGAGGAATTTGTGACCACGGGGATAGTTGAAGAATTTGCAGTAATAGAAGCATTTGAACATTCAGGTAAAGAATTAGCAGTTTCACGTTCGATGCATTTCATACATGGTGGAACAAATTCTTCCTGAGCGGTACTAATCTGTTGAGCCAGTAAGGAATCGTTTTCCCTTTGGAGATCCTCATGAGCCACTCTTAGTTTCTCAAGATCTTGCTTTCTTTGAAGAAATTCATAAGAAAGCTTCTCATGGTCAACTAAGAGAGCATTATGATGACTCTGAAGGTTATCATACTTTGTCTGAAGACTTTTGAGATCATCAGACAGAGTTTGAGTCCGATCCACTTCCTCATTCAACTGATCAGCGCTTTTGTCTAGCAATTTCTGAAGCTTTTCAAGTGCACTTTGTTGCTTAGTGGCAATTTTAGCAAGTTTGGCATAGCTAGGTTTCACATATTCATCTGATTCACCTTCACTTGATTCAGAAGAAGAGTGATGCTTGTGTACCTTGGAACCTTTTGTCATGAAGCAGTAAGTGGGAGCATATTCATCATTGCTGACGTCAGAGTCGTTGGAGTGGTCATTTTCTTCATCGTTGAAGATGGACTTGCTGACGAAAGCAGTGGTGAGAGCAAGGCTAGCAACACCAGAGTCAGACTCCTCCTCAGATTCTTCCTCTTCTTCATATTCTTCAGATTCTTCTTCAGAATCCATTTCCTTGCCAATGAAAGCCCGAGCCTTTCTGGAACCATTCTTCTTGTGCGATGAGGACTTTGAAGTTGAGGACTTTGAATATTTCTTCTTTTTCTTCGAGTCATCAGAACTGTAGTCCTTGTATTTATTCTTCTTTGATTCTTTTTCCCAGAGACGACAGTCAGAGATAAAGTGACCAGACTTCTTGCATTTGTGACAAGTTCTCTTCTTGTAGTCGCTTGAGGAATCTGATTTTCTCAAACCACTTTTTGATGACTTTCCAAATCGGCCTCTCCTTGAGAACTTATGGAATTTCCTCACGAGCATTGCCAGCTCCTGACTCAGTTCGTCAGGATCACCAAGGCTACTATCAGAATCTTCGTCTTCGGATGAGGAAATTGCTTTTGCCTTCAGAGCACGAGATCTTCCATAGCTTGGTCCGTAGAGGTCTCTCTTCTCAGCTTATTGGAATTCATGAGTATTGAGTCTCTCAAGTATATCAGCAGGATCAAGTGACTTGTAGTCTCCACGTTCTTGAATCATCAAAGCCAGTGTATCGACTGAGGAATCAAGAGATCTTAGCAGTTTCTTCACCACCTCGTGGTCAGTGATATCCGTGGCACCCAGTGCTTGAAGCTCGTTGGAGATATCAGTGAGGCGATCAAAAGTTTCCTGAACATTTTAATTGTCGAGTCTTTTGAAGCGGTTGAAGAGATTGCGAAGGACATCAACACGAGAGTCACGTTGAGTGGAAACACCTTCATTGACTTTGGACAGCCTATCCCAGATAAGCTTAGCAGTCTCCAAAGCACTCACTCTACCATACTGACCTTTGCTCAGATGGCCACAGATGATATTCTTTGCTTGAGAATCGAGTTGCCTGAATTTCTTCGCATCAGCAGCAGTAACAGTCGGAGATGTGCGGGGAACACCATTTTCCACAACATACCAGAGATCGTTGTCAATAGCTTCAAGATGCATGCGCATCTTGTTCTTCCAGTAGGGTTAGTCCATCCCATCGAAGGTAGGACAGCCTACGAAAACCTTGATCATACCTGCAGTCGACATAACTAGAATTCCAGGTGGTTAAACCAAAATCACACAGAACAAGGGAGTACCTTGCTCTGATACCAATTGAAAGTGCGTTATATCGACTAGAGGGGGGGTGAATAGGCGATTTTCAAAAATTCATCACTGAGGAATTTCAACTTGAGTAATTTGAAATGTGATGAATAACTAGCAGCGGAATAAGTACTCAAGTGCATACGAAGCATAGCGATCGCATAGTCGTCATGATGAAATAAAGCATGCACAGATTACAGATAGCGTGATACAGGATAAGCAGGTGAGGAACAAGGTAGCTTGAAGAATTTGAGGTGAGGAAATTGAGAAAGTCTTCAGTCAAATTCTTCAAATAGTAACGATCAATTTCATCAACAAGTATATGAGGAAATTAAAGGGTTGAGGAAATAGAACCAGGTAGCTCGATGAAGACAATGGTTTGATGACCCAGTTCCAACTGCTGTGACAGTCGTACGTCTGGTTTGGAGCGGCCTGGTATTTAAACCAGAGAACACACAGTCCCAGGACACACAGTCCTTACCGTATTCTCCTTGAGCTAAGGTCACACAGACCTCGCCCAACACTCGTGGTAAGTCTTCAGGGTAGACTTCCAAAACCCTCACAAACTGGTCACCCGGCAATCCACAATTGACTGCTGGATGCTCTAGACCAAGGTCACTTCGTGATCCCCAATTGACTGCAGGATGCACTAGACCATGACGCCTAACCGTCTGGAAGATACACAGTCTTCAAAGGTAACAAGCGTCGGTTCCACACAGGAACAATTTCTTCAGTGATGCTCAATCACTTTGGGTTTGGTGGTTTGGTTTGGGGTTTTTCCTCACTGATGATTTTCTCTCAAAGTCCTAGAGGAATGGGATGCTCTCAAATGACAAGTGTCAGTTCTCTCTCGGAGCAGCCAACCAGCTAGTGGTTGTGGGGGGCGGCTATTTATAGCCAGGGTGCAACCCGACATGATAAGACATAAATGCCCCCAATGATATGACCGTTATGTGGATAGGATGATTGGGGACAACTGGCACTTAACACAGCAACGGTCGGTATTTCGAACTATGAAAGTCCTCAGGCTTATCATATTCCTCACTTGTAGGCAATTCGCACTGGTGAAATCCTAACTCCTCAGTCAGACCAATTTCCTCAGAGACCAGAAGATCATCGTCTCTGTCACTGAAGAACTTGACTGAACTGCAAGAGATTTCCAAAGGCTTCACTCGAAGGATTGGATAGGTTGAGGCTTTTGAGTTGAGCATCAGTTGGAAATTTTCCTTAGTATTACCTCGGCCCCCTTTAACAGTACGGTGTTTCCTATGACTCAAACAAAGGAAATGAAACTACGAAAACAAAAGTCTTCACGCTTCATAGTCCTCGTTCATATCTTCAAGGTCACACCAACTTCTTCTTGTTCAAAGTCTTCAGGGAATACCAAAGTCTTCAGCAAAGTCTTCAGTTGAAGACATACATTTTTAGGGGTCGATAATCTCCGAATGTATCAAACTCCTCATCGACTTATAGAGCCTCTGTACACTTACAAACGCATCAGTCTCTTAACCTATAGGTCTTCAATACACCAAAATCACTAAGGGGCACTAGATGCACTAACAGCTATCGAAGACCCCACCTAGCCCAGTGGTAGCGCCCCCTCTCTCCACCCCGGGAGACCCGGGTTCGAATCCCCTTGGGTGCATCTTTCCCCCTTTTTTGTGATTTTAGTTGTGCGTATGATGTGTGGGTCCCCTCTGTTAGCCTCTCCTAGCCAGCATGGCACCCCTGGGTCCACCTGTTAGGGACAGTGGCTAGCCAGCCTGGGGTGCCCTTAGTGTTTTGGCTATTTGGTTTATTTCCAAAATGGCATGTGCCTAATCTGGCATATACTAGGTTTTACCTAGTCATTTGATTTTCTTGTTTGTGTTTGTGGTATGTTTTCTACAGGAACATAGGCATGTGATATATGAATTTGGGGTAAAAAAATCCAATGAATCCATCTGTGGTGTTAGTTTGGTCATTTGAGCAAGTTGGTGTGGATGCTATTTTGTGTCCATATGCCATTTTGTTAATTTTGTATGAATTAATCCTTGCATCCTTTGGTAAACTTGCCAACATGAATATTGGCCCTTGATATGAGTTGTAGCCCCTGGTAATTTTGCATGCCATGTTAGACCATGTTTGGAGGTGGAATTCTTGCTGTCAACATGCTATAAAATAGTGTTGTTTCATATGCTCAAATAATTTCAAGTCCTAGAATCTGATTACTATGTTGCTATGTTTCCATGATGATTGCCATGGATCTGTAGCTCCTTTGGGGTTGCCCCAATGCAGTCAATTGTTGAGAATGTTATCCTCTATTAGTATGTGCCAATAGTTGTCCAGGAGGTGTGTTGGATCTTAGTTATTTTGTTGTCAAACATGTCATCCTGTTAAAAACTGCCCTGCTTCACTCCTTGTTATTTTTCTTAAGTCTGGGGAACTGTTTAGTTCATTATGCCATGTTGGGAGGATGATAGCTAGTAATCTATGCATAATTAGATGTTGCTATAATGGAGTTAATTGAAGTGCATGTTGTCCTATATCTTGCTGTTAAATTTCATGCCATGAAAGTCCCTGTAGCATGTGTATTTGTTGCTGTCAAAATGCCATCTAGTTAACTCAGATTATGAAAAATGGGTATTTTCTCTGTCCAAAACTGTTGTTTCAATATGCCATCTTGTGAGTTCATTTGCTATTGATCCTTGCTTCCATTCATGTTCCTGCAGTTAGATGAATTGTTAAGCATCTTGTATACTTCATGTCCATGTCCTTGTTGTGCTTTGTAGCTTGCTGTAGCTCTTCTTGTGTGGGTTGCAATATGGCATGTTGCTGTTTGTGAACAGATTGCTTGTATGATTGTTTTGTGTCTTGTGAGAGTTCTACCCAATTGTTTTGCATGATCTTTAGGTCCATTTCACATAGAATTTCATTCCCAATCCAGTGGCACACTTGGAATACCAAGGAATTGCCCATGGCCTTTCTCATCTTTGTTTTTATCGCCGTTACCGCTAGAACCTTGTCGTGAGTGCTCCGAGAGTTCCCTAGCTCCGTTTGCGACGTTCTTCATATGCATTTGCATCGCTTTCTCATGAAGCATTCATTTATGCCCATGCATGTCCAAATAACTAATCTTGAGGTTCTGTCCAGAATATTAAAGAACTAAATAAATGCATGGGAAAGACGACTAGCATAGGGTTGCCATGTTAAATACATCAAATTGGCCATGCATCATCCTTGGTTGCGCATTGCACCTTGCTTGTATGTTTATTCGGTGTTGTTTCTTCTTTGGGTAGACCCGAGTGACGAGACTATGTACGAGGATCTTGACGAGAACAACTATGAGGACCCAGCTCTTTATCCCTCTGAAGACCCTCCAGGCAAGATGGTCATTACCCGGATCCCGATACTATTTTTGCTATGCTAGATGTCTCGCTTCTGCCGATATGTCACGTTACCTACCACTTAAATTTCAACCCTCCCAAATTGCCATGAAAGCCTCTGACCCTTCCACTACCTAGCAAACATTGATTGGCTAAATTACCGCTTGCTCAGTTACGTGGCTTGAGACTACGTCGGTATTTCCCCAAAGAGGAAGGGATGATGCAGCACAACAACGGTAAGTATTTCCCTCAGTTATGAAACCAAGGTTATCGAACCAGTAGGAGGGTCACCACCACCCAATAAGCAGCACCTGACACAAACAACAAATACTTGCAACCCGACGCGAAAGAGAGGTTGTCAATCTCTCTACGGTAAAAAAGATAGATTAGGTGGTGATAGATAGGAGAGATAGATCTCTCAAGAACACAATAAAAAGAGCAAATAAAATATGCAGCAATATGTTTTTGGGTTTTTGGTTTTGTAGATCTGAAAACAAAGATGCAAAAAGATAGATCTGAAAGCAATATGTTGGAAAAGTAGATCCGGGGGCCGTAGGGTTCACTAGTGGCTTCTCTCATGAGTATAGCGCATGGTGGGTGAACAAATTACTGTTGGTTAATTGATAGAAAATCGAATAGTCATGATGATATCCAAGGCAATGATCATTATATATGCATCACGTCCAAGATAGGTAGGCCGACTCCTGCCTGCATCTACCTCTATTACTCCACACATCGACCGCTATCCAGAATGCATCTAGTGTATTAAGTTCATGGAAAAACGGTGTAATGCAATAAGAACGATGACATGATGTAGACAAGATCTATTCATGTAGGAATATACCCCATCTTGTTATCCTTAATAGCAACGATACATGCGTGTCTTACTGCCCCTTCTATCACTGGAAAAGAACACCGCAAGATCGAACCCATCACAAAGCACCTCTTCCCATGGCAAGAAAAATCAATCTAGTCGGCCTAACTAAACCAAAGATTTGAAGAAGAAATACGAGGCTATAAGTAATCATGCATATAAGAGATCAAAGATGACTCAAATAATATTCATGGATAGAAATTGATCATGAACTCAAAATTCATCGGATCCCAACAAACACACCGCAAAAGTTTACATCAAATAGATCTCCAAGAGACCATTGTATTGAGAATCATAAGAGAGAGAGAGGAAGCCATCTAGCTACTGCCTACGGACCCGTAGGTCTATGGTGGACTACTCACGCATCATCGGAGAGGCACCTATGAAGAAGATGTACCCCTCCATGATGGTGTTTAGATTGGATCTCGAGGTTGTGGAACTTGCGGCGCCTGGAATTGTGTTTCGTCGACTCCCCTAGGGTTTTTGGAATATTTGGGAATTTATAGGCATCAGAGGCAGTGGAGAGGGGCCCCGAGAAGGGCACAACCCATCAGGGCGCTCCAGGGTCCCCCTGGCATGCCCTGGTGGGTTGTTGTCTCCTCGGCCCACTTCTCCAGCACTTCTTTGGCCCACCGGGTGTCTTCTGGTCCAGAAAAAATCTCCAAAAAGTTTCGTCACGATTGGACTCTGTTTGGTATTGATTTTCTGCGAAGTAAAAAAGAAGCAAAAATAACAACTGACACTTTGGCACTATGTCAATAGGTTAGTCCCAAAAAATGATATAAAGTTGTTATAAAATGATTGTAAAACATCCAAGAATGATAATATAACAGCATGTAACAAGCAAATATTATAGATACGTTGGAGACGTATCAACATCCCCAAGCTTAATTCCCACTCGTCCTTGAGTAGGTAAATGATAAAGACAGAATTTTTGATGTGGAATGCTGCCTAACATGTTCATCTCATATTCTTTTCTTTTGTATAGCATGGACATTGGGACTTGTAAATGATTCAAAGCAATAGTCTAGTTTTAACATAATGACTTCAATAGTCAAGCATGTCAACAAGCAACCATGTCTTTCAAAATATCAACACTAAAGAAAGTTATCCCTAGCCCATCATGCTCAATCATTGATCCATTCATGAAACACACTCAAATATTAACTATGCCCAATGCTCAAGTACGATCATAGTGCCCCCTAGTTGGTGCTTTATAAGAGAAGATGGAGACTCAAAGAAAAAAATAAAAATTGCATAAAGTAAATAGATAGGCCCTTCGCAGAGGGAAGTAGCGATTTGTAGAGGTGCCAGAGCTCAAGGTTTAAATTGAGAGAGAAAAATATTTTGGATGGCATGCTTTTCCTGTCAACGAAAACGACAAAGTAGTTCACAATACTTTCCAAGCTAGATATATCATAGGCGGTTCCCAAACAGAAAATAAAGTTTATTCCTTTTTCCACCAAACTTTCACTTTCCATGGCGGGCCGTATCCACGGTTGCCTTCCATACCAACACTTTCCAAGGAATTTATTATTTGACAACATAAAGTAAATATTTTTTTCTTTTTCATTTCGGGAATGGGCATCCCTATTATCGCCGCACTCTCGTGCAATGACAAGTGAATAAACACTCATCTTGAGAATAACACATCTAGCATGGAAAAATATTGGACACTCCCCACCGTTTCATGAGTGGTACGGGCACACAAAAGAGAAAATTTATTTTGAAAATTTAGAGATGGCACATACAAATTTGCTTGGAACGGCATGTAAATACAGCATATAGGTAGGTATAGTGGACTCATAAGGCAAAACTTGGTTTAAGGATTTTGGATGCACAAGTAGTATTTCTACTTAGTACAAATGGAGGCTAGCAAATAGATTGGGAAGCAACCAAACCAAGAAACGAAAATTCACATAAGCGAGCATTGAGCATAACTAACACCGAATAATGCACCATAAGTAGGATGTAACTTCATTGCATAACTATTGACTTTCGTGCATGCATAGGGAATCACAAACCTTAACACCAATATTCCTACTAAGCATAATTACTTACTAGCATGACTCACATATTACTATCATCATGTTTCAAAACTATTACAAAGAATCAAGTTTAATTTGTCCAATGATCTTCATGAAAGTTTTTATTATATCCTCCTTGGATGTCTATCACTCTTGCAAGAAGAAAATAATCTCCAAATTCGACTTGTCAATTTTATTTCTCATGAAAATAGCAAGTTAACTCAAAGAATTTATCACACAAATAGTCAATTTGTTAGAACTTGCTTAGTAGTGAATTGGGAACAAGAAGAAAAAGAAAAGGCTGGTGCTTCCCTTGTTGAGGTAAGAGCAAATGATCTTATTCGCGATTTCCTAAGAATTGAGTTAGTCAAGTCCACTATTTCGTATACACGAAAAAGGTATGATAGGAGTTTCATATATTGCCATTGCCTTTTTGACAAGCTCAAACAAATTTAAGTGAAGCACATGAGCATAAAGATTTCATATCTCAAAAAGGTATAAGTGAAGCATGAGAGGATTTCTTCAAAATTTACTAACTCTTAAATTAATCTAGGTGAAGCATGAGAGTATTTCTACAAAAATTTCCAAGCACACCGTGCTCAAAAAGATATAAGTGAAGCACTAGAGCAATTCTATAGCTCAAAAAGTTAAGTGAAGCACATAGAGCA